>JAXCHO010000036.1:20000000-22400000 GCA_036630365.1 Acanthiza pusilla
GTGTCAGGCGAGATAAAGTTAACATCTCCACACCTCTGTGTTTCTTCTAGCATTTTGCTTGTTCCTATTCAAACATATCAGATGATGGTTTCTCAGCTTGGATTATCAGTTAATGTAAAACTTCTGCAATTCAGTCTGATTTTACAATCTCTGTGTTATTGTTCTTTTCCTATATTCTTACATTTTATCTTTTCAGAGTAAGTTTTATCCTGTTGTCTGCTCAACACTCGAATGGATTCAAAAGACTATAAGCAATTGAAAAGACTTTCCATAACAGCTGAAGGAGCCAAACAAACTCTGGAAAATATAGGTGCTCCTTAGCCACATTAACTCCTGGACCTTGCAGGGACAATTTTTACTTCCTGGTCAAAGAGTGTTTTCACACTGTTATGTGTCTTATACAGTCTGTGTCACAGCCTAATTCTAATGAAATCTACTTTAACCTTTTCCTTCAGGCGTACATCATCAAGGTTATAATATTCTCTCTGACCTCAGTTTCTGGTTAGAGAACAGTGTACCTAGACAGGTCAACTGGGACCATGCTGGGATACTTTCCTCATTTAGTGATTTCACCTTTCTTTCCTCAAAAGACTTTTAATATGCTGTAGCACAGCTCTACTTTCTCTTATTTTATTTTCTTCTGTTGTCTCCCTGTTCAGTGTACTTTCATTTGATTCAAAGTGTTCAAACAAGTTCTAACACAGATAACCTAAGCAGCATGTGGCATTTCTCTAAATTATACAGAACAATGCTTCATTTTTCACGTATTCTACCTACATTTGTTTTCCATAATGCTACACCAGTAACTCTACAAATATTGTCTAGCAAAATATCTTTACTGCCCACCTTTAACTTATCCAATATGCTGTCTTTCTACTGCTATAAGAATTATCTTGAATTAATGGACTTTTCTTTTGGACCAAAAATTCTGTATGAGAAATGGGAGATGTAGCTCTAAAGAAAAAAAAACAAAAACAAAAACAAAACCAAAATAAACAAACAAAAAAAAGCCAACAAACAAAATTTGATCTGTGCTGGTTTTGGCTGAGATGGAGCTAATTTTTTTCATATCAGCTTGCAAGGTGTTGCACTCTGGATTTGTGCTGGAAACCATGTTGATAGTGTCAGGATGTTTTATCTATTGCTGAGCAGTGCTCTCACAGCATCAAGGCTTTTTCTGCTTCTCACTCCACCCTACCAGTGAAGATGCTGGGGATGCACAGGATTTTGGGAGAGGACACTGTTAGGACAGCTGACCCCAACTGACCAGAGGACCAGATCACACCATATGGGGTTATGATCATATAGGGTTATTAAGGTGGAGGAAGAATAGGAAGAGGGGTGCATTTGGAGTGATGGCAAGTAACTGTTCATATGTAATAAAATCCTGCTTTCCTGAAAAATGGCTGAACACCTTGCTGTCATTGAGAAGTCTCAAATTAATTTCTTATTTTGTTGTGTTTAAGTGCACAGTTTTTGCTTTCCTTATTAAATTTTCTTCATCTTGACTCATGAGTTTTCTCACTTTTATCTTTCTGATTTCCTCCCCCATCCCACTTCGTGGGAGTGAGTGAGCAGCCATGTGAGGCTTAGTTGCCTTCCAAAGTTAACCCACGTGATTGTAAGAAGATAGAGTGGGGTTCAGGCAATGCCAGTACTTTTGATTTATCTATCAAGCACTTTTACCAAAGTTTTATGGTGTGAGAATAGGGGGAACAAACAGTTTCAGAACTTCTCTGTGATCGATTTACTTTTATATGTCTGGGTGCCAGTTGGAGGGGGAAAAAACACTTTAAAGGAAGGGAGAAATCCAGAAGAAATCTGCTCTTTTCTGGAAGACAAAAAAACATCCTCCTTTGGTTAATTTCTGAGAAAAGTCCAGAAAATTTCTGAAGAAAAAATATATTATAGTTAATCTGCATTGCTCCTTTCACAGAAATACACTATGACTTTGCTCTATGAAGTTTTGTAGAAGTGGTTTGAATAGTGTCAGAAAGTTATCACAGTAATTTCCGGACTGATGAATGCAAGGCTTCATTGGACCATAGGCCAAATGACTTATACCAGATCCTAGATGATGACTTGAGTACTTCCGTGAGCAGCCTCTTCCACTGCTTGACAAGAGAAATCTGCGGAGAAATCTTTTCTAAAATCAAATCTGAAGCTCTCCTGGTGCAACTTGAGGACATTTCCTCTTATCACTTGTTAACTGGGACAGGAGACTGACCCCCACCTGGCTACAACCTCCTTTCAGGGAGTTGTAGAGAGTAGTGAGGACCCCCTTGATCTTCCTCTTCTCCATGCTAAAAGCCCCAGCTCCCTCAGCCGTGCCCCACAAGATTTGTGCTGTGAACCCTTTCCCAGCTTTGCTACTCTTCTCTGGACTCACTCCAGCACCCCAATGTCTTTCTGGAAGTCAGGGGCCCAGAACTGGACACAGTATTTGAGGTGTGGCCTCACCAGTGTTGAGTACAGAAGGTCAATTATTGCCCTGGTCTGGCTGGCCACACTATTGCTGATCCAGGCCAGGATGTCATTGGCCTTCTTGGCCACCTGGGCACACTGCTTATGGTGCCCTATACAGTGTAATTTTTTCCTATGTTTGTTAAGTTCAAATTGCTTGAAATAGCATGAAAAGTGTGTTGCAAGCCACCAGAGCTATTCTTTTATAGCACAATTAAATGCACATGTTTGCTGCTACAGCAGGTGTCACAGGGGTAGTATAGCAGCCCCATGGAAGGAAGGAACAATGAAACTAGTGTAGGCTAGCGCTAGATTTTCCTTCCCCTCCGCCTTTTTTTCATTCTTTTTTTTAAAATTTTTATTTGGTGTTGTGGGGTTTTGGGGGTGTTTTTGATTGATTATTTTCATTTTTTTGTGGTTTTGTTCTGTTTTGTTTTGCTTTATTTTTGTGGGTTTTTTTTGTTTTTTTTTTTTGGGGGGGGGGCATGGTTGGCTTTTTTGTTTTAAAAGACCAAATACAGAAACATCACTAGGTCTCATCTGCCAGAAAGCTAATTGTAGTGTTCTGTATGACAGCTGGGAAGCAAGCTGACAATTAAGCAGTATGGACAGACAAGGGTTCAGCATCTGAGTTTGCTCCCTGGTGAATGTAATTGTCACTGTAGACAATCTCTAGATGATCTCTATACCGATCGACCTCTATCAAAATCAGCCATGTGGCACCTGCCACCTAAATGGAACATACCTGCAGGATGGGTATGCAGGCACTTCAAAAGTACATTTCCTATATAAATACTCTTTTCAGAAAGTCTGAAACTACAAGAATTCTGTCGTTTAATCTATACACACTGTACCTGTCATTCTTTAACAGCTTTGTACCTACCGATGTAAGTTATGCCCAACTTAATCATCTGGAACTGCTGGTGCCAAGGTGCACTTTGTTTCCATGTGATTTCTGAAATGCAGAAAACTTCCCATATGGCTATCACTTAGAAATTTACTTTGAAGTCCTTCCCATCAACCCTGAGGACAACAGTGCTAGGAAATATTTTAGGAGTTTCATCTTTTTTTCAGGTGGCTATCAGTGACAGCTTCAAATAGAAGAAACATTCCCAGGAAGGCATCTTCATTCAAGAGTTTAACATTTTTTTTTGTTCTTCTCTTACAAAAAATGCACTTTGCAACTCTTAGGCTATGTTTTTAATGCTATAGCACTATTGGGTTACACAGGAGTAAAATTAATGCCACATGTGTAAGCTAAGACGAGGATCTTCAATAACATTGTAACAAGAATTTTTCAGTCTGAATAGCAAGCTTGATTAAAATGTGTACTATGACTGCTTTTCACTGTTAGCTACTCATCTGTCATCAACTTTCACGCAAAAGGGTGGAGAATCAGAGAAACAGACTTAAGCAGATTTGATCACACGGAGTTTTAATGAAAGCACATTCATCTGTAGCAATCTTCAAGTGGTGAGGGAACAGCTCAGTTTTATTAAAGCAAAATTCAAATACCTCTCTGTGATGGTGAAGCTGTAATAAGCAATGTTATATGAATTTTCCACATGACAGACACAACATATTTTAAAAATTCTGTTAATAATTATTCAACAGTTATTTTTAAAGTGCTAAATTAAATAACACTACAAATGTAGTGTTTATTCAGGGAAGTTTTTCTCTACTTACTGTAGAAGTTTTCTGTATATTTTTGGTAAATATGGATATGGTCCCATGACTGAATGTGTTTATATTTCCATGGGTTAACAAACTACTGCCTAGAAACTGGGACAGTTGACCACATTCTTGATCTTAATCAAGGAACAATTACAAGTCACATCTATTGGCCTCCATCATATTTCATTACTTGGTGTAAGAGCAAAAGAAGTTTTGAGATTATAAATACACATGCAATAAATATGAAGGGGAAAAAAAAGGCTTATCTTACGAAAGAGGCAGACCTATTTACTTGGCAAACTGAATATCCAGCTTTAAAACCCACATTTCACATCTAATAGCTTTTTTTAATTTAAATTGTTAAAAATATTTAATCAACATGTCTTTTGAAATGGTAAATTAGTGTGGTTTATTATTAGGTAAGATTCACATGTGAAAGTGTGTCTAAACTTTGAAAAGGGTTTATTTTACTTTCATGAGTAGCACATAGTAATTTTTGATAATATTATATACCTTCAGGAATATAGAATTAGAGAATGGTAAAAAAAAAACCTTTATTGTTCTATTATTTTTCTCCAAGGCAACAAAACAATATAATGTAATGAGTGACAATGAGGAAAAAAAAATTCACTCATGCTTAAGCTTTAAAATTATTCTGTGATAACATGTACAAAAACTATGGAAAAACATGGATATGAAAGCATATCTTGACTACATGTTTAACTGAACCAGAGAATACCCATGCCTACCAGCTTCAAACATCTACTCAAAGAGATATGATTTTCTCCAGTAAGTGGTGAATAACTACCAGAATTTTAAAAGGCAATATCTAAGGCAAATATGTAGTTGTATATATTATTTATGAAAACATTTTATCTGACATTTAGGGATCTGTTAGTACAATGATTGTAGAACATGGGAGGCAAGTAATCATTTCTCCTGGAGGTTTTTCTATCAGGAACACTAAAACTTTAAACACAATTTAAAAGATCTTCACTTTGCAGAAAATATTCTCAACTATTTTAATGAAATGGGCCTTAGCCATAAAGATTTTACAGCACTTACTGGATTATTATGTCTGTGACTTGCATGGAAAGCTTATATTTTATTTTTACCTTAAAATTGCTGTTGATCAACAGTATTTTCAACATACTGTGGCACTTTCAAGCAAAAGTTAGAGGCAAGAATAAGGAGAGGCAATGGGGCATATGTATTCTAAAGGAAAAGTTATCTGCATAAAATGAAGTTTTTGTCAAACAAGGAGGCTAAGGCCACATTGTACTTGCACCAGCCCTTTTAGCTTCTGACACACATCTTCAAATCACATCCATTTCTCTTCTAATGATGTAACAGGTAGGCTTCATTTTTGCATCAGTTGCATCAGAATATTAGTCACTCTCTTTTTATTCCTTTACCACAGCTTTTACAACTATTGTTTTAACATGGAATTTTTAACATAATTTTCTACACAGTTTAAAATTATCTTCCTTCCATACTCCTGTCTTCTCTTTTAAAGGTTGTCTTTCTTTATAACGGCATCATATGCACCTTGCTCGGTATTTTGATATCATGCTTGTTTTCCAGTCATTCTCTTGGGCTACTTAACAATTTGGCTGCCTTAAATTTTGAAAGTTCCCCTTTGACAAAAGCAAGTTTTCAAAATATGCCTTGAGAGCAGTTTCTGTGGTATGTGCAGGATCTATATTGTGTTCTGTGGTGGTCCCTCTGCAACCAGATACTGACTGCTTTTCAGAACATCAGGAGAATTTGTAAAGTCAGCCTATGTCACCTAATTTCTGGCACTGTGTTATAGCAGGGAGCTGAAAGTGCCAAAATAAAGGCAGGACTTAGTGCTATAACTTGCAGCATCCAGATCACTGGGCCTTTGGCAGGACTTTTACTTTCTTATGAAGCTTATGAAATTCCTGTGGTAAGGTACATCATCAGAGAAGGTGAAAAGCAGACAGACAGCATCTTGTCTGAGACTCAACAGCTTGAAGAACATTCACTATTATCATGGTAAATGCAACGCCTGGAGAAGAAGGATCAAAGCTGGTGACTTCTGGTACTAAAAGGAGGGCTCCTGCCCCATCCAAGGATTTACAGCTGCAAATTAGGTTCACAATCCTAAAAGCTGCAGAGAAGCCAGATGTGCCTAGAAGCAAAGAACCTGATTCACCTAACTCTAAACCATACAAGGCTACCAGGAAAAAAGGGTGAATCATTGTGACGGGTACCTTCTTGCAGCAGGGGAAAGAGACACGGAACTGTCAACTAAACCAAGCTAGAGAGATTTTCTGCCCACCAGGGCCCAGGATCCTGGATGTTTTGGAAGGACTATCAAAGTTTGTCTACTCTCCTGGCTATCCTAGAAGGAGCTTTTGTCCAAGAATTCAGCATGCTGGGCTACCTCTCTAAAGTGCCTGTACAATAATGTGTGCAATTATGGGGAACTCCTGTGACGAGGTGAAGACATTTGCACAGATGCAGGGCTTTGATCTTATTGGCATTGGGGAAACATGGTGGGATGGCACCTCTGACTAAGTTGCAAAGGAGAGATACAGTCTCTTTAGGGAGGATGATATCTGGTTCTCAAAGGGGAACTTTGTTCACCCTGTTATCTGCCGAAGGGACAACACAGCTGGGCATAAGCAGTCTAGTAGGTTCCTGAAAGGCATCAATGATAACTTCCTCCTCCAAGATGAGCCAATGAGGAGAGGTGGCCTGCTGGCTCTCATATCATCAACAAGGAGGAACTTGTTGGGATGTGAAGATCAAAGGCAACCTTGGCTGCAAGGACCATGATAAGGTTTCTCAGGGCAGAGAGGAGGGTGAAAACCAAGCTCATAACCCTGGACTCCAAAAGGGCATGTTTTTGTCTTCTTCAAAGATCTGCTTGGAAGGGTCCTGTGGGATAAGGTTCTAGAGGGAAGGGAGACCCAAGAAAGTTGTTTACCATTCAAGGATCACCTCCTCCAAGCTCAAGTATTCTATTCTGAAAAATATGGTCAGGCAAAAATGTCAGGAGGCCTATCTGGATTAAAAAAGAGACAACAGGGAAAGGCTGGAGTGAGGAAAATGTTAGTGTATACGTAGGCAAACGGAATATACCTAAGGATATAGGTATATCCTTAGGTATACCTAAGGAGGAGGAGGAGGAGATGCAACCGCAGGTACTGAGGGAACTGGCTGATGTCATTGAAGGCCCACTCTTGATAGTCTTTTATCAATTGTGGCAACTGGGAGTATTACCTGGAGGAAAACAAATGCCACTCCTAAATTTAAGAAGAGCAGGGAGGCACAGGGAGCTACAAGTCATGCAGTTTCCCTTCAATCCTTGTGAAGGTGATGGAACAGGTAATCCTGAAAACCATTTCCAGGTCCATTAAAGACAAGAAGATAATCAGGAGTAGTCAGGAGTACTCTAAGGGGAAATCACCCTTGATCAACTTGTTAAACTTCTGCAATGGAATGACTGGCCTGATAGACAAGGGGAGAATAGTGAATATTGTCTTCCTGGATTTCAGTAAGGCCTTTAACACAATCTCCCACCAGATCCTTATATACAAGTTGATGTATGGACTGGATAAGCAGACATTGAGGTGAGTTATTAGCTGCTTGAATGGCCAAGCTCAGAGTGTGTTGATCAGTGACAGAAAGTCTCATTGGAGTCCAGTTAATAGCAGTGTGCCCCTGGGGTCAATACTGGCTCAATTTTTTTCAAAACCTGAATCATCTGTATGAGGGAGTAGAGTGTACCCTCAACAAGTCTGATCATGACACAAAAATGGGAGGACTGGATGATATGCCAGAGGGTTCTTCTGCCATCCAGAGCACTTTCAAGATGTTAGAGAAATGGGCTGACAGTAACCTCATCAATTTGAGCAAGAAGAAGCACAAAAACCTGCACCCAGGATGAGCAATTTCCTGCCACCCAGCTGAAATTCAGCCTTCCAGAAAAGGACCCAGGGATGCTGGCAGACACCAAGTTGAATGTGAGCCAGCACCGTGCCATCACAGCAGAGAAGGTTATCCTGGTCTGCATTACACAAAATATTGGCAGCAGGTACAGGGAGGTGATCCTTACCCTCTGTTAGTTGGTGAGGCTTCTCCTGGAGTGCTGTGACCAGCTCCAGGCTCTTCAGCATGAGAAGCAAAAAGGGGTGACAAAGATGACTAGAGTACTGGAGCCTTTCACCCATGACAAAAGACCAAGAGAAATGGCACTATTCTAGGAAGAGAAGGGTCACAGGGATGTTATCAATGCATATGAATCACTAAAGAGAGGGTGCAAAGGGGATGGAGCCAGGCGCTTTTCTGCGGTGCCTAGTGGTGGGACCAGAGGTAATGGGTACCAACAGAAATACAGGAGCCAGTGTCTGAACATCAGGGAATACTTTTTCACTGTGAGGGTAACTGAGAAATAGAACAGGTTGCCAAGTGAGGTTGTGGAGTATCCATCCTTGGAGATATTCAAAAGACATCTGGACATGGTTCTGGGCAGCTACCTCTGGCACCACTAGATCAGTCTGGGCAGTTGGACCAGAAGACCTCCAGAGGTCCTTCCAACCCCACCCAATTTGTGATTCAGTGATAATTCCTTCCTCCCTCCTTCTACCTATTTAGATAAGACTATAGTCTCACACCTCAGAGACCCCAGCCTGGACACCAACTAGGATCCTGATGGCTGGTAGAATACCTGGTGGCTTTTCAAATAACTCTTTGGAGATTTTTTTCCACAGAAAAAATCTAATTCACTGCACATCTGTCATTTGGTAAGTTAAAGCAGCACACACTCTTCTTTCTGAAATACCTCACCAGGTCCTAACAATGGATAACGCTTTTTTCTATAAAGATGCTCTTGGCAGTACAAATCTCTATCTCCCTGCCAAGTACACAGTGATCTAGTGGCTCACCTGAACTTCCCCAGCCTGTTCCTCCTTAACCTATCAATCAAAAAGTAAGATTGTTCTTAATGGGGGCATAGCCATTTCCTCTTAGCAAAATAATACATCTTCTCTAATTTACTCCATTTATAAATTCATCATAAATCAGCCAAATTAAGGCACTTGTTTTCTTCTTTTTGTTATTTAAAACAGATGGATTTTTGCTATAATGACTTGCAACATAGATTTGTCTTTTTTATTTTTAATTTCTTTTCAGTTCCTTGGTATTCATCCTGGGTGCTCCTTCATCCTGCAGGACTTCTGAAAACAATATAGCCAGAAGGTAGCATGTGCAGTCCCAAAGGGCACTAGAGATTACAGAGAATTCCTACATTATACTGCAACATAGGAAGCCAGTTTTATGCTGGGGGAAAACCCATGAGATGGTTTTCTACCTTTGGAAGCATGAAGACATACTCGACAGTCACATTTTGGCTCCATGATTAAGATAAAGAAACGTTTACAGCTGGCCATGGCAATGTATTACTATCATTACATCTAACATTTCTAGTACCTCTCAGTCTGTACCTTTCCTTGCAAATATTCTGGGAGTTGAGCCTTACAACATCCTCATAAATCATGCAAATATCTCATTTGAAAGATGAACAACCTTAGGCACAAAGCTCTCAAATGATTTGCCCAAAGTCACACAGCAAGTAAGTACCAGAGAATAAAAATTAGGAATATTGATTCTCAATTCTGTATTCTAGCCACTAAACTCATTCTTTCATTTTGATGCACCCAAACTCAAACACACTAAGACTCTTGACCTGATTAAATTTGAAAACACTCAAGGTAGATTTATATTCTTCTTTATACATAACTTTGTTCTTTCTGTGTGCATACGAAGCATTTACTACATTGTTGCTTATTAGCAATGCGTTTATGCCCTAATATGCTACTTTTACAGAACATCAATGTTACATAAAAGTTGTTGCCAGTAGAGTCCTGTTGTGAAACACATTCCGTTAAACATGAAAGCAACAGTGTGTTCAGTTTTTAAAAGCAAACAAATTAGCCACAGATATAGTTTTGCTTTTGAGTCATTTGCTCACCACAAAAATACCCCCATATTTAATGCTTCTATTATTTGCTGTGTGAAGAACGATTCCAACACTTGTCTTAGTAGTAATAGTGTATCACTGTGAATATTCACATAGTTATTATTTTGGAGGCATTTATTTTCTTCCTAGACATTGAAAACTATATCCTTTGTCTTCCAACATTAAAATAGTAGGCTTTGGTTTTACCAGTCATTACCAATGCTGGAGCGAAGAGTTTTTAGGATCAAACTCACCAGAGACAACATTCTGGAGAACTTTAGCAAAACCCAAGTTTTTTGACATACCTAAACAGATAGAGAGACAGTATCACCCTTTTTCTACTGAGTTGAAGCCTAGGAGCAGTTTGAACAAGATTTTCTGTGACTTTACCTTTTTTTGCTTGCTAGCCAGCTATAACACAAACTGACTGGTTCACATTGTGCATGTCCAAGTTAGCAGTGTTCTATTTTCTACAGAGTCTCACCACTAGAAACATCTAGTTTCACATCAACTACAGCAGGAGGAATATTAGTAGAGCAGTAGAGATTATAGAAGTAACTAAATCACACCTTTTTGGGTGATTTTCAAATAGAAGCATGAGTGGCTGAGTCCTGTGTAGTTTCTAACTTCTCACAACAGCTGTGGCATAGTAATAAATTAAATGTGTCACTTTTTTTTCACATTAAAAATCTTAAGTATTTGCTGGGTATAAAACAATACACTGTGAACTGGAACAATACATTGTGGCAAATTTTTTTTAGTTTCTCATTATATTGCTTTTCATTTCGTTTCCCTTTACTGTATTCCCACATGGGTGAAAGGCAAGGGAATAGGAAGGTAACCATCTGCAAAATGAAAGATATTTTTAGGCAGAAATAATAGTTTCTTTAACTTCCCTTTACTGAGAATTTCATGTAAATGCTGACAAGTTTGTTCTTTCCTTGTTTTTACCATAAAATGGAAGCACACATTTTATACCTCCACAGTAGTTTTAATTATTTCCCTCTATCATCTATTTCTTTGTTTCCAGGCATTTGTGACTTTCACTCATGACCTCAGGGGACTGTTGTTCTTTCTTAATTCCAAGGATAGTTTTATCACAGAAAACATGCCGGTGAGCATGGTTCCTGTATTTAGGAAACTGTGAACTTTAAACTTTTAATTTACCACCCATTTCACAGCTAAACTGTCTTTCCTGACCTACAAAGCTTTTGCATTACTCATTAGTAGAACTCAAGAAGAAAATTTTTTTTCTTTTTTTTTTTTTTCCCAGATTTGACCTGAGATTAACTCTGATTTGACATCAGAAACCTGTTACATTTTCACTGGTCCTACAGCTCTGTGGGTAAAGTATTGTTATCTTTCTGCCTCTCAGACAAGTAGTATTTTAGGGACAAATCCTGAGAAAGCAGGTGTTGCAATCATGTATGCTAGCAGATGCATTCTCTATTTCACTAACTTTGCCAGCTACAGAAGAATTTCACCAAAGGCAACCTGGGGAATTTACACTGAGTGATGCATAATTTAACCTTGCCACTGATTATTCCTTATGTGTCTAAACTCAGCATGAGGTGTCTGCATAGGAGATTGTGAGACATGGGCCACAGAAACCAGAGCCGTTATCCCTTAAGCACTATGAAAAGAGATTCACAGAAATTTTGCAAGATTTGTAAACCTTCAATTCTCTTTAATTTCTCTTCCTAACATGGTTAAGGGAGGATCTGTGGTTTTGTTTAAGGTTGTTATTTAATCCTTTATTTCTGTAAAATCCTACCATACCCAGGCAGAAATAAAATATGAAATGTTTTGAGTTAGGTATCCTAGTGTAAATTTCTATCATTGCCCAGTGCAGCAGAAACATGTATGTCTGTACAGATTAAATGGTCTGGCATTTTCTCCTTTCTTTGTAGGGTGTGGAGAATGTTGAAACTTAAACCCCTGAAACCAAGGGAATAAAGTCTGAAGGAAATCACAGAATCAGTCAGATTAGAAGGGACCACCGAGGGTCATGTGGCCAAACCTCCTTGCTCAAGCAGGGTCATCCTAGAGCACATGGCACAGGATTGCATCCAGACAGTTCTCGAGGTTGAGGAGGAAGGCTCCACAATCTCTCTGGGCAATCTATTTCACTGATGGGTCACTCCCACAGAAAAGTTCTTCCTCATATTCAGGTGTGACTCCCTCTCCATCAGTTTCTGCCCATTGCCTTTTGTCCTTTTGGCTGGCATCACTGAGAAGAGCCTGGAAACATCCTCTTGACACCTTCCCTTCAGATATTTATACACTTTAATGAATTAAAGTGAACAGAGACAGCTGGAATATAAACAGTGCCTTTTCTGCAAAACAGCCAGAAGAGATCATTCTCAGCCATGCCCACATCTTCATGCTAAACCTCCCTAAGCTATGTCCAATTCTCTTGACCCAGGGTTTGTTGCCACAGATGTCTGCTGTTCACAGTGTCCTCCCATCAGGCCTTTAAATCAGATTGAAAATCAGGCTTAAAGCTTCCAGGACTATTTTATGGAGTGGTCAGAGTAAACAACCACACTAGTCTTTTTTGACCATAAAAGCTATGAGGCTTTGAACTCTTCCTTAACATTTCCCAGCAGCTCTCTTCTTCATTTTCCTAGCCTATCTCCACAGCATAGGGAGTGCTATAATGTTATGATCTCCCAGAGGAATATCATAGTCTAATGATCAAAGAAGGGGAAAATCAGAGGAAAATGTTAGAAACCATATGAAGAGTGTGAAAATGAGTTAAGAGTTAAGAAGTATAAAGTATTTAAAAGATTCCACTGCTCTAGCATTCCTGTCATTTTTATTTTTTACTTTGTTGAAAAGCTATATTTCTATAATCTGCCAAACAGTCATCAGGACATCACCGGAAGGTCTCTGCCTTCTCACCTACTTAATGATAAATGCAATGGGTTTCTCTCATTGCTTTTCTCAGAAGCAGTCTATACAGGTTTGTTCATGTATTCAATGGGTAAATAACCAATTTCTAAATAATGCTGGCAAAATCAGCATTGCAGGTAAAACAGTGCTAATCAACATAAAGACACATACTAAATAAACTAAAAAGTTCCAACCCAATATATTTTCTCATGGAAGAGACCTCAAAAAATTAACACCACAGAAAAAAAGCCAAATATTTAATTGCAGAATTGCTATCATATCTTATATCATTGTTCCTTTTATCTTTGAAACATTCAAATAAGGCTCAAAGTCTAATCTGATTAGATTTCTGACTTTCTGTGAAACTAAAATGGACTGAATAAAGATTTAAAACTCCTAGGTAACTAAATATTAGTCCCATGTCATGATAACCATAACAGTTATTTCAAGACTTGACAGAGGTACATATTTTTGACTTTTTACAGAACCAGAAGGTAGAAGAGAATCTATGTGATACATAGAATGTACAAATAAAATAATGATCCTAATATAACATTACTATAATTTTTATTGTTTCTCATGTGTCTGGGAACTAAAAAAACCACATTTTTTCCTGATTGTTTTCCACCTATCTGTTCCACTTCACCATTTCCGTATCGGCAGTGGTATTCCTTTACCCTGCTGCTCTGATTCCCTCCTTAAGTTGTCAGAGGGTTAGATCTAATTTGTGATTCAGTTATCTGCCAGTTAGGTGCCACTATACCTCCTTTGTTGGAATGGTGTCTGAACTCAAGAATTCGGCACCCAGACTCTTACCTGATGCATGTCTTGTTGGAAGCTGTGCCCTTGGGCAGAGTGGAAGGTCCCTGGAGCAGAGTGCACAGCAGAGGCATTCTACTCTCCTTGAAGAACATCAAAAGGTTTTCACAGTTTTCAAAAGCAAAATCAATCTATTTCATGATGACAAATGCAGATAAAACACACATCTTATGAAAATAATTTCTGTAGGAAACTCTTAATCAATTTGATATGGGGGATTTTCTAAGAGAAGAACTTCCATTTTTCCTTGTTATGACACTATTACAAAAAAGCAGACTTTACCAAAAATCCAAACAACAAAACCTAAAAAATGTAGGGTTTATGTAATTTTATTTGTGACAAGAGCCTTATCAAGAAGATTTTGCATTAAAAAAAATTATGAAGCTAGAGAAACTACATGAAGAATTAAGACTATTTGAAGCATTCTGGACACTAGCCCTTTGAAAAACCCATTGTAAAAGGAGGCTGTTGCTAGGATACTATGGCTACTATCATCAGGATAATGTGCAGGGATATATATCCTTTTTTTTGTTAATTTTTTTTTTTTAACAAGAAGTCTTGCTCAGAGAGCACCACAGACTATAAGCAATGTTATCAAACATACCTGTTACAGTAAAGATCGAATGGAACCTTCAATTTCATGCTGAAAAGACAAAGTGAAGTTAGTCTTCAAAGTGAAGCCCATCAAAGAGTTTTGCAAGAAACAGCCACAACACTTGTTAGCTGCTTGGATAGAAGAACACAGACACATAGCTCAGAAGCGAGCTGAGAACAGAAGCCAGAGAGACTAAAGAAAAAGAGTGAACAGATGTTGCTGCTGAGGTGAGGGAAGTGTGTAGTCATTTCATTCTATTGGAATCAAAGACAACTAAAACCATAAGGACAAAAAGTGACCATAAAAGAGCGCTGATTAGTCTTCTGATTGGAAATGGCTAGTTAGCTGAAATGATCAAAACAGAGGATCAAAGGAGTATATGGAAATTATACAGGCCTGAAAGTCAAATTAGGTTTATGAGCAAAATTATGACTCTGTTAAGACAGCACATCTCCTCAACTAGAAGAGGCCATTAGATAGTCTTCCATACATTTTCATGTCAAAGAAGGTGTCCAAGGTTCTCCAGGCTGTTCAGGTATCTATGCTATCTATTTCAGTGCAATTTTGCCTTTGAGAGTATGGGCCTGCAGTCAGAGCAGAACAGTTCACAAAGAAAATCAGCTTGCATGACAAATTTCCTACTCTGCCTGAGGAAGAGTGCAAAGGTATTCTCTCCTAATTAAAATAGGAATGCTGTCATCTGATAATCTTCCTTGTGAGAAATAACAAGCTCACTAATTAAATGTGCAATTTCTTGACATTTAAACAGGTCAATCCTTTTTTCCATGTGTCTGATCATTTATTTGAGGTGCTACTTTCAGGCGTGTTTATTATACTCACCATAATTAATAACCAGCATAACAGACCCTTCTAAAACAGAAGGGTGAGTAATGTAGTTTTGTCCTATTGCTCAACCGAAGCTATTTTAATATAGAAAATAACTATAATTAAATAAAGGATAGAGGTTTCATTTTTATAAAGTCCTCATCATCTTTCTGGGCTTCCTATGTATATCTTCTGATGTCTGTCTTTCATATGGTTATCTTTATTCCATTTGGTTTTAATGAATAAAATGTTATTGCATAAAACTCAAAGAACATGGCAAGACAGTCCAACTTTAATTTAGTGATACTATTTCTGAAAAGGGTGCTATTGCAGATAGATTGCAAGTTCTGGTATGGATAGAGTGGAAGACCTGTGGGCACAGACTTTTATTTTTAAGAGCTTATGTGACTTCCTGTGATAACTGAAAACAGATCTTGATTTTTAGCACAATAGTGAGAATATGATAAATCATATTTAAGTGTAAGTTTTAACAAGTAAGTCTAAAATTAAATTTTCTCTTTCACAGAAAATTCAAAATTTTTTGAAATTTCCTTTAGTTCTGAATAGGATTGAAGAGCTCAAGTTTCCAAATCTTCTGCAAATCAAAATTTTAAAAGCATTCTCTTTTGAAAAAAGCAATCCCAGTCCCTGTGAATTTACCAAGCTATTAATCACAGAATCACAGAGTAAGCTGAGTTGGAAGAGACCTACAAGGATCATTGAGTCCAACTCCTGGCCCTGAACAGCACCATCACCAGGAGTCACACCATGTGCCTGAGAGCATTGCCCAAACACTTCTTGAGCTCTGTCAGGCTGGTGCTGTGAGCACTTCTCTGGGAAGCTGTTCCAGTGCCCAGCCGTCCTCTGGGAGAGGGATCTTTTCCTGGTATCCGACCCAAACCTCCCCTGACACAACTTCGGGCCTTTCCCTTGGGTCCTGTCACTGGGCACCATGGAGAAGAGATCAGTACCTGCCCCTCCTCTTCCCCTCACAAGGAAGTTTTAGACTGCCATGAGGTCTCCCCCCAGTCTTCATGAAATATAAACTCCTTATTTCATAGATTTATTTAGATGTATGATAAAGTTGTGTGAGTTACAGATTTGAATGTTTTGAACTAGGGAATGGCCTTTCTCACCAGATTTCTAAAAACAATCTGGCATTTATTACCATCTGCTTTGTTCTTCAGCAGTATGAACTTAATTTATGTGATCCTTCTGATTAAAAAAAAAAAAAAGCATGCCCTTCATTGCTTTGACTTTCATGTCTTGGATTTTTTTAGTTGTTTTTGGTTTGTTTTTTTTCCGTAAGGGAGAAGTCTGCCAGGGCTTGACCCGTTATCTTTATATTTAGGCTGCAATTTATGAAGAGGTTACAATAGCCAACTGTTTATTAGCCTACTGCAGGGACACAGAGTAGGCAACATGTCTATTATGTGGCATTGCAGTTCTCAGACCAGGATGCTAATTGCAATTAGTGATCATCTGAGTTCAAATACCAGGTTATTAACTGAAACAGTAAGAAACAGATATACTGTCTGCTTAGGACAGAGAGCTAGGGCAATAACCTCATATGCTGCAGCAGTGGGAAATAGCAAAACATGTCAGAGCTCTCAGAAATTATAATTTTCTGTGTGTAGCTAAGGTCAACAGTTGACTTTAGTATAATGAGGAATAAATTACTCAGAATAAAAGTAATGTTTTATCTTGATTTTTGATCGCCCTTATTTTAATGTGTGATAAGAGACTGAACACTTTAGCACTTGTGATATATTTTATCTTTTTATCTTTTCTGTCTTAAACTATCCAAACCCTAAGTATTCTGCTTTAAACCCTTAAACTTATCTTAAACTTTTAATATTTGAAAAGGCCTTAATTTTATAGGCTTTCCATAAATTGGTGACTCCAGAAAGATTTAATAACAGCCTAAAGCAGATACGCAAATTGGGCAGGACAAACCCAGTAAGTAAACAAGCATTGAATTGCACTTAAGTCTCTTATCAACTAGGCTTCAGTGAGAATCCTGGCAACTGAATTGACAAATTCAATTGCCAAAACAACACCTAGTGCCATTTGAGATTTCCTAAATAGTCTGAGATATCTGCAAACAGATGATATATATGCCACATGAAAGAGGTAGAGACCTAATTTAGGTATCAACATTGAATTGAATCCTTCCCCTATCTTTCTGATGGCTGAAGTTAAATGTTATAAAAATCTATCTAAAAAAGACAATACAGTTGACTAAACACAGCTCCTAATGCCACTTGCAATATCCTAGGGTCTCCAAGATATCTACATCAGAATGTCAGGTATGCACAGGCCCTATAGAAGACCAACTCAATTTTTGGGCCAGTAGATGAAGAGCTCAAAAGAAATCTTTCACAAAGAAGTCTTAAACGTTATCTCGAACCACCCTAAACCACCTCAGATGACACCATCTCCAAACTACCACATAAAAAAAATATTGGCAGAAAGAGAAAACTGTATGTTCATTATGTTGCAATTATTAAAGTATTAAATTTAGTCTACTTGGCTTCAATAATATGCAAGCCTGGAAGAACTGAAGATTTGGTAGAGAATTATTTCTTCTTGGATTCCATGTGTAGTTTCAAATTTCCCTTTTTGACCTATTTACTTTAGAATAAGGGTTTATTGAAATCTCAGCTTTGATATATTACAAGTATTCCCTATGTTATACATTGAAAATCATAAGGCTTTGTGTTTCCTTACATGCAAATTCATGTCTTTCAAAATCCATAAAAAACAAACTATGTTGCTTATCTATAGATGTCAATTCACTTTCCTTTATATCCAGAAAATCTTATCTTTTACAGAGTAAAAAAAAATTTTCATATATATCTGAGAATTTTATACTGCAGTCTTGGTCACACACTTGGTTTCAGTATTTAATTTAATTTGTTAATGATAAATATTGTTATACAAAACTTCTCATCACTGAAGAAAAATTACCATAAAAGGAAGAGGCATAGAACCTGGCTGAAATATGTGGGTTATTATTGGACAAGAAGACATAGTCTTAAAGTTGTTAATATGGTATGGAATGCACAGGAATGCATTCTTCCTGGACTTTGCTGGCCACACTGCTGTCATGGAGCATAGCCAGTTGACAGGTAATGAAGAGAAATGTGGCCTTTAAGATAACTATGATTCACCACATTAAATATTTGAAAAATAAATTGGATACAGAACAGACATGATTGTAATACACATTGGTTATTTGTTGGAATATGCAAAGGAACTGCATTAAAAACCAAAAGAAAAATAAAAATAGTGTCAAAATTAGAGATAGATTTTATATGCATAGAATCAAAGAATAGTTTAAGTTGGAAGGGACCTTTTAAAGGTAATCGAATCCATTTTTATTGCTAAGGTCCATTTGTTAATCTTGATTTGTAATTTAAAATTGGGAACAGTTAATTTTATAGGATTAATTTTGAGCCAGACATTGGTAAGAAATAATTAGCTTTTGTGAAAATTAAAAATGCACTAACTACATGAGCCTACCTTCCTAAGTGCATTGTTTTTATTTTTAAGTTATGGTCTTTTTTTAGCCTGCGACACTCCTTACTTTCTCTGCAGATCAGCCAGGGCATAGTAATGATGAAAGCACATTTCATTCACAACAGTAGTAGAAAAAATTGCTGAAACTTCTGGACCGTGCTACACCGTGTGAAACAGCACATCCAGAGATGCATGCAACAGACTGCCCGCAAATCCTTCTTGGAAGTTAGCTCAAACTCTTCAGTGATGAACTGACATTCATCTGTGGTACCTCAAAGAAAGGGATTCAAATAACTTATTCCCAGAAAAACAGCTACTGTCCCTGTTTATTTCTCATTGAATAAAATAATGGAAAATAACTGAAAGTAATTTAACTATGTGAACAAGAGCACACTCCATTGAGCCTCTAGCCATCAGGTAATGCCAGATATTGCTTACTAACCAATACCCCAATTTAAATCAGTCACACTCACTAGAATGCTGATGTTTAAAAAAAAAAAAAAAATTAGTTATTTGCTATTTGAGTTGTTTGTGCACTAGAAAGGAGGACAGGAACTGAGCAATGTAAATGAGAGTGTACACAGCTGCAGTGATTCCCATCTCCCAGATGAAAAGGAGTCGGGCAGCGGTGTGCCAGGACTATGATTCCACTAACAGTTATCTATTTTTTATGAGATTAAGCCCCTTCTCCATTTACTCATTACTATCAGTATTCCAACATTGCTGATACTCACATGCTCTGCTATACATTAAACAAGATCCTAGAGCAGTGTTTAAAGGGAACATCCAACACACAAAAAGCACTGTATATGTGGATAATTGCTGAGCTTTCTAGCTGGAGGGTTGGAAGGTGCTGGGGCAGGGGGATTTCTTCCCTTGAAGGAATGCTTGGGTGCAGAGTACTTCCTCCAGTGGGCTGCAGAGCTCATCTTGGTGCTAGCCTTGCTGCTGCTGCTGCTGCACTGAGTAAAGGGGGAAGCATAACCCAGAGAGATTTTACTTGTCACAAAATTCAGTGTGGGATTGACCCACACACCCCCCACAGTCAGAGCTGTCCCTGTATGGGGCAGTTCTCTAAGTGTGTGTGCATGAACACATGGGTATGCACAGGCTGGGAAACTGTACAAAACTGTAAAACACCTTTATGAAGTCTGATGCAATATGCAGATTTGCCAGTGGATAAAAGCTTCAAAAATAAAACATGTTTGGCAAGTTCCAGTTCCTGCTTGCCAACTTGGAAAGGAGAAGGGTGATCAGGGTAAAGCAATTAAACATTTTTAGCCTTCCTTTTCCATGTTATTGTCTTCATTTTATTGCTCAGTGTTAAGCTAGCCTAAATATTGCTTCAAAGCATGAGCTCTGAGGTCCTACCCTCCTTGCACTCACACTCAGGGTTCTCAGCCACAGTCTCTAGTCACCATTTGTGAGTAATCACAGACTGGCACAACTACCATTAAACACAACAGAGCACAAATCTGGTTAGCAGAAAAGACTGCACTTTATAGCCTTTAGCTCAGCAATAAGATGTTTTTGAGATTCCTCCTTGTACAGTGCATTGTAATGGGTTGTGTGATTAACAAGCACCACTGCCAGTGGAGTCAGACACCAGAGCAAAACATTTCCCTGCTCTTGCCAAGCAACAAATTTAGGGCCCAATTCAGTTTGAGTACAGCCAGTTTCCTTGCTACAGAAGCTGGCCATGATTTTTACTGAAATAAGCCCTTTGCTTCTAGAATGCAGATTAGAATTGAAGACAAGCTAATTAAAAACATCAATGATTTTTTTTTCCATTGCTGTTTGCTTCTGCTTGACATGATTTAATGTCAGATAGCTCTGAGCATCAGAGCTTTTCTAAATGTATGGCTGCAGCAAAAGATTCTTCATCCATCCCAGTGTACCTTCTGCTAGATGACTTTTACTTTTTAGTTCTAGAAATGTAAATCACTTCTTCCAAGATCATGTTCCTTTCCTATTAAGCTACTATTTCCTCAAATATTCATGTTGGCTTCCCAGCATAATAATAAAATCACCTCTTAGCCTCTACAAAATATTTTTATAGTCAGTTTGTTTGGGCATCATTAGCCTGGCACAAAAATATTCTGCAAGCAAAATATGGGTAACTCACAGGTACAAAGCAATTACTTATTGGCCAGTGCACATAAAAGACAGCTGGTGTTTAGTGAGCTATGAGGTTAAGCACGGGTGTGCTCACACTCCTGTCCAGCACCTGGAAAGCCTTCACCAGCCAGGCAGGCGCTGGTGAGGAGCGAGGGGTCGCTGGCCATGGCTCGCAGGAGCCACTATGGGGGCAGAGATGCTCTTCCCTCCAACTCCATCTGCACTGACGGATTAACCGCAACCTGGCAGCTCCTGAGTGCCCCTGACTAGACCAGCCTCCAGCTACCTTCTCTTCCTTTCTTTTCCTTAAGATGTTAGCATTTCATGTCGATGTTTTCTCTGCTGAGTCCTTGATCTCCTAGCAATCACATATCAGCAGTCCTACTGCTCTCTGAAATTTTTTACTTTTCTTATCCCTGTACAGACGGTCTCACAGCTCTGGCTCAGCAGTCTGAGTCAAGGTTACACAGCTGTAGCGTATCAAAGCTGGACCCCTTACTCGAGCAGCTAAAACCCCAGCAGTGGGGGACTACAGAGAGGGGGTTACGGTGTACCATGTCATCATATGTGATTCTTTCTTGAACACCATTTTATTCCACTCACACCTCATTCCTCATTACTTCCCTGATCCTTCTGACTCCAGTTCCAGATCCAGTATGGAGTTCTGAAAGAAAAACTATTACTATTAGTTTCCTTCAATTATTCTTTAGGTTTTGTAACACTTGCTGTCCAGAGTTGCCACCAGCTATTGTGTGTCAGCTGTCCAGTATCAATTTACAATCTGCTATTCACAGGAACAATGTTTGGTACAAGTTTCTCACTGTAGGGCTACAATACTTTGTCAATAGGGAAAGGATATAATTCTGGACTTTTTCCCCTATGAGTGAGCAGAATTTTAGCCAAGGAAATATGTTTCCTTCTCCTTTAATCATCTTCAGAGCAAAACTCAAGAGAAACATCCAGAAAGGACACCATATGCTTGAGAATATGCCATCATATACTTTGTGAGCCCTGTAGTTGCTGCTGCCCTTTAGACATTAAAACTGCAAACAGCAGTGTTTCTAGATAGCCAGGTCATGTTTATCACAGTACATAAATCCTGTGTGTCCAAACTGATCATGAAGTGCAGCAGTCATTTTTCTGGGGCTTCCTGAAACCTTCAGCAAGTCATCAAATTCTTCTTCCCTGGGCAGGGAAAAGAAAAAAAAGACATGATCATTTAAACCCAAATGATATATTTACTTACATGATAAATGGGGATCTGTGCTTGAATCTAGTTGTAGGATAGCTTCCAAACTGTGTTGTGTAGTCAGCCAAGGTATAACATATATTCAGACAGAGTAATATTGATCTGAAGTAGTACACTGTGAATCCAGAAAATTGTGGCTCGTTTCCAGCATTTCAAACATAGAACTATGTAGGAAAAATACAAATTATATTCAGAAGCTTAATTTGAGTCTAAAAATTTTCTGGACAGAAACTATATCAAAATCAACCAACTGATTTACTATTCTTCCTCAATTTCACAATATTGTCTCTGTTCAGTCTTTTTACAGAATGCAAAAAGAGCAGAAAAGATATATACAATGGAAACATTAAACTGAATTTATGCCAAAAATGAATGCATAGTGCATAAACATCAATCCCGATCTGACTGTTTTGCTCATCTAAGCAGAACAAAGCAGTCAGTAACACCTTTCAGGAACAATATCCATCGAATAATATAGCACACAGCTATCCCTGGGGTCTAATCTGAAGGTCATCTCCAACTGATTTAAGACACAAAATCCACATTTTCACATCCATTACTTTGGACCCACTCTGGAGTGATCCACAGACTGCTTTTTAAAGTCCTTTTAGGATTTGGCCTTCTTTCTCTGTCCCCACTTGCTCTAATCACAAGCAAAGGAGAAAGAAATAAAAGTTTGTAGAAGGCTAGAAATGATGGACCAAGAAATTTCAGAATCACCATTGCTGGATTTTCTGCAGTTACATCTTTCAGTACATGGATAAATTTCATATACAGCAGGAAGGGCCAATAGCACTGTGCTGCATCGGACATTCCGTATACTGATGAATTTGAGGTACGGCCACCTGCTGGGGACTCGCCTAAGGTGGGCTTTTGTACCTAAGATCATCAAATATAGGCTTAAACATAAATTTATGATTAAACCTAATATTCAATATAGATGTAACTAGACCCACACAGATAAGTATAGCCTTGGAATGAGGAAGAATTTCTTGTTCTGCAGCATAATCATTTAAACAACCTACTCTTTTCTCCTCAATGACTTGCCAATTGAATTCAAATTTCCCACATTATTTTAGGTGGAGGACATGAGAAGTTATAACATTCTGGAGGACATTATTATCTTCGTTTATTCTGGGATCAATGCATACCTTGAAGAGTAGCAAATAATTTCAGTTCCCTTTTCCAATTGAGGGAGTCCAAAACCCCATCTCATACTAGCTACATGAATTTCCTAAATATCAACTGATTGCTCAGTCATTGCTCAGTGCAAGAAGATGAATCACAAGTTCCTAGCTCTGCATTAAATGCAAGAAAACTATTTACGATTATATGACTTCCTCAGGCATTGAAGTAAAAATTGGTCTTTGAAAAATACCTAAACATTTTAGAGATAGATGGTGAATATTAACCTATAGCTCAGAACCTTGAAAATCCTCCTTGAGCTCCAACTTGCATTAAATAGTTAATTATTTCAGATATGCAGAGAAAGCATGTTCTTGTTTAGATCTGCTTGCTAAAAGTTAAAAGATTAAAGACGCAGTTCTGCATCATTTGGGTCTGCACATTATTTGTGTATATTAATGTCAGGGTGTGTGCCAACTCTATTAATAATTTCAAATACTAATTTCATCATTTTAAAATAAAATATGAAAAATGTTCATACTTCATTTTGTTCTTATATAAGAGTTTGACATTTTATTGTTAGAATTCCAGAAGAAATAAGAGAATTCTTCAGGTTTCTTAACAAATATTCTGCCAAAATATTCCAAATACACTCGTGTATTCCTGGCTAACGTATGACAATGAAATAAATCAAAATTTGAACAGTACTGGTTTATTATTTCATTGCAGTGTGAAGAGCTGATGAAATTGAACTGTTGTGTACCATGACATTTTGCCTGCATAATGCAATAACCGCTTTATGGAAAATAAGTTCAGAATCTTATTACTTGACCAAGATTTATGATGGAACTTGTAAATGTATTTGCTTTCAATAAATCTGACAGAGATTGACCACCATCCTTGTTAACCTTTTGATAGACATCCTCTTTTAATGGCACCTAATTACAAAACAGCCAGTGCAATATGCTACCAAGATCAAAATTCAGTCTAGAAATAGGAATAACTGCCAGATTTAACTCATACATTTCTTTTATGGAGATCAGAAATAGCCCTTCTCTTTTCTGACATGCATATTAGAAAAGCTACTCAAAAAAGATCTGAACATTTTCTGAGAAATGATAAAATCCATCTCATCGGTCTTTCTGAAGTATTCCTAAAGCCTCTACTTCCATTATGTCGGTGTGAAGAGTTCCCCTGCCTGTCTCCAAAGGAAATCATATGCTTCCTGTTAATGGGTGATGCAGATCAGTGTGGTCTGCAAGTGAGCCATACCTGGAACAGGCAAAAATAAGTTCAGGTGATATATTACCTGTAATGTAAGACATTGTATTTATTATATATTCTGGAGATCAACATCTTTTACTTGATTCCTTCAAAATCCTTTTCCTCATTTTGTTTCAAAGTATGAAGCTGTTATTGGAGCATACCCTCATTTCTCATTGTGGTTGCTCTCTCTGTTATTGGGATTGGTGCACAAAGATCAAAGCCATGAAATTGCCTTTAGAATTTAACATTTTTCTTAGAAAATTCTCCGTTTTATCAATGCTGAGGATGCAGACATAGACAAAATTCCAAACTGGTAAACCAGATAATAAATGTTGTATTATAAATTTATTTTGGCAAGTGCCCAACAAAGCAGCGTTTAAAGAAAGTTAAATACTTCAGGGCTGTACAAAAGGTTTTTTAAAAAAACAGTTGTTAAAATGCACTTCAGTGGCACACGTTTAAAATCCCTTATGCATCAGTTCACAGGGGAAAGAGATCAGTTCAGTAACTGACAAGTGTTTCTGCAAGGGGAAGTTTAAATCAGATGTTTCAATTTCTTTATTCAAATGCTACAGTCATTTCTGCTGTGGCTCACACAGACCGAATGATTCAGGAGCCATGCAGGTGAATACAGAAGTAATAAAGTATGAGAAGTTTTAAAATGTGAAAAAATATAGAAATAAACACAGTCATTTTTGACTGAACAACTTACTATGGAATTTGTTTTTAAAAAGCACCTTCTATATCTTCGGTTTAGGGGCTGTTCTTACATTAGTCTGAAATTCGTCATCTGTGCCATCAAGTTCCATGGAATTGTCTTATCTTTTTATCTCAGTTAAACTAGCCCATCCTACGTACAGACATTTTTATGCAAGTTTAAATCTGATTTCATCAGAACAGACTCAGATTGTTAACTCAGCTGTTATTAATCATGTATCTAATTACACTGCTTTAGTCTTGTGCAGAGAAGAAGCTTCAGTGTTTTGGGGACTTGATGCTCATCTCCCGTAAGTTACTTTTCTGTCTCCTTCCTACTGCTAGTTCAGGAAACAAAGTCTTTATTATTTTGGTGCGGGCTGATGTCGGCGAGTTGCCAGACACCCACCAAGCTACTCTAGCCCTCTTCCTCCTTAACAGGACAGAGAGACATTGAAGGACACATGGACCAAGATAAGGGAGTTCACTTACCAATTGTGATGAGGAGCACAGATTGCACTTGGGAAAATAAATTTAATGTATTGTCAAGCAGAATAGATTAATAACAAATAAGAACAATTTTTTTAAAAAAATCTTCTCTCCACCCTTCCTTTCTTCCCAGGCTCAACTTCACTCCCAACTGTTCTACCTCCTGCGCCTCCAGTGGTCTAATGGGGTGGGGAAAGGTTCAGTTGCAGTCAGCTCATAATGCTCCACCTCTGCTGCTCCTTTCTCCTCACACTCTTCCCTTGCTCCATCATGGCGGCTCACCCATTGGAGACAGTCCTTTATGAACTTCTCCAACAGAAGCCCTTCTCACAGGCTGACTGCTCCAGCATGGACCCTTATATGGAGTGCTGTCCCTCCTCACAGGGCCACAGGTCTGACGGCAAACTTGCTCCTGTGTGGTGTCCTTTCCATGGGCTGCACTCCTGTCAGGAGTTCAAGCATGGGGCCTTCACAAGTCACAGCTTCATTTAGGGGACGCTCACCTGCACTGACAGGGGTTGTCTACAGGCAGCAGGTGGCTACTTGCTCCACAGTAGATATCCATGGAAAAACCTGTCACTCCAGCCCTCTCTGCAGGCTGTAGGAGAATGTCTGGTTCTATGCCTGCACTACCTTCTCCCCCTCTTTCTGCACTGACCTTGGGGCCTACAGAGTTGTTTCTCTTACATATTCTCACTCCTCTATCCCAACTTCTGTTGTGCAGCATTTTTTCCCTATCTTAAATGTGCTGCCACAGAGGTGCTCCCAAAATGTTTCTGGGGGGCTCAGCTTTACCCAGTGGTGGGTCTGTCTTGGAGCCGGCTCAGTCTCACTCTGGCATAAGGGCAGCTCCTGATGTCTTCTCACAAAGGCTGCTCATGCAACCCCCAGCTACTAAAACTTTGCCACATAGATGAAATTTGTTTTTTCAGTTTGTTTCACCTTACATAATAAGGCTGTAGAATGAAAAAAAAAAAAGAAATGTCTAAAATGCACATATTCATTGATGGCAATATCAGACAGTGCTATTTTTTTCATGCAGTCTGACTACTAACAAAAATATTTCATTTCATCCTTTGTTGTGAAAAGTCACACCCAGTTCATTACTTAAAGTTGATCTGTTTGCAACTCAATCTTTTACAGCTTTTTCATTATTCACTGTACTTAACCACATTGAACTATTCATTGTGACTTCTGACAGCAGCCAAAGTTCTCAGATTCCTCTGCAAGCATGAGGAACATTTCCCATCTTGAGGGATCTGAAGCTCTGCTGTATCTGTGCTCCATGCAGTGGATAAGATTCATCTCACTTAACTTCAGCTGGCTAGTCTAGTCCTGGACAGAGACAGGAGATCTCAGACAGGGGTTTATCAGTCTTAGATGCCATGAGCTTTAGATACCTCTCCTTATCTTATGAAATAGTCTAGGAGAATAAAATTGCTAAGATTAAATCCATACTGTGAATGGGGAAAAGCATTCCTCAGTGGTAAGAGAACACTAGCAAAAAGGTGGTGCATAAAAGAATTAATTTAATTCTCTCAAAAAAAATATTATAAATGTATATAATTTCTTATGTTATCATTACAGATTTTGTGTCAATATCCTATGGTGAAGGCAGAAATATTTTTAGCACATCAGCAATAAGGTATCATTTGCAAGTAGCAGCCTACTTACAGTGTAAGAGGGCTACACAGTATTGCAGCAGCTACATACAGCATACAGTCTGTGAACTACACAGGGAAAGGACTGCCCAGAAATACCACTGGAGTTACAGCTGACTATAGAATAAATGGGCTTTTTCAGTCAACATTTTTACATTGTAGAAATTTAAATATAAACCAGTAGGACTGCAGGTCTGTAGGACCCTGGATCTCTATTATGTGTTTCTTAGATGTGCTAGACCTAATGTCAGCATGGATCTACTGCGTGTTTGATCACTAAAACCCCTTAAGAGTATTAGACATAATTCCACAATTCATCTAATCTGTGTTGGAGTTTAATGTAAAGCCTGTTATGTTCAAAACATCCATCTTCTTGCAGTGCTTTGCACATTTGGATGACTAATTTAAAGTTAGCACTTCCATCTAACATGCAGTATAAGTAAGAAAGTTGAAATATGAAAGTGCACAGGTCATTTACAAGTGTTTATACTAGAGTATATTAACTGTTAGGAAAGACAGAAACCTACTTTCTGACACCTTACCCTTATTATGTCCACAGACATATAAAGATTTCCTTGGTATTCTACTTTTACCATTTAGGTTAAATGTTAAAGACTAAAATCAGCAAAATTATTTTGTTAACTAAATGAGCAGAAGTTATCTGCTAAAGGGGTTCTAGGTATTTAAATATCTTGCAGATGAGACTATGCCCATAAATATAACAGAAAACAATATCCCTGGTTCCCTGAAGCTTAGAGATGCTTTCAAAAAACACAATTTTTATTCCTCCTTTCAGATAATCCGTCTGCCTGCTGAGTTGGGTATTGACTACCTCAAGACAGTCCCATTTTCCTTCACCATCATTATCATTTCCCATCTTCTTCTCTGTAGAATTAAACAAGCTAAAGTAACTCACAGAACAAAATACTGTGGAAGCAAACTGCTTCTAATGCTTTTAAATGGTCACTCCCCGTGCTTGCCACTTTGCTGTGACAGCCAACGTGGTAGGTGCCCATGAAGCTGCCTGATGGGGTCTCTCTGCAGGGCTTGAATTTTTCAGAATAGAATCAGTCCCACATGAGACTCTCACAAGTTGCTGATAAAAACAGTAGAGTTTTCAGGGAGCTTTCTCTTCATTTCAAGAATAGAACAGAAAATGGAGAATTTTTTCGCTGAGGCACCTTCAATACCCCATGAGAGGTTGCAATATTGGGTTAGTCATCCAGCACTTATAGTGTGGAAAGGTGCTTTTGAAAGTTCTAGCCAAAAGAAAAAGTAATCAGTGCATAAATGCTCTTATGTCCACTTTAATGGTTTTCCCCAAATATTTTCTTTTTTCCATTTACATAAAAGGAATTCAAATTAACTTATTTTTCATGCAGCTAATCTTCAGTAAAAAAAAAAAAAAGTGATCACAACAATTTTGAAAATATTTTGTTTGAAAGTAAGTTAACACTGGAATTCCTCGGTCTATTTAAACTTGTCATCTTCAATTGTTCATAGTGACAGATTTCCTAATGCTCACCAGGCACTCACGCATTTTATGTTTGTTGGAGTGTGCATCTTGTAATGTTCACAGCTTCACTGATTCAATCATTCCTATTTTTGCTACTGATTCGGAAAGACTCACAGTATGAGGGAGAACAACAGGAGTGAATTGGTGATGCTGATTTCATCCAAGCATTTTTTTAGGATTCATAAATATACAGAAAGCTTAATCTCACCATTTTCCTGAAAGTGATTTAATTTTCATCATTCTCTTGTATAAGATTTTGTTCTATTACTGTAGAGCACTGACTAAAAAAAAGAAAAAGAAATAAAAGGAATACAACAGCCTCTAAGCTCTAGATAAGCATCTGTTCAAGCTGTTCAACTTCTTCTAAATAGTTCCTACCTATATTTTGCAGACTTCAAAGACAGCCTTTGCCCCACCCCTTCAGTGAATACATAATCCCTTCTATGAAGCGAAACAATTTCATCCAGAAAACACGTGAGCTTCCAAACAGCATGAGAAGTAAGTAACCGCTGAGAGTGACTAACCCAAATTTCTAGCCCAGAGTTTTTCAGTCCTTTTCAGTTTGTTTACCTGCATAAATTTCCCAAAGGAGATGTGGATCCTTTCAGAAATGTCACATATCTGTAGACTTCTACAGCATATGTGAAGTTGGTTTTTTATTTGCTGTTTTGAAAACCACAGGGGTCTACAGAGCAAAGGCTGAAAATCACTGCTCTGGTCTAAATCAGGCATAGCAGAGATGTGAATATGCACTTCCCCATTTACACACCAGGACCTTCCTCATCAAATGTTCACACAGGAGATGGCTTATGAGGACAAGATTGTGGATCAAATGCTGAATGAGCAGGGAGGAAACTGTGGTTTATGCACCAGCCAGGAGGAAAGCTGCTTGCACTTTTATTTTCCTAAATAATTCCAAAGGCTGTATTTTCATATGATTCATGATAGGAAAATTTTAACACACTGATAGAATCCTATTTTTCATTCAGATCTAGCTATGACCTTGTCACACAATTTGATTTGGTGAGGGCTTAGAAACTCAGAGATCTCCAAGGACAAGAAATGCATGGGCCACATTGTGGTCACAATGAAATTTTAAATATTTCTGGAATTTCTTAGAACTCTCTTCCTTTTTTAAAAAAATTATTTATTTATTCTACTTACAAAATTTGGGCTTTGGGGAAAAGGGGCAGAAATATAGATTAGGTTAGGAACTGCATCCAAAAGTGATGGTGACTTCTAAACACAATGCAACCAAATAAAGACACCCAAGCCCCATTAGTACATTTTATCAGTGCAGTATTCAGGTTCAGAATTTAAATTAAAACAAACTGAGACTTTTTCACTTAAGATCCTTATACCTATCATTCATTCAGCTGAAAACACCCAACTTCTTTACTGCACAAGGCTCGTAGATATATGGGCCATATTTTGGAATGGAGCTATGAAGAAAAGATTTTGCTGCTATTAACACGAACCTTAAAGGAGACTATAGTGACAGTTGTGGCTGTATTACCTATCTGGAGAGCTCTCTGAAGTCTTTGTTTTTCACCATCGCACATTTAGGTCCTTTCAGAATTCAGGTGCAATATATTACAGAGCTGTCTAACAAGCATTCACAAATCATGGAAGGTCTTTTTATCTAAGTGCCTCATACAAGAGTAAGTTTCTTTCATACACGTGAAACAGTACTAACACAGCTCCTACCTAATTGTACAAAACTCAGTAGAAATAAATCTGATCAAGTGCTCACATATCTCAAAACCCCAAATATGCTCACAGTATTAGAACAGTAAATCAACAAAAGAAGAATAAATAATGCTACTGGAAGGTCAAATGATCATAATGCAATACCTGCACATGCACAATGAAGTGTAAATATACATAATAAATTAAAAATTTTCAAATTAAAACAAATACACTGTATCCTCTTGTCTAAGAATACTTATTTGAAAGGGCAATTATTTGAAAGGGCAAAAATATATTTCAAATAAAATTATGGTGTTTAAAAAGTAAGCTTAGTATTTCCAGGATGCTCAAACAATATCATTTTTCCCATATTCTTCTAGTGCATAAATCATTAGAAGATTTAAATGTAAAACAGCCTTTAAAGGAGCAGGATTCAGCCAAGGAGTTAAAGAAAAAGAGGCAAGTAGCTTGCAAACAGGAGAGCAGTTAAAAGTATAAGATTCATCAGGGATCTTAGCTAATGAAGACAGAAAAGACCTTGGAGTACCTGGAGTAGCTGCTATTTGAGGTTTTCAAGGACATGCTAGTTAGTGTCAGCATTTGCCAGCAATGACTGAGGTACAATTTATTCTGCTTTCTGTATGACACTGGCATTAGTTTGTCTCCCGTAGCCCCCTCCAGAGCTCTTTTTTCTAGAAATGCATGAATTTGGATTAAGAAATGACCTACAAGTCTTTACATGATAATAAATGCCAAAACCTCTTTTCTCTGCATCTGTTTCTGCATCAAACAAGGTATTGGAGCACTTGAGAGCTTGATTTCTCACCCACATCCGAGCAGGTCTCAAGAGAAATGGTCAGGACACCAGCTGAGGTTCTCTGGTCCCAGACCACCACCAATGTATATGATATGACTGGACTGAGTTTCTAGATTCAAGTTATGGGCTGACCTTGAGACAGTATGCGAAGGCAGCATCACAAGCTGGAAAGTCCCTCCTCTGTGGTGGTCCTTCCACAATATATTGCCCTGGCATTCTCTGTCCCTGTCAGAGGGAGGCAAGAGACAGAAGTAAGCTATATTACCCGCTATTTGGATCTTTTCTATGAATAAACTCTTTCTGTTTCTTAATGTTTATTTTAATTTATATTTACTTTAGAACTACTTCTCCATTTCTAGCCCCATTTTCTCATGGTATTTGAATATTTATGAAGCTATATAAATAAGAATATATGGAGATTGAACATTCCTTTATACAAATGCAGTAGTAGGATTGACAGAATATTTGTACTTTTCAGTGACTGATGTTGAGAATTGAAAATATAATTTTCCCATGTGGCTCCTGAAAAGCCTGCCCATTTTATACTTTACATTCGAAGGGAAAAAAAGAGAAAGGGAAGGAAGGAAGGAAGGAAGGAAGGAAGGAAGGAAGGAAGGAAGGAAGGAAGGAAGGAAGGAAGGAAGGAAGGAAGGAAGGAAGGAAGGAAGGAAGGAAGGAAGGAAGGAAGGAAGGAAGGAAGGAAGAAAGAAAGAAAGAAAGAAAGAAAGAAAGAAAGAAAGAAAGAAAGAAAGAAAGAAAGAAAGAAAGAAAGAAAGAAAGAAAGAAAGAAGGAAAGAAAGAAAGAAAGAAAGAAAAAAAGAAAGAAAGAAAGAAGGAAAGAAAGAAAGAAAGAAAGAAAGAAAAAGCAAGGTGCAGGGAAAAATGCACTAGGTACTTTGTGAGGCTGCAGTTAGTACTTCCCCTTTCCCAAGCACTCCTCCTGCTGCTGTCTGAGAGGCAGAACCTACACTGTGTAACAAGTCACAGTGTACACAGTTACAACAATCGTTATCAGTGCCAGGCCATTCAAAATGACAGCCTCACACATCCTTTCATGCCACCCTTGTTAGTAATAATCCAGTGGTACAGCACTGCATGGAACAGCTATGTGCATGGCAACAACACTATCATTTAATTTCTTTTTTTCCTTTGTATCACACCTTTAAATATCTACAGCTTCCCTGCAACTTACCTTCCAGTTCTCTATAGCAGTAGGCAAAGAGTTCAGCTGCCATTTGATTCTCAGAGCTTCTGCTGCCATAAATTAAAGGACACAAATCATGCTCACTCTTGAGCTGCTAATTCAGTGCTGATATAGTGCTCACGACAGGGTAAGTTCCCCTGTAGTTAGGACTCAGGAATGTTTGCATTGTGTCTTAGTCCTTAGTGTTTGCACTGTCCACTTAGTCTTCTCCTAATAACAGTGCTGAAAATTTGGCATGAGGTTTGTTCATGCAGATGCAGCCACAGAGACCTTGCTTTTGTGCTTCATTATTGCTATTTTCCTTAATTCAAAAATAATTCATTCTAGATTGAACATAAATGTTTTATTCTTTGACTATGGAAACAATGAGATGACAATCCAAGACTAATCACATTTTCAGTAACAATAACTGAAATGGTTTACTCAGCATGCATACATTTTAAAAGACAGTTTTGTAACTGCATTTTACTAGAGGGCAGTAAAACCTTCTGCTTCACTGAGCAAATCCTGTGTCCAAATCTTCATTTACATCCCTGTGTGGGCTGTTACACTGCAAACTTGGATTTGAGTGCATTTTCCTCCCACCTTCTTCTTCTTGCAGCCATTAAAGTTTATTTGAAGAATAACATTAGATCTACATTAAGCTAGAAGCACTATTGCTACTTGTGGGCATCTTCTGTTTTCTTAAAGTCTTAGCTAATCTAGGTACATGAATTAATTAATTTTTTTTTTCTTTTGAAGGATTGTTTGTGATTTTTTTTGGTTCTGAGCATCTTTGCATTGAAACACCATTCAAACAAGTTCAATTTATTTATGAAACCAAAAACATCTGTGAGCCTGCTCTAAATATCATATATTATGGACAGGCATCAGTTCTTTTTTCTGCACCATATGATGTAGCTAAAGAAACAGGGCAGTCCGTTTTCACACAGGCATCTTACTTCTATTTGCATTTTTCTTCTAAACTGCTGGGCAGTTTTATTCAAATACAGATTTTCTGATTAAGTGACTTGTAATATGCTTCCCACATGAATGAGACATCCTCAATTATGCATGACAACCTTCTATTGTTAAGGTATTTTTCCCATTACGCAATACCAATGTTGAAATTCCAATGCAGCTATATTAATTAGCAGAAAAATAAACCAGTTTTATTATCAAGAAAGATGTATCTTGGAAGCAGTTGGTTACTTAGCAACAGCTTCAGGTATTAAAACTTCTTTTACTAACAAGCAAAAAAAAAAAAAAGGATACTGCTTACTACAGTGTATTAGATCAGCATGCTTTGTGTAAAGGATTTTAACAGTCAAGAGATGTGACTGTGTTTAAGATTCCTTTTTCCAGTCACTAGTTCATTGTCAGCAGCAGCTACAGAGCAGCTTTATGTGCATTCAGAGACAGCCAGGAAATTAGTTCTGCATGACTGACTCAGCACTGTAGCACTGAGAACAACTCTCACCCATTTCCTTAAACAATTGTTTATTTCTTGGTGTGATAACAATGTTAAATATCAGAATTCTAGATGAAAAATCTCAGATACTTGATTTGCATTCAAGGTAAAAAAGTATTAGCACTAGTAAAGTGAAGTCCCAGCTTATTTCTGGCATTAAAAGACTTTTTTTTTTGCAATTATTATTGAAAGTTCAGAATGATTCCTGGTAGCTTTTTTAGTGTTTTCTTTGATGCTAAATGAAACTGAGAACCAAAATGCTAGCAAACTGAAATCAAATGAAAGCAATAGTGCATTTTCAAAGTGAGAAATCTAAAATTAAATAAAATCTTTGAATCAAAAAGAAGGTCTATTAGACTTTTCATGGCAGAAAAACAAGTCAGATCTTTTTAATGTCTGTATGCATTCAGAATTCAGATGACTCAAGGTAAAGAAAATACTTAAGAGTTCAGATGATAGCTATTCAGCTGCTTCTTTTTGAGTTATCTTTTGTTGAAGTTGCAAGGGATTCCCCATCTTTGGGCAGTTAGACATCTGCCCAAAGGTAAGCACTCAAAGTCCCAAGCAGCAGTTTGACAAATTTGAACAGGCCCTGGGAAGGCATTTTGCTGCCCTCCAAACACAATATGAAACAGACTGGTGTCTAAGAAAACACTGAGAACAGAGCGCATCCAGCACTTTGCTTTTCTACCCAAACGAATTTATGAAGACATAACTTACTCAGCATTCACAGCATTGAAGTCTTCCCTGAAAATGTGAACTATAACCTTGATGTTTGAGCACTATCAGGGCTCACCCATTTCTTTAAAAACACATCCAGGAGAAAACTCTCATTTCCCACTACCAGGATAGTAGAGGCTTGCAAAGTTTAGGAAATTCCAGAGGTAAGTAGCAACTGAGTAGTTTCTCAGCAACACCATTTTGGATTTGGGCAATACATTCTCTCTAAGGCCTGCTGAAAGGACGTGAACCCTTTTATTGGATCCCAATAATTCCTGTTTCCTTTCCAGTTATGAAGTTAATCTGAAAATACTGTCTGTCAGTGTTTAGTGTTGCTCTTGTCTTAAAATGGAGAGCTCTTCAACCAGGGGTTTCCTTTCTATTGTAAGTTTCCACATTGTGTTAGTGGATAGGGCTAAAGGACCACTAAAAGCAGTGTGTTTTCCAGTAAATCTCACTATTGCTAACACAGTTTGGCTTCAGCCACATGCAGAATATTTTTCACTTTGTTTCTTAGCTAAAGCAAAAAGTCAGCTCTTATTTATGGATTTATCTATTCAGTTGGGTACATTTGTTTCCTGTAGCAATGTGCACTGTTTATTATTAGAGAATGAAAGAATATTGCTTTCTGTTGTGATAATTTTGCATTTTCTTTGATGTCTGATAAGAGATTTTTTTCTTATTAACCTCTGGGACAGCAAGAGAATTTCATACTGTCAGTAAATTACTGAACAGACTGGGCTCAGAATTTCCTTTTCTGTATCCTGTTTAAAAAAAATAAAAGCAAAATAAGATAAATCTCTGATCCATAAATATAGATTTCATGAAACATAGAGAACATTCCATATTGGTTATATTCAGGGAAGAAAGATAATGGCACATTAGTTTGGTTTTTTAATACCATTTTCCTAGTATAAGTAGCTGAGTAACTTCAGTTTTCAGTTTTGAATGGGTTAGTAAGGAATTCCCAAGTGATGGAATAAGAGTGATATGTGAAGGATAAAGAAATGTTTAAATGTAAGAAAGATGTGTTATGTGACAGGAGTGAAGATATCAGTTTGAAATTTATCACTCTGATCAATCCAAAGCATCTCCTCTGAAATGTGTCTGCAAAATGCCTTCATTCAGCAAGGAACACATGGCATTACAACCAATGTGACCACCCTCACTGTTATTGTAGGTAAACGTACCTATCCAGGAACATGTCAATAAAAAGCCAAATGGAGTAATAAAAACTTTGTCAGATCATCATATTAAACATTAAAGCTAAAACCTATGTGCCATACATGGTTCATTAAGATTATGCATGCTATATAATTCCCCTGATGCTGATACAACCTTTAAAAACTTTAAAAAATAAAAAAGGGATAAAATACACCTGACTGTAAACAGTAATGCATAAATCTCAGAGCCGTCATTTCAATTCAGATGAAAAATAGAAGTTCTTCATGAGTTTTATCACCAATCAGTAAGACACCATATTTAAATAAATTAAATTCTTAACTAAGCATTCCATATAAAACAAGTTAATGAGTCAGTGATGTGCTCCGAAGGAAGAAAGGTCAACAGTATCCTGGGCTCCATTAGGAAAAACATTTCCAGCAATCCTTTACTTCTGCTCAGCACCTCACTCATATAAAGAGTAATGGGTCCAGTTCTGGAGTTCGCAGTACAACAGAGATACATATATAATAAAGCAAATGTTGTGAAGGGTCATGGAGATGATGAAGGATTAGAAGAACTGATGTATGAGAGGATACTCAAGGAGCTGGGACTGTTCAGCCTTCAGAAAAGTAGTCTTCAGGGGGATCTCATTAAGTAAATACCTGACTGGGAAGAAGTGAAGATGAGAGAACCAGAATATTTTCTGGTATCCAGTGACAGAACAAGGGGCACCAGGCACAAACTGAAATACGAGAAATTAGTCTTAACTTTTGAGTGCCAGAATATAAAAAAGACGTTCTGCTACTAAAGAGCATCCAATGGAGGGCAACAAAGATGGTGAAGAGCCTTGAGGAGAAGCCATACAAGGAGTGGCTGGGGTCACTTGTCTTGTTCAGCCTGGAGAAGAGGAGACTGAGACTCATCACAATCTACAGCTTCCTCACGAGGGGAAGTGGAAGGGTGGGTACTGATCTCTCTAGTGACCAGTGGCAGGACCCTAGGGAATGGCCTGAGGTTGTGTCATGGAAGGTTTAGGTTAAATGTCAGGAAAGTATTCTTCACTCAGAAGTTAGTTGAGCACTGGAACAGGGTCCCCAGAGAAATAGTCATGACATCAGACCTGCCTGAGTTCAAGAAGCATTTGGACAATACTTAGTCACACGGTGCAATTCTTGGGGCTATCCTGTGCAGACCCAGGAGTAGGACTCGTTGATTCTTATCAATCTGTTCCAAATCAGGATATTCTATGATTCTATGATCTTCACAGATGCTGCCGGGCTCATTGGACACAGGCTTTTTGTCAGGGAGTGTTGCAGTAAGACAAGGGATAATGGTTCTAAACCAAAACAGGGTAGATTCAGACTAGATAGAAGGAAGAATTTTCTTATCATGAGGGTGGTGCAACACCAGAACAGGTTGATCAGAGAAGTGGTAGATGCCCCACCCTGGAAATATTCAAAGTTCGGTTTGGACAGGGCTCTGAGCAATCTGGTATAGTTGAAGACGTCCCTGCTCATTGCAAGGTGATTGGACTGCATGGCCTTTAAAAGCTCTTTCCAAACCAAACCATTTTATGATTCTATGATTCTGTGATTCTGTGATTAGGGAACCTCAGTTTAGGGTTCCTAGAATTCATCATCTATTTGGAAGTTCATAACTCATAGAAATACATATGCAAAAGAAATAACATATAACTGATGTCACTGAAATACTAATTGTACTAACCCAAGGAGTTGTTCTTCCATAGAGGAATTACAGGAATTTATTGTCTGGCTGACAATTAAACCTTAGTCTTCCTGTTTAAATTTATATTAATATAATAATTAATAAAATATTTTATATTATTTTATATTAATATAATACAGAACTATTACACTTTCTATTTTTTTTTAGTTCTGAACTGATGTTGCAAAATTCAGGGTGATCTGAGTTTGCATTTGTACATGCCTTTATAAAAAGTACAGTAATTCATAGCCTTAAAAGCATTATTTCAAATTCAGTACTTATTTTGCAGCATGCAGGGGATCCAAGTTGCCTCCTATTCAGAAACAGGAGGTTTTCTAAAGGTATACAGAATAAGACCACAGGCAGAGGAAGGAATCCCCTTAGGATGCCTGGCCTAGAGGGGTCGAGCAAAACAAGCCTTTCAGAAAGCAAGAAGAAAAGCAAAGAGCTGGACAAGTTTGCAAAATTCCACATTTTTATCCAGTTCATCCAGTTGCACAGTAAGGGGTAATCAGGGCAGTAGCCTGATTCGAAGCCTCAGTCCAGACCATGGTTCAATCTGTAAGTATAGAAGCTTATATATAGGTATATAGATATCTGACAGTATGAAAATGTATGGGAAGACACAAGTTACTCAAAGACCTACACTCAGGCCACTTATTTCTGGGGAGTGCAGGGGTATAATTGATATCTAATGATCCAAAACTCAGGCTTACCAGCTATCACAAGAACAACTTCTGTGGAAATCGTTAGTCAAGCAATAATAGTAGATCAAATGGGAGGAAATAGGATTTGTAGCAACTCAGAGTGTGGGCCAGACGGGAAGCGGAATGAATTCAGGTCCAGGAAAAAAAACTCAAGAAGCTTGACTACATCACAAATAATGATAGAAAATGATCCTGAAATGTTTTGAAGTACAAAATGCTTTGGGTTGCAAGGGATCTCTCTAGGTAATTTTGTCTACATGCTTCTTAAAGCAGGATCAAGAACAAAGTTAGGTCAGGCAGTTCAGGGCCCTGTCGAGTCAAGCTCTGAGTATCTCCAAGGATGGAGCTCTCACAGCCTCTCTGTGAAAACTGCTCTGCTTAATCACCCCCACTACGATTTTTGACTTTTTTTCTTTACGTATCATGCTGGAAGGTCTTTTGCTGCAATTTGTGTCTATTGCCTCTTGCTCTTTCACTGTGAATGGTTGTCAGAAGTCTGGTTATGTCTTTTCGAAAAACCCCTTTAACTTTTAGTGGACTGCAATTAGATTGCCTTGATCTTCTCTTCTCCAGCCTGAGAAACTCCTGTTCAGTGTTCTTCACCTCCTGCATTAAATGCTCCATTCCCTAATTATCTTCTTAAACAAATATTGGATTTTCTGAAGCTTGCCAATCTCTCTTTTGTATAGGAAGGAACAATACTGGGCAAAGTATCATATGTACGGCCTGAAAGTGTCAAAGAGAAAGGAATAATTGACTCACTGAGTACACTGCCCCTAACGCAGTATGCAGTTAGCTTGCACTGAAGCAAGTGTTTTGTCCATTGAGGCTGCACAATCCTTTTCAGCAGTGCATCTTCCTGGCTGGCAGGCTGTAATGTTCCATGAGTTTATTCCATCTCAAATGGCAGGACTTTTTGTCTTTGCTGAATTATTGAGTTTCTGTTGGACTCTGTCTCTAGCAGGTCAAGGTTTCTGTGAAAGGAAACCCTGCCATCCAGTGTATAAAGCAGTCCTCCCAGTCTGAGGTCTCACATCAACCTAATGAAGAAATACTCTGTCCCCTAACCAGACTTGATTAAGATGTTAGGTAGCACCAACTTTAGTATTACTCAAGAAACACCACTCTCAGTTGGCTGCCGGTTAGGTTTTAAACCATTAACCTTGATGGTACAGCAAATATTTTCCTATATATAATGTACCCATCTAGTCCATATCTCCCCAGCCTGGATACAATGATGCCATGGGCAACATTGTCAAAAGCCTAGACACTGCCAAAACAAATGTCATTCACTGATCTCCCTAGCGCAAGCCATCTTCTCAGAGAGGGCATAATCATTGGTGCAGGAGTGTGCCCTAACTAGACCAATGCTAATTGTGCCAAACCACCTTCTGGACCTTCATGGGTCCTGAACTGGCTTCTAAGAGAATTTGCTTCATTATGTCCCAGGGACTGAGGGTAAAAGAGGGTAGAAAGGACTTCAGACTTTTCTGTGTCCTTCATTAGTGACAAACCACCCCATCCAACATGCCAGAATTGTTCCTTGGCTCTTCTTCTGTTTCTCATGTTATCTCTAAGAACTTTTCCCATTCTCCTTCATGACTTATTCTCCTCCATAATTTATCTTCCTTCCTCTCTCCCTCCATTTTTAACTCCATCTGAATTTTTATCTTTCAGCTCCATTTCAGCATATCAGAGCATGTTTGTATATCCCTCCCTGGTATCCCATCCATATTCCCATTTTCCATATCTTTTTCCAGGTCCTCTGTACATAGGCAAGTATATCCTGTGGTTGAAGATCATCTTTCAGACTAGCCTTAGGATAGCAAGATCTCAGATTATGGATATTCTTTATAGTAGTCATGAGAAGTATGATGTCTTATCTGTCTCTCAGTTTGTGATTCTAGGTTGCTGTTGTAACAACAAGTCTCTGAAGAACTTCAGAACAAATGGAACAGAACATGTAATTCTCTCTCAAAACTCATTTACAGCTAGGCTGAAGAATCTAACTTTACCTGCAGTCACTGTAAAATTAAAAGAACAATCAGATCTTTCTCCTGGCAATTCTGACATAATATCCTTTTAAACTTTGTAACAGATGTACTTTAAACATATCACAGGAGAAAAGAAACAAAATTTCCCAGCTGAAGTTTCATTTTCCTTCATCCTCACTGGGAAACAGCTGGAATGCAGATAATGTACACTCCTCTAGTTTCCTATACACACTCATTATGGTTAATGACCTAGTCAGTACAATTTTTAACTTCATCTATACTTTGTACATATCTAGCCATGTCTTAATTTTCTCAGCATTTCCTAAAACATCTTTTCTCTCTTTGACTTGCCAAAAAAAAAAAAAAAAAATCCTTATCTGGTCAAAGGATGATCACTTTGGAAAAACATTCCTGTTCAATTCTGATAAAAAATTATTTAGGTTAAAGAAATGAGGATATTTCAAAACAAGGAAGCTAAAGCTTATATGTACAAGATAATTTAAATAACCTGTTTTCTTCACATCATTAGTCTCAACTTGAAATCATTGTCAGAGAGCAATGATTCAAAGGGTAAGGAACAGAATCATGAGATGCATATTGAAATAGCAATGCTGGCCCAGACATAAGGCAGAGAAACCTCCAGGTTCATGATGTTTCCAACTTATGTATTTCTGAACAAACATGACCATTAATTCTATGGAATAAAGTTTTTCTGATTTCCTTCCAGCTCCTTTGAGACAGTTTATAGCTGCAGGGAGTACTGAAGGAAAAATTCAGTGAACTGTCCAAATGCATAATTGAAACTGCATAACCATAAGATTTTGTATAGCGTCACAATGGTGGTGAGATATTTTACCCTTTGGCTCTTAAGTGCTTCACTGGCTTAGATTTTAGAGAATGCAAATGCTGAAAGAATGGTAAATAGAAGGAGTTGCAATTACTGTGACAGGAAGTTCAGTGTTTTGACAGGGATCCAGAGGTGGCAAATTGGATGTATATATAAGCAAAACCAAGAAGGTTCAGATTTAAATATCAGAAAGCTGATCTGGAAGCAATATAAAGGTCAAGAAAAGTCCTTTAATCTTATACCCAGAAAGATTTTATCCTGAAGGACCAAATAGAAAAGTGAGATGCAGTCAAACAATGAAAATGAATGAGGTACATTCCTGTGAAAATGGAAGAACAGACTAATTAGAATTGAGTGTAATGATGTTTGACTTCCATACAGACTGGTTGTTCTCTGTCATAAACCAGCCAAGACTGAAATGAGCAAATAAAGATGTTTTACTGTAGGAAGCATTGTGGGGTAGTGTAGATTACAAAATCTGAAAAGTCACCATTAAATTTTAAAACAATAATGATTTTTAAAATTTACATAAAATGAAAATTCAAAGTTGGAAATTAAATCTTGTCATCTTTTAAAAACACACAAACAGATAAGAGTAGCTTTAAATTTGAACATTCTAAGCAAATCAAGCATTTTGAATATCTGTCCAACAACACCATATGACTTACGTTTTATGAAAATTCAATAGCCCCATTTGAAATAGCCCAAAAGATTATCCCAAAGCTCATATGAAGACAAGGAATGGTACTGTCTCTAATGATTCTATAAACTTGCTTGAAAAGGCTAGTTTAGCCATTGGATAATACCAGACACAAAACTATGAAGATTAAAATTGTTTGTTCAGAAGGAATTTGAATGAAGCCAATAGATAACTAAATATCTCTAATTCTTGTGATAAGCCAAAATAAAAGTAGGTAGAGACCAAACTTTTAAGCATGGGACCCTTGTCTTTTATTCAAAAGGGAATCAGTGATTCACTAAATAAGATTCTGAGACCAGATGTCTAAGTAAGTGTCAGACAGAAGCAAGGAATGGTTTAGCAAAGGGAAAGCTGAGTTACAGGGAAAGTTCATTAAAAGAAAGAATATAAACTATGAGATACTGATGAATTCTTGTATCGATTTACTGTCATCTGAAGATTTTAACCATACACACCCTGCACACTTTTCAATTATTTCACTCACACACCAAAATTGCCTTTTTATGATAATACTGATGTATTCCACAGGAGTATTGAATATAAACTTAAATTGAATGTTTTCCCTTGGAAAAATAATTAAACTTCTTATTCATTTTAGAGCATGTCATGGTGCATTTTAATTTGGAAAGAAAAAAGGATAATACCAAATTACACTAATAACCAAAGTAGTGCTAATAATTTTGAAATTAAAAAGATAAGAGTTCATTGATTGTGAGCAATTAGTCTTTAACAGCAGGTAGCATGAGATTTCATTTCACTGAAGAATTCCTATTTTGTGTCTTCAAAGGACTTAGTTTTTTATGTTTAAATGAATTAAAAAAGAATCCTGAAGTGCCATAACATGTACAAACATAATGTTACAGTAAACCTTTGCCCTTTCCCCATCTAGACTCCACTTCCTCCACGACCTTGACTGCATACAGCATTTAGCTTGTATAGTTTCCAGGGAAACCAACTTGTTCTTCCTGGAACTCTTCATGCTCACTCACACCCAGGTGTATTCTTGGACCTGAACTCCCAGATACATGAGCCTGGAGTTGCCAAGATCATGTGGGAATACCTTCAGGGGGTGGTGGGTGTGGTTTGACCTTGGATGGCTGCAGACCCCCACCAACTTCTCTATCAATCACTCCCCTCCTCAGCAGAAGACCGGGGAGAAAGTCAGGAGGAAAGCTCATGGATTGAGATAAGCACAGGGGCATCACTCACCAATTGCCATCACAAGCAAAACAGACTCAGCTTGGGGAAAACTAATTTAATTTCTTGCCCGTTATGAAAGAGTAGGATAGTGAGAAACAAAGACAAAAACTTAACATTCTTCCCCTCACCCCCACCTCCTCCTCCTCCTCTCACTCTGGCATACACTCTGCTGTTTCTCACCTTTTCTGTTCCTTCCTCCTCCCTCTGTGACATTTTCACCCCTTTCCCAAACACCTTTTCCCCAAGATGCTCCCACCTCAGCAGAGGGCTCAGCTGTGCCCTGCAGTGGGCAGGTTGGAGCTGGCTGGAACAAGCTGTGTCCAGCACAGGGAAGCTCTGGCTGCTCTTCACAGAGCTCCCACTGCCAGCACTGGGACACCTGCACCCTCTATACCTCCAGAATCAAGCCCAGCTGAAATGTACCTAGGTTTTGCTCCAGGATTTCTGAGGTCCTAATGGAGAGCAGGGGCTTCCCAGCACTTCTGTCTGACAATAGGCTTTGGTTAGTCAGCACGTAGACTCAGGCAGTGGTCATGCACTCCTTGCTAGATGTTTCTGCAGCACAAGACAGAGATGCTGTATTGTGTCTGGCTGACAAGGAGTTCATTTTCTCCATAGCAGCCCTAGTGCTGTGCTCTGCATTGGTGGCCAGAAAGGTGTTGATAACACAGCAGTGTTTTGGATACTGCTGAGAAGTGCTCCCTCAGCATGAGCACTGTCCAACATCCCACCTCTTCACCAGTGGGCTGGGGACTGGCAAGATGTTGGGAGGGGACACAACTAGGACAGCTGACCCAAATTGACTAAAGGGATATTCCATACCCTATTCCATAGGACACAAGCTTAGACATAAAAACTAAGATAAGAAGGAGGAAGGGGTGGCATTTGTTATTTATGATGTTTGCCTTCTGGAGCAACTGCTACACATTCTGAAGCCCTGCTTCCCAAGAAGTGGCTGAACATGGCTTGCTGATGGGAAGTAGAGAATAAAAGTTTGGGGCTTTTTTCCTTCACTTGTCGTGAAGGAACCCTTCACTTTTGCTTTAGTAAACTGCCTTGTCTCAACCTATGAGTCATTTTCCATCTTATTTTCCTTCCCCAGTCCAGCTGAGAAGTGGTTTGCTGTGCACCTGTGTAGTGGGTTGGTGCTGGCGGGATTCCAGGCATGCACCAAAGCCTGTCTATCACTCCCCCCTACAACTGGATGAGGGAGAGAAAATATAATGAAAGGTTCATGAGTTAAGGAACAGGAGAGATCACTCACCAAATACCATCACAGGCAAAACAGACTCAATTTGGGGATATTAATTAAATTTATTACTAACAAAATCAGAGCAGGATAATGAGAATTAAAACCAAATCTTAAAAACACCTTCCCCCCATCCCTCCCTCCTTCCCAGCTCTGCCTCCTCCCACTCAACAGTGCAGGGAGACAGGGAGTGGGGGTTACAGTCAGCTCATCACAGGTTGTTCCTGCTGCTGTTCGGGGAGAGGAGTCCTTCCCTTGCTCCACTGTGGGGTCCCTCCCACAGGAGATAGTCCTGCACAAACTTTTCCAACATGAATCTATCCCACAGGCAACAGTTCTCTAAAAACTGCTGTAACTTGGGTCACTTTTCCATGGGGTGCAGTCCTTCAGGCACAGCTTGCTCCAGTGTGCATTCCCCAGGGGGTCACAATTTCTACCAAGATACCTGCCCCTACATGGCCTCTTCTCTCCATAGGTGTGCAGGTCTCTGCTAGGAGCCTGCTCCGGAACAGGCTTCCCATGGGCGCACAGGCTCAAATCAATCATTCATCTGCTCCAGCATGAGTCTCCACTGTGGGCTGCAGGTGGATCTCTGCATCCTTATGGTCCTCCATGGGCTGCAGGGGCACAGTTGCCGCACCATGGGCTGCACCATGGGCTGCAGGGGAACCTCAGCTCTGGCACCTGAAGCACCTCCTGCCCCTCCTTTTTCACTGATCTTGGTGTCTGAAGGGCTGTTCCTATCACATGTTCTCACTCTGCTCTTCTCTGGGCCCAATTAAATCTGTGCAATAACTTTTTTCCTTCTTAGATATATTATCACAGACATTACTATCATCCTGATTGGCTCAGCCTTGGCCAGAGCAGGGTCCATCCTGGACCTGGCTGGAATTTGCTCTGCTGGACATAGGGGGAACCTTCTGGCAGGTTCTCACGGAAGACACCTCTACAGTCCCCTCACTTCAAAAACCTGGCCACACAAACCCAGTGCAAGCCATCAAAGTCAACCTACAACCAATGAACCAGCAAAGAAGCTGCTTTGGAATTCTGTTATTTTAATTATTCAGTCACTTTGTGAAATTTTTGGACAAAATATATTTGTTTTCCAAAGGCTTCCTACAGCACTACTTTTAGCCTGTCCACCTGTGACATTCTGAGCTCTGCATACCACTCTCTTTGGCTCCAGCACATACCAAGCTGCAGGAGCAAAACTGGCATGGTCTCTTCGTTTGTATGGTTTAGTAGCTACTTTAGCAGGATGTAGGAAAATTCTGACAAAGACACAGAATATCTCTGTGGTATTTTCTGCTTCCAGATCATTAAGAAGAATTCATTCATGCTTACAGTAAGAACATGTCATAACTTCCCATATGCAAACTGGAACACTTGAAGCATGAAAACTGCATCAATGACCAAGATCTTATTGTCATAACCACTGCATGTGGTCACTTATGCTAGAGGGGCATTTATTTCATACCCATCTGTACCAAATTGCTCAGTGCCTGAAGATTTCTAATGCCTCTTCCTGATCCTTGCTGCTTGCAGAACTTGCAAATGTAAATAAAATCCTGCTGCATCCTTTCGTGTGGCAGGACAAGATCTAATAGTTTCTTGGCCCATCTCAGCAACCCAAATGATGGGTGAATTTTCACTATAAGTTGGACAGAAAAAACAGTCTCCTTTAATGCAAAATCATGCTTCTTTCCATATCGGCATCTGTAATACTCTCAATATCTCACGCAGTTGAGTCTGGAGTCGAAGCACATACACGTTGAATATAAAAATTTTACATGGAGGCATTTAAGAGGAAGAAAGGAATAAAATGCAGGTTACAGCTGAATCAAAAGGTTTAAAGAGATATATGCTTGAGCATGACAATGCTGTGTCAATAGTGAGGAGAATTACAGATGTACTGCAGTGGCTGGGAAAGAAAATTAGCTTCCTCAGGATCTAATTTGAGTATACTTGTTTGTTTTACCAGAGCTGTGTTATAAATATATCCTGAAGAGTGCCAATCACTTGTAAAGCAATCTCAGAATGATATGCCTTCAATTACAAAGCAATGTCCCGGTGTGAAATCTGGAAGACTTTTTCTTAAGCCATTTGAAACTGGACTATATAAATACCTAGACAGCACTTTGCAGACAGAATCATACCCTGAGAAAAGCATTACCTTAACGACCCCATAGATGTTCTGATTTTCTAATTTGTATAGCAGTCATCTGATAAGTGTACATAACTAGAGGGCTGTAACAAATACATGCACTTTACTTACTATATTTAGTAACAGCCTCTCAGAAACCTGCAAATATTCATTTCCTTATTCTTTTGTGCTTGTGAAATGTTTTTCACAGTATTTCAAGGGCTGTATTTGCAAATTAAATATCTAGATCTAATCTACATTATTCCAGTGAGAAATTAATTCCTTTTTTTTTTTTTTTTTTTTTTTTTTTTTTTTTTTTTTTTTTTACTAACAGCAGCACTCAAACATTTATAGAACTGTTACGCTTTAACCAGTGATCATGGTCCCTAAACTTTTACAGTAAAACTGAGAAACACAGACCCAAGGTTTGGGCAATACAGGTACCTGGGCTATGGATTCACTAACAAACAATTTGCTTCCTCCTTTCGCATAGCAACATGGCTGGCAGCTTCTCCAGCTTGCATATTTCTCTGTTGCTAGATGAGAGTCCACTGCTTTCGCAACTAGCAAGCAGTGGCACACAGTAGGAGTAGGTTGGTAGAGCTCAACAGCTGGGGCTGAGGACCTGGTGTTGATGTTTCAGAGATGACTACTCTAAAACTGCCTTGGTCCCATGAATCAGATACTCTTAAGCAGCCAGGGTGCCTGAGACAGGCAGGCCAGGAGCCTAACCTAACAGTCAGCTTAATTTCATCACTTCTGTGCAGGGCGCCTGCTCTGAGACACCAACGCATACCTCTGTGACACCAGCAATGGGGGCTTAACTGCCAGGCTGATCTCAAAAATTCTTCTCTGATCTTAACTAAAATCCTGATGTGAACATATCCTGCCAGAGATTCCTCGCACAGGGTTTCAGGCTTCTTTTTTTGTTTTATGTGACAATATTAGATAGTCACCACCAGCTTCTGTATTTAGTTTCTTGGAAACATAATGATTGTTAAGGAACAACAAGATTCTTTGTAGAAAAGAGCATAGAAAATTACTTTGTTAGAAGAGCTTGTTAGACTGCAAAAATTTTATGAAAAAACCCCAGTAAAAAGTAGTATTAGATAAGGTCAGGTCCATGCATATCTAAGGTTAGCACAAAAAAATTATTCATGATCCCTATGTCAAAATAACCCTCATTCTAATCTGCACTGAAAATGCTACTGAAACTCAAAGACTGCAGTAGTGTCAGCAACTGCTTGAGGGAAGCATTAACAAGTGGATTTTACCTCTAATACTCTTTCAAAGACCAGCTGTGAAGGAATTCTCTGTGAAATTGTGAAGTTGATCTGGAAGGGGCAACAAGGTGAGCTGTATAACCTTAATAACACAAACTACAGCTCTAGGTTGGTGAGTGTTTCCAGGTGGACATGAAGAGTAAGATTTGCTTCTGAAGTAATAAAATAATATGGAAAGTTACTTCTGCATGTCAAAAGCTAGACAATGAAAGCAAATAAGAGAACAAAAGAGGGGAGGTAGGTTGGTTTGTTTATTTGTTTACATTCTATGTAAACAGAAAAGAAGGATTTCTCATGTTCTCTGCAGCCAACACTTGGTAATGCCTACAAGTGCTATCCACACCAAGAATTTCCACAGAAATTATCAGTTCAGTTTCCACATATTTTTCAGATTTAAGTAAAACAATAGGATTTCCTTGCCTAAATCAACAAATATAAAGTTATATATGGAAGGTAAAAAGTGTCTTAAAATTCAACATATTCAGATACCTTTGACCTATTGGTATCCTATACATGTGGATATACATATATGTATATATACATGTATAGGATATATGGATATCCTATACATGTGGATATACATACCTATTAAAATACACAATCATGTTGTACAGAATTATATAATATTTTATTCCTGTATTACAGCTTAATGATTGTAATATGTGCCCATTCAAAAACCTTTTGGCATTCAAAAGTTTCAAACCCAGTCCATTATCCTCCAGACTCTTTATCTTTCATGTGTAATTCTGGTTCAGCTCTAAGTCAGTACAGGAATGACTTAGGGGAACAAGACTTTTCCTTGTCTTTGGTAAAGACCCTGGTAGACCTGTAATAAAAACATAACCCTCACCAGAGGTGGTGTGAGATTGTGCCTTGCTTGAAAGATGCTGCATAATTCTGCTCTCCCATTAATCACAACCCCTATGTTTCACACAACAAAGCTCTTTACTAAAAATGAAAGCCTCTAGTAGTTATCCAACATAGAAGTTTTGGTTTGCACTATGAATTGTCAATTTTAAAGATAATTCTAAGATTCCAAATATGCCATCTACTCAGTAAATAATAGGGGTTGCAGTAAATGCATAAGATCTTTCATGTTTGTGGTTATTTATCTGGCTTAGCCCTTTAGCTTAAGAGATATGGCTAAGTTTGAAAAGGAGTGGGCTGAGAAACTGCAAATATTTTGCCTTCATATATTCTATATAGGAAAGATTGCCAAGAAGGAAGTATAATATACAAATAACTTCCTTTTTACATGTAGAGGCAAGATTTCATTCTAAATGGCACAGTATTTTTAAATTGTTAACTATAATTCCTTTCCATTCTTACAGGATAATGAAGAGTAATAAAAAGAGAGTTCTGTGAAATATTTTAATTTATGCACATTTTAGAAACCAATTTGGTAAATGAGAAACAGCAAGGCATCTTTTCCAATACATTTTCCAACAACTCCAGGGCAAGTCTGATGCTGCTCATCCTTACCATTACAATTTAACACTTAGTCCCTCCAACTTTCTCCATATTTTACTGTTTTGTGTATGTACGTAATCTAAGTAGGTCTTGCGTTTCTTTTCCACAAACGTTATTAGTCATGGCAATGAACTTATTCATGACAACAACTCCATAACATTTTCACCCCCGTTACAATAATTCCAACTGCATCTGGGTGGAAAGAATTATAAATCATAATAATAATGCTGAGAAGTTTAACAGCTTATTTAAAAATATTTAGAAAGAGAGAATGCAGAGAAAATATAGAGAATAATTTTTCAGCACAGAAGTCAATGAGCAATTTACATTTCAACCTCTGCCATTCAAATTATCTTAAAAGAGGAAAAAATATTTTTGAAAAACATGTTTTAAGGAACTGGAGAGCCTGGGAGACAAAAAAGTTGAAGAATTGTGCTCCTTATCTGCAACAAGACTGTGAGAAGATGCAAAGATAATTTGGATCACCTCCTGAATTGTCTTCACCTAAAAATCATACAGAAGACCAAAGGTGAAATTAATTTTTGAAAGAAACATAATACTTTGCTCAGCCTTTGTTTTGTAAAAATTCAAAGACTGAAGTTATTCTAATCATCATCAAAGATAAACATAATCAGAAAACAGAAAATGCAGAAAAAAAATAGTATGCACTGGGACAGTTTGTCTTCCAATTTTATGCATGCTGTCATTTTAGATTTGTCTTGCAGATAAGAAACGCATAAATTTTCCATGAGAAAATTTTTATTACAAGAATTAAATAATATGTACTAATCTGGTCTGGTGGAAGGTGTCCCTTCCTGTGACAGGTGAGTTGGAACAAGATCATCTTTAAGGTCCTTTTCAACCCCAAACATTCTGATTCTATGATCTTTCAATGCCTAGATCCTTGAAAATGTACATCTACATTTCAAGTCTCAGTTAATTAAATAATAAGAAAGGGGAACCCGTCTAAAATTGCATAGACTTGTACTCACTTTTAAAGGCAAAGAATCTGATCTGAAAAAAATCCATCACATTAAATTTATACTGCAATTAAAAAAAAATTTGTAGGATTACACTATTAATCCTTTCTCTGCTATATCATACATTCCTTTTGTCCATCTCAGATTAGCCCACAGTAGCCCAAGAACAACTCCAATAGACTTTGCAGTAACAGAAATTTCAATCAGTTGCCAATTAAACAAAAAAATATGAAAACTGTGCCGCTGACTGAAATGTGCTAAAAATTGCCACAGTTAATCTTTTTTCATTTACAACCCATATTAATGTTTATAGGCGTATTTTACTAGGTACCAAAAATGTGCTAAGTGTTTCCCAGTGAAGTAGCAATTGCTAATTCATCTCTCCATGATGTACACATTAAAATAAGTTGAGAGAATTAGGAAGGAATAGATATGAATACCTATGTACAACTCTATTGGTTCTATAAAATGCTCTTAAAATATATATTTTTATGCCATTTGTCAACCCCTTATAATAATCAAGATTTTTTTTTTTAAAGAAAACCTCAAAGGCTTGGTTCTTATTTGAGTAAATGTTTAACTTTTTTTTTCTTAATCAAGCCAAACTTCTAATTATAACAATGCAGATTAATGATAAAAGAGGACAATGCTGACATAATACCACCACAAAATGGGTTATACAAACTGCAGCTCCTACCAGGTCATTTGAAAAATAGAATAGTTCTACAATTGTATTTGCAGCTTGTTGAAAATAGCATTAAAGGATTGTTGAATTGTATTCTTTATATATGCTGTCTTTCACTGTGGATTTACCGTGTGGGGCATGGAACTGCTGTGACTATATTCACATCTTAAATTCATTAAAGACTTGATTGAAGAAAAATTACACACCACTGTGCAGACTATTATTATTTACGCTTTTTGTTTGTTTTCATCTTCCAATGAAGAGGTGACTTTTTGATTATTACTACTAATGCCATATTATTGTGCACACCATTACTAATAGTATTTGGGCAAAGGTGTATGTCACAAGAGACCATATCACACACAGATCTGACTCCTTCAACTCACTACAGAAATTATTTTTCAATCTCAGCTCTTTCTAGAACACATCACATATTTTTCATCAACTTAGTAAATATCTTCTGGATGCTATGAAAAACAAATCTCTTTAACAAAAGGTTAACAAATGTGAAGTCCTTTTCATAAATCTCCTGATTTCCATGACATGTAAAAATATAAAAAAATCAATGGGTCAGAGAAAAGGGTCCTTTTTGTGCCCATTTATCCAGACTGCCAATCACCAAAATTCTTTTCAGGGAACCAATGATCCTGCAAATCCTGTTTCTTTTAAAAAATCAGCTGTCATCCTGGATATTTTTTCTATGTATAGTTTTCCTGCTTTGTGCAATAATGCACTAAAACTGCCTAAAGGGTCACCTCCTTCTTCTGCTGGTTTTTCTAACGAAAGGATCAAGACTTTGGCTTCAGACAATTGCCTGCAGTACAGTTTTAAAACCTCAGCTGCTACAGGCCAGGATGCCACTGGCCTTCTTGGCCATCAGGGCACACTCTGGCTCATGGTCAGCTGCTGTCAGCCAACACCCCCAGGTTCTTTTCCATCAGACAGCTTTCCAGGCACTCTTGTCCCAACCTGCAGTGCTGCATGGGATTGCTGTAGCTGAAGTTCAGGACCTGTCACTTGGCCTTGTTGAAGCTCATGCCCTCATGTTGTCCTGTCCCCCCAGCCAGAACTGCAGCAGAAATGATACTGGAGAATCAAGGGGTGTGTCTAGATACGGAAACAGCAGAAGTGGGATGTCAAAACCCCAGTGTTTATGGCACCTAGATAAGAAAACCAAGATCTCTGCGCTAGTTCATGCAGTGTACTGAGAAGAAAATTAGGGACAAGAAAATTAAGGACAGCCCCCACCCTGAACAGGATGGGCACCTTAGGATACAAAAGTACAGAGACAAAGGAAAGTTAATCAATCAAAATGATGCATAAAGGTTGAGAGGGCTCAGAGAGAATAAAACAACCGGCAAAACAAAAAATCTAATTGAGGTCAGCTCCTAAGGGATATAAAAAAGACAGCCACAACTATCATGGCTGCCAATATAGGAAAAAGCTGAGAGCCATGATAATGACTCAATATGCTCATTGCCCTCCAGGGCATTACAAGGAATCCTGGCCAGGCCACCTCAGTACATGCCTGTTAATCCTTGAACAGGACAGACTATTTGAGCAAACACATGCTCTACTAGTTATGAGAACATGTGTATGAGAGTGAATTTAAAATACAATGATAATCCCTGTCTACATCACCTCATGATAAATTTTGTTACATTTCAACAGTTAAGGAACAACAGTCAACATTATCTCCTAAGAGATCTCAAGATACCAAAAGCTAAGGTGCAATCACCAGGTACTACTGGAAATGTAGTGATGTTTAATTAAACTAGGACTTTGCTGCTGACTGCAAGGCCACACCACGAAATCCCATAAATAAGTGTCTGTTGTGGCTAGACCCTGGCTGGATGCCATGTGTCCACTCAAGCCACTCTTACCATTCCCCTTCCTCAACCGCACAAGGGAGAAAAAAATTAAAAGAGCCTCGCAGGTTGAGATAAGGGTCGGAGGAGATCATTCAGCAGTTACTGTCATGAGCAAAACAGATGTGACATGGGGAAATTAATTTATTACCAATCACGTCAGAATGGGGTAATGAGAACTAAATCCAAATCTTAAAACACTTTCTCCCCACCTTTCTCTTCTTCCCAAGCTCAATTTTACTCCTGATTTCTTTGGGAATGGGGGTTGGGATCAGTTTATCACATGTGTTCTCCTCCTCTCCTTTCTCCTCTGGGGGAGACCTCCTCACACACTCCTCCTCTTCTCCTCACTCCTCCAATGTGGTGTTTCTCCTATGGGAGTGTCGTGGGTTTGACCCTGGCTAAATGCCAGGCACCTACAACGTTTGCTCTCTATGCTCTCTCCTGCAGCTATGCAGAGGAGAGGGAAAACTAACACACTGGACTTATGAGTTGAGATAAGACTACTGATAAAGAAGACGCACGAGAGACTGGGCAAAAGCAGGCGGGAGACTTAAACTTGCAAAAAAAGGTGATTTATTAATATAACAGAGTCGGAGGATAAATCAGATGTAAAAATAAGCTCTCAAAACACTGTTTCTTCACTGACCCCCCTTCCCTCTTAAGGCACTGCTTCCCAGCTCACCCCCTCCCTCCTTTCCAACTAACCAACAACTCCCAGGCAGGGGCAGGGTGGGGGGTTTTTCTTAAGTCAGTTTATCACAATTCTTTTACTGCAGACACTGTTTCTCTATTCGCCCCCTCTCTCTATTCAACTAACAGATCCGGGCTGGGGCAAGGTATGTGGCTTTTCTTAGTCAGTTCAACATCACAATTCTTCTGCTGCAAATGCTGTTTCTCTACTCACCCCCCTCCCTATTAAGGCCATTTCTCAGCTCACCCCCTCCCTCCTTCCTTTTAACTGACAGCTCTGGGGTGGGGGCAGGGTATGGGGGTTTCCTTTGGTCAGAGTCAGTCCATCAGGGAGAGGAGTCCTCTACTTAGCCATGGGGGTCCCTCCCACGAGAGACAGTCCTCTGCGAACTTCTTTGGCGTGGGTCCAATCTCATGAGCAGCACCTGCCCGATTGCTGCAGTCCGAGATTCTTCTGTCCAGGTTGCAGAATTCCAAGCTGAGGCCAGGCTGTTTCCATCTCAGGAGCAAGGCCTCTCTCTCCTGCAAGGCCTTTGCAACTCTCAGTCTCTGGGACTCCCACTGGATCACAGCTTCCTGCAGGCATCCACCTGCTCCTCTGGTGTGGGCACCTCCCCACAGGCTGTGGGTGGATCTCTGCATTCCCCAGACCCCATGGGCTGCAGGGGGACCACCTGCTTCCCCACGGTCTTCACCATGGCTGGCAGAAGGTTTTCAGCTCCGGCGCCTAGAGCACCTCCTCCCCCACCTTCTCCACTGACCTTGGTGCCTCCATGTTGTTTCCCTCACATATTTTTACCTCCTCCTCCTCCTGCCCTGGCTAAAAAGAAGTGCGTGCTCACATTGTTTTGATTTCTTCTTAAATATGCCCTCACAGAGGCGCAACCAACATCTCCAATTGGCCCAGGTTTGGCCAGCGGCATGTCCATCATCTTCAGAGCCATCAGAGACTGGCTCTGCTGGACATGGTGGAGAAATCTCCAGAATTTCCACTCAGGACATGCAGGAGCCATCCCTGTACTCCACCCTATTCACTGGCAAAAACTGGGCCAGGCAAAACTACCACAGGGAGGCAGTCCATGAACTTCAATGTGAGTCCTTTCTGTCAGCTGCAGTTATTCACAAACTGCTTCAGTCCACAAGGGACAGTCCTTCAGGCACAGCCTGCTCTAGCGTGGGTCCACCTTAGGGTCACAAGTCCTGCCAGCAAACTTGCTCCAGCATGGGCTCCTCTCTCCACAGGTCCTGCCAGGAACCTGTTCCAGCATGGACTTTCCATGAAGTCACAAACTGTTGGGCATTTCTCTGCTCTGACCTGGGGAGTCCTCCACAGGCCACAGGTGGATCTCTGCACCCCCGTGGTCCTCCATGAACTGCAGCTGCCTCACCATGGGCTGCACTATGGGCTGCAGGGGAATCTCAGCTCCAGTGCCTGAAGCACCTCCTGCCCCTCCTTCTGCACTGATCTTGGTGTCTGCAGAGCTCTTCCTCTCACATATTCTCACTCCTCTCCTCTGGCTGCAACTGCTCCCATACAATAACTTTTTTCCCTGTCGTAAATACATTACGCCAAAAGTGCTACCACCTTTGCTGATGGGCTTGACCTTGGACAGCAGCAGGCTTGTATTGGATCTGGCTGGCATTGGCTCTGTTTGACATGGAGGAAACCTCTAGCAGCTTCTCACAGAAGCCATCCCACAACCAGAGCCTTGCCAACCCACTACATTGTTTAAAGAAAGCCTTTTTCTATAGGGAAAGAATAATTTCAATATGTAAAAGTAGAAAACAGTAGTTCTTTTCATTGTGTCCAGAAGAATTTGTATAAATTAGTTGAGCGACAGAGTAATCTGACATGATGCACCAGAATTTTCATCAACTGACCATATTTGCATGCTATTTTTAAACAGTTTCTTTTTCACTATTCAAAAGTTCTAGTATTTGGTTTTATTTCCTTAAAAGTATATATAAAATGTTTGGCACTTCAGAACAACAAGGGCATAAATCTTTTATGATTTCTTTCAGGGAACAAATGCTTCACTGCTATTTTAATGTTTTGATTTAGAACTTGGCTTTGTGTGTTATGTATTTATTTATTTATTTAAAGCAAGAAAAACAATAAACATCTGCATATATATGCCTTTCTGACCAGGAAAAAACTAATTTATAATTTTCAGAAAACATCTCAAATGAAAGTGAAATTGGTACCATGTAAATGGACATTATTCTTGTATTTTACATGAACATGGAATGGTGAATTTCTTTCATTCAGACTGTTTCTCCACCTGATATCTTCAGACAGCTATGGATAGCCTATGTAAACATATAAAGAAGCAGTAGGATCAGTTCTGTTTCAGGTGAAGGGGTCTTGCACACTGATCTGTCTAATCGAATTGATGCACATCTGAGGAGCACCATAAAGCAGCATGTCAACAATTAAAGATCTATTTGCAGTGCTGTGATAGGAACAAAAAGACAAACACATGCAAATAAATATTTTTCAAGTCAAAAAGGGGGAAAGAATATTATACTCTAGCAGTAAGTGTTATCAACGTTGTGATAGAAAAGAGAAAAAGCTTCTACAAACATATCTTTGTCAGTAAATAAGAAAAAGGTGCAAATTTCATTTATATTTCCTTAGATTAAGGAAGTATAGTACATAAATATTGAGATCCATAAATATAGTTGAATCTTGCCTATTCAAGCTTTCCTGAAATTAAAGAAAAAAAAAAAAAAAACAAAAAAGGGAGTAACGAAAGTCAAAGGTAGAGGGATTAGTCAGTTAAACATACATTGCAGTAAGAAAAACAGAATTTCCTCAAGTGGCACAAAGCCAACAGAAATAATAAAAACACTACCTCTATCAACCATCTGATGCTTTCCTTTACAGAAGGAGATAAGGACAGGAGAGATGTTTGCTGCTTCCAATACTTCATTGATTTCAGGTCACAGAGTCAGATTGTACCAGAGGTACAAGATGTTGTTGACCTCATCCTGCAACTGCAACTTAAACTGCAGTCAAGCAATGGGTGTCTATGGACCTCTTTAATGCATTTCCACTGAAAGTAATTTTTCCTTCAAATAATAGAATGTATAGAGATATGAGCAACTTCACAACAGCATTTTTCTCTCAGACACACATAGGCAACCAACAAAGTACCACTATCATCCGAACAAAATACATTTTCCTTCCTTTCTGCTAAAATTGCAGCCATTCATAATCACAGAGCTGGTAAGTTCAAAATATAAAAGAACTATTACATTATTTAAACCATCCGTTTCCCAATGCTGGACTGCCAATTTTTTCCATTTTTGTTTCAATTTTTCAAATTTTTTTTGTTTTAAAGTTTCAAGTCTAAATGATGTTGCCATGAGGAAACTATTTGTCTTCTTTCAGTATGAATTTTAATTTTCTTAATGTCATACTTTCATATTCATTTATAATTTCCGTTGTCATTTTTTAAACCAATTTTTCTATGAATTTACAACTTGCAGACAGATAAGCTGTCTTTCTTCACAGCTGCCTTAAAAAATGCTGAACTAAATTAATCAATTTTGTAACGAAGTATTACTTGGTAAAGCTGTTAAACAGCAATGGACTTAAAACTATACAAAGACTAGTTCTTTAGAGTCAAAGCCTGACTGCTACCAGACTTAATTTTCACTCTTCTTTGGTCACAAATCAAAAATTATTGTACCTCTCTACAAAGACTGTGTGGTTGTAACTAATGCAAGCTTTGTTAATGCATTATGAATTCTATGTGTCATGATTTTTCCATGAATCCAGAACCTTCTTTTTCAAAAACTTGGGGAAAAAGGGATGATTTTATTTGATCAGAACATTGGTTGCATATTAATTGTTGATCCATCACATTCTTTCATGCTCTGGAAGGCAAAGGAGCCTAGCATCTGCATTTGCCATGGAAAATCTCTAAAAGAACACACTTTGACAAAAGGTAAGGGAATCTCACATAAAATCGTGTCCTTGTGATATCATCTGAAACAGGCAGATCTGGAACCAATTTATTGAGTGCAAATTACTGCCAATTCTGCTTTGAATAACAAAATGCTCCAGAGATTTCTGAGATATGTAGCCATTGGGAGTTGTCTGAGGATTTTTATACATGAGGATTTTTAGATGTTTCTTTAACACATCTTTCAACTTAATCAGATACAAAACATGCACAACCTAGCATTCAGGGAAATTATGTGGATTTGTCACACTGCCTGAAGGACTTCAGGATCCATGAACCAGTGAATGGATCACACTGAACCACAACTGCAATTTGTTCATCTGTAACAGATAAAATATGGATATTTGACACACTAATGTTTCAGAAACTCAGAGCAATAAATAATTCTAGCAGAATTTAGTTTAAGTTATTCACTAAAATTTAATAATATTCTCTTTATTTTCCAAAACACAGTAAGTTAGCATGAGTTGTGTGGATATGAAAAGGACTAACAGGCAGAACAGGTACACTGTACTGCTGAATTATTATGCAGCTCCTAATTGTAACAATTCAAAATCTCAGATGAAATATAAAGGCAAAAGCTTTATGTGCTAAAACGCTTCGTAAAAAATGCACTGAGGGACCTCCTTCATCCCTGTAGTCCACACTTGGCATTATTTATCACTGATGTAATACTAATTATAGCCATATGCTGGTAGAGGACAACTTAATTCAGTAGTACACATATTTTTAAAAGAAATATTGAGAACATTTTTTTAAATAGACTTTAACTGTGAGGATTTGTACACACAGATTTTAGCAAAAATAAGAGGCAAGGCAAGGCAAGGGAAGGCAAGGCAATATTTAGAACCAAAACAACAACAAAAAGGTATATAAGATCAGCCCTCAGATGCTGCAAATAAGTAAACCTTCCTAAATAATTATCTGAATCACTAATCTGTTGAAAAAAGTATAGCTCTTTTCAACTTGTCAGTGAATACAACATCACCTCCCTTGAGCAGCCAGCAGGTCTGAGCAGGTCAAAAGTACGTCATGCAATAAATGAGACACTGGCCAAAATTTTGCAAAGCATACCAAATCCACTTGCTTATTTTGCCAAAGCCAACAATCCAAGTACGAGGTTTGCATTAAGAAAGATGTTTTCAAGCATTTATGTTAAAAGTTAAGACGTAATACACTGAATTGTATCCAATGTATCCTATTCTAAAAGTGTAAGAGACTGAAATGACCTCAAGGACTTAAAAGTGTTGTTCCTCGTAACTTAAATATGAGACCTAGTGTCTTTAAGGAACCTTCCAGCCTACTGAAAATACAATTATACTGTTTGTTTTAACTCCTTCACTTCTATGTAAAAGTCAAACTACTGACTGGCTTTGGGCAGTGAACACTGAGTAGCATCAGATGAGTAGATCAAGCTCTGGGACCATGCCCAAGAAAGTGGAGAAGACGAGGAGTAACCTCCTTAAAGATGAGCTGCTGAGAGGAAGGATTGTCAGAGCCCCAGCTAAAATCAGAGCTCTAACAAAACAGACATGGAGAGGATTCCCAGCCACCATAGAAATGAGGATGGAGAGATGACAGGGTGGGAAAGATTAACTGAACTAGATTTTTCCAGAAATTGCACATTTCAAATAGTAGGACGTTGTGCGAAGTCAGAGTCAAATCACTGAAACCTGAAATATAAAAATGTTAATCCTTTTATTAATGTTACAGGTGTTTTATTATACTATTTGTCTCTTCATCTCGAACAATATTGAGTTCAGGAATTTTCATCCTGCTGCCACTAGAAGGATAGAATAATTAAACGTACAGAACTGAAAAACACATTGCTTCCATAAGTTTGTGTGGATTTTAGAACTCAACAGGTGCCCGGACCCAGAAGCTCTGCCTCTTACAGGAGCGTGCCATTTGCGTAAGAGTAAGAAATTCATTCCCTCCATCTACCAATGAGTTCAACACTTAAAAGCCTCATGCCTCCCTCTTAGGATTTTACCTATGTGAAAGCAGATGTCTTGGGTCTCAGTTCCCTCTGACTGTGCCGGTAGTTAAATCCTGCTGAGTTTGTAACCACACCTGACTTTATTTTTTTTTTTTAACTTCAAGCCCGGAAGATAATTTATAATTTGATTAAACCAGACCAAAATTACTATAAAATTACCTCAAACAAATTATGAATCTGAGCACTTTTTTTTTTTTTTTAACAGAGAAAGTAACTATATCATAACATTCCTTCTTTGATTTATGAGACTGAATTACAGAGGATGGGCTATGCAGTCTTAGATAACCTGTTGCTCATCCTAATCATGTAAGCAATGTCATCTGGGCAGCAAATAGGAGGGTGCATTCCCGCTCTTAAAGCTTTGTGCAATCATAATAACAATGCAGCCATCAGGACACCCTAAAAAGAGTGCTCACCTCCTCAAAAGTGGTTAGACGACCCTAGTCCTGTCTCCACTCTTAGACAATGAAAATAAGAGCAAAGAGTTTTATTTTTACCTGTAAATATTTTCTTGCTCATGTATTTTACCTGTATATTTAATTTAGAGCTATATATTTTTACCAGTGAGCTGGGCTGCAGGGAAAAGACAGTGCTTAAAAGAGTTCTAACTAATTAGAGATCCAGCAAACATTGTGTGTTGACCTCAACACTTGCAGCACTTTGGGGATAGGACACAGATTTTTATCAACAGCAGCTGAGTAGCAGTTAGCCATTGATCCAACAGAGAAAAGGATGCTACTTAGGGATGTGTTAAAATATTTGCTGACAGAATTCTTAATTTTTTTGGAAAAGGACAGAGGCGATGTCTTACTTTTCAAGTTCTCATAAATGCAGATTACACACACCACGTATAAGTAAGAGTTGTTCGTTTAAAGAGCAAATCACATCCTTTAAAAATCTGATGAATTGGCTTGTATATGTGTCCATAAATACACACACGTGGGCTGAAATCTATGTTTTAAGTCCATATAGAAATAATACATGGATAGTCAGAAAAGCAGAGTAGGGGGGGAGAAGACTGTGGAAAGAGAATTGAAGAACTTGAGGCACGGTTTATCTCACCTCCTTTCAGCCATCTAAAATGTAGATCCAAACTAGTTTACTAGGTTGCCCCTATGGTGAATGGAAAAAAAAAAAAGAGCCCAAGGAAGGGAGACATCCTATGGTAAGATTTGTATGTAAGGGAGACAGGGTGAAAAAAGGAATGTGGGTAGGTGACACTAGACACCCAATTTTGCCTGGAGTCCTCCAGGGTGATTCCCACTCTCTATAATGCTAACAACATTTATTATCTAGGTTTCATTGTCATGTTTTCTGAACACATCAAATATTTACTGGTTTATTAAAAGTTGGCCTGAAACCATTATCAGCCATTTATCAGGATTTTACCTGTTTGGCATCACACCAGTACTTTTGCAGGACATTCCCAAATGCAGAACCGTTGAACAGTGTCTGTGCTACAACAGTGGGTTAAGCTGGCATGAAAGAAGAAATAATTTTAGCAGTTCCCTTAGCAGCTCCCTGTCTCATTGCACACACCTTTAGCCTCTCTACCAGAATGTGCTGCTCTCAGAACGGATGAAGGCCTCCATCTTTCGGCTCCCGAAGCAGTCTCCCTTTATCTTCCTGTCAGCTTGTCTCCCTAAGCAGTTTGTAACAACTGACCTTCAATTTCTCAGAAATCAAAACATATAAGGGTATTTGCTAACTGTTGTATCGCTTTGAAGACTATCTCTGTCAAACCAAAGTTTGCACCTTGTCAAAACCAGAACCGCTGACACTAAGAAATTGCAATACTGTCCTTCACTTAATGTCTTGGGAATGCTGACAGGGATGGATTGTGCACCTCGTTTAGTTATTTATTTATTTTTGCTTATTTTGCACATAGCTTCCTATTAAGTTAATCAGTCTAATACTACAGGGACTGTTCATAATTCACCACAGATATAGAGCAACAGGATTTCAGTGACCAAGGCAACCTGACCAAATAGCGCAAAAATAATACGAAATGTCAACAAAAATGCAATGTCCAAGAAATTTTGATCAGTATTTTAGATTAAACATTAATGCATAGTAACTTCATATCTGTCATAACTTTCAGTGTACTTCTAAGTCACTTATAAAAAGTGAGCTTATAAAAATCCCACTTAACCTCCTCAAAAATCCAATTTTGCAATTTTTTCATTATTATAGATGTTTATTCATAGGGTAACCTGATAGAAAAAATGCTGAGTGACTTCTACTGGTTCTTATCCCCTCAAGTACTACTAATCCCCTCAAATACCGCTATATTGTGTGTCCTACAAAAATCCCTTCTACATCTCACCAGGGGTCATAACAGAGATTCAAAATTATGCAAACTTATATACAAAATTAATCATAGTCATCATTTTGAACTGGCTTGTTAATTTATGTTTTTATGTTAATTTAGCTGTGTATTAATTTTGTCATGCAATATTTTCATGGGCTTTTTTAATAACTGTGTACCAGATGGTGTTCCCTTAAAACTACCCATTTTAAACCACTTACATTTAATCTTTTCAAAGGTAAATTTAGTTATACCAATTTTTACCTTGAAAAATGGCTTGCAAAATATATTAAAGTAGTAAAAATAGACAAATTAGCAAAAAGACATGAGTGAGAGCTCTGTAAAAAGGCTGAGTATTTATGCACTTAAACTAAAACTTATTCTTTATGTAGAAGGCAGCAAAGGCTTTGATGTCTTGTTTGTTCTAACTGTAAGCTGTAACTTTCCCATATTAATGGTTTTCATAGTGCATTTTATTTTTCATCTCACTCACTCTTTTCATCTGTTTCAGATCAAATTGCAAGCACCTAGTACAGAAGACAAGGACTAGCTGTCCCCTTATCTTATAACAGTTCCTTACAAAGGGCAGCCAATAACAAAACAAAACAAAACAAAACAAAACAAAACAAAACAAAACAAAACAAAACAAAACAAACAAAACAACAACAACAACAACAACAAAAAAAAAAAAAAAAAAAAAGGACCTAAAACAAAGCATTACAATCAAATGTCCAAAGTATGGGCTCAAAAAGAAAACAGAAAACCACTCTGATAATTTTAATGTTATCCACAATATTTGCATCCTGAAGGCACTTAAATCTCTGTTTATGTACAAAATGAATAACTTTATTGAGTTGTGAGAAACTACTTCCATGAATAAAATTTAACATGCATAAATGTATAAAGAGGTCAGAGGATTCATTCCCTATTATAGATAATTTTAATTTTCTTGGATGTCGGCTCAGAAGACATCCCAGCTTTTCTGCATCCTGTGTCATGATTCTGCACTAAAAGCACCACAGGTTGTCATTGAAGAATAGAGTAAGAAAGAAGTTCTCTGTTCTCATTTTTATTATTGTTCTCTCCTTAGCTAACTTGGCAAAGTAATTTAACACCTTTGTGTCTGTGGAATGTAGTCACTGGGACATCTCTTGAAACACTTCAAATCTGTAGCTGAAAAAGGTATGATTATTCAATGTAGTATCATAAATACATTTCATGAGAGTAAAATGGAAAAAAAAAAACCCTACTTAAACAGCTACAATACAAATTGGAGGTGGGGGGGATAAAATATTACATGTTTGCTTCCTTCACAGTGTCTGGACATTTTCTCCCTCATGAAATCAAACTTCAGTGAATTGCTTTTACTCCCTATACTCATTCCTGTGAAAGAGATGACCATAACACAAAAAATAAAATAGAGAACAAAGTGACACATTGGCAGGGGTAGAGATGTGCCAAATACTGAAAAAATAAGGAAAAAGGACTGAATTCAAACAGAATGGCAGCTCTCTCAGAGAAAGTGTGCATACATTCACTGCCCAACTGAGTCCTTTGTGTTTTATCGCTATCCCTGGATAATCCCTGATGAGAGGGTTTTATACAGAACAGTACATTACCTGGGTTGTCTGTGACTAAGTCAATACTATGCTTTAACCACTTCCAGAAATCAACCCCATAAGGTGTGTTCTATTCAGGCCTCCATGATCATACCAGCATATCCCAGGCATATCCAGAGCACAGAAAACAAGGAGTCTTCAGACATTATACCTCTCCCACAAGCTTTCACAGCATGGCTGCAAGAACCTGCTCTGGGATATATTCAACAGATCTACCCTATAACGCTGCATGGGAGTCACTATTTAATTTGTACCAGCATCTTCGAAGCAACTTGGAAACAGAGGTAGAAACCTGGGCTGGTGAATTTTGCCTCTCCATTCGCACTGTCTTCCACTGGCCTGTTGGTGGTGATGTCTGAAACTGACAATATGCTCTATCTATAGACTGTAGATTCATCTCACCTAAACCCTTGAGCACAGTAGCTCAGCCTCCACTCTCCCACCTTTTCATGACTTCTTACCTTCATCACTGTCTCTTTTGAATCAAGACTAGAAAGCTGCTCAATCTACAGACACCCAGAGACACATCACAGACCATGTAGAGGAAAAAATAATGAGGCAGAAAGTCCTTTTCTGGACCGGTCATATGAATGAAGTGTGTGTGCACATATGATATGTAGGGAGTAAAAGACCTAAATGAAGGCAGTCCTTCATGGTGTCAGTTTAGCAGACAGTACTGTGTACATTTTCATTTTTTTCGAGGGATTTGAAATACAGTACCGTGAAATACCTTCACTGTTTTCACTCATTGAGCTCACGGCCAAAGAACTGACAAAGAGCCACCGGGACCTAGTGTTCAGCTTCTCATTGCCCTGTGGTTCTTCACAGCAGCTGCTCAAGGCATCATGCAGAGAACTCTATCAACTCATCCAGCTTCAGCTCTGGAGTGGGCACTGACTCCTAAGTCAGCAGGGAAGATGAAGATTGGAAGAAAGTCAACATAATCAAGAGATAGGTTTCTTGCTAGAAATCCCTCTAATTAATTTGTAAAATTATGGCCCTAAGCTTATACAGAATCAACCAAAGGATGTCATAACTAATTTGTTCCTCAAGGTAATGCTGCAAATCAAGACAAGATTTGTCCATTCGTATTTTTGCACAAAAAGAACACTTCACAGGGCTGCCTACTTTCTTTAAGGAAACAAACAGAAGCAAACAATAAAAGTCCTTCCCTTGTGCCTAAAGTTCTTTCCCTGCATTTGTAGTTTTTACCTCACAGCATGTCCTGTAGCTTGGCTCCTCACCCATCACAGGGCCAGGCCTCCCAGGAGTTTGCTTTGACACTGGTCCAAGACAAATCTGTAAAAGTGCCTATCTGAGATGTGTACCTGAGGCAGAATGCCCTCCACATCCATCTCGGTTACCTACTGACTAATCAATACAGGGAGTTACAGACTAACCGTGATACTCTTCAGTCCAAAGACAAGTCTTGTCAATTCCCATTTCTTAGAGTAATCTTACATGGAAGGCACACAAAGCTGAGACAAAGCCAAGAATATTTCATTTTTTCCCTCCATGCTCTAGAAACATAAACAATGGAAACACAGAGGGTGGAAAAGTCTGGAACAAGAACCTGGCTGTTGTCCTGGAGGATGGCCTGGTTGATTTGTTGAGTGGGAAGGGAAAGAGGGGGGATCCTACAGTACAGTGGCCAGTAGCCAAAATCCTGGTGCTGCACAGTTTTCTTAAAGGTCCCCTTTTTCCTGTGCGTTGGCCCTACACACGTGTCTTTGACACTGCATTTAAAAATGCTAAAGGGAGGAACACTGTAATAAGACAAAGCATCTGCAGCTGCAGGGAATACTTAAGAAGTCAAACATTGCTGTGATCAGAGTAGGGTAAATATTTAGTAGTTGCCAAGACTGCTAATCCAGTGCTTTCCAGATAATTTAATTGTATGTAAGTATATCCAATTCTTCAAAAATGTTAGTGTGTTCATTGGTGCATTGTAAACTGTTACTATAAAATACACTAGAACAATTTCCTTTACCTTTATTTCTGACTGAAGACACCTGTGCTGTTTTGCCTTGTATATCTTGTATATCTTGTATATCTTTCACTACAGGAACTCCATTAATCCAATGGTCAACAACCTGTTTGTCCATTGTTACAGCTTAGTCAAGCAGCAGCTAAGTCAAACAGTGAAGGACAATACTTAGAATTTTTTGTCATGGGCTGAATGTGCAATGTTCTCCTCTCAATGGCAAAATGTTCTTGGGAGAAAAATAATTCTGACACACCTACTTAGGTGAAATATTCTTGAACTACTTCATTTCCCTTATCATTTCAGGCAATCATGCCCATTTCCCTCTTCACTTATTTCTCCATCTGATTTGTCAGGAAACATAAAAACTGTGTATGTTTCACAGCCATCTCTTTATTCTAAACTCTCAGATTTTACATTTGTGTTTACTTTATTACTAACCAGCTGGAATAAAAAGTGAGCAAGTGTTTTAACTTATAAAACAGTAAGTTAAGATAAAAATGGGGAAAATGCTTTCCTTAAAGTGAAAAAGAAAGATGCTGACTTGTTGGAAAGACTCCGGAGGGGAGCCACTAATTTGATGACAGGGCTGGAACCCCTTTCCTATAAGGAAAGGCTGAGAGTTAGGGTAGATCAGCATGGAGAAGAGAAGGTTTTGGGGAGACCTTATTACAGTTTTCCAGTATCTTGAGGGGGCTTAGAAAGTAGGAAGAGTGATTTTTATACAGGCAGATAGTGACATAACAAGGGCCAATGGTTCTAAACTGAAAGGGCAGGTTTGGATCAGCTGTTAGGAAGAAATTCTTTACTGAGAGGGTGATGAGGCAGTGGAACAGGTTTTCTAGAGAAGATGTGAACTCCCCATCCCTAGAAGTGTTCAAGGCCAGGCTGAATGTGGCTCTGAGTAACGTGGAAGGTTCTCCTAATAGAGGAAGAATTAGCAATTTTATTATTAATAAATGCATGTGATCAATAATTGAGCTTTACAATTGTTTTCATTTTGAGCCTATAGAAATGGTTGAGATTTCTTATATATTAAACTTGCCTCTCTTCCTCTTTCTTTGCATCAACTACCATTTTAAAGCTTTCTAATTAATATCCTGTGTCTAAAAATGCAACAGGAAGAAAAATCCATATGAACATTAAAAAAAAAATGTTTTCATAAGAGACATGATTTCCATATTAAAACCACAGAAGTAGCAGGACTTTAGTGCGAAAGTTCAACTTCATAATTAATGCCAGTTGGTACCTCACAAGACATACCACCTACATCCTTATTTCTAAGTGCTTAGTAGCAGTTACTGTTTTAAAGTTAACTGCTCAATGGAGTTTTGCATAATAAAGATCAGACTGAAAAAAATGTGCATAATCAGAATCATAAAGATTTAATCAATGATCAATTTAGACAAGTACTCATTATTGTATCACAAACCAAACCTTTTAAACAACCAAAAAATGAACTTTTGGTGAAGTTCTATCAGTTACATTTAAAGTGTGAAGATTATTGCTAATTATTAAATATGTAGTTAGTGAGCCAGACCTTTGCAGACTGTGCCCCTTGTTCTGCTCTCAAGTGGACATTTCCAACTGTGGTCATGTATGTGAATGCAGAGTTTTATTATATCTCATGTCTATTTTTAAATTTTATTCTAGCACGATAAAAATCACTTCTACACCACTTCTTAAATTTTAACAAGACATGTCCCTGGCCCCAAAGGGTTCATAGCTTTAAAGAAACTTGTTAAGACATGTTGGAAGACAATAATTCAAGAAAGGAGACAAAGGCAGAAGAGCACTGCCTTAATGAAGACAAGCAGGGAGAAGGAGGACCCAGAATATTATCAGCAGTAAAAAAGAAAGACATTGACTCCTGCAAGTCCTTCTACAGCAACACTTGGTAGGGTAGATATCAGAACCCTTCACATGACCTGGTACGTGGATTCCTGATTTTAGGCGTGCCACATACCTCCTGAATTCAGGAATGTTTGTAAAGACCCACCTTAAATCATTAGAACTCGTCTTTCCAAGCATGTGATCAATGGTCAGTTATCCATACTTTTGATTTTTGGTAATTTATGAGCAGGGCTGTAGTGGCAGATTGTTTCCAGGCATGGAGGATCCCAGAGCACACATTGGGCTTACCTATACTGTTCCAAGCCTGGGGCTGACAGCAGCTACACAAAGGAACTGGGCGATGTTTTTCAGCCACGTATCATTGCCAAGCTCGAAGAGAGGTGCTGCAAGCACATGAACAACACAGAGACCCTGCTTGAGCCTCAGCACTCCCCTGGGTGTCTGACAGGCATGAAGCTGGTGTGCAACCCCCTGCCTGCACCCATTCTGCTTCCTGGGGAAAGGAGGAGTCAGAACACTCAGCCTGCCCTCAGACATGCAGACAGCATGAGAGTGTGACCCCAGTGCTGCCCTAGCTCAGCTTGGTGTGGGGCCACTGGAAACACCAAGAGACACAGGGTGGAAAGTGAAGATGGAAACAGGGTCAGAAAAACTATGCTGCTAAAAGGAAAAGACATGGGGACAGATGTGTACATTCTTATGATTGCGTACTAGGACTTGGGAGGATCTTGGATCTTGCACCAAAGACCTTCCTTGATGGGTTCAAAGGCACAACTTAAGGATGTCTTGTTACAAATGGCAGGTCTCTAGCAGAGAAATTTTATAAAAGGCCTGACTTCCATTCAAATTAGACACAAAACCAGATTTAGGGAAGGGGATGCCCAAAGAAACTGGAAAGTCCAACAGAGAATTAACTCTACCAGCCCACTATAACAGGTAGCAGAAATAAGGTTTATCTCACATAACATGAGACATTTACATCAGAACAGGGAAAAGAGCAACTATGAGTATGTGAATCAACTAACTTACTTATAAAATCAGCAAGATTCAATGAAAACATTACACAATCACCTGTTTCCATTTGTTGATCACCATACTAGGCGAATAAGCAGCCCAGATATAGACATCTACATTTAAGATATCACCCATCTGTCTACATTTTAGCAATCTGTCCAAAACTGGGTAGATGCATTCCAATGCATATCCCATTTATGGGCCAGTTTTCTGAGGAATGGTGGGGATAAAGGGACGGAGAAATACTTCCATCTTGTAGGAACAGTCAAGGAAGGAGCCTTGTTCTTCACTGTCAGATGTTTTTGGTAACTTAAGAAAGTCGCTGTTTAAATAAAGAATATCCTTAACCTTTTATCTATATTTCCACATAGCTGAAACAATACTGTGGGAATTGAATTCAAAGAGGAATAACAGATTGTAAAATTAGAATATGGAAAATATTCTAGCAATGTAGACATTTATAAGAAGTCAGTAGCACAGGCGTAAGAGAAGTATGAGAAGAAATATTGAATACATAGAAGAGAAGAAAGACATGGAAATACATGGTTGAGAGAGAAAAATGAGTGCAAGAACTGCATCAGAAGAAAGATTAGGCAAGGCTGTGCAAATGGGATGAAAGTATTGTATTAAATATACTAACAGAGAAGAAGCCAGAGGAGGCATATAAAAGACAGGAAGAGAATATATTAGAACAGCTTCTCGTCAGTGTATTTGAATATTATGTTTCAGTAGTTTCATCATTAAATGTTTCTCAGTCTCTTTCTCTCACATATTTAAAATGGGTATAAAATAGAAATATGTTCATACCTAAGCATTTTACTGAAAACAGGCAACTAATTTTTTTTAAGCTTGTGTCACTTTTTAACAATAGAGCACAGTGTAGTGTTTGAAACTATCTCCACTTGCTGGTTTCCCTTACACAAGGTAACCTATTTATTTTTAAAAGCCTGGTATATGACACACAAAATATAAAGCACAGACAAAAATCTAATACTAATAAACAAAAACTAGGTTTATGAGTAATCACATTATAAACACTTTTACCAAGACCAAGTATATTTTGAAGTTGAGTTCCTCTGCGTGAAGGTGACACTCTCTAAAATTAATGAAATGTACAGTTAAGATACTGATCCATCCACTCAGGATTTGTTTCAAGCACACAAACGACTTTATCAATTATGACTCTTAGGACCAGAATCCATACTGATTAATTCAGCATAGATCTACTGACTTCAGTGACACTACTTATATTTACTGTGGTAACAATTAGCAATGTTCATCATGAACAGAACAATAAATCACTCACCAGAAATTTTTAGTTATATAACTTCAATAAAAGGTCTAGGATTCATTGATTAACCATGGTGAACTACCAGATTCAAGTATGCATACAGGAAAGAGGGAAGAAAGAAAGGCAAAAGAGAGAAAGAAAGGGAGAAATAAAGGTGGAAAATATTTCAGTGCAATCCGACAGTACTGGCAGGAGAGGATCAAGAGCATTGCCAGGATTTATGACTGACAAAAACCTATGGCTCTTAGCAGAAGATCTGATACATTTGGTGTAGATGATCTACACTGTGTTGGAGTTAATTCCCTTTATGTATTGGCCTTTTTCGATTTAGTGGTAGATTGCTACATAAATTAGTACATCTCTGTAATTTCCTTCCACTCACTCACCCATAGTTATTCATCTCTAGAAAACGCCAAAACAACAATAAAACCCCACCCTCCAAATACTCTTTTCTTGTTCTTGACAATTTAGGAACTCCTTTTCTTACAAACTCTCATATTTTTTATAGTGTAGTCAAAATGTGTCTCTTCAGAATGATGACAGCCACCTGCAGCTCCTAACAGTATATACCCCACATTTTCACAGAACATTTTGCCCTTCGGTAATATAAATGTGTTCCTCTCCTCTCACTCTTCAGTTTGAGCACAGAGAACATATCAAGAGCATGATTCTATTCTCACTCTGTTTTGCACTGATACAAGGCCATTGATATGAGCTGAGCTACTGCCAACATGCAACTCTCTAACTCAGGTTTTACATTCCTTTAGAATATTAAGTAAACTCAGCTATTTCAATAAAATTCCATGCCAGAAGACTAATACAATGACCTGAAACACATATTTCAACACATCCAAAAAGCTCCATTTTTTAAAATTTGAATCATACATTCACATCTGCTTTCCCCAAGCAGCTGAGCTTCACAGCACCTCCTTGTAGAACCATGGGCCATGAACCCCTTACTGACAGTCATATGTGAAGGCCTTGCCATGTCAGTAAGAAGCATTTGACATTCATGCCTTTGGCTTTTACTATGTGATGTTTCCTCTTTTCCAGATATTTTAATAATTTTTTAAAAATTATGTCAAAAGCGTGTCTGACATATACACAAAATTTTAAACAAACTGCTTCCATGAAACAATTTACTTTGGATGCCCACCATGCAGCCAAGGAAGGAATTTGGTCAAGAGAGTATTTTTTTTTTCTTCCAAGTACTCTCTGCCAAAACTATAAAGTATGTCATTTATTCCCAATTCTAAAACATTTGTTTAGTTTAAAATAAGCCTTGCCCATTACAATCAAATTTTAGATACTAGACAATTTTAGAATAGGACATAACTTCTTCCTCTTTTAAAACACGGGGGGAAATGCAGATAATGATAAGTATATGTTGTGTTCACATTCCATTATTACATTTACAAAAATAATGGTGCTTAGATAGAGAAAAAAGACCTTGAGAATTTCCTCCCTAGGTCTCAGCTTGATCTGAATGTGGACTATATCCTCAAATTTTCAAAAGTGAGCACTCACTTTAGGTAATTATGGGCACTCAGCCAATGTTTTAAAACTGAAATAGATGTCCTGACATTCTGAACAATTATGTTCAGTGCTTGATTCCAAATTTCAACCAATTCCGGGATCTGCACCTCTGAAAATCTACCTCTCTGTCAGTATTAAAATATCCAAAAAGAGTGAAGATGAAAATGGTCATAGTAGACCAAACTAAAGTTTTATCCAGCCTCAAATTCTGTTACTGAAGTGACTATAAATGCTGAAGCAGGAGCAAGATTCTCCCCTAATACATTCCCAACCTCCAATTATTTTCAGAACGAGGGAATTCTTGAAGCAGATATGATTTTGCACACTTAGTGACAACCCGCTCACAACCAACATCACTTCACTTCTCTTTCATAAGCTTTCCCAATTTGCCCCAAGTCCATGAAAATGTGTAGATATATAAATTTGTTTTTAATTTTTATTTTTTATTATCTACAACATCCTTTGGCAAGGAGTTTCAAAGGTCAGTTACTCGTTGCATGAGAATCACTTCTTCTGTTTTGAGCATGACTTCTTCCAGCTTTTATGATGTGTGCTGCTCCTTTTGCTAGACAGTTAATCAATCCCCAGCCTGTCTTTCCTTGCCAGTCTTGACTCTGTCCTACCATAGTCTCATAATATGTCCTTTTTTCCTTCCCAGGGTGAAGCTTCCTGGTTGACTCAGCTAATTCTTGAACAGCCTTTCCATGGAAATATTGGGTGTTTGAGAAAAATACTGTCTGTACACACTAATCATATTAATTTATTTTTTCTAAAAATGTATGCCTTTGGATCAAGCAAGCATTCAGGAAAGGACTATGCTGAGACTTCAATTCCTATTCTTTAGCATGGAATTTGGAAGTCTGAGCTAGGATGCAGCCTTTTGTTACAGTAAGTTTCTTGGGAAGAGCTATGTGGCTCAGAAAGATGTCATGCTTAGTGAGGGGCAACTTAAAGCCCCAGATTACTGGGGATACTGCTACTAAGGATCTGCTTGAAACCTCCCAAAAACTCATTTCGAACTACCATTTCCTAATGCTCAGGGTACAGAGGTCTGAATCCTCCCCTCAAATCCAGTTCACAGATCTGAATTTTTATTTTTTAAAAGACAGCAAGCTGTACTTTGTCAGCGGCAGTAAAGCAGTAACAGTACCCTTTGTACTTCCCCTCACTAGAACCAAAGACGTAAGAGAATAAAGAATCACTTGGATTCTGATCCTAGTTTAGAAAACTCTTTCTGTGTTTCATGCTGAATAGGCATTGCAAACTGGGTCTCCCTGAATGAGGCCTAAGAGGGATAACAAAAACTGTTCTTAGCCCTAATCAAATGCTGCTATCCTTTTGGCTGGCTTAGAAAGTTAAAAGAAGGAAAACCTTCAGCTTTCAAAGCCTCAGAAAAGGAATTTGAACCCAAGACTTCTGCTAAGACCTTATTTAAACAAGATTCTGTATTGGTCTCTTGCTCAACATTCCATACCATACAGTGTCATGCTCAGAATATAAAGCTGGGGAAAGTAGAAGAAAGGGGTAACATTTGGAGTGATGGCATTTATCTTTCCAAGCAGCCATTACACTTAATGGAACCCTGCATTGCTGGGGAGAGCTGAACACCTGCCTGCCCATGAGAAGTAGTGAATGAAGTCCCAGTTTGGCTTTTGTTGCGTGTGCAGACTTTGCTTTATCTATTAAAGCATCGTTATCTCAACCCATGAGCTTTCTCACTTTTGCTCTCCTGATCCTTTCCCCAGTGTGACTGAATGAGCGAGTGGCTATGTGAGGCTTAGTTGCCAGCTGGGGTTAAACCACCACCATTCTAAACATCAAACTCTAACAGCAGAAAGTTAAACTCCAGACAGGTTTATCCATCCTTCATTTTCACTTATGCAAGGAAAAACTCAACACATCATCTTTTAACACTGCCCTTCATGATTAGTGATGTTAATGTCACACAAAGTACATAAAATCACTCTTCTCTAGCCTACATAAGCAAAATGAAGGGCATTAAAGATGTATTCAGTATTTACTCCGAATTTCTTTCCTTTTAGTAGATCAAGACAAAACAACACAGGGTTTGGGGGGGGGGGGGGTTGTATTTATCACAGCTCAATTTGATTAATAACTAGGCAATATTTTAGAGTACATTAATAACATCAGAGATGAAAGGGCATTTTTAAAATATTTGTAGTCCTCCCAGTATAAAGAGGATTTCAGTGCATTTAGATAATTAACATGAAAACGGTGGCCTTATTTTTATTTTGATCTCTGCATAAATATTCTCCAGTTAATTTTGTAAAGTTTATCACATAGCCCACATGTAGGGACTGCAATGATTTTCTCATAACTTTTCAGCCATACACCAGTACAACCAGTTAGATTCTCACCACCAGACTATGTGCACACATGAAATAGTAACAAGTTTGTTTTCAAATGACAGCAATTATATATGCAAGACATAAAGTACTGAAGATATTGATTTCACAGGTTGAAAGGCTAGACATTTTTCCCAAACATCTAATAAACAGAGGCAAAGGACATCAAGTCATCTAATAGTGTTATTGGTAATACAAATACTTCTGAGTATCCATTTAAAATGCAACAGAAGAAGCACAAATCCAGGAAATGTGCCATAGAATGACATCTGGTAAAAATAAAGAACTTCAAATATTTATGAAAAATTGCAAATTAAAAGAAAAATGAGCGAAATACAAGGTTTTTCAGTAGAAGGTTTTATGTTATTGTCACAATGGAAGTATAGTAACATAAGAAAATTACTAGATAAATACTTACATAAATAATTTTTTTAAAAACCTACAATGCTTTGTAAACTGCCCCAGAATAACAGAATGAACCAGTTCTGTGAAGAAATTTGTACTGTACATAAAGATTTAATAAATTCTAGTGTGAAAAAGCCCTCTAAGGGAAGAGGGCTGTACTTGATAATAGAAGCCCAGGGAACAGGAGGACAATGTCAAAGAATGCAGGTCACAACAAGGATACGAAGGGTGAGGTTATGAAGAAAGAAAAAAAAAGGAAGAAAATGCAAAAAAGCAGGATAACAAATTTTATACAATCTAATTAGAAATAAATTAGATGCGTAAATGGCAAAGATTAAAGATACAGTTTCTCAGAACTATAGGAAGTGACTTCTTGAAAAAGCACATAATTGAAAGAAAACTATTCTGAGAAATGAGTGTCACCTTGGAAGACCTAAGACAGCCTTAAATCAATGAGCTCAGCTTGATAAACTGGACACCCTTACTAAAACAGAGTTTAGACATATTTTTAGACTTCAATCACAATAAGCAGAAAGAAGTCAAGGATTAGGAATATCCAAACTAATATGTAAAGTGGTCATAATATAATGAAGTTAAATGCATCTAACAAGAGAGAAGATATATAAAAAGCATCACAATATTAACCTTTGGACAGAGGCCTTCAATACAATGTAAGTTAGTAAAAATGTGGCATTTGTGTTTCTTCCAAAATCAAGAATATTTCCATTGATAAATGCACATATAGGGGAGAGGAGGAGATAAACAAGGAAGGTAAGTTGCAAACCAGCGGAGTGAAATGAAAGGATTTGAGATGCTACTTGAGCTAAGCAGGGAATTGTCATAATCTGAAAAGGCAGTTTTCAGGATATGAGGGAAATGATCACAGACTGTAAAAGCAAAGAGAAAAAAGGAAAAAATAGCAAAGGTAACTGCTAAAAAGCATACAGTTAAAAATATAAAAACAAATTAAAAGAGCTCCCTTAAATATACCACAGGCAAGAAACTTTTAAGAGTTACTGTGTCTTCTGGGAACTTCAGAGAATAAAGACAGCAATTAAGGAGGAGAAGGACATTGCTAGGAACACAGAAGATTTATTTGCATCAGTCTTCACAATAGAGGATGTTAGGGAGATATCTACTCTTGGGTAATAAAAATTAGGTACTATCAGATGAAGAGGTGCTGGAACAAATCAATCATTTGAAAAGCAGGAAGCCACCAAGACTGAAAATCCTGAACAAGTAGTTGAGCTATGCAAACACTAATTGAAAAACAACTCCTTTACTGGAAGGTTAGAGAATAGCAAATGCTTCACATATATCATAAAAGGAGTTTAGAATGATTCAGGGAATCAAAGATTTACAAATCTAACATCTGTACCTGGCAAATTAAAACCACAAAAACAAAACACTCACAAGACCATGAGAAGATAGATCTGTGCAAAGCGAGATGACACCTCACTCATCTGCTAGAATGTTTTCAACACATCAGTAAACTAGTGAAGTGGTCAAAGGAGAACCAACAGATGTAATTTATTTAAACTTGCTTGATGAAGCTTTTCACAGGAGACTGATAAAAGAATAGACATGGACAGCAAACTGAACACCTCTGTTCAATGTAGCAGCTCTCAGAAGAAGCAAGATATTAAAATGAATCAAGAAAAATCGACAAAGAAAAACAATGTTATAAAAATCAAAGCTGCAGCCTGATCTGAACTGCTGTGCACAGTACTGATTTCTACATTTTAGAAACATATCAGAAAACTAGGGGGTGTTTAAGAGAAAAGTGACAAGACTGATAGAAGCAGAATTTTGTGGAAACAGATTGGAACATCTTAAAAGGATATTAAACAGAGGCATGGTAAAAATATGTGACATAATTGCTAGAAGTAAACCAGAATCTCACTTCTCCTGCCTTAATACAAGAATATGGTGACACCGAAATAAATCAAAAGGTAACAAATTTAACAGAACATCAGTTTTCACTTAGTATTTATGCTGTGGGACTCACCATTTGATAATGTTGAGATAGAAAAAAATGTTGACATAGATAATATTGAGATAGAAAACAATTAGGGGCTTATGTGAAAAACAAGAACATAAGGAGTTAGCTAAACAAATATTGCAGGGGAACTTAAACTTATTTGGAGACTTTACTGGATCAATGCATACTGGAGAATGGGTGAGATTTTCTGAAGTCAGATTGTCAAAACCAGTTGTATTCTGGGTTTTCTGCACCTTCCTCAGGAGTCTTCAAGAGCCACCATCTGTGGTAGGATGCTGTACACATGCCTTTTACATGTGATTCAGACCCCTTCTGCCCATACTCTTAGTGTCACCTATTGCACTAATGTCACTGCTTCTAGACCACTTACTGGATTTATTGGATGAAATGACAACATCAAAATACTTAAAGCTAGTAGTAGAATTTAAAAGTACTTGTTAAAACCTTTGCTGAAGAAGCCATACAGAGAACGAAAATGAACAAGCAAGCAAATCACTGACTTTTTCAACTTGAAAATTGTAAACCAATGAAAGGTTTGATTGAATTGGGAAGCTGACATTACTTTTTGACAAAAAATCAACTTCTCAAATGTAAATCGGTATTTTTGCTGAAATTTTTCTATTTCAAAATAGAACTTTTTATTCACCCATGCCCCCCAGTAATGCTATATATTCTTGAGCACCATCTACTGGTGCTGCATTATTAATTAGCTATTTATGAATATATGAATCACTTCTCTAATAAAATTAATTAGAATCATATAAACTCTCAAAGTATATTTAAGATTGAGCAGGCAGAATATAGTCTATTATTTATTAAATTAATCCTTCCTCTTAATAACAGAGAGAAAACCAATACTGGTGAAAATCACTTAGAATCTGAAACTAATAGAGAAATGCATGATTTCTTAATGGTTTGTAGCATCCTGGACCAGAAAACATGTGCAAGTCCATGAAATAATTTCCAATTTACACTTTTCCTCAACCTGTTGTTCTCTTCATATCTAGGTATTTAGTGAATTTTATAATATCTGTAATATGGCCAGCATCTTCCATTTTATTTCTTTGCTTCACACTAAATTAAATAACGTTTCTCTTGAAACAGTCACACCAGCTTCGGATTTAACATTTTCCCTGACTTGGAGCAGGGAAATACAGTTTGCTGTTCTGCAGAAGAATATGTAATGCAGAGTAGAAAGTCTATTTTTGCCAAAGGGGATTTTGAAGGGCCTTGCGTATATGAGAAAAGCAGGATGTGAGAAACAGACCAGTGCCACTTCCACATAAGCCAAGAGGTTCAAACTATCCTTCAACTCTTATCTGCAAGTTGAGCCTATAACAACAGTTTCCTTTCTTGTGGACATAGAAGGACATATCTAAGTATAACTCTGGAGTCAGTTAAACACAATGATGATGACAATGATAATAATAATAATAAAGTCTTTGTTGAAAAGAATTTTAAGGATTTTTTTTTTTAATGTGCACCTTCAGCATTGGAGACAGACCGCCTTATTTGCTCAAAGGAGTGACACTGCAGACTGCAACAGTGAACTTTACTTGAAAAGAGCCCCTAAGGGTGACTGGTGATTGAGTGAATCCATTCTCCAAAGTCACTTGCTTTAAACTGTGGCCTTCCTTTTACAATTTGCACCAAAACTATCAGTGATAATTCCAGTTCCAATGGTGTTGAATTTTGTGCTATGTTCACTAAAGTCTAAACGGAAATCATCTAGCTGCTGTCTCAAAGATCTCAAAGTGCTTCTGCAGGTTTGGGAGAAAAAAAGCAACTAAACAGACCCTTTAATTTATTCCATCCAACATATTAAATTGGGTAAGTCTAATTTTTCTCATTAATACAGAAATTACTTAAAAACATTACTTTCCTCACTCCTTCCTGGTTTGGATCAAGCCCAACATTGATGAAACAATTGCATTGAGTCTAGAAAGCAGCACTATAAATTTAGCATTCACTATGTTGTGCCTATCCCTACAACACTACTACTGAGTGACATAACACTTCTTTCAGTGCCTTGATACTTTCTTTGTAGTACAGATGGCACCACGTGTACCATACAGGGCTGACAGCCCTCCCATGAAACAGTGTGGGACTGCACTAATACATTATTCCTAGGTTTTAACAGAGGTACTCAAACAAGATTGATCTACTCAATATTTCCAAATTATGTGCACAGGTTCGCTTTACATCTGCCCTTCAGACTGTAGTTTAGGGATAAATGTACATACAAAACAGTACTATTCCAAACACAAGTGATCTGCATGCCCAAATTAAACAAACATATTGTCACATTTCTACTTATTTATATTTTGCAGACTTAAACATATCCTGACTCTCACTTCTAGACTATCAAAATACTATGTTTTTTTAATCTCAAATGCTGCATGACACCTGGCAAATGAAATTATTTCTCAAATTGGCCTCAATTCAAGTAGAAAGACACCTGCAAGTGGATCATAGATATTTGTGTACTTAGAAAAATGGTATAGCTTATTTTAGCTCCAGTCATTAAAACCTGTATTGTTCAAGTCTAATTGTAGCAAATCTTAAATGTTCAGAGTGCTCTGTGCTGCCATCCCATCCCACCCCATCCCATCGCATCCCATCCCTCTGCTCCTCAGCTGTCATAGTTAACTTAAGCATGATTTATGCAACTTCCATCCTTTCCTTCAGTTTGTAGACAAGAGGTTAAGGAGTCTTCCCTCACAGATTCCTCTCCTGCATTGCCATGCCTTCACAAAATTGAAAAGTTCAAGTTAATCACTGGGTTGGAATACCTAGGAGATATCTAAAAACAATAGCTTACCATACATTGTGTATTCATTATTTTTTCATTTCCACTTGCAATTAAAGGAGCTACAACTTGCCAGTGCCATAGAAAGTAGGTAAAAGTATTCATTCAAGTTGTTTTCTTTCTTGACTTACCTTACAGTTCTTCATTTAATACAAAGGAGGTAAAAAAGTTATTTAAATACTGCATTGTATGTACACCTTTGATTTGTTCTGCACATATCACCCTGTCAGTAAACTGAACTTCCCTTAAAGTGTTTTAAGCAACATGATGACCACCCACAGATAGTATGACATGCCACTATTCCATACTATGGAACAGTGAGAGAATATGATAATCTCTAAGCCAGAAACAGTTCAGTTTTCATTGCATTTCCTCTACTGAGCACGGACCTTGCACATCTCTCCCATTTTCCTTGGTTTGGGTAGATATTTTTTGTTTTATTTTGACAACAGGGATATAAAGTATTTATGAGTGTAAAAGCTAGCAGGGATGTAGTTTACAGCTTATACCTATGGAAAATACAGTAAAAAGCTATAACCGTGTTTTGGTTTACTTTGGTCAAAAGTGGTTTGTGACCAGGAGTACCTCTGATCAGAATTTGTGCAGTGTGTAATTGTAATCATAAAAGCTCTGTATTACTGGAATTCAAACCTTGCAGGGGCTTGAATAGGATTGCAGGGGAGAAAACTGTTTGCTTTAAGGACTGATTGGTTTGGATGCTGTCCAGAAATTTAAACTTTCATTTCATCAGAGTGGGAGGTCGTGTTCAAAACCACACAGCCATGTTTCATACGAACTTTGAAGGCGTGGAGGGGTTGTATTGCCCCACGACCTCAGCAGGGCCTCGTGCTCTCTGCAGAATGGCAGCGGTGGGAGCACACGGCAGCCAGGCTGAGAGCTGCTGACTGACAGCAGCATTTATTAAAATGTCATCTCCTAATTTTCACGCCGGATATCTGTTGTCGTGCAGACTGCCCCGATATCTCACGCCAGCGGGAAGAGCCAGAGGACAACCCAACCCGCCCTGGGGAACAGGAGGGACACAGTGGGAGGGAAGGGAGAAAAAGCATACCCAGCGATACCCAGTTGTAGCAAAATTTAAAACAAACAAACACACAAACACACAAACAAACAAAAAAACCCCACCAAAAAAAAAAAAAAAAAAAAAAAAAAGGAAGAAAATGGGGGATGCCTTGCTTGTGGCAAAGCTTTTTCCATGAACCTCCCCCGTTTGACCCCACCCGCCGCTGACGGCGCCACTCCAGCCGCTGTCGCCTCGCAAACTCCGCTCGCAGCCGGGGTAGCGTGGCGCCCGCGCTGGGCACCCGCGCCGGCTCCCCATCCCTCCCGTGCGGGAAGGGCGGCCGGCGGTAGCCGCGGGAATGGATACGGCCGCGATCGGGCACAGCCTTATCTCTGGCAGGGAACAAACACGGCGTTAATTGCAGCCGCGCTGAGAAAATTGCTATTGTTTCTAGTCAGAGGCGGGCGGCAGTTTGAGAGGGTTTATCCCAGGAGCCGTGTATCAGTTAATCTGCATCGCGGGGCCGAGCCGACAGCTCCTGGGGCTGCGGCGAGGGGGAGGCTGTGCTTCAGAAGAAAAAACAAGAGGAAGGAGATCAAGTGCGAGCTTCCCGCCCCGGCGTCCCCGTTTCCCTCGCTCCCCGCCCGCGGGTTTTTCTGACGCCGGGGCGCAGCCGGCCCCAGCGCTGGGAACGGCGGCCAGGAAAGCCTCCCGGGCGCAGCGAGCGGCGTTTCTGGGACGCGCTGGGCGCCGAGCGGCTGTGACGCGCGCAGCGCTCCGCGGCCCGGCTGCCGGGACCGGGGCGGGGGAGGAGGCGCGCACACACGCGCGGATAGGCGCGGACACGCGCGGAGCGGGGCGCACGCAGATACCCCCCCAGCGGGCGGCCGGCGGCGCGCGGGGGTGGGCGCGCACGGAGCGCGCACATGCGCGCACTCGCGGCCCGGCTCCCACGGAGGCGGGCGGGCTCCGGACGCGCGGGCGCGCAGGCGGGCGCGCGCGCACGCACAGGCAGAGCCACACGCAGCGGCACAGACGCGCTCCCGCTGCCGCCGTACTCCCTGCGCGCCCGGCGTTCACACCGCTCCCCGACATCGGCCGCCAAGGACCCCCCCGCCGCTGTCCGGCCATTAGAGCCTGAGGGGGGAGGAGGAGGGAGGAAGGAGGAATAAGTCTATTAGTAATAACAACAACAACAACAACAAAACCCACCAACAAATCCGCACTAGCGCCTTAGTCCTTCTCTCAGACCGTCGACTGCCTGGCATCGCCGTGCATCGGGCTGCTGTGCTGAGACTTTGTTTCAAGTAAAAAAAAAAAAAAAGAAACCAACAAAAAAAAACCAAACAAAAAACCTCCGCTTGCTCAGCCACTTCCATTTTTTCCCCTGCAGTCTCGCTGGTTTGAGGTGGTTGTTTTTTGGTTTTTTTTTTTTCCTGTTTTCTTTCCCTTCATGTGGTTGGATTTGGTGGATCCGGAGCCAAAGCTGCTTTTTTTCCTCGGTGGGGTGTGCGTGTGGCGTGCGGGGGTTTTCTCGCTGCGTTTTTTATCTTCTGCTGCTTTTTTAAATCTTGGTTTTGAACCTGAGCCGGGAAAAATGGGAAACGGTGCTTCCGTCAGAAGGGGAATCTCTCCATCACTGTTGTTGGGACGTGTGCCTGTGGTGCTAGTGTTTTAGAGAAATAGCCTGACAGCTTTCGGAGTGGAAGGTAAGGGTGCCCGGGGCATTTCCATTTCCCATTTCCAGGGATTACGACTGGAGAGCTTTTAGCTTGGGATTCCGGGGAGGAGGCGGCGGAGGAGGGGGACAGGCTGTTGCTGAAGGATAGAGAGAGAGACAGCACATACGAAATGATCTCCGCATTTACTTCAGCGCTGCAGTTTAAAAGTTAGAGAAGTCCGTCTTGCGACAGGTCTGCTTCCCTGAGAGTGATTTCCAGCGAGACCGAGAAAACCTGAGGTTTGTGCACGATTGGGGTAATTTGTATGGGGGGTGGGGGGAATTGTTAGGTTAATAGGAAGTTAAAATAAGAGAAGTCAGTGGGTCTTCTGTTGGGGGAAAAAAAATAAATGGAGTGATGGCGCCGTCTATGTTCGGCTAAACTACAGTGTCACCTAGAAAATCAGTTTGGGGAATATCCAAACTAAATGCCCGTTTCTTTTCAGCAGAAGAGGATTCTCCCCCTTCCCAAATGGGCAACCTTAAGCCTCTGTGGCCATTCTTTAACTCCCTCCTTCATGGAAAAGAAAGATCTTTTTAATCTGAGCGTCTTAATCCTTTCAGTGAGCAGGTTCACTCTACATCTAGCAATGCTGCAAACTAACTGAATGCTGCCGGCACACTCAGTTCGTGTGTGCGTGTGTAATGCACACAGGGAGAGAGGGATTAAGACAGTATTCTGTTCAGTAGCCTTGCATGAACAAATGCACAACTAAAATGAGGGCTATTTGATTAGATTTCTTCGTAGAAAACAGCCTAGCACTGCAGAGGTCTTTATTTTTCTAGTGCAGCTATTACACAGGATGGAAAAAGTCAGAGGCTTTTTTCCTTTTCAAACAGAAAAGCAAATAAGCTCCCTTTCTACTTTCCAGATTATAAAATTAATCCTTTTTCATGGGTGGAATTCTTAATTTAGACACTTATTGTCACATTGGCTTTCAACGCCTACACCATCCTGAATAACACTGCGCAGAACTGCATTGCCTGCAAAGTGCTTCAGCAAAGGGGAAATTGTTTCCAGAAATGCCAAGTTTCTCTTTTATAAAACCTTAAATGCTGTACCAGCCCTATTTGGAGAAGGGGCACCATGTTATTCATTGAGACGGATGCTCAGAAAGGAGAAAATCTGACCATGTGGATAGACCCAGCAGCAGCTCTGTTTTTTTTTTTTTTTTAAACCTCTGCTGTAAAGAGGGTTAGAGTTGGTGCTGCTTTTTGCCCATTTCAGGATTCAGAGTTTGCATTATAATCTAGGAGATACGAAAATCTCTTCAAGGGAGCTTAATCCGGTGACTTGCTGTGTGTTACGCAATGAGAAACAGAAGATGCCTTGCCGTTTGGTGAGGAGATGAAAAGCTAGGCAAAGACACACATCAAAACTCAGTAACGGTGCCTGTGTGTATGTCTGCCTCTGCTTACAGAGCAACAATGGAAGAGACTGCAATTTAGAGAGTTTTGAAATTAGGTTGATATCACTTCTTTCTGCTTGCATTTAAGAGCAGAAGGTGAAAAGCTACTCATTTGGAAGAGATAAGCAACTTTTCAAAGGTTAATGCTGAAAACCTTCAATCTGAAATTTTTTGACATCATTACAGAGGTAAATATAACTCAGGTTTGCTGTATTAACCTAGGCCACTGTTAAGAGAACAGAGCATGTGAAGGCTGTGAGGGTTGGCAGGTGCAGTAAAACAGTTTTATTTGGACATACTAGCAGAGAAAATGTAATGTGTCTTTCATTGTTCAAGCGCACGGCTGCAAAACACAGGAGCTAATCAGACAGTACAAGATATTCGTAATAAGAGGGCAAGTGCAGTCCAATAGGTGCAGAGATCCTGCTGTAGCACAGCCAGTTATATAGAGCTACTGATTGTAATACTAATACTGTGGTCCATTTTATATATCCTTAGAGACTGAAGCACATCGAAATTATTATCTTAAAAAGCTGGCATTTAGTGGTCGTGTCAGACCAGCAGTAGTTTCATCCATCTGTCTTTGTTTCTGTCTTCAATAGTGTCAAAATTTTATTAATACATTAATCTCAGTATTTGCTGCCTTTTTAGAGACCTCTATATACCAGGCGGCCAGGGTGAAGGCATGTAGGCATATGGGAGATAATGTTCCATCTGTAACAGATAGTAATTGGTGCATTTTTAAATTATGGCTGTAATAATCCAGTTACTTTTCAGCATTAATAGAAAAATAATATATAGCAACAAATTCCACCAGCTTTCTTTTTCTATTCTGGTGAAATTCTGCATGTGCATATTCTATATGCACATGCATAACTATAGCAGATTACTTATTTACTTTTTGAATAAATAAATAAATAAATTTCTCTCCTCTTGGTCTGTCAGGTAAGGCATCTAGGTTTTTACTTAAGTTGAGCAGTTCTAGTCCACGCCATGATGACTAAATCCTAGAGAGGAGAGGACATTCCTATTAATAATCTAATAGATGTTGAGTTTTAATTTGTCTGTGAAAGACGTGTCGGTGGCGATGGCCACGTGATGGCGCTGTGCACACAGCGGCAACCCCGGTCCTTGCGTTATAAAATAAAAATTACCTGCCCTTCTTTCTGAAAGGGGCTCTAACTGCAAGCTTGAAAACAGCTGGCTCGAATATTGGAAGGAGTTTGGTTTTCTATGCGTGAAGAATTCTACTTGCATTTTTATTTCATTTCATCTCCTGCAGGCCAAATGACATAGGATGAAGGCTGTTCGTAATTTGCTGATTTATATATTTTCCACCTATCTACTGGTTATGTTTGGATTTAATGCTGCCCAAGACTTCTGGTGTTCCACGTTGGTGAAGGGGGTCATTTATGGATCGTATTCTGTAAGTGAAATGTTTCCTAAAAACTTCACAAACTGCACTTGGACGCTGGAAAATCCAGATCCAACCAAATATAGTATTTACCTGAAATTTTCCAAAAAGGACTTCAGCTGCTCCAACTTTTCCCTCTTGGCTTATCAGTTTGATCATTTTTCTCATGAAAAAATAAAGGATCTTTTAAAAAATAACCATTCTATAATGCAGCTCTGCAATTCCAAGAATGCTTTTGTATTTCTGCAGTATGATAAGAATTTTATTCAGATACGTCGCGTCTATCCTATCAACTTCCCAGGATTACACAAAAAAGAAGAAGACCAAAAATCCTTCTTTGAATTTTTGGTGTTGAACAAGGTGAGCCCAAGCCAGTTTGGGTGCCATGTGTTATGCACTTGGTTGGAGAGCTGCTTGAAATCCGAGAATGGGAGAACCGAGTCCTGTGGGATCATGTATACAAAATGCACCTGCCCTCAGCATTTGGGAGAATGGGGAATAGACGACCAGTCCCTGGTGTTGCTCAATAACGTGGTGCTGCCCCTCAACGAGCAGACGGAAGGCTGCCTAACCCAGGAGCTGCAAACCACCCAGGTCTGCAATCTCACCAGAGAAGCCAAGCGGCCACCAAAAGAAGGTAGGTGCTTCTTGGAGGGGGGGCTGAATGCCATGCCAGTGTGTAAGTCCTGCTGCCGGCTCTCCTTAATACTCACATTCCTTTGAGTTGCTCTCCACTCTGGCTATCCTCTAGAGGAGGTGAAAGGGCTGGAGAAGGTGCACATTCCCTCAAGGCAGGGAAGGCTGCATTTTAATTTCTAAACTGACATAGGCTACAGCATATAATTCTGCTGAGCACTGTTGAAACTCCTCACAAGTAGGATCCATCTGTTTTAAGGCCCCACGTACAGTAATGCCCACAGGTGGTGAGCCAGGAATCACTCTCCCCCTCACCACCTCTTTACAGCAACCACCCAACTGCAAAACCTTGGCCTTCTTGATATGATCCCTCGACTTTGCAAGGAAAACATTTCCAAAGGCATGCAGGCAACCTGACCAAAAGACCGTGTTCAGGACACCTGGTCCCAGCTGGGCCAGACCTCAGCATCCTACACACAAACCAAGAGTAAATGCAGTTCCTTAGGGCAAACCCTCTGCCTGAGATGCCTGGAGCTTCGAGGCACTGCACAGGCAGGACATGCTGGTTTAACTCCCTGGGAGTTCTGTGAAGGAAGGGGCCAGTGGCTGCTGCTGCACCCATTTTCCAGACAGTCTCAGCTCCCGGAGGTGAAGGCTCAGAATCTCATTGCAGTATTAGCGAGGAGGGGGTTGATGTGTCAGTCCCAGCAGCTGCTTCAGTCCCAGCTGCTGCTTCATGTCCCTTCTGGAAAAAGGGGAGGGGGCTTTTGTGAAGGCTGGGAAGACAGGGGTCCAGCAGTTAGCATGGCAGCCCTCCACCTAGTCTCTCTGCCTCATACCTCCTGTTTTAGTCTAACATTTTGGGGAGGTCGGGGTGGAGGGGCTGGGGGGCGATCTGAGAAGGACGTTGAGGGGTTGTGAGGCAGGGAAAGTGAGGGTTGAACCTAGATGGGGGCTCTGGATGCAGCCTATTGGCAAGGGGATCCTTCAGAGCTGCCATGCAGGAATGGGGGGAGGGGGAGGATAAATCATCGAGCCTGGGATATTGCATTTTAATGCAGGAAATGTTCCCTCTCTCCTTGTTTTTTGCATAGCCACAAAGCTCTCAGTCTGTGGCGAGGCAGTGCCAAGCTCCCAGCCCCCCTAATAGAAGTTGCTTTGTGGAGGAATGTAACATTGACACGTTGTTAGGAAAGGATTTTCTTTAAGGGCAGCCAAGCCCCAGTGCTGTGGGAGAAGAAAAGCTGAACTTGCTCCAGCTGCCGCGGTGCCAGCGGCCAAGGGCAGGGCCGGGGGAGGGGAAGGCTGGCGAGTGGGACACTTTGGGTGTCCTGCGGCTCCGCGCCTCTCCCGCCACCCAACAGCCCGGGATCGGAGCGCTTTTAACGGACGGGGCAGGCTCGGCTGCCGCAAAAATGTCCTAGAGAAGGTTGTTCAGTGGCAGGAATGGTACTTAACATCGTTTAGAGCTAATTAGTGCTCAGGGCGGCGGAGGCAGCCCCGGTTGCTGCGCGGGTGCGCGGTGCTCGCACTGCCCGTCCGCGGCCGCAGCGCTGGTGGGAGGCGCCGCTTGCGCCCCTCCAGCCTCCGCCGCGTGAGTCATGGGAATCACGGGGAAGCCGCGGACCCGGCTGGGAAACACAACCCGCAGAGCGGACCGCGCGCAGGCAGCGCAGCCGCGGTGCGGGTCCCGCGGGACCGGGCGCAGGGCGCAGGGCGCATCCCCTGTCGGCTCAGCGCCGCGGGCGGCACTGCCACCGGCGCTCACGGGCGCAGCCATCCCCCGCCCCCGCCTCTGATTCCCGTCCTAAGGCTCCCCCCTGGGGCTGGGGGCGAGGGACAGCGACCACACGGGGTGTGCGGCCCGCCCCGGGCCCTCGCGTCTTTCCCCAAAATACACTGAATTCCAATGGGATGCGTGTATCCCAGTTAAAGCGTCTGTTTCAAAAATGTACTTAGTTGAAAGCTTAGGGCAAACGTTATTTCTTTCTTCCCTTAAATTTTGAAACACGTTTCCAGCATATTTTGCATCCAATTTCAGACATATTTTAATTGTTGCTCCTACTTATGGGTTTTCCTGCATATGAGTTTGAGAAATGGCATTGTTAGAGAGGGTGGAAATTTTATTTGCTAGGTGGAAGGTTTGATTTGCTTTTTTTTCCACTCTATTTAATGGGGTTCTTTTTGTATTGCTGTGAATTTTTACAGTATTAGAATTATTTCAATATTTTATTTATTTGCTTTAATGTATTTGGAAATTGTTCATCAGATTTTTACTCAAAGTTACAATCAGTTTGCAGATTAATTCTCACAGTACTTCTCAGTTAGCAGTAAGCTTTTTGCCTTCCACTCAGTGTCTAAAGCATTTTTTGTGTTTTCTCAGAAGGCTAAAAATCTTCTAGACAGGTGTGTTGAGTCTTTGTTTTCTGTAGATACACTTGCATTCATTAAGCACATCAGTCAGGTGCATCTCTGTGTAAAAAGCTGGTTTGTGGTTCAGATCAAGGCCTTACTGAGGGATCAAAATGTGGAATATACTTGCTACGAACATGATGCAATTCATCACTTCTGTCAGCAAACATTAAGTCAAGAAACACATTTTGTTTTCACAGACAATCTAGTTCGAGTTATATTGGCACAGGTAGCATAAATAAGGTAGACAACTAAGAAATGCTTGTTAAGGTTCATAGTGGCAAATGAAAGTACAGTTTTGCTAGTGTAAGTTGTGTTTTAAGAGGAATGGAGTTTACTACTGAGAGAGTGCTCTAGATTTGATAAGACTGTGTGTTATGAATTTGTGTATTATTTTGAGGTTTTGTACTGACATTGCCTAGAAATGACTTTTGGAAAGGAATTGCAAAGACCTGACAGCTTTCCACAGTATTATGCAAACCTTCCCATCCTTCAGATTTGCTTTCATCAAGCTTGACTGTATGAAGTGCAAAATCTTTCCCCAAAACTATTTCCAGTCACATTTTAGAACCCTTATGTAAATAGAGAGCATTTAGATTAAAGCCAACTGTTTCTATTTTGAACCTCTGAAGATTTTTACAATTTTGAATATGATAAATGGCTTAGGAAAATGGATGAAAGTCGGTATTTTTCCTTTTTAAGAAGTGTTGCATTTTACAAAAGATGTGACAAGTATACAATGGATGATTGTGTTTCTAAATGTGCTGGAGTGTTGAACAATGAAAGGAACTAGGTCAAAAAAAAAAGAAGCTGTAACTATTACTTTTTAATAAAATGGTTTGGAACTATGTGGTTTATGCAGCATTTCTTCTTCAGGCAGATCATCTTTGGTGTCATTGATTAAAGCAATATTGAAAATCGCTACAATTTCACTTAGACCCAGTTTCTTTGTGTCTAGATCCTTTTCTGTAGACTTAACATTTGAGTTGCTTAGCCTGGATCAAAGCACTGGCAAATAGATCTCAATGAATACTCTGGAGGGGTCCTGAATTTAATGGCTATGGGGAATTAGTCCTCTTGATCTTCAGTGCTGTGACTGAAGTATGTCATGAAGTTTCTGTCAATAACACAGGGCTGAGTTCCAAATCTAGTAGAAACGTAAAGATTTTGTGTGTAGTCAGTACAAAAGAGAATCCAAAAATGTTTTTTCTTATTGTGGCCATTGCAAAACCATAATATTACTGTGGGGTTTTATAATAGTTACTTAGACAGAAGCTACAGAGAGTTCCCCCTTGTGTTTTACTGCCAAATCTGACAGGGACCCTCCTAAAACGATGGAAATAATTCTTTGTCCTGTTACTTAAATCCAAAAGAAGAAGAGAAGGGTGTTCACATTAATTAAATCTCAGCATTTGAGTTCCAGGCTTAATCTTGTATCTCTTGTTCAGATAGTCTAAAATAATTTTAGTAGGGATATTTTATTATGCTAGAAATGTAGCATTGGTCTACTCTGTCAGAAGTTCTAAGAGCTCACTGAATACCAGTATTCAGCACATCATTTATTTTTTCTTTCTGATTTCAAATGTGAAAACAACGGAGATTTCTTAACAGAGGATTTACTATAATAGATATGTCTTAAAAAAAAAAAAAAATTATGCCATGCTGTTGAATAATAGTAAGATGTAGAATGCAGACAGTTTTGTAGAACTTTCATGGTATGTTTGCATTTATGTGCCATTCCATGAATGCCCACTTCCTGTTGCACACATTAGAAATGAATTCATAATATTCATCACACACCCAGAGGTCACAGTGAGTAGGCTGGACATCCCTAGTCAGAAAGTCATAGTCAGTAACACTATGTCATATCGTGGCTCCATCAGAGGATTTAAACTGTTAAATCAGTGGAGGATTTTCTAGTAAGATCAGAAATTACAAAATGGAGTCTAACAACCGTATACTTCTACAGGAATATTTAATATTTAGTGTGCAACAACTATTTGAGACTATAGCAAAATTTAGAAAACAAAAAATAAATTAAAAAATGTCCAAAATATCGAATGAGTATAGTAACATACTTGGAAGAGTCTTAATAATTTTTATATCCTGCTGCTTGCAGTACCCTTTTATTTGTGAGTTTAAGGGGACAAAGGAGGATGGGCACTAAGGGAAAAACACACTTTTAAATTCTGTGAGAACAGTATTTTTCATTATGTTTTACAAAATATTGTTTAAAAAGTTTAAACTGGTTTACTAAAATAACCTATTATCGTGCAGGTTATGAGTAGTTTTAAGCAGTTTTGTTATCACACTGTTACAAACATTTTGATCTCAGTGAAAATCTAGACTGTAAGGAAAAATAATTTCACTTTAAATATTTTTTTAACATAAATATTGTTCCTGCTAAAATCCTTATGGCCAAAAACATCATAGAAACATACACAGAAGCAGTTAAAAAGATTGTGTTTATGAGTCTGGTTCCCAGTGGAAGGAAGTATTTTAAAATTCTCCCGTGGATTCCCATGTGCTACATAACATGCCCTATTTTGACTTACTTTGCTAGACGAAAATGATCACCCTAAAAATTTATACTCTTAGTACATATTTGAGTCATTCTGAACCACTCATAATAGGATGCTTTATCACAGTCATGTGAGTTTGATTTCAAATTCCGTTTTTGAAGTGGTGCACTGTAGAAAAAGCATTAATGATCAGTACCTCTTTTAATCAAAAAGTCTCACCTTTGTTTTAAATTATTGTATGTGATTATCACCAATGACTGTACTTTAGTCTGTGTTATATTGATTATTTCCACCTGATTTAGTTCAGTAAACTATGAAAATTCTTGTTTTGATGTAAATTTTAGAAGTTTGTGTGCGAGAATAATCAGCACGTCACGTATGTGCATGGAATTCAGTGGGATTTTGATCAATCAGTAAGTGAATTGTCTGATGCTTTCAAAAAGGAAAATACCAAGGCCATTTCCTTTATGACACAAAAAAGCCTGTTTAAATGGCTTTGCTTCCAGTTATTTAAATACTTTATTAGTAAATGTACTTCTCTCTCTCTCAGTGGTAATTTTTATGGTGTCACAGATTCTATCATTTTGCTCATGACTTCTCACGCACTAATGAGATGGCATATTATTTATTTTTTGGAAAAGGTCAGTCTGCTTCAGTCTAATGTTTGCCTTCGGAGGGATCACAGGTGTCCTGTAAGATTTGAATACCAGTTTTTCATCAGCTCATTGCTTGTTTAAAACTTTCATAGTTTCAGTTCAATGGTATGTTAGAACCCAAAGCAAGATTTAATTTCCCAACCCACCATTTTTGCTTGAATTAAACCTCTATGTGTGTACATTATTGCACTAAGACATTGTAAGACCTGCTCTCAACTGGGCAAAAATGCTGCTAGAAACCTCGACTCTAAGAAATGCAGAACATAAATAGAAACTGGTGATAATGAGTGTGCAAGGTATACAAACAAATGAAGTGTTCAGAATGAAGTCGAACCAAGAATCCAAATTAGGAACAGAATTCAAACTGTCTTGGTGCTGCCTCCATCAGATACTGTACCATCAGATGTTTCAGACCAGTCATGCCTTCTTGGTTGGCCTTTCTTGTACCAGTAAGCTGTGCTTTTTGTCTTCAAATGCTTCCATTACCCTTTGTCTAGGTGGATGAGGTCTGCAGTATGTTTACTGCATTTTAGACCTTGTCCTCTGGTTTTCTTGGGCTTTTGACAAATGTGGAAGTGTTCCAGTATAGAACATTAGCCCTTAGCAGAAGTTGATTTAGATTCTGCCTACATAGTGGGATTTCAGTTATTAAGTCTTGGTGACATTACATGGGATTATGTTATGGCAAAATGCAGGTACTGCATTTTTTATTATTATGCAGTGGTTTATACCTACATATTTCTGTTTCATGCATTTATATAGTACAGTGATTACATGAAGTTTTACGTTCAGTCTGTTCTCCTGTGCTCTTTTAAAAGCAATTTATCCTCTTCTGTTCAAATCTATCCATATTGCTGTTTTGTTTAGTTTTCTACTTGCAAAAGCATGGCAAAATTTGCTTTGTGTGTGGGTATACACAGAGGAATTTTCAGAGGAGACTTTCTTTTTCTTTTCTTAAGGAATTAATTTTATGAAGTTTATTCAGTTGTGTTTTATCAAAGGATTCCAACTCAAAGTTGTTGTAGCTCTCAAATTGGAGTTTAGTTGTTCATTTATAAATATGCAGTAATTGTAATAAAACAAAGGTCACTGCAGAATTCCATTGAGCATTATTTGCATTCACTGTTAACAAGAAATATAAAATGCTCTTTAGGACAGAGAAAGTTGTACATGATATAAAGTACAAATTTACAAATTATGCATCACTGATTTATGAATATTTCAGAGTTTGAGCCCTTTCTGATGTTAGTTTAATCTCAAGAGAAAGACAGTAAAATTTTTCAAAGTCACTCTCAGTTTTGTTAATCTTTGTAGAGAAGTTATAAATAAAGTTTTTGTCAAATTAATGACACAGTTTTCTGATGGACTACTCACCATCAGAATTAATAGAAACAATCAATAACAACAGGATATGAGATCCATGTTGTTACTTTGCTCTCCAAAGGCCAAATTATTGTCCTTACTCAAGACAAATTCCCCATTCTATCAACATAATTTGGTCTAAATGCAGGTTTGATTAGAAAGAGGTGTGAAACAGTGATAATGTGTTTGTACTATCAAAAGGAAATTATCTCATACTTGTTATTTATAAATTCTTTTTTTCCCTGTAGTTTTACTTTTGAAACCATCCTTGACATTTGGTGGAGTGAAGCAGATGTACTTTAAAGAAAACTCTATTATGTAACTTCTTGCTGCATTTCTTTCAATTTTAGTCTGTCTCTCTGTGCTTTATTTCAGTTTCTTTTTCATTATCTGGAGGAGAAAAAAGGCATATGATGCACTCAAATTAGTACGTCTTTGATGGTGCTGAAAATGTGTGCAACTGAAATTTGGAAGCAAGCTATTTTCAGTTATGAAGTTCAAATTTTATTTATATCTCCTAGAAATGGCAGAAACCACAACAAAAATATAAAATTTGAACAGTATCCATTTTTTGGTAGGTCAGTAGAAAATTGGTGACAACAGGGAGAACGTGTCACCGGCTTTTAGGCAATTTACACCAATTTGCTCTCTTGAATTCTTCAGGAGATGTAAAACATTTTGGGAGCTGACTGGTGCCTGTTGTTCTGCATGTACTGCTAGCTCGTTCATCAGTTATGCAGGGACACACCTTGTGTTAAGTAGGAATTTGTTAACCATTGTCACCAACTCAGGTATGCTATAACAAGTTGCTTGCGAGAATCTGAGGCTCCATTGTGGCTTTACTCCTTTCCCTTTGCTGAGTTATGTCAGTACACCAGCCAAGCAGAAAACGATTCACCTTAGGTTTTTTTGTTGGAGGATCTTGATGTTGAGCAACTGTGCTACATGGGCCCAGCGAAGCCTCCATTGGAACCAAAAAGTGGCACAGAAGGAGCTGGGGAGAAGCAGTGCTGCTGGTTCAGCACAGTTTAGATTTTCTCAGGGAAAAAAGTCTATCAAGAGGTGGTCAATATATATTACCCTTGCTTGCTCTTTTGGACATGTTACCAGCCAATTACATAATACTGTGTTTCTAGGCAGCTGTACCATGTTTGATTACAGTATTACTGGCAGATCCTTCAAAACAGAGTCCAAGATACATGTTTATCCAGGGCTTCCCACTGACCATCAAAGAGTGGTGCAGATTGCTGAGAAAGTATGCACAGAGTGCTTGGGGATAAGCCGGCAAAGCCTTTGTACCTCATTCCAGTAGTGCAGTTAGAAAGAGTTTAAATTACAGATTAGAAAATCAGAGAATCTAATTCATGCTATTTATTGGTTATCAGAAATAATATTGCACATGCTTTGTGCAAGAATACTTTTTCCTGAAAGGCTTTTGGAAAATCTTAAGCCTGAATGTTTCATGTGAAATATGTCTATGAATCCTAAATGGTTCACTTTTTTTATAGTGTTTGCTTCTCTATCCTGTTCTTTTCATTCCCTTCTGTACTGTACACATAGAAGGTTGCAATTGTCTGCAAAGCTGGGCACTTCAGCTTGAACTGTACCGAGTTGTGTTTTTATCCTTGGAAGTGTTTTGTTTGTCCTGTGGCATTGGCCAGTATCTGCAGTGATTGGCAAACATACAGCTGCTCTGTACTGGTATGTTTGAAGGTTGATAGATGTGCTGCACTGACAAAGGAGAGCGGGAAAAATGTTCAGCACTGCAGGTGTAATGTGAGTACACAGCCTTGTCCAGCTGCTCTGTCTGCATCAAATGTCTAGGAATTCACTAATAATACAGGGTGTCATAAAGTTTCACTCTCCTTGGAAGGGAGGAAGGTGGCAAGGCTGGGATATTAGCCAATCCCAGCAACTGATACGGTTGTGAGAGTTATGCATGGGACCATGGGCATCAGGGGATTATGCTATTAATTAGGTTCATAAATGCAATAGATACTCTCTATTGAAGCAGAATTCTCTTGAAGCAGAATTAAACACAAAGAAGCTTGATTGTTATTGTCCTAGTGAATTTAATGTACCTAAAAATAATTGGAGCCTTCTCTAGAACCAGTGTTTTCCTGTCTCATAAATGAATGTTCAAATTATTATGTATTCACTGAATTTTTAATATTTTCATGAAAATTGGAGCACCTTCATATTTGGGAAAAATCAAGAATATTCCTATTCCTTGACCAGGCAGAACTTTCTGAGAAGCAGAGCCACTGAGCCCAGATTGCTCCAAGTGCGGCAATTGTTTACAGGACATTCAGGTCTGGGTTGGCAGTTTTTACGCAGAAGATTATAAAACGAGGGTGCCCCTCTAAAAGGAGGATTCCATCTCTGGTTGTGTCTTGTGCAAAGCTTGGTCAAGCTGGTATGATCCCAGACCACCTTTTGGATTCACTTTGCTCAGGAGTTTGCTGCTTTTCCAATGAGGCAACACCCAGACCCTTGTGTGCACCTTGCTCGTGTTGCCTTGTGGCTCTTAAACACCAATAGGTGTGGGCTGCCCTGGGATTAACATTTTGGAGGTCCCCATTGTGAATGAGGGTCTTGAAAGTGATGATGAGGCATGGAAAATTAATGGGGTTTTTTTGTAAATGATTTTTGATGCTTCTGTGCGTCAGTTCCTTTCCCTGCAGTGTTGTTACAAGAGTACTTCCTCGCCTTCTGGTAATATTATGAAAATAACTACGTCAAAGCTTCACTTGGCAATCAGGATCACACAGTTACTTAGGATATACAGATTATACCATTACTGCTAAACCTGAAAGGTTTTTTTCCCCTCATAGTTCTGACGAAAATCAAATCCATGTTCTCCCCGAGAATTTTCTGGTGGTTTAAGTGAAAGTGTGAGTTTATTGGTGGCTTTGCAGATGAAACAGATGAAGAGAATGAAGGACTCTAATATTTATCTACTATTTCATGTTTTTAAGCTCTTGGAGAATGGATTTTTGTGCGTGTGAAATCTGGAGTGTTGCAAAAAATGGTTTTTAGTCTGTAACATAATATGTACAGTAACTTTATAAGAACTGAATTTCAAGAATAAATAAGACATGACAGGGTATTCAAGTGTGCCAGAATGTAGCATCTAAATATTTTTCAGACATGACTAAATTCCTGCTTTTGTGTTCACTTGTATATAAATAAACTCATTGAATCAACATCATTATTCATGTAAATGGGATTTAATTAAAAGCAGGTTTGCTGGTAAATGCCCTCAGTTGAAGATGTGGGTTCCTGAAATATATCTAATCAATATTAGAACAGGAAACCATTATTTTATTATTAAAAATATTTTCTCTAAATATTATTACAACTAATCCCAACAATATTAAATTGCAATCAAACAAATCAGTATCAATAAAAATAATAACAATTAATTTACTGTATATGGACTGCCTTACATAAGTTCAATAAATGTTCTTTACTTTTGTTGTCCCAGAACCCAGTTTTGACTAGTCCCCAGATCTGCACTGCTTTAGCTGATCATCATTGTGTTATTCTGGGATCCCCAAAACCATCTTCTGCCCTTCACTGGCCCTTCCAGACCTGTGCTTCCCTGCACTGCACCCGCTGTCTCCTTCTTGGACACCTCTGCTCTCAAAGCATTCTCTTTGCCAGGACTGTGCTCTTCTGCACTGCATGGTTATGCTGGGGTAAAATAGGTACATCATTCTGTACAAAAAACCTGTTTGTTGCTACCCTCTATAAAAAGAATATGGTTCTACAAAGATAAGCAAAAGTTAAACAAATCAGGCAATGGATGTGTGGTCATTAAACAAGCTAAACAAAGCTTCAGGAAGAACAAAACAAGTTCAGATAATATTTGACATGTCCTGAGGCCTTTTAATAGCAATTGCAGTACTGTATTTATTGTGATACAGGGCTAGACTAAAATACATTTAGAATCATGAAGAATGGCAGTCCTTATCATCATTGTAGTTTTTTTCACCTTTCTGTTGAATGTGTCCAGAAACTGCTATGGAATTTGTTGCAAAATTTTAGCATCCTAAAATGTGCTTTTTTTTTTTTTTTTTTTTTTTTTTGCTAGATGGAAAAAAAAAGTAGTGTCACATTGTTGATCTATATTTGACAAATGATATCACACTAGACACATCTGGATAAAAATAAGACTCTCTTTAGGAGCAGTTGGCTAGGACTAACACTACTGCTGTAGAAATAGATGCTTTTTACTTCTTGTTTTTGTGTAAATTTGGGTTTGTATTTATCTCTAGAATATCTGTCTGAACACAAAGTTGACAGTTATTTGAGATGACAGCCACTGTCAGGGAGTTCTTCCTAAGAAGAAGGCATTAAATTATGAAGTACTGGAAGATAATATTTATTATAAAATGAACAGTGGAACAATATGTGCCCCTAAAGGATGTCAGGATACATAGTAGAGGTTATCAAAAAATAGAACTGAAATATCATCTTAACAACAGAATTGTAACTTAATCAGATGTCATGAGGTGAGAACTCCAAAAACAAGCAGGCAGGATGTTTTGGCGATCTACTGAAACATTGTCTAGCAATGAATAGGTTTCAGAGGTTAGTAACTGCCATTTTAAAAAATCCTAATTTAATATCTTTCAGTCATGCTGTGGCATAATTTCACATGAATTTTTACATCTCTAAGGTCTGTTTTATATTGTGTGTATACTTCAACCTCCGTATTTCACTTCAAACAATTGGGTACAGAAAACCGTAGAAAATAATTTTACGTTAAAATCAATGTGGGTATTTTCAGTGATCTGGTTGCTATTATTCTGGTTCAGACTGATCTCAAAAAAATGCAAGTTGTTTTGCTGGCAGCATAGAATGTTGTGAATTGCCTAGCCCTATTAACGTAGGTATTTGTTACATGTCTGATACCAGCCAAGGATTTAGAATTCTTGTCCAGTCTTTCATTACAGCTCAGTTATCGTTACAAGTCCTGAGCTTATGTTTCATGATTGCTTACAGTCTTTTTACATTTTAAAGGTGAATGCTGTTAATGAAAGATGATCTTTTTTTGGCAAATTAAGAAAAATCACTGTTGTATTCTGAAGAGAAGTCTATGTAGATACTTACATAGAGAAAATAAGATTTCAGGTTGACTGAAAAGATGAAAATTTAGAAGGTAATTTTTTTTTAACGTGGATTAATTCAGAATGCATAAGTTAATGGAATAGTGGCAAATAGACATAGGGTACACTGGATATTTCTTCAGGAAAAAATACTGGAGATGTTAAATCTCTTCTCTTGAAAGACGCTATTGCGATATGACACCAAGATAGTGTCTGGGACTGTGATATAGTTGGGAATTCTGCCATTTCAGGACAGGGATCCTTTTGGCATGCAGTTAAAAGACTCCCGGTATTCTTCTTTGTTCCTTTGGCAGACACACATTGCTCATGGTAGCAGTGATGTGCTGGCGAAGACACAAAGTGCTGTGTTGATCAGAGAATACATTATGTGCATGCAAACTTGAAGGATGATCACACACTGTTCCTCTCATAAGACAGACCCTCAGGCCACAAAGTCCATTTCAGCATATTCGGTATTTGTAACTTGTAGTTCTCTGTTAGAAATTGTCACATTGCCCCGATGGAGCTCACAGTTAAATAGTGAGCAGGCTTCTTGGTTTGCAGCTCCTAACACAAGGTTTATACATACTTAAGCTTCCCTTGAAATTATATTGGCTCTAAGCATGTTTTTTGATTTTTTTTCCCCTTTGGTCTCCCTGTGCTTTGTCTTGTGTCTAGGTTGTTAGCTCTTTACATTACTCTTTCAGCTAAACTCTCAGATTTCCCAGAAGCTTGCACTTTCACAGAGCTCCAGTCTTATTAGGACTCTAAGCTTACAGTTTATCACATCTGGGGCATAAAACAGGTGAAGTAAACAAACAGAGAAGCTTTGTAGGAATTACAAATGAAAAAGCCCTGAAAACAAAACAAAAACCAGTCGTTATTTCAGCTAGCCTGAGAAGTTCCCAGGTTTGGACAAGGTAATAGAATCCGTGTATTTAATCCCCTGATTTTTTCCTCATCACTCCAGCGAAGTCACTGTAGAGTCCACTATTCCCAGCTTTGTGCTCTACTTTGCACATTATTCCTCTGTGTTATAGATTCTCAGCTAACCTGGGTTTTTTTCTCCCATTGCCCTGTGCCGTCTCCTTCCACTGGTTTTCTCCATTGGATTTATGCACAAAAAATGTTTGTCACAAAAGGCAGGATATGCCTTCCAGCCCATGCCTCATTCATTTCTGCAAGTCCTCTTACTGCTCTAATGGTAGAGTGTAGGCTGGCAACCAAATTGCAGTGGGCTAAGCTGGGATGTGAGTTAAACGCGTATGTGTCCCACAGCGTAGTGTTCCCTCAGTCAGGAATCACTTTAACCACCAGTACAGAGTGCGGTTTCCTCTGAGCTGCTTCTGCTGACCCCATAAATCTTGCTTTGTTATTTCTTGCAGTGCTGTAGTTTCACAGGAATAGCAGAAACTCCTGACACTTAACACAAGCCCTTTGCCTACTAGTGAGAGCAATATCCCAGAAAAGAGAAAACAAGGGCTCAAGTTTCCTTCAGGCTAAGCGTAACCATGAACTTGCATCTCCTCCTTAAGAGATACTTAAGTAGTATATTTACACGTGAAGGGTGTATTCCATCTTTTCCTGTAGCTGGTATTTTTTTTAAAAAAGCAAAACATCTTTGGGGTCAGCTCAGTACTCTCTCAGATATACAACATTTCCCAAGAGTTTGTGGAGGTTTGGCCATCAGCAGGTCATGTGCCTTTTTCTGTCACACAGCAGACCTACGTGTTCACCTAGGTCCCTGACCAAGATCAAAGAGGGAACAAAGTGTAGTGTGCAGTCCTGGAAGCCTTTATTTAGGCCCACTGGGAACAGGAATGTCCCCACATAGGCTCTTCAGGTTCTAATTTCAGGTCAGCTGCACCACTTGCTTGAAATGAGGCTTTCAGTTCTGCTCAGACCTCTTTAAACAGGTATCTAGACCATGTGCAAATACTGTGAGTTAATCCATTTGCAGTAACCTTGAAGATTTTAATGATGTTGCTTGACAAGCCTTGCTTGCGTTAGTATTTAGCGTCTACTGATGTCAGTAGGATTGAAGGGAAGAGGGTTAGTCAGAGAGTATTTCATGTTCTCTGGTTTTGGGTTCTTAACAGTTTAAGCACAAGAACTACTAGGAAGAACCATACACTCTCTTAAAAATTAAATTTGCAGTGAAATTTCTAGATTATTTTTTACATCAAGCAATAATTTCTGTGTTGATACAGAAGCACAGTTACAAGCTAGTTAGTCATTAGTGTAAGATAAAGGTGTCATTTAATCAAGATTTTGTTTTTCTTACTGCAGTTGTTTCACTATCACAAATAATTACTACATTTTTAATAGATCTGTTGTGGGTAAATGTACTGGAGTCTACTCAAATCTGACAATACCTTAATCTAAATGACATAAGTCTCTGAAATCACATGAATTATAAACAACATGGAAATATTTTCATTTGTGAGTACAAATGGGCAACAAATTAAATTATTAAAACAAATAGTTCAATGTATGTTGTACATTTTCTGTTTTAAATTATTCATAATAAACCACACTATAAGCTCAGAGAAATGGAAGTAATTGTCTACATAGAGACTTCATTTACAATTTCATTTGGAGGACTTAGGTCATCAGAAACCACTGAAATCAGCGTTTTTTAAACCACGGAATAATACCTGTGTTCTTTCAAGTCCATTGTGTGCAATACCATAGAAATTCTTTAGACTGTCCTTTGGATTTTTATGGGATTGTCTCTGCTTGGTTTGAGGATTATGGAATGTTAAATACTGTTAGGAGAGAGTAATCCATGTGGGCTGGTTGTCACCTCTGCCAAAGAAACAGATGGACTGATGACCTTTTCAGGGCAGTGTTAGATCTATGTGCTTTTGACTGGCAATGGTGCTGGGAGCACTCTTGTGCTCAAAGCTGTCTTTATTCACTTAATCTTCATTTTTATTACTGAATAGCTGTGTGGTTTTATTCAAGAAAATGCTCTAAATTACCCCTTCCTTTTTTAGTCACCCTGTCTCTGACATATTGCCACAGATAAAGTTGCCTTAGTTCTCTCAGGTGAGCATTCAGTAGCATGAATTTTGAACTCTGGCCAGGTATCATACATAAATGTCTTTGTCCACACAGGAGTCCCCTATGACCTTTGAGTGCACATTTCTGTTTTCCAAGAAATTTAATTTTTGTGTACATCCCTCATTAGTCACATGATAAGCACAGCCACACAGAACTCAGTTGTATGGTCCTAACAATTATGTGTTCCATTCATGTACAAATCCATGGTGACCTGGAAAAAAAGTCAATGCCATCTCACTGAAAAATATGCAGTTAAAATGTTAAAACAGATTTCCTAATGCCATTAAACTAAATTTATGTTTTCCTGAACTTGTTGTCTTTCCTGTTCCTTTACATGTGCATTAGATTATTTCCTGTATTTGTGCATAAATTGTTGATATACAGCTGTCAAAAGGCAGTTTATCTCTCCACCAGTAAGTCTGAGAATTTTATGAGAACAAGTGAATCATGGTATCTGAGGCTACCCTCAACCATTTTAACGCTAATAAAATAAGTTAACAAAATGCTTTACAGCAGCTCTATTTAGTTTATGAACATAGGAGCTTTAATTTTTGTGGTTTTTTTGTGATTTTTTTTTTTTTTTTGGTTGGTTGGTTGGTTGGTTGGTTTGAGGTTCGTTTGGTTTTGGTTTTGTTGTTTCTTTTTGTTTGTTTGTTTGTTTGTTTGTTTGTTTTAGAGTCTGCTCTGAATGGATACAAGGTAAAGTTAGAATTGGGTAACCTCTGGAAAACATTGATAAGTAAGGTTGGAAGCATGAATCATTTACAACACCAGCTGGGAGAGAACAGTTAGCTGGACTACTTTTTTTAGTTGCAAGTGAGCCTCTAGAACTGATGGCAATCCCTGGAAGATCGCTTAGGAGTCCATATTCATTATTTGGTATATTTTAGCATTCCCCTGGTGTGATGTGGTGCACAGGATTCAGATGTTGAGCGCTCAGAGAATACAAGAGTTCAAGTTTTCCAACTTATGGCTGAGATATTTTAATGTATGAATGCGTATTAACATTTTGGGGCTCTTTCATATTTGAGAGTAGTTCACTGTGTTCATATAACCAGATGTGATAATAAACTGAAGAAACCTTAAGATTGGTACCTTAAGGCTAACATTTTACTTTTAGACCTATTTTGTAAATAGATTAAAAAATGCTTTTGAAATTATGTGAACAAGACTCATAGGTAAATTTAGGTTTGAAGGGCTCGGATGGTCATGTAGTCAAATCCCTTGCTCGGGGTGAAACTAATTGAATTGTATATTTTATTTCAATCTTCCTTTTAGTTCATAGTGAGGTTGTTTTGATCCCTAATAATTTGTACATATGTCAGGATTCAGCAAATAACCAGACCCATAATCGAGTCTAGTTGTCAATGAGTTTTGTTACTCCTGTCAGTCACTGAAATGGACCACGGATTTTTTTTAGTTATTCTTTATCATGCTTCAGGTTGTAGTATTCTAATTATTAGAAAAATTACCTAAACCACAATGACAGTGTGCAGAATGGCCAAAATAGTTAATCTGAAAAATAGCTAATAAAAAATTCTAGAGAAAGCTTTATAAAAATAATTATGACTGTGTCATCCTTAATGTACAGATTTTTGCAACAGTTTGGTATTTAGCAAGTCAGGTTTGGTGTTGCCAAGAGGTTGCATTAAAAAAAAAATAAAATAATAGTTTCTTACAGTATTTTACATCATTCACACAAAGTGAGACATGTTTGTGTGCCTTCCCTTTTGCTTGTGATGTGTCGCAGCTGTACTGTGCTGTTGCTAGCTTCTGGCGCTGAAAGACAAGATAAGGAATCACTATTGAATAGTGCTCTGGAAAGGGGAAAGAGAAGAGGCAGCCAGACAAGAATATTCAAAGTTAAAGCTTGTAGGGCAAAGATAAGGCAGTATAAAGAGAGAAATGGATTAATGCTGGCCAAAGGGGTTAAGATAATAAGGATTTTCTAACAACATCATAGGGAAAAAAACAAATACCGAAATGACTGAAAGGGATGATAATAATCTTATTTAAAATATCTGAGTTAAAAAGCTTCTTTTTAGGAATGAGAAATTAAAGGTGATTCTAGAACACCTAACAGAACAATTGTTAAGAACAATTAAAAAGTAAGAAATTGACAAACAAGAAATAGGGTCATATGCGAGAAGTCTGAATGTGCAAGAATACAGGGGTACAGGGAATGTGTATTACAGACTATTAAAGTAAATAAATAGCACAGGATTGTATAATCATCGTTCAATATTTAACAAGAAAGTAGTTAACTTGAGTGTTCTAAGAATCCAATTTGTAGACTAGTAAAACTTAAAAGAATCGGAAAGGATATCACTATCTGAAAGTAACAAAATGTTATTAATTATAATGACTTTCTGTATTAACATTATTCTAATACAGAAAATGTTACATAGCTTTTTTGGGGGTGAGTTGTAAAATGGGTAAATTAAAGTATTAAGTGAGCAGTTATTGATATTACTCATATTTATGTAAAAATTAATATTGGTTTAGATTTTAATGCATTTAAAAGTGGACTGGGGGCTATGTGAAAACTATAAATTAATATCAATGGGGTACTGACATCTGCATAAATTTGTATTTGAACTTTTATCTTCAGTAGTGATTTAACAAAGAAAATGTACTTGATGAAACTCAGAGTTTACCAATGTATTACGAGGAAATGCAAATCATAGTAGGGACTATGAGAAAAGAAGGAAGGCTTTATATCATTTAGAAACATGGGGAGGACATATGATAATACAATTTAGAATACTGTATAATACTGTAGTACTCTGTCATGGAAATACATTGAAATAAAATGGGAAGGGAGAATCCTGAAAGCACTAGTAGTGAATGATACGTGGAGGAAATTGCAGAGAGGAAGAGATGTCAAGAGTGATTTGGAACTCAAAACAAAAGGTCCCTATGTAAGCAAAAACTGAAAAGGTCTGGCTAAATTTATTGCTGTTTGTGAACTGGATATACATGATATACAAGTCTTTAATGTTTATAGAGTCATAGAATAATGTAACACACAGTGAAGTTTAATGCAACGCTTCTCTATTTTTCCTAATCCTAGGCACATCCTAATCCTAGTTACACCTTATTATTCAATAGATAAACTTATCAATTTATTCCATTATGTATATATATACGTTATATACAAACATATACACACACACACACACACATATAAATCTGATTATATGTCTGAGAACCTATACTATATATTGTCTATATTATATATTTAATTCAAACCCCTATGATCAAATAGTAAAGAATTTGTATGATCTCATAAATAAATATCTTAATAAAAGAAATTTCTGTCCTCTGAACGTGAAACAATGAAAATATTGTAGGCAAAGTAGGCTAATTTAGTTCCTAAATTAATTTGGTATTTTTCATCATAAAATCATAGAATGTTTTGGGTTGAAGGAGACCTTAAAGATCATCTAGTTCCAACCCTCCCACTATGGGCAGGGACACCTTACACTAGACCAGCTTGCTTAGGGCACCATCCAGCGTGGCCCTGAGCAAATCTCAGGATGGGCACCCACAAATTCTCCAGGCAACCTGTTCCAGTGCTTATAAGTACCCTCTGAGGAAAGGATTTCTTCCTAACATATAATCTAAATCTAAATCTCTCCCCTTGTAGTTTAAAACCATTTCCACTTGTCCTATTACTTTCTGCTGGTGTAAAAAGTTGCTTTCCCCTTTAAGTACTGGAACGCAACAGTTAAATCTTTGTGAAGCCTTCCCTTATCAGGGCTGAATATCTTCAGCTTTCTCAGCCTGTTTTAGTAGGAGAGGTGCTCCGTTCTTCTGATCATCTTTGTGGTCCTCCTCTGGACTTGTTCCATGTCCTTCCTGTTCTGAGGACCCCAGAGCTGGACACAGCACTGAAGGTGAGGTCTCACGAGAGTGGCGTAGAGGGGCAGATTCACCTCCCTCAACCTGCTGGTCACTCCTCTTTTGATGCAGCCCAGGATGCAGATAATGACATCTTAATGACAGATGAGGATGATCCGTGAGTGATAGAAGGACCAGTGGGCATGAATGACACAAACTTCAGTGGGGGTGGGAAGGCTTAGTTACTCATGGGATGGCAAATTGGACCAATCATCACCATTACCCCAGGGTGAGCCTTTCTGTTCATTGACTTATATGAGTATTAATCTGTCATTTATTTCAAAATAGAAAAACAGAGCTATATATTTCAGAACTTTACTGCAAGACTGAAATGGAATCTAATTTGTGCATAAATGTTTTTCTAGAGTCTCTGTTGTAAGGGGAATTCTGTCGTAAGTATTTCCAGAAAACATTCTGGGCCTGCAAAACAAACTTAGCCTTTCCAAGGATCACTGTTTTCTCATTTAAAAAGCAGCTTACTTCACCCTGGAGGGATTCTTAAGGGGTCACAGGATATTCAGAAATCCAGGGTATTTTTGCAGGACTTTTTTCTCTGCTATTAAGGTAAAGGCAGTCTTTCAGTCAGCCTCCAGCACTTTTTCTTGTTTGTCTTCTCAATTTCTCATTGCGGGATTGATTCCTTGAAGACTGGAGAAGAATATACTCTGGGGAAAGCCTGCAATGATTTCCTGTGTCACCCCTAGATTGTCTCAGGGCTAAATACACCAAGCATGTCACACTAAAGCAAAGAATTAATTCACTGAGACCGAGATATTGGCAAAAAGGATTAGACAGATATAGGAATAAAAGAGAACATCCCCAGTTATACAAGAGAGAAGTTTAATTCGTTTCTTACGGCACAGAATAATTACTTTTTAGATGTTTGGAAAAGACTTGTCTGCTTTGGATTTCCAACTGTCATAAGACATGTCTTAGATTTAAAGTGTCTTTAGCAGGTATATTCTTATATGTTCCAAAACTCAGTGCTAAAGAAAACTTAGGATTCTGACATATGTCAGTTGAGATGTATTGAATTCTAGAAGGCTTGCTTTCTTAGTATATAGAAAGTTCAAGTCTATAACACATTTAATTCCTAGTCAAGACACTTCTAGTAAGGGAATACTAAATTAAATACACCCTTTTCAGGGTATATCCACATATATCCAAGAGGTATTTCCTAGGCCCCTATGAACAGATGCATCGTGAGGCTGTATTTGAAGACAGAAGAAATCTTTATTAGAAAAAACAGATTACAATAGATTACGGTCATGTATTTGTTCACAAAAATCTGTCTTTAAAAAGTATATTTATTTTTTCCCACAAGAGGTTATGAAATGCCATTTATAAGGACACAATAGCCTCTGAAATGAAAGGGATATAAAAAGATGAAGTATGAGTCCTGGAAACACTGATATTTTAAGAGCACAGAGAGCTACTTTCTGTAGAAAATTTTAACTTTTCTGCTATTCTTGCAGTCATTCAAAAGACCTGCATATTTTTGAGTTCTTACACACAAGAAATAAATAAACGCTACTGGTTGTCTTTTAAAAAAACCTGAAAAACACAGAAAAAACAAAACAAAATTGGAGTTTTTTGCACTGTAGTTTGCTGGGAAGACATAAAAATAAACTTTGTGCCTGGAGGAATGTGTTAGAGTTTGCAAAATGTCAAGAAAATTTCTTTTTTTTTCTCTTTTTTTTCCAGCATGCTGTGTTCTCTACAGAAGAGCCATATAGAAATTTCTTAATTTAAGAAAAAATAAATCTTTCTGAAGTATTTGCTACAGATAAATGCCAGATCTCATCTTTGTAGCAGATGTCATTGAAAAACCCTTTCCAAAGTGTACTTTGTATTGAGTACCTCATTTATATCTACAACTCATTAGACTAGCAGAGAAACATTTAAACAGCATTTTGTATATATTTTTGGTTTGCACAAGACAAGTTATTTTGCATTGGATGCTCTTTGTTTATTCTTTGATAACAAGGAAAAATTGAAAAAAATCAGTGGATTTTAATACAGAATATAGGTGTGCGTATATGTAGAAAGAAAAAGAATTCCAGCCTTATATTTGAGAAAAAGGAGCAAAGCTGTTCTTTCCGGACTTAGATATCATTAAATAAGAGTTTACTTTTCTTCCTGTTTATCTTGGTGATTGTTCACAAGTAGAATTCCACTTCTGCATTTTCGATTTTTGCTCAGATAAAATCCTACCTTGGGCTCTTGAGGTAAAAGTATCAGTTACATTTCTTCAATGATTTATCTGCAGTAAAATCCTGCCTTTCACTTTAGATTCCATCAGATTCATAAAACCAACAGAGTAACAGACTTTCATACCTCAACACACTCAAGGCTTAAGGTCAAATATTCTATATATATAGCTCCATTTCATCTGAAAACATCAGTAGATTTATTAATTTTTAACAATAATTTCAAAGTCTAGTATGTAAACTCTTCCTGTAAAAGGTCTGATTTCAGTCTGTGCTACTCTTCATGATACTCGGATCAAGAGATGCAGGCTTTGAAACAGAGCTGAAATCTGACATTATGTTTGATACAATAGAGTAATAGATGGGCTTCTTAGCCTTTTTATTGAAGGCCATATATTAAAAACACAGTAAATAAAATTAATCATCAGATAGCACAAAATCTGTAAGCTTACATAATACTAAGTCTGCTAGCATATTTTATTTCGGGCTGTAGTTTTTATCAAATCTGCTAAACAAGTATCTTATGCCATCATTTGATTGATTCATAAACAATTGATGGTAAAATTCTCAGCAATTTATGAATATACTTTTTTTTTTTCTGAAAGGTTTTGCAACCTCCAGAAGTATTATATAACCCTTTTTTAAATAAATCCCAATCCTCATGTAAGCTGAATGTTACTCTTTTTCTTCCCCGTGAGGACAATGATAGGGGGATTTGATGCACTAATGTACCAATAAAATAATTTAACTTCTTACAGATAATATTTATTTGCACAACTCAGGGGTTGCTTTTTAATGAGGAAGTTATATATATATAAAAGTTTCCCCCTCCTTTCTCAAGGCAAGCTTTTGACCCAATCAGGATTTTATTAAATGTCTTATTTTCTAAATATTGTATTAGTATTTTTATTATCTTTTAGTCTTTGATTTGATCTATTTGCCCATCAATGATTTGTTACATAACTAACATGCCATTTCTTCTGTTCCTTACTTGAAAGAATTTTAAAACTGTTAAAAAAATAAAATAAAATCATTCAATCAAATCCTTTAAAACCCAAATGCGAGAATGTGTGATTCACACTATATGTGTGGAAGAGAAGTGTATTTTCATTTCACAATCCAAATCTTCATTTTTGTGTTTGTGCAACTTGTCTTTGAAAATCCTGAGACATGAATATTCACAGCTGTCATTCCATCTATCTGACTCTGACTTTTAAATAAGCAATAGTAGAAGAAAGTCTTCAGCTTACCCTTGAGTCTGGTAGAAGTGAATTGCACTGTGCCTTGCTTTCTTCATTGTCTAGAATCTTTAAACTTAGAGTGTCGGTAAAAGCAACACTGCTGTCTCTACTCTTGCTCCCATGAAACTCCCCTAGTCATTCTATACAAAGTAATGCTTTTCTGTCCCCCAAAGGCTCTAGATTTCTAAGTTCCTTTCAATTTTTGCTGTTTAAACTACTTTCTTTTATAAACAAAGTTTATGAGAAGGGGAAAGACAATAACTCTCTGGTCCAGTAATTGTGAAACTTACGGTGAAAAATATTAACAATTTAGGCATGTGAATGTGATCTCCCATATTGCCCAGGAGTGCTGCAATCAAACATAGAAAATCTTGTATTGTCTGTCTTTTACGGAAAATCTGTGGATGTTCGAGTCTATCCTGACCTCATGTACAAGATGGAAAAAAAAATAAAAAGTTTTACTTTTGGGTTGGTTCCTTGTCTACACAATGCTCTGAATTCACGTTATGATTTCATTATATTGAGTGACATTTCCAAAAAAGTTGTTTTCTTCTCAAAAAGAGTTCAAACTGACACAATCAATCTAAGTTCAATCTAAGAGATCTTGTTTGTCCAGGATCTCTTAGATGCTGTATATAGACCACAGAGTAAGGGTAGAAAATACTTGGTGTATTACAGTGCTTATGCTCTGAATTCCTGGGTTTTTTATTTGTTGGTTGATTTCCAAACAGCATATCCAGGCATGTTATGAGGTGAAACATTTTATCCCTCCATCCTACTTATTACTTATATTTCATAGGGGTTGGAGGACAGAGATGTTTATGTCGCATCAGAACAAACTGTACTTATTTCCTTTAAATGGTCATGTTTGCAGTTCCGATGTACCACCTGTTGTTATACATTGGTGAGGTCTCACTGCGTTATCGAGCAATACACTTTATACTTTAAGCTAACTTTGAAGGGACTATGTACTAGGAGGAGCATGTCTGCAGTTGTTCATGTTTTTACAAAAGGTAGTGTATCTTCTACAGCTAAATTTAGTACTTTGTATTGTATAACCTGAAGTGCTTTCACTACCTTAGTGAGTTGGTTTAAACTGAATTGTACAAAAGAGGTTGGGAGGACCTTGGGAAGTCACTGTATCTTTCCTCTTTCCCCCAAAAGAGATGCTGAACTTGATTGAAAATGTTCCTGAGAGATGTCTGTCTAACCCCTTTTTAGACACTGCCAGAAACTCAAATTTGTCAGCTACCACAACCTGTTTTACTAGCTGTCCTTAATAAAAGTTGTGGCTTGGTTTTGATTTCTAAAAGATTTTTCTTGTTATAGAACTTATACCAGTTCTTTTATTAATCATTTTGAATATAAAGAAAAAAATTACTTCCTTCTTTTTGGTAGGTACCTTTTATGTAACTGAAGACTGTAAACAGCCTAGGACAGACCCTTGAAAAAATGTGTTTAAATAAATCCTTCCATCCATAACTCTTCCATTTTCTGGGCTAATTATCTCCTATCTCTTCAGCATTTCCATGTAGATCACTTGCTATAGCTTTATAATTCCTCTTTTTCTCTTCTGGATTGCCTCCAAATAAACCACCTTCTGCAAGAGCAGTTCTCAAAGCAAGATGCAGAGCTGAAACCACCTGCTAGTTCAAACAGATTACTCCTCATGTCTCTCAGATGATACAGATGACAAGTACTACATTAAGCTGAGAACTACTGCATATTGCTGAGTTTGGTTTAGTTAGCATTCCAAAGAGCTCCAGATTTCCTCCTAAGAACTCCTGACTAGTAAGCTGTACCTCCAATGTCTGTGTAGGTGTTGCTTAAATGAAGAGCACTGTGCTTGCTCCTATTTGTCCCAGGAAATTTGGGAATTCTCATTGTTTCCTACCATCTAAGAATGGTAATATTTAGTGTAATATTTAGTGTTATCCATGTTATTAAAAATATTAATGAAAACAAGAGCCCAGACAGAGCACTGCAGCATCCTGCTTAATAAATCTTTCTGTTCTGGAAACGATACTGAGATACTACTACTTCCAAGTAAGTACCTTTTCCATTATGTTTGGCACCTGTTTTATCGTATTTGTTTTACCTGGACCCTTTTCTTTCTTCTGCTAATTTACAGAATCATAGAATGGTTTTGGTTGAAAGGAACCATTAATGATCATGTAATTCCAACCCATGGGCAGAGACACCTTCAAACAGACCAGGTTGCTCAAAGCCCCAACCTGCCTGGCCTTGAGCATTTCCAGGGATTTGGCATCCACAGCCTCTCTGGGAAACCTGTTCCAGTGTCTCACCACCCTCATAATAAAAAATTTCTTCCTTATGCCCAGTCTGAATGTACACTCTTCCAACTTAAAATGGTTGCCTCTTGTCCTGTCACTACAGATCCTGTTGAAAAGTCCCTTAGTCTTTCTAAGGTCCTGCCTCTAAGTATTGAAAGGCCACAACTAGGTCTCCCCAGAGCCTTCTCCAGGCTGAACAACCTCACCTCTCACAGCCTTCCTTCACAGGAGAGGTGTCCCAGCCCTCCAATCATCTTTGTAGCATTCCTCCAAACATGCTTTAACAGCTCCTTGTCTTATGTGGACTGGGGGCTCCACAGATGGACACAGTGCTCTAGCTGGGGTCTTACGAGAGCAGAGTAGAGGGGAAAACAGCCTTGCTCAATCTGCTGACTGTGCATGAGTTATGTACCCTAGGGTATGATTGGTTTCCTAGGTTGCAGGTCTCCACTGCTGCTTCACATCTAATTTTTCATTCAGCGGTGCCACTGAGTCCTCCTATGCAGGGCTGCTCTCAGTCCAGTCATCTCCCAGTCTGTATTGACGTTGGGTGTTGCCTCAATCCGGGTGCAGGACCTTGCACTTGGCCTTGTTGAGCTCCATGAGGTTCATATGGGCCCACTCCTCAAGTCTGTCAATAACCCCCAAGATTCCCGTAAGTGAATCACCTGCTCCCCTGAGTTTTCCACAAACTTGCTGAGAGTGCACTAAATCCCACAGCCTATGTCCTTCATGACGATACCGTACATGGTCCCTATGCAGACCATGGGAGGACACCCATTCTTATCGATCTCCATTTGGACATTGAGCTGTGACTGCAAATACCAAATATTTTTGAGTACCCAATTGAGTTTTTTTCACGGAATGAAGGTCACTGATTTTTTTTTTTTGGTTACTGTAGATGTTGAAGGCAGCTGTGTTAGTACATAGAATCATAGACTGTTTTGGGTTGGAAGAAACCTTAAAGATAGTCTAGTTCCAACCCTCCGGCTGTGGGCAGGGACACTTTCCGCTAGAACAGCTTGCTTAGAGCCCCATCTAACCCGGCCTTGAACACTTCCTACAATGGGGCATCCACAAATTTTCTGGACAGCCTGTTCCAGTGCCCCACCACCCTCATAGTAAAGAACTTCTTCAGAATAGCTAATCTAAACCTACTCTCAGATTAAAGCCATTGTACCTTGTCCTATCACTCACTACATGTTTGCTTGGGGTTTTTTTGTCATTCGTAATTGTTGTCAAACACTTTGAAATGTGTCTAAACTCCTTATTCTTACAATTAATGTAATGAAATAAACAGTATGCAGAACAGCATACTTTTTTTTTTGAGAGTAACAGTATGCAATTTAATAATGTAATTTGAACTTTAAAAGAGGAGCAATATCCTCATCAGCTATCTAACTCTGTTTTCACGTAATGAAAACTGTTTGTCATGGTATCCTGTTGATAGGTACTAATTAATAGATGATTTATTTATTAACAGTTTTACAGCTCTGAATATACTGCAATTTATGTTTTGCTGAAGCTTTTGAAGTTAATTCCCGTTTTCAGTTAAGTAAATTATACCATAATTTAGAAGCAGTTAGTGTATAGGATGTGTATTGACCCTCTGCACTAGAGTTTCATTGTACCCCAGTTGCTCTCCCGTGGGAAAAAATATACAGTTGTACTGTCAAAGAGCAGAAGCAATGCAATATGATTTCAGGCACATCCACATGAATGGATGAGGGGGGACCTGAGCTCCACTAATTATACTCTGAACTCTCTGGATATGAGCCAACTCTGATCCAAAAACAATGTACCCATATAAGTGAATTTCTATGCCTTTTTGTGAAGTCTTTTTGCTGGAATGTGCCATTTTTCTGATGTGACTAAATTGCTTCTGGCCCAAAATGGGCTCATGCCTGACTCTATGGAGGGAGTGTGAATGGAGTTCTGTCTGCATCCATCCATACAGACAAGACCTTAGGTAATGAACCACATATATCAAGTACCTAATTGGGAGCAGAGCAGATAATTTCCAGGATTGTAATGAGCACAAAGAAGTTAATTGAGCCCTATGAACAAAAGTGAAACTTGAGAATAGTGTGATGTTTTTACATTTTCATCTCAAAAATACATTTTTGCTTATATTTGTCACAAAATCTTCTTTTAGCAGGCTGCATAGATATTCAGAATATAATCAAACATTATTTTTTGCTCCACTGATATTCCTGGGCACAGTTATGATGGGGGTTTGACTGTGCTTATTTAAGCTGTGATTATTTAAGATTTTTGGGATTGATTTCTTTATACATAGAAGCTAGAAGAGTGGAAGAAAGGGAGAATATTGGTATTTTTAAATGCTCCTACTTGTGATACCAAATACAAAGCGATTTCTCTGATTTACAGTCTTGATCATCACTGTACCTTGTTCTAGTAAGGATAGTTAACAATGCTGACAATTAAAATACCTAAACTGAGTTTCAGAATTAGCAACTTACAGAAATATATAAGGTCATTCGAAGACACTTTGGTATTTGTCTCACCCTTATCTCCTAGAGGGGAGTACTGTGTTCAGCTCTGAGGCCCCCCAAAAATGGGCATGGACCTGTTGGACCAATTCCAGATGAAGACCACAACAATGATCAGAGGGCTGGAATGCCTCTCTTATGAGGAAAAGCTGGGAGAGTTGGGACTGTTCAGCCTGGAGAAGAGAAGACTTCAGGGAGACCTTAGAGCAGCCTCCCCGTGCCTAAAGGGAGCCTACAAGAGAGATGGAGCAGGGCTTTTTAGAAGGGCATGTAATGACAGGACAAGGGGTAAGGGCTTTAAACTGAAAAAAGGGAGGTTTTGATTAGATGTTAGGAAGAAATTGTTTACTGTGAAGGTGGTGAGGCACTGGCACAGGTTTCCCAGAAAAGTTGTGTGTACCTCAACCCTGGAAATGTTCAAGGCCACGTTGGATGGAGCCCTGAGCAGTCTGGTCTAGGGGAAGATGTCCCTGCCCATGGCAGTGAGTAAAGAGCCAGGAAATTGTGTCATCAGTCTGACTGCCAGTCAATATCGTTGGTGTGGACTGGATGGGATGGATGATGCAATGTGATGATACTGAAGATTTGTCTCTTCAGACCAGCTGAGACCAGCTTTTGTTCCTGGTGCCCACCATGCCAGCAGAGACTCTTGAGGTTTTTTATTGGATGTGGGGAGCATAGTAATGTTTCGTTTGCTAGCATATTAAAGCTGATCTATCTTTGGTGTCTATTAGGAAATAAGTAACTACTTTATACTTTCAAGCTGTATGTGTACTCCTTGCCATGGTTAAAGATGTCTGACCAAGCCAATCCAAACAGATATCTTGACACATCTCAGGGAAAAAAAGCCGTAAAGAATTTAGTCAGAAAAAAAGTGAATACAATGGCTTTCATCTGCTACCATCCTTTGTTCCTAAGCCACACCTATAATTTTTACATAACATAACTAGTGCTTACAATTGCTGATATTTTCTCTTTTCTTTATGAATGTATTAATTTTTAAAAAATAACATTTGCAGCATTCTTAGTGGTGTTTGCAGACCATTCCATTGAATTTATAAAAAGGACTGAAAATGCCCTTCTTTCAGTAACTGAAATCTTTTCAGCCTACTTGATGAAAATAATGCTATAGTTAAATTGTTATTATTTTTTAGTTTGTACAGGACGTTGAAAGTTTTATGGAAAGTGAACGATGAACTTATTAAACAATGACAATTCAGAAATAAACCCCTCCGATTTTAAAAGTTTCATAAATTCAATTGACTTTTTTATGTTAATTAAAAATAAAACACCAACACCACCAAAAGAACCCTGTCACTCTTTCAAGAACTCATACACATGAAAAAGCTATGTAAAATAGAAAATGAATGAAGTCAAAACCAGATTTGGTGGTTTGTGCTTCATCAGGAGAGTCTGTCTCCTTCTCAGATGATCTGAGAAGCATGTCAGCAGCTCACCAAAAATATCCATGGCACAACTGAGTGGGGTCACAACTGACAAGACTGCAACTGATGGGTAAAATGCCATTGAAGCTTAGTGGCACTGATTTACAAGTTTAAAAAATCTCACTTTAACCCTGAAATACCATTTTGGTGCAATTTACTTTACATAGCTGCTGTGTTCACATGACTGCCACCTTTTTGAACCTGAACTGCAAAATAAAAAAAGGGAGATGACTAAATTTCATTACTTATTCCACTTTGGTTTTGTTTTGTCTGTTTACTGGCTAATAACCAACATAAACCTCTTCTTAATACCTAAATCCACATTCTTTCTCTTGTTTGTGCATTAAATAAAAGACATTTCCAGCAATTTCTTTATATTATGAGAAGTATCAAAAACACTATCATGAAATATACTCAGCCTTTGTGGAAAAGTGAAGCCTCTTAATGTATTCAGCAGAGCTACTGTTCAATAGCTTGGTGAGAGAGCTGTGTCGTAGTGCAGCTTTTGACCTTGTATCGCTGTCACTTCTGTCACCATCATGGCCCCCTGATTCTGCAGCAGATTATCCCTGCTCCCCACTCCTGAATTTAATTTCTGGGAAGCTAGGAGCACTTTAGATGAGGGGCTGCTTAGGAGTTCTTTTATGTTTTCCTGGGATAAATATTCAAATTGGCAGGTTTATGCTGGCTGTAGTGTGCAGGATGATCCAGACAGCTGAGTGGTTGCTTAAGGATCTGAATGACACCTGGGGACAGCTTAATGGATGTTGACGTTATTGCTTCCATCTCTTTTTGCCACCTGCACTGCACAGATACTGGACTGCCTGTCAGTCAGCTGATGAACTGTCACAGCTTCCATCATGGTATTTTATGCTATGCCACTGCTGTAAACCTCTGAGGTTCAGGATGTGACTGCCAAACAGCTTGGAGACCCACAAAAATACAAGCTGAAACCTCACCAGTCACTGCAAGCTAAGCTGTCCCTGATTGTCACACTGTCCTCGGTCCTGGTCATCAAAGAAAATGACCAGGCTAGGCTATTATTCTAGGCTAGAGAAAGATATTTTGGAGGACAAATGGGTATTCCTGCCTTGCTTGTTCATCAGAGCTATACAGACTAATGGGGTTATTTTCACAGGAGCCATTTTGCTTCCTTGGAAGCTTTTAAGACGTGCAAAATGGAAATCAGAAGTTAAACTAATGCCAGACTTTAATGTGCATTTAGAAACCTCATTGATAAATCTATAAATTATGAGAAAATAACAAAATGTATGCAGATTTTCAAGTACTGTGAATTATTTTATCCGCATTTACTGCATCTAATAATTTTTATAAATTGCAATGTACTCAGGGTAAAGCATCTGCAGTTGGGAGGTTTTGGTACAGTTTAATTTTCTTTAAAAGCACAAGAGTCAATAGAAAAACTGCACTGTCAGTAAATTTTACTTGAAAATCCTTTCAGGAGATAAGATTGTAGAGAAACTAAGCAAAACTAATGGAAGATTTGGGGAGGGGTAAGAATGTTAGTTATATGACCTAATTTGTAAAGGTATAATCGTACAAAGAAAATGTTCAATGATCAATTGTATTGTTTTGACTATTGGGTCTGCTCTAAGATTAATTTAGGTGGTGTCAGTATTTCCATTCATTGAAAAGACAGGCCAGTTTTACATAGTCTAAGCTTTAAACTAAGTGTAATTCCTCGGATTCTGTAAAAATTTGGCAATTTTTTTCTCTATCACTAAAGAAATAAGACATAACCATAATATATCAGATGCTGGACTGCAGTAATTGGTGGTAGACCTGGGTTTTTAATAGTAGTCTCTTCACAGAATGAAATACAGTTATGTGAAAGATTTTAACCTTTATTTTGTACTGTTGTTTTCTTCTCTTTATCAGCTTTAGACTACCCGTAGGCTGTTCCAGGATAATTTTTAATCCTCTATTTTCTCTTGTGGAAAAGCAATGCGGCAATTCATAATACTGTGGCCTTAATTAGAAAGCTGTGTTTAATTGGGGAACTTTTTATTCCTATTAGCAGTGACAAGAGTAGCGGAAGGTGGTATTTTAATATTATTATTTCTGTAAAGGTTGAGTTGCAGATAGTCTTCTGAATTTTTTTAGAAGTGTAAGTGGATGCATGAAAAAGGCTTGAATCCATGCCAGAAATAGAGTGGCTTTTGTGATATTCCTGGCAATTCTTCCTAGTGTGTGGCTGCTGGGTTTGGAAGAGCTAAAGAGGAACAGGCCAGAGTTGTGTGATTTATATACTTCTAGATTTTATCACAACAGAGGCTTCTATCAGAGAAGTAAATAGTCAAGAGAAGCATGGGAAAAAAAAAAAAAAAAGCAAACCAGAAATGGTAAATTAGCACCAAGAGCTTACTGGAAATGCCTCCATTAACTGAGGTTACCATTTCTTTAGAGGAGACATTGTTTATAATCAGATTTACATCTTTTCACTGAGAGAAACCCAACTAAAAGGCTTTTATAAATAACATCCAAAATCCTAAGGGGAGTGAAATGCTCCCATTACCTGTGATGGCAGTTGCACATTCTCCTGTCTCTCCAAAAGTATTGGCTAATTCATCATTTACTTGCTTTCCCTCTGAATTCTGCTTTCTGATTAAGTACAGTGTTTTATTTGGGAATGAGATTGAGCACACTCTTAGAAAACTGAGAAAATCAATTTGTGTTAAGAGTGATCTACAAGGTAATTACTGTGCCTAGAGCGAATCAGGATATACAGTAAATTTAATCTGAAAGTACATTGTGTACCTATACCATTATTAAATATAAAAAAAAAAGATTCTTGGTATTATGATATTAGTAATCGCTATTGAAGTCTCTAATCCTAATTATCTGCTATCTTTAGCATAAGTAACCTTTTAAAACAGATGAAATTTTAGGGCTTTTCCTGAAGAGCTGAGAGGAAAGGTATCTCTCTATATACAGGCACAAACAAAAGATGCTTCCATTTAGGCAGCCAATGGGTCCATTTAAACATGGTTACCATCTTGGCATTGTGGAGGTTGGCTGTGTCAATGTGACTGCAAGCTATGCTACCTGGACTGTAAAATAAAATCAGAGAAAGAGAAATGTATGTCCTCCTTTAACTGATACAGAACTTATATTTTTGTCTTTATGTGCTACATAAGAACTGAAGGATTTTAACTTTCCTGTTCTGAGGTGAGTGGCAAGGACCAATGTAAGACCAATCTATCAAAAAGTAGGCAAATAGAAAAGGGAGGGTAAAGAAGAGCAAGGGAACAGTGGGCTGGCTGTGCAATGGTTTGAGATCATCAGCCTATTTATCAGAGATCAGGAAAAGAGACTGGATGAATCTCTAGATAACCTTATGTGATTGGCTCTCTCCACAAGACTCCCCAAATGTATTTGCCAGCTTTTATTCCCTAGTGAGCATGGGAAGCTTAAAGATAATGTAAAAAATAGACCAAAGGTGCATTACCAAAAATGAAACCTCTTGTTTGTCTCTAACTTACTTTGTAAATCTCAACTCATCAGCTATTGAACCAGTGAATGAAAAACACAGACAAGACTCATTTATTATGGAGCTCATCAGTATAGGAACAAGAAAGATGAATTAAGAGCTACCTCCAGACAGGAGAGAGAGAGAGAGAGAGAGAGAGAGAGAGAGAGAGAGAGAGCACATTGTCATTTAGTGACAAGGACTCCCTGTGTATCTGGCATGAGAAAACCAGTTTATCCAAATAGACACCACTTAGGACATTTAAACTTCTGGAATGCTGTTGCTATAAATTTCCCTTGACTGCATACGTGGCCACAGCAAATCATTGTTTATGAACTGCAAACCCTGTGAGTGTAGGAACTTTGTCCTTCTGCCAGAGCTCAGGGGAAGATAAAGCAACACTGGGAGGTGGGTTACAGAAAGGTTTAGTTAAAGGTCAGTGGGAAAGTTTTGAAGTAATTTCTGTTGAGGGAGGAAAGACATCACGCTGATGTGAGAGTAATGATGAATTAGTGCTATAGAATTTTTTTTTTTTTTTTAATTTACCGAGGAGAAAATGGGGAATCAATAGCTTTGGGAAGCAAACACGCAATAATTACTTGGAATTTAAGAGTGTGTCTTCCAGTTCAAAATGTAGACGTATTCTCTGTAATACAAGATTTGGCAACAAATCTCTGTCTACCAGCTTGAGGAATGGTTTGTTACTGGAGGCTTGAACTCTGGTAATCAAGGTATTGCATATATAATACATTTTTCTCAGCCATTCAAATGAAGCCATTATGTCAAACGTGTGGTTCCATTCTGGGGACAGGTGATAAAATAACTTGACTTAGTCAGGAAGAGAGAACAAAACTAGTTGAATAAGTACTTTGACAGTTAGTAGACACATGATGATGCAGTTGGGGAGGAGTAACCTGCAGACTTGAAAAGTGGGCTCAGGGGACACCTTATTGCTCTCTGCAGCTAAGTGGAAGGATTTTGTAGCGAGTTGGAGGTCAGTCTCTTCTCCCGGGTTACAAGCGATAGGACAAGAGGAAATGGCCTCAAGTTGAACCAGGAGAGTTGTAAATTACATACTAGAAAAAAATTATTCATGGAAAAGCATGTAAAGCACTTGAACAGGCTGCACAGGGAAGTGGTTGAGTCACCATCCCCAGAGACATTTAAAAGACATGTAGATGTCACACTTAGAGACATGGTTTAATGGTGGACTTTGCCATGCTGGTTTAATGGTTAAACTCAATGATCTTAGAGGTCTTTTCTAACCCAAATGATGCTATGATTGTATGCTTCTATGATTCTATGGAATTCTGGTTTAGTTTGTTGCATTCTAATTCAGATCTGTATCTACTCAGAATAGAAAAAATCCCCACCAAACCTGCAGTTTGTAGTAGGGGTTACCTCCACAAAAAATAAGGGGTTTCGGAGTTATGAAAAAAAGAGAGTTATAAGCCTTTATCCTTTAGTACTTTGGTTAACTTCTGCTTGGAGGGGGCCAGGAAGATGTGACTATTGCGAGCTTCTGATTTTTTCATTCTGCATGGACTAAAGGGGTACTTACACGTGTCCCAGAAACTCTGTCCTACTCTCTGATACTTTATTCCAAGGAAACATCAACCTGTTAGACATGCAGTGACCTGTTTATTGTCAGATCATCTGGCATTACTTTCAAAGTCATGGTCATGCTTTTACTGCTTTTCCCTTGATTCCTTCAGATCCTGAGAGCTGTTTTACTGAGGCAGAGCATGCCACTGTCCATTCACAAAAGCAAGCAGACAGAGAGATCTTACCTGCCACATTATCATCATCCCCTCTTTGTCAGTGCTCCAGAGGTGAGCAGCGTGATGTGTTTTAAGCAGCTGAATGTGTCAAATGCATGCAAGCTCCCAACTTGTACAGTCCCATGTTCCTCTTTTGGGTCCTTTGCAGAGTCTCACCCCTTCTTATGAAACTATGATTTCACACTCCTGATGTGACAGACTGTGATGGTGTGAGGCTACAGAGAGGGTGTTTGTTCCTTCTGTATTTGTTCCTCTCAAATTCTTTAAGTAGCTGAGGGTTAAGCAGAGTATCAAACATTAGGAGATGTTGCAGTGCCATAGTAGTCTCCAGACAGCAGGGGAATTGCAGGAGTACAAGGCAGCATGCTTGTAATTCACAATAGGAGGTTACATCTTCTCTTTTGATCGCCAGCTTCAGGAAAAAAAAAGGGCTCTCTCTGGTTGACAGTTGCTGCTTGCTGGCAGGCAAGGACAGAAACCTTCTTCTGGAATAGAAAACCCTTTTGTAGACTCACACAGTTTGCATTCACTGAGGTACTCTAAAATTCACAGTATTCCCATTAGATGTACTCTTGTCCTTATACTTAGTTATTGTTATTGTCTCAATAACAAATACATGTGAAATGGTTACACCAGAATTTATTTATGTAATAAAATTAGGTAAGTTTTTAAAAACTTATTAGCTTTTAGACAAGGGTATGATTAAGAGGTACTTCACATAACATCTGATATTCACATTTATAGATATTCTCATTTTTTTCTTCATTTAAAAGCATCCATTATCTTCACCAGTTTAGGAATTTACAAAGCCTCTGCTCCTAAGGGGCGTATTGTTTTGTTGCACTTATTAATAAATCCTGCTCACAACAGGTTGGGGTTTTTTTAAAGAATAATTTTGTACATTTGCTAACCAATGTAAGAGGACCTCCTTAACTAATAATTAAAATGATTATTTTGTTATGAAGTTATTAAGAATATGTCCTCTCCTGAGGTATTCTAATTTTGTGTGCGACAGATTTTCATGTTTATGTTTAAATTTCTTTTGATGGCATTCGTTTGTTCTTAGCATTTTGTGTCTGTTTACTTTCCTAGTTTCTAATTATTTCCATCTATGTTTTTTTTCAGTGTGGCCTACATATGTTTCTTTTTCTTGCTTTAATCTTTCTACTGTTTGATGAGTTGCAACATCTAACATTACATAAAGTTATATTATTAACATATGATAAAAGCTTATGTGATGAAAGAATATCAGAGATTAATCCTTGATCTTCATGATTAAAAATAACTGCAGTTATAGGGATGATGAGATCTTATACAGTTGCAAATTATATACTGAGATAAAATAATATCCTGTCAAACCTTTTTTTCCATTATTCATCTTAATAAAAGTTTTCTGACCTCTGAATTCCAATACTGTATGTCTCATGCAAAGTAGATAAGCATATTAAACGTATAATGGTAAATAGAATTTTTACACAGTTCTTATTAATGGTATCTTAGGATATGAAGTAGATCCTGTGAATATAAAAAATACAGTTCTGCAGGAGGTAATATCAATATTATATATTCATAACAAGATCCTTAATGAAGAACACTGGACCTAAACTCTTGATAACAGGTTAAATTGTTTTAAAAAAACTGAAGTAATTGGCTGAGTTTATACTCACATGGTGCCTAGTGACACCGTTGATCCTGTACAAGGATCACTAATGTCAGATTTTCCATTTCCTCATCCTTATTCAGACTGGTGATGCTTCTGTTCTACTTCATGCATTTGAATGTTTGTGTAACGTGTGTATCTACAACTATATATGTATATATCAAGTATAAAGATGAGTAAGAGACCATGGGTTTCTTTTCAGATAGTAATTTATAAACAGCGCTTTAGTTATCAATGAACTTTTAACTAATTTTAGAAGCCTTCTTAATGCCAGTTTTTAATTTGAAGGAAAAACCCTGCTGTTCTCTTTAACATGTGAATAGATGGAGATAGATTAAAGATACCCTTACCAGCTACACTTCTTATTAGCTAGGTCCACATGTCCTCCAGTGGCACTGAGGCACCTCAGTGAGTAATACGCTTTTGAAGTTTGCACTTATGAGCTATTGAAAGTTCTTCCCAGCTGCAAAACCATTATTTTCTTTTGGAGGGACTCCCATAAATCATCATGAGCTAAATTTACAGTGCTGCTCCTGTGTTGCGAGACAAGAAGACATTTTGCATAGTAGCAATGTGACTTCCCTTGAAAGGGGAGGCATGTAGCAATGATCTCTAGCACGGCAGGCCAGTGGCTATCAGTGCAAGGGCATGGCAGGGCTATTGTTCCACATTTCTTTATCTTTTCTGGTTTGTATGTTGCTCTTGAGTAGCGAACTTGGCAGCAATCCATATACTCCCTTGTGTGCTGGCTAGGACTGCTGCAATTCTGCATTGCATTTGCAGAGGCCTTAGAAAAAGAGGAGACTCCTTATTCCCTACCTACTTGAGGTTGTTTGAGTGTTGGCTAAATTCCAGATACACAAAACTAGTAGTGGTTATTGTTTAACTAATGAAGTTTGACCAGACATCATGTAACACTTCACATGTATTTGTGGTTTGGTTTAATGTTTGAAATCATTTTCACTGCAATGCTACATAAATGCTATGAAATTTTCCTCAGATTCAGAATAAATATTTTATGTAGCTAAGTGATCATTTATGACCAGGGCAGAGGTGAATTGGGACTGTTAGACCTGAAGGAAGTAGTACCTGACTCCAGACCGAAAGTAGTACGCCTCACAAGGGAAAATAGGCAGGGTAGGACCCTTGCCACCCCACCCCCCCCCCCACTGGTAAGCCTTTTTTTATGAGTTAGAACTTGCTGCAGAATTTTCTGTATGGTTTTGTCATTAAGGAAATATATTAATACAGGAAATCTGGGCAGATTAGGGAATTTGTCCTAAAAGGAGCTTCTTTAGTGGCTCCTGTGCTCAAATCCATGGGTCTTCCAGTACCTTTCTGTTCTGTTAAATGTAGGTCCTTTTGAGGTGTTTAAAAACAATTGAATGCAGTGAACTGTTTATGACAGAGTCTATTAAACTTTCCAAATACAGATATATCCACTGAATGCAGAACAAAACTAATTTTTTCTTAATGTGTCTGATTAGTTCTGTCTCTGATTTGCTCTGCTTTTGTCTTTTGCTTTATGCTCCATGAAGGAGACAATCTGGCTGCATAAATAACTTCTACTTTCTTTTAAAATTGTTTAATTTCAAGTGTAGCAGAGAGTATCAAAATATTTTAATTGACTCTATTTCAGCACTGTCCAAAAATATCGTTCAGTGATTGAAAATAAAAGAAGAATTATTTTTCTGACCTTTTGAGAGGTGAAAATTGATGCTGTTGATCCTGGGAAGAATGTGATGGCATGTTGCCTCTTGCTCTAAATATGCTCAAGCCTTCTGCTGTGCTTCAAATTTGATACAAGGTTGTAGATACATGTATGCATTTTGTTCAGATAAGCTGGTTTGATGGGTGTGTGTAATTCAGTGGAAGTGGCTTGAGAACTAATGACTAAGGAAGCCACATGTAACTCTGAGAGACTTCTGCCAACACTGGCACTTCTCACACTCTATATGTTCTATCTATGATACTTACAAAAATAGGATTGTTAAAAAAAAAAAAAAGGAAAAACCACAAAATATTACTTGTTGCCAGTTGTTACTCTATGCTTCAGATGCCTTAGTTTTCAAACATTCAACTGCAGACATCGCAGAGGGACACATTAAAATAATTGTGAAATTGTGTAATGTTTATAATACTGTATTTCACAGACTAGAAGCTGAATTTATGACCATTTTTAATACTGGAAGTAGCCATTGTATAACTTGTGCTGAAGCTGGGATATTCCATGATCACAAGATTCCAAACATGTCATTTTATAAGCAAAAATGTTGTCCATTTTTGCATTTTAGTTGAAGTGTGATGGCCTTTTAAAATTTATTTTGTTTGTATGTATTCCAGGCTGGGAGAAAAAAAGAAATAAGTCTGTGTCAGTGCTACTTTTTTCCCTAAAATAAGGTATTTGTAAGACCCACCCAGATGATTAGAATAACAGACATCATCTCTGCAGACCAACTTCAGATAAGATGGCCAAGGATAAAAGAAAAATGTCCCACAAAAATGCCATGTACATTATACCATGTGTGTACAGATATTTAAATTTTTTTGTGGCAGAGACAGGATTCCAGCTACAACATGTAACAGGTACTTTGTCTATCGTATTGTAGCACCACATACCACAGTATATGACATGGCAATCCCATAAATATTGGCAAGAAAAGGTGCTACATCTCAGGGATGGCAAGTGCCCTCATTTAAAACTGTAGGTAGAACAGACAAACTTATATCTAACTCTAGGAGCTCTTCCCAAGTTTTATTTTGGATTCTTTGGATTTTTTCATAGAAGACATACTCAAATTACATAATCATTATATCTTAGCTTTTCACAGTGGGTACCTGTAGAGCAAGCGGTAAAAGTCTCCCACAGCATGTTCATTTTTAATGAGAACAAAGCACTTACACTGTGTATCACAATCAAATCACTTGTCATTCTGTAACAGGACAACTACCAACTGAGCTGTTCTCACAGAATGCCTCTTTCCTTTGGGCTAAGAGGTGAGCTGTACAAATCACTCGTCAGGTCTTGGTTGTGCCCTGTATACAAATTGCAATCCAGAAAGGAACCATATTGCCAAGTTGGTGTTCATCCTGCCCATTACTTAGGGTTGTCTGAATAGAAATTAAGGTTCTTATGTCAGTTTTCAGGCATTAATCATATTTTTTTGTTGATTGTTATTCAGTGCTTATTATGACTGATAAAAGTTCATACTTTTAATTGCATGATCAGGACCAGCCTTTCACTCATGTAAATTGATATAATTCTCTTGATATAGTAGAACAAGTTTATATCAGCTGAAAAATTGGAATTTAGAATTTTGAAAGATTGTGAAGTCACACAGAGATGAGACACAGCTGTGTAGCACTGTAGTACCTAAATTGTAACCTGCTGATATCTGAATCTATATTACTATAATACAAAGAATTCCTGTAGAATGTGTGTCAGAGTTTGGTGTCTCTGAAAAGGGTTTAGAAAAAGCACCATGCTGAGCAGGGAGACTCTAAGTTAGCCAGTAGGAAATGCTGAACACAGAAATACATCTTAAATTAGGTATCTCTTTGAGATTTAAGCAACTTACTCAGCACTACTGGGAAGCATTACCATGCTCTGGGGATTTCAGTCCTGAGTCGTTTCCTGACCTAACTGTTTCTTCAATATATTAAATAAACAAATGCATAAATAAATGATCTTAATACTTTCTTTCTGGGAGCTATCCTCATGCCTTCCCATTTTTCTTCCATAGTCTAAGGTTTAGTGTGTTCCAGTGTCAAAGGGATTCAAAAACATGCTCCCATTTCTGAGGAGAATGGCCTATGATCAGGTATAGATGTGTCTGGGATGGGGCTGAATTGTGTGTTCAGCACCCCTCCTGATGAAGCTGTTGAATTTACCTAAAGGAATTAAAGGCCCTTTGGTTCAAGAGAAAAACTTCAGTAGTGTTACAGAAGATCTGAAATCTGGGAAGCCTTTTCAGACACCTGAATGAACTAGAATTTCATTACTTTAGGTTTAAATATCTATGATTGAATTACTGTATCATATAAATAGTAGTGTAAACACTAGTATTTTTCAATCTGCTTTTACTCTTTATATAATAAAATCTGTACAATACCTACAGAAGAAAGAATATCCTATAATGTTTCTAAACCCATTTTATATTCCATTTTCTCTTTTTTAATCAGTGCATTAAAAATCTTTGTTTTGTCCAAAAAGGCTGTGGACAAAACCCCCTCATCTCTTGCATCCCAAGTACGCAGAATTGTTCTGAGCATCCTCTTTTTTAAAGTATTGTGCATCAGGAGTAGGTAATTAAAACTTCTTCAGTTATTTTCTTAGCACCACTTTGATTTACTCATGGAAGGAAGTTTACAAAATGACCACAGGAAAGCAGTTTTCTGCTGAAGGCAATAGAATGAGAGTTAATAGATCTGTCACAGAAATCCTATGTAAAGACATATTGAATACTCTTTTCACTGGTATCCTGACTGCAAAATTGGATGCTTGCTGAAAAGCTGCAACAATAAATGCTTGGACAATTAAGGAACTGCTTTCTTCTTGAGAGGTTGCAATGTCCAGGCAACTTATGCAAACAGATTTTGTGAAGAAAGAAAAAAAAAAATCATCTCTATATGAAAGACTCTTTCTTATATGCTTTCTAATACGTATTCCATTATAAATTTCCTTCTTCCAGAGTTTACAAATAAAAAAAATTTGAAAATAAACATTATGAAGATTATTATGGAAGAATTCAGCCTTGATTTGCTTCAGTAATGAACCCCAATAGTAAACAACTATCCTTGAGTGGTTTTTTTGTCGTAAGACCTGCTCTGCATCATTCTGCTACCTGGCTGGTGGTCATGGCTGTGCCAAGGTTATTGATATTTCATGTCTTGGTTGAGGTGATATTTTCATACTGCTTCTTTAAACAAGGAGAACTAAGAGCTGTTGCTTTGCTATGGCAGTTTTAACTGGAGGACCCATGATCTGCTTATTATAGTTGAAGACATCATAATAGCAAACCTAAAACCAGAATTAATTTGTCGCCTTGTTTAGCTTTGTTTTCCTATTTAATGTTGGTCAGAATCTAGTCCCAAAGACACAGGTTTTATGAAAAGTGTAATTTTAAATGGAAGGTATTTTCAGCCATTTAGGAGTGAGCAGACCAAACTAAATTATTACCATTTTCGGAGTCATTGCTTTCTCACTTATCAAATGGGGCATAATACACTGATGCAGGAATCTTGAGGGTCCTTACTCAGGCAAAATTCCATTAAATTTAGTGGAAGTTTTTTTATGTAAGGAGTGAGTGAATTTTTAGGAGATGACCTTAAAGCCAAAAACATTTGACGGACCTTGGATCACTGCTCACAAAACAAAATTACAAAAACGGTTTCTAAAATAATAATTTTGCAAAACCTTTTTTGGTTCTTTATGAAGACATAGGAGTTTTGGTAATTGCCTATACTGTTTAATTTTAAGGCATTGAGGTTTTTTTTAACATGGTATCATTTATAGCTGTGTGGAATGTGATTTCTAAGAAAAATATTCTTACTGTTGCACAATATGTTACTCGTGTAATGACATACTTTTTGTTTTTGTGGTTTATTCCCCCATGATATTTGAGCAACGTAATAGCTCAAATCTTAGGATATTAGAAAGATGATCCTTGAGCTAGGTAGGCCTAATCTCAGTAAATTAAAGAAATGTTGGAGGAAAATATGGCAATTGATAACTTAGCACACATTTTCCCAATAAAATTTGGTTGAAAATATTTTAAGCAGATTGTAGCTGCTATATTTTTGCATTAATTTAATTACACACAATGATTAATTACTTGCATATACCAAAAATGCACTGATTTTAACACATTTGTATAATTTAAGAAACAATATGTCGTATCTATTCAAAAAAGTATCCGTTTTTCATGAGTTTTATACTTCAAGAAGCAGTCACTGACTGCAACTAATTGTAATTTTACTATTAAGAGTTTAGCTACAAATTATAATGGATTTTCAAAAGGCCTGTAGACATTTTGACTTGTAAAGAAATACTGTTGCTTATAAAATGTGTTTTAGCATATATTACAGTAACAATCAGAATTCAGCCAGCAAACAAGGGGTTACTTAGAGTCCTCTCCAAGTAAGAATAGTTTTCTGTTGTCTTTTTAGTATAGAGGGTGTTTTTACTTTGAAAAGGTAATCCTATTTCTTTGGCTTCATGAAACATCCCTGGTTCAGTGTTCTGAAAAAACAGCCATCTTATAACATGAAAATAATTTTTTTCAAATAGCTTCATTCCTTTTTGTCCTTGTTGGTGGGTAGTCTTGGGAAAAAAATGTCTACTGGGGTCACTGTTTCAAAGTATGGAAGATTCCTTTCAAAACAAGTAATATAACTCTTCAATTGCATTTTTCTATGAGTAGAGAAACTTCATTATGGAAGTGGTAGTCAGGTCAAACCTCTTCTGTGATCCTGTCCATCATTAGGGTATACTGTGCTTTCAAAAACAACTACACTAAACTAGCTACTGAATCTTTATATAGGAGCAGACTGTGGTAGATCAGTGCAAATAATGAAATTAATTTTATTCTACCAAATTAACAGAGAGACAACCATAAGTGTTAGATTATATTCATTTGTTTGATATATTACTTACATTTATTTTTGTTTTGTTGATTTGTAAACTATCTGGGGATTGATTCCATGTCATGAACATCTCATGTTCATTTGTTTTGGTTTATAGCAGCTTCATAAATACGGAGTGCTTGTAAAAGATGTGCTTAAAAAGTACTTCTTTTAATGAGCTTCTGATGGCTTGCACCCTGTTCAGTTTTTTGTGGTATTCCCAGCTCAGGATTTAACTTGTAGAACAGATGGAATTAGTGACAAAAATAACATTTGGAACATATTTCAGTTTAATTTTGCTAGTCCCGGAAGTAAATTTTATTCCTATATATTTGTAAATTGGATTGTTCCCCCATTGCTTACCAAGAAAAGTCAGGTACTACTTTTATAAGGTGCCCTTTCTTGAGAGAAATACAATACTGATAATTCAGTTATGCTTTTTTCCCAGAAACCACAGTGTAGCTGCTATGGGCTGCATTGAGGCCGTAACAGAGAGGAAATGAGTGTTCAATGAGATCCCTGCTTACATCTGCCTTTACTGAAACTCCACCAGCAATAAATCTGAGACCACATATTAAGCTTTCTGTTCGATGCTTAGTCATTCACAGGATTTGAAAACCTCTCATGTCTTTCTTTCCTCTTCTGTTGCAGGGAGGCACTCTGAGGTAGCACCAGGTTAAGACTGTTCCTGAGAAATGTTAACCAGGCTGCTGTGGCATCCTGCCTCCTGCCAACACTATGGCACGAGCAACCTTCATGCATGATTTGTGGAGTTATGGCTCACTGGTTATAGAATGACCATTCCTGCCGTGAGGACTGGGAGGGGAGAGCAGCTGTTGCAAATCAGGCCTCCTGCTTAGCGTTAAAACCTCAGCTGGAAGTTGCACTAGAGTTATTTTTTGGGGAAAAAAAAAAGGGCAAATGGCAAATGTTATTCTTGGTCTCAGTCACAGTAAGCAGGTTTAAATTTGTGTTGTATCTCTTTTTTTTTAATTTATTTTTAGACACAGTTTTTACTTCTATCTATTGAAATTACAGCATACAATACATGGCACACACACACACACAAAAAGGCAGAAATTCTCTTTATCCTCTTACAACTCTTAGTTCCTTTTTCCAGATCATCTGTAGATGGAGGCAAAGCCTGAATTACTTACCTTGAAAGGAGGTTAGATTATTGATATTAATTTCTGTTCGTGTTGTTGAAGTAAGCAGTGTAGTGTTCTTCTGTTTGCCGCTGTTGCTTATAGGATGGAAGCAATAAACAGCTTGTGAGGGCTGGCGTTTCAGTCCTGGTGAGAGTGACAGCGTACCCCAGATTGTGCCTTGGGAAACAGGGAGGGAGGAGGAGAGAAGCAACATTGAATGCAAATACGATGAAAATTCACAGAATCCTAGAATCATAGACTGTGTAGGGTTGGAAGGGACCTTAAAGATTACCTAGTTCCAAGATCCCTGCCATGGCCAGGGATGCCTCTCACTGGATTGAGTTGCTCAAAGCACCTTCCAACCTGGGGATGGGGCATCCACAGCCTCTCTGGGTAACCTGTTCCAAAGTCTCACCACCCTCCAAGTAAAGAATTTTTTCCTAATACCTAGATTGAGCCTGCCCTCTTCAGTTTAGAACCCTTGCCCCTTTTCCTGTCACTATCTGTCCCTGTAAACAGTTTCTCTCTCGCCTTTTTAAAAGCCCTCTTAAAGTACAGGAAAGCCATAAGGTCTCCCTGAAGCCTTCTCTTCTCCAGGCTGAATAACCCCAGCTCTCTCAGCCTGACTTTCTAGGGTAGTTGCTTCAGCCTTTAGATATTCTTTGTGACTCTCCTTTGGACCTGCTCCAAAAGGTCCATGTCTTTCTTGTGCTGACAATCTGGATGCAGCACCCCAGGTGGGGTCAGGACGCTCTGGGATATTATAGTAAAAAAGGAGGTGCAGTGCTGAGTTTTGGTCAGTTCATGCTGCTGTTTTCCCCCACTGATGGATCTGCAAATGATTTTAGCAGTAGCCATGATAACACTATGCCAAGTCCCTGACAGCTGGTGGCTACAACATACTGATTTGTGCCACATGTTTCAGATGTCTGAAACATCTCAGAGCTGTGTGGTATATTTCTGCAAGAAAAACAGAACAAGCCCCCAGAGCAGCAGAATATTGCTTGTGTTTGCATTTCTCTGTCTAAAGCACCATTTTGACCACTGCTGATGTCACTGCAGCAACAGTCACAGTTTCCATGGCAGTTAATATTACAGCTAATACTGTTAAAAATCTGATACAAAGGGAGAGACTTAAAAAAGGCTGTAATACTTCTGAAGCATTCCCACTTGGTACATTCGATGGTTTTGTTTGGGTTTTTTTTTTACTTGTTTTCCTCAGAAAACCATTAGGGAGGTGATTTGGTGCTTTGGTTGCTGTATAGCTATATCATTCAGAAGTGGTGTATGGTAAGACAAAAAAATGAAAAAAATTGAAAAATTTGCACCAATTAGTTAATGATTGATAAGCTCAAAATCTTGTCTTTGGCAGAAAGAAATACATCACATATATGTGGGACAAGGATTTATTGTGGAAAGTGAACATTCACATTAAAATACACCAAACAGGGTTTGGGTTTTTTTCCCATCTATAATCGAGTGGGTTTAGTACCCATGTAACACAGTACAACTCTATTAGGAATAATACTCTAAAAATTATTATACAATTAGACTTGGGAATGTCCACCCTTTCTCTGTGCTGCTGTGGTGGTCCTTCTGGGTGACAAGGTCAGTGCTGCTGGAGGAAGAGGCTAGGGTGCCTTCGGGAGCTCAATCTTTCCCAGGAGGAGCTCTGCAGACCCTTGCATTCCAGCCTTGTTTTCTCCTGTAGCTCTTCTCCTGTTTCTCTGTCAGAGCCTGCAGACACAAAGTCTATTGTTTGTCAGGCAGTTACTGTACCAGTATAATTATAAATGGTAGTCTGATAGAATTGACAGCTTTTGCTCAAGTGAGGGATACTGCTGGACAGCTGTAAATCAAAATCATGGGATATTGGCAGCAAAGTAGAGAAATGAGTGTGACAACCCTTTGCAGTTTTGACATTTGACATTTTTGCCAGATTTACCCCATTCTGATTCTATTATTCTGGACAATTTAGGCCTGTATTTGTCGGTTATGGATATATCTGATCCGTTATATCTGATCCTATTATTCTGGACAATTTAGACTGTACTTGTTTGTTATGGATCTATCTGATCTATTGGATTGTCTTTGCTTACTGAGTAACATCACCTGCTTTTTTAGAACTTTAGGTGTTCTGAATCACTGTCCTACAGGCACTTCTGCTTTGCTGTATAGGGGTGCGGGGAATTCGACTTCTTAATTTCTCTTAATATGGTCTGCAGTAAGCCAAGCAAATGCCCCTTACTCTCCTCTTATAAGTGATTCATGCAGTTTGATAGTTGTTGAGGTAATGTTGCTAAAACCTTATCAGGTTTGTCAAAGAAGTTCTCAAGAATTAATTTCTTATATGACAATCCTTTACAATTTTAAATCCTTATATTGCAGTCCAAAATGGTGTTATGGGCTTATGCATAGTTCAGTGACTTCAGAATGCAAAAATGTACAAATGTGTCCAAATGAATAAAAGTTCATCTTCATAGATACAGTTTGAAGATTGGAATGAAATTACTTACATAATGATTGCTTTTATTTCCTTATGAACCTGTAACTCAGAAATGGAATTAGCAACCTGGGACATAACATGGATGTTTAGAATGCTTCAGTAGTTTGGAGTCTGCCTCAATCAAAGTAACTTACTAGTGTGACCCATGAACTAATAAGTTGCTGTAACCTATCTTTGTGAAAACAGAAAATGACCTTAAAAAAAAAAAAAAAAAGGAATAATTAGTTAAAATGTGGAGAATTTGTTCCTGGTATTTCAGAAACAGAAGACATATGAAGTTTTGTTTGAATAAGTAGCATAAGGGGCCGATAAATGTCCAAAATGTTATTCTTAAAAGAAATGCTCTATGAAATGAAGGGAAAAAATAAAATGAAAGAGAAGAAGATTGCTTAAAATAAAAGCTGGACAGTGTTTCTGACAACATGAAAAAGATAACACCTCTTGTAATGATGTCACCTTTGGGGAAACAACGCATCAGTATGCAATGTCTAACAAAATGTGGAGGAAACATTCATCCAAGAGAAATGTCATGCCCAGAGGTGCTGCAATTCTGACAGGCTGAGAAAAACATTGTAAGTCAGACAGGAATGCTCCCTGTTGTGGAGCAAGAAACTTTTGAGTTTCTTTTCTTTATATGTAATATGCAGTATTAAAAATATTTAAATATTTACAATTTTATGCATTTTTATTACTAATTGTTATTTCCAATTATGGAAGTAAAACTCTGTCAGTTGTTGAGATTTAATTGTTGTGTCCTGGTAGATTACTGCTATTCATGAAAGCAAATGAAATTTTGCTTTAAACAGGCAGAAGAAAGGTGAGAGTCAACATTTTTTAGTCAGCCCATGTGTCTTTACTGAAAACCATTCTACAAAGTTTTTAACACAAGCAGTGGGTCTGGACTTGTTTTGTTGTAACAACTACATTCAGCTATTCACAAAACAAACTTTTTTTGACAGTTTTTTTTCTTATAAGAGTTTTGAAAAGGTCAAAGCTTTTTGACCTTTTCAAAATGAAAGACCTCACTTTTTTCACCAACAAATGACATTTTGAAAAATAAGCTAATCCTAGTGAAACAATTTTTTTAAAGGTCATAACCAAATGACCTAGACCAAATTAAAAAAATGCTTTCTGAAAATTTTAAATGTTTTCTCTTTTGCATTCTGTTAAAAGACAGGAGATATATTTGAGATATTTGAGTCATTGATAGGATGACAAGGGAATTCATTTTCCAGTTGCACTGTAAGCTGTGGAAGGTTTACGTTTTAGACATGTTAAATGTTTGTTGTTTCTCCACCCTAGGAGACAGATTATATCACATTGCTCACGTTGCGCAGGGACTTCTACAGCTGAGTTTTTATTATCTCCAGAGGTGTATCTCTGCCACACATCTGGATTCAGTGTTTGCCCACACTCATGGTGAAGATGCACATAAAGTTAGAATCATCCATGTTTCCCATTAAGTAGACCTGAGAGAGTTGAAGTTGTTCAGCCTGGAGAAGAGGACTCAGGGAGGACCTTATTGTAGCCTTTCAATATGTAAAAGGGTCTTGTAAGAAAGATAGAGAAAGCCTTGTTACCAAGGCCTGTAGAGGCAGGGTAAAGAGCAATGGTTTTAAAGTGAAAGAGGGTATATTTAAATTGGATAAAATGAAGAAATATTTGATTATGAGAGTGGTGAGGTGGTGGTTGTCCAGGGAAATTTCCCAGAGAAATTACAGATTTCTTTGGGACAGGTTGCCTAGAGTAGCTGTGGATGCCCTATGTATGGAAGTGTTCAAGGCCAGGTTGGATGGGACTGTGAATAACCTGGTCTAGTGGAAGATGTCGTTGACCATGGTAGGGGAGTTGAAATAGATGATCTTTGAAGCTCCCTGCCAATCAAAACCATTCTAGGAATCTATGATTCTATGTTGCAAACTGTGTCTGTTGTCTCTCATATTACTGTCCACCTCTGCGTCTCTCTCTGTCTTTGGTGCTGTCCGTAAACATTTTAAGAGTGAACTCTGTCCCGCCCAAATGTATTTGCCCTACTGTCAATCCCAGAGATGTATCTAGTGAGCCAGCTGCCAGCTGAACTTGGTGCTTATAGTGGCAACCCCATGAAGTCAACATTCCAGCCAGTTTCTCTTTTTACCCACTTATCCAGTCCACATTTGAGTGTTTGGCCATAGCGATACCATAGGAGACAGTGTCAAAGGGTGCCTTGTTAACATCAAGTCATGGGACATGCGCTTTTCCCCCATCCATGAATCATGGAGCATATCAATATCATGATATAATGTTCAATATCATGATAGAATATTTTATCTCTTGCAGTAGTGTTGAAGGCATAGGGCTGCACTGAAATAGTTTGGTGAAAGGCAATTAAAGTTTTTCTGTGTAAATCTTTATAGCTCATTTCAGCTCTCCAAAATACATTTTTTAAATTCAATTCATTTAAAATTGGACATCAAAGAAATAACCTTTCGATATTTAATTAAGATGCTTCTGAGAACAAGTGAGCATTGGAATTATAATGAAAGTTTGTAAATTTGTGAGATATGTATCAATTTTATAAGTGACTTTTTAAAGGAGAACAAAATATATTTCTGCTGCACTGAGATCTATGATATTACCAGAACTGTAACAAGATTTTTAGTGTTCAGAGCAATTTAACTCCAAGTCTGTATGGCTTTTGTGTTAGACCCCATTAGTGGCAGTGTTCGTTATGAACCCAGTTAGAAATAGACTCAGGCTCTATAATGTATTTCTGAGAATACCACTTATTGGGGCTAACGGAGTAAGTTAAAAGACTACAGATAACCTCATGGTCCTTCCCATGTGACAGCTTCAAGGTGTGCAGTGTCACAGGATGCACTGCTGGTCTGGGCACAACAGACAGAAGTTCACCACCATTACAGTCTTTTTTTGGTCTTCTGGCCTCTTCTTGGGAGGAAAACTACTCTGTTCATAGCTTCTACCACGAAAGAAATGGACTTTTGCATAAGAACGTGCAGGTTCACTTTAAGGCAAAGATGAGGTCACACAAGTGATGTAATCACCAGTACCAGGTGTGAGCTGCCTGCAGCCTCCTCCGTTACAATCAGCCCTCTAGGTTAATCCTGCAGCCAAGGAAAAAGCACGGACCTGAGGCTGTGCTGTCCCTGCAGCGTAGTACTGGCCAGCGCAGCCTGTTACATGGATCACTAACTCCTCAATGTGTGATAGTCTTCTGGTTAGCATCACTTCATCTCCCATACTCCATTTCATGTTCTTTGGGCTAATTCCAGCTACGGCTGTGAAGTAGGTGTCCTTCTTCCAAAAGCAGGAGAAGCATCAATTGCAGGTGAAGTACAGACAATTTATACTCTTCAGCCCTCTCTGAAGAGAATGCTCTCATGTCATCTTAGATTTGTCTTGTCTTTATGTGAAATTCTAAATAAATACCTATAATCCAGAACAGGGTGGGTTTTGCCTGTATGGAGAAGGAATGAGCACCAAATGAATGCCACGACTGCTTTTGTCACTTTACTGCCTATAGAGAGGACTGTCAGCACACTGGATGGCTTCTCCAAAGAATAGTGTTGAAATGAGAAAAAAGGAATTAGAAAAATTCTGTCATTTTCTGATCTGCAACACTGGGGTGCTTACCAAGAATTCCAATAAACAGACACAGATGAAATTCAATAAAGGAGACAAAGTGTGGGCTAAATTTTTATTTTTCTTGCAGTACTGTGAATCTACTCCTGTCAGAGTATCCACTGTAATTTACACTATATGGGGAATAGGAGAAGGAATAGTTGGAATCAAGTTTAGTAGGTAGCAGGTTTATTTGTCTATCTTCTCTTTTGCTCCTTCCAATACACTTTTTTTTCTTTCCCAGTAATTATCTTCTGTGGGTATTTAATTTAATTCTCTCAGCATCAGCCTTTCTAGATTATTGTTTTTCCAATATTTATTCTCTGTATGATGGCAGTCCTGGCTTGTGCAATTATCCTTAAGGGTGTTTCAGTTTTTCTTACTTTTTTTTGTAGTGCTTTACAGCCAAGTGCTACAAGTCTGATTAAAGTGGCAGTTTGGTCTGACTCATTTATGGGCTTTATGTGTCTTTTTTTCCAAGTGCTACAACTAAAAGCTTTTAGTGGAGGGCAGAAAGCAGGGGGGGTTCTCTATTTATTTTGAAGTGTAAGGACTAAATTTAATCCTTAAGCAAACAAACTTTAACTGAGATTGATGAGTAAATACTGCATTATTTGTATCCAAATTAATGGATTTTTCATGTTTGTGCCATTAGTACCTACCAAGAACAGTGAAATAAAGTGTGTTGCAAATGTAAAATTGCATAAAATATTTCATCTTCCATCCTTATGGTTTTGATATCTTATAATGCCATAAATTCCTGTCAGCAGTACTTAACAGGGAGAAATTGAGGACAGGATTAGGCTGTAGCAATGGAATGTAGCTGCAGAAAGAGCAGCATGACAAATGCCAGCTTGAGATTCAGCAGATCACAGACTCTTCTTAGCTGTTTTTGTTGACAGATACCCTGCATTGTTCACACTGGAGTGAAAGCTGGCCCTTTCCATACTGTAACCCTGTAGAAAGCACTCCCTTTCTGAAAAAATCAGGTGAATTGTTACTCTATCTCTGCAGTACATCTTCTGAATAAAGAACATTGTGCTCAAATTAAAAAAAAAAAAAAGGCTCTAATTCTCTTCTCATTTAAACAGCGACAAAGGAGAAATAATTCTGAAGAAGGAACTAGAAGTGTCTCTGCAAAACCAGAGAATTTTAGCTGTTCAATTTAGTAATATATATACACATTAAAAGCTTAAACTTATCCTCATCGCACTATTTACTTTTTCTTATTTTTTCAAGTCTCATGTTTTATAAGGGTGAAGTTTTTTAATATATTAATGAAATCCTGATTTTATCTTCTTTCTAAAAAGCCTTTCTATTGTGTAATAAATGCTGAGAATAGTCTGGAAAAAAATGCCGCTTAGTTTGTGAAGGAACAAAATCACATCTGCATATTAAGTCCAGAGGCTTAAAGTAATGACTTGGCCTTTGGTTGATTGGTGGACAAATGTTGAATGACTGAATCATTGCCCCTTAAGTTAAATAGAGAAATACTGCAGATGTAGCTTTTGCCAGTTATGGCTTTCAGATACTCCTTGGGACTCCTGTGCCTCCAAATGCAATTGTCAACTGACCCAGAAATATCATGGCTGTTTATATAATTAGGTGGTTCACTCTTGATGGTATAACTGGCACCAAATACAATAGGAAACAAAATTATTTTGTTTAGTTTGCAGTTTTAGCAAGAGATCATTCGAGTAGCATATAAGAGTAGGGAGATTTTTACTTATCCTGAGATTTTTTCCATGACAGATCCTCTTACAAAAGATGTGTGAGCCAAGCATTATTTTGGACAGACCTCAAAGCAGACCTTTTCAGAGAATACAATTTAGATACCATGAAGTTCAAGGCCAGTTTGGATAGGGCCTTGAGCAACAGGGAGCTGTCCCTGCCCATGGCAGAGGGAATTGGGACTAGATGATCTTTAAGGTCCCCTCCAACCCTTAACATTCTATGATTCTAGGCTTCTCTTGACTTTAAAATGCGTTTGAAATCAGAAAGGAGGAAACACATCTTCTGTGAGACAAATACTGAAAATACCTTTTGACAGCTTTAAACATCCAGTGGTACTTTGACCTTGGTTAAAAATCTGGGCAGAAGGTAATTAAAACAAAATTGAAAACTTTGGTTTAAAAAAATGCTTCAAAAACAATATTTCAGAATTTTTTGTTTGCCTCTCATTCTGGAAAACATTGCAGTGACATTACAAATCATGATTATTGTTAAGAGCATTACTTACTAACAAGGGTAGTTCTGGCTGCCTTATGAAGAAAAAACAGGTAAAGAAAATATTATAAAAAGATTTAAAAAAAAAGAAGTTGCTCTTTACCTCCTCACAATGGAAAATATAATTAATATAAACCAAAAAATATAGAGGAGTGCGTGAGATGATAAAACCGTTTAAGAAAGGATGGTAAAGCTCATGTATGCTGATGTGCTTCCTAATCAAATGTAGAACATCAGTCTTAAAAATGTAGGTGAAAAGAAGCTGCCAGCTTTTGCTGAACATGAAATCTGAGCTAGATACAATCTGTAACTTATATTCAGAACAAATATTCAGGTTTCTCCCTCATCACCCAGGGAATGGTCTGTCATCAGAATTTATACATGTAATTATAGAAAATATTATTGATCAGCTGTGCTCTCAAACCAGACAATACTGAGGATATATCTGTGTCAAGTGGACTTGGAAGGTATACTAAGATACCTTGGAAATACAGGGGACTTTCATGGCCAAAACACATTGAATTACTGGAGCTTTTGGGATCAAGGAGGACCAGCCCTGGTAGTTGTGAATACTGATATTTGAAATCTTTACCAAAGCTGATGACATGTCTTTACATAATGACTATATTCTATCACTTCTATTTTGTGTATTGTTCATATTTTCACGTTATTTTTCATACCTAAATTAGGGTGGTTTTTTGCAGAGGGAGTTGTAAGACCATGGATGGATTTAAGAGAATACAAAACCTGGAGTTTTATGGAGAAAATATTATGTGAGATATGCTGTAAAACTGAAAGACTTTGAGAAACAGCAGGTTAATGAATAGCCTAATTCTAATTTGCGATGGGAGGATCTATCAAAATAAATAGCACTTTTATATTTGTTAGGGGATTTTCTGAGCTGAGAGAATATGTTACGGAATTACTCATGTGGATTTTTCAAAATGATGATCAACAGGATAGCAGTAGAGCCTGGTCTCTCTCTCCAGGCTCCACTGGCTGTACCCGCTTCCCAAGGGCTATAATCAGAGTTTGGATGCATTACTCAAAACTAGACACTTACATTTACATATTCTAATTTGAACCTGGGTCCTACAAATTGTGCTGAGAAATTCTAACTCCTTTTCTTCTTGTTTAGATATTACAACACATTCACTGTTTCAATGTGGGATGCAGCTTTGCTGTTCTCCTTTGTGGTGGATGTAGACCAGGCATATTTTGCAGTCACTTCTAAAGGAAAAAATGCTTTCGGATGGATATGAGGAAGGGAATTTTTCCATTTCAATTTTTAGAGATTTTTTAGCAATGAATATGGATCAAGCTTTTTCTGTTACATTTTATTAGTTTTCACCAAGTCTACTTCTGTGGTTTTCAGCTAAGATTACTCAACCAGAATGGCCCCTTACACAAAAGAATTATTTCCTAGGGCTATGAATAGCAGGACACAGACCTTGAACTGGACTCTGAATTCAGAAGGAACTAGCACAGAGAATGCAAAAGTGACATGTCTGTGACAATCCATTTTGCCAAGCACAATGTAGTGCAGTTAAACTGTACTGTTTTGTACTAAATGGAACCTTTTTAAGAAGCTTGTCTCCATTTCTGAGTATGAGGTGCAGTAATCTACAAACCAAGAATGAGTGTATCAGCCTGTGAGATATTATTGCTGGGTCAGTAAAATTAAGCACAGTTCAGTATAACAAGGGCTTTTTTCTCTCCATCATGACATCCTGTCGTCTCATCTTTGCTATGCTCAGGTATTTTAAGAAGATGAAATGTGTTGGAACAGTGGAATAGCTCTATATGTGTTTTGCATTTTAGCTTGTGTTATTTTATCGTCTTTATTGACTCCTGCACTTATCCTACCCATCCTCCTGGCCATGTGATACACTGATCTAAATGCAAGCTTGAGCTACACAAAGAAAAGAAATAACTCCTAATTGTTAAATTAGGAATTCAGGTGTTTTCTTCATAGAAGCTTACTGAGGTTGTGTATAAATTTTAGGGACATGCATTGTCCCCTTAGTATTTTATGATATTTATTTATTTTGTTATTATGAGAATATTTTCATGTGTGGCTTCTTTATCTGTAGTAAAAGCATGGTGATAAATATGTTCAGTTTAATGGTATTCAGCCAAATTGCAACAGACTTAAATCAGGGGGTAGTGAGCATCCACTGTTCGAATTAATTAGGAAATAGGTATCTAACTGTTGATGCTGCCACTTTTGCTGCCTAAAGCACACTACCTGCACTTTTTCTGCTGCACTGTCTCAGAAATGGGAGGGAAAGGTGCATGCTGATTTTATGATAATGAATGAAAATCTAGTAAAAATACAGCTTATGTTGACTAACAGTGTGATGAGTAGCAATGGCCTGCTAAGTATCCCAAAATACTGTTAAAATCTCAAGATACATTCAGTTAATAGAATACAGTGAAATAACGTCCAGAGAGAGAAATATCAAAATTTTTGAAACAGGCAAAATTCAACTGAGAATACTACAGCTTTACTACTTTTGTAATTATGTTAGCCAAAGAAAAGAAAAATCTGTATAAAGAAAACACTGGTCTATATCCTATCAAAGAAACCCCTCTGAGCCCGACTGAAGAAACTGCATTTCAGTGACCCTCAGAATGCTGCCAAGGTCGTCCAGTCATCCAGCCCTTCGCTTCTGTGCTACAGCCATTCATGCAAATTAAAGCTGCCTGCAGGCCTGCTGCAACTTGCAATATGCACATAGCTCTTCAAAGATTTCTGAATACGTGCGAGTAGATTATTTGGGTTAACTTTCTTTTCCAGTTCTTCTTTTATTTGTCAGTTTAAGATTCATGTTACCTCTATCCTTCTTCATCTCATACCATACATCCAATTTGCACATTCTACAAGAAAGAATGACTTTTTTTTGATGTAAAGTGAGATGTGGTCAAAGGGAAAAATTACATCAAGGGAGGAAGAAAGCCTGGAGAAAGCACTAGGATGTGGCTGCCACAAAAACCTAACATGTATTCTGCTTTTTTTGCTTGAGTGGTTTCAGTGTTTGTTGTTGCTCTCATAATTTTGTTATCACTGCAAGCAGCAATGTAAGCAGCATTTTGAATTTCACTTGTTATGAGCTATGTTATAATTGTGTTCTTGCTCATTTGTTGCTGCATAGTGACTGAAACAGATGTGGCTTTTTGGGGTGAGCAGTGCTCAGGGGTTTATCTATTTGTAATTGCTCAGGGTGCTGATGAATTCAAAGGAGATGGCTCAATGTTATGGCAAAAAAAACTTCAACAGGAGTGAGGGCAAAGAAAAAACAATATAGCTCAGAGTGCTGGGGGTATCTACTTGATATATGCTCTTTACTCTTTAATCTGTTTGTGTATTCATTTCATCATGTCCCTGTATAGCTTCACATGTGGCAGAAAGCATAATAGAGTTGCATTTCACAACAACGCTGTCAGGCAGCCGAGCTCAGCCTTTTGTGTCATTTCATGGAAGTTTGGGGGCTACTTGTCAATGCATTAAACAAATCCTACGTTCCAGTGAGGTCATGGTAAACTTAAGGGCACTCTGTGCTTTTTTAGAGGTGAATGTGTTTTCATTTTTGGCTAAATCATACAGCTATAAGGACTTCCAAAGCAAAAAATCACTCTCTGTTATCACTGCTTTTTCCCTATCTTGAAAAGCTGGAAAACCAAACACTATGAATTAATGTAACAAAAAATGGCCAAAAGCAGATACAAACAGTTACGAAAACAAACTCTTGGATGGAGTTGAAGGTTAGACAACCTTAACTCTCTTGTGAGAGAAGAGGATTAATTTGTTTCTAGCTGGACATCTGCTTAGAGCCTTCTCTGTAGCTCATTCATCCAGACAGTATCTCAGGGCATCATAAGATGGAGTCACCTTCTGTTTCCCATTTGAGACTGTGATAAAAGCATTACTTGAAGCCCTATTTCCTTCAGAGTTCTTCCCCTGCAGTGAGCTTCTGGTAGCTGATGCAAAGACATTTGTGAAAATATTATAAGCTATTCTTGTGGTACTTTGCCTAAGTAATTTCCAGTGATTCTTGGCATATCTTTATGTAAAATGATCACTACTTATAAACACAGTCAAGAAAATGCCAGCATAACTTCACAATCTGAGCATAGATTCCGAGGGGTTTTGTCAGTGTTTTGGAAACAAGCTCTTTTTGCCTTTGCCAAGCAAGGAGGCAGCCCCTGAAGCCTGGAAACGTGTGACTGGTTCCATGCCTACTTCCCCTCTTGAAACTTAAGGTTTCAGGTAGCCTCCTTTCCACAGATTTTGCCAAAAATTCACTAAATTTCTGTCTGCTTGCAGTACAAACTCGAGTTAATAATGAAAATGGAAGAAAGAATATTCTTGTTTCTTGGCTGTATTCCTATCTTCTTTTCAACCTCAAGCATTGTCAAACTCTAAACGAGTTGAAAAATTAATACGTAGTTATTTAAAGCAGAAAGTATCAATTATACAAAACTAGGATTCTCAGACAATAGAATTGATTTAATTTTCTTAATTTTAAAAAGTAATTAAAACATTTTTTCAACTCCCAATGGAAGGCAAGTTAAATCTTTTGACCTGATATACCTGAAATATTTTAGTTTGGATCGATTGGTCAGTTATTTATTTCTGTTTGAAAAAGTATCGCATGAAAACTAGAGCTGTGGTGCCTTCCATCCCAGGAGTTTATCTGTCAAAATCCACTGTAGTTTTTGAGCTGGTTGAATCACATCTATGCATTAGTGGCAGGCTATGTCTGTGATGCATCATAACATTTGCACTTCTTTTCCAAATGTGCTGAGATCAGAGGCATAAATGGTTCTCAGACTGCTTCTGTATCATTGTTAGTAACTTGCTGGTTCTTACTGTTCATTGTAGGAGGTCTGAAGACCATCAATGGCATGAATGAGATCTAAGGGATTTGAGAGGTTTGAGTCTATATTAGGTAAAATAAAATATTTTGAATTGGAAAAAAATTCCTTTCATCCAAAAATGTCAAAGTGAGATACTTTATAATACTCATACTGTCATTAAAAAAAAGAAAAATAAAGATGTTTTAGATTAAACAAAATACTGAATTGCCAGGATTTCTTACAAGATGGCAGCTTTTACTCTTTATAGATTCCAATTTCAGCTTAACTTGCTGATAGTAAATGAATCCAATCTTGGGAATAATAGTCAATTACTAAAAACTTAATTATTGTGATTGGTTTAGGCTTTTTAGGTCAAATGGTGTCATACGCAATATTTGAAATTCTTTCAGAGAATACTTAAATCTGCTGAAACTTATGTTATTGTTGATTGATGTCAAAATACTGCAAATTGAAATAAAAGATTGTTTCTTTGGTTTGGTTTGGAGGGGTTTTTTGTTTTATTGATCTCCCTGTCTTGACGAGCATGTTTAGTTGACCAACTGGAACCAGTATTCATCCAGATCTCTAGTCCTACGAATGCAACAAACTAAATCTGGATAGCTGGTTTAGGTCTCTATTGTGTTACTGCTGGTCTGTACAAATTATACAGAAGACACTGTCTCCTTTAAAAAAACCCGACTACTTGACTTTAAATTCACTGCTTCAGCTGAAGAGAATCGTATGCAGTGAGGTGTGCACATCCTTCACATTAATCTCTTTGGTCTTCAGATTTTGGAGAAGGGTGACTCTACGTATTTTACCTGTGCAGGATGGAGAGGTAACATGGCCTGGTAGGACATGTGAGGCTAACAAAGGCCATCAACTGAACTTGTACTTCGCTAATGTAGTTCTAAGAATAAGTTAATATAGACAGTCTGTTTAAAATAAATATAACATCACATTTTTGTTAAAATTGCAATTTTGTACTTTGAGGCCATAAATTTTATCTTTTAAATTATGAGGCTTTCTTATAGAGTAGGTGAGATGTACCTGCTTTGTAGTCAAGTACCTCATATGTTTTGCTACTTCAGCACCCTTTGTAATTTAGCAACCTCCTCAAACCTATGCCTGCATCATCATATGTTTTAGTCACAAAATTTAATGGGTCTTTCCTATAAAGGTACAAAAACCTTTTTGATTGTTTTTATTCTACACTCATACTGCCAGATCAAGCACAATACACCCACAGCCCTTCTACACAGAGAATTTGGCTTATCATGAAAAGCAGAAAAAACAAAAAAAACTCAAGCCACAAAGCCAGAGCAGTGGAGTGAGGGGGAGTGCTGGAGCACTCCGGAAGAGGACTCTGTCAAATACCTGCTTCCCACACTCAGTCTGCTGCACCCCTTCTGCTCCTTCCATTAGGAGCAATGGGACAGCTGTGGCCAGGAGGAAGAATGGTAATGCAAAGGGAAGGTATCTTAGTACAACATGATAGAAGAAGCACAGATAACCAAAATGCTTGATGTTAAATATTAAATAGTGTACAAAATCAAATTGAAACAATGGGCAGTACCTTTTTCCCAGTCTGTAAACATCCATGCATTCCTGCTCTGATGATACTCTACTCATGCATCAGTACATTTGTGCCAGAGTTACCTAGCAGTGCTGTTCAGCTGTTCCCATGTTGCCTAGGGTGCTAAATGAGTCCTGCAGAAGTTTTCTTTGCTGTTTCATTGAGCTTCCTTTGTGAGGGAAAACTGCCCATGCGCCACAAGGCAAAATACAATCTTTCTACCCATTTAGGAAGAAAAATAAGGGGAAAAAAAGAAGCTAGATGTGTAGGAAGTAAATGATGTAATCCATTTCTGCCCTCTAATTTGAAGCTTTTAGGAACAAAAAAATTGCTCTTATAGCCAGTGACAATCAACAATTTCTGCAACAAAATGGCCATGCACTTCCAAACATATGGGCTGATTATTATAAGAGTGCCAGTTATGCTTTCAGGTAGGAACATTTTTAATTTCTGGCCATATTTCTATTAGTAGGAACCAGTAAATCTAACTAGAGAGAGGACAGTACATGTAGGTAGCTGGTTCCCATCTTCCTCAGTTGCATGGTTGAATAAGCATGCACACATTTAGCAAATAGCAGTGCTGGAAACATGAGGGTCTAAGTATAGAAATGTGGGGTGATTTGTAGGAAAAGGTTATGTCTTACTGTGCAAGCTGAGGGAACAAAGAGTGGGGGGAGATGGAGAGGAACTTTCAAGCATTCAGAGCCGTATAAGTTTAGATGGGAAGTGTTACTATAAGGTCAGCCTAATTAGATCAATCAGTGAGGCAAGTTAGCATCACTTGTGTGATCATCTTAGTGTAGATGGGGTGGACACTTTTGAATAGGATCCCTGAATCATCTCCACTTACGGTACTTGATCCATGGAAGGAATGAGCTCAGAACTCATACCGTGTATTCCTACAGAATAAAAGCAAACCAGAAGATGAACTGCAGGAGTGGGTTTTAATACTTAGGGTCTTCAATTTTCTGGACCGTACTAAAATGAATCTAAAGGAACCTTTTAAATGCATATAGTGTGGACACAGAGCCCATTGCACCAATTATTTTGTTCAGTAGATCAGCTTCTACTAAACTACTTTGTAAGACAGATACAAATTTACATTTAAGTAGCCTGTTCCCATCATCTATTTCAGTTTTAGGCTTGCAGACTCTGCCTACAGACACAGCTTACATGTCTGCAAATCTCCTAAATTTAGGGGAAAAATAGTTCACATAATAATAATCATAATCATAATCATCGTCATCTGCCTATAAACTTTGTCTTGCATTTCTGATTGCTTAAAAGGCATTCTTTCAAATGCTAGTGAAAACCAGAGCTGGAGGGGTTAAATATGTACTTTCACAAAAGCACTGGCATTCTTCACTCTGTTCTGAGGCATGCCAAGGTAAAGAAATGTGTGAATTTTCTTTCACTAGTGTGAAACTAGCAAGAAAAAAGAAGACAATATGTTAAAAAAAAATCAGTTTCATGAGATTTTCAGTCACAAGCTCTGAAAATCTTAACAGAAACCAAATGGTTTCTTTGTGGTGTTACTACAGTACAAGAATTTAGATTGCATGGCAATTATGCTGTGTGTTTCTCCCTTTACATACTTGAATTTCTTTGCAGTTTAACCTTCACATTGACTTTTGGGGATATTGAAACAATTACAGTTTTCCTATCATGTGCTTTATCTTAAGTTTCTGATATGCATTCTCAGCTGTAACAGACTTTTTCTTAGGGAAAGATAACGAAGGTTACAGCTCAACTGAAAAAAGAACAGTTTTCATGAAGGACATATATTAGTGTGGACTAAGGGCATAATTGAAGTTGTTTTTGATGTAGTTGGAAACAGCCAAGTCTGCGACTGCTGTACGCACATGAAAGCTCTGTTTCTTACAGTTGTGCTTACTGCAGCACTTTTCATTGCTGCACTGAAGTACTGGCGTATCTGAAGTACTGAGATGTCTGAATTTTGCAGCAGAGAAAAAAACCAAAATGAAAATTCAGTGGACATGGCATTCTGAGGTCATAGATCTCACTGTACAAAGACAAGGGGACTGTAAGGGAAAGTGTGTGTTTCCCTAAAGCTTGCCTTTGCTTCAGCATTGGGAATTAGAAATATTAACTGAAAATATTAAAGTATTTTTATGGATCCTTAAAGGTACGAAAAGCAAGTATGAAGGAATAGATACTCTGTACATTGTGAATAGTTTTGACACATAATGTGGGCATTCTAAGGAAACTGGCATAGGGGACAACATTTGAAAGACTAATCTGAAAGAGTAATCTAAACTTAAATCAGTTTTAGCATACAAATACAAAGAAAGACAAGAATGAAAATCCTGGAAGGATGAGTAACCAAGACTAGTCAGGAGTTAGCTTCCCTCCCACTATGTACAAATGACAGGAGTCCATGCTTGGAGAAGTTATGTTTACTGAGACAGATGGTATGGAAGTGTGGAAAGTGCCTTGTTGCAGAGAGCTATGGTAGCATCAGATGCAATTGAAACAAGTCAAGGAAGGATTTTGCCAAAATTTTATGTGGAAAAGGTGTGGGATCAGAGAATGTCCTCAGTCCTAGAACATATAAAGATTAAATATTCTAGGCAGGAAAACATCTGGATGTGATGTCAAAATCAAAGCAGAAGCAGTGAGACTCCATTAGACGAACAAGACAATCCAGTGTGAATCCTCAAGGATGAATTAGAATCAGGTGTAATTTTTTAAAAAGTGTTATCAATTAAAAAAGGGGGAAAAACAAACAATCAAACAAACAATCAAACAAACAATCAGACAAAAAAAGCTTTCTCACAGTGAGTAACAGCCAAGCAGTAATTAGCAAATTCTAGAGAACTCTAATGGGGGGAATGAATCCTGCAAAGTAGAGATTGAAGACCACTCATGAACTTCCATACGTAAGGTACAAGAAATCAGCTCTATACACCCAGAAATAAGAAGCCATTTTCAGAGGAAATTGCTCTGTCATGGCAAAGCTGTGATTTGACGTCCATGAAAGACCATTACTGTAGAATCAGAAAATAATGTTACCCCATATTGACTAATCATTATGGTGGTTGTAAAACAACTGCACAGCAAATTATAGATCTACAAACAACTGAAGGTACTGAAACGGACACTGCTGTCAGTGTCTGCTTCGTATATTGATGATAATCTTGTGTGACCTTTCCAGAGAGGGAATATTTATATCCTGTGGAGTCATAAATCTGGCACCTGACATTTAGTTTTTGCACATAGAGCTGGATGAAATGTTCAGTACACTGATGTCTTTGCAATGCTATTTTGTCACTACAGATGGCTCTGCACAGGCACAGAGGGAAAGAAAAATTCTGGTATCTTTATGAGGATATCAACATCCATCCAGGAGAGGTTCAGTGGGATGAAAACATTTTAACTACCATCCTTCATATACATGTCATAAGCTGTGACAGTGAGGCAGAAAACAGCCAAGGATGGTAATACTTACATAGAGGAAAGACAAAGAACTAAAATTAGAGAACCTTTCTTCTCAAGATACTAGGATTTGGCATCCTATTTATCAGAATGAAGAAAGTGAAGTCTGATTCTAGTGGGTTAGGGCAGATAAAAATAATGCCTGCCTCAGAAGTGGAAGTGGTGAAAAACAGTATAAAGATATCAGCATAATGACATCTGTCTAAATTTTGGCCTCATTTGTGGGCAGGAAAATGTAGATCAGTATCTGGGCAAGAATATGGAATAACAGACTCCAGTAGTACAGCAAGGAGCTTTTGAAATTGCGAGGTATGTGGATGATCCCATTACATTCCTGCTCTGAGCTCCTGGGCAGGTGAAAAGATGGGAGGAAGTAATACTGATGGCAGGAAAGTTAAAAAATAGCCAGATGTTTGTGGGAGTGTACTGTTTAGTGGGATTGAATGCCTCTGTGACTGTACCCAAATATAGAAAGAGCTTTTGGCTTAATCATTAGGGATGAAGTGGTACTACCAGCTTAGCAGTGGTTATCCTGCTGTTAAAATTGAACTCTCAAATTACAAATGTTCATTAGTGGGAACTATGGGCAAAGCCTCCAAACTGTTGACATAGTATGTTGCTATATCTCAGTGCTGGGAGATTTAGAGTGAAAGAACCATAGAATATCATGCTAACCTGTGTCTTTATGATAATTGCTCCACAGCCTGAACATTCCTGGACAATGGTAAAATGCTAAAAAGGTTACTGTGCATCATCCTGATTTAATCAATTTTTCAGTTTTAAAAAATAAGCAATAAGAACTCAAAATAGCTGTTGAGTGACATGACTGATTAGCACAGCAGGCATAAGTCATGTAGAGCAGAATATGCAAAAAGTGTATTATATTTTTGGAACACAGAGCTGTACCTCTGGGACATCTTAATCAGGAGCTACTGCAAAAGCATATATGTCCCATTGGGATTTGCAGTTTCTGCTAATAGATTCAAGAAGGTTAGGATGAATGTGTGCAACAGTTTCTGATAGATTTTTTTTTTGGGGGGGGGGAATAGCAAGCTTTATGATAGTCGAGTTGGAGAAGGGAAAAGCAGGAAAGTACAAATATATTAGAGATTTCAAAGGGATCTGTTGCAGCTAAATGTTTTAGGAAACTGCAGACCAGATCTAGCCAATAACCAATAGAAACATGGAAGTGATGGTAAGCAACATTTGGTTTTGTTATGGTCAGAGAAAGGCTCAAGTTTGAATAAAAGAATTGGGAACTGCATTGTCGTATTGGCACATGAGATGTAGACAAAAATATTCATTGGGAGTCCGTCACCACATTACTTCTCTCCTCATAGGTTAGTTTTGGTACAAATTCTGCAAGTTTGGAAGAGAATGAAATGTTACCAAATAGCAATGTTGGCTGCAGTCAGAAATAGTAAAGCAGAAATTCACATGAAAGTAAACTGAAGTTAAAAAAAAAAAAAAAAAATCCACAAACATTCTGTGGCTTGTAATTGCATCATTGGGTTGAAAATAGAACATGGGCAATGGATGCCAGTGAGGAAGTCACACAAAAAACCCCCTCAGGTTTCTGAAGGGAAGGTATTTGGAAGAAGGTCAAAAGTCAAAATGTAAGAAAAGCAGGAGCAAAAATAATCTAATCATTTAATGGTAACTTTGACATATTTTATGGGGTGGGGGGTGGGAAGTCTTAGAATCATTCACTTGTGACTGGTCCCTGGAGCTCAAGGAACAGAGCACTTTTGCTGTAGTTCTGAGTCATCTTAAACTCTGTGTTGAATATGTGATCATGTTACATGTGATTGAAAAAAACTGAAAAAATCCCAGAAACCTTAAAAATTCTAAGTGTTTGAAGTCTAATGGCCAAACAGAAATTGTCAATTTGCAAAATACCAAGTGTTTCAGGCTTTTACAGGCAGCAGAAAGGGTTCAGCAGGTGGTAGCAATCCATTTCAATGTCTCAGGGTAGTCCTTAGGGAAATAACTGGTGTACGCTGAGGTGCTTATAATAGGCTACTTAATAATGACAAAATGTTGTCAATGACATTAAAAAAAAAATTTTTCTTAGGGAGCATCTTATCCCAGTTTATGGATATGAGTGTTTCAGGACTATAATATAGCTATGCAGAAACATCTCCTTGGGTTTTGAGTGGTTTTTTTAAATTTCAAATCATCATCATAGTAATTTATTTTAAAGTTTCCAGAGAACACTGGATAATTTAAAATCAATTCTAGATAATTTAAAAGGTATTATTTTTTAAAATAATATATGTTGAAGCTATATAACCCAATAGATATTAAGACATAAAATATCTTAATTGCTAGTGTTTGTACACAGCATTATTGAGAAAATGTTTTTTCCATCTAGATAAATTAGAAATGTACCAGAATATTTTATTAATGTACAAGAGAACTGAAAGCTTGCTGTGACAGACTTTTCTTCTTTCCTTGTCCTCAAATTAAATGAGCATTTACATTTTAAATCATGGCCTGATACAGTCTAAATGGCCAAATGCAGCATAAGAACTCTTAATTAATGCCTGCATTTATTAGCAATTTTTAACTTAAAACCACTGCAATTTGTAAAAATTATTATAAATCACTTCAGTGTATACTCTGCATTTGGCAGAATGAAAATGCACTTAACTTTCACTGATGATCAATTTTTAAAACAGTTTGTTCTACTTTAAAGCCCAATGTTATGGACATTTCCAAACTATTGCCTCATTAACTACATTCATATTAAAATACCACTCAATTTCAAATGAGAAGATAATTATAATACCTTGAAGCAAATGAGATGTTATTGCAATAATTAAATCTGAAATGAGATGCAGATAGTTTGGACCTGCTGCTTTGCTGGCTTTTAGTACTGAATACTGTTTCCATTGGTCACACTGAATTACAATATTCCATAGCAATAACAATGTAATACCTGATAGATTAAAACTGCTCTTGCAGGCTCCAGGATGAGAGTTTATTGACCACTGCATACTTTGTTCACCATTTACAATACATACTTATTTTCATATGTAGCTTTTAGTTGTATACTCCCTTTCTGCATAGAAGAGGGAAAAGAAGGATGCTAAAAAGTTGATCCTCTAATTTCTATAATCATGGTGATGTCCCTCTGCCTTGAGTAGCTGAGACTGTAGAAAAAGTCAAGGAAAAAGTCACTTACTCTAGACTGTTCCCCCTGTACTGTCTCAAGACCGAACATACTAATCATGTCTAGCTGAGGAAGTTTTTACTGCATTTTGTTCCCCAACTTTTAGAGACAGCAATGTGGGGTTCAGTCAGGGTCATTTCTATGGAAGAACAGTAATCCAAAACTTTTTACAATCAATTGATCTCATAAACCATGACGTTTTCAGTTCCTTTTGTCCATATTCTGTCTGTAAATGGCTCCTGCTTCCAGGGAAGGAAGCAACACGAGATATTTTGCAGTTTAACTTAAGGTATGGAATTTAGGAAAAACTGCAGCTACCTTTTTTTATCCTTATACAGCATTTAGTACTAAAATTTACAGACAGATAAGTTATATTCTATACATTAGTTTTTGTTTGTAATTTTAAGGCTACTGAGCAGCATTACATAAAGACACTATCAGGTAATTTTGCCATCTTATTTCACACATCTCCTCATAAAAGTAGCATTTATAAATGAAGATCCTACAAGTTGTAATACTAAGAATTGCACTGGCTTGCAATAGATAATCTAAAACTTATTTTTTATGTTACTAGTTATTTATCTTGTACCACATATAGAGCAGACACATCAAATAGAAAAGAAAAAGTATTGTGTATTTCTTGTTTTGTATATACCCCATTGCTGGATGTCTGCCAGCATTATCTTTTGATGCTGAGAGCATTATTGTTTACATAAAAGGTTAAAACAAAAAATTAAAAATGAACACTGCAAAAATTACAAGCAGAGATTAAATGGACAATGCAGAAGGGGATTTTTAGTGACATGATTTCCATTTGGCAGAGGCTGTTGCCTTAACAAAAGATGTGATTTTCCCCAGAGGCAGTTTGCCATAAAATCAATGTTTGTAAAAGTTTTATCCCAGTTTATGAATCTCAGTTCATGCAGAACTGTGAATATGCAGGTGGTATAGAAACCACATGTATTACATTTATACTGCTTTAACTAATAGGCAATCTGGTAACTATCAAAGGAGAATTCATATCAGGTGGGCAAGTGCAGCACGTCTGAGTTCCCTGGTGGCACAGCATAAATGGCACATTGAGACATCACAGAGAATTAGCTTTCACGTTAGCAGCCAGTTACTCCAGGTTTAAGGCTGTATCTAGGCAATCCCAACACCCCCTGCTCAGCAGCTGCTTAACCTGGGAAGTGCGTAAGTCATTGCGTGGCTTTCTGCTTGGCGATGAAACCCCCCAGCAGCTGGTCTGCAGCAGTGCTCTGCTCCTGGTGAAACACCAGTGCCAGGCACAGCCAAGCACTCTCCTTCCACCCCAGAGTCCAGGGCATGGGCAGAGGACAGCTGTTCTCCTTGGCTTCTCAACCTGATGGGACCCCTCCTAAAATTTACCTGCAACTGGTTTTGTGTTGCAAGTAGATCCAGAGAGAAAGGAGAGTTAACTATGCCCATGCTGGAGCAAAGGGATAAAATTTATACTGATTGAAGGACTCCAGGGCTGAAGACACATCCCAGAGGAAATCTGGTCTTGGCAGCATGGAGCTCGTTGTACTGTGGTTTCCCCCACCCTGGAGAGCAAGGCTGCTTTCCAGAGTGACTGCAGCATTACTGAAAGGAGGAGGACAGCAGAAAGCACAGGACTGCATGCCTGGTGGTTTAGGATGTGTTTGGAAATATCCGCAGACCATTTTGTCTTCTCTTGCTTTTGATGTCTGAGAGTATTTGTTTAGGAAATCCCACTTGTATTTCCATTTACACACAGGTAATTGTAATTGTTCTAATCAGAGCCAAGTGCAGGCAGTGACGTGCCAGCTACATGGAATATGTGCTTAGATGTAATTTGTTTCATTCTTTGTAGTAATTTTACGGAGTCTTTTCTGGTTTCTTTAGGACCAGTGGTGCATATATGACAGATTATCACAATGCTGCACAAGCCTACACACTTTGTTTCCTTGTCTCCCTTTTTCCGGCCACAAATCTCATATTCCTTTCACCACGTTGCTACAGGTTTAACGAAAAAAACTCCAACAAAACAAAACTCCAAAACAAACAAACAAACAACAATAACAGCAAAAAAAAAAACAACAAACAAAAAAACAACAACAAAAAAAACCCAACCAAACAAAAAAAACCACCCCAAAACAAAAACCGAAAACCTCTCATATGTCTAAAACTTTAGAATCACTTGGTGGAAGGTCAGCGCAATGGATTTACTCCTGAGACAGAGACACCTTTTCTCAGCACTAGGTCAGGCACACAAACAAGGAGGAACACAAGCAGGAGATCAAACACCTGCAGTCAGCATTTTTAGTGGCTGGTGCAGGAGAGTCTTCTCCACAGCGGTTATTTTCAATAAACCCTTGTGAAGCTGTTAGCTCTCCCTTACCACTTGTGGAGATGCTCAGCAGGTGGCTCTGGAAGCTCAAACACACTTCACAGTTTCAGTGGCTGAGCGATTTTGCAATTTCAAACATGCAGGAACCTTTCATTAGATTTAACTGTGTTTTTAGAGACAGGGTCAGCATAAAGATTTCTTTCACTAACTGGAGAGCTTAATTGGATAATCCTTAAATGATGAAATACATAACAGACTGAAAGAGCTCTCTGAAGTCAAGTGTCATTATTTTATCCTGTGATATGGTGTGAGTATTGAAATTTCAGATTTTAGGGTGCAGTTAAAATTAGAGGACTCCCCCAGGGAGCCTGTGCTCCTTTATTTGCAGTATACTAATAACTTGCATTGATTGGAAAGGGGTGGCAGAAAACCTCTGCAGGTTGTCTTTTGATTCGGATATCTTTGAAACTGCTGCTTCTTGGACCTTAAAAATCTGAAGACATCAAACTGTGAGGCTTGCCACCTTTTTGAACACAGACTGAAATAAGTATGTTTGCAGTGAACAATCAAACTTCAGTTGCTTTTAGTGTTTTTATCTATATTATTTATAATAAAAAATACAACATGAATGTTTAAATTGTTTTATAATTGCAATTCTGCCGAAAGGAGAGCATTTGAAAATTACCTCTTCTGAGATTATTTCTTAGAGCTGTTCCTGTGGTCCAAACATTTGGGCCAGGTAGAAAGCATATAAAGGAAGAAAAACACACTTTTCTAAACTACAAAATTGATAATGAAATATTAAAAGCTCAAAGCACACAAAGCATTCTTTTTATAATATACTTTTCATAATTTCAGTCTAGCATGCAGTAGGAAAATGAAGGTGAATACTGAGTTGCTAAAGGAGTTCTGGGTGTGATAATTGGTCTTTTAGGGAGAAATTGTTATGAGAATAAGGCATCTTGCATTTATTCTGATGTGTTGCACATCATGAAAGTTTTGATAATTCATGTATCTATTTATGTTATTTCTTTAACTCACAGTTGGCTCATCTGTGCAGTTCCAAAATTTATGTCTTAAACAGCTCATGAAATTAGAATCACAGAGAGCTCCCTCAGTGAAAAATCAAGTGTAAATGGTTATTACTTTATACAGTAGGGTTTACATCTATCATATGCCTTATACTCTCAGAAAGTAACCAGAAGAAGGGCCTCTCAATTGTAAACCAGCCTTTCCTGTTCCTCTTTCCTCCTCCTTGTAGTTTTGGCACCCTTATCTTACTCAGCTGGCAGGGATATACTACAATAAAATGAAATTTCAAAGTAAGTTACATTAGGACTGAAATGTACCAGTTATCAATGACAGGAATGGTGCTTGGACCAAGTTTGACATCCCATCTTGTATCTGCACAGTGTGTCGATCTGGACTCTGGCATGGATCTTGTCACTCAGGCTTCTCCACAGAAAATAATTGTCGCAGGTCAGAATGTGCAAACAAGTAAGACTGTGTGGTGTGAGTGACAGCAGCATTAAATTCCCACTGCAGAAGTGTAAAGACTAACTTCACAGTATGGAGACACTTAACAGAGACTTACTGAGTCATTTCATAGACCTTCTGAGGCTCAGTAAGCATTTTATAAGTCTGTTGTGTATTCATGATGACAATTTTCATTTTATATATTTTTTAAACTTTTGGAAATTAATAATTAATCACAATTGACCTGCTGTGATTTTTAAATAAACAGAATTGTTTTACTTTGGATTCTGAATGAAGCTTCATGGCTGCAAAAAATGTGGCAAAAATGTTACTCAGAATTTAATGTCTCAGGATACCTCATAAAGCAAGAAATAACCAAATTTTTGCTTATAAGTTTGAAATATATAATATTTCCTGTAAAGTATCTTTACCTTTTGAAATCTATCCAGTACAATACAACTGTCCATAGTGTTTTTCTTATGGAGTTTTTTAGTTTGTTTGTGTGTTTTATAAGAGGGGTGTTCTTTTCCCTTAAAATGAAAACAGTAATTCATATAAGAAAGTATGCTCTGTATATATGGGGGGAAAAAACAGCAGCTAAAAAAGAAAATCTCTCTTCTTTTCACATATCAAATGCCCCTTGGCCATTGGTAATTGATTACTTTATTCCAGTCTCAGTCCTTTCTACTCAAGTCTTCTTTCAGTAGCTATTTCATCAACGGTTTTTTACTGTCACCTTTTGTTCTTGTTTCAGTGACTTTCTTTTTTGCAGCTGAACCTCTTACTCTTCAGGATATAGCTGCTTTTTTGTTTGTTTGTTTTTAGTTCTGAGACTGATAAAAGCATATTAAGGTTAATGAATGCAAAAATTCTCCGTCAGTTTCCAGAGATGAGAATGTCAGAGGTTCAAACTGGGTAAGCTCCCTAGTAACGGAGACATAATAAACAACATCCAGAATAATATAATCTGAGGTTGAAGTCAGTAATGATAAATTCATTGCAGTGCTTTAAAGTGTCATCTTCTACTTTCCACTAGCCTAGATTTCTTTCCTTTCTCCATCCTATTTCCAGTTATTTGAACTTCACTATTCATTAGTAAATCATGACAGCAACAGTTATTATTACTACCTTTGCATTAATGTGATTTGAAGGCATTGTCACCTCTCAACAGATTTCTCTGGAACCTCATAATATGGAAATACTGAAGTCTTGGTAGCCATGATAGTTGTTTCGTGATTTGAATGCATCAGATTATACCAGCTCCCTGGCTGGCCTATGGTTGTGTGGCCTCTATATGCAGAAATACGGTAGCATGGGGTATTTTGAATAACATAAATTAGTAGGGGCTATTTCTGGGAGGATCCACTGAAGCAGTGTTGTAGCAATGTGGTTTTGTGGAAAATGTATTGATATGTTTAGACCTGTTAGCCTCAGTTAAAAGCTTCCTTTAAAAAGAAAACCTTTTTAAATTGTCCTACACAAGGTACTCCATCTCTGTCTAGGTATGTCTGATGCCACTATCCCTGCTTTTCCTGCCCTAATATTAAATAATTAACATTGCTCAATTTTCAGAAATGTAGAGGTATAATTAAAATTAGAGAGCAGTGAAATAACAGTACAAGAAAGCAGGAATCAGAGAGGCTGAGTTATATGCCTTAATGCATTTTTGTGTCCCGCTACTAAAACTGTAGTGGTGTAAAACCAGTTTAGCAAACTCAGTAGGATTTATATGATAAAACTACTGAAGGCTGCCTACCTACCAAATTACTGGTAGCACCACATGGCTACTGGGGTACTTTTTCTTTCCTTGTTTTGTGCACACTTAAAACTCACAGTTTACAGTGTGAGGTTCAGAGCTTAGTGTTCAGTGGTGCCCCAGCAGTGTCATCTGTGGGCCAAAGTCCTGAAATTTGCAAAGCCTTTTTACATTGATCTAAGCCTTTTACCTTATATATGGCTGCTGGAACAGGAATGAAAAATGTTAATGCTTGTGTCAGTATAATCCTTGAAAACAAGCATTTTTCTAAATGCATAGTCCATTATACTCCTGGCCAAGCTGTAAAAAGCAAGAATTAAGGGGGTCTTCTCATCCTGTGACATTCCAGAAGACCTCTTTCAAGGCTAAGATGAAATTAAGTTTAAGGTGTGCACAATGAAGTGGCCATGCGTCTCCATTTGAAAAAGAAAATTTTTCACTTTACTTTTGGGCAAACATTTCAGTTTGGAAAAATAAAGGCTTGCTTTTACTGGCCTTATTTGTCTTTTGCCTCACTGTCAGCAGCTGCACTGTACCTATTGTTGTTTGTTTGTTTGAGTATAAATACACTATGAAGACATATGCCTCAGAGTAAAGATCTGTCATTAATTGTCTAATTTCACTCATGTTTATACACTAATCTCAGTTAAACAAATGATGCATGGAAGGATTTTTCTTTCATTTTACTTCCAGGCTGCTCCTGTTATGGATGGTAGGAGATACATCCCATTTTGTCTTCCTGTTGTCCAGGCTGACAGCCCTCTCTATCTAACTTTCTAGCAAACATCTTTTTCTAAATACCTGGTAATTCATTTCAGTACATACAGGTTTAATTTATTAGAGATGGAATGGATGAACACAGGAAATATTTTTGAAGAAGGAATTAGAGTCCTAATAGCTTAAACTAGGAAAGAAATTTTAGTTACTGACATTTTTGTTTTCTTAAAATGAAGGTTAGAAAAGTCACCTGGTTATGACAAAGTCTGTTCTTCATCATTTGAGGCATTTTCAAGATAGACTCATTCAGCTATCCCTGGTCCATCGCCACTCAAGTATGACACCCTAACCTTGAGCTGGAAGGAATTTTAAGCATGAAAAAATTGTTTTACCATCTCGGAGCAGGGTAAAGAAATTGAATGGAATTCTGTATAAAAGGCTGTACGTTGGTCCAGAACCAGGGCAATGCCAGATCAGCTTTCCACCTCTTTGTGACATGCAGGCCCAGAAAAGGCACGTCTGATTTTGAAAAGCTCTTGAATCATCTGGCCTTGTATAAGCCAGCCCCGGTCTTTTACTGCAGTACAAGTAATTGTCAAATACAGTCATTTGAAGTAACAAGAAAAAACAAAATGTCTTACTGTGTTTTATCAATACAATTTAATGGATAAGATTGCTTTTGTCTGGTTGAGAGGCACACCTGAATAGACAGAGTTAGGTTTATTTGATTTAGCTTTTTTGTGTCATTTTGTAGCAGCTTGACAGCAGTGTCAGTCCATGCTGACAAGCACATGGGGCTTCAAGAATACAAGAGTTGCAATAAAGGTATCAGTGGTGCCTCAAAAATAAGTGTGACATGGCTAGTTGTGGCTGTCAAAGGAAAAGATCTAACTTGGTAGTGTTTACAAGCAATGATGTTTGATTTGAATTCTCAAGAATCTGGATTATGAGACTAAACAACAATAATGACAGAACAAATATATAGTGCATAATATTGAACTATGTTTTAAAAATATGTTGGGCTAATTGACCCTTAAAGATCTCTTATAACCCAAACTATTCTATAATTCTATGATTCTATGTTATCTTTGTTGTTAAGACTCCTTTCAGTGGAAATACAATGACCTAGCAAAATCTAAGGGGAAAAGGTTTCATCACGCAGATGCAATTTTGTTGCTTTTCCATGATAGTGTTAAGTGGTTGGCTCTGGGACTTCTTCCCAAGAAAATTAAGATGTAACCGGCCACTAGGAGCTCTGAGTATTTACATAGCATTATTGGGTTTTTTCTCTGTGTAACTCTTCAGTTGAAGGTCAGCTAGATATGAGCTGTGAAATCGTTAAACTGTCCCTTTCCCAAAAACATTACTTTTTGTCTTTCTTTTCCCATACTTGCAAAGAATAAAAATATTCCATAATTGTGTTAGTCAGTGTTTATTATAGCTACATCCGCAGTATTCCTGGTGTCTTTCAAATAAATGAAAGATTTTTTCTTTCAATCACAAAAGAACAAGGATTATGAAAAGCTATTTTTTTTAATACATGCAATTTAATCTGAATACAAGTAAGAATTTTTGTCAGATACTATCTTGTAGTTCCTGCACAATACTGTTACTCAGGATTAAAACCATTTCAGTCTTTCAGGAATTTCTATATATTGATGTGTTTAGATTTCTGTAAGGGTAATTATTATTTGTGATGGCCGGTGTTTGGATTACAACAGAATACTTTTTTCCTCCAAATTATTGACTATTTTAAACTTATTTTCATGCAAATACGTGTGTTTGCTGGAAATAAATTACAGGCATGAGTAGGTAGGTCACTAATCATCTCATTGGCAATGAATATAACTTTGTATATGTTACTGGGTCTGGCTAGGACAGAGTTAACTATTTTCCTCCTAGCAGGCCCATATTGCTGTAATTTGGATTTGTGATTAAAAAGGCATTGGTAGCACACCAGTGTTTTGGCTATTGCTGAGCGGTGCTTACCCAGCATCAAGGATTTTTCTTTTCCCACTCTCTCTCCCCAGTGAGTTGGCTGGGGCTGCACAAAAAGCTGGAAGGGGACACAGGCAGGAGAGATGACCTGAACTGGCCAGTGGGATACTCCATCTCACATTCAGCAATAAAAACTGAAGGGAGGGTTTTTTTGGAAGATAGCCATCGCTCAGAGAGTGTCGGGGCATCAGTCTATTTGTGGGTGATGGGGAGTAGTTGCCTTTGCATCACATGCTTTGTTTTCTTTTGTTTTTTCTTCCTTTTTCTTTCTTCATCTATTAAACTATCTTGACCAATGAACCTTCTTACTTTTGGTCTTCTGATTTATCTCCTGTTCCTCTGCAGTGGGGTTGAGGGGGAATGAAAAAGCAGCCATGTGGTTAATTTTAGGCTGCGTGTTATATCTATCTTCATGTAAGCATAGAAAATACAGAAATGTACCAAAGATGTAAAGAGATTTCTAAATTGTTAAAAAAAAAAAAAAAAGAAAAGAAAACAAACCCAAACCACAAAATAAACAAAAAGCTCCAAACAAAACCCCACAGCCTCCCTCCTCAGAAAGCACTGACAGCCAAAGAGACTAGATTCATAGTAAATAGAGATTTTCACCAGAGCATAGCAACTGCTTGTCATCACAATTTCGAAAAAATATGATGGATGTTTGGACATATTAATGTGGCCTTTTTATAGCAGCGCCACTTTTAAGTATTGGAAAGGATGTATGAGGAAAAAGTGAAAGAATTTATCTACTATATGGAATTTAGGGATGCAGAATGAGATTCATCTCTTCAGTTCAAAGATCTGACTTGATCTTCCAAACCCTGTTTATTGTCAGTGTCTTACAGAAGGAAAGTAAATTTATATAACCACAGAACAATCCAGGTTGGAAAGGACATCAAAAGCATGTCGGGCCCAACCTTTAATTCTGAAGTGCCATTGATTAAGTAATTAAGATCAATTGCACTTTAGAACAGCCTGTTTCTCCTCCTTGGTTGCAAAGAAAGTCCAGGTTGGAAAGCTGAGATTCAGCTATCTACAGTGTGGCCATTTAAACTCAGATGATACAAATCTTATCCGGAGTGATGCAGGGCAAGGACTGAAGGATGTTGAGTCTAACTCATGCGGTTTGCTGTTGTAATACTCAGATTTATATTTTGCCTATGTGGAGTCATTGTTCTGTGAATATTATTTTTGTTAGGTAGAAAGAATAGTTTATTCTTCTGCCTGTTCTCGCATTCCTGTTTTCTGAAATGGGTCTTCATTTTTTTTTATACTTCCTTTTAGATTCCTAAATTTGTTTCAGGTAAGATCTACCAAATTCTCTCAATGTATTATTTAGGAAGAATAACTTTGTTTTTAGTCATGTAAAACACTCAGTACATTCTTAGTATTGAATAATACAGATTAAAAATAAAAATACATAACTTTCTTATTCAAGAATGCATAAATAAAATGATTAAAGCATGACTAACAAGACAAGTGACATCATAATATGTGTAAAATGGGTTGCTATCTCATTCAGAGTTCTTCAGGTGTGACTTAGTTAATTCAATGTATCACAACTGCATTATTGATGTTTCCCATCAGTTGGACCAACAGAGGTTTAAAGGATGGTGTTGCAGATACTTTCTGTTAGGAAGTTTAAAGAATGAAGTAAATTTAGTGGAAACAGAAGTATCTTAAAATAAATAGCAGTTTAAAGACATTGATTGTTATATTTGAACAGTCTGGTATAAAAGATAAAGAAATAAGGAATGTTTTTCGAGTTGCTGTCAGTCCAAATGAAATCAAGAAGCTAGAAAAGAAGCTAATTAGTCCAGAGCATAAGTTCAGATGTTTACTGTTGAAAATGCTTAAACAGTAGGGCAATCAATCCATCTGAGCCTCTGATGTTAAAAATCCATTGCTTCATTGGATTTTTCCTCAGATTAAGTTATGAGATCAAGTTACAGAAACAACTTTGGAGCAATAACTACTCAGGGTTTTAGCTTAACTACAAATACCCCAAACTAAAGAATACATGTTCCTATGTGATTGTACATACTTCAACAAACTCACGTAAATAACTATATTTTTATATATTGGATTGCTTATAACAGTATTTTTGTAAATGACCTCCAAATTTAGAAGAAGTTGAGCGCTAAAAACAAAGGATAAGTATGTAAATTATAATTATTTTTAAAAAATTTGTTTCATGACCTTTTAAATAGAACAGTTTACAACCTTTTAAGAAAATTAAAAGAACTAAAGAGTTAAAAAGTTGTAAAAAGAGATGATTGTTAAGATTTCTTTATTGTTTTTATTTTAATGTCATCTTCTGACTTACAATTTCTTCTTGATACTAATTTCAATCTGAATGGATTCTCAGTGTCCAGTAGAACAAGCAAAGCTGCTGTATCACCACAGTGTTCAATTCAACTGTGATCTGATCACAGACACCAAACAGATCACATCTGTGCAAAATCATCCTGAAACACAGGCTAGAGGAGTTACAGTTTTCCATTAGACTTCTATGGCTGTCTGAAGTTTCTCTGATATTTTTATAGCATGATGGATGGCAGCAAATGCCTTTTCCTTTATATTGCATATATAGGAATTTGGCGCTTTGTGCAGCCTAAAGATAACTGCTGCAGTATTAGATGGCACATGGAGCTTTACTGTGTCTGAAGACCAAAGCCACCAAGGTCAGTAGATGCAGAGGACACTGTGCTAACCATGCACCATGCTGCCCACTTGTTCATCTTCATGACACTTGCTGGAGCTCTTGTTTCACGAACTGTGAGGGAAGGTTCCTTCCTAGGGCTGTATCTACGCCATCAAGGGTGGAAGGAGCCATTCTCTGACCCCAAGGCTGACTGGAATGGCACTGCCCATGTTCATAGAAACCTCGTACTCTGCAAAACATATCAGGTGCATCAATGCTATGCAATGAGAATGCTTGTTCACCCAAGACAGGCTCTTCTTTGGGTTGAATCAAAACTGTGTCAGGCTTGGTGCTGTCAGTAGGACAGTATGGATAACCACGACAATATGGATAACGATGGAAATGTGGTTTTTTAGATGGTACCATTTCTGTTCAGTTCCTTATTGCAGATTCTTTCTAGGTGTCCAAAGTAGCCGGAGTTCTTTACATAGCAGTGGCCACTCCTCTGCTGTCTTGTGGCACCTTTTTTATTGTTATTAGCACCTTTCCAGTCAAATTAAAGAGAAGACAGCATTAAACCCAACAAGCATCAAGTTCAAAGCACAGATTTTCTTTCTCCTGCTGAATCAGACAGTCAGGCTCAAGACTTACTTTTGTTGCCATGGTCTTATCCTGAATAAGGGAAGTAATGAATATGGATTCGTGTCAGTGTAAGCTATATCATGTCAACTAGATAAGCTTCTTCTTTAAATCACATGGAAAAAACCCTGCTCTTACCATGCATCATTAACTGGATTTGTAATTGCGGATTGACTGTATGATATGTTTTAATTGGTTCAAATACAAAATTCCTTGTTTACATAGTTGCCCTTAGTATTATTATTTTCTTACACCATAGGATTAAATTTTTCTCTTAAAAAGAAGTTTATAAATAATAAAAATTAAATCTTCTTGCAGTGATAAGCTAAGTTCTTTGTTATGCTTTTCTAAAGTTTATTCCACTTGGGACATTGTTCACAAACTCAGCTACTCACTACCATACAATATTAAATTAGATCCTCAATAGATAGTTTCACTCAGTCTTTCATGCTTTATTGGTACATGCTGACCATCAGGTGCAGGAAATAATGGCATTAATATCCCTTTTTATGGTTAAGAGTACTGATGCATCTATGGAGTTTTCTTCCACAAAACAGGGACTTTACTTATGAATGAAGGTCAATAATTACTCCTTTTACTAATCTTCTTCTCTATGACCTGAAATCTAAACCCTTTCCCCTGTTCTTTTGACTTTCTAATCAACTAATGATATGAAGTATCATATCATTAGTTGATATGATACTCTCTAATCCTTTCTATTATCCTTATCTCAATTCCACCATCAGGTTCCCTTTGGGCAGCATGTAGTTTTTTCATTGTCTGTAACACAGAAGATAGAGTATCTGTTTTGTTTTTTAAAAAAACTGTGATATTAATGTGAATGTATGATCTTGAATTATAGTCTTGTCCTTCAGCTTGTATTGACATTAGCTGGCATGCAGGCTGCCTAAATACTGCTGACAACTTCAAAATCCAGATATAACCACATCTGCCCCATTTTCAAGGTCATGAATTGCATGTATCCCTAGATTTGGTTGATGCATCCGTTCTCTGAGGAAATACTTCTCCCAAGCCTGTTTTTGTTTTCCATTTAATGTTGCAAAATGTATAACCTTCCTGAGAACAGAAGATCCAAACGTTATGTGCTCCCTTGGTGATTACTCTTGCCACTAGATTAAGATGCTGCCCGCTCGCAGTGAACCACGGGTTTGTGTTTACGTATTAAGAAAAATTGAAGATGTCTGTTTAATCCGCAATCTTAGACAGACCCCAGGGCATTTAGATCCGTAGGTCAGGCTTGGATCATACAGATTTGGCTTCAGAAGGCTGGAAAAACTCCTGTTGATTACTTGTATGCTTGAGTAAGCTTGCCCCTCACTTCAGTGGGGTGGGCTTATCTGTGGAGATTGATGAATAGCACCTGAAAAAAATCTAGAATTGCAACTCTTTTGGGTTTGTCCTCTGGCTGCCTAGATTTTGACTGCTGAATCAGGCAAACAGAATTCCTTGTTTTGTAACTCCAAGTCAAATAATATAAGATATAGCTGAAATGCCAGTTAAATTAGATATCACCTACTTTTTTCAGGGAATGTTTCAAAAGAAGAATGTAAGACTTAGTCCATAAGGTTGACATTGCTATATTAAGAGAGAGACATTTTTGGATTCCAAAAATAATAAAATTACTATCGTTTCATGTGAAATTAATAAATAATTCTGTTTCTTCTGAATTAAAAATTGTGAGGAAAACAGTTCTTGCCTGGCTGAGCATTTGTTCAAGTAATAATTTTACAGGGAGTGTCTAGGTTACAATTCCATTCAGCCCATAGTGGTTTACCTTTAAATTACCCTGCAATTCAGCAATTAAGAAAAGTTTGAATAGCTGCAGTGGTCTGCACTACTGTACTGCCTGTACACCCTTGGTAGAAAAAGCTGAGTTAATGAGATCTCATGGAATAGAAATCACTTGCTTTGAGCTATTCTTTCTTTTTCCTTCCTTTGAAGAATCATACTGACAGTTTGACTCAATAGGTCAACTTGATGTGGAACTAGCTTTTCACTAAAGATCTGAAAATCCCATAAATATGGGGATGGATTGGACCTCAAACTTTGATTGCCTGTTATTCTTAAAATCTAATTTGTCATAGAGCTGAACAGGAAGAAAATCAGTACAAGTTATGGTATAATGGTAATGGTTTGTAAAGAACTTCAACAAAATTTTTTTAAGGGGAAGAAGCTTTTAGGCGAATATGAGTGTATCTCAGTAAGGGAGACCACTAGCTGGAAAAAAAAAGTAATCAAAGCAGTGAGTCATGTGGATAATTCCCTTTCTCTGACTTGGATTCTTCGTCTTTCTGAGTATGAATACTACAGGTAGTAGCTTTAACAAGGCAAGAGATACATATTCAAGAGATCATATGAGAATTGTTTAAAATATAGAGAGAGCAACCCATAGACTTGAAAAATAATTTAGTGTGCCATGTTTTTTGTGTTATTACTGGGTAAAACAAAAATATTTGCATTTTACAGATCCATTTCCGTTCTTGTTTGCAGAATAAAAAAGCTGTATGCAACATACGGACTTGTCCTGTGATTTATTACATATGGATCAGATTCCAGTGGCTGTTTATTACTGGGACTATCAGTTTATTCATAAATTGCTCCACTCTACAAATAGTTAGAGCCTTTTCTCATATGACAAGATTTCAAGTAAAGTCAAATGTTAAATATCTCAGTAACCAAATAACTGTTTGTAAGGTTCAGCAGCAATGATATATCATCCAGTATTTTTCCAGTATAAAGATGTTTCCATGGACAATGAGTACGCTACTTAAACTTTAATTCGTTTATTTGGTCAGCACGGGGAGGAGGAAAACTGGCTATTTAGGAAATCATTATAACAATATAGAAAGATACTTCTTAGTTGTCTGTATTAAAAATGCGGATTATTGTATAAATCTTTTTCCAGGAAGCTGGATATGCTAAACAAAAAGGCAAGCCTTTTCCTGATTTTTTCAGTTTGTAGTTGTTGTTATTGTTGTTGCTGCCATTTTTCTGTGTTTTGCTTTTGTTGGGGTTTTTTTAATGCACTTTTGTTGATTAATTTTCAATGTTTCCCATACTAGTCCCTCTCTTCCTTCCTCTCTCTCCTTTTTAATAACATTTTTGGGCCACACTTTAATTCTGAAATGAGCTGGAACTCTTTTGTTTTAAGAAGATTTTTCAATAGCAAAGTGTCTTTGTAAGGTTTCAATCACTGAACTATTCAGCTTTAGTAACAGATCTACATGCTGTTTTCTTTAGGCACATATTCTGCTTTTGCATTTCCAGTGTTTTGTTATTTTTTATCTGTATGAAATAAACCAAACCAAACCAAACCAAACCAAACTCCAGAAGTTCTAAACTTCTGCATCCAGATTTGTTTTGAATCCATGATTTCAGACCATGCTATTCAAAACCATTTGAAAATGATGCATGAATAAACATGAATTGAAATCTTCCTTAAACATTCTAGATGTGAAAGTTTAGGAGCCTACTGGCAAATTTGGCAAAAAACTGAGCAGCGTACACACTGGGATTGTGCACAGATGTCTTTCCAACAGTCCTATTCTGTTCACCACTTTTGGAAACAGATCACTGGAATATGCAGCAGTGTGAAGTCTGTCTCCAATCTGTTAAATACTGTTGTGATAGTACTGTGAAGACTGCGAACAGGGAAGTAGATTAAGCCCCATTGGGAGTTTGAACCTATCTATTCCACCCCTGGGATCAACATCAGCATTTACAGATCTTGGATGTGTATGACCTTTCTCATAAATCAACAGCCTTTTTTACTTGTGGTTCAGAAATTATGTGTGTGGGATTGTGACAGAGGAAAACAAAAGGGTCACAGCACCTTTGAGTAATTCAGATTCACCAAAGAACATAGGTCTGGCCATAACCACAAATATGCAGCTAAACTCAGCACAGAGTTGCATGGATCAAGATGAGAAAAATACCAACTGGGGAAAGTTAAGGCATAACATGCTATAGAGGAAAAAAAAAAAGAAAACCACAAACTTGTCAAAAGGTAAAATCACATCTTCAGACAGTCTGAAGGATACAATCTGTGTTGCTGATTTTAGCATTGAATCACTAACCTTCACCTCAATAATCTCCTGAGGACTCAGTGTCATGTCAAGAACTCATTTGAATAACATTCAAAACATTATATAGTTCCTGTCATCCTGAAACTGTTGAGAGAACAATCTGCAAACAACAGTAATCATCTCAATGAGAGAAAAATTCCCTGAAGACACTGAGAACTGAAGGAAGAAAGAAATTTAGGGTGGGAAGCAAGGTTGAAGCTGAGACTCCACTAACAGAAGGAGACACTGAAGGAACTGCTCTACACACCTTGGAAATCATTGATGTCAAGCTATTTTCTTTTTGTTCTTTCCCCTTGAACATGCTTATCACCTGCCGGCTGCCTATTCATTCTGATGGAGAAGCTTGTTACCCCAAACCAACACCTCATTATATATTCTACTTTTTCTTCTTTTCTTCCTCATTCCTTTTATCTTCCTCTTTGAAGTCTTTCAGAAACATAAAATTATTTTGGTCAAAAGGCACCTATGAAGGTCATCCATTACACACACACACACACACACATCTCTGCTCAAAGCAAGGCTAAGATCGAAGTTAAATGAATCAGCTCCAATACAACTTTTAATTAAGTCTGTCCTCAAAAATGAGCTTTAATGGATAGTCCACACCTAGTGACTGTAGCAGTACCCTGAGCCTTCCTCTCTCATAGGAAATTGTGGTATTATATTTAAAGGCATGAGTATTCATGTGGCAATGTGCACTTATGTTTCTTTTGCTTCTTATTGTTTAATATAACAGTTATTAGATAATTTTCTCAAGTTTCCCAGTAATAAATGTATTCAATAGAAGAAAGTTTGATTGCTCTAAATGCGTAAGATTTTGTCACATACTTGAAAGCTTTTAAAAATCTTAAAGGATCAATACTTGCTGAAAGACTTGCAAAAAGCTGCAGTGACAATTTGAACCCTTAAGGATATTGCTACCATTTTTTTAAAATTGCATTTTTCATTTTTGCATTTTTATTGATGCTGTTGTACCCAAATTTGTGAATAGCTGTAGTGCTGGGTTAGTCTTTTAAAATGAGCATGTGATACAGCATGAAAGATTGTGCCTTTGGCCAATTCAGCTGTGATAGTCAAGGAAAGAAGTAGTATCAAAGAAGTATCAGACTTCACTGTAGTAATCATAGCAAGAAGGTAACATAGTCTTTTGTAGAAGCTTCTGTGTGCTTTGTAGAAATAGCACGTCTAAGACTAGTCAAAATTCCTGGCAAGATTTATTTGAAATGTAATAAAGCATATACATCAAAGAGTCGTGAGTAAACATAACGGTGTTACATTAAACGGCGTGGTGGATCAACTTGGTTTCTCTCAGTAGAATGATGTGCTTGCAAATGGAAAGTTAGTATGTATATACAGGATTTATAATGACTGAAACCCAAGATGTGCATCCATTGACCAAGCTAGTGGTCAGTTCCAGGAGGATTTCCCTGACAGTGCTCAGCAACAGGACTGAAGGATAGACATCTACCTGTGTAGCTGCAGAAAAGAATTTTTGCAGTTCCCATTCTTCCTGTTAAAAAAAAAACAAACTCTATGCTACTCAGTCCATTGTATTTTTATGTATTTAAAGCTAGCCTTGGTGTTTCTTTGTTTCTGTTACAGAAAATAAATAGGGTGTTTGAAGAGGTTCAGATTTTGCCTCATATATTGTTACTGTGATTGAAAATGTTGTCTGTCCCTACCAGCAGAGACCTGAGATGAGAGGAGAGGCTTAGCAAAGGAGAGTTTGAAAAATTTCATTGGCTTCCACCTTTGTCCTAGGTGCGTCTGTATCCTCTGTCTTTAACAGAAGGCACAAGTATTATGACGCAGGAAATTGAGTATTTAATAAAATATAGGAAGGAGTATTTCTGACTGGAGGTATTTTTTTATGTCAGCGAGGGTTTCTTCAGTGAAGAGGAATATAGTCAGTGGGAGACAAGAGGAGAGAGGGAGTGCTAACAATCTTCTGCATAACAGAAGGAAGACATGTAAGCCCTTCTGATAGTCCAAGTTCTACAGTAATCTTCAGAACCGTGAGAGGAAAAAGCGATATTTCTCTCAAACTGGGAAGTAGATAGATATGGCTGGTTTAATTCTCTGGAAAACTGCAGGGTTGATGAAGGCAGGTAAATGAATGAATAGTTCTATCCAACAGCATCTGTCTAGTGCACTGGCTTGCTTCTTACACCCTGATCACCTGATGCTGGATTTAGGTAAAAGGAGCACTTTACAATAGCTGCTGCTTTTTTTGTGTGTGTAGTGAAGAGGATAGTCCCTTTGCCCTGAACACAAAGTGAGAGCAAGACAGGCTTATGCTATCTGAGGCCAGTCGGGGATGGGTCATGGACTGATGACAGTCTCTAATGGAGAGGATTGATGATTTGCACTGCACAAGTTATTGCTTGCTAACCCCTAGAATTAAGTTAATAAGGTTGTGAACTCAGCTAAACCACATCTGGATATGGTGTCTGTACTTTGTGTGTCAGGCTCAGTGATTAAGTTGCCTCTAGCATTTCATATATTTGGATAGCCTTTCATTTTCAGCTGTTCTGTTTCCCATCAGCTGCTACACAGTGATGGGTCTCAACGTGAAACATGCAATGTGCAGTCTAATTAATGGATGCATGATAACCATGTATTTATTACCATTATTTGTAAGTAAAAGATTAATGAGTGAAATTTGGTAGTGATGCAGAGACACAGTGCCAGGCCTCTGTCCCACTAAGATCTATGGCATATGCAAGGTTTCAAGCTTCTACGCTTTTGGTCTGGAAATTCAGCTGTTAAAACACTCAGCTATCTGTTTTTTCCTAGCATGGTGGTTATCCCCCATCGTGAATGATGAGCATTACATATTTATAAACTTTCTCTGATTGAAAATAAGAAGAAACACTATGCACAAGTGTTCAGAATCAGAAAAATACTGTTTAAATTAATTTGAGTTGCATTTCATACTGAATTTCTGTATTTCATACTAGATTTCTACATTTAAAATGTTTTAGTAACGTATATTTTTACATGTGTATGTTTTCACTGCCAGGGACACTATTAGATCTTTTTTGCTCCTGACTGCTGACAAAAAGAAATTAATCAAATACAATTTGTGTTAGTGGAAGGAAATGTCAATTTGTCCAACATATGCAAATGCAGCTTACTTTTACATAGATGTTCACTCATTTATAGCTGTTCAGATGCCTTCCTATTCTAAAATATCATACATACAAGAAGGCCTGTGTACTTGATAGAACAATGTTGGAGCAGACAAGTGTGTGAGAAACTGAACTCTCCGCTGCAGACCTCCTACAGAACTTGAGAGCCACACCTTCTTCCAGTTCCCCACGAGGTGCACAGGGGACTGACACATAGCTCCTGCAGTATATTCTGAACGCAAAATTGTAGGGCTTTGGCAAATCAACAAGGAAATCAAATTCGCAAAATTGAAGAACTAGGATGAAGAACATCCTTCTGGCAGCACCAGCCCAACAGAGCCAAAGGGTTTAGAGAGTTTGTACTTCTCTGACTCAATGCCAGCACTGAGTGCTGCTTCAGCAACATCATGCACGCTGCCAGTGAAAACTTCTGTAATTCATTCCTGACCTACTGCTGCAGTTCATTACAAGATGCTGTTCTTTTTTTTTACTAATCCCAATGTACTAGTTCATAAATTTTATCCACATTTATATTTATTTAAAGCTCTGCAAAGACATAAAAAGAAGCTTTTGTAACTTGTACTCCAGTGGCTCCCTTGCAAAATAATTATTTACAGCATATTTCTTTGTACTACACACAAAAAATAATTACAGCTCATACAGACATTTCATAAAATTCATCCATATTAAAAAAAAAAAAAACTATTTGGGGGAAAAAAAGTGATTATCATGTCAGAAAAAAGGAAATTCTATTTTCCATTACATATAATGTCATATCATATCATGACTGTTGCTGTTGTTGAACTGAATCAAGTATTAGAAAATACACACTAATTCACCCTCCCTTCCTGCTGCAGTGTATCAGGCTGTCAGGTGACTAGCAATTTGGCCTGTTAAATTTTTTGTAGTATCTAAACATGTTATAGAAATCTCTGAAAGTTTATATAGTGTTTAATGTTTAGTTATAAATAGTCCAAGACTTGTTACACCATCAAAGCTGAGGAGTAAGCCAACACACACATATTAAGCTGCTTTGACTCTTTTATAAAGCTTCTTGTTTAACGTGGAAATCTCAAGGACATGCATCCCCAGGGGTGGTTGTCTTATGCTCCAGTAATGGAGATTAAATTTGTGGTAGTTAGCTAGCTAGCTCTTTTTCTAACAAGGAAACTAAAATTCATTAAAAACTAATTAGGAATGTATAGGAGGTTAATACTCCATGTTAAGCCTTATTAATGTGAGATAAGTAATTCATAAAGTATCAAAGGACTGCAATGGACAGAATTAAGAAGAATTATACCACCAAAAACTACATTAAAGCAACATTAAGGGTCTTGTTTGAGCTTGAAAAACCCAGGAAATTCAGAGTTAAAGCTCCATCTGTGTTGCTAACTCACTTTTTTATGCTGGGGTAATGCATATGATGGTCCTCCATTAAGAAGACTCAGAGTGCATCATTAGGCATTCTTTTTCTACAACTGAAGCTTGAGTATTAATTAAAAGAGAAATCTTACAGAATATAGATTATTGACCGAATGGCTTCACGTTCTTAGGATGCTTAACATGCAAATTATTGGCTAGATCTGAGAAATGTTTCTTCAGATCATGCTGTTACAGCTGATTTCCAAGGCACAGTGACTTGCAGTTTTAGCAGTCAAAAAAGCTATTAGGCTGTAATACTTGTTTTCTGAAGCATAGTGTTTTGAATGTCACAAATTTCTAAATGAAAAAAATTAATTGTTGTAATTTGGTTTGACTTTTTTGTGTAATAATAATCTTCTTTCAGTCTGACTTTACACAATAATTTAAAGTGAACAATATTTCACAAAATCATACAATACTGTCTAGAAAATAATGTTCGTTGTGGTGCTCCAACCTCTACCCATATCCAGCCCTATTCCAACTTCATCACTACAGCTGCAGTGAAGGCACATATGCTAATGTTCCCCCACCCCAAGCACTTCTGCCCCCTTTTAAATCACAGAAAGCACTGATGTAAATGTCAGCCACAGTCCCATCACACTAAAGCACTTAACTAGAAATTCTTGTACAAGCTTTCTTCAGCAATGTAAGAATTACTGAAATGACATTTGGGTGAGGGATTAGAAACTGGCATTTGTGGCATCCTATACTTAGTGAAACCTTGCAGAGTGGGAGAAGAGTGAAGAGGAACAGGGGAAAGAAACTATGTGTGTAGCAAACCCTTACATATGGGCCTTATCATTCCAGCAGCAAATCCCAAAAAAGGAAAGCGGACAAATCCCAGTGTTTTTCTGACCTCAGCAAAAGGCTTTTTAGATCATAGAAAGTCAAAAGAACTGCTTGCTCCTGCACATGGATAGAAATACAAGGGAAATCTGGCCTTTTACAGCCTATTGCAGGAGTAAGATTTGAGGGGGGATTCCTCCTAAGCACCCGCCTCCATTAAAAATGAAGTGCAGGCAATAGATTTTTAATTGAAGGGAATTAGCATTTGTACGTTTCACTGCAAAAGTGAATTTTAAAGCTGATTTGAGTGATAAGAAAGTAAGAAGATTTGACAACTTAAACACATAAGAAATACTAATACCTTACATTTTTAAGTGCTTTTTATCCCAAAGGAGCTCTAAGTGCTTTATAAGCTACGTAGATGAATTACTTCATGCATCGCTGAAACACAGCTACCTCTCTCTGTAGAAAACGGGACTGGTTTTACAGTGCACAGCTCTACGATGCACTATTGCTAAAAAGGCAGAGGAGGATACTGTAATGGCTCTGAATTATTTCAGCTCTCCTCTATCTACTCAGACAAGAACATCTCTCACGTGTCTGCTTTTGATTCCACCTCCTAAATAATAAAGTTCAAGGCATTTTTTTGGACACCGAAAACGATGGCTGGGCCAATAGAGGAGCACGTGCCTTAGGAGGGAAAATTCAAAACTGTATTTCATTAAGACCCTAAGTCGCAGATCCTGTGGAGGTATTCTCTTACCAGAAAGCATACATCAAATTCTCTGAACTTGGACCAGAGCCTCAGGTTTAGACAGTTCTGAGCTCTCTGAAAATTCTTGCAAATCTAAAGATCCTTGAGGAAGTTGTGTAGCTATTTTGATAACATATGAGACAGATGAGATGAGATGAGATGAAATGAGATGAGATGAGGGAGTTTCTTGGGACGCTTTCTTCTATTCTGATTCCTTTTCTTTGTACTGTAAGGCATTTTTACGTACAGTGCTTAATTTTACCTGTATATATTTCAGTATATTGACAAGTGTGTGAAAAATAGAAAAATCAGTTGTCCCAGAGTTAAAAGTATGGAAATTGAAATCCCATCATTACTGGTTAAAATTAGCATATTTATAGCCATTCTAACATGAAAAGCCTATAAAATACTAAAGAAACAGGATCTCTTTTGCCACTGAATAGAAGAAAATTGATTCAGTGAATTCAAAATGGAAAATGGATTTCTTTTTCAAGAGAATGTTGACAAATCATTACAGAATTTGTCTCCCAATTACTACAAAGATAACAACATACAATATTCTTTATCTTAGTGATATTATATGCACCATACCCTGCTAGTTGCCTGATGTTGAACTGAATTTCTCTCAGTGTTTAGTACAAATTCAGAAGGGATCCAGAGGTTCATTTTGCATAACTTTTGCAGAATAAAGGGAATAGTATTTACTTGTTGCTCCTCCACAGAATCTAATAATCTGCTGTTATAACTAAGATTATGTTTTGAAGGGGAAAAAACCAAACCAAAACAAACAAACAAATGCACCATGATGGAGAGGAAAAAACAAAACAAAACACCTAAACAAATGCAACATGATCTTCTAATTTAATAATCCCTCAGGATGTAAAAACCCACTTCATAACACAGTGAAATGATAAACCACAACCGCTATTCCAGGCATTCACTTAATTTCTAGACAAAATTTGTCTCTCATGACCTTCAAAAACCACAGAGACCTCTACTTTATCCTTTTATAGAGCATAATTGAGAAATCTTTTAGGTGGCATTCCTCAGCATTTTCATCTGAAGTAATTTTTGTGGCATTTCTCTAAACCCTGACTAATCTTTCAATATTTTTCAGCAGATCAGACCTCAGAGCAGCATACAGTATACCAGATATGAGCTTACTAACTATTCATACAGTAGTCTCTTCTCTCTATTCATTGCTTTAGCTCTTTCAGCTTCAGTTTCACACAAAGTGATGCATTTTTCACAAACACATACACAGATAAGTACATAAAACATATACACAAACTTCTGTTGACAATAGTTGTTTTGCTCATCTTTTGGATATACAGCTATTGCAAACAAAGGCAAGGAGCAAATCTCAGTTTTGCAAACAAGCGAGAAGCTTGATTAACACCTTGCCTAAATGTTTAGGTTTCTCCTGCAGTTCAGAACTTGGCTGACAGTTTCTCAGTGTATGATGGAGCTCTCACAACAAAAAGAGAGTATATGCCCCTTTTCCTCAGCCACCTGCATAGAGACTTATCTTGAGCAATGGCTGAAGAACACTGCACTTTAAGAAGCCTGTTGAAACCTATTAGGTTGGTATTCCTGGGATATGGTAGGGTTGTCTGTGGAGTATGGAAAGTCACACTTGATTACAGAAAACATTCTTCCAAAGAAGACTTCCAAAGATATTTTTCTTCAAGAAGCAACAAATGGTGAAATAGCTCATCAAACTGAACAGTTCATTATCTGTATCTGCTTAATATCAGAGGATTTATAGGAACAGGTCATACTAAATGTGTAGCTTTGCGCATAAAAAGTATGTTTGAATTTTTATTCTATCCTAAAAGGAATGGTTTATCCACATAAATCTTTATTTATCAACAGATGGTATATTTTTTCTTTTTTTTTTTTTAATATCCAAGTAAAAAACCACCAATTATAATTTGATTATATTATTTTCATTACCTTTTACGAAAAACAGTGCAGAAACTTGGCAAAAAGAGAGCACAACCACCCATAAGAATTATGGTCAACATGAGCTCCTTTGTTTCTGTTGTTTGTGCCATTTACAAGTAGACTCATAAAATGTACTGTGGTACATCCTCTGGGCACAACCCTCCCCAGCCACCTGAGAAACACATGAAGCAAAATACTTTCAAAATGTATCAAGTCTAAAACAGAGGGCTGGTTTACAAAAATACAGAAATCACAGAATCATAAAATATGCTGTGTTGGAAGGGACCCATCAGGATCACTGAGTCCAACTCCTTGCCCTGCACCAGATGCTTAAGGATTCAGATAGATATGTTTCTCAGACGTTTCTCGGCAGCAGCATAGAAATTCAGACTGTTCAAGGACATTTGTCAACCCTACTGTGGTTGATCTTCCTTTCCAAATGCCTCAATAACTTTGAAAACCAATTCCAGAATAAGTAAAGCTGTTGTGTTAATAAAATAGAAATTTAGGAAGATTTCTGCTGCAGACTTTACTAAATACCCACCAGACACATCCCAGTCACTGAAATGAAAGATTTTTAGTGAGAGAATAATATGAGAAGAATATTTCAAATAAAATTTAATCTCTCCCTTGGCTCATAGAAAGCAGACAAATCAATACTTTTCTCAAATTTAAGTAAGATATATGCCTCAAATTAGGTAGAACGACTCACTGGGTCTTTGAAATTCTTTGAAGAGCATTGTAAGATGGAATAAATATACTTTCAGGGAAAAAAGTGCAACTTAAATTCTTCCTTTTTGCTGTAGAAGTCTTTCCCAAAGTCACATTCTCAGAAAAAACTAAGCTGCTACAAGAGTTATTGGCTGGATGAAAACTTTGAAATTAATTTTCTGTCATGACATTCACACAAAGTATTGTGTGGGGGTGAGTGGTTCTTACTGCGAAGGGTGTTGGCAGAGCCTTGACTGTCTCATTTAAGTGCCTCTGCATCAAGGACTTTTGGTAACCCTGTCATCAAGTTGCTTTCTATCTTATCTGAAATATATCACCATTCAGTGCAACAACTCAAGTTCCAAGTCTAATGTGATTTCTTTGACATCTCTATAACTAAAATTCATTTGCTCAAAATTTGAACAACACTGTAGAATTTCATGAGTGAATATGTCTAAAAATTTTTGTTGGGGGCTTCCTGGTATTCATTTTAAGCTGCAGTAAAGGTATTTTTTTGCAAGCAGTGATATGCTTAGAAGTTAGGCATCTGCTTTTTGAATGGGAGAGTATTGATTAAGGAGGACTTAAAGTAGAAATTGCATGAAGTCAGCTTGAGTAGTTGACCTGTTAGCCAAAATATTCCAAATAAAATTACCTGACATGAGGTAAGGCAGTCAAAACAGTGTACTTCTGGCAAAAGGAAAATTTGTCTTTTTTTCCTGCTCTTTTCTCCACTCCTGACATGCACTTTCCATCTACTCCATAGCTCTTCAGGCTCCTGTGGAGCTGATTTTGTTCACTGCTTGGGAAGAAAACTAAACCAGCAAGAAAAGAAGGACAGTTTTCCTTGATTTCAGTGAGTTGAAGTAGCAAACGTTGGACTTTAGTGAAAACCAAGGCCAGTGTGAGGGAGAAGGTCTGGCAGCATGAGCAGGAGCAGGACAGGAGGAAGACAAGCTGGTGTGTGTTGGGAACAGCCAAAGTGAGTCAGAGAGACACAGTGCTGTCTTTCACAGCTGGAGTTTCCCTGTCAGCCTGCATCTACTTGTTTTTGTCAAAACCTGTCCAGGGCTTAGTTACCATATCAGTTTTATTTTTCTCTTGGAATACAGCCAAGGAAGTGGATAGAGCAGCTGTGGTCTTGATGTAGTTGTGAAAGTCAACTCTTTAACCAGATACAGGAATAACTATTTGCACAACAGTGACCAGTTTTAGGGAATATATAGATTTCCAGGTCACAGTACTTCCAGAAAGCAATATAGTTTTAACTTCTTGTAAAAGATAGCAGCTAATGTCACATGCCAAAGGATTTCTGGTTCCTAAGAAATTTACACTGTTTTTCCCTCTCCTCTCCTCTCCTCTCCTCTCCTCTCCTCTCCTCTCCTCTCCTCTCCTCTCCTCTCCTCTCCTCTCCTCTCCTCTCCTCTCCTCTCCTCTCCTCTCCTCTCCTCTCCTCTCCTCTCCTCTCCTCTCCTCTCCTCTCCTCTCCTCTCCTCTCCTCTCCTCTCCTCTCCTCTTTTTTTTAAAATAATTTTCATAAACATTCTGTCTATATTTAAATTTAGCTGTGTCCACTGTTTAGGTCTTGGCCTTTGTTCTATTTATAGCTCCCCTGAATTATAGTGTAAGAAAATGTAAATCATACTACAAAGGCCTTTGCAAGATGACAGAACAGTTTCCAACCTTTAGAAGGCATCCCCCTAGCCTAGAACATGGGATCTCATGTTAGCAACTGTCTGAGCAGTTCCTGCACTCTATCCATTAAATAGCTGCTGGGGGACCTTGTCACTGGTCACCTGGGAGTTTCGTGTGTGAACAAGATTGCCTTTTATTTTGAAATACTCGATCGGATATCTGCTTACAGGAACCTACACTTGTAGGTGTATAAAGCTCAGCCTAACATCTCCCACACTTTTGAACCCTCTCTCTGAAGAGTTGCAGTGAAGTTCCAAGGGATTTGAGTAATGTTTTACCATTGAGGTATCTTAGGTATGGTGCAGAGCTTCTGAAATCATAATTGATTTTGCTTGAGAAAAAAGCACAAAAGGACAGAGAGCAGCAGAAAACTGAACGTGCCACAGTGTAGTGCCTCGAGCAGCACAGAAGGTGCCCAGACAGCCCCTGGAGGCTCAGCACAGCCCCCCAGAGTGCTCTGGCTCAGTCATTTCCCCGCAAGATGTGATAAAAGGATAATTTTCTCCCTCTACACTGAGGGGAAAAAAAAAGGAGTTGCCTCTTATCTCTGTAGATACTTGCTGCATCAGATCCCTCAACCTGAGGCATAAGGGCAAATTACCGTTCTTTTATAATGATCCAATCTCCTTGAGCACGACTCCCCGATCAGCTTTCATCAGATGATAACGGGCACCTGACTGACGCCTGTTACCAGGCAACCCCCGCGCTCATCAACCAGCTCTCCGTGGCTGAGGCTTCCTCATTATCCCAGGTGCTTATATTTCAGTGGCCTAACACATAAGTCAATGCCTTCCCTTTGTTAGCCCTCTATGCGACTGTGTATTCATTTTAGTCCAAAATGGAGAGCAGGCAGTCCAGGCAGAAACTGCTGTTTGCAGCAGGGTGCTGTCCACAGGCTGCTCTTCACCATAGCCAAGGTAATAGTACATGGAACTAATGTGATTGTACAAGCTAGTTTTGGTGCCAGTTCTGTTTTAAAAGCAAGCCTCAATTAAACTTATATGCAGCTAAAGAGCTGAGCATATGTTTATGCAGCTGACCTCCACATTTGTCACCTTTGGTACCTGCAACCACTCTTTGCCTGAGGTACTTTTCTCAAAGACAGTTATCATATTTGGAGGACTCCAGGGATAGCCAATGTTATTTATATTAGATTAAGGAGTAATTAGAATTAAGAATAATTGATGCAAAAAAGCAAGAGAAAACCTGATTAAAAATCACTAATAATCCATGTGATTCATGGTTCTACAGTCGTTGTGTTTTGTTTAGCTTGATATCAGGGAAACTACATGGAAAGCTGGAAGAGTCTTTTTGGGTTACTAGCTGTCTGATACTTATATGTGCATGAATTTTGCTCAGGACTGTGTTGCCTCAGCCTGATCATCTCCATATCCATTCACCCTCTCAACTGAAAGAAGCTAACAAGTACCACTTGCAAAGGATTTGCATGTGATTTGTGAAAACCTGCTTCCTAGGGCCTGAGACCACAATCAGAGTTCACAACTGAACTGCCTTCTAATAAGCAATAACTTTTGATTAATTACTCATGAAACCATCAGTCCAGTCAAATCTGAGAAATCTGAGTGATGCATTAGTTTTTCATTTTTTTCAGACACAAAATTAGGCAAACTAATATCATTAAAAAAGTCATAATTCAGAAAAGAATACATGAAGAATGAAAATGAAGTCTAATTAGGGGGCTCTGATGTAAGAAAAGCCAAGGGGGAGGAGAGAGCATGTTTCAATTCTTCCTTTCAGCTCTGCCAGATTAACAAAGACCACTTTATCCATGATTATGGGGATGGGGCTGTGCTTTAGTTACTGATTTTTTCAAGTCTGAAACTTGTGCCAGCAAGTACTTCTTTCTTTACAAGAAAAGTAGTTCCCTGTATTATATATGCATATTTGGAAGACCAAATCAGTAGATATCTATGAAGAGATAATAAAGAAAATGTCTGTATACACTACCAACTGTAGATCCCTGTCCTTTCTTTAACTTTTGCGTTGTTCTTAGGGAAGGGCAGAAGAATAAGCTGAATTGTTCCAGTTAGCCACTTTCTCAGCAAGTGATTTTCTTGTGAAGACAAACTTGTGCTCTCTTGTTGCAGGCAGCTAAACAGCTAAACCTCAGACATGTAGGATGGTGCAAAACTTGAGAGATGGGATGAGAGGGAGAAAGGGAAAGATGGTGAATTTGGATCACTGTCGAAATTGTAATCATTATATAAAACAAGGACGAAAAGGAAGCTGAAAAATGCAGCTTTGGTTTTAGCAGACTCACTTGTTTGTCTTTAACAAGGGAGAGAGCTTCAGGCTTTTTCTTCTCCTTTCTCAGTTATTTTTATGCACATATAAATAGTTCCTGTGAAAATGCTTAAGTGCACTATATTCCCACAGGTATCACTGGATCTGTTACATCTTCTGATTTATGAATAAAGTGATTAATAAATCACTCCACAGAGATAAGGCAGTTTCTTCTCAGGAGCACAAAAAATATTGAACTGAAAAGTAAATAAGGAAAGCAACATGTTGTAGAGTCATATTATAGTTTGCGTTGGAAGGGACCTTTGAAGATCAGCTAGTCCAACCCCCCCCTGCCACCAGCAGGGATGTCTTCAACGCAGTCAGGTTGCTCAGATCCCTGTCCAGTCTGACCTAGAATGTTTCCGGGGATGGAGCACAAACAACCTCTCTGGGCAACCTGTTCCAGTGTTTCATCATTCTCATTGTGAAACTTTTCTTCCTTACGTCTAATCTAAATTGACTCTCTTTTGGTTTAACACCATTACCCCTTGTCCTATTGCAAAAGGCCCTGCTAGAAGGTTTATCCAATCTGTCTTATAGGCCGCCTTTAAGTCCTGAAAGGTTGACTGATAGAAAAAATATTGGTATGTTATTTTTTCTGTTTATTATTTTGATCAAAATGGAACTTTGATTTCTAATATATGTGCATTTTTTAGGAAAAAGTTTTGAATTCTTGGCATTACTATAGTCTTGTGCACTCTGTGTTGGATTATAAATAGTGAAATAAGATATCCTGGCAAAGTTATTGCTTATTTATTATACCCTGTGTTTGTATTTAATTTGTCCTCATATTCATATACCTACAAACACAATGAAGCATAACAAAAATATATGAAACATAAACTGTTCTTGAATTCAGTGACTCAGTGTCATTAATGTTGCCAATAACACTGCACTGTTTTGTCTTCTTTCCGCCATTGCTTACATGTTTCTAAAGCTACAATTCAATTTTTTCTAAAGAATAGATTTAATATGTGAAAAAATTACCACATGTAGCTACATGGATTCCATGTAATTCTACAAGGATTTTGTATGATTATATAACTTTAAATGAGGAAGGGAGGGATTGGAAGACATGATCAGAATCCTGTGTTTTTAGGCAGTTAGATTGTCTTTGACATTTCTTTCTGTTGCTTCCTCTCTCTTTTTTTTTAAATTAGCGTTGTGATTCTAAGAATGAACTGCTACCTTTATTTACCTACTTATACATTTTTCTTATCTTGAAAATTAGGTCACTATGCTATTGTGAAAATCCAGAAGCTGATTGAAGAAGTACTCAGGTTTACAAAAAAAATTAAAATATATAGAGATTAACTATGATATAGCAAATCTAAAGCAAAATATCTCCCTCCAGCTCTGCAGTGTGGAATGATAGAGAATAGAATTATTGAGCACATCAGCTGACTGTCTCTCTCATCAGCCATCAGCCATCTGAGATAACAAGCTGTAACTTCTGTTTAAGAAAAATATGGGAAGTGACCATCCCTAAGTAGAATACTTGATTTTTTTAAAGCCTTCTTATTTCTGTATTGCACAACATAAAAAAAAGGAACTCAAGTCTTGTAAGTCACAAATCAGTATGAGTGATAACTGAGACAACTCCTCAGCGAGATAAAATTGAAAATAAAAAAAAAGAAATCAAAGTGGCACCCATAGTTATAAAGTATCCATCTTATAATGAGGAAGGTCACTTCAACAACAGAGAGCATTTTTTCCCAAGCGTCAGTCCTGTGTTACAACTGAGAAGAAACCAGTGGTAAAACAGCAAACCACACTCCTAGCAAGAAAAGGGAAAGCTAAAATGTCAGGAGTGCCATATCAGGAGGAAAACAGCTGCTACCTGTTTTTGTCTGCCTGTCTATTGGCTTGGAAATTTTGTATTTCTTCTTCCTTTCTTCACCATGTGTAAGATATCACAGAAGGAAAACAAAAAGACATTGTAGATCTTTTCATTCAAAGCCATAGCAGGCAAAGGTAAGATTTTTCTTTTGATGATAGAAGGCAAATCAGTGGGTACAGGTGGACATGCAGAGAAACAAAAACCTTCCTTTTAGCATAAAAATACTGCAGGTAGGACATCTGTCAAATATAGGAAGCATCCACACAAGGCATTTTAAGTGCCTTCAGAAGCAGATTCACAGACCTCTGAAATGCTTGATTATGTCTATTTGAAGACCACATCCTTCGGTGCTTTCCTCTCTTTTATCTATCATGCCATCAGTGCAGCACTGTGGTGTGGATTCAGCGACAATGATGCTGATAACAATGTTATCGTGTTTCAGTGGTTTGATGTTTCAGTGGTTGCTAACTCCTACAAACTCTGAGTCCAGGGCTTTTCCATTTCCCATGCTCTGCCCGTCAGACAGTGCTTCAGAGGCTTTGAGGGAGCATGGTCAGGACAGCTGACCAAAACAGCTAAAGGGATATTGCGTAGCTTAGGATGCATAGCCCAGGGTAGAAACTGGAGGGAGCTGGCCAGGAGGCACTGCTTGGGACGGGTTGGGCATCAGGCAAAGGGCAGTTGTTTTGTGCATCTCTTGTCCTTCTTGGGTTTTATTTCCCTCTTTCTCTTCATTGTTCTCCTTTTCATTATTGCTAGAATATTATTATTATTATTATTATTATTATTATTATTATTATTATTATTATTATTATTGTTATTATTTTATTCAGTTATTAAACTGTTCTTATGTCAAACCACGTGCTTGGGGTTTTTTTCCAATCTTTGTCCCCAATCCACTGGTGGGGGCAGAGGGTGAGCAAGCAGCTGCATGACACTCGGTTGCCAGCTGGAGCTGAATCATGACACTTGATTATAGAAGAATACAAAAGCAAAAATTATTTGTTTGAAAGCAGAATATTCTAGTGCATATATGTGCACGTTTTCTATACTTCAACAGCATATTTATGAGTTATCCTCAATATTCATTCTCCAGAAGTCAAAAATCCCTTTATATCTAGACCAAAAAAGGTGGTGCAAGCTACTAACTGAATAAGAATCAGGGAGCATGAGTTTCTGAACAGTTTTATTCTTGTCAAATGCATGGGGAATCATTGATTTTATAGTTTTCATTCATCCTTTTTCCTCCCTGAAATGCAGGTGTTTTCTGTCACTAAAACCTACAGATACAATTATTTTCAATTTGTTTCAAGACTACCAGCATGTAAGAAATGAGTAATGTTTTATTCTTCAAGAGCAGCACAATAGCTCTTACTTCATACAAGATTTTTCAAATGTGAAAATGGGAACACGCAAATTGCTTAAATCTAGACAGAAGGCTGGAAATCAAGCTCTTAAGTTGTTGTAAAATTGGAAGATTGTACTCATTAGGTTCTTGAATTTTGAACTGATTGAAATATTCAGTGGTATGAGAAACCAGTTGGTTTCTGATTGCAGGGTTTTTGTCTACAACTGGAGAAAATCCTAAATTAGAGACATGTATCACATGCATGGTATAGCATCTGCATTCAGCTTCCATTATGCAACCTAACTGCCCTCTTTCAGGACTTCTAGAAGTATTTATTTTGAAACAGTTTCTTGGACAGATTGATTAGAATCAAGAGTACCTCCATAAACTGCCAATTTCTAATGTAATTCCTAGGAGTGTTCAACATTTCTGTCTCTGAGCAATTAGGGATTCTATTCACAATGATTGGACTTTTCAATCAGTCAGAGGAACTTCATAATACTGCTGGATTTGAATCTTATGGAGATATTCTCAATTGTAAACCACTAGAGATATCTAAATTTAGCCTGATGAATTCCATCCCTAGAGAATCAGGGCTATTACATAAACCCACAAGTTTGTTTCAGAGTGAATAGAAGAAGTAGGAACCTTAGGCTTTCAGTCTGAAGTTCGGTTCAGTTTTCATATAAACTTATTTCTTTTGCTGAGTGTTTGATGCTAGAGATTTTGGAATTGACTTATCGTACTTTTAATGCAAACCCTTGGCATTTGCTTGGGATTATATGTCATTTAATGCCAGTTCCATACTGAAGCACAGTGAAAAAGGGTAACAGGTAACACGTACAAATTTCTTGAAGATGTAGCTGACACCTTTAGGTTTGCACATTATCATTTAGTTCCTGAAGGAGCAAAGAAGATAGAACTTGCATTTAACGTTCTGTCTAAAGTATATTCCTACCATGTCATGTATTTGGACATTTTGCTCAGTAATTCTTAGAAAGGTTGTAATTCACAACTGAATCCCAGTGTCAGTTTTTGAAGACTGAATGGAGACCGTCACAAGGGCTTAGCTTCCTCTACTGTTTGATCTTGCAATTTAAAAATATCCGTGCACAATGTGAAATGGCTACCTTCATGTAGGTCTTGATGCGATCATCTCTAATGTATTTCAATATCTCACTATCATCTTTATTGAACACAGTATCTTTCTCTTATTGTTTCCTTTTTTCCCTCAGTGCAAACAATATATGTTGTTATGCAAAAGATTTTGTGCTTTTCATCTTTCTCTCCCTCTGCTAATCCTCTTGTTTTGAATAGGATAATTTTGAATTTTTTTTTTTTTTTAGTGGAAATATTTGAATTCTGCAGCTTTGCATTGCTTTATCTTGGTGACTAGTTCTTATTTGGTCTATAATCTTTGTTGTTTACCAGTACAGTTTCTGAGAAAGATAAGGAAGTGATAACAGCTTTCAGCAGGGGCATTTTGATGGTAGAATCTCAGTGTAAACGATTACATTCATTAAATATTTGTTCCTAATTTTTTTTAAAAAGTGCTTTCTATTCTTCTCTTCTTAAAAATACTGTCGTTGAAAACCCAAAGTTGTACTCTTCCTATGCACTACTTTAGAGAAGGATCTAGTTTAGTTCAGATCCATGGAGATATAGACTCTCAGACAATGCTGTAGCCCAATTTCAGCCCCACTCTTCTTTCTCCCTCATGCAGTATTACTCTTTAATTCAGTAAATAGTTGAGTCTTATAGCATTCTGTTGCTGTCTTACTCTTCAAACACCAAAATCTATGTGTACATGTTACCTAGGATTAGAAAACTGTCCTCTCAATGCTAATGCAAGCAAGTACAGCCTGCTTACAGGTACCTTACAGTTTCAGGAGAAATTTGGTCTGCCCTTACAGTAGTGGTGTCTCACTTCATTTTTTTAAGTAAAAGCACAAAAATAATTTTATAACACAGTTTTTAGTCAGGTAATTGCTACAGGTTTAATTAAATGTACACCACTGTACTTTTCACTTAATACAAAAATTCTTGAGTGTCATTTAAAACTAACTTCCATTGGATTAAGATTTTACTTCTGACATGAATTTCACTCTTCATGCAGATGCCTGTTCTTATTTTCAAGCATGAGAGCATTCATTGGTCACATCACCAATCTGGGGTTAAGAATATATCCAGCATTTATTCCTTTGCACGCTGTAGAAGGAAGAAAAAAGCAAATTATCCCTGGCAGCTGTGGTTTCAGGAAACCGAGGTTTTTGTAAAGTTACATATTTACAGTGGTGTGTCAGCTGGCCAGAGGGTCTGTTAGTCATAGTCATTTTTGTGATCTGATCCTGCTGTCACAAAAAGGTACAGAAAAGCTCATATTGATTGAGAAGGAGTTAACTTTCTGCTATAATGACACTACTGACTAAACAGCTGCGGTTAAATTATCAGGAGTACTTAGAAAGAATGGAGGAGGAAAAAAACCTGGAAAAACATGATCCAGTGAGGCAGTGAGAGCTCTCCTACAAAGTTCATATGCCATTTGTAAAAGTTATGCTCAGTGCCAGAACTCTCAGAGGTACATTGATTTCCTTGTGAATTTCAATAGTTTCTAATCACAAAGAAATTATTCAGCTTGCCTCTGCAACTAACATAAATATGTGGCAATAAGATTAAAGCACTATACACACTGATAAAGTTCAGTCAAATTTTTAAATTGCCCTTGGGCCAGTAAACTAATAAGATATAGTGACCCACTTAAGCAGCTTGTATGAGAAAAAATCCTGCATAAAGTCAGCAAAACCCCCTTTCTTTGCTGAGGTGGTAGTTGTGGTGTGCTAAGCCTGCTTTTTTTCAGCAGCGCTGTCTTTAAATGCATGGTTTGGCAGTGTGATGCACAGAAGCTATAGAGTTAAACCACCTAATTTGCCAGCTATGAAAATGTTTCATTGAAAGATTTGACTGTATTTGAACAGTTTATATTTAAGTGCTGAACAAGCTTTATATTTATTTATTTATTTATTTATTTATTTATTTATTTATTTATTTGGGGTTTTGTTTTTGTTTGTTTTTGTTTGGTTGGTTGGTTGGTTGGTTTTTGGGGTTTTTTAAGTATAATTGCACCTATTCCTCAGTATATTTCAAAATACAAGGAAAAGAGATTAGGAGCTTTCTGTATCTCGGATAAATGAAATACGTGGTTACTGCAAATACCAAAGACAAATGAATTTTCACGTAAAATTCAATGTTTTGAAATATTTACAACTTTGTGGTACTAGGAAAATTAGAACCATGGAACTGTTATGCCGATCATTAGTACGTACCACAAAAACCCATGATGAGCTGGATTTATGACCAGAATCTGGGTGTAGCTGTGAAAATAGTGGGTGTTACAGTATGATAGTTTGAGACAAAATGAAAAAAATAAAGATGTTGCATGGGTAAAAGCCCCAAAACATGACTCTCAGATGAAATAAGCCCTACTTCTTCCCTTCTATAGCCAAAGCTTAAGGAAAACTGGGATTAATTGCCAAGGTAATTTTGTTCAGAGTGCCTATGCAGCTAAATGTTGTAGCACAGGAAGAACTGATGTTAAGTCTGTTTAAGGGTATGCAGCAAATGTGATTGCTGAAGGCCTGAACATTGCATAGATTCCATAGGGATGATAGGTAGAAGCCCAAAGACCACATGCCAGCTAGTCCAGGGGTGCAGTACCTATTGGTAAGACCTCAGCCTTTACTGGGGACAAATGAGTGACGATGGAGTGACAGATGAGCACTGTGGGTTGTATCCCTAGGACAGATTTATTGGTGTCTCTGAATTTAAGAAGGTGGCTACTATCTTGGATCTTGCCTTTTGAGGAGCATTTGGAAAAGGAAGAGGGAGATCTCTGTAAGCAATTTAGGTGCCTAAAGTTAGCACTGTGGTATCTCAGCTTGCCAGTTAAGAAAGAGTCTCTCCTCTGTATTCATGCAGTAAAAATCAAAATCATCTGGAAAAAATGTCCACAAAGGCCTTCTAAATGCAGTAGTACTTTCCAGATGCTAAATTACAAACTGAGATGACCCAAGAACTGCACAGGGAGTTTAAAGATGTGTGAAATATATGCAACTTGGTTAGAATTCACTAAAGTAATAATACATGAGATAAGCTGCTGATGTTTATAGAACACACATAACCTCTCAAAAATTGTACCTTGTTCTGCAGTATACAATTTGGCAATTGCATACTCATATATTGTAAATAATTGAACAGTGTTTTAAGGGTTATATGTTTAGTTGGCACGTAGAGAATGGAGCACTAAAATTCCATTAACGATAATAGGAGGTGTGTGTCTAATTTCTCATTAACGGTTCTGGTTAGTGTACACTCTTTAGTGCTACAGCATGGGTTCAGTGCAGCCTCCTCTTTCTTTAATTACAAAATCCTCTCCAAGCCTATAAAACCTTTACACCCATTAAGTCCTGTACTTTTAAAAATAATTCACCCATAGATTATATAGTTTATAATTTTTTTCCTTGACTGGCATTAAATTATAGCTTTTGGTACTGCAAATGGATAATGTAAAGACTGATTTAGGAGGCAGTTATGTTGCAAAGCTTTGGTTAGCTTTCTTGCACCTTAAGCATAAATTAATTTGTAATAATCTGTATTCATTTAAAATTTTTCTGAAATTTTTTATCATTTAGAATTCTGTTTCATATGAGACAAAGACTAACATCTTTGAAGTGCCATTGTAAACCTCAATGTGTACAGAGAGGTATACATGTATGATATCTATATCCTCTTGCCTTCAGCTATGTGTTTGAAAAATATTTATCTCATCTGGAAGAGGAAAGAGTACTTACAGATCTAATACCGTCTCACTTAGTCACCTATTATTTATGAGACCGCTTTAGGCAAGTGTTTTCAGACATGCCTACCTAGAGCTAGTCATATTTTTTGTATGTGGGCAATTTGACAGCAACCTTGCTCAAATAAGTGTCTGGAGTCTTCATTGCATATATTGCTTTAGATGCAGGGGAAAGTAATATTTGCTTTGTCAGAGAACTTCACAGATGGACCTTGGCCTTCTGTGTTCCATAGGGCAATTTATATGTTTAAATATGCCTGAAAAGTTTAGTTTGCTAGATTGTTATAAGCATTTGAAATTGTAACTTCTATTTCATACTACTGTCCTACCTTTTTACAGCTGACAATTTTATTTTAATGTAGATGTGTGAAATAGTGATGTATATCAAATGGAGAACATCCAACTGAAAGTTAACCAGTTAATAAAAACATAAGTGATGGCACTGGGCTTTCCTAAGAGAAGGGGTACATAACACTGAATCATAAAGGCCTTATTTTTACAACATCCACCAATGTCTTTTCAGATAAAAGGCTGAGAAAAGAATTAATGTGTCAAAAGACTATGTTTTGCAGCCCATAAAGCAACAAAGCATTTCTTCATGGGTCAACCTCAGCCTATATTGTAGATAAAATTGCACTGACCTTTTATCTGTATTGACAAAGATTTCATTCAACAGAACTGATTTCTGACTTTTATACTTGAAAAAGTTGTATACTTTGCCACCTTGGCAATCAGACCTTTTCAGCCCCGACAAAATACACAGGCAACTGGGGGAAGATGTTAGAAGTTCTCTTTGAAGATCAAAGAAAGGCACTTTAGAGAATACTGACAGACTTCTAAGATTTTTATACTGCTGTGATTTTATTCCAATTGTTCTTCTCAACACTTTTTTTTTTTTTTTTTAGTGGGCATAAATATAATAGGTTTATCAAGGTTTATGTACAGCTTTGAAATCTGAAGTTGATCTGATTTTCTTTTTTAAGGTCTGTATGGAAGTGGCTAAACATTAGTGTTTCTTCTTCCTTAGATTTCTTTCGCAGGTTTTCAGATATTCTGAATGTATCAAAAGCATAATTAAATTGTGAACCAGAGAACAGCCAGATACTATCATCCATCAACTTGTCACTGGCTACCAAGTGGAAGCATAATCTATTTTATGTGCTGCTAGCTTGTCGGTTGTCAGTCCAGTGCCTACATACCCTACATTAATGAGTCAGTGAAGCCCTTGCTTTTATGATAACACATAATCTGTATTTACACATTCTATAAACTTTAAAAATCTATTTTAATGGTATGTGGATTTTCAGCTTCCTGGAAAACAGTGTTTAGTACATGTCATCATATGTACTGGATTAATATCCGGGAAGCTCTATTTCTATTTCTGCCTTCATCTCCGATTCACGCGGGTACTTTTGATATAGAACTGAGCTACTGAATATTTCAGCTTCCCATCTTTAAAAATGAGAATAATTTTGGAAAACATTTGTTACAGTAATTTAGTGTCTGTGGATTGGCTCTGCCATAGAAGTGCTAGATATTAAGCACAGTTTTGCCTCATGAAAATGAGACTGGGGCAAACATTTACCAAGAATATTGTTTGAAGTAAAGTGCTGCAATGCAGACTTCTGAAATGTAGAAGTGTTTTTGGTCACTTGGGTACAGGGTTTTTTTTTCCTTACTCTGTCCTAACTTGCTTGGTCAAACAGTAATCGCTACTGAGTTTCTGAAAGTCTGGTAGTAAAATACAACCTCTTCTCCTGATTCCTTTGTTTGAAATGTTGACAAATTAATTTGGAATTTTTTTTTTATTATATAAGTATTAATTATGTCAGATAACTGTCAGAATTCTGTAACTTTTCTGGGTTTACATAATTTAATACTTATGACCATAGTTACTGATTGATGAAGAATACTCTGAGATGAAACTTAACCTGACATATGCAATGGCAAATTGTGTTAAAAAACATTTTATTAAGCTAGGACTTTTTTAAAGTCAGATCCTCAGCATAAGAATATTATGTAAATCAGGTCAATTTTTTCCAAGCAGTGAAAACTAATGTCAGAAAATACATATTTTAGCATAAATTATTTAGTGAAAAGTTCAGTTCTTTTATAGTAGTGTGCCTGAAGCATTTGAATATGGGCATTTTGTCTGGTCATCATTAACACATGCCATAGGAGATTTCACTTTCTTCCAGACATTAGTTTCAAGACTTTTGCCATTCAACATGGCTTTTATGGTAACACAACTTTTCTTCCATTATATTCTCTGTCAATATTCATGTATTGTCTTCTTGCAACTTATATCAACCAACTGTATTGGCAATTACATTTTAAAGTGTTTTTAAGTTGTTCAGAAATTTTAAAGTCTGTTGTAAAAGCACTGTAGGTCTTTCTGGAAGAAGAGAAGAATGAAGGAAAGGATCACTAAAGGATTGCAGAGGAAATGTCTGTCCTTTCTATTGTTTCCAGCAGGAAACAGTTTTAGCCATATTCCAACTTCTTTCTTTCTTAAAAAATATAAAATTAAAAATTACATTTTTATTTTCTCTATAGGTTTTGAAATTCTAAACTGCATGCACGCTTGTATATGGAAGTTATTTTTAGTTACAGCTGAAGAATTCAATTGACAATTTTAGCTTATGAGCAAACTTTAAAAATAAAGCTTTCAGGAAAAAAAAATCATTGAATACTTCGACGTTTTGTATAGAAGGAAAAAATAAATCCTCCCTTTGTTAATTAACAAACTAACATCATCATATATGCATAATATGAGGGCTGGAACAGACCCTGCAAAGTCATCTAGTCTACTTCTGTACTCCAGGCTAAGGTCACTTACGCTTGACAGGGGTTTCTTGAATGTGCCCTTAATGACAACATCATCACCATAACAACCCCTTTGAAGTGTTCATGGGCAATATATTCCAATGCTGCACAACTCTTGTCATCAGCAAGGTTTTACTGGTTTTTGTTTGAACCATTACTGCCACACAATTTCTTATTATAGTATCTGTTCCTTCTTCTATCAGCAATGGACATAGGAAAAATATTTCCTTATTTTTGGCAAGAAATGTTTATATCCTTGAGCATTACTATCCTATCCTCCTCTTTCTGCAACTGTGCAAATTCAGTTGACTCAGACTTGGTTAGCAGATAAGACATTTGGTCTGATCGTTCTTATTATCATCCTTTAGCTGGTGTCTATCTCTTTCTTGAATTGCAGTGCCTAAAACTGTTCTGTATTTGAGGTCTTACCCATCTCAAGACTATCAACAGGATGAATTTGTGTGATGTGCAAGATCCATTCCTGTCTAACCAACCCAGTATGATGTATGCATTCTTCACAAGAGTGAAGATATTTTTTACCCAGCAGAAGACCTACTTAGCCATTTCTTTTACTGTGTCTTGTGGTGACATAGTTGATTTTTCCATGTAGATTATCTTGCATTTATCTCTTTTGAAAGTTATCCTTTTATAAAACTCCTCCTATTTTCAATATGCTTTTGAATTCTAATCCTGTGTTCCCATGCATCTGAAATCTCTGTGCACCTGGTTTCCTTCTGCTGTCCTGATAAGCATTTTCAATTTCCCATTATAAATGTTAATGAAAATATTTTAAAAAGTAGACCTAAATTGTCACCAAAGTGTGTCAGCAACCCTATATCTCCTTCCACATCCATAATAGACCACATCCATACTTAGTGAATATGCTTATCTTGTCAGCTTTATATCCACTGATACCGCAACCTTTTTTTTGTATCTTTCCTATTCAACTTTCATTTATTAGTATTCTAGATATACTTTTTTTTATGAGCATCTGTTTTTTAATTAAGTCATTATCTTAATTATTCTGCATTTGTATGCCAACATCTAAAGCGCTGGATTAATCACTGCTGTTTTCTTGACAAAGTCTCTGATTATGTCCCCGTTTTTCTCTTTTCTGGGTCCATTTTCAAGTCCATGTACCTTACATTTTGAAGACTGAGGGGACAATATAGCTTAAAGTTATAGTTATGAGTTGTAGGTCCACATTGAGTGCACTCATAGTGTACTTGGGCAATGTGGAGCTGTAGAATCACACTATCTCAGAAAAGCTGTTGGGAAGGGATCTCCAAAGATCACCTCACGTGCCTACTCAAAGCAGGACCATCCCTGAACGAGGTCAGATCAGTTATGGCTTTATCTACCTAAGTCTTGGAAACTACCAAAGATGGAGGTTCCACAGCCTTTCTGGGCTGTCAGTTCCATGCATTTGTGTGTAAATGTGTGTTTATGGGGGGGTGTGTAACCTCCTAATGTCTGACCTGAGACTCCAAGGCATCAATTCTTTGGCGTTGTCCCCCTGGCATCAAAATGAGTTTGGCCCCAGCAGCCTCCTTTCTAGGTTTTGGAAAGTCATAGGAAATATTTCTGGAATTACTGGCACTTCTGCTAGCAGGAAGGATGCCCTGATATAAAAACAACCCCATTTCTATATGCTACAATGGAATTGTATTGTGAAACCCCTTGAATCCACGTTTTATAATTTAGATGTCCCTCCCATGGTATAAACCCAAAACATTTGACAAGCTGCATAATAATTCTGTTCCTTCCTGGTCAAAGAGATAATTAAAAGCTTGGCTGAAAAATAATAATGTAAAAAAATAATTGAGTGTGAAGAATTTCCACCCTTCACTGAAAAATGATGCTTAAATTTGTGACTTTTTATTAAAAAATTACAAAGGTTCTGCCTTTGTTTTGAATTGAATTCCCTTCTGGATGTCAGAGTATGTTTTTTAAAGTAAGAACAGATCAAATGTAATTTCACAAACACATCTAAGGCTCTGCCTATATCTGTGCCTAAGCCATAAAAAGATTGAAGTAAAAATAATGCAGTATTTAGCTCTCTGAAATTCAAGTTTCTGCAATTGTGATTAAAACATCATAAAATGCATTATGATAAATTATGATAAACAGTAAATTTTACTAGACTAAAGAAGTAAAGTTTAAAACTGTATATCTGCAAGCTAAAAATTAAAATCTAAAAATAAAGATAGTATGATATTAATATTTATATTGAACTTAGTGGCAGAAAAAATGCCCTGAGCAAATTTCCTGCTTAAACATTGATGTTGTAAAATACCTTCAAGGTAGGATCTCAGACAGTACTTTGAGTCCGCACTTAACAATATTAAATGTAAAAGAGTAAATTATGTACAAACCTGTAAAAAGATAAAAGTACTGGCATGTATTTTAGCTCCCTGTCTGATGTAAATCAGAAGAGATTCCACAGACAGCAGTAGACATAAATCAGCGTAAAAAGAGTGAAGAAAAGGAGAACAATTTTTTTAAGTTAGATGATAAATATTTTTGTTAGACTTCGCAGAAATCTTACTCTTAGATTTCAACTATAGTATAGAAAGTAAAATAATATTCCACATTCTACTTACTTTTGTGTTTCTCAGAACACTTTATATGCTGCCTGCACATGAAACGACCACATCACTTAATTTAGAGATAAGCTGATGGTGAAGCAAAATATTTTTCAAGAATACACAGCTATGCTAGGCAATGTGAAGTGTCGAATATTTAAATTGTATTGTGAGAAAGAAGCTGATTATGGCTATTTTAACTTTGGAAGGCTGCTACAGGATCTTTGAACACATTAAAAATAATGTATAGCAAATGAAAAGCCATTGTGAAAAATTACAGAGGAAGAGCAGAAATTTGGTTATGGTAGATGGAACTGCATGAATGAAGCATGAGTTCTAATGTCTGATGATAGAGTTTAGTTGAAGTGAAATTAGTAATAAATCACACCTTCTTAGAGTGAGAGTAGTTAATCACTGTAATGGTTTATTGAATAAAGTAGTAAATTCATCACTTGGAGTCTTTACCAATAACACAATTTATTTCTAAAACTATCCCCCAAGATGCTGAGCTTGATAGTATTTACTTATGTAGCAGAGTATTTCTCACCCATGCAAAATTTATGAACTAGAAATGTGTTGTGTAAGAGGTAAATCTAAATGACTCTAGGAGATTTCCAGTTCAATTCTGTTATTCTGAGTGGTTTTGTCTGATATTAAGATAAAGGTAAAAAGCTGTGTGTGGGGAGATGCTATTGCTCATTTGAGTCTTTTCTTGGAGTTACACTTACTTATGAACACTCAAGTATTGTTTCATATATTGTATGATTTATGTACAGTGTTTTTCCATGGTGATTGTATTGATTGCTTACATTCTTATGAATGTTTGTCCAGACAGTAAATCGTCTAACTGGAGTACTTAAAGTTTCTGTGTCCATATATTCTTTGCCCTTTTCTTGTGTTTCTGATCAATTGTATCTCTGTCTTCCTGGCATAACTAAAACTTGTGCTTGCTTTGCAGTATGGTTCAATTCTTTCATGTTTTGTAAATTAGATAAATGTTTTTATTATTGTATTGGGTCATGCATAAAACCATTTACACTCCATGAAGGAATCTGGCAACTTTCTGTATGATTTAGAATGAAAATTTGAGATATTGATATTTTACCATATTTCATTCCAGATTTTTTTTTTTTCAGTTTAAAGCTGTAACTAATTCTGTTATTTTTCTGTCATGAAAGTTCAAATACACATTCACAGAGAGGCTGCTCATTTGCCTTGTCATGGAAATGCAATATTTTACATTTTAACTCTGATATATGTAGAATATCCCTTAGTTCCTCAAGTTTGCAGCCTGATCAATTTAAGCCAAGCACATGAAGTGCCATGACAGATCCTATCAACCACTTGGTTGAACCAGAGTTCTGCATGATCAGTCCTTGTGGGGACCCAAAAATATTTCATAGTAGGGTTGCTTTTTCATATAAAAAATCTTGTTACATGATCCTTTGCTGTTCTTTCCTCTTCTTTTTCTTTTGTTCCATTGTTTTTATTATCCACTGCTACAGCCTTTTTTTTTTTTTTGCCCAGATTTCTCCTCTACAGTGTACCCTGTCTTCAAACAAGAGAATCGTAAGATAAAGCCATAGAGCCCTAAAAAATAGCACTTGAAAATAACCTGAGACTTTCAGACCCTAGTGGCCATTCAAACACTAAATAGTGCTGAGAGCCCCTGTCAGATGTGATCCTGGCTTTGCAATGAAGCAGACAATTCTAATTTCCCTTTGACACCTCTGGGTCTGAAGGCCCTGGTCACAGTATGTCAGCAAATGGCACAGATAGTCCTACGTAGCTGAAAGAATTTTTCTCACTGAGCCATTGACAATCAATGAGGAGTCAAGGGACTCAGCTTGATTTCTCACATCCTCTAATGCAGACTACTTCATTATCCAAATTAATCTTGTTCTGTAGCACAGGACAGACGTAGATATATAGATGGATCTTACTAAGGGAGAATATCCATCTCTTGCAGAAAGGTGGCTATTAGCCGCAGCAAGAGTCATACATTTACCTGGCTAAATAAGCCGTGTTCTTTGCCTTATCTTCCCACACACTACTTTCTCACCAACCTGAAGTTATTTGTATTTTCCACTAAAGTAATGCAGATTTTCTTCACTTTACAAAGTTCCACCTGTCCTGAGCCTGTAGTTATAATTTCTATCCTCAAGTGTCAAAGGGTACTGGTTACCTTGTCGTGCCAGTAGCAACTCTGTTCTCTAGTACCATCTGCCTCCAGAGCTTCCAGCATCTCCCTTTTTGGGTTGCTGGTGCTTGGTGTTTGTTAGTCTTCCCACTGACGGTGTCCTTTCTGGTTGCAGTTACTGCTGAAAAAGATGATAGAACCTGAACCTTGCTGAAAACAGTTATCTAAAGATAGGAAATTCTTAAAAAATCATCCAAATTTTTTCATAAGGGAGATTTTTGAATTCTACATTGAGCAAGATCTCAACATACCTGTTTTTTCATTAAACTTCTTCAGCTAAGACTGTTGTTCACATCCTCAAAGTAAAATGATTCTTGATGTCTGTGTGACATTTATGGACTGAAGTCTGTGATGAAATGTTATAATAAGAAAATAATTTAGTTATCTCTTTGTATTTCCAACGATGGCTGTGACTTTCCTAAAAATGCTTTGAAGACTGGTATTTGCCTAGTAGATACTCAGAGCTCTCTCTATATCTCAACCTTGAGTTATGCCTGTCTATTTTATACAGAGCTGATGCAGCACTTGATAAATTGACTTACATGAAGAATTAGAAGAAAGGAGTAATGATGGAGTAAGAAACTTCATAATTACTGAACATATGGGAAGTACTGCTGGGAATTTCAAAAAGTTTTAACACAGCTGTGGGATGGTGGTGGCCAAAAGACAGAAAAGATATTGTATGTACCTGCAACACTACAAGATATATTGTTTGTATGTTGATTAATTTCTCATAATCTTCCTCCCATTCTTTTAAAGTTCTGGTTAGAATTTTTAACATCCTGCATTTGAGAGGAAACTGAAGTGGTAGTGGCCATACTTTTCTTCAAGACTGCATGCCTCCAGAGAGGGCCATAAGGGCTGGAAAAAATCCACCTGTCAATCACACGTCCCAAAGAACTCTAGTTATTGGTCAGTAATATTGTTTTAGATAACATCAGTCTACGGTTTATTTTTTCCAATGTGTTTGTAAATGCTGAGTTGGAAATTCGTACCATGCTCTGAATTTTGAAAAAAATATCGGCATTATTCTACATGAATACTGCGCACCTGAATTCCTCAGATAGCTTCCAAACAGGAATATGATGAATCCTGTTGTAATATTAAAATTTTAAATGTTAAGGCTGGATTCTGCAATTCTATCTAATATGTCTTCAGCAAGCAATCAGCTGGTTCTTGCAGGACTGTAGGACCTGGCCTACACTTACAAACATCTCTATCGAGCAATGATACTGTTAAGAGTTATTAGAAAATATTGCTGAGGATATTAATATCTAATTATACTAAACTGATTTGTAATTAACTCCACAGGAGCACAAGAATAATGCTTGCAGAATTAATTAGGACAACATTAAATAGAAGACATTTTTCTTTTCTATTTGTTTGGTTTAAGAAATCAGTGTAGTTATTTTGGAGGGTTTCACTGCTTTTATGTCTTTTTGAACTTCACAGACATGCAGGGTCCTATGTAAGACATTATTTTCTTCTTCTTTTAATGTACGCATTTTACTTATGCTCCAATTTGGAACCAAACAAGTGTAAAGATTGCAAGTCAGGATTTATTCTTCACCTTAATTAAAGATTCTCCTAGTCCCTCAATAAATGTCCCTTAATTTGTCCTGTGTTAGATAATGACCGTTTAGGACCTTGGCAAGCCTAAAGGGTTTTTTGAGCTGTTCTTTTGGGCTACTTAGCTTGATATAAATGCAGTTAGGCATGACCTCATTTACCTCTCATGGAAATAGATAATAGTGGCAAGATGTCAGTCCTTTATTTAGCTGTTTTAATGCCAAGTTTTACTTTTTTTTTAGTCTTCACTGCTGACCTTCAGGATATGCTGCAAAGCCCTACCTGTTTGCCAAGTTTTCCATAAGGATTAAAGAAAGAACATTTAAGAAGAGAGTGGGAAGGATTAGGGAAGGGCTTAATTGGTATTGTCTCACCCTCCCTTAGCTGCAGCTGGAGGGATCGCAGCACACAGGAGAGGATAGACAGTTAAGAGGCACTTCAAGACACCTCTATGTTTATTAAGTCCCTTATTAGCTTATATAATTTTTCTCAGGCCCCATGAATTTCAAGGGATGTGCACAGTGGGTACAGATGCCCTTGTTGTCTTCCAGGATCACCAATAAATTCCCACTTTAGGGTTGCTTATTTCCAGCTGTACAGAGCAAGTCGTTGTAGAACGTCTCAAGGTCTTTGCCCTATGATTAATTTGCATACACTTCATTTTGTAAAATGTGCTTTAACACCTGTTCATTAACTTAAGTCATTTCAATAGTCTTTCCTGTTAAAATTACTTGTCCGTATTACTACAGTGCACCAAAGCCTAATCTTCACAGGCCCTCACTTGAATGAGTTGCTCTTCAAGTACAGAGTTAGGTGTAATCCTCACATGAAAGATTTCCCTCTCAAATAAACAACATTTGTGTTTAAATGTGAAACACGCTTCTCATATCTAAGAAAGAATCCTTGCTATGTTTCTTTGCTATTTGGCAGCAGACTTTTTGTTCACACTTCTGTGTTCGAGAGGTGCACAGATCAGATGTTTTCTTCATCTCTGCTTTCTTTGATAGGAAAGAGAGGAGTTGTTTCCAGGCTCCACAGCTTTGCACTGAGATACAGCTGCCTCAAGCTAATTTTGGCTGCTTAGAAACACTTTGTCCATTTTTTTCTAAAAGTCCCTGAGATTTAAACCTACTATCTCCATAGTCCCAGGCTGCTTGGCTCACTTGCTTCTGTAGAAGAGGTAGCCGTTAAATCTAGTTTTAATGCAAATTGCTTAGCAAGAAGAAGGAAGCCCCGAAAAAGTGGAGTAGACCAGATAAAGTATGATTGTTGTGTCATGTCCTTTCATGAGCTTTTGAACATGTTTATAGCCTGCTGACTTCAGCCCTTCTTATGGAGAACTTCATCCTTGGTGCTTTTAAGAAACTGTTTCTAATGTTCAACCATATTTCCTGTCTTCTTAAGGATACTTTCATTTCCACGCTGATCACGCCCCAGTTAGAAAATCACATAACTGCCTCAAACGGAATGGTAGTAGCAGGGAGCAAACCTTGTCAAAAGAAAGGTGGTAGCATTTGCCCTTCACAGATGTCAGAAGTTCTGAATAAGGTTAGGTATGAACTATCCATAGTAGCCTGCAGCAGGGAGTTCTCAGAGAGCAGCTTCATCAAGTTTACTAAAACACTTTGCTGACTACACAAGCTACAACAGCTTGAACGAGCTAATGTAGTACATTTGTATGTCCCCAAAGGTAAAGTTTTTTTATGCTAGATGTGACACTTAAAAAGAATAATTGCTTTCCATAATCAAATCCTCATTTATTTCTCCATTAGCAGAATCACTGCTTGTGTGACATTGCATTGCATGATCTATTAGTGAGGTTGGGAGTGAGACAGAGATAAGCGTACACAGATATCAATGTGTGTACAGTTCACACACATCTGTCCTTTAAATAATTTTTAGTTTTTATGTTTGTGTACATTTTGTTTGTATATAGTTGATGTGTCAGAACCCCAGAACTGGTGGTGGTGCAAGCTCCAGGGTTGCACTATCTGAGGTAATTTTGACTAGCTCAGGTTCTGCAAGTGGTCTTACGACCAGAGTATAATAATTTAGAAGAGGCCTTGTGTTGCGTTAGGTAGACCTCTTTTGGTTATCAAGCTCAATGTTGTTTCAAAGATAACTGCATTTTTGCACTGCTCTTAGTGGTGCTGGCATGGGGTATGTTTGGCCACTAATTAATTTTTTTTTGGCTGATATGCTGTATGATATGCCCTTTTTATTTTCTGGACTGTGTTCATCTTTTGTCCTTGCCAAACTTTGTTATTTCTTTTGCTTGCCTTCTCTTAGGCGGCTGTTGTGTTACTTTGAATTATTTTACCTTGCAAACCTAAAAATAATTTGAAAATGTTTGGAGGAGATTTGAGACCTGCAATGAGTAGCAAATTGCAGAATACATGCTCTGTGGCCTATTTCTAGTTTAAAATGCTATTGCACAATTGCATAACTGAAGTGCTGAACTCAATTCTCTTGTCCAGTTGCTTCCTCTGAGGCCTATGCTCATACACTTGTATAGGGAAAAAAATACACTTTTTAAATATCCTAGTAATTTTAATGAACCAAGAAAATGAATTATGGCAAGAACTTTGAAATAAAGTTGTAATTAAATTCGAAATATCATTCTTCAGGTTTCAGTCAAAAATTGTTTAAAAAAATATAGAAACCATTTTATTATTGCAGTAGCTATGAATTTTGGCAAATTTTTTCCTCATCTTACAGTAGCCAGATTGCACTGTGGTAGCTGAAATTAAGCAGCTATAATTCATGGAGAGAAGGATCAGATCTGAGTGAAATGTGACTCAAATACCACCCTGTAGTTACATGAAAGAATAAAGTGTAAGCAAAATATTTGGAATATGTATAAGCCAAATTTTCAATTAATAAGAAAATGTATCTTTGCTTTCTGATAATTACCCGAATTTGAAAAAACAATATTTAAACCTCTGACAGAAGTCCTATGATGTTTTTCTTTCTTTTCAGTCCCTTTATTCTGTATGGTTTTTATCACTTTCATATATTTTTTGAATTACTCTTTCAGTAAATATTTCTACACTTTCAGCTAGGTCCTCTGTGGCTGCTCTTCCTCTATTCCCATTGCCTCTTGCCTTCCACTATAAGTGCTGAAACCAATGCTTTGCAGACAGCAGTGTGCATTGTTAAGGTTCTGTGTAGCACTCGTCCTCAATCTTTTTTTAATCAAACGACTGCTTCCAAAATGCTTTTTTTTTAAACCAAGATTCAAGTCATACTGGTAAAAGTGAAGCCAAGGGACATGGGGTCAAGGAAAGGGCTAATAGAGTTTTAAGTTATTTTCTGCAGTGTTAAGAAAAGGGTTGGTGCTTTAGAGAGGAGTATAAAATCACAGACATTTGCTTGTGTCTGCTGGAGATGAGAAAGTTAAAACTGAGGTTGACAGGAAAAGGAAAGTATGATGTTGCCTGCAGTCTGTAAGTGCATCAGTGCTTTTCTTCACAGAAGTTGGAGACGCTGCTCTAAAAGCTTATCTGATAATGGCTACTGTCAGCTGCAAACTATCAATTTACAAGGACCTCTTATCTGGTCTAAGGCAATTCTTAACATTCAGGTTTCTGAGCACTGTATTCTCTGTGTTGCCATTTCTTAGGTGCCAAAATATGAATTATCTGGTTCTGGAATTTAGAAGGTGATGGGACTGGGGGAGGAGAGAGGGGGAAAAGCTGGAACCAGATGGATTAAATGGTGTACTATATACTATAAACCCAGTCAGATTTATTGACGGCCCACTCAGCAAAGTCAATGACAAATTCTAAGAAATTTCATTTAATATGTTTCTAATCTATAAATGCCATTGCTAATCTGTACTAGAATTCCTGCTCTCCAAGGATGTAACTATTTCTCCAAACCGCTCATGTATTCTTTATTTCAAATGCCTGCTTCATTAAGTGAGTTTCTAAACTTTGAAACTGTTAGCTATTTATTTAGCTCAGCCTGGTCTGCCAGCAAATTGTGAGTTTCTTCTGCTTCCTTAACCTTTCCATCATGGTCCTCCTGGAGCTGATATGGTAGCAGTACCCTCAGGCTCCTTAATGAAGTTGCAGTAACTTATCTCTAACTCAGGAAAAAATTCTGGTTTGGGGGCATTTTGATTGTTTGCTTAATTTGTATCTTAAAATAACAACAGTACTTTTATATCCTTGCTCAGTCATTACAGAATAAAACTAAACAAAACAAAACAAACTAAAAAGCCCACAGTTTTTGATCCAGCAAGACATTCCAGAAAATTTTAAGATCTACTTCAAGAAAATAACTAATCAAATACATATTTTAAGTAGACAACGGGAAATATTTTCTCACTAAGTCCTTCTTATTAGCTGCTAAGTTTATTGAAGAAAGTAACTGTTCTAAGAGTGGTTTTTTTAAGTACTTTCTTTTCCTTGACTAAGTTTATGCTAGGAAATGAAATGGGCAAGGGATAACTCTGACTGGCTGGCAAAGCATAGCTCAAATCTCTACAGTTGGTTTTACCTCCCAAAACAGAGCAGTCATATCTACACTGCCTGTTGGCAATGAACCTTATCCCAGGGAGACTCTCAAGCCTTGCTCTGGGCTCAGGACTCTGGACTGAAGAGTTCTTCTGGCTGACTCAAGCCACATCTGTGCCAGGCAGTGTGCTAGAGATCTAAAAGCAGGGATGGCTGTATCACAGAGTTTGAGCCCTAGTTAAATTATTGTTGTAGACGTGGATTCTACAGCACAGAGAGCTTTTAGCGGGGACAACTGCAAATAGCTATCGTCCTCCTTTCTTCAGCTCTTTTTTAGCCTTCCAAACCAGTGCAGCAGTGATATGAAAGCAATTCCTTGCAGGATCAGTTGTCTCAGTCTTGTTTCAGAACACTGTAATTATAAATTAATGGCATGGATGCCATAAGAACACTTAATACATTTCATCTGAAAGGCTATCCTAGTTCTCTTTAAAATGAATGTACCCATCATTGGTCTGACAGTACAAAGCAGTATTACAGCCTAAGAGATAACTTCTCACAGTACCTTTTTGTGCATGCTTCTCAGGTATGGATTGCAAATGTGCAAATGTTTTTCTGGCTAGTATGCAGTATTGTCATGGTCAAAATTACTATTGGACTGCAGAGAAGTACTCGTACAGTGATATGCTTACTTTATTCATTGCAGTGATTTGCTGAGATAGAAATTTCTTAGGTCTTTGTCCATATGTCTGATGGCAAAGCCAGTGCTTCATAGAATTGTTGTCTGGACAGAATGTACAGTCTAGGCCCATAATGTCTTGCCTTTCTGTTTCTGAACCTTAGTACGCATTTTCAAAACCATTACATGGGTTGAGAACTCACGTACAGCTGTAGCCAATTGCTTTAACCCCTGCTTTTTAGAGTGTGTGCTCACCCAGAAATCCCAAATCATAAATTCAGGATGGGTGAGAACCAAACCAAAAAGCAGCTAATCCCTTGAAGGGAGGATGATTACTGTGTGAACAAAGGGTTGGAAGGAACCTTGAGGTTGGGAATTCAATTGCTATCCCCAGGCAAGGCCAGCTTCAAAGCTACATCAGGTTGTTCAGGGTCTTATCCTGTCAACTTCCTACATTCTTCAAGAACTGATGTTCCACAGCATCTCTGATCCATCTGTTTTAAGGCTCTCCAGATGTATGTCAGACCCTGAAATAACTCAAAGTTATTCAGAAACTAATATACATCATTTTTTGTGTACCAAGGGAGGCAAAATCTGTCTCTAAATATCCTTTAATGGACTAAATAGGAGCATGAGGTATTCAGGTATCAAAAAAATTAATTAATTGTAATACACATTGTTTTTAACTGAAATAAATAAACATTTCCATAGGGAAAAGAGATTTTCATTGTGATACACTTAAGACACGGGCAATAATACTCATAACTACAAACTAAGATGATTTGCTTTATATTTATATTCATTAGAATAAGGCAGGTAATGAAAAAAAGAAGAGCAGTTCTTTCAAAGAGAATGTACTGTTAAATTTCTGTCCCTTTGAAGGTTTTTTTAAGAGAAAGAATAAGAAAAAAATACCTTCTTTTTTTCCTCTTTAATATAGTATTAATATCAAATGGTGATAATGTAGAAAAAACAGCTATATTTTTAGAAAGCATTCCACACTACCTTCTAGACACAGGGAGCATGACTCATGGTAGCAGTTTCTGTATAAATAAGCTGAAGAAAAATTATGAGAAAAACATTAGCTTACTTTAAGTTTCAAATAGTCAAAATTACATTGAAAAATTTAGCCTTGTAATAAACTTTCAGTAAAATTAAGGCATAAAATATAATTGAGTATCTCTTCTTGATTTACTCTTTATATAAAAATTCCTATGCCAGATGCATCATATTGTTAGCATCTTCCGATAGCTTATTCTGTGTTGAATACATTCTGACATCTAGCATTTCTGTAGAATATTCAATGCTATTTTTAATTACAGCATTTATAGTTTTGTATCATATATGCATATGTATCTGCAATATATATAATGCTTATATTCATATACATATATATGTGTTAATGTTACTGAAGGCAAGTTCAGAATATTTTTTGGTGTTTGGTTTGTTTTTTTTCCCCTACTTAGAGCAGAAAGTTGCAAGTCCATTTGAGATCCTCTTTGCTTTCTATGGGAAGTACCGTGCACAATTTTAGGCACAATTTTGGACCTGCGAAATGAATCTATTGTAGAAGGTTTAATGCTGTCCTTCATATTTCTATTGTATGACCAGTTTTAACTAGTGGTTGATAAAACACTGATTTTATTTCTGAAAAAAGACAGAATCTCCTAAAGAGATTGACCATAAGTGAAAGCTGAGGCAAATTTTGTTGGAAGTAATACTGTGTCATGTCTCTAATTTGAGTGGAACACAAAAGTTCTATAATAGTTTGTCCAAAGTATAAAAACACTTGGGAAAAAGATTTACCTTGCAGAAGGTCAAGAAATGAGCACTACAGTAGGTGCCAAGAAGCACACTGAAAGAAATAGCTGTGTTTAAAAGCACTAAAATGCTGACCTTCAGAAAGAATAGTGGCAGATGATGCTTTTATTCAAAACAAAAGGCTTCATCTTTTTATGAATCAGATGCATTATCATAATCAGCATCAGTTAGCACTCACTGACAAATATTATTTTTGACATTTCTAGACTTAGCCTAGTTTCAGCACATAAAGAAAAGACCTTGCTCTTCACTGCCTTTGGAAGAACAAAATACCAAAGCAAAAGTATGTATGATAAGTGGTTAAATAAACAAATGGATTAACTTTGAGTGTACTTCCTCTTAAAGCAGGTTTGGTTTTTTGGTTGTTTTTTTTTTTTAATAATTTGATGTTATAACCACTGCAATTCTGTCCTAGGTTTGGCTGGGATAGAGTTAATTTCTTCTCACTAGCTTGTATAGTGCTGCATTTTGGATTCAATATGAGAATAATGCTAATAACACACTGGTGTTTTGGTTGCTGCTAAGTACAGTTTATCCTAAGTCAAGGACTTTTTTCTGTCTTGTGCTCTGCCAGTGAGGAGATACAAAAAAAGGCCATCAGGGAGAAGAGCCAGAACAGGTGACCCAAACTGGCCAAAGAGATATTCCACACCACAGGACATCATGCCCAGGATATAAAGTGGGAGAGTAACACAGAGGGGGGCTGATGGGGATGCAAAGACAGAGTCTGGCATCTGTCAGATGGTGGTGAGCAATTGTGCTGTGCATCACTTCTTTTCCCTTGAGTTTGTTCTTTTTTTCTTTTTTCCCTTTCATTATCATTATTGTTTTTTACTATTATTAATTTTACTTTTTTTTCAATTATTAAACTGTTCTTATCTCACCTAAAAGTTCTACTTTTGAGTCTTCTCCCCATTCCACTGGGATGGGGGAGGTGAGTGAACAGTTGTGTGGTGCTCAGTTGCTGTCTGGGGTTAAGCTGTGACAGTTTTTATCATTTGGTATTATAACCACAGTGGTTCACACCAATGTTCCATGTAAAGACCAGGTCTGTCAGTACAGTTCTGTAAACTGCAGTCACTCAAACTTAACTAATGCAGTTTAAGATACAATTTTTCTCTGCATGGCTAGTTCAGGTGTGTGACTATGTGCCACATGCAAACTGCAGCTGACCACTTCGATTTCTAAAACAATACATGCTTAGCTCTTTATCCTCTCCTGCATTTATACAGGTCAAGGCAAGTGTCTCTCTGTTTTTCAGTCTTCCAGGTCACACTTTATAGTCCAGTCACATCTTACCCCAACTGGATGACAGTGTTAAAATGTAAGAAGTGAAATACAAAAAGTTGGAGTTCAGGTTGGTCTGCCCACTCAGAGAAAAAGGCAGTAATGAAAGCTGACGGGTCTGTACCTTTCTTTTTTCACGTAAGGAGTAATTGAGTACCTCAGCTGATAAATTGAATAGAACTATGCTTCTCTGCCTTTCTTTCACTATCCTCTGAATACAGGTAATTTGTACCACAAAAGATGGATACAGTCTGAGTATTGCAAAGTTATAACCATTTACTTATGACAAAGATGTCATAAATTCTCTCTTTCTTCTTCATCTGCTTGCTGCTACTTCTCAATTTCCAAAGCCATAAATGTGAGCAGAATCTTGTAGCATATTGGTTCTTACAGCTCCATTAGCAAATATGGTACAATTATCAGATTGGGTTATCAGAGGTGATTTTGCTGGAGAGAGTAGGAGAATATCAACGGGAACCATTTTTTATCTTAAGGGGCTAGAAAATACCACAAATACATGTAACAACATTCATAGGTTAATTAACAAAATTTTCTCTGGCATGTACACTACATTTTCCTGACTAAATCACACTAGTCTCCTGGTGTGGAATCAAAGAGATGTTGTGGAGAAAGATTTCATACTCATCATAGATGTACAAATTTATTTATTTATCCATCCTTAGGTTGTGAGAACTTTTTCAGAACATCCTGGACTTTCAATGAGGAAGGGAAGGCAGAAATGTTCACTTAAGGGAAAATTTGTATTGTAAATTGAATAGTGAATCTGTTAAATTCTAGCTAAGAAATCCCTGCAATATGTCTCAACAGACTGTAGAAGGAAAGGTATGTCTTTATCTTCTCTCTTGGTAAATACTTCATCACAACGAGCAGGACTCTTCACAGTGGTAAATTGCAACTTCAGTTCTCATTTCCTTTATATTTCACATGATGACATTACACACAAAGAATTGTCAGGCCCGTGTAGAATATAGCATCACTCAAATATACAGAGACCTCTCCAGACAGCATAAATTACAAATTAACCCCAGAGACACAGTCATGTCTTTCTCCATCTCTTGCCTAGTTCTAAAGGGAAAAAGGAAAGTATAATTGGACAAAAAAGCTACTGTAAAGAATTACCTCCCCAAAATAAGTTGATTGTAGCCTGTATCATTCTAGTGATGCACGTTGTGGCACAGCTCCAGAAAGAACTGTACAAACGTGGAAGAGGAAACTTTAATCACTGGAGCAGGAAAAGAAGATTGGGGCAGGATGTAACACAGAAACGTGAATATGTTTGTCAAGCTTCACTGCCGAGTCCAGTATCTTTTTAAGCCATGCTCCCAGAGTCTTGCAACATTTAAGACTTCTCCAAATGGCTCTTGGGCTTCAAGCATACTCCCTGACACCTCAATTGGGAAGCTTTCCTCATCTTGAAAAATGAGCTGGTCTGGGTTCAAGACTGTCTGGGAGCTGGGTACAAACCTGATGGATAGGGAACTGATCTTTCTATCAAACTTTAAATGTCTGAAGACAGAACTACTTGTCCTTTCTTGCACAAAGACACAAAAATTCCTTCCTTTAATTTTTTAGCCCTCTAAATTCTGTCACTAGGTGAGAATGATTTGAACTGAAGTAGTGTATAAGGTACCACCCCTGTCAGACAGAGTGGCAGGAAGTGACATGGCACAGCTGGTCTTATGGACATGTTAGGTGGATTTTGCCCTATAGAGGTACCATGAAATCATCATTCATTTTCAAAGTAAAATACCTCAACTACCCTCAGCATGGCTTGCTCATCAGCAGACAATTTCAGAGAGCAGTCAAGCTCACAGAAAATAAATACAGCCAGGAAACCACATACGTTCTTTTCTCAGTTTCTCAGAACTTCACTTTCAGAAAGACACTGCTAGTCATTTCTGTTTATTGTTCTCCCTGTTTCTAGCTGTTCAGTTTGCCAGATGAACATAATTACTGACAGAAATTACAATAATTTAAAAGTAAAATTGAATTACTCTTACCATCCTCTTTCAAACACTATCTGAAAGGATTTAGAAGGGTTCAGATTTCAGACCACTGTACTATTATCATAGAAAATCCCATATGCCTCATTCTTCAACTTTTTCTTCCATATTCCGCTTTCCATACATAATAGTTTCCATTCATTGACAGGTCAGTCTGTTTATGCCTAAATATGATTATACTGCTTTCACCATTAAGGAACAGGAAACTGCAGTCTGGGTAAACTCACTTCTAGCATCTGCCAAATGCACATCTTGTCTGAAAACCAGCTGGCTACTGCTAGGTCCAGTATCCCCTTACCCTGTGAATCTGATGGTGCCATATCTTGTTATCATCTGAAAATCTGGTCACAAAGGACAAGTATTAAACATTTTCCTGACAGAGTACTCATTTTTGCACTTATTGGTCTCTATAGCCTTCGCTATGTAAAATGCATTTTGCATTTCCTGCATCTCAAGTATGATGGTCTTGACCTAATACATTAGGAGAAGATGCTTGTATAGATAATATGCCATTTTAGAATGCAAGCTGATGTGGTGCATACCTCCCAAATATGACCCGAATGAACTAGCAGATTCCTCTGGCAGACATTTGTATCAATGATTCCTGGAGTGAATAAGATGAAGCTCCATCAACATACCCCTACCTATGCACCAGGCAACAGCTGGAATTTACAGACATCTCATGGAGTACAGTAACTACAATTTTAAAGAAGTAAATTAGAAGATTAAAGCAAATTATGATTTTTTTCTCATTTTTGTAAAATAACGTATACCTGTGTTTTAAAGAGAGTTATGAAGATGGCACAAATAAAACAAAATTGAACCAATAAAAATTAACATCTATAGCTCAGTTCTTTATTCTTTTACTATTACTTACAATCTTTCCCTAAAATGTGGACCATCTCCAGCCACTCTCCAGTTAGGAAAATATCCTTTTTTCTTCCATTTAAGATACCATTAGCATACTGAGTGAAGTCATAGTAAAATGACTACAAATACTATGAAAGAGAAAACATGTGAAAACCAGTATTATGAGAAGTTTGGCTGTACTGCTATGACTTTCCATCAACACACTAGGGATAAGCATCCTGACTGCTGAAGGTTTGCTAATAGGAAAACTGATTTCTGGCACTAGTTCCAGTCTTTGGCACTCAGCTTAGCACAACCCTGACTGTAGTCGAGGATAGATCTACAGAACTTCTGTTTTCTAAATTTCTAATAAAGAACAAATATTTTACCAAGGTGACTGTATTTTACATCAGGCTGTAAGAAAATGCTTACAAGGTTGAGATGTAAAACGGATGCAGCTGCCAAAGCAAGTATTTTGTTGCATTTTACATTGCTTTAGGTGCTCTATCTGGACTCACACTTTCTTTGCAACCTTGTATACACATGCACAAATAGATATGTAAATGGATATATATAAAAAAACATGTATTTTTTAACATGGCCTAGTTTTGCTGTGGAATGATGGTTCATGTAAACAGAGTGCACAGTGTATGTTAAGGTAATAGATCCACAGTGACTGAGGCTCTTCCTCTTGCTGGATAGACAAATCTATAGGAGACTCTCATATTATGACATCAAATTTGGTTTTCTTATAGACACTAATTTTCTTCCAGTTTTCAATTTTTGAATACAGTTTGGGTGAATAAAAAAGAACTACATTTATTTATTTTTAAATAAAATCCTCTTCAAGAATTAGCACAGTAGGCAATGTGTTCAAGTACAGGGCCAATGTGGAGGCACTCCTAAAGAAAGATAAACAGTAGAACAGCAGGTCCCTTTTGTAGTAATAATACATAAAGAGTTACAGTGATGCTTTAAAGAAAGTGCTTCATGCTGAACTGCTATAAATCTGAGAGCTGACAGCAAATGGAGATTTCCTTATATGGTTTTTTTGAAGACGATATTAAAAGCCTCTTTTTTGCATTTTTATTCATCACAGAATCTTCCCTGTGCAGCTCTTAGGAGGCAGAGGAAGACAAGGCTTTCTTGCTCCATCTATTTTCATTAGGAATGAAGTTGTCTGCTTTTTACTGAATTCTGCCTATTCCTTCCCTGAGACTTAGAAAATATTACCATATTCTTGCTTTCCAGTGCTAGAATGAGATTCCCATGATTCTGCTTTCCTGGGAAACCTTTGTGGGATTTTGCAGTTGCAGAAAGATTCTTGTTCTCAAAAGGTGTTTCACAAGCCAAACAAGTCTCTAATACATTGTTCCCATGGAAGTTTCCTTCTCTAATGCACAATATGACCATGAGTTCCCCCTTCATCTTCATGAGGTTTTGGACCAGGCCTGGTTACAGGCTTGGGGTGATACCTGGACTTTCTACCCTGCAGTTTCCAAAGTGTTCAGATTTGTAATTTTGGTTCTAATAGCTTAAGTATTTTCCTGTTGAAGAGAAACACTAATGTAGACCGTGATATAAAAAATTCTCAATCAAATAATTTGAAGTGTTCCAACCTGAAAATGGAAAAGCAGAGGTCTTGTTCCAGGTGTGTCATGAAAGACTAAAGCCAGGATAAGAATGTCAGCGCATCTGCCAGATTCTGCTTCATGTTAGGATACAAACATTAAAAAGCTGTCATGCTCTGAGATGTCTTTAATCTTGTTGTGATTACATGTCAAATTAAGGGGTTAAGAAGGTAAACCTTTCTGCTTTGGATTAATCTTTTTCTTCTTTTCTGAAATTAATTTTTCATATCAGAAAATATTCATTCATGGATCCAGGGAAAAGTAAATACAAATGTTTGGGAGTCAAGACAATGAGCTAAAGATGTCCTATAATTAACTTTGTTTTATTAATGGTTCACTTATTTTAAAGTAATTACATTCACAGAAGTAATATCACTGTATTCTTAAAATAAGTTATATGCATGCTTGAAATAACAGGAGGGAAATCAGTCTTCCCCTGCAACAGCATCTCGGCTTGGAAAACACAAAAACATGGACCTCTGGCCCTGCACACTTGCACTTCAGTGAGGTTGCTCACATCTTTGAGTGCAAGCAGAGGTATGACGATAATATTAAGGACTATGAATTTGCCTACTGGGAGTTGAAGCTGACTGAAAACAATGACCTTTCAGTCATATTAAAGATATATCTATTTGTATAGCTTGTTTAATATAGCACATATTGCATGTGTACAAAATAACTATGCAGTAAATAGACTGAATGCAGAATTATAGCAGCATACTTACTCTCTTTTTATTCTCTTTGCCTATAGTTTGTAGCAGCAGTTCAAATAAAAATTCTGTTCTGAAAGTGGCTGAACCACCTTTCTTCCAAAGTAGTTGTCAAAAGACAGTGAAACTTAATGGTTAAAAATATTTACTGAATGTAAATGTAGTTATCCTAAGGATATATCACTATTCCAATAATTTAAGTGAGGCTTTGATTAGACTTCTTGCTACTGAAAATAATTAAATTTGTAGAGGGAGGATATATTAAACATAAGTAGCCATTAGCAAAACTGGAGAAGAGGCGATCACATCAGGCAGGTGAATAGTTAATCAGAAAAATACAGGATTGTACACTTCAGATGGATTAAGGGGAACCATTGCCAGAGAAATATGTGCATTCCTAAGTCATATAGTTATACAACCGATAAAATGTCTAGTTATGTGATCCTAGAAAAGGAATATGCACAGAAAGAGAGATCCATCTGAAAACAATAGATATTTGTAATGTATCAACATGATAGAATTTATTCCTTTTGCCATTATCCTCTAATATTTTATGAGGATTTTGTCTCCTTCCTTAAAATGAAAAGATACTACAGCCTGAGAAGTCTTTAAACTTGTGAGTATATGTCAAATTAAGGGGCTAAGAAGGTAAGCCTTTTTAGTTTGGATTGGCTTTTTCTCCTTTTCTGAAATGAAATTTTCATATCAGAAATTATTCATTCATGTGTCCAGGGCAAAGCAAATGTAAATGCCTTGGAGATAAGACAATGAGTTAAATATGTCTCTATAAAAATCACTCCATGTTATGAGAACTTATTGTAAAGTATGGTAATAACCTACATTTCACGTGTGATAGTGAAAATATTATAGTGACACTACTATGGAATAGGAATTTTTTGTGTTTAGATTAGGCATGGTGCACATTCCCTGCCGCAGAAATTTAAAAAAAAAAAAATCTTCACTACACAGAATTTTACAGAAGCAGATAGATTTGCTCAGGTGAACACATTAAATATATTTCCTGCATAAATAACTTGAATTTTAACTGATTGTTTTCAATTCTTAAACAATTGCTAGAGCTAATCAACATTAGATGTTCTTTTGAAATATCAGGCAGAGCTGAAGTGTTTGGGTCTGGATTTACCTGTACAGGAAATTGCCTCCATCCATTTTGAAGTGGCATTTGTCGTCTATTTTTCATCAAGGCCTGCTCATTTCTGTTTTGCTGATAGTATTCTTCTGGAAGGGCTAGTGAAGAAAAATAAATTAATGAGGGTAATTTGGCACTTAAATACTGCAACAACTGTGGGAGCAATGTACTTTGCCTGCTGTGGCTATGTACCAATGCCTTCTAGTCCATTCAGTCACAGGTTTGAGTTGTATTCTTTGTTTAACCACATAACCACTTTGTGCTCAGCCTTTCAAGAGAGTGCTACAGAAAATTGTATAAATTAATTCTTTTTGTCTGAGTGAAAGTTGCTTAATTGGATATGTTGTTTTTCACTACCCATATTTAAAATGTGACAATGAAGTCTGCAGAAAATCTAGAAGCATTCCTATTTGTACAGTGTTTAGTGATCTTAGGCATTTAGTTTTAAGGGGTATTATTAGGAAGAGAATGTTTACTTTCTGTAGGCCTTCAACACAAAAAGTTAGCTATCCATATAAAAAGCATGAATGCTGATTCTGACTTATCAAATGGAAGTTACCTCTGTGTAAGGCCTAGGACTATAGCCTTGCTACATGAAATAGATAATTTAGCTTAAGTAATTTGCATAATATGTAAAAGTAATATTATAGTATTGTTGGAAAAACCGCTTCCTGTTTGACATTGTCTTTTGCATCACAATCTGCAATCTTGACATATGAGGCCAGTCACTTATCAGTCACTTATCACTTATCTCTCTGTTTAGAGATAGAAATTATAAGAATGATTATTCAAAAGAAATTGCATCATTGTACACTATTACATAATTCTATATTTATTCCTATCTTCCTAATTTGATTTTTTGCTTGTGGAATACCAATTTTTTTCCAAAAGATTTTTTTTTAAATAGAAACATATTAAGGTTATGCATCTATGAAGACATAAATAAAAACCTTTCTGAAACTGCAACTGAAAACAGAAGTTTATAATAAAAATTATCATAAATAATGATGCAGATGTTTCTTGGCAAAATTATTACAGTATATGTCTTCTCCTTAGTGCTGCATTTTGAAATTAAATGTAAGCATTTCATATATAGGAGGCACATCAGAATTAAATATGTTAACATAGAGAAATTTCTTAATGATTCATTTTTCCCTTGAAAAGAGTCAAGTTTCAGCTAAATGAGTCACTTTCCATCTACTTATACAAGATATATCTTGTCTGTGTTGTAATGCAGTACAGATGCACAACAACTGTCTAGACATTTACCAGCCCATCGATAGGAGAATATTGAGAGCACCACAGCCCAGGTCTCTGATTTGTCTCCCCAGTAAAGGAGAAGGGAATCATTGAAACCTGTGGGGAATCTGAGAAGAAAATACTATGGATTTCTGTCTAACATTATTGATGAAAGTTAAATGTCTGCTCAGAACCATAATCAAGCTCAGGAGGCAACAAAACATTTGTGTGAGCTGTTTAACTGAAAGTGAGGTGAAAAGGAATCCTGTTGTGAAAACATGAGCTATTTGGGAGTTCAGCTCGGACAAATATCTTGTTCTTGAGAAAACGAAAGAGGGACTGTGAATCACAAAACACTTTAAAAACTAACTCTTTCTAGCAGGGATGCCTTGTAATTGCTTTTTCTTTCTTCCACATATCTTGCATCAGCTCTAAAGGTTTTTAACTCAGGTTAAAAGAGGCACACCATAATGAACCTACACATGGAAGCACAGCTGAGTTTTTCAACTTCAATAGTTTCAACAACATTCCCAGCAGGCCACAATATTATACTAGGGTTTGGGGTTTTTTGTTTGTTTGTTTGTTTGTTTGTTTGTTTGTATGTTTGTTTGTTTTTTAATAACAGTCTTTCAGTTTGAACGGTTCAAGCCTTAACATCATAATTTTTTGCCTTACAGGACAGATTGGAATTATAGGCTCCTTTCTGATTTTTAAGTTTTTTAAAATCTGGTGGTTTACTTTCAGCCAGATGGGACTGCCGCTCCTCCATGACTGAACCAGATGTTGATTTGCATCAAGTTTTTGGCAAAGAGTTCATATAATTTTTGTACTGACTGATTCATTTGCATATCAGCCTCATTAATAATGTATGGTCTCACCGCAGTGAATAACTGTGACCATCTTTTCCATATAATTAATTCATATATCTCATCACTGCCCTAGATAAGTGTACCAATACCTACAGGTAAACTAAGTGGTAATGCTACTTGTGATCTTCTAAAATCAGAGTATAGCTGCTTTTGACCTGTTATTTTAAGCATCTAAAAACTAAAATTCAGAGTTTTGGATTTAAAAGAAAGCATGCACCTGCATGAGATGTGTCCATCACCATGAAGAGAGGAACCCAGGACTAGAGTTGCATTATTTAGAAAGGGAGAGATCGGATGTGCATTTTACAGTCTTAATTTTCTCCTTTCTTGTCTTCTCCAAGACAAATATGGGACAGTATTTTTTCAGTGAAGTTCTGCAGAACTGAGACTAAACAATGGTGTTTACTAGACTGGAAATCCATTATAAGCCAGCTGCGGGAGCATGGATAGACCACATTTGCCCCCAGGCATGCACATCATCTGCTGGTCATCAAATATGAAATTGACTTGAATGTTGTGCTTGGGAAGAGGCTCTGGAATGTACCAGATCTTGAAAGGTTCATTTAGGCCATGAACTGAGCTTATACCTGTATTTCAGTTTTGGAGGACACAAATCAGCCTTGGAGTCTTACCAAAGGTATATATCATGTCAAAAACTGGGATTTTTTTAATTATTCTTTTTAAATAGGGCTTTTCTTATTTGATGCAAGGCCTAAGTGTTGTTATGCTTCTCACAGTTGGAAATTAAACAGTTCCAGTTCTTTCTAGACTAAAGTTACTGAAATGATTTTATATAATATATTTATCCCTCTGATAGCATCTGTGGATATATCCTGTCTCTGTTTAGAGACAAGTTTGGGAGAAAACACTCTGGAATGAGTGTTTTCTCTAAAGGAAAGGGTTTCAGCATTCCCTTCCCACCAATTCAAAATGAATATTGGTCAGTGAAAGTGAAAAAAGAAAAACCAAACAGATGTTTATAGACAGAGTGCCCAATGACATGGAGAAAAAAAACCCAAAAACAAACTGTTAGATATTGAGCCTTCAGAACCTTACCCCCGCCCCACACACACACACACAGAGCAGAACAAACAAAAAAAAAACCCCAAAATGTCAGGGGAAGGGAAAAAATCCACTACCGATCACATGGCGAGAAAGAACAAAATAGCGGACAGCCTTTGTCTCGGAAGGAAGAAAAGTCCACACAGAAGCTCGGGGGAAAAGAAAACAGGTGGGAACCTGGTGAAACTCCGATGTTGGTCCCCTCCTCACTGCAGGTGAAGCTGGTGGATTTAGAGTCCTTTCTGTCATTGGTTCAGCTTTTCCCGAGGTCTGGGGCCGCGATGGGGTGTCCCTGCAGCTCCCCTGTGAGTCTGTGCCGACTGTCTCCCCAGGGATGGTCTGATTCTCTGACCAAAACCAAGCTGAACAGTCCAAGAAGACACAACAGAAGCCACCAAAGAATTGCTACCGCAGTCCTGGGAAGAAAGCTCTTGCCTGAGCTAACAAAAACCAATCTAGCTAAGCAGCAGTGTAGCCTCCGATCTGCACGGCACTGGAGCAAGGCGGACAGAGAGACTTTGAACCAAGCCTGCTCAAGAGCCCCAAGGCTCCTACCCCTCCCCCGGACCCACCTTACAGCACCCATTTCTGGGCATAAAGCAGGTGATCAGGAATAAAGTATTGTCATAAAATCACCCCCAGAAAATCCACATATCAGGGAAGATGTTTTACAGCCCCCATAGTCCTGAGCTCTTGGTTATTCAGGTCAGGTAATGCTTGTCATTTTCTTCCAAATTTATTTCTTCTTTTCTGAGAGAGCCTAGGAGATCAGGAGCATCGGTGTGTACTGATGTCTTGTCCCATCATTTAGTTGGAACAAGGCTAGTGAAGTCAACTGAGTTACGGAGAACTGGAAAATATGTACAGAATTTGTCTGTCTGCAATCAATAGTCTCTCATGCTGGATCAACTGGAAACAATAACTTGCCACAGTTTGGGGCTTGCAAAATGCCTTCATGACCAGATACTCCAAAATTGCAAGCCCGTGATTAGTATATGGCACAGTGACCATAAACTAGAAAAAAAATGCTCTATTACTCATCTAATAAACCTGACACAGAACTCACATGAAAGATACTGTCCATGAAACCCTCCCACACTACTCAGATCCGCAGGTGATTAAAGAGGAGAGTAAATTATGATTTTGCTTGCAGCATGTGTCAATGAGCTGCCCATGAGCTGGCCAGGTTGGCAATCACTGCTATAATGGGAGGTAGTTTCCTGTATTTTGGGGAATAACAAAGGATGTTTTCTTCTATCTGCAAACAGTTAAAATATTGGCTCTCCCTAATATACAGTTCAGGTTGAACTTCGCTTCTAACATGATTCCAGCAATATCCTTTTAGTAAAGCATTATAACTAGCAGCTTCTTTTCATTTGAGAAGCTGGAAGCTCAGTTTTTAATTATTAGTGCTATATTGCTATTAAAACATTTGATCCCTTCACATAAGTCAATTACTCCTTTATATCAGTTTCCGTATCTAAGGACTGGAATAGTAACTTTACAGGAAAGTTTAGGGATCTGATTAATTAGCCAATGCTGAAGTGCAAGCATGAATTCTCCTGTGCCCATCTCCAACAATTTAATAGTTCCTTCAGAGAAATAAAAATTGCATTATTCAAGTTGCAGGACAAATTTAGTTTTGCAGATGTTCCCACATTAGAGTTTAGTGAAGACTCCATGAATAATACTCCTATTCCTCTGAAAAATACATATGGAATTGTAATAAAGGACATGTGTTTCTGCATGACTTGGCTTCATTTCACATAACACATATGCATTTCACATATTATATACAATTCTGGCGTCTAGGTGTATTATTAAATATGAATCTACAGATAAAAATATGAACACATTTATTTTTCTTCATATCCTAGCACTGAAGCTGCTTTGTTCATAACAGACAATGAGAAAATGTAGATAAAAACAATTTGTACAAAAATTTTATTTAGATTACATAGGCTACTTCAGATAGGATCATATCTTCAGTTAGGTCTGGTGTCTTCTTGATTTTTTCACTGAATTTACTGAAATTCAATAGTATAAAATGTAATAAGAACTGTGGGGTTTTGGTTTAGTTTTTGTTTCATTTTTTGTTTTGTGGTTTAGGGTGGGGGACTGAGGGTTTTTGGGGGGCTGGGGGGGGGCTTTTTTAGGGTGAATAACCTGGCAAATTCACTAGTTTCATAACTATATCTTCTAGTGGGAGCACTATGATTTTACTCTTCAGATAGCCTTATGTTTCCAGCTCAGGAAGGTATTGCTAAATGCTAACGTTATAGTTGATACTTTTGTAATGGACCCACTAGTTGCAATTTTTCTCCTTCTGTATAAAACATTGGAAAAATAGCGGGAATTGTAAACCAGCAATGATGACCTTTTAATTGCCAGGTTTGAGGTTTTTTTAATAATGTCTTATATGTGCAACATGCACAATAGTCATATTCATATGAGAGACAAAATAAATAATTTGATTCATTATGGTAGTCCTTCCATTAAGCAATGAACAAAAGAAAACTTGAAAATACTTTATAAAGACAGAAATAAGTTGCAAGTGATATTTGGATTATGTGGAAGGAAATGTATATATAAAATTACTTTGGTGAAGTGATGAAGTTAGTATTAATTTTCCAATACGGTTTCTGTATCCATTGTTTCTCAAGTTTTGCTGTAGTTTGAAGTAATGTTTTATGAGAGAAAAACCTAATTTGTCATATGGTTGCCAAAAGAATCCCACAATACCTATTAGGAATTACTTTTCAGTGGAGTTAAATAAATATACTTAAGCCTTCCTCATAACTGAGAGGTACAGAATTTTTTTTTTTAATAAAATCTGAAATGCTGATATAATCCACTTGTGTTAAGGCCAGTGCCAAAAAAGGAACTGTGACTTTTTTTTTTAGGTAGCCTGCTCTGCCCATAATGCTCTCTCTGCATATTTCAATAGCAAAATATCTCTCCTCCCCACTTTTTTTTCCTTTTAAGAGTTCTCTTGCCTGCAGCATTGCACACAGAAACAATACAAGTCGTCAAAAATTAGATAACCAATTTACTTGGAAAACGAATTAATGCTTTTCTCATCTGACACTAATTTTTTTGGAATTGTGTCTCAAGTGGAAAATGTTGGCTTTGAGAGCAGAATAGTAACAGTTACTTCTTTAGACTCAACAGGCTGGAATGCCAGGACTGGGAAGCCATGTCCCTAGTGTGACTGGAATATAAAGTGACAACCTTGGTGGGGTGTTTTGCTCTCACTGCTCAGTCCTGTGTGGGAAAGAGTGAACAAATTCATCAGGATTAAAATTTGTAGTTCATTAACAAAATTTAATGATGAAGAAATCCGTATTTCCTTAGATATTTGCATGTTGCTTCACAGAACCTGGAACATACTCAGTAGACTGGCACTAATATTTTGTGGTAGGTCTCCAGTATTCATGAAGACACTTCTTATTCATGAGTGAGTAGCTACTGGTAGCTCTCTAATGTAGCAGCCAGATTAGTCTGTAGTTGATTTATTTTGTGTTGTCTGTTGTCCTGTGAACAGTGCAGCAGCAGTGAGCACAGGGCAGGTTTTCTCTTGCTGTAATCACCTCTGCTAGAGAGATACTATGTATGATGGAAATGTGCATTAAAATTGTAATTTATTAATCATTTTCATCTGCAAAAATATTCTATGTATTTTTCAGTTTAGCCCTGAAAATCTCATTTTCACACAGACTTCATTTTTCAATACCAAATGCTACTCCAGATTTAACTGTCACATCCTTTTTTATGAATACTGGCAATACTTCTGGTACTACTTAGCAATGTGAAAGATGACAGTATTTCAGAAGATGGTGAAATTGAAAGTAGAAAGCTTCATGTAGCAAAAAGAAACAAAGAAGGGACTGCAAATTTGTAGTTATCATCTGACTCTTTATGTAGGTAAAGGACAACTCCCATTCTAGGTTCAGAGTATTACTCTGCATGTAATGCTGTTCTTCCAGCTTGGCTGCTAATGGCTGTGCTCATCCAGCACATTGGGGCAGCAAGGTCAGTGAGGGTGGGTGTCAGAGGAACCACTGAAGGACTTTTGGATTTAATTTGGGGAGCAAGAAAGCTTCACATGTAAATAAGAGAATGGCAGGAAACTTCTCTGTAAAATTATTGTAATTCTATTAATTTATTATCTTAATACAGTCATTAAAACTCTAGCATAATCCATGTATCATGACAAAAATTGAGAAAACTCCTAGGGACTCTTTAAATGCTAAAATAGTGTGTAGTTTCATATAGTTATTTTTTTGGCGTTCCTTGGAGAACCGTATAATATCAAAGCATATAAAATTAATTTTGGATAAAATGGTAATTAAACTGCAGCAGATTCGATTTGATTTATATAAGACTAAACTGGTGTCCTGTTTGGTTGGATTTTTTTTCCTAAAAGTTTATTTGAAAAATGTATTGTTTATAGTCATCTGTAAACTACAGGTGATTCACAGAAAAAATCCAAGGGGAAAAAAAAAAGATATTTAAACAAATGAAGTAGGTGTTTCTCTTCATACTCAATAGCTCATAGGCTGGGAAATTTGATCCTTCCTCACTAATGATTTTAATGTGTCTTGTTTTTTACAGAAATACAGTAACAGAGTAGAAGAAGCTATGTGATACTGTAAATATTATTACAGTCTAATAGGCTTTAAGTAAAACAGTGACATATACATCTATGTAAACATAATAATCTGTAACATATGTCAGTTGTCTATGTGCTAGAATTTAGATTTACACTTAAGGCCTCCAGCAGGTTTTTTAGTAATATGTGGTTTGCTTTCCTCAACACAAAATGAATCACAAGGTGAATCAGACCCTAAAAGTGCCTGCTTCTCTTCACTCATTATAAAATTAGTCTCGTTGGATAGCTCATTTATAAATATTGACTTTGTACAGGTAATTCACATTTAATCAGATGATTCCTACTCTTGCTTCAAGATAAAACAGTAATATATTATGCTAGTACATATAGGCTAAAGTGTCAACATATTCAATTGGTTGATCAGACATTTTTTCATCACTGGGGTGTTTGCTCAGTAAATTACTTCAGACATTTAAAAATGTCTCTCAACCAAAAAAATTAAAATCTGTGAGTTTAAGCAGTTTAATGATTGCATTTGCAGAGCTTGCTGCTATCACTTTCTTGATTTGTTGTTTCTCACTGTTCCTTCTTGTTTTCTGGGAACACTCAGGCGCAGTAAGTAACTTGTAATTTTTTAATGCTTTTATTTAAATGTAGCTAAGTGAAAAAAAGATTAAGTATGCAGCTGTATTTCCAGTAGAGCTTGCTATTTCTTAGAAACCTGTCTACTTCATTAAAGCTGAATTTCACCTTACAACACACAACTGCGTAAGAGTTTGCATTGTATTTGCAGCAGCAGTGTATTATAATAGGATGTAATGAGCCAAACAAACTATTTTTAACTCTTCAAAATGACAGACTAAGAGATTTCTTTGGAAATTCGGGGAGGGGGGTAATTTTTTGTTTTCATTCATTCCACAGTGAGTGTCAACGAAGAAAAAAATCATTGCTTAATATATATGAAGGCATGGTTTATTGCAACTGTGTTTAGCAATAAAGCAAGCTGTGATATAGCCAGCATTGGAAATGGAAGACTTGTATTTGTCCCTGCAACAGCCTACACAGCACCACACATGATGATTTTCTAATCATTTTCTAATTTTCATATTCTCTAATATGGCATCACAGCCCTCCCCTTGAAAGATTATCATGTGAGAGAAAATAATTATCTTTGCCAATTGAAACATTAGACCTCTAAGGAGAGTGGCTGTTTAAAACTGGTTTTTACTGATCTGGTTATCAAATAATTTCAGGTGGCAACATGGCCTATTCAGAAACATACAACAAATGTATGTAAGCAAATGTAGTTAGTCTCAGGTATGTTTCAATCCTAGCCTCTTTCACATGACATAATCATCTGCTTGAACACTGTAATAAAATTGGGTTTTCCCACTACTGACAAGCTATCACGAGCAGTGATACTGGCAGTCAGAAATGGGGAAGGTGCCCTTTCACCAGGTCCTTTAATTCCTCACCCTTTGTGCAGAACACACTCAGTCTTTTGTTAACTCCACTGGGAACTGTGGATGGAAGCACAACTGGAGGTGAAGGAACCATGAAAATGAAGGCACAAAGTGGAACCTTTTCAAAACTTTTAACCTATTTTTAATTATTGTCCAGATTGCTTGAAAGTTATGCCTTTTGCCTTAGCAGGTATCAAACTCTTCTGCTGTAGGAAGCTGCGGAGCCAATACTCAGAGTACCATTTTTTAAAGATAATTATTGAACTCTTTATTAAAAACAATCTGTAACTGTAAAATAATTTTTACAAACAAAGCTGAACCTAGATTATTTCACTAGTGCATAGAGCATTCTTGTGGTTATAGGTTAGTTGGGGATACAGCAGAGCTTCATTTCCCTCATCTAAATATTTTGACATTTTAGTGTTTTGCAAGATCTGTTTTTAAAGTCACTGTTTAAGAGTTATGGTCACACTTCATGTGTTCTTCTGGACTCAAAATTTACTGTATGCAAAGTGGAATAGCCTCAGCAATCAAGGGTTGATTGTTTTTTTTCTCTCCCTACCTCCCACCCCAACCGCCCCTTAATGCCTAGCCGTTGCATACAATGCTTTTGTAGAAGAGTTAAAATTCCCTCTGATAGGTATGGGAAGGAAAGCTTTTGTAACCTCTACTGTGACTGAATGCTTTAACTCTTCAAATCCCGCTCTGTATATCAACTTCATTAGGAAAAAAGAGTACAATAGGTCTGCTCTGGTAGAGTTTAAGAGATTGAGTTCTTTCTGCAAACATAGTAGGGAATAATTTAGTTTGCGAAGCCTGATAGGACTTAGTCCAAGATAAGTGCTTCACTCGTTACCAAATCCCAAAGCAGAACTTTAGGTACCATGAGAGCTTTAATTTGGGAAACTTAGAGCTCTGCAGAATTCAGACATGAGTAGGCAGCAGCAAATTAGATATTTCAGGCATCTGTGTTTTGTATTTCAGTTCTTAAATCTTGGTTATGTCCCACTTTAGATGCCTATGCCCTTATTTCAATGTCATCTATAAAACCCAGATCTCAAAGGTATAGCTCTGTTAGAGTATTAGTCTCTCACTGGTTCAATAGAAATTCACTATCTATCTTTAAGTATCACAGTTCTAGGATGCTAAATCTTACTGAAAAGCATGGGACTTAAATTCTTAAATACCCCTGTGTTTCATAAAAAGAAAGTTTAATTGTGCAAGAAAGTTGGCGTAATTTTACATTTATAGGTATCCCACTGGTTAACAGAATCAAATAATTTGAACTGAATTAGATGTACAGAGTCCCTGTGCAATGCCTTACAGGAGAGAGGCACCTGAGGGAAAGGTATGTTTATGTTCTGTTTTTGTCCTTCAGATTTCCAGTGTAGAAATACTTAGCTTGGGTACTGAAACAGTCCACTGTACAACATGTTGTGAAGACTAATGTACCTTGAGAATATAGGCTCCCTGCCGTAGGAAGCATTTAAAATGGCCTTTGATATCTTCACACAGCACTGTCAGACTCTGCAGTAAAGCCAGATGCTGACAATGGGCCTGATGAAACTCGACGTGGTTCTGAGTAAGGACCTGATTGAACCACTCTATAGAAAACACCATGAAAGGAAGTGGGGATAAACTCTGCCCTTTGAAGGTCAGAGTAAGGCATGTGCCTCTGCTCAGGGCTTTTGGATTATGCATGAAAGCCAGATCACGTCTTTCCTGAGAAAGAGATAGTTCCTACCTGTTGTACCCAGTGCTCAAAGATGGCAGTTTTCAAATGGTTCACTGGTGTGATTTTAAACAGGTTTGCAGCCACCAGGCAGCTAAGCTATTCACTTCTGTGGGGGTCATCTTTTTTCAGTCCCTGTCATTTTTATTGCTGTTTCTTTTTGCACAATTAACTATTCATTGAAGTAAAACTTTGATCCTGATTTCCATCCCCCCAGCTGTTCAGTTTAACAGGTGGATTAGAGAGTCAGTCAGCAGCATGATATTAAAATTTCTGCAGCAAGGAATGTGTTTTAGGTTATCACGACTTGCCTCTTTTAGCTGTGTTTTCTCACCAGGCATTCCAAGTTACCCCCTCTCAGTTCTGTCTTAGCTACTCTTGCATGGCTGGGCTGCAAATAGGAGCAGTGGAGCCCTCCAAAACCTGGCGCTATTATCTCCTCTAATTTTAGCACTGACATACTTTTCAGTGCAGTCCCAAAAAGGTTACATCATGGTTAAGGAGGGTGGGGGACTACAAAGAGGTGCAGAGAAGGACTGGGGGAATTCACAGAGGCAGGGGAGTTGAAGCCCTGAAACTGTATTGACTGTGAAGGTACTGACCATACTAATGTAGGATTAAATCAAGAGAGTGTGCCTGCTGCCTTGCATTTTGGCTCTAATGATGGTAAAGGACAGTGAATCCACACTAAAAATTCACAACAGTTCAACTGCATCAGTACAGTCAAAATAGTACATGGTTTCCATGCACACCAGAGGTATAGGCTCGTTCATTTAACATGGTCCTTTCAGAACCATTGTCCGTATTCCAAAAGCCTTGCCCTAGGCTGTCCTGGCAGACTGACCAGGAACTGAGTGGGTATGGAAAATGAATTGACTTGGTACTACAAGGAGTTGTTTCTCCGGGGTCAAGATTTGAAACACATTAGTGGAGAAGTGTATGTTCCCACTGTTCAGCTGGAATTTTTCTGTAGATGAACAAGAAGACTTTGCTGCCCAAGGCTGTCAGTTCAGCAATTTTCTGTGAAATAAAAAGAAAAAAAATCTCAACACTGAGCCTTCTAACCTTAATGGTGTTCCCTTCCAGATATATTAGCTGATTTTCCTGGGTTTTTTTCTTTTCAGTAGCTTAAAGCTCTATCGGTATCAGCATAGGCAATGAAATTGAAAGCTGTGTTTTCATGGTAGAACTTTATATAATGTTTTGTTATTGCTCCCCAATGAGTGTCTACAGACAACAAAATCACAAGTGTATACTCCTTGTGAATAAATCTTATGGATGTAGTGGATACAGTTCAGCAAAGAGGAATGTGAAGTTCTGCATGTATGCAGGACTCATCATCTATTTAGTGCAAGAAAGGAAACAACTAAGTGGGTAGAAGTTCTGCAGGAAAAGATCTCAGATTTGAAGTGGATGGCAAATTGTGTGTGACTCAATGTTATTAAGCTGCTGCAAACAAGGCAAATATCCTACTGGGATTTGTCAACAGGAATATAACCTGTAGGAGTAATCCTTCCATCCTGCTTAATGCAGAAGTAAGGTTTCAGCTCAAGTACTCCATCAAGCTTCAGGAAAGACATAAAGCAATTACACAGAGTCTAGAGAAAAGCAATGAAACAGGTCATAGGTCTGGTAAATTATGGCCTCTGAGGAAGGTATTTGAGGTTGTTAAGTCTTGGGAAAAAAAGGGGAGAAGATATCATAGTAGTCTTTGAATAAATAAATAGATGCTATGATCAGAAAAGATATATACTGCTCTCAAATAACAGGCTTCAAGGGCGGCACAGGACACTGGGAAAACCATTCTAAAGGAAAGATTGATCGGGTTTTGAATGGAGTGCAGTGATGTAGAATTTCTGTTACTGGATGTTTTTAAGAAAAGGTTAGACAAATACCTGTCAGGAATTATTTAGGTCACTAGGATAGACAGAAGAATGACTTTTTCAGTTGCTTTTTATAACTGTGTTCCATTTTTCTCTAAGTAGATATGTGACTTCTGTTTTTCACTTGATAGATTCTTTGGCTATACACATCAAGGAAAAAAATAAACTACTACAGTTTCTACACCAGGAACAAATACATATATTTCTGACTTACAGTATTAAATAACAAATGAAAATCTCACAATGACTGTCAGTTCTGTTGAATAATTAATAAGATGAGAAAAACCATACTCAAATGAGTCATTCCATACACACCAGAAGTCTGGGAAGGCAGAGTGGGTTCTTAGAATACCAAACATATGAACGTAATTACTGGAATTGCATGAAATCTGAAAGAATATTTTTTTATTGAATGTTTGATAAAATCAATTTTCTAATAAAGAAAAACTAAGAGGATAAGTAAAAGGAATCAAAGTCATAAAACGTTACAGTTAAAACTGAAGACTTTGAAAGGATCTTTATAATGAGAAAGAACAATCATTTACCACTTGATTAAAAAATATTTGGAAAAATCTTAACAGTATGGTACAGTCCCTGGAGAAGTAAAAAATAAAATAGTAGGTGAATACAAAGCAAAAGTACTGAAATTGTCTGCAACATGAAGGTCAAGACCTAGTACTGTACAGTGCAGGAGACTGAGTGAATGTACTATTATGCATAGCAATGCATTTTCAAGTATCATCAGCCACATGGGTAAGAGAAGAATAGTATTTTATAATTGGTAGTCTTGAACTCTTTGCTGAAATGTCTGGGCATGTTGTTTGTTAGAACTGAAAAAATGAGGGTTTTTATTTTAATCTTGGGAAAAATAAGTACAACTCATCATTATGAAACTGAATATCACCCCAGGGGTATAACCTTTGACAGTTTGATTATATGCTGTTTAATTTGGTCTCATATCACTTTGTACAGAAATAAAAATATGAACAAGTTATAAAGGAAACACTAAAATAATAACAAAGATCTATTTCAGCTTTAATTTACTCAGAGCTGTGAGGCAGTGTTTATGAGTGAGGGTTAAGCTGTTTGTGGGAAAGCAGTCCATACCACCTAAGCAACCTGTTTCCTGTATGTATCGAATAACAGAAGCAAACAGGAGGCATGCTCGTGTCACACCCCAAAAGCAGGCTGATTGTCAGACATCTGCCTGGGATGGTTGTTTTCTTGATCGGTGCCCAGCTGTCTCAACACTTAATGAACGTTTCCAAGACACTGGATTCTTCTTATGTAATACGTATATTTATATGTACATGAAAATATTTATTTTTATAGCCATGACCTAACTCCTCAGGCATGCCTGGAAGAGGGAAAATACTCATGTTTTAAACCCATTACATAAGCCTTTTCAGCTAACATAAATTTAAGTAGCGAGTGATTTTAGAATATGCAGTCAAAGTATTTAGAATATACTAGCCAGTCACTGTGACTGTGTCTGTGCTAGTAAACTCTAAAAGTCAGGGTCTGCCCTGACCCTGAGGCAATGTGGCATAAGAGTTTTCATTCAGTGGCTAAGTGCTGTTCCCTTCAAAACTGGGACCAATGGAAAAAGGCATCAAACAACCATTAAGACTGAGGAGCTCGTGGCCCTGCTCAGGTGTATGTGTGAGAGGGAGCCATAGGCCAAAAGGTAGTAGCAAAATATTCTTCTCAGAGCAGCAGTAAACTATGTGCATATCAGCGCAGCTTCCCCACTGTCTGTCCCCTCTCCAGTGAAATTTTGGAGAACTGGATGTAACTGGCAGAGAAAATACAGGAAGCTGAGTTTGTGGAGGGGGCATGATAGATGTTTATGTGCTTGCTTAGTTGTTCGTGGTCCTCTCTTTCCCATTACTTAGACAAGTAATCAGCAATTTGTTTTGGTTAGCAATTAACTGCAGTAAGATTCTCCAGCTGGTGCCTGGTTTCCCCTTGACACCCATGTTATTCTTCTGGCCATGCCCAGGAGGGGACTGGGATAGCACCATCAAACTCTGGTCAAAGACATGTCAAGCACTGACTGTACAGTTCACAAGACAGTACTTGATCCTGTGCTTTGGCCCTTTTTGCTTGATTAGGATAGCCTTCAATAAATCTTGGCAGCTGCAAATCCAAGCATAGCATCAACTAACACATTTGTATCTGTGACCTTTAAATCTAGAACAGCTTTGCTAAAGCAGAGTAACTGTTTTTATCCCACTTGTCCCTTGCCTTAGTTGCTTTAGATGTAGTTTTATCCAAGAGATCTAGAAGTGACAAGTGAGACCAGAGCCCTGTATCAGAGGGAACTTCTCAGACCTAGCGAGCAGTATGGCAGATTCAGCTGTGTGTGGTGTGCAAATTCCCCATTATCAACAGGCAAAGGAAGAACAGGGGACTGAATTTTCCAGTTACAGGGAGCTCTAGAAGAAAAAGTCTGCTTCACTCCTGCCCCTTGAGGACATGAGTAAGAAATCCATTTTCACCAACGCTCTCAGAATGCCGTGTCCTTTCTCAAGACAAGCAGTAGTTACAGCTCAGTGGAGATTTAGTGTAGGCTTTTCTGTTAAACAGGAAAGGTTTAAGACACCCTAGAACCATAACAATGCAAACATTTCAATCACTGTGATATTTTAGCAATTTTCAAGATCATTTATTAAGTAATCCCTATGGACAGTTCTTCTTTACTGCTGAGGTATTGCTGACTTCTTATTTTAAATGGAGAACTCATGTTGCTTTCTATTCTGGACGCCTCCTTTCTTCTCACCTCTGAAATTTCTCATAAGATTTCTATGTTCCCTGCTGCCCTGGGCTTTTTTTCTTTTGTACTTATTCTTCTTGTAAAACAATCGGCTAGTGTCTCCCTAACATCATTACAGAAAAAGAGAATTCTTCTATACAAAGTCTAAATGATAGTAACAATCTAGTTTAAATTGTTAAATGCACCGTTGCCAGGTCCAGTCATTTCCTGGCGTTATGTTCATCCTTCCACTCATCTTCTGGGTCTTAAAGCCAGCACCTTCAGCAGGGTATCTCTGTAAAGGGATTAACTTGTAATTTGCCATAGGTTCCTGATCTACCTTCTACCAAAAACATCTCTGTAGGAGAAAAATCAGTTTCCAGCAAGTCAGGAAGAGTTCAGACAGGGCAAGCCCAAGGCCTTGCAAACTCAATACAAAGCTTATGGCCTCATACTACTGATAGCAGTACTGTGATTCAAGGGTACAAGGTAACAATGAAAGTATTCTCACCACAGGTGTCTAATTTTCCCTCATGAAAAAATCATCAGAGACTGTGACAGCTTTCCTTTCTAATCTCGCCAGCTCCATTTCCACACATCCTTTGTACTGAATTTGTGTCTTCTGTCATCATTGTAGTTCTGTTATTCCTTAGTTCATCCCCAGCTCTGATCATTCTTTAACATTTAGGAGAATCTCAAATAATAATAACAGTAAAAAATAGAATTCTTCCTTACTAGCCATGTGCATGTGAAAATTGGAAATAAGTATCTTTCATTATTACTTTTAAACAATTTTTTATTGCCGGCAACCATAATAATGAGGTAAATAATTGAATATGAGTTTAAGGTAATATTTCTTATGAACCTGCTAACATAAAGTGCTGCAGTTAGTAAATTCAATTTCTAAAATACATGATTCGAACAAGGCACCTGAAAGCCAGCTTTCATTTTTATGATTGCAGATTTTATCTCAGAAATGGTATTAAAATAGTTATTGAGCACTTCTACTCACACAGCTCAGTGTGGTGGTCGTATGGGTTTTTAAGCTACAGGGCTTTTTTCCAACACCTACATAAAATCTTGCAAGAGTTTTGGGAACAAGGAACAGTATAAATTAACAAAACCTTTTGCACATACTAAGAACTACATTTAGTTCTGAATTTCCTTTCAGTATCCTTCATAAACATCAGATGTCATGCTATTAACACTTTGAAAGTTAACGAAGTGTTAAATTAACAGTGGGACAGATTCTGCACTGAGGACAGCACCAGAGCCTCTGCACAGAAACCAAACCAATCCTTACCAGGCCTGCTGTCACTCAGACTGAAGTTGTGACACAGGAGCACTGGGATGCTCTAAAACTGAAGCGAGTCTAGGAAAAGAAACATCTAGAAATCACCAGAGCACGATGACTTAGCTCATATTAAAAAATCCAGTTGTGATTTTTTCAGGCCATAACCCTCTAATTATGAAACAGCAGACAGGATTTTGCTCTCCAACAGTTACAGCCACGAGTGCTCCAAAAGCAGTGGGAAGGAGGGATGCCACCTTCCCCCAGGGGGGGAGGCAGGGCAGGCAGGGCAGGCGGTCAGTCGCAGCCGGTGCCCTTGGGCAGGCGGAGGCCGTGCGCGGTCTCCCGGCTCCCACTAGCGGCGGCGGGGCCGGGGGGCACCCCTGTGGTGCGGGAGCGCTGCGGTGCGAGGATGGGATGGGATGGGATGGGAGCGCTGCGGGGATGGGAGCGCTGCGGGGATGGGAGCGGTGCGGGGATGGGATGGGAGCGCTGCGGTGCGGGAGCGCTGCGGGGATGGGAGCGCTGCGGTTTGGGAATGGGAGCGCTGCGGTGCGAGAGCGCAGCGCTGCGGTTTGGGAATGGGAGCGCTGCGGTGCGGGAGCGCAGCGCTGCGGGGATGGGAGCGCTGCGGGGATCGGAGCGGTGAGGGAGCGGGAGCGCTGCGGTTCCGCCCGCAGTTTGTGACAGAGCTGGTGACAGCTGCTTCCTAAGGAGCCGAGCTCTTGTCTGTGCCCGAATCCTCTGTGGGCAGGTTGCGGTTCGGGTTTTTTTTCTGTTTCTGTTTTGGGTTTGTTTTTTTTTTTTAAATTCAGATTGCTGTGAGTTGCTCGGTAGATGGATCCCACAGAAGTGTTTTTAGATGGTGTGTTAACCCCCGTCGTTTAGTTTGTATCTCAGACTGATTTCCAAGCCATGCAGCATAGTTGCTCTCCCTGGTTGGATGGCCCAAGCTTTCCAAGTAGGAGAGGGATCCTTCTATTTTTAATTGAACTGAATGTTCTTAATCAGTTAATGAGTTTATTGTGCAAATAATAAAAGAACTCTTCAATATGCCAGCATACTAGTGCAAATACTCCTACATATACTGGTTTGCAGAGATTTTTCGTAACCATGAATATTCTATTGAAGAAAAGTTGTTTACTGAATATTCATGGAGAGCTGGAGGAAAAAGAGGTCATGAATATGGACAAGTCTAATTTGGCGGGGTTTCTTTGCAAAGAAATAGCGAGGCATTCAATTTTGCTGTTGTCATGCAACTCTATTTTTTTCATTTATAATGACATTCACATTTAATTCAGCAATGATAAAGTTTACTGGAAAGCTGAATCTTAGGTATTTACCTTTCTTTAGTAAATTATTGGTGTTTCTCTACTGAAGACTCAGCTGTTATATGTATAACACTATGCTGTCTTTTCAGGGAAGCATGTACAATTGCCCATAATTCCTTCAATCTGTGACTGAGACAGCTATTTAAACAAATACTTTTTTAAAATTGCATATAATTCCTTCCTCCTAAAATGTGTTCACTTTTCCAATGAAAGATACAAGGAAAAATTTTGGTCAGAACTTTGTCCCCTTTCCTTAACAATCAGCTTTCATCAGGCTATAGTTGCGAAAAAAAAACAGTTTAGAAGCTCCATTTGGGGTCTTAATTTCCTGACAGTTAATGAAAATAATTTTTGATTTTACCTTTACTTTGAGAAAAATCCTTCTTTTTTCTTTCCTCTACAAATACAATACTTTGTATGTCTTACAATACTTTGCATGTTTACAGACATCTATGATGCATAATACTTTGGAAAACTTGGAACAACATGAAAATCCAATTGATTTAAAATTAAAATACAGTATGTAGAGGCACAGTGAGAGAAAGGAATGAGTTAAAATTACTGTGTGCATTAGGGAAGATTCGCCTAGTCAACCTTGGGCATAAGAGGACTTGAATGTTTTTCAAATTCTCAAATACATATAAAATAAATATTTTAAATAATAAGGTAAAACATTTAAAATTATAAATGACATCACTATTTACATCACCAAGTCCTACTTACTTTCCATTGCTTCTGGATGCCCATGTGTGAGTTTTAAAATGTCTGCCAATCTGTTTAATTATTTTTAGCAATTAAGGTTGTAATTTGTGGATGTTGCTTCAGCTTCTTGCCATGTTGACTGATGTCTCAATGTGTACAATCTATGTCATGCCATATGTTCCTTGCTAGCTCCTGTTAGGCAGAATGAATTTTTCTTTCTAATCAGGTTTTTGCTGGTACATGTTTCAGGACAGAACAGAAAATCAAAGTACACTGGGTCTATTTCTCCACTGTTCTGCTCCTCATATTCTTTTCTCATGAACATGGCAAGTGAGTATGAATTGGCAATGAACAGAGAATTCTTTTTTGCATGTATTATATGCTGACTTTGGCTAGGTGGAAATAGTTTAGAAAGTATTAAGCCATTGAAAGACCAGTCCTGAGGGGATCCACCAGCTTCGACAGACTGCTCCCAAATTACAAGCACAAACCACTGACATTACTGAGTCCATTGAAGAACATCTTTATGCATTGTATACCCACTTTATGACTCAATTCATGCACATTTTTCAAGGTGGCACATAGTCCTTCTTTGACCATAAAATAGAAACAATTGAAGCCACAAGATGTATACCTACCTGCCAGTGGAGCTTGCTGTGGATAAATGAGTATGCTGGAGCAGAAGCATATTAGGAAGAGAGTGGTTTAAGAAGTTTGCAATTCTCTTAGTCCAGAATTCTTTTTTTCAGAGGAATAAGTTATCTGGTTCCCATTTTTAGCACATTTATATAAGAATGGAAAAGGGAAATATAAAACTTGTCTCAGAGGTTTCAGTTTTATTTTTATTTTTCTGGTGAAGACTAACTGTATCTTTACATATTGATATAGTGTCTGCTACAGCTGGTTTCTGAATTAAATTTACTTGATGGGCTGCTGGTTTTATTTTTATAATGGTGCTTTTGATCAAAGATACAAAAAGATAATACACATGATAATTTTGATGGGTGAAATATATGAGGCACTTCCAAATGTTTTTCAAGCACTGTTTGAAAAAGAAAAAGCCACAAACATATTAGCAGCACTAATTAGTAGTGGGGAGCCTTGGATTTTTCTAGGGTGGAAAACATTTTTAACATTTGTTCAGAAGCTTCAAAGCTCGATTTTAAGTACTCAGCTTATGGTGATAGGAACTGAAAGGCGACAGTGACAAGGAGTAAACAATATTTACATAGCAAAAACAATTTGACAACTAATTTATAAATATTGCAAATGAGAGGGAAAGCTGATATCATTTTTAAAGCAAGATCTCCTTCAGAATTTTGTGTAGTTTCACTGTTTTAGAAATCTTTCTGTTCTTTCTCAGGGAGAATGGAGATAAGCTGCGTTCTTGTACTTTTTTAATCTCTGTATTTGGTATTAGGTGTGACCAATGGTTTTAGGAGGTGAATTCTCTGCTGACCAATAGTTGCTAGATTATTAATAGATATATAAAGAGCGTTTTGTAAACAAAACTCTCCTTTCGCCATCTTGGTTTCGTCTGCCTACTTTCTCTGCCAGCTCCTGTGAACTTCGGGAGACCTCAACCCACAATTTCGTTCTTTTTTTTTTCTTCTAGTGTTCTGTGAAGGCCATTTTATACTGTTCTTTCATATAAATATTATTTCCTATGAGCTTTATTTGAAAAACAAACTTGGGTATTGAACTGCAATGCAAATCCACATTCAGTAATTGTTAGTACCAAAAGCTCCTAAGGACAAATACATGTTCTACACGTGTGTACAAGCAGATCTCCCACAGATTTTGATTAAAAATCCAGTGCTGTGGTACTGAATCTGACTAAAAGATCTACAGTGAGACCAAAGAGGGCACCATGACTGTGTTCTAGTAATTACTTTGGCTGATTGTAGGCAAGATAACTCTGAAGTAAAGGAGTTAGTTCTTGGTCATTCAAGTTGCTATTAATTCAACACCTGTAAGAAGAAAGAAGCTCTACATATTTTTCAGAAGTAATTTAAATTCCCTGCTTTAGAGTTACAGATATTTGCAGTTTACACAATAGGAGTTTTTGTAGAACAACTATAAATTTAAATAACATGAACATTCCAAGAGATAACACTTTGTGCTGATGCAAAATACACTCAAGACATTATACAGAAGCTGTCTAGAATTCCCCGGTCTAACTAGTCTGGCATACAAGGTCATATTTCCAAACCAATAACTACACCTATGCTATTAAAATCAGCCTGACTCATGAGTCCACTTCAAAGCAATAGTGACATTAACACATCAAAAATGGGCACTCAGAGGTAGCTTTGACAATAACTCCATAGCTGATCATAATCAAAAAGACAAAATACCAGGGTTGCCTTCTTGCTGCCTCTGAGCTAGCAGGTCTGTTTGTTGCCATTTCAGACAACAACCTTCTAGGCTGGCTTTCTGGTCTAAGTTTCACTAGCATCCTTAGGCTAGAGTGTACTGTTGTGTTTCTGTTTCTAACACTGCTCCACTAAATACGAATACTTGGGCAGCTATAAAGTGAGTCTAACGTACATCGCTAATGGTTAATTATTAATCAAGTGGTTTGTGGTAGTGCCTAGGGACAACTGAGATTCAATCCCCATTATGTAAGGCACTGTGCAGTTATTCAAGAAGGCTGTAGATGGATTTTCCCTTTCAAAACCAGCTGTGCTTTTACCACATTCAGGCTAGTTCTACTTTTTACCCTTGTATGCATCCTTACAAGTTCAACACATTTGGCACTTGAACATCTAAATTTGTTTTGGGTGGCTTCATCTTCTTGTTTCCTGAAGCCCTGTAGGAAGGGGGAGAGGTGCTGTTGCAAGATTCAACTTCCTCCTACCTGAGGATTGTTAAAGTACAAAATTCTGATCCATTGGAATTTGGGTTTTTTACTGTAGTTCTAAGCAGCCAGCTTCTCCTATGCTACTGAACTTTTTTAAACAATAAAAAGTTGTAAACTGACGTCTCCTAGATTTACTCCTTTGCAGTGCATGTCAGCAGCTGGTATCATTCTCAGCAGGAGGGATGCTTCCCCGAAGGATACCATGCTCAATACATTTTTGGCAGAGTCAGGTGGCCGTCGTGAGTCACTAAGGCACCTGCTGTAAATCAGTCTGCTATATTGGCATTCTCAATTGTGTATGAAATCCAGATTTCACTTTCTTATGTTACTGGTTTTTGGCAGGTACTCTTATCAACAGGTGTGATTATCCATGATAAGGATCATGCAGTGATGATGGGTAAAAGCTTGCATAAGTCCTCAAAAGGACTGTTTTTGAAGAGGGCAAGAGATTTTTTGGTTAGCAGTAGTTTCTGATTAAAATCAGAAAATTCTGCATATAATTTCAGTTTACTCTTTCCTTCTGCTGTTACCCTTCCCACTCAAGCAGAATCTGAAAAATAAGATGAAAACTGCTGGAAGAATACTGACTCTGATGTTATTTTCATGAAATACAGTGGGAACAGTTTCGTAATAGAGCAAGTGAAAAAAAAAGCCATATTCCAGCTGACAGAGGAAAAAAGGTGTATGAGAAAAGGGGGGTGACTGGGCTTCATAAGGAAATATTAAATGATGAGGCTACAGGAGAATAAGAAATGAATAATGTGTGAAATGTCAGGGGGAAGCTGAGAACAATAGCATATTAAGAAAGGACAGAGAAAGTTAAGGGAGAAATGGAGAGGGACAGATAATGGGTTTTTTCTCTAATGATAGTCTCATGAATTCAACAGAACCTCAGAAGATAAAGCAAAATTAGGTGTTCAGAAGTAGAAGATAATCAGCAAGTACACTTCATACAAAGTTATTTAAAGTTGAGGAGAAAATGTAAAAGAGCAACAAAAACTTTTGGGAAATTATGCCTAAAAATGTTTGAATACCATCTATATGTAAAATAAGAATGAATTTGAGAACTGGTTATATGTTTTGGGGAAATGTCATAATTACTAACTTAAACTAACACAGTAGACAAGAAACTCTTCAATTCTTGTTCACCATTTTGGAAATGTTTCCTTTCTAAACAGATCATTCACTGGTATCTAAGCAGTCACCTTTCATTGCTTGACACCTATATCCCCGGGGAAGGGTTTGATGAACTTGTAAACAAGCACTGTGCTTTGAAGTTGAGATGAGTATGAGGGTAGACAGCAGACATCACATATGTGCACTGACTGTAGGACTTCGTAATAGGATTCTTGTCCAAAAATGAGAGTGACTGTTTGCATGGTTGTGCCACTTGTATTTTTGCTTTCAACTGCATCAGATTTGGAAAAAAGACCCAAGCAAAATCAACCAGAAATCTACACAAAGGAGGGGGTCAGGATCTGAACTCCTCTGAGAATGTGTTGATTCATGTCTAATATGTGAAATATGGGGAGAGGCAAAAGCTAGTCCATGTGCCTTGGTGACTTCAGTTCCTGTGTTATTTGCATATTACAGGTTTTTATGATGCTTATGCCAAGCATTGTAGTTCTGAAACAGTATTGAAGTGTAATGAGAATAGATGTCTTCGTAATGTTTCCAGTGTTCTCCATGATCAGCATAGCCTCCCTCATGTTTTTTTTTTTTTCCTTGCTTTAGGTTATGGTTGAAATTAGTAAGATAAAAGACAGATGATAATTTTGAAAATTTAATTGAAGTTTAAGGAAGTTCAGAAGTTTCAAGTTAAACTGAAATTATATGCAGAATTTTCTGCTTGCTTTGTATTTTCTTTTGAATTGCATATCATTCAGGAATAAGTGAATACCTGAACAAGGTATTTGGTTAATGCCTATGGCAGATATAATAAGCAGAGAAGTTTTTGACATTAGAAAATTACTGTGGGGAAGTAGCCTTCCCTAGTCTGTCATTCTCAACTTAGTTGCCAGGGACCACAGTCTATGTCCACACTCTATGATACGATGAGATTCTGGGACTATGAAGAAGAGTTAACATCTCTCTGCTCTCTCATTTCACAGTACTTAATACTTACTAAATTTCCATCTGCTACCAAATGCTAAAAGTTATATTCCAAAAATGAGAACATCTGCTTTCATAGAAAAAAGACCCAAATGAGTAAATCTTCCTATACTTATAGAGACTCCTTTAAAGATATTGTTATTTTGGAAGCTGTCCAAGGCCCTGCTATGAGGTAACCAACTCTGGCAGTCTTTTCAATACAGTTAATGATGAGATGTGTTTAGGTAAATATATTGTTTACAGAATGGTAAATAAAAAGGAAGCATTTTAAAGGAAAAAACACAGATTTTAGGATTTTACAAATAGCTTTCTTTTGTTTGCAGGCATTCATAAAAACTTTAGTCTTTAAAAACTTTCAGGTGAAATAAGGCAATGATGTAGATGTTGTCAATAGCTTGTTCCAGTTTGACTTCTCATAGTACTACAGCTCAAGAGGAATTCAAGTCACAGAGTTTCAGTGTTGTTCCCAGCACCACTGCAGTATCTGATTGCAGAGTTTAATCTGGTTTATTAAAGTGCTACAGCTTTTCTCCACACTTACATCTTTGCAAAACTCCTCAGGAAATTTGAGCACTGTTGTATACTACTGGAGTGAGCTCGTCTGTCTTAACTGGGATGAAATCCAGTCACTTTTCTCAGAATTACGAGGGATAGAAATCAGTGAGGCAACTGAAAGATGTCCAAAGCCAACTCCCCAAATGATTCTTTCATCAAATTGCACAAGAAGCAGTTTCAACTAAAACACTTGAAAGGATTTTTTTTCTCAATGGAGAACTTGGAAATTTGTTGCTGTCCATTATGACTTTGAATCAAGTCAGACTTTGAAATCTCCAGAGTAGTACTGTAAGATGAAATGGTTTCATTTTACCAGAAACATTTCCTGGATCACTGAGCCATTGCCCTGTCTTCTTAGGCTGTATGTCTGTTAATCCTATGTGAAATAGAATTTCCATCCTTGACACAGCTCTGCCCAGCAGCAGATCTGTTTCTGTCTCATTTCTAATAAAATGTGGTCAGAATTGTAAAGAGTGGTTAGTATTTCATGTCCCTGCTTGATACCAAAAAGGCTATAAACTATGAGGAAAACATAAAAAAGAATGAGTGAAAAGGTGAATAGGCTAGTATTGTAGTGAGCTATCACCTTTATGCTGTTAGTTTGGATGAGAGATTGGTGTTCTTCTGTTTCTGCTGCTGAGAGTATTCTGAATGGTAACGGGTTTGGTCCCTGAGGGACAGAGTAGAGCAGCTGAGACAACATTAAATCCAGCAGATGAAGGTACAGTAAATGCCACAGGCAGTGTTCAATTTTGTGTGTTAGCAGCAAGGGATAGACATTTAAGAAGTGGAGAAATGGCAACCTTGTGTGATGGGATGTGATGGGAAAACATTGCATTTGTCCTGAATTGGCCTCTTATGCAATTAACTATGCTTTCTGTAGTTTCTTCTTTGTGATGGAAATGGCTAATAAGTAGAAAAAAAATTAATTGACAGTGTAAGTGTGTTCCCCACAAAACATAATTAGAACGGTACCGTATGACACTTGAAAGAAGTGTATGAAATACATCCACAGAAATCAGAGAGAAGCTCGTGGTTAGTTCTAAGGGCCTAGAGGACATCCCTTCTAAGCCAGAAGGAGGGTTGCAGAGTAAGGCTGCAAGATTGCTTCTCAGTCTTTCACAGTATAATATCAAAACAATCCAGGTTTTACAGAAAAAAAGCTTATGGGATAATATCTCCAACTTCACTGTAGCAGAGAACACCTACTTTTTAGTTTTGCTTTGTTTTCTTCAGTCCTCTGTTAGCTGTAGGAGCTTGAAACATCTCAAATCTCATGGCGGTTGTCATGAGAAGGATCAAATCAGAACTCTTTCAATTGTACGTTGTCCAAAGAAGAGATTAAGCCTTCTTGTTCTTTAAATATGTCTACACGCAGCACACGCTCTGAAATCTGTGTTCTGTTTTCTGTGCTAATGGCTCTGCTGTGTGCAGAAGCATCCATATAATTCTTCCTGAGCACCTTCAGTATCAGAATCAGTAGAGCTGCATTCATAAAGCACCCTAACTACTTAGTCTTCCAGAGGCAAAATTTCTGTAATTAAATCTAGACCCACCCTACTGTATGTGTGTGCAGCTGTGCTATCGTGTGCCAGCTCTCTGAGCTGGGCTGCTGTTAGACTGAGGATCTGTGTGGTGCACACTGTCACTGTAGAAATTCCTGCACTGCACAGCATTACCAATCGATTGTTACTAAGAATCTTGAAAGAAGCTCTGGCCAAATCTTCTCTGTGGAAGATAGTGCCATTAACAATAATAATGGCCATCATATATAATGAAAACTTTTTTCTTATCTAGAGTAATTGCTAGAAAATCCAATGTTTTAGGAAACATTGTGTAATATTAATTTCTCTGAGTAATATTGTTAAAAATCTGATTTTTCCCCAGGTTGCTAAAGTCCATTTTTCTTTATGGTGCAAATCTGTCCAAACTATCAGAACCTGGAAGCAGATTCAACTTCCTGTGTCTAGATTTGTCCTCTGTCTACAACCCACCCCTGCACGGGAGGGAAGCAGACACACAGACCAGATGGAAGTACAGAGGCTTTCCAGACAGGAACTGTCAGGAAAAGTTTTCCTTGGAGTATTCCTTGGGTATCCTGCCATGCTGACCTTATCATCATTCATGTCAATAGCATTGTGAGCAGGTCCCATCAACTACCTGAAAGGACAACATTCAAACCTACTGATTTCTTTAGGTGAGGTGTAGGCTTGGCTATTGCCCTAGGAGAGAAAACTAGAACTGAAATAAAAATAAAGCACATATTCCTTGGTACATGAAGGACCACCGGGATGTTCACATACAGAATGACAGTTCTGTACAGTCTGTCATCACTGCAGTGATTTAATAACGATATTTCGTAGATATACTAAAATTAACTTTTTTTTTTCTAATAAACAAGGTTTTTCATAACTTTTGATTTAACTCTTTGTTTTCCACTGGTTGGCTGCATGAAACATCCTTTTGGGGCATTAAATATTGCTTTTATTTTAAAGTATTTATTGGCAATAACTTCCTAAAATCAACAAGAAAATAATGAACCAAAACCAGTGAAATTTTATATCAGCTTTTCTCCATACAAACTTAATATCAAATTTCATTTTAGCCCACAAGTAAATAAATCTGGATACTCTTACTCCTAAACTCGATTTTTACATATAGGAAAACTAGCAGTGGAAGTGGTAAAATTGGACATATTTGACAAAGTCTTCAAAACCAATGCAACTGAGTAATTCATGGTCATAATTTAAAAAATACCAAATATCTCAAAAACTTATTTTGTTTCCATCATATTTTGTTTTGCCTTGCACTTAGTCAAGTGTCCCACTGTGAAACAGAAGGACACTGACAAATAGGGATGCCAGTCAGGGACTGGGAAGAGACTACTATGAATGCAAACTACTGTGGTCTAAAACATATTCTCAGCAGTAGATGCATCAGGGATTTGTAGGGATGGTATTAAAGCAATTTTAAAAAGGGGAGCAGGAGGGGTTGGGGAGGTTTCTTTGGTGCGAAAGCTCACAATTGTATGTATTTTTTCTGACTTCATCAGTTGTTATAAAAGGAGGTATTGCCTCTCTCTGCAGAACTTGCTTTGCTTTTATTCTAAAACCACGAGGGCTACAATGGTACATGAACTCTGCACTTTCAGACTTCTCATCCATTCATTTCCTCCGACCATGGAGTCTAGTTTTCTTCCTTTCACACAAAATCTAGTGATTATATACTTAATATTTCTATAACAATATCCCCAAAGTATTTTCATGTAATAATTCACACAGGATTAAACACGGATGCATTTGGTACAGATTATGCAGGTAGCAACTACAATGTTGTCGATTGCTTCTACTGTTGCACACTTGTGAACCTTCTCCGATTTGCTCGTTTTTGCCGGCTTTTGTTGTTTTCTTTCTAGCTGTACTTCGGTTTAGCCTTTAGGTGGCAGCATTTGAGAACAGTTGTAGTTGTGGGCTGGCCACCACCTAGAATGCCATTCGTGGGCAAGAATTATAAATAGATAGGACCAGGAATGTGCTCAATATGCAATTTGCAGCAAAGCTTATACAGAACCATTCAAAATGTAAAAAAATATATTTGTACATGACCATTTCATTCTTAACACTTCTTCTCTAACTTACGTATTTTTTATATAGAAGCGTATTTCTACCAATGCATATATATGCATAGCTTTTGAAAATGCTTTGAATCAAAATTGAATTTATTTTTCTAGTTTACTAAATGTGAAATCCTTTATCCTATTCCTGCATTATCTCTTTTTTCTTTCTTTCTTCCTTTTAATTTTTTTTTTCTAGAAGCCAATTATTATCCAAAAAAGAAATGAGAAATTAAAGGTCTTGAATTTATCCTGCTTTTTGGTTGTCTTTCAGTCACTTTAGGATGCTTAAATCACACTGTCCTGAATATGATGTGATCAACAGGATAGTTTTAAAACATACACAAAACTTTTCTCTGTTTCAATTCACTGAAAAGTAAATGAACAGTGTTTAGCTCATGTCAGGTTGTGTATTCCTTACGTCTACAAGATTTATATATCATTTCTTATATGTATTGTATCTCATGGCAATAGGTAGGCAAAAAAGATACATCCTTGGCTTTATGGAGATTGGGGTGTCCATGTGCAGTGGGCAGGTGTGTGGGATGGGTGAACATAGTACTGCTATATTTCATTTGACAGATATAACCTCTGATAAATATAATAGATAAATTTTGTGTCCATACACTAATATAATTTCTATTCCAGTATTTATACTTCTTCCAAGTATTTTCCCTAAATCTCACTTACTCTAAGCTTAAATACATAAAATTGCTTCTTGGTCATGTTATTTGAAGGACCACATGATCATAACATAACCATAAAACATTCAAATTAATCACATTTGCACATAATCCTGCAAATGCTGAAAGTTGGAAACCTGACTACATAATTGTAATTTAGGCTACATAGGCTGTAACAAATTAATGAGCTACATGCCTCTATACTAGAATTTGCTGACTGAACTACACACACCAAGAAAAAAAAAGGTAACAAGATTTTGAGTATCTGCTTCATAATGTGTGGAATATCACCAGACAAATATTAGAACTTTTCTGAAGAGAGCTATATGTCTGTTCAACATAGGAACAGGAGAAGAGGGGAGCCAGGTCAATCTGTCAGGATCAAAAAAGGGAAGAAAAAAAAAGAAAAAGTCATCCTGATAATCTTGAGATAGTATTGTTTCAATCTGTTCTGTTGATATACTTTAACTCAAAACAAAAAGGCTGAAAACAGGCTTAGTTTCATCGTAACCTTTGCCTAACTAATATTTTCTATCTTGGTGGCTTTTTTTATGCCAGGTTGAAAAGATTAGAAAAGAAATTTTGTGACCATGACAAAATAACGATTGATACACACAAGGTTTGATTCCTTTTTCTTTCTTCTAACTCCTATTCCCCATTCTACATGGGAACCTGCTACTGAAACCAGGGGAATGTTAAAGATAAGCATTAAGCTTTGTATTGAGAATCATATCAAAATGCTGCAGCAGTTTGATCACAACAAAACACGAGGTTGCATGGAAGAAAAATAAATTAAGTCATCGGCAGATTGCCCATTACTTATTGGATGTCTATGCCTGTTACGGCTTTGCAAATCATAGAATTTTAAGTCTGTCATTTAGATGACTACATCTAAATGTACTAGTATAAAGCATTAAAGAAACTGATGTCCAGTTGGAATAAATAAGGACTGCATGCAGTGAGTTAGGGAGACAGATTCCAGACTTGTCTGGGAATGCCGTAGAAGATTCAGAATCAGCGGAAGGTGTGACCCTGAAATAAATTACTTATTCTACTTTGTGGACAAGTCTCATTCAGAGTTAGAGTAGCTTTAATTCTTTTTAGCTTAATTTACCAAGTAAGCTAAAATGAATTAGGGCCATTTTAATTCTGAATGAATAATTTAGTCCACCAATTTAAGTGAAATGCTTTGGTAGTTATTCATGAGCTAAGCCAAGCCTAGCATCTAGACTGTTTAATGGGCAGTGGCTTTAGGCAGCAAGAGACAGAGTGTACTTGTCCCTTTCATTTGCATTTCCAACCACAAAAAGCAATCTAAATGAAGTTGAAAAGTTATCTCTTCTGAATTCTATTTGTCCCACCCGTGGTTAATATATGATATCCCAGATATTTACTTAATTAACCAAGTCCGGCATGCATTGAGAAACCTGCTATCCACAAATGAATAATTTATACAGGTTTAAGAACCAACATTTTGTGCCATTAAATATAGTTCTTCACTTTTTCTCTAACTTCATACTCAGTATCAGCATATATTATTACTACAAAAGAACACATAATTATATATTTAGAAAGCTGGGATGGTAAGTCAGATGGAGTTAAGTGAAGGAGGTGTGAGACAAGGAAGATCAGAGCTGCATACATATTGGAATGACAACCTAGAACCTTTTTACCCATTTGGTCACACTGACATGCACACAAAAGTGTATTAATATGCATATTAGTTGTTTTCCCTTTAATTTAGATGATAGCTGTTCAGAGAATGAGATTGACATTGATGGCTTCATTGTCATGTAGAATATGCAATGTCTTAACTTCTCTGGCAATTTTAAAGACAGTAACATCAGGTAAAGATGGGGAAACTCTCCTATGAAGCAGTAAGTGTTGCTAAAGAATGTAGCTGCAGTGTTTGCATTTCTCTTGATTACTTACACATTTATAACACTGTCAGTCAGGGCTAGCATCACTGAAATGAGTGTAGCCATGCTGACAACTATGATATAGGGCCGTACATAATGGGCTAATGTCATTATGTTTATGACTATATCTTTAGTTTTATTGTTTTTATAGAAAGTATCCTAGGATCTACTTGTTCAAAACACAGAATTATTCAAAAGGCTTAAGGAATTTGTCCTGAAAATTTATGTGTTTATGGGCAAACATCTGCCAGGTCTGAAGCAATAGTTATGTAAATAAAGCAGTGATTCAGCTGTAGAAGTCTTAAATATGTTTCTACCATGTTTTCAGTGGATGATACAGTAGTGTGAGAGAGATTTCCAGTACACAAAGGAAAGAATTACTCGTATTTTTTCAAGGCAAGTGAATGTTCTCTGCTCATCACCTACACAGCTGCCATTCTGTAGTATTTGTATCTGACTATCTGTTCCAGCTCACATTGTGTCAAGTATATTTTGAATAGTCTTAAATAATTAATGTATTTAATGATCCCTAACATCATGTTCTTAAAATCAAATTCCTGAGCTGATATAGCTTTGGAAAAAAGGAGTTTAATTTATTTCTAAATGTCACCTTAGGCATATTTTTCTGTAATACTACAATAAAATAAACTATGATCATGGAAGAAACATACGAAGAAAAAGAAAAAATAGGTAAAATAGATGTGCTCTATTTTACAAAACAGGAACAAAATATGTATAATTTTAATTAATAAGAACTGTTTATATGCTTCCCAAATATAAACACACAGCGGTTTTGTATGAAAGAGAGACATGAGTGAGCAAATGTACATAGAGGGTCACGAAGAGAAAGCCTAAAGAAAGCACAAAAATATATCATCTTTGTAAACTGACAGTATTGCTCCCATTACATTGTTCCTTTTTCTTTTAGATGTCTCAGTATAATGATCTTGACTAAGGCAGTTGAGACTGGGTAACAGAAAAGAGAAGATGAAGAGTTACAGAGCTGTCAATGTTTCATTCCAACCAACCACATTTATTCACTTTAACTGGCCTATATGGGGCAAGATCATTGCAAATTTAATACAAAATGATTTGCATTTCTTTTAGTGTTTCAAAATCCTCCTCATCGACCACGTTTTATAGCTCCTTGTCTGCTTCATAAGAACTTCCTGTTCTCCACTTTTGTGATCTCACTTTTTTTGCTCTATACCAATCAAGCAGGAAATATTCTAAAAATTCAATCTTTCCCATCTGAGGAGAACTTTTATCTTATATATTACTTATGACCATATGTATATGCTTCAGTATGTGTATGGTTTAGTAACCAGGCAGCTGAAAGGCAAGTTACAGCTCTGTCTAACTTTTATCTGCTGACTGATTTGTTTTTTTTTTTTTTTATTTCTGGCTATTTTCGATCTATATTACTGTGTCAAATTTTCTCTGTAGTGTATGAAGGATTTATCTTGATTGACTAAGCAGGACTGTTTAATATACATTAAAGTTAATGAAATTAAATTAAATTAAATTAAATGAAGTAAAATAAAATAAAATAAAATAAAATAAAATAAAATAAAATAAAATATGGTTTCAAAAAAGAAAAAATCCCCTGAATATGTGTTGTAGATACAGGATGTGTTGATATTAGTGGAAACCTAAGGCTTTTTAAAATGTATGGATAAATGGTTTTTGAAAGTTCGCAAGAACAGTTTCCTATTACTGGGGTCTATGTGTTGTGTGCTAAACACAAGTGTGGAGCTTTCCTTTACTTTTCTGAGGCCGAATGAAGTTGGTGGGCAAGCAACCATCAGCTCCTTTCCCTAGAAGGAGGCTGCAGAAAGCCTTTGTGGAAATGGAACTGACAGACCAAGAATCAATTTTGCCTTAGTGTCTAATGACAGTATGTCCTAATTCTTCTTTATAGATTGCTAGATGAGAAACCCTTATTGAAAATGCTACCAGTGTTATACTAACATTTCTGTTAAAAGTAGTAACTTGGGTCAGAACTGTATTTCATGAATTCTAGCGAGGAAGACTAATTATATGTGCATATGCAGAAAAAATTAATATACTTTCATTCCTTCCTTTTCCCTCATACTGGCCCTGAACATTGCTTCTGATACTCTTCTTACATGACCAAAATAGTCAGTTAATATACAATTGATCTTTCTACATTTGCTGCTGTAGTACAGTGTCATTTCTCATTCTTTTCAGATAGCCTATGCATTCCAACTGGCTCATTTCTTGCATTTTGGCAGTCTTTTAACAGAAAAAAATAGTTTATGCTCTTTAACACCCTGTGCTAACTTAAATTCTTAGACTTTGCATAATGACTCCTACCTAAAGTAATTTTGGTATTTTTCACATGCGTTTTTAATTATAGTATAAAGCATATTTCAACCTAATACTGTATTCTAATCCTGATTTATATCTTGGCAATATAAATTTATCTTACTTGTCTAAAAGACCCTCAGTTAAAAAATGTTTCAAAGCAGAATGCAGAATATGTAAATAATGAAATACTACAATGCTGGTACTGATATTAGAGAAAATGTCTAAAAATATCTGTCAAAAAGAGTATTATATGACTCCTTTTTTCTTCAAATTTTCCATAGTTTTCCAACCGAGTTTTCATGACCCAAAGTGTCTATCTGGACATGTTTCTGAAACATAATATGTATTTCCCAAGAAAAATGTAGAAATTGCTATTTTACTTTGGAGTTTTTAATAGTACTTTCCATGCAAGAATAGAGCTATTGCCATTCAAGAAACAGAAAATGAGATGCAAAACTTTTTCTTTTGCAGTTATCAATCTTATTTTATATGTTGTTGATGAATAGATACATTAAAGTTAAATGAAACTCAACTTGACCCACCAGCAGATCTTAAAGCAGTATAAATAACAGTGGGTTTCCACAGTGTTCGGTACCACGCCTGAGTCTTTTCAGTATTTCAAAAGGAGTAAATATACAGGCACAGCTGACCAAAACAAGGAATTCTAAGAGTGGAGCAGTCTTTCTGGATGACTTCAGTATCTTGGTGTACGTTGCTTTACTAATCTGAGCTAACCACTTGCTTGTAATATGTCTGAGCATTTAGAGATATTAACAGATTAATAGAGGGATTTAGGTAAATTGATATGAATACAGTATGACGTTGGTACATGAAGGGGAAGAAAGAGATTTTAGGTGTACAAACAACAAGTTCAGGGGCTGATAGTCTGAGCTGGAGTACATGAGGTATTTTCATGGCCATAACTGGTAACAAGTAAAACTGTGTGGGGCTCAGAGGTTCTTACTTATGAAAGAAACCTGACAACTGGAGAGGATGCAGAGAAAAGTCTCTGAAATTAAGTGATTATAGAAAGCTATTGCAGTAAAGAATAAAACAAATATAAATGGGAGTAAAAGTAAAGCTGAGGAATTCAAATAATAAATTAGGGTCTTCAGTTTTCCAAAATTTAGTGTACACTGCCTAAGTTGGCTGGACAACAATTTTTCTATGAAACAATCACATGAAAACATGTGTTACCTTTATCAAATGGAAAGATTTCTAAATGACACAAACAGATCTCAAGCACTACCTCTGGGATGATTGTCTTCTAAAAGAGAGAATAGTAAAAGCATAAGTAGAAGAAAAAAGACCATCTCTTGTTTTTAAGAAAAAAAAATACTAAACGCTATTTTTAAAAAAGGTCTCTATTTAGTCTGTCTTTTTCTGAGATCCAGCTTCTTTGCATTGTGCCATATTTCTATTCCCTTGTGTTTGTTGACTTCCAGCAAACAGCACTGAACAGCTTTATGTTTTGTCCTTTCTAATACTCAAGGGCCATTGCAGTGGCCACTTTCTGCAGCTGTGAGCATTACTGAAGGAGGGCCTCTTTTTTGTCCTGGTGCCGGTGCTATCCAGGCTCCTTTGACAGCCACACTGACTGCCTCGAGAGAAGAGAGGACATTGCTCCCGTTTTTATGATCAGATCTGCCTCCCTAACTTTAGTCACCTTGGTCCAAATGAGATTGTCCTTATTCAGAAGGTAGACAGTGCTCTCCTTCCAAGCTTGGGCAGTCTTGCTCTCTCTAGGTGAAGACCACTGGATTCTCCAAACTCACTGTGAACAGGAGTTCAAGCCCTTGTTCACAGTTTGTGGACTCAGTGTTGGAAGAAAAGGTCTTATTATGGTTCTACAGGGGCACGTACTGATCTCCAGAACCTTGCTGTGCCACGATTGATCAGACTTAGAATAAAATATCTGCCACTGGCTCTCTAACAAGCACCCCACAGGCCTCATCTGTCACTGGTTATTTATATCAAAGTGACCTTAGAATGATGTACAAGCAAAAGATGCATCGGGAACATGATATTGATGATCAAGGGAAATGTCCTACCAGGCTGTCAGTGGCCTCAGAACAAGCTCCTTGAGGGCAGCCTGGTGCTCAGCCTTCCATCTCCCCATGCAGAGCACTGTTCTAAGTCCTGTGGCCCCACAGGATCACAGGTCAGCCCTCTGCTCAAGTCACCAAAGGAGGCATTAGGAGTGGAGAAAAACCTGCACTGTTCACACCTTCCATTATAAAACCATTCCAAAAACAGTATGCAGAGTGATCCCATTGAAAGGGTTATGAAGCAAAAGCTGAAGAGCCAAATTGCTGCTCTGCCATGGACCAGGTCAGAAGAAATATGCCATATTTAATTTGATAGACTTTATTCTTTAATTAATGCATTGAATGATCATGCTTTGTAGTTGAATAGCTTAAGTTTCATGTGGGATCAAAAATGCATCTGTATGTCTGCTTTTAGTTCATTGCAGCAGTTTTGAACAGTAGCAGAATATTTATGAACTCCTACAAACCTTACTGTCAGCTGAAACTCCTTTTTCCTAATGAAAACTGCAGCTGACAAGCAGTATCATCAATAGATTGAGCATGATAAGAATTCACAGCCATGAAGCAGAATGCCTGGTTTGAAGCTGAATAAGATGACTGGTTTTAGGTACTCACTTTCCTGGTGGCTCTGTTTATTCATCCTCAGCACATGCAGAAATTATCAACGGCTCCTCCGTCAGTACATGAGTACATAGAATAGGAACTATGAAGAGATACTAAGGTTTCAGAGATTCTTAGCTACTATTTCCTACTTGTTATAAATTTAGAATTTTTAATTTCTTAACAACCTTAGGGGATGGAATGAGCAGGTTCGAAGCTGCTTATCATTTGGTTATTTTCTTTAACTTTTTATCCCTGTACATGCTCAATGTAATTATGAATTTTGGATTACATCCCACATAATTATAATTATTTTATTTCTTTTTTCATTGAGTAAAGTTGCTATTTTTTTATTATGAAAAATCCTAATGTAGGAGTTAATAATTTACTTGTATTGTAAATCCTAGTGTGCTTGAATAGATGCAATACATTTTTTCTAATTTGTATTTTTCCAAATTCATTCACTGATATAATTTCTGGAATAACTGATTTTTTGCTTCATGACACAAATATATTTGGGGCTGACTCAAATGTGTAACTGAGAAAGGGCTTTTTTTAAAATTAGAATTAAAATTCAAATTGTAGCTACAATACAAATAACAGAAATAAAGCTATTTTAACTTTTTCAAAATGCTCTTTTTCTTGCTTTTTCCTTTCTTCTCTTTTGTCTGAAACTCTTAGCTTAGTTTAGGTTAACCAATAAGTCTGGCTTTGAAACAGCTTTTTCTTATGAAATGAGTTCTTTATATGAAAAGTATCACTTACTGCCCAGTGGAATTCCCTACTGATACAGCCTCTCCTGAATTAGATTTAATGTTTACCTGTTCCCTTACTGTATCATGTTACAATGAATCAATATAATCACCTGCAATTGTCTTGTGACATTTTTAATAGATGTTATTTAGCTTAGAGATAATAGTCAACAATGATGCAAATAAAATTATATGTGTGTATATATATATATAACATACTACAATTTTAGTCAAAAGCAGAGCAGTTAAAAACCAGTGCCATCCAGCTTATATACCTTGAGGATGGCTTGAATTAAATTCATAAACAGCCAATGAAAACAGAAGTCATGATGATTAAGTAACCCTGTCTTCCTCAACCCTATAAATTTTTTTGTTTGGCTTGGGGTTTTTTAATTTTTTTTTTTTTTGCCTTTTTTTTAATCCATTTTTCTGCTTGGCTGATTTTCTTCTTTAGATATTGTTTAGTTAATCGTAGGACTGCTGCATTTTCCTGATGTTCTGCAGAAGCCTCCTTTCTACTATACCAAATTCTGTGTCTAACGAGTAATTTTCTAGTTTCAAATTTTCCAAGACCTGTGAGAGGATATACTCCTTGCTGAGGTAAGGAGAGAAACCAGAAGGAAATCATGCCAACAATTTCCATCTTAAAGGAGTAGTATTTATGCAGACTCTTTAAAAATTAGTCATAAACACTCCCTGGATTCTTATCAATTTATAAGTCTTTTAACTCAGAATTCCTAGGCTATGTTTTGACTACCAGAGTTAGGAAGTTAGATGGCCATGGAAATAATGCATCTCTCCAACTATTAGTCTCAAGTCTGGATCTACAGCTAGTTTGCAAAACTGGTGTGGGATTTAAAATTTACTTCAAATATAAATACCAGCTAAGGGATTTATCCTTCCACAAAAAAAGAATTGTCTCTAGGGTGTGGGGTTCTTTTTGTTTTGGTTTGGTTTTTTTGCATTTTATTTATATGCTTCAAATAGCACCTTCATTTCAGGCTAGTATTTGTGTACTACTCAATTGCTACAGGCATTTGTTCAGAAGAGCACCAATTGCACAGTGATCATATATAATAATTTTACTCTGCACATGTTTTCATATTTTTAATAAATTCTTGCTTTTTTAACAGATAGCCCAGGCCCTGCCACAGGATTGTTTAAAAGGTATAGTGGCAGATATTCCTAACAGCAGTTTAGTACATACCCACTGAATATAGCCATAACATTTCAAGACAGTAACAGTGATGGGCCTTGAGGTAGTAAGAGAACAGCAACAACAAGAAAAAATATTGTCCCAACTGGCACTTTTTCTCCTGAATTATTGCACCGTCTCATTTTTAATACTGGGAATAATTTATTGTGATTACATTTTAAAACACTGCTACTTAGAGGCAAATCCAAGCTGACCTCATCATGAATAAAGATTTAGTGAAATCACTCTTTAACTAGCTGCAATTGTTCCTATAGTCTAAAGCATTAAATAGTATGGATATGCATAAGAATCCACATGATCTAATAGAACACAGAGTAAGAAGCTAGAAAATAATTATTCTGGGTCTGGCACTCCTGTGTTCTGCTCAAAACCAGAGAAATTAATCCAGCTGTAGCCAGTTCTGCTCACACAGCAGTTACATGCGCATTTAATTCTCTTATTTCATTACTTTTAATTTACACTGGTGGAGGTCAAAGTATTGTCATGTATAGGTGATGTTACTCTAATGTATTAAAACCACAACATGAGGTAGAATGAGACTTGTCTATTCTTTTGATAGTGGGAAATATTTGAAATTAACCATAAAGTGATCAAAATTATGTATGTGCTAAGTCTAGCTACCAATACAGGGGGCTGTATATTAGAACTAATTACTTATTTTTGGGCAGAATCTGTTACATAAAAAATTGCTTCTTCATGTCCTTTGGGAGCTTGTAATGATTTTTGAAAAGCATAAATTGCATGAAAGAATGAAATGCAAACATCTGCTCTATGGTCTAAACTCAATACATGTGCAGTTATATGGCACCAAGCCCTTTTCCCAGAGGTAGATCTTGTGCACCCAGGCTATCCTTTGGAGATGTTTTACATATGTTAGCATGTGGGCATTTGTATAACCACATCTTGCATCAATGGGTTCTGCAGTTATCCTGGGAAATAAACTTCTCTGACTGTAGATGTAAGTACCTCGGGGCTTCAGAGTCAGTTCTGGCGCAGAGCACTCCAGTTCAGTCAGGCTTTGCAGACCTATTGCTGCATTACTTTCAAAACCTTCATTAAAACTAATGGAATGTTACTTTGTAACCTAGGATTCATAAAACAGATTTTAGTTGAGTTTGCTACTTATATATCAGACAAATAATGATTTTTAAAAACCGAAAGTGTGGTTTCATTTGCTACAAGTTGTTGCTAAAATCATAAGAGTTTAATCTTTAAAAGTACTTTATTTACTCTGAGATATTAATGAATATCAAGTTGAAGTAACTTTTTTTTAACAAAAACAGAAGATCAAACTTAAATATATCTGGGAAAATGTAAAAATTATTCCACAAGATCAATATAGAATGAACAGTCTGTATTAGGTCTAAAGCTAGGATTTTTTTTTCTGTTCTTCTGAGAACTGGTATCTTAGGAGCTTCAACATTAGCTTTCCAGGCTACTTGACATGGTCTTGATGACATGTTCTTGCCTGAAGCAAATAATACATGCTGTATAATGTTTGTGGTCAACATAGTGGTTTTTTTTCTGAATTTTCTGATCATGTGATCTCATCTGCCTTACTATGTTTTTGAAGTTACCTGTTAATCCCTTAAGTGAATATGAAATATGTCTAATCTTTTCATTATGGTAGTGATGTTTGAGTCATGGTCATCGGAGTACATACCTATAGCTCTGAATGTTGGTTGGATGACCAAAATAAGTCTCCAGTAAGAGTAATTTAATTTACTGATTCAGAATTTGTTTTGATGTAAATATGCCATTATACATGCCTACAGTAAACTTCTTTCAGGTAACTAAATAATTAGCCTATTTTCAGAGAGCCAGCACAAAAGAGGCAAAGGCCTAATTTGAGGAAAATTCAATTTTTTGTTTGAAAATAGCTTTGTATAAAAGCAATTTTATTGAGTTCTGTAGTGAACCCATTCTTTTCCAGCCCTTTCTAGACAGCAGAGTAGAGGCATTTGGAGAGATTTATAAGCTATCTGTGGGCAGATGTGTACGCAGCACTGTAGATGATTCAAAAAAAGGTTCACAGTTAGGAGCAGCAAGATGAGATTCAAGCCATAAGCCTCTCTTAGAGAGCCGTGATACACATACCAGTTGCAGGTCTCTAGCTGCTGAGGGAAATTCTGTTTGCACTAAGTAAAGTGCAACAAACTGCAGATTTCTCCACAAGATATTAGTTTTTGTATGTCCATAAGCAATAGGTAGTTCCAAGAATACATTTATGTAAGTTACAGTCAGAGCTCCCAGAGTATTGCAAACACTATAGTTCTAAGTCCAGCACTAAACACCTTCACCAAAAAACTCCTTGCTTGCAATCTCCTGACATTCATATATGTTGACTATTGGCATAATTTCCCCAAATGATGGACTATGGTGAGCTAAGACAGCTTTTATGCAACTACATTGCATGTTATGCTGAGCAGCTGAAATTAATTACATAAGATGTATCCTGTGTGGCCATCATGCAATAGACATTTTTAAATGATCCTTATTATTGAGATGTGTAGGAGAAACTCTATAGAGTACATTTTGTTTAATCATTGTGGAGGTCAAAATGTATAGATTGTTGCAGTACTGTTTGTAGGACATGCATGAGAATTTTAAGTGATTCAAGTGTGTAACAACCTGCTGGAATGTAGGAGTAATAAGAATACTAAAATCAATTTATTTCATGCTTATTGATGAAATATAGTCAGGCTCTTCCACCTTTGAGGATGTACCGCCTCAGTAGTGCCATCCCCATAATTCTTCCTAATATGAGTATCAATGTTGTGTCAACTAGATTGTGTTTTCTATTGCTTTCTAATTTAATCAGTGAAGTGGACTAGAAGGCACCTTGCTGTGACTGAGTAGAACTCTCTGCCATGGCTGGAAAACAGCATTTTAAAAAGTTTTTAAAAACCATGTATATTGTAAAAACCAGCATTATATTGATGGCTCTCAGAGTAATCTACATGTTTGGTAGACCTGTAGGGCATCATTATCATAGTCTCACTAATTCTAATGGATTAATTTTCACAATCCAGTAAAGTGCTGTTTTTCCTGTGTTAAGAGTAGTACTCCATGATCAGATGGATTATGCCCATCAAATACATCTGCTCTTAAGTCAAATTTTCTGCTTTATTTTTTGTATCATTTGGCATTGGGTATTTAGTCTGGTGTTAGGTAGGTGAGAAATCCTGCACCTCAGTTATTCTTTAATGCAGGCTTCAGGGTGAACTTCTCTAGGAGGTATTTGACAAACTATGCTTTGTTTAGCTCAGATCTGCATCTGAAGAGTTTGTTTGCTTTTATAGAAGCATTGCATGAGCAACACCTGTGAAACATGCCATGGTACTCTCTGACATGGCCCATAGAGGTAGGAAGGACATGTTAGCAGACGCACGCAGATATTTTTTCCAAGGATGGATTATGCAGTAAGAGTGAAGGACAGCATTAGTTTTTAGCCTCAGTGAAATATTTGTGTCCTTAAAAACATTAAATTATTTTCTGGGTCTGACTCTGAAATCAGAATTTCAGAGACACAGAAAAGTGCTTTTACTAAAGCCAGTGAAAACATCTAATGTATTTTCAAAAAATCCTGAAATATCTAGGTATATCTAGGTCCAAGTGATTTTTAGTGGTATTTTTTGGTTAGATCTCTTGTGTGCTTTCCTACTTAAAATCCCATGCATGTATTTCTGAAGGAAGGATTTAGATTTATTTTAGGATTTAGTTTTAGTTATTTAGCATTGGAACAGGCTCTCCAGGGAAGTGATGGAGTCACCATCCCTGAAAGTGTTCAAAAAACATGTGGATATGGCACTCAAGGACATGGTTTAGAGGTGAACATCGCAGTGGTGCTGGGATGATGGTTGGACTGATGATCTTAGAGGTCTTTTCCAACCTTAAGAATTCTATGATTCTATGCTCATGAAAATTGGATCTGAGGTTTAAATTTTGAATCACTGGTTTTCCTCTCATTTGTGTTGTAGTTTCCCATTAAGGTTATTCTGTTGACTAGAGAAGGGTTATTTATGACTCATATTTTTTAAGACCACAGGTGTCCCATAGGAGTTCAGAGAGAACTTACAGCCCCATAAGATACCTTTTAAAAGGTTCCAGGTCCATTTTAGAAACCATTGCAACACCCTTACTGTCAGGGTGGTGTGCCATACACAGATATTTCAGGTGGAATAATATGTTTGAAATTGCATGTGTGTGATCATTAACCTGTAACTGACAGTTAGCAAGGGCACATACCCTTGTGAACTGGTTATATAAACCTTTTAACTCGGGGTAGATCTCTGGTTTTGGAAAACACCTTCTAGTCCACCTTCTTAGATTACAAAATTTAGTCTGCCTGGGTGGAATCAGGCCATCTTGCAACAGCCAAGGCTCTTGTTCTTTATGTTTCCCTCTTTTCTCTGCATAACGTGTAGCAGCCACCCAGGATGCCTGTATACAAAACAGCCAGCTTTGTGGTACCACAAATTATAAAAATGTAATGTGCAAAATTCACATCTAGCACCACTCCCTCCATTTTTTATTATTTTCTCATAAAAACAATTTAGGAGACTTTAACAAGGACTAGAAAATGCTCTTAAATAGGCATGCAATATCATTTAGCTTCACCTAGAAGCTTTATCATTCTAAAAAACATCCACACTCAGTTTAACTGTTCCTAGCGATTACAGTTTGCGGTACCTGTTATTTAAAATATTGATTCTTGTTCCTTCTTTTCATACAGCTTTAGAGTCTTTCACAGAGTGTAAACTTCCTTGCTATAAATTCATAGATAATTAATCTCGTATTTTAATGACTGCTTCTATAATTTAGAAAAGATTAGGCAACCATCTGCAGAAATGTCTGTGGTAAATAGTTGCAGGGCAAGGAAATAGTCTAGATGTCCTTGTGAGTCCTGCTTTCTACAGCTTACTTACTTTTCAGTCTTTCTATAACAGAAAATAAGGGTTATTGAATTCAAGAATATCTTAGGAAATTACAGTTTATCCTCAGTCGTCATCTCTTGACTTTTAATTGTACAGAGCAATAAAAGGGCACATTCTAGCCTGTGTGTAATAACTGCATGGCTTGCTGCAATATTCAGTAAAAAGAGATTGTTTATATAAAAATTATTCCACTCTGAAATAACTCCTGCACTGGCTAACCATATCAGTAATTCAATTAATTAAATATACAACAAAAGCAAAATACTTAATGCAGAAGTAAAATGGTATGAAATATAAAGAAGAAATTAAGATACCAAGGTATTATTATGATACCATGCTTTGAATTTTTAAAGGCTACACATGAATAAGTTATCATACTAAAAACATTAAAATTATGAGAATACTACAAGTGAGTGCATTAAAAGCCTTTCATTTAAAAAAGCAAACATATATAAAGGTAATCCCCTGAGTTTTCATTCTTTAATGTGTTATTACATCCATTAATCTTTTGAGAGAACAATATAGAATATGAGAGAATAACATACTGCTGAATTTACACTATTTAAATGTTAAACTTGAAAATGTAAAGTGCATTTTTGTCAGTATTGTTATTTTTATTTGAACACGAACATTTTGCGATGGATTACTAGGGAAATACTTGAATGGGAAAAATGTGAACTACAGAGCATCTTCTGCCTACCTGGCCATGATAATTACAAATATGTCAGATTTGATAGACATAAAAAGGGGTAAAGCTGCAGTTTAGTCTTTCATCCACCCCTCCTTTTCCTCTTTGCTTAGTTATAATTTTGCAAAACACATGTGAAAACACAGTACCTGCTGTGGTGACATTTTACATTCATTTTGAACAGGTATGAGTCATTTCACTAGATTTTTATGCTCACTTTCTCCTGCCTAGGTGTATGATGATGAGCAATTGGGGCCAGGAAGGCAAGTAATAGAGCTTGCATAGTTTCAACATTCTTTGCACACTGAAAGTGAATAAATATTGCATCTTTATGATATTCTTCACTGATCAAATCTGTAGCCATAAATAAACAAGTTCAGATCCCACTAAAGATAACGGCTGGCCAGGAGACTCACTGCAGAGATGCACAGAGAGACAGTAGACTGCATTGCCACGAGAAAGTCTAGCTCCTCAGGATTTGTGTTATCATTTATATTTTAATTCAGCAATATTTCACTTATGTCATTAAAAATACCAGCAGTAGTATTAATCCAAAATTATGTCCTAGGAGTAAATGGGTCTCCCTAGAGATAAATATAAACTAATTACCTTTGTACAATATGTTGACTATTTAGAATACATAATTATTTTCCCTAATTTTTTGAGAGATGAAAGAGTACATACGTATATGTATTAGGCTATCTCTGTGTGCAAGAGAAAGGAGATCTTGTATCTAATTTCCTACAAATGTCAACCTGTCTTTTAGTTGATAAAATGCAATAATTTGTTACAATTAAAAATATATACTTGGTTAGTACAAATAATTTTGCTTTTCATATTTCCACTATTATGAAATCCTTTCCATTTTTTTCATGAGTAATAGCATATCTTTCTCAATGTGTTCATACATACAGCTTAGTTCAGATCTTAATTCACTCTAGTGAAAGAAATTACTCCATTCAGTTTGAAACTGATCAAAGCTCTTCTATACTATTTTGGAGAGCCAAAAGAGAACATTTTATGGGACCAGGATCTACGTAGGAAGTAAGCAAAAGCTGTTTTAAGAATGTTTTCCCTAGTCACTATGAAAAGGTTCCCATGGAAATCTAATTCAGCTAATAGTTACGTTACCCTTTTGGCAACTTGCCTGCCTCATGAGGGAATATCATTTTAAGGGGTTCCCATAGAAAGCTATAGCTTAAATCTGTACTGCAGAGTGATGGTATTCACTGATGCCCTGAAGCTCTCTGCCCTGCCAATGCAGCATTCGAGAACAAGTGCTTCCTTGTGGGGCCTGGGTACCCTGCTACAGTGAAGTGGTGCTGGAGATAGGGAAGGGAATGTTCCTCGGATTTTCTTCTGTCATAGGGCTTACTGTAAGGAAAAAACAAAAAAACGTGCAGCTCACATTTTATTCAGTTTGGATGTTTTGTTGGGGTTTTATTCCTCTTCGGTCCTACAAAAGAAGAACTAAAAAAAAGAAGAAAACAAAAACCCCTCAGTCCTTTGAATGGAGAGACATTTATTATGTGTATATATGAGAGATAATTTTATTGTGAAAATGAAACAGAAAGTCACAGCTTCTCAAGTAAATGCAAAATTGTGCTTCTAAGCCAACACACATTCTGCCATCTAGTGACCAGAAGAAATTGTACTGACCAGTGTGATAAGAAGCCCCAAGTACTGCTACTGCAGCATATCTTTGTGGGAGAACCTCTAGAATGGGCTAAAAATAAATGTGCAGAAAACTTTTTCTAGATCCTGGAAGTCAGAAATTGATCAGTTCTACTGAAATTAGTTAACATTGCAGTCCAAAAAACGTTTTAAATATACTGATTTTTTATGTATTTCTATAGTCTTCTTTCTTCCTTTTCCCCTCTGCATCCCCTCCTCCCCCTTCACCTGGGACTTGCATCAGTGTTTTGCATAATTTCTCAGAAAAACATTTATGTGTTAGAGCAGAGAGGATGCCATGCTACTGCACATAAGACAGTTTTCATTCTTGCACATTCTGTCTGTAAGACCTATTCTGTTCATTCTGTAGTCAAGAGTAAATGAAAACACTCATCTGACTAGTTACAGTTCAGGAGTGGGTAGAGTAGTATGAATCACACTGCCAAAGTGCTGTGGGTGAAAGCAAATGACAGTCACTTCAGGGAATCGACTGCCTCTTCTTGCTTTTAAGGTTCTGAAAAGCCTTCAGGAAACTGCTCAACATCTCACTTTCCAGGCGGTTCTGTACAAGCCGACGACACTCAGCAACTCTCAGAAGTTCTTTGACATTGTACATGTCCTAAGGGGGTAACCCTAAAGGTCTCAGAATCACTTTATTTTTTTTTAGTTCATTCATGTTGTCATCACCAACTACTATGCTGAAAAAGGCTTTTTATATTAATGCCAGTGTGTCCTCACCATAAATAGCACAATTCATAGTAGATGGTACACCATAATACATTTGCACTGTGACGTTCCCATGAAATGTGATAAAAAATAGCCATAAAAGCCAAACCATCATGGTTTATAATGTCATCTGATGACTAGGATATATATGTAACAAATATATATAACAAATATTATAAAACAGCCTAGGCTTAAAATCTGCTTGACACATACCTTAATTTTAAAGAATATCCACTTGTAAAAAAGCAGACTAGATTTGGTGAGTAGAACCTTGCAAAGCTGGTATTTTTCTTTTGTAATGCTCAGTTGTCCTAGTTTGCATTTCTACACTGTTAACAGATTTTTTTTCTTCTTTGTTCCTACAGAGAGCACATGGCACCTCTCTTCTCTCCTATAAACGTATACCTACACTGGCCGCAAGATTTTAGCTTCTCCTTTAAAAACTAAAAAGGTTACTCAATAGGAATAAAAATTCCCATAACATAACACAAAATAAAAATAAAAATAAAGGTAAAGCAAATGGAACTAGTGATAAGAGTTGTAAATAATACTGAACTGTAAACTTTGGAATTGAAATTTTTTTTCTGTCCTAGAAGGCATGGAACTATATTTCATGCCTCGGATTGTATGTAAAATGAAATAATGGAATCATATAATCATTAGGTTGGAAAAGGCCTCCAAGATCATCAGCCTTTGACCAAACACCACCATGCCAACTAAACCACAGCACTAAGTGCCACATTCAATCATTTTTGCATGCTTCCAGTGATGTCGTGGTGGTGATTCCACCACCTCCCTGGGCAGTCTGTTCCAATGCTTAACCAAAGGATACATCACATCCATATTAAAATATATGCATTGCTAAAATACTTTGAAGTATTGATCCATTATGTACAGCTGAGGAGAGATAAAATCGGCATCCTATTAGAGGGATCTCTTGTACATTCATAGCCACCAAAGGACCACTGACAGCAGAATAAATTCTTTTTTCTGATAACTAAACCTCAGGTTTTCTACCGCAAATGTTTGAAATGTGTTACAATTTGTTATAGGCCTTGGTCTGGTTAAAATGTTCCATTCAAGGTTCCCCATAATGCTATTTGTTATTTACATTTTGAGGTATTTGTGAGTTTTACCTTCATGCTGTGTAGATTATAGCATTAACAATGTAATAAAAAGGCTTAAAACCCTTGCATGTTTCCAGACCTAACTTAGAGTCACACTGTCGATTTCTGAATTAGACCGTGTATCTGTTTGTTGCGGAAAGGATTTGTTTTCCCCATGTATTTAACCAAACAATATGATTCATATCAATGTTTGAAGTAAAAGCAAAAAAGAACTGTCCTGTTTCACCCAAATAAAATTTAGGACAGACATCACCAGAAAAATTCTCTTCAGAAACTAATGGCTACAAAAATACCTTCTTCTGGGTTAGAATACTTATTTTCAGCAGCAAGAACTAGGTAAGAAGAGTGAGAATGACAAAAATTCCTTTACTCATAATGTCAATTCAAATATCCAATATTATATCCCAGATATCAGGTCTTGAATCATGCTGACTTGACCTTGCAGGACACCTCTATGCCAGGTACTGTCTGCATTAGGATGTTTCATACCACCTTTCCCACACAAACACGTCCTTGAAATTACTGTGCCATTTAGTCGTGCTCTAGGCTGACTTGTGTTAAAATGCTTTCCTAGCCCAGAAAGCATTTAAATACTTCTCTGTGAAGTATTGAGGGAAAAAAAACTGCATAATGGGTTCACCTTCTATGTTCATTATCTCGGATCTCAAAATGAAGGGAAGTTTTATTCTATTTAGTATTTATTGTAAACTTAAGTAAGATATTCTATAACAAAATGCTTCACAAAAAATGCATTAGTGTTAAGCTTCTTAGATTAAACAATTTTGAGATATTGTTTGCGCTTATACACAGAAAGTGGACATTTCTGATCCCATTACAAAAATGTACTTGACCCTTTTTTTTCTTTTCTCATGAGGCCTGAATTTTAATGAGGCCTCACCCATGCCAGTACATTGCATTTCCTGGTACTGCTTTTGTTCTCATGTGGCATTCAGTTAAATACTTCAGCTGAATATGAAAATGAGAGCATTGCATAAGTCTGGTTCCTTTTTTTGACAAAACTCATAAAAATATTTTTATCTGTGTAATGAAAAAATTATCTTTAATATGTACTTACTATACCAATACTTAATATATCAAAGGGAGATTAGCTGAAAAGTGCATCTCAAAGACCATCAGCAATAGTTGAAGCGAATTGAAAATGTGTTGTTGCTAAGTGGAAAAAGGAAACGATTGAGGCATTATTATCATGCTTGGTGGTATTTGTAACTCCATCGTTACGACTGGAGCCACATCAGGTATTATCCACAAGCCAGAGAACTGATCTCCCAGACATCCCTTTGCCTCTTCCAGCAGTCTCTGTCCTGCAGAACACTGCATGTGCCTGCACCCAGCACAACATGCTGCAGGACTGGGACCAGAACATTCACCACCTCCCTGTATGCCTCTGGAAAGCCTTCCTCTAGCAAAGGTCTCCCATTATTGCACTCTGTATTTTAAAAAGTAGAACTAAGTCTTCTGCAAGAATGGTGCCATATCCTCTAAATTGCCTGACAAGCAGAGATCATGCAGGCAGCAAACTCAGAGTAAACATGCCTTGCTGTGACAGCCTCTTCGGGAGAAAAGCTGTGTAAAGTCTCCTGCCGTTACCATGTTATTAATTACAGTTTAAATGTGTCATCTGTACTGCACCTTGTAAAAATTGTAAAAATATTCTAATCATTATTTGCATTAGAATATTGATTGTAGTAAGAGATTTTCCGCAGAATAAAAAGCTATCTTAAATCAGAGGAGCTGTAGAAGAGGAGTATTTTGTAAAAATTTATTCATAAAATTTTTAACACACATATGTATATATACACATACATATATATATATTATATTTGCATATGTATATATATAATTAAATTATATTTTATATTTATTTCCGGGATGTATTAAAATGTTGAATGTTTAATCCTCAAAATATATTTTATTAATTAGATTTTCAGATATTCTCTTTAGAATGCGAACTGCATTGCTGTTCTCAAATGAATAATTAAATTTATATTTTAAGTGGTGCCATTAATGAATATTTACAAAAAGAAACACTAATTTGGAGAAATACATTAATAGTTCACTAGAAAGGAAAAAATCTCTTTCTTCTGATCGACCCCTTAAAAATCAGTTTACCTTTTATTGTTTCTTTAAATAGAAATTTTAATGTGTTTAATGATTTATCAAAACAATGTGTTTGCAAATAATATTTATTAGTGATATTTATATCTCATATACATTTTTTGTGGGTTTTGAGGCAGAAAGGTAAGTTTTATCATCTTCATGCCTTTACAAACTGGGGAGAATTTTGAATTTTGCATTTGCAAGGTAACCTTCCAGCAGAAAGGTATTTCTAAATGTTTGTGTTCCTAGTGTTTCAGACTCCTTCTGCCTCATCAGAAACTTTATGCAATTGTAGTTGAAGCAGTTTCAATGTTAACCCACATTTCCCAGCACATGCTTCCTGAATTAGAGTCCCAGGTTTTTTTTAAACAGAATATTTAGCACTGAGCTGTGGACAGCTGTGTCTGCCTGGGAGGATCATAGGGAACTGTGCTGAAAACACAGCAGTCCACTTCTAAACGCAAAGAACTCTCCGCATTTCATTACAGAAAGTGGAGCTAAGGTGGAAGTCTAGGAGGTTTGCACAGGACAAGAGAGGGAATATGACAGCAGTGATAGGATAAACAGCTAAAGCACTCATCTCCCACACTCTGGGCCTTTATGTAACTGATTTTTCACAGGTTTTCCCTATTAAAATTAATGTGGAGAGTACGAAACAATCTATAATCTTTCTAACTGAGAGGTTTCAGGAAGAGATCACAAGCACTTGTTCTGCTGTATTCAGCCTAAAAATCAAACACTTCATTGAATAAATTATTATGGTTTCCCACTGTCACCATTCCCAAAGATGACTTGTTATCTTGTTGAAGGCTTCATCAGCCTGAAAGATGAGTGCAGAAATAGAAGTCCTCTGGAGGAGCAGCAGGCTCTGCCACAGAACAGCAATGTCTACCACGGTCACAGTCATTTTCTGGTGTGGTTTGCACTGATTCAAAATAAAAGAATATAATGTCTGCATTTGAATAATTGCTTTTGTCCCATGTCATACAGCTGATTAATAGTATGTGTCACTACATGGAATGTTGGTTCATAAAATAAAATCATATTGGAAAATCTGCAGGCATAAATATTTATTGAAAGCTGAGTGTAGCAAAGATAAGTTGATGTTAACTGCCATGATCACTTGCCTGACTCTTACCAGCTACTTCCAGGTATGTTTAGGAACATATTGCATGAGACAGTATGTGACTTTTGAGAAATGTCTACACACAAGCTTTCATAAACCTTTATTCTGTCTTTAGAATTTGGAATGATGGGAGATCATACAATTAAAAGTCAGCGACCTCGATCTGTTCATGAGAAAAGGGTCCCTCAGGAACAAGCTGATGCTGCTAAATTTATGGCACAAACTGGTAATACATCAGTTACATTTTTTCTATTTACTGTTGTTAATTTTAGCAAGACCACTGCATGTTTCCATAATCTTTTGCTGCATATTTGTCAGTTTTCTAAGCTGATACTTTTTTTGAATCATTTATTTTTTTTTCACCAGTTAAAGTCCATAAATAAAGTAGCTAAGAATTAGGTAGATCATGCAAAAACATGCACTGTGAATGTGGATACTGACTCATTTAGTGTAAGCATGAATTTCTTTAGTAGTAAAAGCAGTCTCACATGTACAAAACACAGGACAGTTTGCTGTGACATGTTAACTTTTTTCCAAAGATGTTAAGAACATACTTCAGAATTTCTTTATAAATAGACTGTCTAATCCCAGCTTTAGGCATTTATCAAATTAATTAATTACTGGGGTGACTTTAATGTGCATGTGTTCAGCAGTCACTATCTTTGGCCCAGCACGACGTTCTATCCTCTAGTTTCCAGATTCATAATTGCTAAATGAAATTGGCCGTAAGTAGTTTTTAATTGGATGTGAAAATTATCTAACAGTTTTTCATCTAAAACATATTTTCTAATTTTGTTTGAGCAAGTTCATCTTCTTTATCTAAAGATACCAAGATGATATTGGAAACCTGGAACTGAATTAATTAAAAAACAAACAAAACAAACCTGTTTAGCCTGTTTACCAGCAGTTACAACAACTGCCTTTGAGGTCAATGATAAAATTTCAGTGGTGAGATGAATTAAGCTCTCATACACCAAAAATAGTGCCCATTTTGACTTCAATAATGATCAGTGTATCTGTTGGTAAAATCTAACTCTTTATTGGTACCCTACACACTCCATCCCAGTTAAGTTACTGTGTTGACAATCTTGTGCCCCATAATTTTTGTATGGATTTGAAACAACTTACTCCGTATTCCATAGTTACTAACCTAGAATATATGCCTGCATCAGTCATACATAATGCTTCCAGTTTTTATGCACTTCAGTAAAAGAGCTATAATTGCTTCTAGTTGTGTTGCATGTTGACTTTCTTAGTGGTAGGGTGCTTTACTTAACAAATTTGCAGAAATTGATATATTAAGCAATCAAAGTACATGTATAGCCAATCAGTGTAGATCTGTTGGTAACAAATTAAAAATGAAAAAAACCTCTGTTACCCTCCTATTAATCTATAGGATTGCTTTTATGGCTAACTCCCAGTTACTACTGTAAGCAAATGCAGTGGAAGAAGGGAGCCTAGAATTCTCTAGGTCTCCACGCAGTTTTTGTTTAGGCAAGTAGATCTTATCACTTACATACCTAGCTCAGACATAGAATATGAGTTGCTTACTACATAGAATAACACCTTTGCTTTTATGCTGCTTCTTGAATTCATACAATTACTCAAAAAATAAGTAAAATTATCTGGGTTTTTCCCCATATAAATCCCTAAAACTTTAATAAATGCAAATCTTGTATTAGATAATTTCTAGTCATGCATTGCAGTGCATCTATTATGGGTGTTAGAGAACTGCATTACAAATGCAGCACTTACACCATCACCTTTCAATACATTGTGTGTGTGGAGTGGGAGATGAACGTTCAAAATTATACAGGATCGGTTTTCAAGGTCCTGTTCTGAAAGCATGTGAGATGTATGAGCATATAAATTTAGATGCCCAAGTTTGGGGAAATCTATATTTTCCATGCTGTAGGTTAACACATTTTAAGTAATACTTGTGCTCTTTCTGGACATACTAATTTTCATCTCTTCATTTTGTTTTTCCTTTGTAGTGATCATTGCATATTTTCTTCACCTGTAATGCATTCATTTTTCTTGCAATAAAATGATTGTGATATCTTCTTAAACTGATTCATAAGGTTTTTCCTAACATATCTATCTCATTAATTTACACATTTACTAAGAAATCTTATTAGTAAGTGGGTATGAGTTTGTGAGGTTTTATACTTTAAGGCTTTATATTTTATTTTGTGTAATCATAAAACAGACGCAAAAGTGCAACTAAATGTTTGAATGTTTTAAAAAGGTGAAGAGATAGGAATAGAGAAATATCCTGCGAAAGATTTATGAAAAGCATTTAATACTGTTAGCATCGTGGACTTAATCCACCAAATTTTACTGTGAATGGAAGAGTTTTAAAATGTGGTATTAAAATATGCATTTTGCTGATTTTGGAGAGTGATGTGAGGCAGTAAAAACATTTATTAAAAAATACTGTGTGAATAATTTATTGTTCTATATTTGTCATTTTATGTGTTTGGACTGATCCTTCCCTTAGGTGTTATGGGATTTAGAGAGTATAATGCAGGTAAGTTTTACACAGATCAATGAGGCCTTCCGTACAGTAAGTTATGTTTCCTTTTATGTGTCAAGCAGCTGGGGAGAATAAGAGTTTGGTAGCTTGCTAAGAGCTAATTTGAGATTGTAGATTTAATGTGATTGATATAAAAATTTTAGGGTTCTCTACAGAAAACAAGAAGGAAAATAAAGTAGCCCTTTCAAAATTTTCATTTCAGAAAAGAAGAAAATGGATAAAAAATAAAACAAACAATGGAAGATGTATTTGCAGATTATGTAGTCAACTTAGATTTATTCTAGAAAATATAGAAGTCTTTATGTGCTTAAATTAAAAATGATAAATTAACAATGATATTGTATATCTGTGAAGACATTTCCCTTCTTTTAAATCTTTTAAAATAAGTAATAATCATCCTGACAGAGGTACAAAATGCTCTGAAAATTTAAAAATTACCAAGAAATCACAATACATTGACCAAAAGGAAGCAAAGCAGCTGGTGGGATGATTTTGTTCTTTATTTTCCCTTCATTTTGCCCCTTTTGCAATGTATAGCATGTTAATGTGGAGGATCTTTCTCCAGCAAATGTTTAAGCCTTGTTTACATATGATGAAGTATATTGAAAGATTATGCCTCTTGTGAATGGACAGAACATATATGCTCAGAACTTCTAATAATTAATAGTAATTTAAAAATATACTCAATACAGTCACACGAGAGTCTGACAACAATTTTTGAATCATGTTGCTGCTGTTTTCCATCATATTCCAAGGGTTAAGAGTAATATTTTTATCACTTAAAAAAAAAAAAAAAAAATTAATTCTTAATTTCCGTATTTTTAGCTGTGCACTGTTAACATGTCTGTGTTGGATAATGGATTGTTTACACTGAGTATATATAACTGTTTTACATAACGAGGAACATCTTCAGAAAGATAGTTTAGACATTTTCTGCCATTTGACCTTCAATCTAAACCATTTGAACAAAGGCAAAGTCAACTTCAAACATGTAGCAAAAGACAAAAAATATTAGCCTAGAAACCCGCAGGAATACAAGTCTTTATGCCATATATATAGGGCTTATAGTACATATTTTATAATTGTTAATGTCTACACACATATTGAATATATTTAGCATGTTCTATCATTTAACCTGAACCCAAGCCATCTAACTGACTAATCAAAGGGCTAAATTCATGTCAGAAAAATTATTAAAATAATAATCAGTGATTTTTTTAAATGTTTTTTACCTAACAAATAAAGCAAAGGACTACAGAAATCACTGGGTAGTTTTTGCATGTAGAAACCTCATAATTTTGTGCTTTTCCATAAAAATATTTAGAATTGCATATAATTTTATGAAAAACAGAGGGAATTGTGTGCTAATTCTGTCTTTTTACTGAATAAGAAGCACTTTTTTTTTTTTTTTAAAGCATTGAATAGCCTCAGAATTGACTCTTAGAAGTCTAGCGGAGACAGTCATTTTGCAAAGGTTTTGTGCTTGACCTCTGGGGGAAAAAAAAAAAGCTAGAAGAGATTCACAGATTTACTGCATTCTTGGAAGATAGCACCAGAATATTCCTGGTTTGTAGACAATCCCTCGATCGTGATCAGTATCAAAACTTAAGGAAGACTGGAAGTATACTGAAATAACTGAAATTTCAAGCAAGCTGTTCAAGTCTGCAGATTTTATCACACCACTGATTTTAAAACAGAAAATCCCATTTGTTTCAAAAAGGACTTATATTTAAAAATCAAGCATGTAGTGGGGGTTTCAGCTGCCGTTTTACATTCCATGGTGATTTTTAATGGAAGAAGCTAAACATCAATGAAAAATTGTTTACTTAAATTGTTCAGTGAGGTATATTCACATTATTTTTGCATTTGCTTTCTGAGAATACTTAAGGATCTAGTTTTATTAACATTAATTCCTTTGGGAAAGGAATTCCATAACTGTGTGTATAGCTGTTCATGACAATTAAATTTAAGCATTCTTTCCAGAGCATACATGCAAGACTTTATGCATTACTTGCCTTCAAAAACCAAAAAAATATAATGTTCTATCTCTCAAAAATTTTTAAAAAATCCTGTTTTCTAATGTACAGTATTAATTAAACACATCTGACAATTTTGAACACAATAGTATATACTATATGCAGTAATAAGGTCTGGCACACCCAAGAATTCCACATACCTGTAGGTCAAAAGCAAGGAGTAGGTCTGTGCAGCAAATTATCAAAGTTCCCATCCCACATTTCAGGCTAAAATTTAGTAAACAAAGTGCTTTTCTTTGCCAGGGAACTTCTTTCAAATGCTATATGACTTTCCTCTGCGGAAAAAAATATAAGACATTGGGGGTTGGTTTGTCTCAGGTTTTCTTCATTGGAATTCCCTTACTGGTAGGGTTCCTTAAACTGTTACTGAGCCTTAATTCTAGAGGGATAAGTATACATATCAAAGATAAATCCTTTGCTATTATATAAAACGAGTTGTCTATGTTCTTTTAGAATCCTGAGGGCAGTGTTGTTTCTGAAGTGTTAAAGGGCAGTAGTTCTCATAAAGTTGTAAATGATGCTAAGACATCAAAGTGTTCCCCTCTGACAGGCATTATGTGATTGCAGCATTGTAGGTGTCTTTGTTTTCTATTCATTGCACATTTTCACAGCTGCTTTACTCCATAAACTTTTAAATATTTATTTTGGTGTGGTATCTTTTTCTTTGATTTATAAGAGCAGATTATAATGAGCTTCAGCAAAAAAAATTGTGTCATTAATACTTATGTCTATATTCATGTTTGTTTGTTTGTTGTCTTGAATACAGGTGAATCTGGTGTTGAAGAGTGGGCCCAGTGGAGTACGTGTTCAGTTACTTGTGGTCAAGGGTCGCAGGTGCGAACCAGAACTTGTGTATCACCTTACGGGACACACTGCAGCGGCCCTTTAAGAGAATCAAGGGTTTGCAATAACACTGCCCTCTGTCCAGGTAGTGTTAGCAGCCAATAAATAAAATTGTGGATGTTTTTGAACTGTGTAATGATAAGAATTTGAAACTATATATTATCTTTTTTATTATTAACATGGATTTCATAGGGGCATTTCAGGTAAAGCAGAGAACTGTAATTCTATTCACTGTGATTTTTTTTCATGTAGGTTGTTTTTATTTTCAGAACAGTCAAGATACGGAACAAGAGCACCTTTTTTTCTGACAGTTTCATATTTTTTTCAAAAAGTCTATATTCTCTCATTTTCACTCAGAAAAGAGAAGGTAGCATGAGTACAAAGACAAACTAGGGAAGAAATCCAGATCATGAATACATTAAGAAGCAGAGACTAATTAACAGGGTGGGTTAAGTTAACATATATTATTTGACACTGCAATTGTTTCGTGATTTAGAATACTCTCTTCTAGGCAATGGGCCAGACAATGTTCTATGCACAGTTATGTCTTCATGGACTTCCCTTTACGTTGTTCTGGCAAGAAAGGGCAACAGCTACCAATCAAAGAAAAAAAGATCAGACAAAAGTAACTCTCTTACATTTGACACACAGTAAAGGTCATCAGTATCTTGCATCACAGTTTTCCTACTCCTTTTGTCTGAGAGATCTGGACATCGTTGGAGTTCAGCAGTAGTTATACACTAAGGAGAAGAGACAGGCATGTTCAAGTTAGTTGTTGAAAGGGCACATCTTTCTTTAGACTCTACCTGTGGATCTGATTAATCTATGATGGGAAGGAAGAGGGAAGGCATATACCCCATGACTACATTAATTTTCCCCTACTGTGACTGAAACGAAAGAGAAAAAGACTACATGCCATCCTTCAGATGTACAGATTCCTCAGATCTCTGTAACATTTGATGCCAAGAGGGTGGTGAGCCATCCTCAGCTTCTGGAGAAGCTCAATGCATTTTTTAAGTAAACTAAACTGTCATACACAGAGAGCTCTATCTCAATGTGTAGTAATATGTAGAATCAAACTCTCATAGTGTTATTGTGTGTTGAAAAATACCCAATGGGAAGTGCATATGTGATCCCATCAGCATTATAATCATGTAGGGAGCCTCTATAATGGAAAGCATCTTACAAGATTGTCCCTAGGAAAAGAATGACAGTAATAAGAATTGCTCTCACCACCTAATGTTTTTCTGCTGTGCTTTAGGTAATCAATTCACATGAGATTTTCTAATATTTCAGAGTAGAAATGCCTAGTTAGAGCTGAATTTTAACACTTTGGAAGTGTTAAAACTTTAACACATGGAAGTGTTTCCATACAAAAATGGCAGCTATTTCTAAAATACTTTGAGTAGCTTAGATTGTGCCAGAGATGGCATATACTGCAAAAGTGCTCTCAAGTGCAGATATAAGAAGTGAAAGAAGAGAACCATAAAAGAAATGAACAAACATTACAAACAATCAAAGATAGATTTAAATATTAATTTGAAACTATGTGAAAAATGAACATGAAAGGCAGTTCTGCCTGATTTCTTGCTAATTAGTATTAACTAAGAGGAAACAGGATTAAATCACCTAATTTTCAGAATTTTATTTTCATTCTCTCCTGTAAGGGATATGAACTTTTCATACCAAAACAAAAAAAAAAAAAATCCAAGTAATGCAAAAGCCATGGTAATTAATTTGCCGTCAGATTTAAACTGGAAAAAGGCTAGTTCTTAGATATGATATATTGTCATACAAACTTTCAAACAATGTTCACCCAAAAAGACTGGCCCATATTTCTCAAGTCAAAAAGGAGCAGTTTCCTTGTACCCTCCCACTTCAGGATACAGCTTTTGTTTCCAAATACCCAGTACGAGCAAAGACTACCAATTCTTAGTGTCTAATACTTTCTTTTTCAGCTCACCACAGCAGATTCTGATGATCTCTATGTAACTTGAGTTACCTTTCCTAAATAGTCTTCTGGGCTTAATCTTGTATGTAGTTCCATACAGTTACAATAAACTCATTAATTTAGGTTTTCTCTGTCTCACTACAGGGTCACTGCTGTGTAACAGTGTGCAAGATTAACAGTTTAGAAATGTGCTTTTCCTAGGCACAGCTCCATTAATTTTTCAAACATCCCTTTAATTATTAGCCCAAATATCCTCTGTCCTCATTCTATTATGTATCCTAATTCAGAGAGTTACATAGTTCAGGATTATCCCTGGTCTGTGCATAACAAAACACATAGTCTGTACACTAGTGTATTTAAAACAGACGTTTGACAAAATTATTAGTAAAAGGTTGGGGGGCATTGTGAGAGCTGGAATGTTTCCTAATCAAAAAGTTACCCCTTTCAACATAAAAAAAAAGAGTGCAGAATGACCTACTTCACTTCATACATCTACCCATATGTTTCAAAGGAACCTGTTAAACTTGCAAATACTAATGCAAAGCTTTCAGACTATTTTTCTATTGCCTTTTTATACTCTTTATATATACATTACATATTATATATGCTGTCTAAGATACTCACTGGGATGTTAGGGAATATATTTCTCTGTAATCTCAATATCCTGGAAAATTTTGAAAATGGGATACACCAGTTTCATGTAAATGTACATACTGAAATAGGAGTTTAAATTTCAGAATAGTATTACTGATATTTCAAGCAAAATAATGAAGTAACCACTATTTACATAATTTTTGGGTTATTTATATTTATTTCAGACCAATACTATTCTAGAGAAGCGCAACATAATAGACAACAAAACATAGCTCAGGTAATTTTTGTTGTCACTGGTTCTTTTGTGAGTAAGGACACCTTAGGATCCATTACTGCAGTGCTGCTGATTCATGTCAGTTTAGTGAATAGTTTCTAACACAGCTAAAACTTAAGGGGAAAGAACATAGGATTGCCATGCCTGCAGATCATCTCAGCTTCTATTTCTCCTTCTCCATTGCCTTCAACAGCTTTTACCACAAAATTTAGCTGAAGTTTAGCATTTTCAGGCTTATGGGTAAAGCAAGACATGGCAGGAACAAGAATACACTAAGTAATTTCAAACATTTGTATGCTCAAAAGCTATGCTTTGGCTGGTGTGATATGCTGAGGTAGTTTTACTTACCTCTCTTTTTTCTCTTCGTTATACTATTGCACCAGGGTCTGTCAAAAAGTTTGTCTCCATCTTTCTTAGAGGCCTCCTTTAAGTAGAGGAAGGCCACAATAAGGTCTCCATGGACCCTTGTCTTTTCCAGGTTGAACAACCCAAACTCTTCTATCCTGTCTTCATAGGAGAGGTTTTCCATCCCTCTGATCATCTCTGTTGCAGTGCTCTGTACCAGCTCCTACAAGTTCATGTCTTTCTATATTGAAGTCCCCAGAGCTGATGCAGCACTGCAGGTGGGGTCTCACCAGAGCAGAGCAGAGGGGCAGAATCCCCTCCCTCACCCTGCTGGATATGCTGCTTTTGATATAGCCCAGGATGTGTTTGGCTTTCTGAGTTGCAAATGCACAGGGCTGGCTCAGGTCCAGATTCTCATTTACAAGCACCCTGAAGTCCTTCTTCACAGGGCTGCTCTCAATCCCTTTATCTCCCATCCTGTGTTGAAACCAGGTTGTCCTCAAGCCATGTGCAGGACTTTGTTGAACCTCATAGTATTCACATGGGCCTGCTTCTCAAGCTTGTCCAAATCTCTCTGGACAGCATCCTGTCCCTCAGGGTTTTCAACTACACCACTGAGCTTGGTGTTGTCTGCAAACTTGCTGAGGGTATACTCAATCCCACTGTCTATGTCATTGATGAGGATATTAAACAGTACTAGACCATCACTACTTATGATGAAGCATCAGTGGCCATAATAGTTTTTCAATATCTGTTGAATTTAAAGCTGAACACATCAAAAGCATTTAAACCCCAATAAAAATCTCCCAAAATATGTTTGTAGGATGAAAGCCAGCATGGCCTAACGCCTTCTCCCACTTCACAGCAGTTGCGTGTTATGAACACTGTGGGTGTTCACTTCAACATGATTAGGTTCACAGAATGGTAGAGAGAAGGGAAAGATGCTCTGCAGCAATCCAAACTTGTTGTGCTAGCAATGTTTTTGACAGATAAACTGGCAATAATCTGAATATTTTTGTCCCAAATAATGAATCTTGCATCTGAAACTGTGTTACAGAAAACAGTAACTCCTCTGCGGGCCAGCTCTCCATCTGGTGTAATTTGGCATAGCTCATCTGGCTATAATTCATCAGATGCTATAGGGGTTTTTTTGCATTTAGAAAATAGTATTAAAGAAAAAAGATGTAAATAAAAGAAGAAACAGTAAAAAAAGAAGAAGGGGTAAGAAATTTTAAATTAAGATGTTCTTTTAAAGCTAATCTAGATAGTACTGGGCACTTCTGTAATGCATTGAACAGATTAATTTTTCTTGATATTTGTTTTGCTCACATTGGTTGCTTTTTAGTGCTAAACCTATTCCTTTATTATTGGTCTACTAGTTTCAGATATAAAAGTCTGTACATGCAAGAAGATACTGTGAAATTTTTACTTAATGAGCTAAAATTTGTCATGGAAGACGATTTTTGGCACAGCTTAATTTAAACCACAAACACATAGAGGCTGCTTTGAGTCCACCCAAAATGAAACATTTTGTCTTCAGTTATGTTGAGTTCCAAAATCGCAGAAGAATTGTTCTGTATTGCTGCTAACATGCAGTCAGCTCTTGCCAGGAGAAACATACATCCTTTTGGTTTAAGACAGTATCTTTAAAGAGCTCCTCAGCACATTTTTAAAAAAATTTTAAAATAAAGACAATTAACTTAGAACATTTTCACAGCATAGAATCAAAATTCGAAATTAAGCAGTAGACTTTAAATTATATATGCCCTGAAAATCTCACCCTGTGTCTATATAGAGTCAAGACCTTTCCAATTTATTATTTTTCTAGAGAATAATCTTTTTTATAATTGGGATTGGTTTTGTTAAGCTAAATTTTACAGTTTTTTAAATTCTTGTTGTATCTGAACATTTTAATCAACCATTGTGGTATCAGAAGATGAAATTATGTAGTTCTTATTACTGGCTACTGTTTGGAATCTGATCTGAAAAATTGTTTTCTCCTTAATTTTGCTCATATGATAAAAATTGGGAATCATAGGGATGTGTCTGGATTTGTAATCTAATTCTTTGCCAATGAGAAAAAAAACTTTGGATTATATAGCTGAATCAAAATAGCTGTCAAAGTATAGTATCTGTTGTGAACAGATGAAACTAAGAGAATCATATGCAGGTATAGTCATAAATTTGCTATTTTTAGAAGAGCTAGACTTTCTAGTTTTGACAAAAATGTCACAATTAATCAAGGTTTCTAAACTAACTAGACTAAAATCTGTCACTTTAACATTAATTTGGACTGTTCCTGAGGGTAGGGGTTTTTTAATATAATGCAGATGGATGTGATATTTAGAGTAAGATAATTTTAATAAGGATGTAGGATGTGGTCTTTTTGACCACTTTTACGTGACCAAAAGAAAACCTTTCATCAATGGAGCTGTTGTCCAGTGGGTTAAAATCTACCCTGAATAAAGCCTGACATTTTCTGTCAGGTACAATTTCTCAGAAGTTAACTAACAAACTTTTTATCTCAACATACTATCTGAAATGACATTTTTTCTTACTTTTAATGAAAGGCAATGGAACTTACCCACTTGCAGAATTCCCCTTGATCTTACTGATGAATTTGTGATAATATGCCAGGGAGCTGAATGTCCTTCCACAGCCTTGCAACTGAATTTCACCTCAGGAAATGTTATTCTGATCCCTGCAAGAAAATGGTTGTATTTGTAGAAACTGCGCAGGTGATATGTGCCTTCAGGGCCAAGGAAACCTATATATGAGAAGTTTTTTCACAGTGATGAAAAAAGTGAGGACAAAACAGAAAATCTATTTCTTCTGTAATGTTGTGAATCATTACCAATGAAACACTCAGATGTTATACACAGTTTTCCCCTCCAGACACCCTTCAAACAGACAGGGCTCCAGAAACAGAATTATGTGATATGTTCAGTCTGGGTACTAAGTCTTTGTGTTTTTCTTAAATGCCTGACATTACTACAATTCTCATCACTACATTCCTGTTCTCACATTGCCTAATTTAAACTTGTGCAACTGCTCTTATTTAAGCAGAAGAAAAATAAGTAAAGTTTGCTTTTCAGTATTATTCAATTTATATAGAACTGTTTTACCAATGTGTGTATGGAATAATCTTACCAGTAATGCTTAAATATAATATATTAGAGAACATTCTGAAAATTTCACTGATTTTTTTCTGTAAAGGGATTGCATATGTTATATAAGCTTACATGGATATCTTATATCAGTTTCTCCTATAGTAGAAAATTCTTAGAGAAAGGTTAATCTTCTATGATTTCTTATATTAATTTTATTAAATATTTGTATATAAAAAATACTGGTATGTGTTTGTAATGTATTGTGTACTCTGAAGGTATTTGCAGTTTGTTGAATGAACATTTTTCTAAGAGTGAAGCATGTATTACTGTGTCTGCTAAATCAATGAATACGTTCATGTAAGGAAATGGCAAATATCTGTTTTACTTTTGTGGTCTTCAAATTTTTGAGGAAGATAATCAAGCACATCTGCTGGTGTACTTCCAAAAGAATTCAAACAATTGAAAAAACTTTAAGGTTACTTCCCCAATTTGTGATTGACACAGTAATAAATAATTGAATTTATTTCTATAATTTCAAAAGAAAGCTTAATCTTGATTGCTTCTAATTTTTAGAGTTGCCTTGATGCAGAAAGTGTATGCCCGATTTTCACCAAAAGTAGCCGCATGAAAATCAGGGCTATTAAACATATCAAGTCAGGCACCAAAGATGTCATAACTAACTTCTGAAAAGGGAAGTCATCTTGCTTAAAAGAGTCAAAGAGCAGAAACTGGTAGTGACATTAGCTTAAAGATTAGAGAAAATGTTTCAAAGTATATTTTTTTTAAATATACTTTAGAAAAAAATATTAAATTGAAATTAACTAAGTTTTAAAAAGTATTTGTTTTCCTATGCTAAAGATTGCCTATGTACTGATTTCCTTGAAGGTGGCAAAATATTTCCTATTTAAAATATTGATCTTGTTTATTTTGAAATCCTTCTGTTACTTGTGTGTCTGTTTCTGGTTAAAATCTGTATGGTTTGTTGCAGTACATGGCGTTTGGGAGGAATGGTCACCTTGGAGTTTGTGTTCATTCACATGTGGTCGAGGCCAAAGAACTAGGACCAGGTCATGTATACCTCCCCAGTATGGGGGAAGATCATGTGATGGACCTGAAACACAACACAAACCTTGCAATATTGCACTCTGCCCGGGTGAGCTCATATAGCAACTCTGCTTTGTTACAGTGCATTTGATGTGGGTTGTTTGTAATTTCTTTTATATCCCTTTGTGCATAGGAAAAAAAGCACTAGCCAAAGTGTCTAGATTGGGTAATATTGTTCATAATTGTGACTGTAGTGGTTAAAATATATAGTCAGGATGGTAACTGTTCAAGACACAGGCGAACAAGTTTTAGTTCCTTTGAGGTACTCACTCTGTAGGGCACAGCATGTTGTGGAGGAAATTTTGATTCAGGAGGGGTCTCAGAGAACTGAAAGGCAAACAACTAAGCATGGCTTAAAGAGAGGCATTCAGAGGTCACATAGTTTGTGTCCACCATATCTGTATTAATTAATTTTGCTTAGAGGTTCACTGTAATTATTTATTCATCATACAACAAACATATTTGCGAAAGCATAATATTTAAGTTGCTAATTTATTCAAAATGGATATTACTTACATGCGTACAGACAGAAAGGCTCACACAATCTAGGGCATTGTTTGAATCCCAGTTAAGTCCTTATGGTACAGATTTTAGGTGCCTCATTTCTGAGAGTTATGTGCTATACCATTTCAAAAAAAGACCATTAACCAAATAAACAATGTATGGACTTCATGTTAAAATTTCCATCCACTAAAATTGAAACTAACAAAAAAAAGTATTATTTCAGAATTGATTTTAACTTTTTGTCTTTAGCTTATGATTAATTTAGACTACATTTTTCAAAGTTCATGTATACATATATATACACATGTATACACATATATATGTATGCATATGTACATGTGTACATAATACTTGACTGTTACAAAAAATTCAATGACCATAAAGAAGATTATATATAATAATAATTTATGGGTATTGAACTTATACTTAGGAATGAAAAAGTGTCAGGTGGCAATATTGTGAGAAATTTCTTTCATGAGCTCTGTTTGACAGCATGAAGGCTGCCTATGCAGTGGATTTGTTGCCTCTCCACAGTTCACAACACTGCTGCAAATAGATTCTCCATGAGCAGAGCTCTTCCTGTAAAGGATTGATGGACAGACATCTGATTGGCAAATGGTTGCTTAATATTTTGAAAACTGAAATGAAGGAAAAAATGGAACTTAGTGCCTTATTAAAGCTAAATTCCTGAGAGTTTTGTGAAACCTGAACTTTGCTTCTCTTCTGGTCGGCAAAGTGTACTCCAACTTTAGGACAAAATTTGTGGAAAGGTCTTAGGGTTGAATGCAGCTGCAAAAATTTTGAATTAATCCAGTTTTTGGCCAAATTGGCAGCAGTGCAATTTTATATTTATGTACACCAAAGTAACTAATATGATATATGAGATTGAAGCAGAGTTGTCAACAAGAGAAATGCCAATAAAACAGCAGAAAAGAAATTAATGCATCCAGTTCACATCAGTATTGTGAAGAAACACAAAAGATATTACATCTAATCTGTCAAAATAAACAATTATTTGAGACCTCTGGGTTTTGAACAGTCATTTGTACCTAAATGACATCCAGAGTCAGTTCTATACTGTTAAATTTAAAAGTAACACTTTAAAAATTTGCTCAGTGTTAAGATTTACTGCAATTTGCATGTTCAATTTTTTAAGAGAATCTTCATGCTGAATTCTTTATTTTTCAAAAGGTATTTCTGAAATAGAAAACTCACATGCTATTTTCTCCTGAAGATAAATAAGGGAGATGTATGAAATATATATGAGAAGGCACGGAATGAGTTTTCTCCAAAGACAGTATAATAATTGATTCGATCTTTCCTACCCTAAATAATACTATATAGCAACGAATAAAACTGAAGAGGGTGCATTGAAATTTAATTTCCATAATGTTTTCCTCTTCATATAAACCTTTTATGATTAATGAGTGGAACTAGCTTCCATGTTTGGAAAGATTTTCATTTTCTGCTGAATAAATTATCAGGGCACAGCTTCATAGCTTCAGAGGCATCTGCATTGAGAAGTGGTTCACAACCAGGCATTACATAGAATATTTAATATAGAACTTTAAGGAAAAGCCTCGAAAACTCTCATCTTTTAATTCAGTGATGCAGAGATCCTGGGCCTGGGATATGGATCATATCTTTGACATGTTCTGTAGTTAATGTCTGACAATAGCAAAATAGTTTACCTCCATTATTCACTGAATAGTGATGTACCCATTCAGAACAGTACGTTTAATCACTAACTTTCAGATTCTGCTTCCTATTTTAGTTATTAACACCGTCCACTTAGGGAGCTGTTATTCCAATTCTCCCTTAGAAGAATCCTGAAAACAGGGTTTGGCAAGTGAACCAAGTGAAATTCCTTGTTTGGACAGGTGGTGCTTATATAGCACTAGTAGCTATAGAACCAGGTTTTAAGGGTGAGGATTAATCAAAATTGTATTAGAACCTACGTTTTGAGTTTATATTTAACTGCAGGGGCAATGAGGAACTGATGATTGCCGAAGTCTATATGAATGCAGGTTCCTGAGTTAGCACAATTAGTCATAACACGTTTCATAATGCTTGCCTGTTTTTAAACATACTGTCTAGTCCTATTATTATCGACCATATAATTTTTTACTTGTGTGGAAACTTAATTGGTTTATATTTTTTATTATCTTGGTTTTTAATATTTTCATTTACCTCAAGAAGCTTTCTGATATATGAAATTAATAATAACAGTCATTAACCTTTACTCAGGAGAATATTCATCCAAACTCAAATGCATTGGCTAAATACAAATTACTAAATACAGAAGTGTTCACCATTTCCATATTGTTTAGACATTTAACTTGACAAATTCAGAAAGAAGATTATGCAATATGCAAACACAACAGCAGATCTGATAAGGAAGGAAGGCAGGTGGTTTCTGTCCTGCTACATTTTATCTCAAAAAAATGTCAAAGAGCTGGGATCATTTACCTTACAAGGAGGATGAATGATAAAAATATATTCAGCATTGTGAATATAGAGAAGAGAGACTGTATGTGAGGCAAAGTGGAAACTCCCATTTTCCTTTTCTTGTTCAATTATAGGCATCTAGTTTCACAGTCAGGACCAATAACCTTACAATCTGACCTATCTGATCTATGACTGCAGCTCTTATAAATCACTTCAAAGGGCTTAGAGTTTATTTACATGATACAAAAATGGTCCTTGCTTTTGCCTAAAAAGGCAAGTCTTTTTTATAAGGCCTTGTTTTTAATAAGACCCTTCAAACTGTATGTGACCAAAATCATTATTTATCCTTTTTTATATCAGAGTACAATTAGAGGAGATTGAACACTCTTCCCTTGAAAAAAAAGGAAAGCAGTTTTAAATTATTTTAAAGCAGCTCATAATGTTGGTTTCTGTATTTGATTGCTGTAAGAAACCAGGCTGGGCCCAACCCCGGGGGGGCTGTGGTCACTTGCCTGGCTCCGGTGGTAACTCTGCTGTGTCCATCTCTTTTGTGGCCGCGGCGGCAGTGGACGGACAGTGGCAGGAGTGGAGCTCGTGGAGCCAATGCTCGGTGACCTGCTCCAATGGCACCCAGCAGCGCAGCAGGCAGTGCACGGCCGCGGCCCACGGCGGCTCCGAGTGCAGAGGGCCCTGGGCCGAGAGCCGCGAGTGCTACAACCCCGAGTGCACCGGTGAGTACCGCGCGGCCCCGGCAGCAGCAGCTGCGCCCGCAGGGAGGCCGAAACAAAAGGCATTAACTGAAACACAAGAAGTTTCATGTCAACATGAGGAAGTACTTCTTTGCGTTGAGGGTGGCAGGGCGCTGAACAGGCTGCCCAGGGAGCTTGTGGAGTCTCCTTCTCTGGAAACATTCAAAGCCCACCTGGATGCGTTCCTGTGTCACCTGTTCTAGGTGACCCTGCCTTGGCCGGGGGGTTGGACTGGATGATCTCCAGAGGTGCCTTCCAACCCTCACAGCTCTGTGATTCTGTGAGTCCTGGGGCCTCATTCTTATGTATTTGATGAGGTAAAAAGCTAAAGAATGTGCCCTGAAAGGCTGCATGAAGGCTCCACATCAGCTTTTTGGTTTTATCACTGTTTGAAGGACAGTCAGCAGTTTTAGGCAGATATGTTTGTAGTCTAAAACACTTAAGGTTTTCATGAAAGTAAGTGTATATGAACTGATTCCCTTTTGTGCTGAGACTACTTCATGATCCTCTGACAGTACAAAAGCAGCCTTCCAGGGTGAGTGGATTCTATATGTACTTACCTTTAAGCCTCATTTGCTCTGTCAGAGCATGTAAAAATCAAGATCATAAAATATCAGATACAAAAATGTTTTTACTTGGATTTTTTTAAAGGGTACTTGTGCACATTGTAAATGTGTATCGTTACTGTACAACAGCACTATACAAAAAAAAATTTAAAAATATAAATTCTCAATTATTACTGTCATCATGTCGCCACTGTAATTATATTTTTCCAAACAGCAAATGGCCAGTGGAACCAGTGGGGCCACTGGAGTGGCTGTTCCAAATCCTGCGATGGTGGCTGGGAGAGGCGAATAAGGATCTGTCAAGGTGCTGCTGTGACTGGGCAACAGTGCGAAGGAACCGGAGAGGAAGTTAGACGGTGCAGTGAACAGAGGTGTCCTGGTGAGATGAAAATATAATTGCTGTTGTTGTTTACACTACAAGATGGCTTTCTTTAATGGGCATTTTTAGCCACAAAGACCCATATCTGGCCTTGCTTTAGACAAGTTGATGCTGGTTTTCTCAGTAGATTTATGTTTGTGCAGCTAGGTGCAAATTAGCCCTATTGGACATATGAGCAATGCATCATGTTTTGAATAAAGCAAAGTGCATTAGTAAATAAATTATCAGAAAAATACTTGATTGCCTAGGAATGCCCATAGCATTTGGAGCATGAACAATTTGCTACAGAAAGTCTCTTTGAATGCACTGTATCTGAGAATATCAGGGCTGGTTTTGTAATTTGGAATTCCTTTTGTCAAGTGACGTCTCTGTAATATATTTGGAGTAAATTCCAATGCAAAAAATAAGGGATAAAGTGAGCCTTACCATAGTGAAGGGAATGAATGAATGAATACATGAGCAACATTTTATAAAAAGGAAAGCAATTTAAAAAGACACATCTTTCCTGTTTTAATATAATACTTGAATATATTACTTTGTATCACTTTTTACTTTGCCCTCCCAACAGATTTGTCTTTCCCACTGAAAGCTAATAAAAGTGTAATTGTGAACTTCTTCAAAAATGATGAGTAAAGAAGAATATCTGGTGAATCAGATAATATTTATCAGTAAATGCATATTGTCCTAAAGTAAAAGAATGCATTGTTGGATAGGTGAAAGATAATGAAATAAGGTGTTAGTAGGATAGGATGTTTTAACCATTCACTTGGGAAATTATGTGATCTGAACTGCAAGCCAGGAAGCAGCAAAAAATCAATCTAGCAATCTGACTTCTGGACATTTCACTAGCTGTGTTCTCTGGTAGTCAGAGAAGGACTTAAATAGCAGGGATGCTTTGGGTCAGGAAATGAGAAATTTATCAGATGTGAATGTTGTGTTATCAAGCCCTGATTTTTCATAGGCAGCAAGTTTGTCCCTTGACAGCCATCAAAGAATGGTTTTCCAGGTATTTGCAGTACAGCAAAACAATTAATCTCATTGCATTCAAAGAATGACAAAAGGCTATTTGTAGTTAGAAAGTTATAACACTATACTGTAGAAGTTAACTGAATTTAACTTGCTTTTAAAATGATCTCTTTAATTTTAATAAAAATTTCATTATTTGAAAAGCAGTACAAAATAGTATTTGAATTAGATTCCTAAGCAAACTAATTTCAATAGGTAATGCAGACTTCCTCTATAAAAGCACAACACTATTAGAAGATTAATTTGAATCTTCTCAATAAGCAGACTTTCAGATGAACTAGCTTCTGCTTATAAAACCATTCTTGAAATAATTTGCATTTGTATATTTAAAAGTAAAACCATGCTGCAGCAGTCCAATTTTCAAAGGTTGCCACCTGCTGTTAATAAAATATTTTACAGATGTATTTACAAGTCAAATGCACACAGAACTTTATTTGCCATTTGGTAAATTTATTTATTTACTTGATAAATTCCAGATTAGAATCAGTGTGCTTATAGAAACTATAACCTTAAGCACCTTTTAATGAGATATACTTGTGCAGACAATTAGACATGAGTTATAGATTTATTTGCATCTAGACTGGTACTTACTAAAGAGTCTCAGATGTAAAGGTAGAGAGTGGATAATTTACCAAAATTTTATAAAATTATATACAGACATACATTCTATAAACAAGAAGTAAAATTAGAAAGTACTATGCAGAGTTGTTGAAAATGTAAGCAAATTTCATTATTTGTATGCTTTACTTCCATAGCCCTAAAATAGCTCAGAAAAGCTGTTTTTGTCTCACTGGTTTCTTCTTCTGTGTAAGCCACTGAAAAACCTGATAAACTAAAATGTTGATCCTTTTTCTTGTATTAGCTTTGCTTTGCGTAAGACAAGATCCTCAGGTGTATAGACCTGTGTAATATTTTTGTATAGGGTGTTAAACTGCACCTGCTTGTATCACCCAGAGGTATACAGACTTACAAGAAGTTAAATTATAGCTGCTTTAAACTGTAGAAGTGAAAGGCTAATAAAGCTTTTTTCTATTATGGTGGCTGATGTTAACAAAATGCTTTGCAAACACAGCAGTTTACTTGATAGCTGAAAATCTTGACTGGACATTCTGCAGTTTGAGTTCTGTGTTAGCTGAACATTTTACAAAATTTTCTTCATAGCTTCTCAGTGATTCTCCTCAAATTGTTTGGCACAGACTGAATTACATTCATACAAACTGAATATAAGCAGCATTGAGAGGCAGGCTCAGAACTACTATCTGAAAGTTGGTTTCTCAAACGTCTTGGTGTCTGGACAAATTTTGAGTACCTTTCTTTGTGATTTGTTTTTCTTCACAGCTATACATTTTAAAAGTGTGGGTTTTTCCTTCCATTGTGTAATAATCAGGGAATGAAAAACAAAGATCTGAAGATATTTTGAGTTCAGTTATTGCTCCTTTGTTGTATCTGAAATGTCTAAAGTTAAATTTCACTCCTAGTAGGTCAGCAGTACTGTGCACTCAAAATATTTTTTCTGAGAGGGAAAACTTTAGAAAATTGGAAACAAATCAGAGAAAGTAAAAAACCTGCCATGTTTGGTAAGTAGCTAGTCACTCAGGGGTCACCGCAGAAAACTTACACAAGATGAATGAACACTAGGTCTGTCCCATAAGAATAATGGAGGCAGGTAGATAACAAAAGAAATTGTGTTTGATAAGGAGTTATGTGGCAAGATGATCAGAAACTTGTAGAAGAATGTGTAAGAAAAATAAGGCAATTTCCACCAAATGTGTCAGTAAAAATGAAGAGATATGAATACCAAAAACAAAGTGCAGCATTATTCAGGATAGAAGACTTCTGTAAATTTATTTTTATAAAATAGGTCTGTGTTCTTATGGCAGCTTTAAGAGTATATCATGTTCCAGTAGTACAGTGTTGGTTTCCAGAAATACTTAATTCTATACTAGTTAAATCTTCATTAATTCTATACATTTCCAACAGTAATGCTTTACCTCGATTTTACTCAAAAGAGATTCTCAGCATTTTCCTTATAAGCATGTTTTCAGTAGTAGAAAACATAATATAGGAACCTTTTAGAACAAAATTTTACTGAAAACAATGCTAGACTATCTTGTTAGTTAACAAAAAGACAGGAGTGCACAACTGCTACCAAAGACTAGCTAATGATTTCCTACTGAATGTGGAAGGTTTTTTCAGAGCAATATTAGATGGATAAGACAGAATATGAGAAGGGAGGATATTAAAATAATTGGCAACAGCTAAATAATAAAATTAAACCTTTGGTTTTTGTTTTGTCTAGGACTACAACACTCTTCTATAAGATGTTCAAAAACATTTTTCCTATTGCTTTGTTTAAGATAATTTTGCCTGGGGCATTGAATTAGGATTCAGGAGAGGAGCTGTAGTTCTACCATCATTTGAGCTACTGTGTACTGTAGGCTAACTTGCTTCACCCTTTCATAACCCTTTCCCATATTTGTTATCTGCATACATAGATGGCAAGCCCTGTGAGGCTGCATGCATGTCTCTTGCTTTGTGTGTTGTGCAGAGCTTCCACAGGTCCCAAGTGGGTCAATTGCCTCTGGGAGATGCAGGTCCTCTCTCCAGTAATGTCAAAAGGCAGTCCTTCTAGACCATTGACTTAGTTGAGTGTTTGTGCTTATGTGGGATGAATTCAGGCGTATTAGGGGTATAAAGTGGCACATTTGAGTGCATGTTCCATGTGGGAACATACTGCTGATTCATGTCATGAGTGAAAGAGGCCTGCCTTTTATTTGCCAGTGACAGCAAATTTTAGCTCAGTATTTGCTGTTTGCTTCTAAATTCTAGTAGTTCTCTGTGATTTTATACAGCAAACTCACATTTATCTGTGGGTGTGTTGTGAATTAACTGTGCCATAGTTACAGAAATATTTGAACTGGTCCTGAGAAGAGCCAGCAGGATCAATGAGGCTTTTCAACTCAGATAGGGTACCACTCTGGTGTGACTATAATGCCTCCATGAGCAACATGGGTTGCAGCCTCACAGATGCTTTAATGTGGGTGGATGCCTGATGAGTAAGCTCTGCCAGATATTTTTTAGCTTTGGGAAGAACGGGTTTGTTTTTATCTGCAGCATTCCTTGATTCTTTGATCCTTGTACAAGGCATTAAAAAGCCAAGAGTCAGCCTGAGACCAGGAAAACTTCTTTGCCTGGGCTAAGCAAACCATCTGCCAAGTTCCTTCTCCCACACCTCTTTCCCGATAACTCTAGGTCTTGGGAGTGCACTTTACTTTGAACACAACACACAAGTGCACTGTTTACCTCAGGCACTAGGTTAAAGTTTCAATATAATCTTGAGTTCTGAGAACCCTAATGCAAAAGCACACTAGTACCCTTCTAAATAGGTGGGAAATCCCTTATATTACCTGTGACTTGCTAATGTAAAAGAGAAAATATGGTGCATTTAAGTGTGCATATAAATGCATGTATATTTTTTTTTCCCCCAGAAAAAAACCCATTTTTAACATTCATTATGTGAAGGGAAGTAAGAGTTTTAGTTCTGAGAATCAGCACCTAAAGTGTTGATTAGTGAACACAGCACGTTTGAAATGGCCACGGCTGCATAACAAATATAGTTCTCAAAGAGCTCTAAGCTCTAGCAAATTTATGTAATTTATAATATTACCTCCTTATTATGTTAATTTACGCTCCCCAAAACAGAACATTTCTTTTGTTTATAAGGTCATAATAGAATGGTAATTGCATTTGCTTATGTCACCAGATGGCTTATGTTTATCAAAATCTGGCTTTTCCCAGTGTAACACTGCCCTAATGCATTCACTCTGTGGGCATATCTGAAGCAGGGCTAGTATGCTAGATTATGAATATAACTGACTTTCTTTGGGTTTTGCCATTAATGGATCTCTTGCTTTTTTAGCAGCACCAACTGTCTTGATTTACGATTCAGGAATGCTGATGGTGAGGCAAATTTAGCAAGCAATTTTTCTGCCCAACTGTGATTCATATTAGTATTACTGAGCCATCTGCTAGGTATTCTTTGTCCTCTACAAAGAGAGGGTACAGCTTTGTGCAAAAGTCTACTCAGTTCCCTTGCTCACACTTCCGTCAGCAGAAGTACAAAACAGGGAAGATGGACGATTTTATGGGTTAGATAATGGGATGGACAAAATCTGTAGTCTGTTCCTGCCTCTGCTAGAGATTTCCCGTGCAACCATGGGTGAATCATTGAATTGCTTTCTGCCTTATCACACCATCTGCTAGAATGAATTTCCTTTCTCTTTTCTTTTTTCTTGCTTTGTAACCACTTCGTTGTAATACAGCAGGATTACTTTTTTTTCTGGAAATGCATATAATAATAAACAACTCTTGATTTTCACTGCTGAACTTGGAGTGAATTAGATTTCAGTAACTAACATGTCAGTGATGTAAATTGTGAGATTACTTCAGCCAGATGTTTTCTGTGTTAATCTAATTTTCTCAAAAATAATAAACTTGAATCTACAGTAACATACAAAGAGCAAAAGGAATCTGTAGTCGTGACCATGCTAAAATAAAACATGAAGCATTTGCTGAAGTTTATTTTTCCCCATGCAGTTCTGTTACTACAAAATTGTGACAATATTTTTCCCTTTAAATAGTATTGCAATACCAGTAAAAGGTTATTTTGTTTTATAGACACTCCGTCCCACATTATTGACTATACTTTCTTAATTACCAACTTGTACTGAAACACATTTCAAAGAAATAACCTGCTTTTATAATAACCTTCAGAATATATGTTCTTATTTAGCACTTTTAGCACATTTAATGTTTCAGCTGTCTTTTCAGAACTGATTCTTTCACATACAGTTTCAATTTTTGAAAAATCTTTACAAATTTAAGATAAGCATCATAGCTTATCACAGTTTAAGTCTCATCTTTTGATAGTTGCTTAATGTTATTGATCAAAATAGAGCAACAAGGAAAGATTCAAACCTTTGAATCAAAAACATTGCAGCTACAACCTAAAAAGTGCTTGTTTGCTGGAGAAAATAAAGGCATGGGTTATATGAAATAAATGCTGTCACAGAGATGGATATGCAAAATTTCAGGCTTCTCACTTCTGCGTTTTTGTATTTCAAACTTTAAATTTACCCAAGTTATGTTAACATACACATCTCAGGAAAAAATAGCATAAAATTAAACACCTATTTTTCTGACATAAAATATGTTAATGTTTCTATTTAAATTCTCATTTATAAATGGCAGCACCTTATGAAATATGTCCTGAAGACTATTTGATGTCAATGGTGTGGAAAAGGACCCCAGCTGGGGACATGGCGTTCAATCGATGTCCTCTCAATGCCACAGGTACAGTACTGCTTTGAAATTTTATCATGAGAAAAAAGGGGAGAAATATTTTGCATTTTGTCCTAGATAAATTATTACTAGACTCATATAAATATGCATATATGTGAATTTGTCAATATAAACCTCACATATTCTGCATGCACATGCATATATACACATGTACATATACTGTCTCTTACAGCTTACATACGTGCATGGGCCTGTGGTGTACATATCTGTGTACATACATGTGTAGACACATACATATGAGCCTTATAGCCTGGGAGAAAAAGCTGACAAGAAATCAGTTTGACTGGATCTATCAGGCAAAGTGATGAAAATGAGGGAAAACATAAATATCTTTTTAATTAAGAAAACACTGCTAAAAAGCAATCAAGTAAACATTAAAATGTGTTTCAGAATCTTATACCACTCTCTATATACTGATGATCATTGCATGCAATTGTTTCTGTGTGTGCCTTTAAAATAGCATGGAGTATAGATTAAATAAGGTTCATTCTTTCCAGTTGCTCTCACTTATATAAATATTTTCTGTCTTCTTTGTGTCTTACAGGCACCACTAGCAGACGCTGCTCTCTCAGTGTTCATGGAGTGGCCTTTTGGGAACATCCAAGCTTTGCTAGATGCATATCAAACGAGTACAGACACTTGCAGCATTCAGTAGGTGCAAAGTCAGCTTTAGTACTTGCTCTGTTTATTCATTACTAATCATTGGTGTGAAAAGAAACTTACTTATTTACTCTTAGGTTTCTGATAAGCAATGCCAGGAGGAAGATCTGAGAAAGAATAATTTATATTAATGGATATTATTTTGTTCTTGTATAATGCCGGTGTTTGTGAAATAAATCTTGTTGTACTGTAGAAGTAGAAAAATGAATCAGATTCCCTTCTTTCATGTCCACTGTGTGAAATTTTTATAGGGGTCAGAGGTAAGACATATTTTAGTTTATTAGAAAATGAGATATGAATAAATGAGATTTACTGGAAGAGCAGCTTGCTGAGAATTTTCTAATACCATGAATTCTTTAATTGCAGAGTAGGAAGCCAGGAATGATATTTCTTTTTGCTATCAAGTTTAGAACTTCACCTTCAAATGTAACAATAGGAAATGATTATAGGGTAAAGCTACTGCAATGTCTTGGAAAAGGTAAAGTAAATCTAGATGAAGGAATACTATGTGGGTTTTTTTTTTTCCGAAAAGCCTGACAAAAAGTTTCTTTGCAAAGCATAGGCATTATACATTTATGTACTGCCTAAATATGTTTATATGGATAGATGTAATACATTATGTATATTGCTTTGTAAATGTGCTACCATAGCATATGTTAGGTTTATTGATTACCCTCTATGGCCCTAGCTGAAGAATTCAGCCAGGTTAATGGCGTAGCAGAAAGTGAGCCTTTGAAGATTTTCATGGACAATGATTTTTGCCTGCATGATATATGCTACTGACATTGTTATTACTCTGCATCCTTTTCCAAAGGCCACTGTTCCATTTATCATTCAGCAGAGGCACACTAGTACAGCCCTGTGCTTCATAACTTCCCAGCCTCTCAACCAAGAATAGCACTTCCATAACATGTTTAAAATTATTTGGTGGCCTGAAAAGCAGTAGCCTGGCCATCATTCCTCAAATCTGGATTGCTACTTAGTGGAGATTTTGATTAATTCCTTTGAGCTGCATTTCTGTTTTGTTAGATCCAATTTATTTGAGGCCTGGGATTCAGTTTCAGAGTAGGCCAAAGCACGAATTATTTTTAAAATAGGACAGAATAGATTGTCAAAGGAATTTTTCCCACTACACAGAAACTTTTCTATTTTAAGTAGCTGCCTGCATGTTCGTCTCTCCCTTTAGTGTTCATGCTCAAAAAACCACATTAAATTGGCTGTAATAGTTTTGCATTTAATAATTTTGGAATTTTATTCTTTTGCAACAGCTGCATATGCTATGTCTATGCTAGTTCACGACTCAAACAGTCTGAAATGCTGTTTCATGCTATTTAGTGGTTTGACTTAACTGGCTAGCTTTGGTAGTCACTGGTAATTTTTGAAGAGCCTCAAGTCTGACTAGTTGAACAAAAGAAGATATTTTTAACCTAAAGCAGATTTGTCCTTTTTTCTATATTTCCTTTTTGGAAATATTAATTATGAGTAAATGACACTGTGAAATATTCTTTCTGCCAAAGAACACTTAAAAATAGGTAAAGCTTCTTTAAAATTACACAAGCATCTAAACATGTCTTATTGCTGCACAAAATTTAAGTCTAGTTCATATGCACACAAATTAAAGAAGGAAAGTGGACTTCTTTTACACTTGGGAGCTGTTCACAAAGAAAATTGATCTTACATATTTATGCGTCTCAAAGTGAACAACGCAGCATATTTAAAGAATCAGAGAAAATAGAGGTAAAGACCTATAAGGTCATCGCCCTGCAAATTTAGGCTTGTCCCCCCACGATACATATGTCAGTTCCATAAATCCCTGAAAATAGGGCTTTGTAAGGAAGCTGCTGACAGACGGTGTTGCTATAACAAATATGTGTGCTTATGAAAGCATTTATGAGATGTCTCAGTGTGCTTAACTTACCAATAAAGTAATTTTACCAACCCAGACCAGGAATAGAGGGGGGTATCACTCAATTCTGTGAATTGTTCCCATAAAATCTGAGTCTGAGCTGAATCCCTTTCATTCATTATCTGAAATATAAAAAGGTATTTTTAATCTTTAAAAAAATTATGTTCCTGAAGTTGATATAAAGCAGTTGATAAACATAAATACATTATTTAATACATTAAACCATGTATTCTATACAGACAAGTCCCTGTCTTTTTGCCCTCCAAACAACCCATATGTGATTTAGAACCAGAAATCATGTAGTAGAATTCATATCAATCTGTCCTAAGAAAATGCTATCTAAAGAAAAGTGTTCAATATGGTGAGAGCCAGAGAATACTTCCTTGGCCACAGACCCTGCTAACCTGGCTACACAGGTGCTGAACTGGAAGCTTATAGTTATACTAGGAATAAGCTTAAAAGCTGTCCTTGTAGTCATCTGCACTGTTTATCTGTGTATCTGTTAGATGCTCCCTGACATCATTTCAGACCATACCAGTGAGCACACTCCCAAACAATGCCTACCATCCTTTAAAGGGTAACATAGCAGAGAGGCCATTGTCAGCAGGCAATAAAAGCATGATTTGCTGCAACAGAGGAGGGATAGAGAGTTTAAAATGAGGAAGCCACAATTCTTTGCTATATGTAGTGTAGAATTTTACCACATAACCACAGGTGATTGACCCCTGAAGACTGTTTCCTTGCTCTATGTAACTACACTGCCTCCTGCACAAAGCATCTTGTATTTTTACAGTTTTCTCTGTTGCTCACCTGGAAGTGACATGGGACAAGTTTCAACGCCTAATAAGCAGTATTAAAGTAGCAGAAACCCAGCTGGTGCTATATGTTCTTCAGCTTAACTCAAGCCTTGCATTGAGACCAACATGGTAGCTCTGTAAATCATGGTATAATGGCACCATCTTTTAATCTCAAAATCCTTTTGTATAGATCTGTTTGTATAGATAGAGAGTCATTAAAGCTAAAAAGACACCTATTAGTACTAAAGATAATATACTTTGCTCATAATCCCCAGCACCACGAATAACACAGCTTTTTCCAATCACTTACAGAATATTCCAGGCAGATTTACTGCCTGTACTGCATGCCCTGGAACTTCAGATGTAGGTTATGGCACCTCAGAAGAAAACAGGGTTTTCTGTGTGTTAAGTTATATTGTCTGGACTCATGGACTACTTTTTGATATATACATCAATATTATACTTAATATTCTATTGCAACAGTTTCAGAGTAATTTGCAGTCTTAAATTAATATATCTCTTCAGTATATTCTTGAGTTCAGTCTGTACTACATCTGCATTTTTTGTTGGTGGAGAACTGAGACCAGTTAAGCAGGAAATCTATCTCATGTCTTCTGAATTAGTGCCTAGCCACTCTTCCTTCTTAATGTTCCTACATCTCCATAGGACAACTCAGAAAATCCCTGGCATGGTAAAAATATGATAACCACAGGGCCTCTGAACATGATGAAATACTAGAGGGGAATGGTTTGACTTGTGGAGATCAGCACTCAGTTTATGTCTTTCAAGGGCACTGTGTCCTACACAATAGGAGTTTGAGGAAAAGCAGTTAAGAGAATGACGCATGTCAGCTATGCTACAAATGTACAGCCTGTACTTCAGTTAGTTTATTCTACCTTGTGCACTGTGGAGCGCAGGTTCCTTTTAAAACTAGGGATGATAATTAGATCTCTTTGAATAACAGAACCAATTAGTCAGGAATAATTTATCCAACATTTGGTACAAATCAATCATCAAATGAATTCAACAAATACTGTTTGACCAGCTTATACAGCAGGTTGACTAATAAGAAAATTTATTCACTGAACATATTAAGGGACAAAAATGCCCAAATCCATTAAATAAACCTTTGGGAAATTATTTGCTTAGCTCTAGTAATAATATTTAAAGAACCTAATAAGGATTATTCTTCCTAAAGCAATATAAGTGGAGAATTCAAAGTGATAAATAGGTATACTTTGCCTTCTGGAATCGTAATCTAGAGGACCAAGCAATAACTTGATGAGCAGAAAAAGAAACATCACAGATCATACACCAGATTTTGTTCTGCTTTTCTTGCATTGTCCTAATGTCTTTGCAGTATCTTCAGCTTTGCATTAAGAAAATGTTTGTCAAGCATGGTGTTTTGAGTCTGTTACCAGTCATTGTAGCTGAGATTATTTTGCCCAGTGATGTGCAATGTGTTAAAAATGTGTCCTTGACAAAGAGGAGATTACAAGAAATTCTCCCAAGTGTCTTTTTTATTGTGGATGGAGATGAAGTAAAGTCATAAGGTTTAATAAAATCTAGTTGCAGAGGATATCCTTTCTTCAGTTGCTTCTACAATGTTCTTAGTCACACACTAATCACCAGATTATTGTTAATAGTGAGGAACTTCCTTCCTTTCTGTAATTTCAGATTAAAATCTCTGAATTTGGAGGATTTTTCCCTTCTGCAGGATAGACATAATTTGGGTTTTCAGACTATTTTACCAAATCAGTTACTGCTGTAGTAGAAGTTATGGGCCTTGCAAAACCCATTTCTCTCTTCCTACTCTTGGCATATAGTTTCATTTTCTGAAAACTGGACTACTTTGGTCTAAGTAACATATTTTAATCTCTTTAAAGTGTATCTGTTGCTAGCTTAATGGAGTGTTATATGTAGAAAGGCAGATTAGATGATGATCTAATGACCCAAACTTAGTCTGTATAATATTATGAAGTATGCTCCTCATTGCTCATTATCTTCTTTTGATCTGGAAGCAGAAAATGGTCTGCCTAATTATTTTATGTAGAATTGTCTACTTTACCTCGTACTTGGCTAATTTGGACCAGTGTCTTCTGAGATGTGGTTGGGGTTTTCTTACTTTATTTGGAATAACAGGGTAAAATCTTTCCTGAGACTAAGAAATTTATTTGTACTGTGATTAGATATGCATGACTGCTGGACCAAGAATAGAATCAGTGATTAGGAGCCCACAGGCCTACTTCAGATGATATCCAAGAAAAAAAGTGACTGAAATGCCTCAAATTAAAGTTCGTTTTTCTTTCATACGCTCTTGAAGCCTGTCGAATTTGGTACAGTAAAAGCAATAAGGCTAAGAAGCAAGTCCCCAGAATTAGGAATATCCTACATTATCCTGCTTCCAACAGGCATAAAGACTTCTTCTATTCTTAATCCATTCTATGGATAATAGCCACCTAAATTAGAAAAAACAACAAATCAAACAAAATAAAACAAAAAACCCAAACTGAAACAAGAAACCATTCACCTCCTCCCCAACTGCCCAAAATCTAAAAACCAGGAAACGAAAGACTTGAATAGGAGCTTATGAAAAAAAATTAAAATGAGATTAAAATAGGTATGGAAGAGCAAATGAGATTTCACATCTTATGAGCTTTTTAGGAATTGAATATTGAAGCTTTTCTGACCATTTTTAATGAAAACCATTAATATATAAAATCTTACCATGGAGTATTAGAAACTGATTTTGTGAAAATTGAGGACGTACTTGAATACATAGGTTATTTCTGTTTTTTACTCTGTTACGCACTCATACTAAGCAATGGGATTTATTGAATTACAAAAAAAAAAAAAGATAATTTTGTGAGGGATCTGCTTAAAAAAGTATTAGTAATGTATTATTGTCTTACCACGCACTAAAATAGCCCTTTTGCCTAAAGGGAGTTTTCTTCTACATGTCTTTTGGACAGTGTGATTTGGAAGAGATTTGAACTACACTCATAAATAATAATGAAGGCTAAAGCCTGTTATCAAGAAACTTTGTTCCTGAAGGACATGTCCAATATTATCAGAAAATCTCTACTTATACAGCCCATTTTATAAACCTGTGAAGCACAGTTTCCTAGCCTGGATGATGAAATTCTATATTTAGTTGCTCTGATAAAAATAAGGCAGTAATTTCGTAGAATTATAGAATAGTTTGAGTTGGAAAGGATCATAAAAAACATCTCATTTCATTCCCCGTGCCATGGGAAGGGACAGCTTTCGCAAGATAAAGTCCCTCAAAGCTCCATTCCACCTGGCCTTGAACACCTTCAGGGATGGGGCACCCACAGCTTCTCTGAGCAACCTGTTCCAGTGCCTCACCACATTCACAGTAAAGAATTTCTCCCTAATATCTAATCTAAATCTACTTTCTTTCAGTTTGAAGCCATTTGCTCTTGTCCTTTCACTACATGTTCTTGTAAAAAGGTACTAGAAGGCTGTTATAAAACCTTCCTGGAGCCTACTCCCCAGCTGAACAATCCCAACTCTCTCAGCCATTGCTCATAGGAGTGGTGCTCCATCTCTCTGATTATCTCCGCAGCCCTCCTCTGGTCTCACTCCAACAGGTCTGTGCCCTTCTTATGTTGGGGGTCCCAGAGCTGAGCACAGTGCCAATTTGAGTGATATAGCACCTAATACAACATGCATTCATGCAAAATGGGCTGCTTTTTATTAGAAAGAGAAAGTTGGGAAACTAAAATATCTCTTAACTCTTGTGATTAAGGAAGGAAAAATCTACATATGAATTATCACATTGATGTCAAAATATTAGCACTTAAGAAGAAGCATAGGAACTTATGCAGGTGAATCTTTACATACCAAACTAATAATATAGCCATAAAAGTGCATTTCTGCTGTTTCTGCTCATACTGTAATTTTGTTTCAACTTTTTCCACAGCAGCGTTATTCACAGTTTTGCAAGTGCTTGGCTAAAATATAATTTGATAAAAAGAGCTCTGAGGTGAATAATGATTTGCTCAGCTGCAGCTCATTAGAGATGATTTTGTTTTTCCAAATTATATTACAAGGGCAGCGTATCAGCCTGTCCATGTACTCCTCGCTGAAATGACTGCTGTACTCTGGGGAATGAAAGGCTTCCTCCTAAAAAATTTACTGCTCCTTTTTTTTTGCTAGTTTAGTGCTTCATTTCTTTTTATATGGCTGCAGAGCAAAGCAGCCTGGCTTAGTTATATAGATTTGAATGCAGAGGTCTCAAAGCCAACATTTTTGTTCTTCCTCAGTCTATACTTACATTGATATACACCAGCTATTCATCTTCACCTTCACAGCCTTTGATAGGCAGGGGTGTTACATCTTTCTTTTCCTTGCTTCCCTTGGAAGGCCAGAATCTGCAGCTCTGTTTTGTTACTTCCGTTATCTTGTCTGGAGGATGACAAACTTTTCTCTCATCAGAGAGCAAGAGATTGTGACAGGCAACAGTTTTCTCCTGCCTCACTAACATCTTCCCATTCTACATAGGAGAAGATTAAAACTTCAGGAAAAAAAAATCTAATGACTTTGGTATCACTGTTGGCTTGATGGTGAGGGCACTCTACAAGTACCTGAAAGGAGGTCTCTTCTCCCAGGTAACAAGTAACAGGATAAGAGGAAACGACCTTACATTGCTCCAGGGAAGGTTTAGACTAGATATTGGGAAAAGTTCTTCCTAGAAAAGATTGTCAAGCCCCAAACCCTGGAGGTGTTTAAAAGACATATAGATGTGGCACTTGGGGACATGATTTAGTGGTGGATTTAGCAGTGCTGGGATAACAGTTGGACTCGATGATATTAAAAGTCCTTTCCAACCTAAATAATTCTAAATAATAAATAATACATAATTCTAGGATTCTGTGATCTTGCTAACATATACATGCGCCTCAGTCTTAGAGATGCTATACTGTAGGAGAAAACACCTGCTTTTCTGCACAAGCACATCACAACTTAATTCAACCTGGAGAGTTCCTTTTCTTCCTGCCTGCTTTTGAATATTTTTTTAATAGCCAACCAATCCCACCTGTTAAATTCAAAGAAAAGTCCCCACTATCATGTCAGGATCCATAATAATTTTTCCATGTCTGTAACACACATGTTTACCAAGGATTAATATGTGTGTTAAATGAAATGTGCTCCTATGTTTGCTGCTGCTGCTGTGTCTGCTGCTATGTCTCCTGCAGTAGTGAGCAGCTGAGTGTTCCCTGATCACATTGGTATTCCAAACCTACACCTACAGTCATTCCCTCGCTTTTTTTGTCCACTTCTTCATTTGCTGCATTCCCCCACCATGGTTTATAAAGTATATTAGGGTCCAAGGGTTTTTCTCTTGCTTGTTACTATGTGCAGTATACCGATGCAGAAGTTAGGGGTCCCCAATAATACTAATTTCATTGAAAAAACTTCTTGGTTTGTCCTGAAAACAGAAGTGAGTGTCATGGAAATGGCTGTCTAGAAACAAAATCAAGTATATAAATTGGTTAAAATCAAATCAGCATTTAAATTTAAGCATTTATGAGATCTTTATGGTTTATGGACACATACTAGGATGAACATGTAGCATAAAAAATGGAAGACAACTCATTTGTACTACGTCCCTTTGTGACCTGTAGTCTCAGCCATTCGGTCAGTGTGGAGAATCAGGAGACTTTACCTCAAGCAATGTTATATCTGTCATAGAATGAAAACAACCCTCTCAGAGTCGTCATTCTCGTTTTCCTCTCAACTCTTGCTCTTGTCAGGTTGCATTATACATAGATAACACAAATCTTGAAGACATGCCCTCTGGTTAAAAACAAAAACAACAATAACAACAACAGGATCTCTCACACAGCATGCCAACGTGAGCAGGATTTAATCACAGATAATTGGAGCATTTAAGAGTAGTACTTAATGAAATAATAATAGAAATCCTGGTCAATAAACAACAATAAGTATGAGAAAAAAAAAGTAATCTGTTCAATGATTATTCATTGGTCATCCCTAGAATCATTTGATTTTCTACTGAGAGCGGTCTTATCTATTCAAAATATCCATTAAAATGTTTTGTTGGATCCATGCACAAATCAAAATACTGAAACTGTATAATTACTTTCTCTCTGTTACCTATTTAGTGATTATAACTCAAGGGCTAGAATTGACAATATTGATGATGATGATGATAATGATGATGATGATTAAAAAAGGAATTATGTAATGGGTTAAAGTGGTAAAAAAATTTCTCTAAGAACATAGTGGGGTCTTCTTGTAAAAGAGGGCACAGAAAAAAGGTACAGAAAGAATGAAGCATTCCTCTGAGCTGTTCACATTCTTCTTCTAAAAATGTTTTTGACCTCCATACATACTAGATTATTTTTTCCTAAGATTCTTCTATAAATCTGATCACATATAGAAGAGGATATACAGTTTCTCTGGCACCTGTGCAGATATTCAATTTGCCTCAGATTAATGTCTAAAGGAGCACAGGATTCTGTGTAATTAATCTACTTTCTTTTCTCTAAAACCAAATCGCTATTTTGAGGAACATTTTACTTAAAAATATTTAGAAGGATATGGCAGTGGAATGACTGTTTCCATGTAGTAGAGTGATTCTCATTTTTCTTTTCATCTATATATATTTTGAAAAAGTTCCTTAAAGAATTGGGTTGTAGTGATTTCAGCTGAGTGCACTGTGGCACAGATTGAAGAACAGTTTCTGCAAAAACTTGGCTCAGAAGATTGCATCCCATGAGTGTGTAATTGCAGGAAGGCAAAAGTTCAATTTCAGGGTATTTCTTAAACTTCGACTTTTCTGGTTGGGGTAAACTATAGGAGGCTTTAGTTTGGGTTTCAGAACATTTGTAGGGATGTGTTACATCTAGAATTTTAGAAATAAAAAGAAATTCATGAGATCATCCAACCCAAGCTTGTGTCCTATCTGGATCAGCTATGCTTCTGTTATTCCAACATTTTGGCTTTCATTAAGGCCTCTGATATGAAAGTCTGCATAGTCTGTTCAGGTAAACTGTAGTACATCCTTTCCTTTACTGTTGTAAAGTTTTCCTTAATTTAGATCCTTAATCTTCCTTGACACAATGTATACCAATTACTTTTTTCATTTTCCGCTGTACACAAAGCGAATATATTATTGTCTTCATCTTTGCAGTAAATATTTATTTAATAGTGTGTTATCATGATCAAGATTGAGACTACTAAGTAATTTCACTGATGACAAAGTGGAAAATTACCTTTTATTGCTTTAGCCATCTCCTTCATAAAATACTGAATGTACAGAAAACATCTCTTGCATGACATTAGGTTATAAATATTTGAATGCATATCTGAAGATGCATAGCCCTATCCTTAGAGCTTGCTATGTTTCTTTTAAAAGATGCCTGAAATTATGTTCTTGAACACTGAAACAGTCTGAAAATAGGCAAATAAATTATAAATAATTTATTATATTGAGGGAAATAAATGAAAGTTTGGTGCCAAAACAGCTAAAGGACTGTCTATTGATATCAAAAAAAAACAGCCTGTAATGGAGATTTTCTTAAATATGAAAGCTCTTTCTCACAATGACATCACATTACAGGTGTGATGTGAATATTCTTACAACTTCTGCGTCTTAAGAGCACTATGAAATATACTTTAAAAGATATTAGTCTTGGGTTCTGAAGTTGAAAAGCAAAGTGGTTTGCAAATTATGAGCAATTTCAGGATATATTTTTATTTCAAACTATCTTTCCTCACTTCTATGTAAGGCTTCCTAATTTGGGTTCTTATAGTTCCCCCTACCATAAAATATATTAATGATATCATTAGTAATATCTAGCCATGAATCCAACATAATCTTAAAAAATAATGAAAAATGGTTGATGGTGTAGTTACTCTTCAAATTAATAATTCTTTTCAGTCTTTTATAGGCTTCTTGAGGGTTCATTGTTTTCTGTCCTTCTAAGCCACATCTAGCTGTCAAGTTTTCAGTAATTACTATGCAATAATAAACTTGTACTCCAATGCCAGAGGCATAGGAAATCTGACTTTGTAAAGAGGCATTTTTATTATATCATACTTTCTGATAAATCGGGGGACAAAGGCAGTTGGACCCTGAGTCAAAGTCCAGTTAAACATTTCAGTAATTTTTCAAGTATGCAGCCATATAGTGCAGGCAGCTAGAGGCTGGGCTGACAACTGAAGTGTCAGTTTAACAGCTGCTTCATTTCACTATCTCTCGGCTCATAAACTTTATTTTTAATGAGCCTGCCTGTAAGACCACTAAAAAATGACCTTCACACAGAGAACTACAAGGACCTAGAGTGGTGACCAAAATAGCTTTCTTGGGCAGTGCATATCACAGTGACCATAGTACAGAAAAGAAGCAGTATGGTGAGAAAGACATTGTACTAACTACGGATGAGAATATTCTGCATTTTCATGCAGGAAGATTATTGTGATAGTTGTGCAATAATTTGCTACCTTCAACTTATACTAATCTGAACATCTTCAGTGGCTTTAATAATATTGCTCCAGTTTACATCAGCTGAGTGAATGGCCTTTGATTTTAAAGTTGTTTAAGAGTTGTAAGCTGTCTTACAAGAAGAAAATACATTATGTAATAAACAGATAATAAAGAGGCTGTTAATTTTTCCTTGCACATTGCTTGCTGGTGTTAGTCAAAAATTTCTCCTAATTAACTCTAATTTTCACACACTTTTCTTACCTAAACGCATTGCAACCTTCAATTTGTTATGCTGTTTTTAAGGGTATGCTGCTAGTCTAATGCAAGGAAGTGTGGGCCTGGAGGGGTAGCCAAGGATCAGGGAAAGGAACATCTGTGTTGGACCTTGAGAGGATGAAAAAAAAGGTCCTCTTGAAGCTGTGTATGAGTGGAGAAAGGGTACTTGAGCTGGGAATTTGAGCTTTCTGGGTATGTCATTTAAAAAAGAAAAGAGTTCCAAACTGAGCTGTGGTTTTAAGAGCCAGTAATTCTGAGATACTTTGTACCACCTGCATCACAATCCTGGCTACTTTTGAAGTAGGTGTAATAACTTACTCCTGTGACATTGTGGGCCCTTGATAGACCTTTTTTATCACTGCGTCCAAAAAGCAGCCAAAATGTCTTCCTGAAAGCACTAAAGGCCATACTACAGCTCCCACTTCTGCTGTTAGAGATCTGCAAAATGTTTTACTAAAAACTGAGCTTTACTTGTTCAAAAGTATAAAAACCAGTCAAAATTAGTATAATTTCAATTTATTATTTGCATTCCAAAAACAGCTGAGACCAAGAGTTCTGTGTGCTTTTTATGTCCCCAAATGATCAACAACTTGGCCTTTGGCCTCTAAAATGTGAGTTTAAAGTCTCAGAGGAATATGGAAAAATAAATGAGAGACAAAAATACAGATGAAGCAAAAGAAAACAAGATAATGCACTACAAAATAACTTGCTAAATAGTTCAACAGCCTTCCTACCAGTGTTTATACAAGCATAACAGCACAGTAGATTTTTTATGAGGACTGATCAATTGCTGTTATTACTGATATTAAAAGAATATCTTTTTTTTTTCTTTCTTAAACCCTGCCTTTAAATGGTGTGATGCCTTTCCCACAGTACACCTTGAAGCACATATTAGATTTGGGAGTTCAGCTTTACAGACTTCTATGTTGTATGTCCTTTGGGCTTGACTAAAGGTACACTGAATATTGTTAATCCTCAAAATCTGGAAATACGTTCTGATGTAAGGAACAGGTGGATGAGCTACAGCAAAAGTTCTGTTCTTTAGTGTTGCTGTGCTGGCTGATGCTCTTTTCACTTGCTACTGAGACGCAATGTGTGAGCAAATGCTATGATTTCACAAGGAAGTTTTCACAGGAAAGGCCACAAATCAAGTTCATGTTTGCTTTCATTCATTCCCAAGAAAGTAGTTCATAATGTTACGTGTACAGTATCAGATTCCTGAATTTACTGAAATTAATTTCCTTCCATTCTCACACCTTTTTCTTCACTATTATTTTCTTACACAAGTATGTTTAAAATCTTCTAAAAGAAATAGAAACTGCATGAAATTATTTCTGCAAGCAAGCTTCTTGTCTGATTATGTGTTGCAGTATTCTGAAGACTAAGGGAGGTATTTCTCCTGAAATACTTGCTAAAAAAATACAACCAACCAACCAACCAAATTAGTGATCTTAGTTCTCACTGGTGTTTTTTCTAAATGTTAATAATACCATTATGCTTGTACCTCTGTACTCATGGTGTAGAATAGATTCACTCCCTGTCCATGAGGCAGCAGACAGGTATTCTCCCAAGTGTTAAGTATTTCTAGGGTTTTCTCAAGGCAGTTGTGGTTCATAACAATCCCCAGCTGCTCTTAAAGATTACTAAAGTCCATGGTGGCAACCTGAAGCAGCCACTTTTCCCAGCCCTAGCTGTGTTACATATATCTAGTTTATCTGAAGGCTGGTTGAGTGTAACCAAAATATGAACCAACAGCACGAAAAAACAAAAAAAAACCACAACCCACTGTTTAGAAGTCCTATGTCAGAGGATGATTGCTTTTTTTTAAAAATTGCTTTCATGAGAGTTATTTTCAACTCTTTCAAACACTGTGCTACTTTCACTATATAGCGTATCCTTATATATTATTTTATAAATGAAGGCTTGCATATTGGCACAAAGTGTCTGGGGAGATCTGGAAGTGGCAAAAAGTATCTTTACACTCTTTCTTCTGCATCACTACCCTCTTATCACAGAATCATCAAGGTTGGCGGAGGTTTTCAATATCACCTAGTTCAACTGTGTGTTATATTAGTAATTTTTCTCTCTATATGTCAGTAATAAGACCAAGATAAAAAGAAATTGAAGATACATTTTTGAAGACTGTGACAGCATTTTTGTTGCCAGTTGCATAGTATTTTCAGCCCTCCTGCTGAGAGTGAGGTCTGTGTTGGGTAATTATCTTTTATCTAAAACCCTTCCAAATCAGGGTATTCTATGATAATTTAGTTTTCAATTTAGAAGAACTTGTGGTTTTATGCATAAATTTATATGTATATTTAAAAATAGGTTGTTTAACCTGTGTGCTCTTTTTTAAGCCTTGTCTGGCCTTGTCCTATCTTTATGATACACTCTGCATCTTCCTGAGATGCTGAGTCAGCTTTGAGAATTAATCAGATCCACAAGTTCAGCTTCTTAACAGGAGGGTACTTCTAGCATATTTGTTTTGGATCACTAGCCCTGAACAGATCTGCTTTTTTGGCAGATACACAGGAGCTATTCATAATCTAATTTGCATTTCTTGGAAAAAACAAACACGATTGTTCCAAGTTAACACCTTTGTGTTAGTGCTACAGAAGAGAGCACTATTATCAGTTTCCAACTAAGCCACCTCTCTTGCATTGACTAGCCAAGCTGGGCTGGCAGAGATGAAGGGTGTACTTTCCTATAGAGAATTAAATTATAACAAGTACTGCCTTAGCATTTATTCCTTTCAGAGCTCTTAGTTGTTAAATGAGTGGCAGCTGCAGTTGTACAGGTGTTCGCTGACGAAGGCCAGTTCCTTGCTGCATCATGACAACAGATTAAAGCTGCAGTCCAGCCCATGGAGTTCCAAGAAGCAAATGTGTGAAACACAAGAAATTCAGAGGCTTTCAATATGAAATGAATGATTCTTTGATAAAAATAATATTCCTATAATCATGGACTGCTATTTTGTCTTATCTTTAACGGGACAAACTTTTTTTTTGCTAGTTTTAATATTTAATATTTTGGCTCCGTTTAGAATTTATCACACATTTTCCTCAGTAAAGCAGGTTCTGATATTAATTTTGTTCTTTCGGTACAGATTAAAGAGCATCTTGCCAAGGGTCAGAGGATGTTGGCTGGTGATGGCATGTCCCAAGTAACCAAGACGCTATTGGATTTAACACAGAGGAAAAATTTTTATGCTGGTGACCTTCTAATTTCTGTGGAAATTCTCAGAAATGTTACAGACACTTTTAAAAGAGCAAGTTATATCCCTGCGTCTGATGGGGTGCAGGTAAGAGAAGCATTGTAAAAGTAATGTTTCAATTGATATTCTGCAGTATACTGCATGTCATCTGTTCTACCCAATGAAGAAATTAAAGTCTTCTGCATGATAGACATCAGCATTCTTCATGTAAAACTAAGATTCAAGTGTAAAACAGGAAAAAGACTCAGCTGTATTTAATAAGACAAATATCCAAACCAATGCAGCAGATGAAAAATGTCAAATACTTTCTTTGTAACATTTCAGTATTTTTGTCTTTCAGGGTTTGGTCTGATTGGTGGGAGGTGTTGGTATTTTTTGGCACTAAACATTTCACTAGTGTTGTTTGTTGCAGTTCGTTTCAGTTCAAAACTAGTTAATTTCAGTTCAAAATCTATCCACAACGTTACGTAATTCTGGCATCGCTTCTTAATTTCAGATAAATAAAGCTCATTAAAAGTGCACAGGAGTGATGGATAGTGCATTTGATATAAATTTTCTATTTCACATGTTAGATTAACTCTTCTTATACAAGAGGAAAACTCAAATGCTGTCAGAGCTAAAACCACTATAATTATTTCCACAATGGGCTGCACAACTCATTGCATAGTGTTGATTGAAATAAATATTACTCAGGACTTCTAGATCAAGATATTGCTTTCATCTGCATCTGAGAATTCTAGACACTTTTCGAAGACTTTAGATTACTGAAAAAGAATACTGAGAAGGTAGATGTGTATAATATTTATGAAAAAGAGTTTTAATGATCCTTCATAAATTACTAATGAAGTTATTAATGCAGGTCATGTGTACATATTTTTGTAAAGGTAAGCATAAATTATAAATATACTTTTGAATAGATGCATGCAGATGAAGGGAGATACCTTGGAAAAGACATTTTTTCACAGCTAAGTTTTCAAGACTTGCTGTTATATTTTCACTTTTCTAGTCTTTCTGTGCACAAACAATTAACTTCCACAATAAAACCAACATTTCTTGTGTTGGCCTGTAGCCAGCTGAAAGTAACTTTTTTCTAAACAGTGCTTTTCAAAAAGTATGCTGAGCAATCCTTCTTTATTTATTGAATGCAGGTCAGTATCTTTTCCTACTTTCATGAAGTTTTACTATTAAGTAGGATGTTATTCACTGAAAATTTTTCATGCAATCAGCAATCTGATAGCCCAGTGTGACTTCTTCATCTTTCACAGGCACTACAAAGTCTTGTTTAGTACCAGTCTTCAGAAAATGTTTGATACAAATTATTTTATTCATAGGCCTAGCAGATCAGGTCATTTGCAGTTTACATACATACATTAGAGAGAATTTGATTCGTTTCCCACTGATGACAGTGCCAAAAGTTTTGTTTAATTCTGCAGTGTACAGCTGTTTCTAAAATTCACAATAGTATTCTGGCAGAACTTGACAAAATCATTAAATGTTATTTTAATAATTTTAATTAATAATTTAGAAATGAAGAAATGTAAAAATTTTAAAATTGGCAAGTCGTATTCTGAAGGATACAAGGAAGGATTTCTCAAACCAAAGAAAAATAACTGTATCTCAGTATTTGCATGCCTAAAGGTAGAGTTCTTAAATCCCAGTTAAAAAATACACTCTAACTCCAAGTCAGAAAACATAAAAGTAAGAAAAAAAATTTAACAAATTGCAACCTAAGGTGAAATTTTTAAAAAATCAATGCACAGTATTCAGGAAAGTAAGTAAAATCAGAATTAAGCCCATGTTTTGCCCAGGGGATATATTAAGCAAAATTCCTTTTACTGACTTCTGGAGATATAAAATGAAATCCTGGCTCAGCAACATACGTTTAAAATTTACTGCAACATACGTTTAAAATTTAAAAGTTCTTGAGAAGCATGGATTTTCCCATATGTAAATATATGTAATATTCTAACATACTCTGGAGTATTGTATTTGTTTTTTATTTTCGCTATCCCATATTTTCATACTTCCTAATTCATCATCAAAGTAAGTGACAAAAAGGTAAAAATTAAAATTGCATGAAAATTCTTCTTTATGAAGAAGCTCTGTGTGCTGTTCTAATTACATTTATTTCTTTTAACTAGATAAAGAGTAGCGTTTCTTAGTTGATGGATTTTGGTTTTAAAGAAATTATCAGAAAAGCATGAGTAAGGTTTAAAACCCCTAAAAATCACAATTTATCATTTTGTGTGATGTCAGAAAAGTAGATTGTGATGAATTATGGGCAACAGTATTTTTTAAGATCCATACAAGAACATCACTTGAATGATGACTGAGAAAGAAAAAGTATATATGTCTGAATGTATTTGTTTCTCATTCATTCCATCCATCTGGATAGTCCTTCAAATGCCTATAATCTCTGCTTTATATCCAGTATTAATATTCATGAATAGTCCAAAAGTTGTGATTCAGAGACTCCATAACAAAGTGAATGAACAGAAAGGCGAGATCAGATTTTAAATTTTCCAGCTAATTATCCAAAATGAAGGTGCTGCTGCCTGATATGCTGCATAGAAAATGCTGCTTGTTTAGTCAGACAATACCAAGAGCAAAATAAAGTTTTCAAGGTATGCAGATCTAGTGCCAAGTTATTTATTACATGAATCTTTTTGCTTTTGCATCTTTTAACCTTTTTTTGCAACAGTATTTATGTATACTTGCACATACAATGTCAGGGACAGAAATAACCATGTATGACGCAGTTAGTTAAACAAGAAGGTATCCTGCATCAGTGACTGAAAATACCACTACAGTAACAGAAATAATTGCAAGACAAGAGTCATTCAATTCTTCTGCAAGCAAGGTCTTTCATTTAATATGGGAATTCTTTAAAATACCCTCTGTAGCTACACTGAGGCTGTGGGATGGACACTGTACTTATGTGAGAATGATTCTACCAGGAAGATAATGCAAATTTTAAATAAGCAAAATGTAAACAATATTTTGTAACATTATCCAGAACTGGTCTAAAAGTGCTTGAACTACCTTCTAAGGATAGGATAGCAGGAAAGGAACTACATTTCAGAAGAGAATGCAAAGTGAGTTGTAGAATCCACTGATGCAGCAACCAACAGGAGAAAAGGTTTCTCTCCAAAGAACTTAGAGCAATATAATCCCTTTTATATTAGCCACAGGGACCATTGCTGTCACTCAGGGTTTAACAGGATTGTCCAATCCTTTTTCCCTCCACCTTCCCCCTCCCACACACACATTCCCTATGCTGAAGTCCAAAAGTGGAGGTGACTTTAGGCTAGCCATTAATTCCTCCTAGGGAGGAATTCTTCTCTAGCTGTATAAAAGGATTTATGACAGCTTTATGCCTGCAGAGAGGGTCAAAGAATTTGGACTGGAACAGAGAACTGCAGCCATTGTATTACAGAAGAAAAAATTGAAAGGAAGGAAATTAAATTAGGAAAACGTAATTGTCCATTCTCAACTGTAACTGGCATGTTCATCACAAAAGACTGGGTAAAAATAAAGGACTGGAAAATTTGGTTCTGGCTGTCCCAACATTTTCTACAGTGGCCAGTTCACTAATATGTTAATCCTGCTATGAAAGAAAAAAGCTTGATTCTACAGGGAAGTCCGGTGTTTACTGCAGTAATACCCTCAGACCAAATCCATAATGCTTCTAAAATTTAGCCTTCACACCTGTCAATCATTTTACTAAAGGACAATGTTGTTTCTTTCAGGATTAATAAGAGAGTAGTCAAAGTAGGACAAACAATTTTTAACCCTTCTTCCTCTGTCACATTTTTGAAGTGCATCTCATATCTGTTCGTTATTGAAGCATTAAATCCATTTGATCATCTCTGTTTAATTCACAGAGCACTGGTATTGCTTTGAAAAATCACTTTGACTGAAAAACCTACACACATCTCACCTTCCACTGCTACCATAAATGTGGCACCAACCAGGGATAGAAATAGAAAAGAAAAATCTCAAGAAGAAAGATATTCTTGTTACTAAGCTCATATACTTTATTGGCAAGTGCAAAAATATATATTAGATATGTTATTGCTCATCTTTTGTTTGTGCTTGAATCTAGGATTATTTATAAGCTTTTTCACATATATTTCTGTCAATTATTGATAATTTTAATGCTTTTTGTAACTAAAATAAAAATAAAATTTAACTAACGCATAACATTATTAGCAAATCCATGTAATATATCATTGGCAAGAAACATTTTAAACTCCTGAGCATTTTTCATGCAATCTAGGCTACTCTCAGATAGATCTCATTACACAGACATGGATACTTTTGCAATTAAGGCTTAGACTGCAGGGGAATCAGTGTCTGCAATATAATGCAAAACTACTTGTGAAACAGCTCCCTAGTATGATAAATTATCCCACACTAAGTTCCATGCTACTGCAGCTAGACTGCTACTGATCCCCTAATAAATTAAAGTTAAAATTTCTGTCCACTGTATTTCTACAGTATTGCACTGGACGAGTGGAGAACTACCATGTTTAGAAAAATGTTTTCCGCAGACAAAAATCTTCATAAGGCCAACTCTACCTAGGAGAAGTCTTCACCAAAATTGCAATACCCTACAGTAAATGCGATTATAGTGCCATGAAACTGCTTTGACCAGTATAGTTTGGTTTTGTTTTTTTTACTGGGGGACCAGTGAAGATGTATATTTTTGCCAGCTGCGGTTGCATTTACACAACCATGATTTGCCAACCTGGTTAAACTGGCAAATTCTTTGTAAAAAATTCCAAACATAACTTCTTGCATTGTGCTTTATTTTGCAACTGAATGCATCAAAGAGATTAAAAGTATTTCAGGTATTATAAGCAGTATGTAGCTATGTCTACTCTTCTTATCTTCAACTTGACTGGAAAGTTTTTTTCAGTATCACTGCAAATTGGTTCAAACCATGAGAACCTTTTTCTTTTATGTCCTGTGATTCATTCCCATCTTGTCCACATGGTTACTTGTAATTTTCAGAGGAGCTTGCTGAGCCGTTTTGTTTCTTTTCATGAAGTTTGTTGTCTTACTGAAGCTTGTGGATATTTTGCTACTGATGTCAGTGAGAGATGTAGCCTCATTAATGTACAGGATTATTTTGTCCAAGTTCAGCAAAGTGTCAGTCACCTCTAGTGTAAATTTGGTCAAGTTAAAGAAATTTTTAGCCATGTGAATTTTATAGTTAGCATAGTTAACTTCCTAATGATTAGGCAAAGATAGATCCTCTTGCTTGTCAAGTGCTTAGTGTTGGGACTAGGTTAGACTGGTAAAATGTTATTATGTAAAAAATTAGCTTTTGCAAGTTTTCTTCTATTTTGCATTCTAAAATGTTTTACTTACATGGTTGTGAAACATATGAAGTATCTGTGATATCTCAGTTTTGAAATTAATGTCTTTTCAAGCATACCCACCATTCACTAAGGTTGGAACTTTTTCTACTCTAATTTCAGTAGCTGTGCTGTCAAATCCTTTGTACTTTCATTAATAGTGAGTTAAAGTTGTTTCTTACTTAAACATTATTTAAGTCCTGTTTGTACCCCAAAATGGCTAAAGAGTAAGTACAGTCAAGGTAATGATGATTAATCTGAGTTCCAGCAGGGCCACATGGTTGGTATTTCAGTAAAAGATTTTTAGAGGTTGTGGGGAACTTAATTGCACTCTTCAGCTAAGGTTACTGGAAACAGCATGTATCTTTTATGAAGGAACAGATAAATTATAATTGGCAGTCTGTAGACAAAATTGACATTCTGCACAAAATGTGATACAGAGATGAGAACAGTCTGCACAAATACTTAGCTTTTAAGGATGAAGAAGCTGGGAATGCAAATTGCTAGACAGAGCAGACAAAACTAGAAAGGAAATTTCTCCACAAACATTTGGAGAAAAGGGATTTTTTTAAATGTATGATTTGTATCTAACTGTCCTGCCTTTTTTTTTCAAAAAACTTAAATGAATAGGAGAATCAGAAAAAGAAATTAGCAGCTTAAGGTCAAAGAAACACTTATTACTTGTTCCTTTTATGTTGGATAGAGGCAAGTGTGACATATAAAAGTACGAAGCATCTGATTTGAAACAGTGTTTACCAATGAAATGCCATTGAATGCTCTATGTATCGTTATTAAGGATCATTTTCACATTTTGAATAGAAACTAAAGACCCCAAGACTGGTGTTTTCTTAACTGTACTTTGGTTTGTTGCAAAATATGTAGTTGTCTACTTTCTGGAATAAAAGTAATTTACAAATAGAGCACCATCACACTTAGAAGTTTAGCAAGTTTTAAAGGGTTCTTATTTCATACAAAGTGGTACTATGGAACCTGATTATACAGCCAAGAATTAAAAATTTACCGTGAAATATGTGCCCTCTTATCAGTCTAATGTATTATTGTGCTACATCATCTCTTCCACTGACAGAAAATAGGCTGCAAAACTGCATCTGTAGTAGAGCTTTCATAAAGCTTTTTTAATGTCAGATTGAGGATGTCGTAGTTTATATATTTGAAATAATTTTACTTAGTCTTTTATTTAATTGATTTTTCAGAACTTCTTTCAAATCATTAGTAATCTCTTAGATGAAGAAAACAAAGAGAAATGGGAAGATGCGCAACAGGTAAGATTTGACGAAGTTTAATGTATGGTTTCAAAAATCAGGTTAAAGATGCACCCTGCTGTCATTGAAAGGAAATCCTAAGTGAGAGAATATTTGGGGGAAAAAATTATCCTTTTCAAAAAGGAGCAATTCCAGGACCGACTGGGTAATTCCTTATATTGAAATTGTATTTATAACATAAGTTGCTTCTCTTGATAAACAGATTTTTATTAACATTCCATAGAGTTATTCACTATGTCTTTCCTTTGGACATTGTAATGAAGTACATATGAAAACTGAAAAATGCTACTAAGGCCTGACTGCAATGCTGCTTTTGTTAAACACAACACATCAGAACTCACCCAAAGACCTCATACAACACCACCAACCAACTTACAGAAATGCAAACAGTAGACCTTTTATAAAATTTTGTATTTAGAAGAGCATTTGTGATCCTCAGGACTGACAAATTTCTGGACTAGGCTAGATAGGATGATAACACTTTATAACATACAAAAATCTAGCAAAAATCATTAATGTATGATAAAAGAGTTCAAAATTCAAATAAACCCCCGGGTTTTTTCTTGGATATGAGATTTTCTGACATGCTTATACCAAGAAATTATGGGAAAATGTTAATATTTATGTTCACGAACAGGACCGTAATACTGTTAAATTTATTCAGATACAAATAGCAGTGACAATGGGAATGAACATAATTATGTAAAGAGGCAAAATTGTGGAGGTGCACAAAGCCAGGGAAACATTTCTATATGAAGAAAGAGTAAACAAAACAAGATATTTCAGTATGGAAACGAGTCAAGTGCACTTACTTGCAATAGAAGCTTTTAAAATCAGGAGTGGTTGGGAGAATTTGATGTTTAATCTATACACTTGTGGCTCTTGCAAAATAACTAAAAGACATCAAATAATGGTAGATTCAGAATGAATACAGGAGGTAATTTTTTCTATCAAAGGCTAGCTTGCAGAACTTCTTGCCACTGAAAGGACACAAGTTAAATGGGTAAATAGGCAAATTTATGAAAGAAAGACCTTGGTTTTGCTAAAAGTCTTTTGACAAAAAAAAAACCTTCTAAAGGCTGGGCAAGACTTTCAAAGTATTACTATGTTCCTGCCCCTGTATACTCTTCCTTAGACATTGGCTTTTTGTCACTGTCAACAGCAAGAAACAGCTTACATGGATCTTTGGTCTACTCTTGCGCAGTCATTGTGACTGTGTTATACAGATATTTGAAATTTGTTCCCTTTTCGTGTGATTCTTAAATCACAACGTGTTTAAAGATGTTTGAAGCTATTTATCATCAGTTCTGTAAGTTCACGTTTATGATGTCACTAAGAAAGGGAGGATCAGGACTTTTTACTACTAATTCAAACCTTGCAGTAGACACATGATGCTGCAGCTGACCCAGTGCAATTCAGCTGGGAATTGTATTTTTTCTTTTGCTGTTTTTCTGTTCCTCTGTATAAGAGCCAGATACAAAAATAGACAAAGTGTGTCATTTTTTTAGTGGTGGTGGATGGAAGCAGCAAAATCACATGCATGTAGGCATTTCCATAAACAGCACCAAGATAAGGAAGCCAATATTAAGCAATTATTTTAGCCCCACTAATAAACAGACATGATACCACTCCTGTATTATCAACCTTATCTTCTCCCTCCACCTTGCTTACCCGTGACATGTCTGCCATCTGACCCCATGGGTTAGGGGATGATAGCACCTGAGAGGAAATTCTGAGAATGTGGAGATAAGAGAGAGCATTGAATCTCCAGTTCCCTCTTTTCATTGCTGCTGGTAGAAGGAGCAGTGTTGAAAAAACAGAGAGGGAACAAGTTATTTCTATTTTTCCACAGCTCCTTCTCTCTGCCTGGTAATTCATTGTCTCACAGACCTACATACAGCATTGGTAGGCAGGCATGAGCCCAAAAAACCACCAAGATGAGGTGAACACAGGAGTAGTGGGGCCATAGGTTCCTGGTGACAAAGCTAGGGAATTAACTGAATCTTAAATTACTGAGATATGACCCCCTCAAAAAACCCAATGCCACTGGTCTTATTACTGTTCTTGGGCAAATACATAAGCAGTCTCAAAGAAACTTCGGAAGCAAGTAGCTCTTTATACCAGCTAGGAAGGGTGAACAGGCACTAGTGACTAAAGGTAAACCTGTTTCTGGTTCAGCCACTCTGTTGAATTTTTCTGTAATAAAGCATTGCAAACCTAGATGCAGTCTAACCAACCTTTTTGCCAGCTTGTATAGTTTTCTTAAACTCCGCAACTACTGTTAGCATAGATCTCTTAGCCTGTTTTCTAGATTCCTTGCTGGAAAGAAAATTTTATTCACTGTCAGCAAATTGCTGACTTTCAATCAAGTATACAGCTGCAATGCCTCAGCACATCTGTTTTTCTAGCTTTAATGCCAAGAGTTGATAACCATTAATTACAGGTTATATAGCATTCAGATAAGCAGCACTCACTTTAATACTTGCCTTTTTTTAAAAGCTGATGTGAAGCACTGCACACAGGAAGCCATTTCAATCCACAATGCATAAGTTTATACTCGAGTTTCAAAACACAGGAGCTATTCTGCATATTCTCCGTCATGATCTGCTGTCATCCTATTGATTAACCAGTACTTCAGACAGATAAAAACGCTGAGTACCTGCTTAACTGACTACTTAAGGGTTTATTACTATAAAATTTTATATGCAAGAATTAGGGTTTAAAAAATCTTCTCACTGAAATTTTTCCTTTATACATAATCTGTCACTGTGTGTGCTTTGGACGAGATGGATGCAAAACCTGCACTTACTACCTCAGTAATTCATCATTAAGAAAATTAACATTGAGTCTCCTTCACCTGAAACAGCATTTGCAACCTGTTACGATTGTATTTGTCACAACAAACTCTTCCTCAAAACACTATTACTGCCCTACCTTTTATAAAAAGATCCATGTAGAAAACAAAGCACCTAGTGAAATTCTCTATCCGAACCAAGCAGATACAGATCTAGACAGATAAAGCAAGATGAAGATAGAGTGCAGCATGCTGGAATTTATAATCTCTATAGGAATTTTTTAGAGCCTGCAGTCCCAGTAGTGGAAAGAATTGGCTGAATATTGCTTATAAAGTGAAATTCAGACATTTCACTGATATGAAAAAAAAGGCACCATGAACAGGTCATCCATTATTTTTCTATTGCAAGATACTCTGTTGCTGAAAATTGTCTTGCTCATAAAAATAAAAACAATAAAAACCAAAAAGGGGTTTTTTTTGTGTATGTGATATGAACAGAACTTTTAGTCTTACGGATAACTGTTATGATCTTTAATTCTCTTTTACTGATGAATCATTATTGTTAAATATAAAAAAATAATGTTTTTGTTAGTCGCTTACAGCTTTGCAAATAAATTACATTTCTTGGAAATGTGTTAGTTCTTAACATTTTGAAAGCCAAATTGAGAGGCTACGTTAGCAATGCCAAGGCTGCTTGAATTTATTTTAGTTTACTGTGTCCAGTTCTGGGCTCCCCAGTACAAGACACAAAATAATGGAATGAGCCCAGAAAAATGCCATGAAGATGTTTAGGGGATTAGAGCATTTGATATGCAGGGATAGGCTGAAATAGCTGACACTGTGTTGCTTGGAAAAGTGAGGATCCTGGCAATATTAAGAGTTCCTGAAGGGGAGGAGGAGTAAAGAAGACTGAGCCAAGTCTCAATGGTGTCCAGTGACACAATAAAAAACAAGGGTCAGAAATTAAAATACAGGAAATGCCATTTGCATGTAAGAAAAACTGGCTGTGAGAGTGATTGAATGCTAGAACACGTTACACAGACAAGCTCTGGGGTCATCTTCCTGGAAAACATTCAGAATCCAACGGGATGTGTTCCTGGGCAACTTGCTAGAGCTGATCTTGCTTTGTGCAGAGGGTTGAACTAGATGATCTCCATTGGCCCCTTGCAACCTCAGATATTCTATGATTCTACTATTTCATATCAGCAATGAAAATAGTACTACCAGTAAAAATTTACATTACTTATATGTTGATTAATACAACAAAGGTTATCATGCTGGCAATGCAACGGTAAGATTTGCATTCAGCTGTTTGTATCAATAGTTCTGAAGTTACTGAAGATGTCTTCCAGTGGAAAGAAAAATACTTTACTTAGAGTTATTCTGTAATATGAAATGCTTTAACCGTTAATGAAAGTAATGGCCAGTAAGTTTTTGATAAGTGTGGTGACTTAGAAAAACTTTTTCCACTGTTACAGTGCGAAGTTGATTTCACATAACTTTATGGGAAGTAGTATCTGTTTATATGAGGATTTAATAGCTAAATGGTTATTTTACAGTAACAGAAAGTGTTCAATATTGAAACATGGGAAGAACAGTTTGACTGTTACATCTCAATTTTATTTTGATGGCATTTGGATTTTATTTGAATTTGCTGCTATAGACATTTTGGTATTATAGTTAATGTCCTGTTTGACCTTCCTTTGTTAGATCTATCCAGGCTCAGTGGAGTTAATGCAGGTGATTGAAGATTTTATACACATTGTTGGAATGGGAATGATGGACTTTCAGAATTCATACCTAATGACTGGAAATGTAGGTAAGAAATAGAAATTTCTTCTATTGAATTTATGACCTATTGAAAATCAGAAGTTGCAAGCATGCACTATAGAGTTGCTTCTTCTATCACAATCCAGATTGGGCTGCTCCTCCTCCTCCAGATTATCTTTTGCTTGGTTATCTCCTCTCTGGTTTAGCACATGCAGAATGGCTTACACATTGGATTTCTTCATAATCATATCTCAAGATCTAAATGCAAAGTTTTAGAATCAAAATTAAAAAATACTCACCAGAATACCATGAACTGTAGGTACATGTTAGAGGGTTTTCAGGATACACAGTGTTTCAAATGTTAATTTATGCAATTGTATCAATTAAGATAATAGTAATATATTTAAGAGCTTGGAAAACGTTTATTTTGTTGACGTGTTTTAATATTCCATTTTCCCAAAGACCAGTCTTTGCACATGTTATGGTGTGATAATAATCAGCAAAGATAAACAGTGATTTAAAAAATATATATTAGTTGCCAAAATAATTAAAACCTAGAATTTCTTATGTTAATTTTTCTATGTGTAGCAGTTTCAAAATTTTATTCAGATTTATTTTTCAAACTTTGTTTTTGGCACTGCAGAATTGCCAGGTATAGTCATATAATAACAAACATTAAATATAAAAATGCTTAGCGACTCAATTACATTTATTAGTAGTCATAAATGTTCTACAATATTGCAGCATTTTTTAAAAAGAAATTCAACTAAAAAATTAGTTTGTAAAGCTATTCTCTAGGCATTTTGTCTTTGTTTAGTACCTTTGTTATTCAATTAACTTTCTATAGCTGCATGTTTATAGTGCCAGGAAAGTATTAGGAAGTTGTATGTAAGGAATAAATCCAAAATATGTGTTTATCTGATGGCAAAACCTCTGGTGTCAATACATTTTTTGAGTTTTTAAGTTAGCATCTTACTGCACATATATGTCAGTCAGTTCTTCAGCAGGTCACTAGAATTAGTTAGAAAATATGGTCATTTTGAAATTAGTTGGCAGAATAAAGCAGGGAAAATGTTGGATTGTCCCTATTGAATATTTAGCTTGCTGCTCTGCAATAAATATTTATTATTGTTCTCCAGTTCATATTACAGAGTGACAGGACTGTAAACACTAGCCCCTGTAAGGCACAACCTTGTACTGGAGACATGTCAAAGAACTCACCAAAAAGAACTCTGGCAGTCTTAAAATGTTTAGAACATTGCAGTAGGGTTTAACCAGTGATTGATTATTTTTGTGGTCCTACTGTTTGCACTGTAATACCACTTAAAGGTTCTTCCATTTGTCAGTCCTTCATTATGCTAGACCCTGCACAAATTTATAAAGAAAAGTATCTTTTCTGAAATGTATTTTCCGTGACATTTTTATGACAAAATAAAAAGGTTAGCTTATTCAAAGAGCACAGTCCATGCTGCATGGCATGTTGTAGTGTGTTCTAATCTGTTTGTCCTCTAAAAAATGTAAAAAAAAAACCCTGACAGGAAAATGTTTTAAGAAGATGCATTCAAATAATCGGTGTTCCTACATATTCATGGTTTCACATGGGACCCAGCAACAACATTCCAATCGAATCAGAAACTGTGCTGTGCATGGCTAGTTTAGATAACTGCAGAATCTTAACAGTCTTTCTTTTGATTATCTTCCTCTTCCCACATATAAGATATTTTTAGGCACTCAGGAGGTCTGTTCTTAACTATAAAACCATCAAAGGAATAGAAAGAAATTGAGAAATGAATGATGAAAACTGAAAATGAATTTATAGGTTTAATCTGACTACCTAGCTCTGTGCCTTGATATATTGGCATGAGTTTATCCTTCCTGTGCTCCGTCAGCCATCAAAAAAGGACAGGGTCACTGCTGTGCAAATCATTGATCAGAATACTTCAGCTCAGGTGACATGCTGAGATGGGGACAGAAGGCTGTTATCCGCAAGGAGTAATTTCTTATTTTCACTAACACGGAAGGAATGTATCTGGAATAATTCAGTTTTAGTGTAGTTATCCTCAGGGCATTGGCATAACTGTCTGACTGCCTATGTACTTGGAATTTAGGGAACATTTATGTTGATCTCAACTGAGAAGAATAAGCGATGTCATTTTTGACTGGTCTTAGCATTAATTATTCTGTACCAACAAGAGTTTATAAATGTGTGAGGTCTTATCTATAACAGTATTCTTTCAAACCGGCAAACACATTTAATGCAGGAAACAGATATTGTGCAAAAATGAGACCCAAATTTTACCTGTATTCATCTTTAAACAGAGCAATCCAACAGTACATAGAATAGAATCAGAGAATGGTTTGGTTAGAAGAGGCATTTTCAACTCACTCAGGTTGCCCCATCCCATCTGACCCTAAATGTTTCCAGGGATGGGGTGTCTTCTACTACGTCTGTGGGAAACCTGTTTCAGTGTTTAATCACCCTTATTATAAAAAACCTTCTCCTTATATCTAGACTAAATTTACTCTCTTTAAGTTAAAACCATTACCACTTGTCCTATTGCAACAGGCCATGCTAAAAACTTTGTTCATCTTTCTTGTAGGCCCCCTTCAGATAGTGAAAGGCTGCAATAAGGTTTACATGAAGCCCTCTCTTCTCCAGGCTGAAGAACCCCAGGTCTCTCAGCCTGTCTTCATATCAGCAGTGCTCCAGCCCCCTGATCATTTTTCTGACCCTCATCTGTACCCACTCAAATAGGTTGATGTCCTTTCTGTGCTGGTGGCCCTAGTGCCGGTTGCAGCACTGCAGGTGGGGTCCCCAGCACAGAGCAGAGGGACAGGATCACCTCCCTTGCCCTGTTGGCCATGCTCCTTTTGATGCAGTTCAGGATACAATTTACTTTCTCGGCTGCAAGCACACCTTGCCAGCTCAGGTCCAGCTTTTCACCTCCCAGTAACCCCAAGTCTTTCTCAGGGCTGCTCTCAATCAGTTCATCTTCCCGGCCTGTGTTGATTCCAGGGACCGGGTTGCACCAACCCAAGTGCAGCACCTTGCACTTAGACTAGTTGAGCCTCATGGGCCCAGTTCTTGAGCTTGTCCAGGTCCCTCTGGATGGCATCCCATCCTTAGATGTGTCAACCACACCACTCAGCTTGGTGTCGTCTACAGGATTCCTGAGGGTGCATTTGATCCTTTCATCATTGATGAAGATATTAAACAGTACTTCTCCCAGCACGAACTCCTCAGGGTTACCACTTGTCATCAGTGTCAATCAGGATACTAAGCCATGAACCAGTACCTTCTGGATGTGACCAACCAAATTCTCATCTACCAAAGAGTCCCCCCAATCAAATCCTTGTCTCTCCAATTTAGAGAGAAGGATGTTGTTGGGACCGTGCCAAAGGTTTTAGAGAAGGCCAGAGGACAGCTGTAGCTCCTCTCTTGTTCACTGATGCAGTCACTCCGTCACAGAAGGCCACTAGGTTGGTTAGGCAGGACTTGCCCAAAATGAAACTGTGTTGCTGTCTTTAATCACCTCCCTGTCCTCCATTTATCTTAGGATAGATTCTGTGAGGTTTCCAGGCACAGATGTGAGGCTGACAGGGGTCCTATTTAATCAGTAGTTATTTAACATAAAATATTCTCTCAGCAGCATCACATACTTTAAATACTTTTTGCTGTATTTTTAATTTTCTAAGCACTTTAAAGTTCAGAAAAATTATTCTAGATATGAACTAAATATGAACTAAATATGAACTGCTGCTTCTTGTCAGAGAAAAAAAAATCCAATTTTGTTGCAAATTTCACAGTAATACACAGAGTTCTTGGTTTCCTTCTACTAATTTCAGCTTACAAGTTCATTGCTAATTGAATGGCATTTCCAATTGAATAGTAGTAGATATAAAATTTGAACAACTAATTGTGTTTCACAGATACGCTAATCCCCTGAGATCTTCCATAGAGGGGATTTTATTTTCTCTTTCTTTCAAGACACAGAAACAAGTAGCTGTGGATTAAAAAGTTACTATACAACAGCCATGCTGCAATGACTCTCCAATTCACATTCTCATTCATGACAAATGGGAAGTGATGAAAGTTACATTAACTATATAGCAGGCTATCATAAGCCACATTATAATACATTTGAAAATAGCTAAGAAGACCAGGACAGTTGCCATGCCCCTGTTAAATTTTTCATTGTGATGGCTTTTAATGCAAATTTTTCATTTCTTCTGAACAAAACATCAAAGACTGGTATAAAATTCAGAGGATCCAATATCTGTATGGTATTGGGTTATTGAGGCAGCTCAGTCAATTCAAATGCATTTCCATTAAAGCAAGGCCCAACTCCTCTTAGCTTTCCTCTCAAGGATAGAGAATATACTATGAAAAACTTAACAAATGTGAAAACAACAATTTGCTTTGATCATGCGTGGTGGGGACAGATGGTATTTGTTTTATCATTGTGCTCTGTATTATATTCCTTTAAGAAATGATTAGGTGAAATAAAAGCCTCTGATAGGAGGTAGGAGCCTCCTTCCTCATCCTGCTCTTTTTCTTCTCCCTCCACCTCCTCCTCCTCCGGACCAGCTGAGCAGGCACAGGAAAATGATAGTGTGAACAAACAGAAGCTTTTGCTACCACTCAGAGTCCTTGAATTCACTGAAAGCACAGACCCCCCTGCAAGGATACAACATGCAGTGGGGAAAAAGCTTTTAAACTATGTTACCATTCTCAGTTAACCAATTGCTTTCAGTTTTGTCTGTTTTAAGAGATGAGTCCTTGTTTTTAGATTAAAGAATTTATCTTGGCTTTTAATAGCCTTTTGATTTTTTTTTTTTTTTTTTTTTTTTTTTTTTTTTTTTTTTTTTTTTTTTTTTTTTTTTGAGCCCTAAAGGCCTGAGCAGATCCATCTCAGTGCTTTGGCTGATTTGAGATCTCATCACAGCAAATCATTAAGAGTTTTGAAGATGTGTAATAAAAGGTGGATGAATGACTATTAAGAAATATTCAACCTGTAACTTAAAAAGAAAATTTCTAGACTGGAAGATTGGAGTGCCACAGGCATAACTGTCTTTAAAGGTATAGGTAGAATGTGGAACTGGAAATAAAGAGCAGTATTAGGAGATACGTATTTCTATGGCAGATTCCATTTCTTTTGTAAGGGAAAATTTTCCCTGTGTTGTCAAATAAATTTCCTTAAGAGCAGCAGCCAAAAAATGGTTAAAGGACGTTCTATTGTCAAAAATTAAGCTTACATCTCTATGATATTAATGGAAAACCAAGTAATCTTGAAGTTCAATTTGTTGTCATGGATGTTATTTAGAACTGAAAGGAAAAAAACCAGAATTTTCAGCATGTGAAAAGCCACTTTTTGTTAATGTTAATTTTATGAATACTGATGTTTGAATGATGAGTAGTTCTATAAAATGTGCAGATATCATAACGTTACTTATACTAATCAAAGACAGGAAAGATTGAAGATTTCCAGGGGGTACAGCAAAATGAAAAGGAGAAGATATCCACAGGCAGATTAAATATAGTTTTGTCAGAGCATGTAAGAGAGAGTAGTTCAAGACATTCAGAGAAAAGAACAGCATTAGTGTGCAAAATGAGCATTCTAAAGAAAATTCAGATTTTTTTTTTTTAATTTTCAGTAGTTGCCACTTGCAAAACTCTTTTCAATTGAGATTATGTGCTTTGGATTCATTTTGTTTACTTTAAGCATCACAAAATTTGCCAAAGTCACCCTAAGCTTCTTTTAAAATCAAGGGACAGTACTGCTCAGGAGAGGAACTCATACAATCTCAGACATCTAAAATAAGGGCATGGGTTGCCTTGTGGAAGTTCTGCCACTGGCTGCAAAGGCAGCCTAGTGACTAGGCTTGTTTTAATGATTCATGTCATCTAAAGCAAAGAGGAGTGTTTCTTGTGAGTGAATAAAACCTGTGAACACTGAAAGGTTCAGAGCTGCATGATCAAAAAACCAAAACAAAATAATAAAAAATAAATAAAGAATAATAATAAAAAATCAGATTGAGAATTGGAATTATTAGAATAGATATTTGTGAACAGATTGTTAAAGGGACTGCATGTACACAACTGAAAAGTGAATACAAAGAGAAACTAGGCTGACATCTCTGTTTAATCATGCTCACAGGAAAAAACAAAGATTCCTAACTCTACTGTAGCACATTTAATTCTGAATAAGCATGAGACCAAGGTCCTACAAGGAAAAAAAAGAAACAAGTAGATGTATGTGTACATGATAAATGCAGCTAGCTATGATGTTATATGAAAAAATGAAGAGGTGTAAACCATATTTCCATGCATAAATCAATTTTTAACTAACAGCCTGTTATCTCTCTACTTAAAAATGGCTGCTGTGACACTGGTACTCCGATGACTAATCTGATTCAGTATAGTAATTAACATTTCATTTAAAACTTGAAACTGAGCTGCTTACATAAGTTTTATAAACACTGGCAGAGACCAAAGTCTGATTTCTGCCTTCACAGACAGTCTAGGATGCCATATGGTAGAAAATTTTTTGAACATGTCTATTGTCTCCCACCTTTGCGTACTTTATTATTACACCTTCAATCGCCTATTCCGTGCCCATGTCCATGAAATTTTAGAAAAACACTAAATAATCCTGCAGGCATATGGAGCATGTCTTAAAATTTTCCAGTCGTAGCTAGAGACACTTAGAACTGTTTGTGACCAAGGAAGCTGTTGGAAAATGTACCTACTTTAGCTGTAAGACATAAGCAATGGTACACATGCTGAGCTTTGGGAATGTCAGAAAATAAGCAAGCTGGATTCCTGTCTGTTATTGTGGGTTCATTCACTTTATCCCAGGGTAAGACTTTTACATCTTGTAAATTGTAAATCCTGTTTATACTTTCTAGAAACTTCTCCACATTATGTGGTTTGTTTACTTACCTGAATGGCATCTGCCTTAGTCTGCTTATCTTTTTTGTATCAGAATTAGTGATGTGTGTCTTCAATGCAGCACTTGAGATCCTCTGATTCATTTATCATAAATGTCATACTGGCCTAAAATATACCAAGAGACTGAATTTATTTAAACTTTTGAAAGGGTCTTTTTTTGAATATGTTAAAGAAAATTGAAAAAAAGAAAAGGCCACAGTCTTGATATTAACTTGTACAGAGGTATAAATAAAATGTCTTAAATTTTCATTCAGGAACTAAGTATTTTAATACATTTTTGCATGTGTACCCGTAATTAATTTGTAATGGATTTGCTCCTTGTTCTGACTCTTTGTAGTGCTAAAGCACTAAAGTATTTTGAATTTTAAAGTGGGTATTTATAGTTAATAAAAGTTCAGCTGCTAATATTTCAACATTTTCTCCTAACAGAAAGAAAATTGCACCTGCCAGACAAATAAAAACTCAAATTCTGTAGAATAGACCCAAAAAGCCATTCAGATTTCTCTCCTGTTTCCATCAAGTTATTCCAAAGTACCCCATGGTTTCACAAAGGAAAATTTCACCTTTAAGCCACTGTGTGAACTGCACATGCTACTTTAAGAAGGTGAACAGGAATCACTCTTTGTAGTGTGTCATACTTCATGTGTAGATACCTTTGTGAAGATTAAAATAATTATGGGTATTTTCTGTCAGGAATAAATTTTCACAAGGAAAAAATAAAATGAAACTTGAATGGTTTTGCAATGAAATACATTCCTAATAGATATAAAAACACAAGTCCTCTTTATTTCCCATAATATTTGTATTCTCTTTTGAACAACTAATAAACTACACACCAAAGTAATAAATATTTAGGTAAAAATATTTTCTTATATTTTAATAAATAATTTTTCTACATAGATTTTTGCCTGTTCCCGTTTCTTCTCAAAACAGCCCGAAAGAGCCAGTGCCCATCATCTTCCCATTTCATGCTAGGATCTGGTTTTTATGACTATGTTTGTAAACATGAATCAAAAAGGAAAAAATGCAGGCTTCAGAACTGTCCTACACCTGTCCACACAGTTTAATTCGTGGCACCTACCCAAGCATTGTCAAAGAAACATTCAGGAAATAGTCCAGGTGACAAACCTGCCCTTGCAGGCAGAATTAATGCTTTTCTCCTCATCCTGTGGTTCACAGTTGGTCACACTCTTGTTCTTGAATTGCAAACGTGGTCATCAGAGAAGTTCTGTCTTCTGCCACATATTCTTTTCATGCATGACTTTGGCTCCTGGCACTCATCCTCTTTGTTTCACAGGCGGATGTAGCCCATCAGTCTTTCCTGCCCCAAACCTGTATGCCATTGGTTGAGCAGATGCTCTACTTATGTAAAAGGATGCACATATCACAATTTTCTCTTCAGTCCTCAAAAAATCCTTCAAATTCTACGATTTACACACTGCCGGTATCACTCTCCTCTTTCTGTATTCTTTACTAGCGTAAACCATATATAATACCCTGTAGCTAAAGGCTTCCAGAAGAGAAAAAATAGATAAAAGAATAGGGAAACTATAGAGAAAGGTCAATTGCAATTTTTTTCTACTCTTATATACTTCTGCTCTATATATATTCATATCATTTCCTTTGCAGCAGTCTCAGCAATTCCTTGATCAGATCAATATGTTGGCTTTTAGAAGACTCAAGCTTTCTCCACTGATTAAAGAGGAAAGACTTCATGCACACTTTGAAGGTCTAGCTCATTGCAGCATCTGACTTAATGCCTGAAGTAAATGCTCAAGAGCTCATATTTCTTTCTCAATATAAAATAAGCTTATTAAATGATTCACGTTCCCTGAAAACTTACTGTAAACAGTGCATAAAAGAGTAGATTTTTCTCTCATTTTTAAACCTGCATATTCAATGATCCTGAGAAAATACAGCTCTCTGTTACTTAAGATTAAAAATTCCAAATATCAAGGGAATATCTGTATGAATCTTTACCAAACTATCTTCACAAATGAGGATAAAAACCTAACTTGATTCCCTAGCTATATTCTTAGTAACAGTCATAATTCTGTAGCTAGTTTTGTGTATACAATTTATTAAGTAACCTTAAAGATAAAGCTAAATAACTTAACCATTCTTTTTTTTTTTTTTTTTTTTTTTAATGGGTGCTATAGGAAACTGGAATAATCTAAGGTGTTTCCCTTCTCTATCTTATATTAAGTAGAGGAAAATGTTCTAAGGAAATGGAAGCTATAAAACATGCAGACATCCAGGCTCTTGTCTCATTAAAAAAAATTCCTCTAACTGAAACAGAAAGTAATATCTACAGCGTGTTTGAGGAAATTCCTTTTTACAGTATTTATGTTTCTCATATTCTTGTATCATTCCTAAATTTCTACCTCTGCAAACTCCTTTCTGAATCATTCTGTTTTTTCAAATGAGCAATTAAAAGCTGTTGTTTTCTAAAGGAATCAACTTGCATGACAGGCCATTTTTTAACTGGTGCCTTTAACTGTTGACCTGAGCAATTAAATATCTGATCTTATTCAGTCCTTTGCCTCGGATAGGTAGGCCTTTAGATGACGTCCAACAATTTCCAGGCAGAATGAGGCTTAAGGGTATAGAAATTAAACATCTGGGGTGGTAATTTTACATTAATGCAGTAATGGAGTCAATGCACACCCAAGAGTTAATTTCATAGTAAGGTAGTGGCAAGTGATAACAGTCATGTTCAGTGAAGTATACTGTCAAGATACTGCAAAAATGCACTCCTCCCCTTAAACAAGAGTACCACAGTCCAATAACAGGATGCAATTCTACACAGATTGATGGCTCATTCTGGGTTTTTTTGTCCCTGAAAGAGTTACCACAAGAGTGTCCAGCTATAATCTGATAATACATCAGCTAGAGATGGTGTGGCTAAGTACTGCAAATAGCAAAGTTCATCTTCAGTTTTAATGATTTCTACAGCATTTTGTTACTCACTCACTACTGAAAATGAAAGAAGGAAAATTAAATAGAATTAAAGTAAACCCCTACAAATTATAAGTTAGTTAAAATGGGAATAAAGCCTGCTATTCACTCTGCATGATATTTGTGCTGTGTCAGAAAGAGGTTTATTACCCAAAGCTCCATTGTGAATATGGAGTTAACGTGGTTTATACCAAGCTAATGATATGGCATACCAGCTACCAAAATTCTTTTTCGTTTTCTGGCCTTTCAAGGGTGGGGAAAGAAAAAGCAAGAAAAACAACCAAAAAACCCAAACAAACAAACAATAAAACAACCCCCCAAACCAAAAACAGTAATAAAAAATCCCCAATAGAAACAGAAACAAAACCAAAAAATCTAAAGAAGCTAAAAAACCGACCAAACGAGCAAAAAGGAAACAGAAAAGGGAGGGGAGGAACTTCCATCCAGAATATTCGAAAAATCAACCTGCCATATTGAAAAAATATTATTTCTTTGGTGATGACTATAGATTTTAATTCCAAATAGTGGTAAAGATCTGCGTTTTTCAAACTACATAGCCTGAAGGTAACATAGCAATTGAGGTAACAGACTGGACAGAAGTATTTCATTTTTCAAGTGAGTTTCATGAAGATGTTAGTGGATTAATAATATCAGAGAAAACTATTTTCATTGTAAATAATTATTTTGGTGGTGAGGCTATAAGATATTGTTGAGGTCAAGCTTCAAAGCCATGTAAACATATGCAGATATAATTCTGAGTAGTTGTGTTTGTATAATTTTTTATTTCTTTTTTTAATATGGAGAACTGGACTTAAGTATATAGACCAAAGATACTACATATATCTCTTTTGCACACTCTAAGTCTCCATTACAATGGGAAGGAGACAGAGAAAGAACTTTTCCTGACTCAAAATATATGGTACAGCTCTGTGGCCTGCAGTGTGTTTGAATGACACTAGGTGTATGCACAAATACTTAAATCACCCTGCAGTGGTGCCAAATAACTTGATATTATTGCAGTTGTTTTTCTTTTTTTGTTTAAACATACACTGTCTGCAATCACAGAGACAGGTAATCAGCCATAGTCAGCATTGTTCTGTAAATCTTCTATTAATATAGTTTGGGAAATGATCTTCTAGAAAATATATTTGGTCTCATTGCTTGAATTATTTTTCATATAATCTATGTTTAATGCTTATGCTGTTATTTAATGCCTATTATTTTGTGGATTTTTTTTCTAACATATAAGATTTTCCACTTTGGTCACCAGTTACTTTAATTAATAGCAGGGTTATCTATATGCTAGTTTTTGTAACACATTGTTATTAAAATCTTATGGTGTCATGCTATTTTCTGTTACTCAGTAGTCAAGTATTTTGAAGTAAGATAGATTTCAGGAACACCTATGAGAAAATAGTATATTGCTATAGTCACTTGTCCAGAAAATCCTCTCTCTGGTCCTTTTGTAGAGGAGCATAACTAGAATGTGAGCTGATAACAAAGGCAAATACTTGGAAACCCATTCATATGTGTATGAATTGTGCCCTTTGGTGAAACATATTTCCTGCCTATATTGGCACCACAATCTCATCTCCAATAAAGCAGAGGAATGAAAAGAGCCTGGCCTGCCCAAGGGGAAAAAACTGTGGGACAGTCATCAGGATGATTGGATCTTCAGGGACTGGCAGGCAGGCAGACTGCTGCATCTGCACACACAAGACTTCTCCTGTTTGTGAGAGAAGCATTTATCAAAAATATAGCAAGCATATCCCCTCCATTCTCATTTTAACCTCAAAAGGGTAGAATATGTTCATAAAAATTAAAGGGAATGTCTCATTTTGCTATTAGGTATCTTAGATTGTTCATTGCAGAAGCATGGAATGAATGTTTTTAATGCTCATTTAGCTTTGAAAATTGCATCACAATCTAGGCAATGAAAAATAATGGTCTCCATTCACAGTCAACAATGCACAAAGAAAAGTTAATTTCTCCAAAATTAATGTCATTTAACTTTGCCAAATTGAACTTATACCTGTTTCTTGGATGAATAGTTCCACTACTGGAAGACATGGTTTATGATTTTATACCGCAACATCTATTTTACATTTCTGGTTGTACTTAGAAATAATTTTCAGTAGTTAAAATTATAGATACCCAAAACTCTCATAAAGCTAAGTCATAGAGACTGCACATCAATAGGGCAAGACATTTAAATATGGGACTATTTCTCCTATTTAGAAATGGTGTTCAACAGCAAAAAAAAGCTCAGAGGATTTTGAAGTATTTATGTATATATTGTTTTTAATTTTAGTTGACAAGATATTAGGTGGAGTTGGTTGACTATATGTGTTGGTTCTTTGAATATACTGAAAGAATGCATTTAAATTGTTTTTTAAAGTTTGGAAAATAGGGAGACAAGTAAATGTGTAAGAATTTGGTAATTTTTGTTTCTTGTAGGCATTTATTGGAATATTTTATTCTGTTCATGATTTTGCTATTCTTTAAATTGTCTAACAGCAGATTTATTCATGAGCTTTTTAATGCATGGTCTCTGTCTGGAGAGCCACATGCACATTTTTAATGGCTTTTTTTCCCTATAGATATAATTTCTATTGATACCACTAGCTGCTGTATCCAAATTTTTACCTGTCACTCAGCATTGTTTATGTTCTCATTCATCTACACTGTCAGTGGTTTTGAAGTCTCTCCTAGCTATAGCTGGGCATGAAATGAGATTGTTCAACCTGTACCTTTTTTTTTTTAGATTTTTTTCTTTTCACTGAAACATTTCTAAACCTTCCCTCAAAAAATCTTAACTAAGGTTATGTTACCTCACAGCTGTGTTAGACAATTATCACAGACTGCCTGACAAGATAGAAGGTAAATTGCCAAAATACTATTATGTTTCCTTCCAGCATTTGAACCTCTTGGTGGTGTAGAACTCTAGGACTTAGTATTTATATTGCCATCTTAATCTTTCATGCTGAAATAGTTTCGCTTAGAAGTAGTATATAAACAGAGAGAATTTTTTTCATTCAGATCCAGTTTATAATATATTGACATTTGGACTAAAGGAGAGAATGATTCTGTACTTGGTGGCTAGAGTTTTCCCAGGAATGTAAGACAAACAAAGTTAGGTTACTATTCAAGTGAGGTTTCTTTGTTCTCAGTTTAATTATTTGGGCCCATGGTGAATTGATCTGTTGCAGAAAGAGCTAAAAGTGAAAGAAGGCATAATATAAAAATTCCATAAACATAACCTAAATGTAGTGCATCATTTTTAAAAAGCCCAAGGATTTACTTATTGAAACACACTTGCAGATTTTATTTAAGGGCTTCCATCCCCATCTTATCCTATCTTGTGTATAATTCCCATTATTTTATACCTCTGTTGAATAATAAAACTTGTTTATTCCTATCATGTGCTTAAATGAGCCGTTTCACTTTACTGATTTTACTTCGTTGCCTCTGCTAAATTCTCATCAGATTTATTTTTAATGTTTATAGAATCAGAGAACCATAGAAAGTTTAAGGTTGGAAAAGACCTCTAAGATGATCGAGTCCAACCGTTAAGATAACACCACTGTGCTCACCACTAAACCATGTCTCCAAGTGCCACATCTACACATCTTAAATAACTCCAGGGGCAGGGATCCTGCCACTTCCCTGGGCAGAATGTTCCAATGCTTAAGACCCTTTCATTCAAGAAATTTTTCCTTATATCTAACCTAAACCTCCCCTGACGTAACTTGAGGCCATCTCTTCTTGTCTTATAACTTATTATTTACGAGATGGTAATGATGCCCACCTGGCTATAACCTGCTTTCAGGCAGTTGAAAAGCATGATAAGATCCCTCCTGAGCCTCTTCTCCAGCATAAACAGCCCCAGTTCCCTCAGCCACTCTTCACAGGACTTATTCTCCAGACCCTTTCCCAGCTCCTTTGCCTTTATCCAGACATGCTCCAGTGCCTCAATGTCCTTCTTGTAGTGAGAGGCCCAGAACTGGACACAGCGCTTAAGGTTTGGCCTCACCAGTGCCAAGAACACTGGTTGTTGTGACCCACATACAGGTCACACTTGGCATTTTGTCTTATTGAACTTTGTATCATTTTTCTCTACCCATCAGTCCAGATTGTCCAGATCCATCTGTAGAGCCTTCCTACTGTCTGGCTTCCAACACTCCCACCCAGCTTGGTGTCATCTGCAAACTGGCTGAATATGCATTCAATCCTCTCACCAAGATTATGAATAAATACATTAAACAGGACTGGCCCCAATGCTGAGCCCTGGGGAAGCCTGCTAGTGACTCCGTTTGCCGCCACTCTCTGGTCTTGGCCGCGCAAACAGTTCTTAATCCAGTGAAAAGTGCACCTTTCCAAGCCGTGGGCTGACAGCTTCTCCAGGAGAATGCCAGGGGTGGAAGTGCCAAAGGCTTTACTAAAGTCTAGGTAGACAAAACCCGCAGCTTTTCCCTCATCCACTAAGCAGCTCACCTTGTCATAGAAGGTGACCAGGTCAGTCAAACAGGACCTGTCTTTCCTAAACCCATTCTGGCTCTGCCTGATCCCCTTTTTGTCCTGCACATGCCCCATGTTGGCACTCAAAAGGATTTGCTCACTCAATACCTTGCCTGACATGGAGGTCAAGCTCACAGGCCTATAGTTCTCTGGATCCTCCTTCAGACCCCTCTTGCAGACTGTTTGTGTAAGTTTGGGGGAAAAAAATTATTCTATGTCAAATTAATTTATTTCTCCAAGCACTATAACCAGTATGTTGTCTCAGCACATGCACGAAAAATCTCCTTCACTGAATGATGACTTTGAGCACTTTTTGAAAATGGTTCATGGCAATTCAAATGTCCCTTTGCAATAAATGTAATGTAACTGTAGAGCACGTATTTTTAAATCTTAAAGATTTAATTAATAGTCACAGTTGATATTGAGATTCGTCCAGATTATGCTGACCACATCCATGCTTCTGAAAAAAGTTCCTGTTTTGAAATATTATCAAATAACTGAGCATCCTTACACTGACCCCTAACTTTGTTCCTTTTTTGTTCCGTTTAGAAATTTTATTATGAATGTTTGCCACCAGAGTGCAGTCAGTTTGTTTTCCAATAAAACACCATTTAGATGTTTTGGGATTAGAGACAGAAAACCCATTTAGTACATAAAAAATATTCTATAAAAGCAATAGCACTGAAAAAACTACACAGAGCTGAGACAGGAAAATAACTAAAGGGAGAGAAAAGCAATTTTCTTTCCAAGATCCTGTAAAATATTGTTTGTTGGGTAACAATGTTATAATCAGGATATGGTGGGGGAAAAGGATCATATATAGTTGCATGTTTTGATTGTCCAGTTCTCCAGAGAATGATTTGTACTAGGAAAGCCATCTTGACTACAGATTATAATATAAATACTACTGGAAGGCAAGAAATACTGGTTTTTTTTTTTATTTTCTGGCTATCTTCTAGATCTAGCAGTGGAGATAATTACAGCTACCCCAAATAAGTTATGGCAGTCCAGCAGAACAGGACTCAGGTGTGGAATACTTGACACTGAGTAATTTTGCAAGACTGAATGTATAGATTATTTTAAAAAGGAATTTGCAAAAATTTTCAGCAAATTTATAGCTTCTCTGGCATATTCATTAAGTCACTCTGTGTTAGGACTTTCAAGTACAGGAAATTAATTGAAGCTATTTTGTTGTATTGATGGGTCACAAAAACTGTTGATCAATAGAAAGCAAACTTTCCATCCTTGCTTCTTAATTCCATATTTCATGCTCATGATATTCCTTCTAAAAAAGCTATGATTTTTTATGTAATAACATTCACAAACTCTTCTGTTCTACTTTACCTCGTAGGTATAATTGTGTTTTCTGGAATATTGCACAATGTAGAATCACATTTTAACTTTATAGAGCTTCCACCTACAGGCAATATTTCCAAAAAATAAGGGAGAGTTCATCAAAGCAGCATAGTTCCAGTTTGGAGGACTCCTATTCTGAATAAATATTTCATAAACATACTGCAATGAACAGCACAAGAAATTGAAGAAAGAACAATAGCAATAAACCCCAAAGTTGTATTGCAATAGCTGTAAGAGAAAATAGGTTGCAGGTAGGATGTAGTGCCAAAGAGAGGGCAGAGTCCCATCAGGTACTAACAAGTGTCACAGAGCCAGGCACAGTGACGGCTCCTTATGACTGTATCTGTCATGTCTCAGGAAAACCTGAGACATTTTCTTACTCACAGTACTTTCTACACATTAGCTGTCCAAAGTGGTAATTCTCTACTGCATGTAAAAGCAAAGCTGAAGGCACTCTAAGCGCATCTGAAAATTTTGTCTGAATCCAAATAGACTTTTTTAAAAATTAGAAGCATCTCTGCTGCAGGTATAATGCTGTGTCTTGAGTTCATTGTTTTGACCATATTCTGTGCTTAGTTTTGGCATCGAGCTGAGTAGTAATGTGCATTTTATGTACTCATAAGTACAGGCAAGGGTTAATCCAGTATTCAGTATTTGCAGTTTAAGCTCACCGTGCATCAAAATTCAGAGGATTTTTTAAAAACCTGAGAAGGCAACACAAGCAACCCTAATTAGGCATCTCTATCTTTCTCTGTCAATTGCATCAAAATGAATGAACATGTAAGGCACCTGAATCCTGACAAGGGAAACAGTAATGGTATAACATATGACTTTGCTGTCTAGTTGACTGTTTGTTTCCATTTCTTTCTTAGATGCTTGCCTTTTTTTTGATTCATCCTCCCACAACTTTGATAAACATGAAAAGCCTCTCATTTGGGGGTAGTGGGAGGGAAGGAGCAGGCGATGCTGGGGATGGGATGACCAGAATTAGATAACAAGAGCCAACCACAAGGTCCACATGCCATAGTGATTCATGTGATTGCGTTATAACAGCTCATAATAACCAAGCTCTGTCATTCTTTATAGGCCAGATTTTCTAGTTAGATCTTTTTTAAAGCATCTCCTCATTGTGCAGTTGTTTTATTGAAATGACCATAATAACACTGAGATATTTCTCCCGAGTTATTAAAGTTAATTTAGAATTCAACAAAGTGAACAAGTAAATCAAACTCAGTCTAATTAGTATTACTTACTACTTATATTGGATAGTGTCTCTATGTCCCACTGAGGTACTGGGTTTTGTTCTGCCATGCATGATGTAAACAATCTAAATAAAGCATGTGTGCATTATCCTGACAATTATATTTCACAGTGCCCCAGGACAACCTTTTACAATCCCTTAAGCAAATCTTAATCCAGTTTATGTACTCCATGGAGAATATTCAAGATGAATTAGACATGCCTCCAGAATACAAAGACCTAGTTATGAACTCCTGTGAGGAAGGTTAGAATCATGGCCTCAATGTGAAACTGAGACACAGGAGATCTCTGTTTCTAACAGTTCTGTTTCATATTTTCTGTGTGACTCTGCTCAAGCCTATCTAGAAGGCATTTTGTGTTGCAGCATATGCTTATTAGCTGCTGGGTTCAGAGAGAGGCAAGAGTAGGCAGCTCTGTGAGACAAAATAGGAGACAGCAGGGTGTACACACTGGCCTCACTGGCAAAAGTGAGGTCCCACAGCATCCAAACAAGAAGAACAGAGAAGGTCTGTGATGGTAGCCAGACCCAGCTAATATTCCACATCAGCAGACAAGTCCATAACAATGGGGCAGATCTGACATCAAGCCAAGAAGTCAAATCAAAGCAGCAGGGTCAGGACCTGGTCCAGTGGTCCCCAAGAAAGCCCATAGTGATAAGGTAGGTCCAAGGTCATTAAACATTGATATGGAATCCTCAGGTCAAGATTCAGAAAACCATGCGCAGTCACAGCAGGCTTGGCTTAAGTACAGCTCCTGCGTGAAGGGGCAGTGGGCCCCCACTTCTCACAGCCCTTTCCAGTGTAGTTTGATCTAAACTACAAAGTTGCATAAATTCACAGCTGATTTTGAGTAGGTGCAGCTTAAGCTGTAGAGGGGTGGGGGGGTATGCACTAGTACTGACAGCTTGGGGCATTATGGTGAGAACAAAAACTCAGAATGGTAGATACCCACTAGAGAAGCAGTCTGATGCTGACCAGGAAATGCTAAGCTTATGACTAAATTCTGTCTCCTAAATGATCAGAGTCAATAATTTAGTTAAGCACTAATTTGTGACATCTCACAGTTATCTGGGATGAATTAAACATACTTGCCTTCCTTTTGCATCCTTGATTTATGTATTGTGCCTGTTGTCAAATGAATATTCAAAGAGGGAGTTGGTCTTCCTTTCCTCCTAGGTAGGTTTTGATGGTGATAGCCTTGAATCCTAATGGACATTCTCATTTAGGGTAAGAAAGGTATGGTTTATAATGCCTTCAGATAGGAACTCCGTGTTCAGAGGGGGACCTAACTGCATGCAGATCATCCTACTTCAAGTGCTCAAAACATTAGCTCAGTATTCTAACAAGCAATGTTAGACCAGTTAGTCTTTCTCTGACTTGGCCAGTTTTTAAAATAGAAAGCAACTGCAGATGCATTTAAAGTGGGGACCAGTCTGGTTAGTAAACATACCTAAAGGCTTGAGCTTTTTGAGGATCTTACCTGCCCAATTTCTCAATCTTAATGGAGCTGAAGTGTAAAGAAAGCACTTTCTTCTTCTGCTTCTGGAAAGGAAAATCGAGAAACTTACACATTCCTGGTGTATTGCTGTAAAAACAGAAGCCAACTGCAAGCATTTCCTCCACATCCACTGTTTTGCAGGATATGGCTTTTAATCGATCTTTACTATTTAGGATTCACTAGCTGCTTTCATGCTAGTAATCTCTGTATTTCTATGCCAGAGTAATTTACAATTCTCTCAGTTTTTATTTTCTCATAGTGTTATCTGAAAGTTCTTCACAATACTATTCTGTGTAATTATGAAAAAGCTGTTCAACAATAAAGTATAGTAGAGATCTGTTTCTAGTTTGCTACAAAAAGCTGTGATTAAAAACATATATTGATTCCCATTATTTATTTAATTTCCTCAGTGTGTGGCTTTTCTACATCAAATTTTCTATCTCCATGCCTGTGAATTTACTTCTTACATCATCTGTCAATATCCTGCATAACTTAGTCCACATCTTTATAGATTTCTGAATGATAGGTTTAGTTATCATTTCCCTAGAGGTAAAATAATAACCATCCTTTCTTTGCTTCAATTTACTACTTCTGGGAAGCAATCATTCTACCTCTGCTCTACATCACCCCAAGCAATGTAATGTTCATAGGATATTTTTATCAATTTCCTGCTAATGATTTTTGTATCTGTTTGCCTCCTCACTGATCTCTTGTCCTCTGTCAAGTCCTCCTCATCTTTCTTTAATGGTTTTTATTGGATATCTAGCCATGAGTAAACTTGATAAATAAACATGTAAATGATATCTCAGTCTCAGCTTTTCTTCTTTCTCCCTTCTCTGCTTTATCATCACTCCCACCTTCTGAGCTCACAACCTTAACATTGCCTTCAGTCTCACTCTCTTTGCTCTTTTTATCAGCTAGAATCATCAGCACAGACACCTTTTCTAGTCACCTAAGTGGCTGAAAAATACTTGGTTTCTGCGCCTTCCCTGCCCAGTCAATCTAAAATGGTGTTGGAGGTGACCTTGCCCCCTCAGTATTGCCCATGGTTTTTAATTTTATGTCTGTAAATTAAAATTCATGCATTTAAATGCCAATTCGTTCTATCTCCTGCATCAGTCTCCATCTTCTATATTGCTTTATGCTGAGTCTTCCTTCAGAAGTGTTTTATGACAAGGCAGGAGAGGCTGCCTGAGACCATAGTTTTAATAGCATGAATGCACAGTAATACTGAGGAATGAAAGCAAATAAAGCTCCTTCAGAAACAGAGCACCTTTGATGTGGCTCTGGGACTATTTGGCTGCTCATATCTTCATCTTCTTCAAAATAATGCCCAGAAGATGGAGTTGTCTTCTAATTAATGAAGTACAGCTGCCTAACATACGTTTAAAGCATTTTTCTAAATAATCACATATTTCAGGAAGCATTCCATTTATAATGAGAATACGTTTTCTTCTGACTCCTCATAAGAAAAGTAAACACTTTTCATTAGTTCAACTGGGTTTTCTTCAAACTTGTGATACAGATTAGCAAATTGATTTTGTTCTTTACATTCCACAATTTCCAGCTTCAAATAGCCATATTAAACTTACAATGTGATTACTAGTTATTAAATAACAAAAATTATTAAAAATTACAAAAATACTAAGCTTCCCCCTGCCCAGGGGAACATGCAGAAATAGTACCTGGAACTTACACAAATTCTATGATGCTATAGCTCTTTTCATGGACTAGCTCTAGGGGAATAAAGTTTTATAACTTCCATAATTATTTTAAAGAAAGATTTACTGTCTATAACAACAATTCTGAATGGTCTAATTATTGTTTGAACTTCTAATTTTAATTTTTAGATTTTATTTCCATACCTGGAACAGTTATCATAATGAATGTGCAATCAGAAATCACTTGTGAGACTGCATATTCATATGTGGTATTCCATGAGTCTATGAAATTTGTATATTCTTGAGTTTTTCCTCAGATACAGAATTTGGCACTGAGCAGAAAAAGTACATACAACCAAAAGAAAACACTTGCCAGCTGCCTATGATTTTTTTTTTAATTATGTAAGTAGCAGAAAAGATCTGAGTTATTATTAAATGCATCCTGATCATTGCCTGAAACCATTCTGCTTTCTAAGTTGTCCTATATATCATACTGATCATATTATGGTAATGCATAACTCTCTTCTCCACTGCACTGTCTATAGAAAACAGAAGGGAAATATTCAGAGATCACTGTTAAGGTAGCTTCTTGATTAGCCAAAACATTATTCTTAACAGTGAGCCTATTTAAGGCACAGTTTGCTTGACACCAAAGGAAGGATTCGTGCAAAGTTCATGCTTGATTAGTGAAAATATCTATGAAGTGTCTACTTCTGCTTTTGCCTATATTGGTACTGTGTCCTGCTGCCCAAAGTTTGAATAGTGAGACAGTAGCTGCTTTGGGCTGATGTGCTTCAAGAATGCAAGTGCACAGGAGGCTTCTAGGGACATGCCTGTCTGTCTGCCCATGGAGCAGTAGGTTCTAATTTAAGAATTTATCACTTCTGTGTGCATAGTCATAAGAAGCAGTAGATCTGCTAAGTTATGTTTTCTTAGGAGCATTTTTCTGAACATGGTTTGATATTGGTTCACTGTGAGGAGATTTCATGAGTATTATTTACAGACGGAAAATTACCTTGTTGTTTTTCTCATGTTCATGTAAGAGGATGCCACTTCACCACAGTCCTTCTGTTATACATAATCTTGTAGGTGGTAAGAAGTGGGTTTATCTTTGTACTGAGAGAAGGATTTTAATCAAGCCTGCCCACATGCAGAGTTCTGTAGCAAATCTGGAGATCCAAAAATCAGACTCCTTTAAATGGGGGTTTCACTGTTTGTGTTTGTTGCAAATTGTCTTTAAAGTGATGGGGTTTAAGTGGATAGACAAAATCTGTTATGAATATCTTCTTTAATATGTCCATCTGGTTGTTTATTGATGATCCAGGCAAGACTTTGTTCCCCATGTATCCAGCATGGGCTGACTTAAATAAGCTTATTTATTTTATAAAAAACTAAGATTTTACATTTAGGGTCAAAAGAATAATTCTAGAATATATAAATAATGAATTGAGTCTTCTTAACAGAGATGTTTTGCAGAAATGCTCAGTATTCTGAATTTCAACACAAAAATCCTTTCATATTCTTTGCTAAAATCATCTGTGGCAATAGCAGTTCTATTTTACCCAGAAATACATCTAGCAGAAGCTGTCCCAGAAGGGCAATGTAACATTCTCTGTTTCAAAAATCAAAATGTGTTAAGTGGTGAACTCAAGTTTACTAAATGCTGAATAATATATACCTAGTATACCATCAATGACCAAGTCAGAACAGGAAAACAGCAAATGATGCTGCTAATACACACAGTCATTCTCTGTTGTCTGTAACTGAAATGCAATCGATTTTTGTATCTTAAGTTATTGCAAATTAGAGATCAACATCGTTACTGTGCTGTAAAGCACAACACACCCAGAATATTATCATTTATAAGAAAGCAGAATCAGAACTGGTACTGCAACTAAGGGGAGACATCTGTAGCAACCTGTAGATCAGGTCTGCAGCTTGCTCGATGAGGGGAAGAGGAGGGGCAGGCCTCTCTGGTGACCAGTGACAGGACCCAAGGAGATGGCCTGAAGCTGTGTTGGTGGGGTTTAGGTTCGATATTAGGAAAAGGTTCATCACGTAGAGCATGGTTGGGCACTGGAACAGGCTTCACAGCACCAAGGGAAGGTTTCACAGCCTCAAGCTTGCCAGAGTTCAACAAGCATTTGGACAATGCTATCAGGAATGTGGTGTGACTCTTGGGGTGGGTCTCCTGTGCATATTGTAATTGTAAAATCTGAATCTATTGTGAGAGCTGAAGTTGCATTTAGTCCATGAGCAAACACCCAGTTGTTTTTCTGTCATGCATTTCAGTGAATCTGATTTTCTGTTCAAATTGATTAATATTATTCAAGAGGCTAATTCTGAAATTTTACCAGTTTTTGTTGAACACAGGAGGCTAATGGGTGAATACTAAAGAGAAGGGGAAAATTATTCATGCCATTTACTTCGTTGCTTTATCTTTTTGTTGTTTAGCAACCCAGATCAATCAGAGAGCTACTAGAAGTTGCACTATACAGCTTATAACTCGCTCAGGGTTATAGGGATCAAGGCAATACATTTCAGCTTTTCTTTTCTAGGCCATGACCTACAAGAGCTACTCATACAGGAAATACGCTTTTTTTTCCACTTTGAATTTTCTTGACACATTAATTAATCACTTTTGTGCTGTTCCAAATGATTTGCTTAAGTATCACTCACATATTACTGTGTGTAACCAGGTCATTTTTATAGTGATGGAAAATTCTCTGTTCCTATCAGTTTGGCATTAATCAGTTACAAAGATATTTTGTATTACTTGGTTGTGGCATGAACAGTTAGTATTTGCCAATTCTGAAATTTTCAGCAGAGCAGTATCAAACAGGTTGTCTGCAGCTGCAACATGAAAGTCAAATAAAGGGGAAAGGAGATGTATTTTGTAAAGGATATTAAGAATTAATCCATTAGAGTTCAAAGCAATCACTAAATTGATTAGACTAGACTACTTACATGGATTTTTCTGAATCAATAATTATTATGGAATCATCAAATATGTATGTATTCTCATGTGAAATTGAACTACTGTCTTGTAGTTTATACCAAAGTGCATCAAAAAATACTCAAAGAAGCCTCCTCTCTCAGGCTTCCACCATCCAGAGCTCAACCTGCAGCTTGCACTGCAGCTGTGCACAGTGAGCAGCTCCACTAAATGACGGAATGATACAATCATAGAATATACTGAGTTGGAAGGGACCCATCAGGATTATTGAATCCTACCCTGGCCGTGCACAGGACAACTCCCAAGAATCACACCACGTGCCTGAGAGCTTTGTCCAGTGCTTCTCGGACTCTGTCCAGCTTGGTGCTGTGACCACTTCCCTGGGGAGCCAGTTCCAGCGGTGAAAAACCTTTTTCTGATATCCAACCTAAACCTCCTCTGATGCAGCTTCAGGCCATTTCCTTGAAACCTGCCACTGGTCACCAGGGTAAAGAGATCAGTACCTGCCCTACCACCTCCCCTCTTGAGGTTGTTGAACACCACAGTGAGGTCTCCCCTCAGTCCCCTCTAGGCTGAACAAAGTGATCTCAGTTGCTCCTCATACGGCTTCACCTCCTGACCCTTCACCATCCTCGTTATTCTCCTTTAGACACTCTCTAACAGCTTAATGTCTTTTTTATATCGTGGTGCCCAAAATGGCAGATAGGACTCACAGAATTGCCATGATACAAATAAATAAAAAAGAGACCTTTCTATATTGGAAGAGTTTAATTTAACATGACACAGGAAGATTTTCCTCAACTTCTGCTTAGGTAATTTTCATTTTAGTTTTTTTTCATCTTTTTTTCCCACTTTATGTTTGTATTGTTATTAATACTATTTTTTACTATTTTTCCAGTAGTATACAATTTGTATGTTTGTATAAACAAACAAAAATACTTATACAACAGTGACTAAAAGTGTCCTTGTTTGCCAAGTGTTCCATCTCACAAATTCAGGACATGATGTTTTGGTATGGTGATTTAAAATAATAAAAAAACCAAAAAGCCCCTGTGAGAATTTTTTGTTTCATGTGAGAAGACATAGTGCTTGTGTGGCAATTGCAGAACTGAATCATTTGGGTTTCAGTATTTAGAGCAATGTTTTCTAATACAAAACTAACATAAAAAGAGTACAATAAAGTACAAAGTGAATGATGTCTTATTAGCTATGTATAAGAAACTCACATTTCGGTTTCTGACATATGAATGTCCCAGCACCTGAATTGTATACATTCCGCTCTATAAGGCCTGTTGACTTTCAGTTCAGAATAATTATTTTATGCTGCAGATCAAAACTGAGTTAGAGAGCTTCATTTCACAGTGGAAATGCAGCTGATCATGCTCCAGAGTTTCATTGAAATGAGTCATAGACTAATATTTAATAACAATATTAACTTCCTAAAATATAAAATACAGTTTACAGTGATACTGAAGAAATGGAAACTATTTTGTGTATCCACCTGGTAGCATTGATAGACCTGAGCTAGTTGACTCCAGTCAAATTCCATTAAGTTATCTTACACCTTGAAGCATCAGAGCCATATTAGGCACATCCTCATGGAATCATTCAGCAAAGTGTCTAAAGAAGGACCTTATAATCTGTGTGGATCTGTAAGAGGCAGACTTGGAAGGACATGCTGACTCATATTCAACTTTCCATTGCCCAGGACTCCTAGGTCGCTTTCCATGGCATTGCTTTCCAGCATCTCATTCCCAGTCTGTCCATACATCCAGGATTGCCCCATCCCAGGTGCAGAATCCAGCACTTTCCCTTGTTTGACTTCATGTGGTTGGTGGTTGTCCAGCCCTCTAATTTGTCGAGGTGTCTCTGCAGGGCCTCTGTGCCTTTGAGTGAGTTAACAACTCCTCCCAGTTTTGTACTGTCTTCCAATTTGCTCAGTAGCCCTTCCAGTCCTGCCTCCAAGTAATTTATGAAGATGTTGAAGGGGGCCAAGGATGGAGCCCTGTGGAACCCCATCAGTGACAGGTCGCCAGTCTGATGTCACCCCATTCACTGTAACCCTTTGTGCCTGACCTGTGAGCCAACTGCTCACCTATCACACCATGTGTTTGTCCAGCTGAATGCTGGACATTTTGTCCAGAAGGGTACTGTGAGAAACAGTATCGAAAGCTTTACTGAAATCCAAAAAGGTTACATCAACTGGCTTCCCTTGATCAGCTAGGTGGGTTACCTTGTCATAAAAGGAAATCAGGCTTGATAAGCAAGACTTTTGTTTGATTGCAGGTAAAAAAAATACTTGTCTGAACCATGAATGGGAATATATAGGATCATAGAATCATTTAGGTTGGAAAAGAGCTTTGAGATCGAGTCCAACTGGAAACCCGATGCTGTCTAATAAACACATACATTTATATTTAATCCATATAAGCCATATCAAATGTTTATGTTTTATGTTTTGGTTTTGTTATTCATCACGTAAACATTAACAAGTATTTTGGAAGTTTTGGTTCTGAGTATTTTTAGGTACCATGATAAATGACCCTATTTAAAATACAGAGAGAGACAGAGTACAGAGAGTACTATCCTAGACCGTCACCATTTATCCAGTCCTAAAGTGGATTTCTGTTTTTCAGAGTGAATTCCATTGAATAACATTGATTTCCTATTTCAATAAAGGGAACTGTCATCCAAAAGGTGGATGAAATATTAAGCCTCTACTATCTAATTAGATAGATAGATAGATAGATAGGTAGATGCACAGATAAACACTGTGCAAATAAAAAAAAGGCAAGTGTTGTCTTATACAAGCTGTATTTAATTTTGAAAACTAAATAATTGTTAGTTTAATTTTATTTATGTGGAAAAGAAAATGAAATTTTTTTTAGATTTTAAGAACTATTAGAAAAAATCCATTTTTACAATGTTAATATATTCCGTATAACCATTGATTGCATGTGAAAGCACGTAATCCATTTTATGCCCCAGTAATTCTGAAACACCTGAACTCTATTTCCTCCACACACCACTTGAAAATTCACAAGACTAAACATCCCCTTAGCACTGGGAATGGATTAGCCAATTGCAGCCTGGAGGGGATTGTAACTAGCATTATAAAGCCCTGATGATAGTTTTATAATGGAAAGTCTGAAACAACCTCAAATACCACCTTGTTAATGTGACTCTGTAATACATAACCAGTCTAATTTGAAAATAAAAGTCAGTTATTAAGGAATACATTTGTAGAGTTAATATTGTTGACTTCTTAATTTTACTCTTCTCTTGGATTTGAATTACAGTTTTCTTTCAAATAAAATCTTCTGATGAGACACCTAATGGTTCTCTATTTTAATTTTGCTGTTCTGATTGTTTTTACAGCTGTCCCCCGTTGTATTTATGTTTGACCCCTTGAAGAGTCCTTGCAGTGAAATCGTTATGCAGATCAAAGTATAGTCTTGATATCCAAACTCTTCCAACTACATTAGCCTCTTCATAAATTGATTAGGAAGGGCATTGCACAGGAAATGCCTATCAACACGGCTTACATTAAGAATGGAGCTAGTGCTCCAAATGTATTGTTTGTCATCTCTCTGAGTGTATGTAAACGCTTGCAGCCCTGTCAATTCCTTTAAAGTAGTTTGAGTCTCACTAGACACTGACAGTGTTGCCATGGAGTTGTACTTAGATTTCACAGCAAAGCCAAAACTGATTTCCAGATGACGGTTGAGTTAGAAAACAGGGAGAAAACCAGAATGAGTAAACAAAATTCCAAACTGACTATTATTAGACTTGATACCTATTTCTTCTGCCTTGCTATATCTATTATAGATATAGCACTGATGTTGCTTGGGGGTTGGGGTTTTTTAAATGGAAAAAATGTAATTAAGAATTCAGAATAGAGATTATTCTTTCAAGGAAAAGAATTTAAATGCAGTACTGCATTACTTTCATTTGTGTGAAAACAATGAGGTCTTTTAGTATGTGAATCTCCTCAATGGATCTATCTTGAAATTGTGTCTGTATATAGGATAAAAGTTCTGTTATTGCTTCATTAGCCTGTATCTAGCAGTTATATTTCCCAAAGCAATTTTCAGCATCCTCTTCCTTTCAGTGTCACATTTGATCATCTTAGAATTTGCTCTGAAGACACAACAATGTCCTTATGTGTGAATTTCAGGATATAGGCTGGTACATTCAGTAATCCCTGTTAAGAAACTTAATCAGAATCTGGCTGACAAATGTTACGATCAATACCACACAATTAATCCATAGAATAACTGCGTAATAAACAGAAGATTATGCTTTCTGAGCCAGTTAATGTCTTATGAATTCCTGCTTTACTTGGAATGTGTCGTTAAAAGTTTGTTATTGCTGTACTTGTCACTGTATGATGCTTTAACATATGAAACCAAATTTTATTTGATTTTATGATTTCTCTTACTAGTTGCTAGCATTCAGAAGCTTCCTGCTGCATCTGTTTTAACTGACATCAATTTCCCCATGAAAGGAAGAAAAGGAATGGTTGATTGGGCACGAAACTCAGAAGACAGGGTTGTCATTCCAAAAAATATCTTCACTCCTATGTCAACAGGTAAAAAAGCATGTTAATTTTCTATTAGCTTTAGCAAGGAAACTCTGAATCTGTCTCATAGGATCAGTGTATGATATAGGAGTGGTTCCTTTACTCCTCTTCAAGAGGAATACATTACCCATTGTTTATCCTAGAGGGAAATGATGGGGCTTAATTTCAGCACCTTGAACAAAAAGTGCTGCACAAATCCTAGACATTATTTTCTACACTAAAGAGACAAAGATGCTTTACTTAGTTATTTTGCACAGAATTTAATCTTTATGGTTTGAGGTGAGCTGAAGTGCAGCTCTGCTGAACCCCCTGAAGCTGTTGTGCTCCAGCAGACAGTCATTCCAACCCAACTCTTACTGAAAGAAGCTCAGCAGGCAAATTAACCTAACTTCAGATACAATTTGCAAATATCACTGCAGTGCAGATCTCTGACATCAGGGAATTTACTCACTAAGCCTTAAACTCTAAGGACATTCTTTGAGAATGCTTAATTATAAAGGTAAATGAAGTAGCATGGATGTCAGTATACAATGATGGACTTTTGAAAATGCGATTTTCAGTGGTTTAAACCTTTTGATATGTTCCTCACAGTGCTACATTTTTATGACAGACTTCCAGGATATAATTCAAAATTGTGATGGTTTATTTAAAATAAAGCTTACATTACAAAGATAAATGGTATTCAGAGTTTTTTATGCTGATGAAAGCTTGGAAAAGAGAGTTTTAAAATCTTTTTACTTACTTTTTTCAGAACTAGATGAATCAACCGTGTTTGTACTTGGAGCAGTGCTATACAAAAATTTAGAACTTATTTTGCCCACTTTGAGGTAAGAAATTTCATAAATACTATGTGAATTAAACTACTTCAGGATCATAACTATACTATATGTCAAGATGAAAGGAGACAGTCAAGACTGTGTGCATATTAGTGCTGCTGGATTTTTTTAAATTATATTTATAATGTGTATGCACATATTCATCTTTTCTTCATGCTTAGTTACTTGTATGATAGAAATAGCTTTTTCATAAAATTGGCTTAATTTATATTTTATGTAATCTATATTAAGCTTAATTACAGAAATGTTTGAGCAGAAGTATATGCAGTGATGTACGTGAATGCTCAGGCCACTTATACTTGTGCTTCAATCTACTGTTTGTCCAGTTAGTACAAATCGTCTTGCAATGATATCATACATAGAGCAAGTTGTCTGCTCTACTTCTACAGAAATTTCTAACAGTAGCTTTCCAAGTATTTTTTCAGTGCAAATTGTATTCAGAAGGAACAACAGAGTTACAGAGAGGATCCGTTTTAGAAACAAGACATGTATATGCTGAACAACTGGAGTCTATGAGTTTTGAGGGCCAAAAAGATATAGGAGGACCTCTTTTTTCACTTTTTCCTTCCCGTACTTGACAAAAGGCAATTTGGAAATAAATATTTCATCTCCTCTTTTCTAATTACCAGTTAGGATAATTTCATGGTCCATTAATACTATCTTATTTTATATGATCCTGTGCACCATTGGTCTACTTATGCCCTTTTAACACTGAAAGAAACACATGCCGATTGTGTCACAACAGGTGCTAATGAATTCTCAATAATTAGAAAATATAGTAATAAGGAAGCCACCAGATCATCTTTCCCTACTCTATTTGGCCAAAACTTCAGGATTTGAAACAAGGAATAGAAAAGCAAGAGGTTTTTGCCAAAATCTATCTGAAAACAAAAAAGGTTAATTTCTAAGAAAATTAAAAACTACTTCCCAGCAAATTTTCCATGTGTTGTGCAATGAGTAGTTGCAATGTCAGGGACAGAAATCTCTCTGAGGTAAAGCACAGTTTGAACAGTGATGTCCTCACAGGACACCTGGAAGCCTGAAAGTGCTGGCAAGAGCCATCTGTGCTTAAGACATGGTATAAACGACAGCTATCCACTTCTGAAATGTCACTAAGCACTTTCCATTTGTTGCACCAGTTTCTGAAATTAGTCAGGAAGGAAGAGATGTTTGTAAGAGATTTTTTTTTACCCCATCCTCAAAGAACCAGTGACAATTGGCCATGGGAATTAGTTCCTTTTGGTAGACCTTAGAAAAAAATCTGCCAGTCCTATGAAAGCATCAGTATGGCTATGTACTTTTCAGACCTTTATATTGTAAACTACAGTCTGTGATCATACCTATTCAGCTTTCACAGGTCAATAGATTCAATTTACAGAAAAAAAGGTGTAAACATTGAATTCTGTATATTTGCTTATATGAAAAGTCTTTCAGGGCTCTTATTTCATCCATTAGAAAAGTGAAGTTTATATGCCTTACTAGATTTTCCCTAGAAACAATACCATACCAAGTAGAGGGAATTAGGGCAGTTCAGGGACATAAAAGTATAGCAATATAAACACTATGGATTATGAGTGCTTTTTGGTTCCCAGTTTTTTTGCTTTTGCCTGTTTCCAGCTGGTTACTGATTTACACTGCAAATTTAACCAATTCTCTGTCTAGTTCAGTTCACAGATAGCATTTGTGACTTACTTAAGCAAAATGGTCTAATAATCTATGTATATCTATTCATAAATGAAGACTTTAGAAATTCAAATTCAATGGTATCCTACTTTCCTCTGAATATTTTCGGTATTATTTGAATCTAATTCTCAGGTGCCTATGAAAAGAAAACAAACACTATTACTTTCTTTTATCTGTGTGAATGAGGAATAAAAGTAATTTTTAATCTGTCATATAAAAATTTAACACAAATTCCCAGGTATTGTTAGTCTCTTCTTTGTTTGGGATATAGCATCTTGCATTTCCTTAAAATACGTTTCTTATGATGAAGCTATACTGAAACTTTTAAGCTCACATCTCTTACCTCATCAGGAAGTGTATCAAGCTGGATTTCTTTGCCCATGGCAGTCATATTCAAAATATGATCTCAGGGCCTTAAAATAGTACATCAAAAAAGACACAATTTCAAACTATTTTCATGGAACTATAGTATCATTGAAAGGTCTGGGTTGGAAGGGGGCTCCAAAGATCATCTAATTTTAACTCCCTCTCATGGGCAAGGGACACTTTTCACTAGACCAGGCTGCATGGAGCTCCATCCAACCTGACCCTGAACACTTGTAATGACAGGGCATCCACAGCTCCTCTGAAAAACCTGTTCCAGCGTCTCAACACCCTTGTTATAAAAAATTTCTTCCTTATGTCTAATCTAAATCTATCCTGTTTCAGTTTAAAGCTTTTGTGCATTGCCCTATCACTACAGATACTGGTTAAAAAACATGAACAAACTCTCTGAACCTTTCTTCATAGGACAGATCATTTTCATGGCTATCCCCTGGACCTGCTCTAACAATTTCATGCCTTTCTTGTGCTGGGAATTCCACAGCTGGACACAGCACTCAGTGGTGACTCACCAGAGCAGAGCAGAGAGGCAAAAACACCTCCCTCACCCTGGTGGCCACACAGCTTTTGATGCAGCCCAGGATCCAATTGACTTTTTGGTCTTCAAGTACACCTTGCCAGCTGATGTTCAGTATTTCATCCACCAGTATCCTCCAGTATTTCTTGAAAGTCTGCTCTCAATCCCACTGTCTTGTAGACTGTATTGTTGCCAGGGATTGCTTCAACCCAGATGCAGAACTTTCATTCAGCTTTGTTGAACTTCTTGAGCTTTGCATGCACCCAGCTCTCAAGCTTGTCAAGGTCCCTCTGGATGAGCATCACTTGCCTCCAGCATGTCAACCACACTGTGGTGTCATCTGAAAACTTGCTGAAGGTGCCCTCAGTCCCTTTGTTGATGTCATTGATGAAGATGCACAATAATATTGAGTATCATTTTGACACATTAAGATATTTTAATGTTCATTCAGATAGAATTTCAGCAAAACCTTTGACACTGTGTCCCATGGCATTCTCCTGGAGAAGCTGGTAGCCCGAGGCTTGGACAGATACTCTCTTCACTAGGTAATAAACTAGCTTGGATTGCCAGGCCCGGAGACTGGTGGTGAATGGTACTGCATTAGACTGGCAAACAGTCACTTGTGGGGTTCCTCAGGGTTCAGCATTGGAGCCAACCCTGTTTAATGTCTTCATTGATGATCTGGATGAGGGGATCAAGTGCACCCTCAGTAAGTTCATAGACAATACTAAGTTGAATGGGAGTGTTGATCTGCTCAGGGGCAGGAAGATTCTGCAGAGGGATCTGGACAGGCTGGATCAATGGGCCGGGGCCAATTGTATGAGGTTCAACAAGGTAAAGTGCTGGGTCCAGCACTTGGGCCACAACAACCCCATGCAGCACTAGAGGCTGGGGAAAGGGTGGCTGGAAACCTGCCTGCTGGAAAAGGACCTGTGAGTGTTGGTCAATAGCAGGCTGAGCATGAGCCAGCTGTGCCCAGGTGGCCAAGAAGGCCAATGGCATCCTGGCCTGTACCAGCAATAGTGTGACCAGCAGGACCAGGGCAGTGATTGTCTACTTGTACTCTGACTCGCTCCCTGATGAGGCCACATCTCAAATCCTGGGTCCAGTTCTGGGCCCCTCACTGCAAGAAGGACATTCAGGTGCTGGAGAATGTCCAGAGAAGGGTGACAGAGCTGGTAAAGGGTCTGAAGCACAAGTCCTGTGAAGAGAGGCTGAGGGAGCAGGGTTTGTTTACCCTGGGAAAAAGGAGGCTCATGGCTGACATTTTCTCTCTCTATAAGTCACTGAAAGGAGGCTGTGCCAAGGTGAGGGTCAGCCTCTTCTCCCATGCAACCAGCAACAGGACAAGAGGAAAAGGCCTCAAGCTCTGCCAGGGGAGGTTCAGGTTGAGCATCAGGAGGAATTTCTTCACTGAAAGGGTGATTTACCATTGGAATGGGGTGCCCAGGGATCTGGTGGAGTCCCTATCCCTGGAGGTGTTCAAGAAATGACTGGATCTTCCACTTAGTGCTACAGTATAGTTGACAAGGTTGGACGTGATGATCTTAGGCATCTTTTCCAACATAGATGATTATATGATTCTGTAATTTAAAATTGGAAAAAAGCTGCAACTGTGCTTAGTGCTGAATTTGTTATTATACTCTGTGAAAATTAGAAGTGACATGCAGATTTTAAAGCGATCTTTATTATGGTCTGTTTTATCATTTTTCACTTGTTTGGATACATGAATGAAGGTTTCTATACATCCCACTGCATTTGGAAAATGTTTGTTCTTGTTTGCTTGCATTTTACAATGAAAAAATATACTCTTACACTTGCTTATATTAGTTACTCTTCGTACTAATCTTGCTCAACTGTAATAGATATTATTGTAATAACCATATTAGTGCTGGAACATAATGAAGTGCTTCACTGCATTACTGTTGTCTGTGGAGCAAAAACTGTAAGATGTGAAGGAAGTAACATCATCTATTTTTTATATGATGCCTAGAAGTACACCACACAGTACACAATTTAAAAAAAAATCTGGTAAGTATCTTATGAGATGCTTTTCTAAGTAAAATGACAGTTAAATATATGAATGGTGAAAATAAAGATGAACAAAGATTAAACCAATCTAAAATAAGCAAAATGGTCTCATGGTTGAGTTCGAAGGCCACATCACTTACATCTTGACAACCTGATAATGAAGGTGATTTTTACCAACTGCAGTTAGATATCTAGAAAGCTTTACCAGTTCCCATGTGGTTTCAGTTCCTGGCTTTACAGCAGTTAAGATGGAAATAAAGAAAACATTTGATTCTAGTTTCCAGAATAATGAAGGTGACATGCGTTCCAATACATGCCTTAATTTTATCACTAGAAGGTATGCAGACTTCTGCATCATCACAAGGAACTTCTTTAAAAAAAAATAAACAAACAAACAAATAAAAAATCTCAGTATATCTTTAGGGAAAGTCTTCCAAAGTACCTAACCACAGAATCCCCATCTGGTACATCACAGGTGTTCTATGAGTAAAATGAGGATTTCATTACCTAGGACAGTCTATACAATATGTTTCACAAAATCCAAAATCAGCTGCATTTTACCATATGTGCTTGATTTTTCTTGGTTTTACTAGCATAAAGTCTATTAAAATTAAGTAAACTCAGTGTGAGATGGGAACTTGCTACTGCATTAATATAGAAGTTTTGGGACTTGTGTTTAATCCTACTGGTACCTGCATATTCAGAGAACTTCACCATGACTGTTTAAACAAGAGTTTCGGGAAATGAAGAGAAAAGATTCTTCCTCATAAAAATAGAATATTTTTTTCCATGCACAAGTAAATAAACTTCATCTGATTCTGTTTCCTAATATACTTTGCTGCATTTCTTTGTTCTTGTAATGTCTTATGGATTTTTTAATAGCAGATATTGAAATATAGAATATTTTCAGAACTCTAGACTGAGTATTATTTCCATAGTTCTTGCACCCCTGAGCACACTTATGTTATTGTTAGGTTCACAGAAAATTGATTCTCAGTATAATACTCATCTGAAAGATATTATACATAATTTCTCTCCTGAGCCTCTGAAGGAATACATTGCATATTACCATAATGTAAAATAGTTTTTAACTTTTTCTTTAAGAAATAAGAAAATATAAAGAATCAATGATTTTTCTGTATCAAGCTTTTACTCCCATCTCTTAAACAGCCACCATAAATTTCCTGCTAAAATTTTTTTCACTGAAATATTCTCTTTCCTAGTTTGAAACATCATTCCTAACCCTGACCTTCAGGTGCTGTATGACCAAAAAGGCCCTTACATTTCCTCAGGTCAGCTTTGTTAGACTAAGGATGGAGTACTTCAGACAGGCTTTTATTTCATCACATTGCAGCTTTAGCATCTGTAATTTTTCTGTAATGTATACAACTTTTACACATGGATCTATAACTTCGATCATGCTGTCTTGAGATAGCAACATGCCTTATTCATAAGTTTATTTTTCTTGAGTAACATGGATTCATTCTAAAAAGAAAAGAAAACATGAATTTCATATTACATAGGATCAATATGATTTCCCTTATATAAAAGAATACCCTCAAAATTTATACCCTGGTAGGAAAACAGCTTACTAAAATAACTATTTTATTAATATTATTATTAGCTCAGATCAGAAAAAAGCTCTAGGAAAGCAGCTCTGAAAGCATTTCTTGAGCTTTTACTCAATCAAACTTTTCTATCTTGAATCTTCCAGGATTTATTCAGCCATAGTTTCCAAGAAATTTAATAGACATTTTAAAATAATTTATTTCAAAACTTAACCTTGATGAGCATCTTTCTGGACAGTCAGCAGAGCACCATCCTGTACAACTTCATTTCTCATTAAAGTTGAATTTTAGATTATTTTTGATGAAGGAGAAGGAGCTAATGGTGAAGTGACTCTACACCATAAAAAAGCTGTAAGATAATGCACTTTCCCAGAAAGTGTGAGATAGATCATTCTCCTTCTATGTTATTCACAACATGAGAGGGACTGAAACTGAAATGTCCAAGGACATTTTGAAAAAGCAGATTACTTAAATCCCCAGATAAGTGTTCTTAGAACTAGGCTCTTCAACAGAGATAGCAATGGCACTGCACCAGTGGTTTTGAGATTTTTTTAAATTTTTGAAATTATTTTGACTACAAAGCTTTGAGCTTTAATTCAGAGGCGTGTTAATATGCTATGTGAGTTTAGAATATACTTTAGAATATACTTGCCAGATTGTATTCCAGAGATTGTCCAAGCAGTTAAATATGAAATATGCAAGTAGGCACTCAGCCCAGACAGGACAGCAATGACGGATGCAGTTTTCATTTCACAGCGATATAGGCAGTTATATTTATTTTCTTCTGAAACAGTCTGCTAGGGGCTCTTGAGAGTGTAAGTGGATTGGTAGAGTTTTAATGAGACGGAGGTAAAATGGATGTACTGACGTTACAAACTAGGCACTTAGATGTTCTTTCAGATCTCACCCTAGAACCGGCAGAACTGCACCAAAATGAGATACAGCAGAAAGGAAAACTTTCTCAATTCCAAAGACTGACTATAAAAGAGTACAGAAGTAGCGGTATTTACATTACTTGGCATGAATTTCCAAAACTGACATAATCCCTTAATAGATAGTAAGCACCATTTCCACTTGTCATTGTGTGTTGGAGAAATCAGGTTTTTATTTATTTGGAGTTTTGTTTCATTTTAGGGGTTTTTGGTTTGGTTTGGTTTGGTTTGGTTTGGTTTGGTTTGGTTTGGTTTGGTTTGGTTTGGTTTTTTATAACTGTACCTTTCTTGGGAAGAATTATAGATATTCAGCTACTGTAGTTCTACAGAATGCGTTGAAAGTTTGCTAAACATTAAATGTTAACCTGTTAGATATGTTTTTGTCAAAAATGTGTGGGACTTTAAAGTGTAACCAAAGGGAAGAAATAGGAATTAAGTAAAACAGAAAGTCAGATCCATTATATTTTCATTACGTGATTTGGCTGAATAAAATTGGGCTAGAACTCATACCTTGCCCCAGAAGACCAATTTCATTCCCTGTGCTGAATGAAGTGCCTGCTGAGCTAAGTTTCTATTACTGTAGCCATGGCAATTCCTGTTTCAATGATCCAGCAAAATGGAATCCTCTCCTAAATGCAAACTCCCTAGAGAAAATAACCAATTAAACAACAACAGCAAAAGAATATTTATACTGTCTGTTATCGTTTCATCTGAACTGCCTAGTTTCTTCTTTGTTAACGTCCACCTGTGAATATGCCTTTCTGTGAGGTGTGGAAAGCAGCATTACATACAAAGTGGATACCATAATGATCATCAGAAACTGGATGATAACTGATGGTCATTCTAAACCTGATGGAGTCATAAGAAGCAAGGCTCTCAGACACAAACATCATGTCAACATTTCTTTATGCCTGTATTAGCATAATCTTGGCATTGCTACGTCTGTCCTAGAAAGGTTGATATGATACATAGTGATCCACATTTTACATGAAAAGAGAAATTGATGATGAATTAGAAAAATTGACAGAAAGTTATTATTTTCCATAACTTGGTACAGTAATGTAAGAACAAATCTAATCTTACATATGAGAAAAAATTCATTGGTTTTGGCAGGATTTTAGTCAGGGCACAACTGTGGTTTAAACTCAATTTAGCTCATGAAGTTGCCCACTCACACAGCAAACACAATGGTTTTTTTTAGAATTAGAAACAAGTATGTTTTTTTCATGAGCACAGAAACAACAGAATTGTACAATTTCCCCTTGCATTCATCCATCTTCACAATTTTGCAGTTAACAGTCAGAAAAAAAAACCCAACACAGCACTTTGGAAGAAAAGATACTGTCTTTTATAAAACATATCTGGTGGGTCTATGTTGAAAGAAATAGATGACACACTTCAACATGCATAGAATGTTTGTGTCATCAATACATTCTTCTAATTAATAAATTATACTTTAAGGAATTGCACATCTGCATCATTGGTGCTTTTCAATCTTCAGTGTGTTGAGTACAGTTGGAAATAAGTGTTTTCAAAACTTTCAAATTATTTTCTCCCTTAATATTTGTCAGCTAAAGTCACAGAAGATACCCCATGAAATCTTTAAATGTAATATTAGAAAGTCTCATTTAACCTTATAAAAATTTAAATTTTCCATTTTTGTATCTTTACAGGAATTTTACAGTTGTTAATTCAAAAATCATTGTTGTTACTATACGACCTGAGCCTAAAACTACGGATTCTTTCCTGGAGATAGAACTGGCCCATCTGTCTAATGTAAGTACAAGGATAGTAGATATGTTTTTACGAGAGTATTTGCCAGATCATATGAGAGAAAAGAAGTGGTGTTGTTTTAAATATCAGGGAATAAAATGCAGTCTGAAATTTAAGCCCAGGAACAGTGTAACAATCTTTGAAAGGAATGTGTACTTGTTCCATGCATGTGTGTAAGCAAAACAGTATTAATTGTAGTTTTGTGAATGTTGAGGGTTTCTGTTAAACAGCAATTTCTACAGAAGAGTTTCCATTAAATACTTTAATGGTTACAATTGAAAATGTAGTATTGTGCTAACTGCGTAACCATTTGCTCCCTGCATTGGTCATAGAGCTACATAGTTCTTCAGGCCTTTTCTTCTTTTATTTCATTCCTTTACAAAAAACAATTTTTACTTAACCTGTTGTAGCAGACTACAAAAATGCTCTGGTTCCAATTTATTTTACAGTCCTTATAAATGTTTGAGGTTTTTTGTGCAATGATTTAAATTCTATATTTTTCAGGCTTTAATCTCACATTAAAAATGTTTTAAATCTGAAAAAAAAAGGGCCTTATTTCCAAATATATGAAAAATATTAAGATCTTTTTCTTTGTGCTTTCAGCAGTCTCCCAACACTCACAGAGAGACTAAAATGTATATTTTGCGGAAAATTTTTGTCATATACAGTATTGGGGAAAATAATGTTAAATAACAAGTATGGGAGTAATTTCTGTGAAGGCACAACATATAAACTATCACTGTTTATGTTATTATGAGTTAGAGTTTGCTTTGAATAAAGCAAACTTTAATAACGCAAATAAAAGCATCAATAAAATAATAAAGCAAATAAAAACATCAATAAAGCAAATAAAGCATCAATTAAGAGAGACAGTTACTCAAGCGTTTGAAAATAGTATTGTTATGAAAAAAACTTTAAAGTTGTAATTTTTAAGTTGTAAACAGTTACTCAAGTAGTCATATAGATGCCATTCAGCTAGAGAAGTTCCAGATATTTCAGTCAGTAGCAAAATTGAATTAGGGAGTCTGGGCAAAAGTATGAAGAAAACTTTTTGAACTCTAGAAATTTAATTCCCATTTTACTCAAGGTTAGAAGAAACTATTTTGCCATCAATGGTCATTATGATCTGCCATTCAGTTCCCAGAAAAATGCCAATGCAAAGAGCGTCTCAGTGAAATTTTGGCAGAAAAAAAGGAACAGAGGAACATAAACTGAGCTGACTCCTTACCTTTCAATAACATTAAAAGTGTATTTATGAAGAATTATGTCAGTTTGGGATTTTGGGTTCTCTGTTTCTGTTTATTTTTAAGATGTTTTAGGGCATGTAGATTTAATTTCCTCTTTTATTTTCTTTCAAAGCAAATATATATTAGGAGAAAATATCAGTCTTCAACATAACTTTTGTTCCTGTCAGATATTTCAATAAAAGCATTACAAAGTATTTGCTGAAGTAAACACAAATTAATCCTATATATCAGGGAAAACACCAATCACCTTTGAAATAGAATACTTGTTTTGATCTTACTAAGGTCATTATTAGAAAGAATTTATGGTAATTTTCAACACTAGATTTTATAATCTATTATTTTAACAATTATTGGGGACTACTTGCACAAATTGAAGGGTATAGCATTTGTATTTTGAAATTGAAATCACTATTTGCAAAAGTAGCAGTAAGGTGGAACGTGGGGCAGCAGGTAAGAAAAGAATTCTCATTAATTTGGTCGCATGCAAGAAAAATTTCATAATTATACAAGGAAATAATACTAGTAAGCAATGTATCAGCATTGAAAATATTTGTAAACCAAACACCATCTAATAAAACAAGCACATCACTGGCAAGACTAGACTAATAAAAGGTTGAACTGATATCCCCAGAAGATGAAATTCTACAATTTTCTCAGAGAGGGATTTTTTTTTTAATTTGTCCCTTTGAATAATTTGCAGAGCAAGTTTTTGCCAGGTTTGAAAATCTTGGAAATTAAACTTCATTGTTACAAAAGACCAGATTAGAGACGCTGATTTTCACCTTGCTTTGGCAACGTTTCAGTAACAGAATATTAATTAATATTGTATGAGCTCATGTCTTGACAAAGCAAAAAGATAATAACCTTGCCAATACATATCAGAGCATTTGGTTTTTTTGGTTCAGTTTACCTTCTATACTATAATCCAGAGAAGCATCAAGTGCTTGGATCAAATTTTCAGTCCTTAATCTTACATGCATACTATATTTTTGTAGGATCTCAATCCACCTGAATGTACAAGCTGGATTGGCAGATACAATGACAATATATTGCTCTAAAATATCTGTGAATACAAATCAGTTATATAATTTTAGCATTTTTAAACATTTGATGATTTGTGTTTGAGACTTAGCCTTCATAATGGAACTTTGGTTTAAAGAAATATGGCTGTAGATGCATAGAAATAATATTTTGTAGATTTGAGTATTCCTTTAGACTGAATCTACGTCTAATCTTCTTTGCTAAAATTTCCTCAGCTGAAAACAAGGATTTATTCAATTATAATATATTACCATAGAATGAGCTTTATGTACATACAGCAAGATAAAACTATTGTTAACATATTTTTAATATTTGAACAGTATCTATTAATGGCTCACGGATTAAAAATTATGTCAGTTAAATAGATTAATTATTAAACAGAAAATAAAATACATTCTCTTTCATCTCATTTATAATGTCTCAGTGTTATATTTGTTCCTTTCAAACCTTTATTCTTGCAAATGTTGTTCATTTATTCAGAACAGTTTGTTTGCAAATTGATTTAATGATGAATTCTTTAAGCTTTTTCTAGAGCATGCCTACTAAATATAGGAGTATATCCACACATTTGTTCTTTTACCTCCTTATCTACTGACTCAATTAAACAGATAAGAGACTATGAAAACAGATGGGCAAATGGATAATTTAAAAAGACTTAATATGGCTAATTAAAATCAGGTTTAAAATACCAATTTATTCAAAATTCATAAAAATTTCTTCATTTTATATCAAAACTATCCAGTTCATTAATAAAACTGGAGGATTATCTTTTGGAGGAAGTGCAAACTACAATTACATGTATTGTTTGAAATATATTGCATGGTGTTTGGATTTGTAGATAAATACAAATATAAAAGAGAGCTGACCAAAGTGGAATGTGGGTTGCAATGCATCATTGCTCAATTGGTTAGAGCATTGTGCTAATAACAAATAACACCGAGGTTGTGGGTTCAATCCCCATATAGCCCTTCACTTAAGATATGGACTTGATGATCCTTGTGGATCCCTTTCAATTCAGAATATTCTATGATCTGTGATTTAGAAAACGTGATACTTGGTCTTATAAACTGTGAACATGAAGATGAATACGGCCACATTTTTCCAGTACTTTGATTAAAGAAACACCAAAACAATCTTTTAAAAACATGCACAACTCAAACAAAATCCTATTTGCTCTAGAGAGAATATGAACCCTCTCATCTTCTGACAGCACAGTTTACTCCAGGGCCACTAGAATAATGAGCCAGCAGTAGCATAGGACACGAAGCTTTCAATGAGACTGAAAACCCAGGCTACAAAACACAGCTGGCATTGTGCTGGCTAGCTGTCAAAGTTGCTAATCACATCTCAAAAGTTCAGTTTTATATGCCAGACAGAGATACATATACATACACACTCACACACATATGCCCATTTTTGAGATATCCAAGTAATGTACTGCAATGTATGAATCAATGCTACAGCGGTTGTAAACACTAATGAACACTGTAGCTGCTTCCTTAGCTGCAGCTGAGTAATTAGCTGGTAAGAGTGCAGCCCTCACAGAGAGCCATAGCTGTTGGAAGTAACTCTACAACAGCACTGCAGTGTTGCCAAGAGGTAGCTCAGAAAGGCTGTGAAAAACGGAGCAACATATTAAAGGCAAAGAAGCAAATACAGAAACAAGCTCTTTGAGGTCCTTGCAGCACTTGAAGGGTATTTGATCAGGTATCAAAAGAGGAAAAAGTTCTGAAAGGGTGCTGTGCTTTTTCAAGCTGCCACTTCTACGGGAACAAACCCTCACACAAGACTTTCTTAAGGAACAGGAGTAATATTTATCCTGTTTTCCATGTTTCTTCTTAATCTCTCATTAGCGACTGCAATGGCCAAACACATGCTTTCTTTTAATTTGAATACATTTCAAAGAGAGCAAAGTGTGTAATCTGACAGCAACTTTATCATGTTTCAGTTTTCTGCAAAGGCTTTTATTTCCCTCTGTTTTGTAGATTTCTTTATAATGGACATTTCTTCTGAAAGTGTTTTTATATTCATTGTTTGCACTGTGGGAATAGCAAGCAGAAACTGTATGATGTCCACTGCTAGGAAAGACAGGCCTTAGATCTGAGAGATGCAAAGCCTTATTATGATGCAGCTACAGAAGTACATTTTAATATGCATATATCAGATTTCAAGTGGAACTTCTTCACCCAGACTTATGATACAAATTCATACACTTTATAGAATTACATTTTAAAGAAAAGTTAATTCTGCACTGGCATTCTTTTGTTCTTAATTCTTATCCTTCTATCATTTTGTCCATCAATGTATCTGAAAGCTCTTGGCTACTGATTCAGGACTTTGTCTCTGAATCTCAAATGGCCAGTTATCCACTGCTTTGTCCTCTTCCCCTTCCTCTTCTTTACACTATAAATACTTCAGGGGATGGAGCATCCTTTATTTATGTTTGTACAGTGCTATGTAAATATTAAGTGCCATAAATATATGTTGGTTTTAAATATTTATACTTATAAAATTCAATGCAGTCAGCAAAATACTGAAGTAGAGGTTCAAAATTTCCCTAAATGCCTCTCTCACAAGCATCTCCAGAAGGACCTTTTTTGTCTTTGACAAAGAGGTAGATGGAATAATTTAAATATTTAATAGATTTTTACTTCACAGGTTACTATGTTTTTTCTATAAATAAAACGCTCTTGCAAATAAAATGTTAAGGAGTGCTTTGTTGATATGAAAGTACCTTTATATCTACTGCATCTATACTGCTTACTAGCACTGATGCCCAAAAATAGTGAATTCCATCTACTTCTTCAAATCTCTTGTGATTTTTTAAAAATATGTTTTTATCCTATCTTTTATATAATTTTTTTATGTAGCTCTGACTCCTGGGAATATCTAATGCTTATGATGAACAGGAATATAGTTTAGCAGTTCTAAGTACTTCTAAGTCAATCTGAGTGAATTTTAGTTTTGTGTCAACACTTCAGAGGCAGCAAAATAAACATGAGTAATAGTACAGATTTTTCAATTTCCCAAAATGTTCACCATAGTTCAGTAATTTGTAATAAAATTCTAGGTTCCCATTCTGTTCTAAAGCAAATCAGAAATCTTCCACTGACTTTGAAGAGATTAGAGCTGGTATTGTAAAATTCAACCACAAACAACAAAAGAAAAATTTTGAGAAAAAATCTCCACTCAATTAGGACCTAATTGACTAATCCTTTGGGCATTGAGGATGCGGCCTGTGAATCTGAAATCCCAACCTCTAGACGTTTTGCCCAACATATGCTTAAAATTTTTAAAGTTGTTACTAGTTTTGACATCGAAGTTCCTGAGGGGTCTAAAGTTCTTCTTCTAAACACACCAAAAATGTTTAGTCAAGTCTCTTAACCGATTAACTCTTATCTCATGTTTTACTTCCACTAGGATATATCAAATAGACAACTTTATGCTTACCTTATGTAAGCAGAGAATGTGCAAATACTCTGCTCTGCGATTCAAGTGCTTTCTAAATACCCCATAAGAATTAACCTTAAGCTTTTGCTATTTCAGTGGCATCAATTCATCAGAGTACGAGGATGATCTTGTAGGAGGAGACCAAAATAAATTTTTAGGTCAAGCATGACAAGTATTTTTGCATACTGGTAACTAATAGGTTTGTTTGTTTTCTTCTTAGGGCACATTGAATCCCTATTGTGTGCTGTGGGATGATTCAAGAATGTAAGTGACAGATGTTTCTTTCTATTGCTATAGCTCAAATATTACAAAGTACCTAATGATATTTAAGTAGTTAGACAGTAAATGGTTGATACGAGGGCAGAGAACGTGAGCCTTTGACAGAGCGGAAGTACTGGATTCTCCAGTCATTCGATTTCATTTTGCAGATATATAAACTGATATACTACAATATCTCAGCAGAAAGAGATTACTCACATAGTAATTTTAATCTGTTTTTTCAAGATTAAAATGAGAATGGCTAAGAACTGTAGTTCCTTCATGGTAGTTGCTGGGCAACAAGCAAGTGGGTAAATGATGAGACAAATAACTAAGACTCCCATTTCTGTTACTGCAGGGAGAAATACAATTTTCAAGTGTGATCCCCACAGCAACCTTCATTTTAGTTGGTTCAAATTTTCATTTAAGTTTATTAAAATAATAGCTGTATACTAAGCAGTGAAATCTTACTATAGTCTTCTTTTACATTTTTCACAAAAAAAAAAAAAAAAAAAAAAGTGCTGTAAGAAAGCAAATCAGTAAAATCAGGCGGGGTTTAAAATTAATCCCAAGTTTGTGTAGTTGTAATTTTCTGCATTAATCTTTCACAGTAAATCTCCCATTAAAGTCAAGGTGTACTTTGCATTGATGCAGATTAAATGTTTCAAGAAGGATCCCTATGTGGTTGCCATATTATTTTTTCTTAAGATAATGTTGTAGTTCTTATCCAGGTATATTATATATGTCTTATAATACAGACTCATCTACAGTGTTAGAAATTGGCATGCCTGTGATTTTGAGTTTTTATCCTTGAACTTGAATTTACATCAGCACAGTGATGGCTGAGAAACAACATTATAGCATAGAAATTAGAAACTTTGGACATGATACTAGAAATCATTCCAAATACAAGTGGTACCATTGTTTGCGCCTCTGCAAAAGAATCATAATACCATTATTTGCCAGTAACCCCATAGTGTTCAATTTCCATGAAATCTGTGGAATTAAATACATGAAAGACTTGATATTTTGCATTTTTAGGAGCACACAGAATGCAAAAGATTTAGAACACGTTTTTTGTTTTCTCTTCACAATGCTTTGCTTATACAGGAGTGGTACAGTGCTTTGTTTATCATTTTTTATATGCGTTATTTTAAGAACTGTGTATTTAGAGCACATGCTCCAATTTCACTGTTCCAGTCCAGAATATCAAAGGCATATTTGCGTGGAGTTAGACTACTAAAAAAAGACCCCAAAGCCATGCTGTGTATTTAACAATGTGATTAAAAGGTTTTATTCAGGTATTTGGGATGAATGTGTGAAGTAATCGCAAACAAATGCATTTTGTGCTTGCCACTTGTTTTGCATTTCTCCTAGTATTGTTTATGGAGAAGTTCAGTGCTACATACTGTTTTCAATATGCTTCGGAATCTGGATTGAAAAGTGAACTTGTGAAACATCTAAAATTTACATAAAACTTACATAAAATAGTCTGAGGTTTTGAGGAGGAAACACATGCTTTTGTGTTCTGAAGGATATCTTTTCTAGGCATATTATTTAACAGTAGCTATTGAATATGTTAAAAAATATGAAGAGTGGGGGTGTCCTTGGAGATGTGTCCACTTTTAAAAGTGATATGAGCCCTGAAATATGAAGTGATGCAGCAGTAAGGTCTTCATAGGCACCACTGTCATTTGTTTTGTGCATGTATGTGTGATATTTTATGACAATGTGACCTTATCTCTTATTAGAGTGTGCAATAAACTTTTGCAAAAAATAGACTTTTAGACAAAAGCAGACTTCTGCTTTTTCCTGCATCCCTTTGGAGAATATCTCTACTCTTAGCTTATTCAAAATTTATACTTATATTATTTTGTTTCTTTTTGGTTTAGACTGTTTTATTTATATTTGTATTTGCATTTGTATTTAGTCAGGAATATTTCAGAATTTCTGTTCTGACATTGCGAGTTTGAAGTCATGAAAGTTCTACAATGCTGAGTCAGTTTCTATTATTTATAAATCTAAACAAATAAATGTGTAGGAGACTATACAATTGGTTAGATGCCCATGATTGTGTTGGGTTCTTGGTAGCTTGGTTTTCTTTTTCTACTTTTTCTAAGTCTCAGGAATTAGTTATCCTCACCAGCAGGCAACTGGATTTGATGGATTAATAGCCTAATTCATGTTGCAAATCCTACAGAGCTGTGATGTGCTCATGTCTTTCCAAACTGGGTAATTTTTGCATAGCCAGGACTTGGCAAGTGTTTTGGAACAAACCCAACAAAAAGTAGTCTGCTTTATTTGAGGGTGCTTAACTAATCAATAGTCTGTCATGAGTCGGGTGTTTTAAATTAAGTAGTTTTCAGATGAAAACTGTGTTTGCTTTTATCATTGGTATTGAGCCAGCAGCAACCTCTAATGGGTTTTTCCACCTTTTGAGCCGCTTCTCCCACATATTTATCTGCATTGGAAGTTCCCATTTGGTAAATGGTACTCCCTCCACTGATCTTGCCAGTTTAATACTTCTCCACCAGCAAGGAAATCTTTGTCTTCCTGGATTTTGGACATACTTTTCAGGGGATTGATCAATGATTACAGTTCCCTGATATCCATCCTTGAAGAAAGTTCTGGATATGTGGGGTGTTTAATCACACCAGATCATCAAATTTATTCTATTGCCATTGGTATCTGTTACAATTTGGTCATCCTAACTTTGGTAAAAGCAGTTTTAATCCATCCTTTCGATGAGATTTGGTGATTCTTCCCTCTGATTATGTTTTATAAGGTTTCCCATATTTCAAGCTGGCAGCCTTGTGCCCTTTTTGTAGACATCTAGTCAAATGTGTGTACAATATTGAGACAGTGGAACTAAAGAACAAAATAATATGTCATGTATTAAACTCAGTCCAATAATGTAACATTTTATTTCAGTTGATTATCCCAAAAGATAGAGCACATCTCTCTCTGGTGATTAAAAGCAGGCTTTTTATGATTTCTGGTGCTTCCTTTGATACTTCTAACTTCCCTACACAAAGCTGGAATCAGTTGTAGGTATGTGGTGATTTTTACCCCCAGAAATGAATGACAACTTCACCTACTCATTCCGGAAAATGTATTCTAAATGTTGCCTTCAGTAAAGTCTTAGGATACTGAACGCTTCTCCATCTAGTGCATAGGAAAATGTTTGGAGTATTTATACTTAACATTCTGAGGAGAAACAATACAATTCCTTAAACCAACCAACCAAAAAATTCGGAAAGAAGTTGTGTCTTTTCTGCTTTGCATTATCTGGCATGAGCAAACAATCCCTGCTGTCAGGAACTGTTTGTGGTACATTAGTTCAAGTGTCTCAGTCCACAAAGATAAAGAAAAGGAGTTGGTCAGGTACTAGGGCTGACTTTCCTGCCCTGCAGTAGTGATTTTAAAGATTTTAAGATGAAACAAAACTTGAAAGCTTTTCCTTTGTTCCTCCTACCTCTCTGGAAAGGAAAACAAGAAAGGACAGGGAGACAGGAAAAACAGTCTCAACCAGCAAGTGATCCAATGGTTGGATGTATTCACTTGGGGACCTCAGGAACAGAGGACCTTCAATTTTTTCTTTATATAAATTACTTAAGGAATTTGAAATGCACTTTTTAGCCTTATGGGAGCAGCCCATGCCCAGTGAGCTGTCAGCTCCTCTGGAGTGTGTTACTCACAAGGTGTCTTGCTGGAAGTCTGATGTATCACTTTGGAAAATCCTCATGGGTTCATGGGTTGAGGAGCTGATTCCCAGCACCTCTGTATTTGATTTTACCACTGTTTATATGTTTGTCACAGTGCCAAACCTAAATCTTAGCCATATCACTGTCAGTGTTTTCTTCCTAGTATTGTTTTGCTTTACATAGATATGGGTAAGGCTCTATAAGCCCAGAGGGTCAAAGAATCATTATATGCGTGCATACATTTCCATTTGAAAAATGCCAGTTACTGTGGCAGTCTGAACAGTTCTCTTGGACATCGTTGCTCTCTCTGATGCTTATATCTGTGATAGGTGCCATAACAGACAGTCTCTCTGGATGTTGTGGTTTAACCCCAGCCAGCAGCCAAGGTCCACGTAGTCACTCGCTCACTCCCCCCACCAGTAGGATCATGAAGAAAATCAGAAGAGTAAAAGCTACAAAACTCACAGGTTGAGATAAAGGCAGTTTAATAGAGAAAGCAGAAGCAGTGCACACAATCAAAGCAAAACAGAATTAATTCACTGCTTCCCATGGTAAGCAGGGGTTCAGCCGTCTCCAGGAGAGCAGGGTGCCATCACACACAACAGGTACTTGAGAAGACAAATGCCACCACTCCAAATGTCCTCACCCTTCCTTCCTCCTTTTTCCTCCCACTTTATATACTGAGCATGATGTCATGTGATACAGAATATCCCTTTGGTCAGTTTGGGTCACCTGTCCTCGCTGACCCCTCCCAACCTCCCAAGCACCCCCAACTTCCTCGACAGCGTGGCAGTATGAAAAGCAGAAAAGGCCTTGACTCCGTGTAAGCCCTGCCCAGCAGTAACAAAAACATCTCTATATTATCAACCCTGCATTCAGCACAAATCCAAAACACAGCCCCATACTAGCCACTGTGAAGATAATTAATTCTATCCCAGTCAAAAAGAGCACAGTGGATCTCTAGCATCTGTGAAAATTTGGCCTGACAAAATCAGTCACTTGTCTTAGAGGACCCAGCCCCTGGATTCTTGAAACAGGATGTAGAATTCAAAACACAGTAAGAGGTTGTAAAGGTCGGTGCCACAGTACTGAACATGGGAAGTACCACCCTGACATGCAACCTTCAGCTGACACTACTGCAATGAGAGCGTGGAAGGTGGGGTAGATGTGGCGGGTCACTGGGAGGAAGTGATATCTCACGTGGGAGTTTCCAGAGCCACCAAGTGATTAGCAAAACAGTGCAGCTGGTGTTTGTTCTTTTAGAAATGTGTTGGACATAATGTAGGCACATGTGTTCTCCACAGGACAGAGTCAGTTGTTGCTGGTGTGCTCCACATCTGTATGCGGTGCAACATGACATCTCACAGCACTGGGTAAGGAAAGGGTTTTAGTATTCTGCGGCTCTTCTCTGCCAGTTGCTGCAGAAGGATGTTATAACAGTATGACAGCATTTTATTTGACCATATGTGTGCTCATAATAGTTTGTGCCTGCTGACTATACAGTTGGAAGAAGTACAATGTAATTAGCTGAAATTTTTAATATTGCAAGAATTTTTACCTGGTTCAGTTTAAGATTAGGACAAGTGGTATATCTGCTCTTATTTTTTTTTTTTTTTGCTATTGCTATGCAAGTTTAGATTTTCTACTCTGAAGCTATATGAAAGTATGAATACCAAGATCTGCAAAATGACAAAATGTATAATTTATATAACTTCACAATCACACTCTAGACATATTGTAACATCCTCCATTAAAGAGGGTTAAAAAAAGTTTACAATTACTTTTTTTTTTTTAATTATCCCCTACAGCTTTTAATTATTTTTCTCCCATTGTCTCTGGATACCAGTCTGGAGAAATAGGCCATAAAGGAATTCTTCAATACAAGTAAAGAAGAGTCTACCAGCTAATTGTAATTTTCTGCAACTCAGCTTTACGATATAAACTTGCATGCATACCAACAAACAACTTTTGCATTTCATTGCCCGGTGGTAAAATTGACAGGGAGCACTGATCTGCTATGTCCCACTCCTCTCCACTTTGATTCTTAAAACTAGAACAATGTACCACTAAAGTTTGTTTGGGTTTTTTTTTGCCTAGCTTTGCAAACCTTTGGAAATACATTCAAGGAGACTCTTTATAACTTTTGTCAAAATGTGTCAAGCTAATCATCAAATCATTAGAATATCCTAAGTCAGAATTTCATTCTGGAAATATGAATAGTAGTCTCTCCTTACTTTATATCACTTTACAGTCATATTAGTTTTGTCCCCAGAAAGATATTGAGGAAATTGAATGACAGTAAGTGTAGTTTGGCAGTATATGACAGCTAAAGCTTTGCTTCTTCCATTGAATGCACTCAGACTTGTTGGTCAGAGTGTTATAGTCAGACTTGTGGCACCTTTTTCAAGGCAGGAAAGTCTCTTTCCATGCTAGTTCCTGTGTTTATGTTCATTAATGAGCATACTCAAAAGATAAATGCCTCCTGGAATGCCTATTTTTATGAGGAACTTTCCATAGTGGAACCCTTGTAATGGCACCCTACACAATCTTTTTTTCCTGATAGTCCGACATAAAGAATTGGAGGACTTTACAGAATCATGTTCTTTTTCATTAAAACAGTATGGAATGGAAAACCTGATCCAAAGTCCCTTGCAGACAACCAAAAGGCTTTGACTGATTTGAATCAGATCAGATCAAGTAGAAAACCATACAAGCCATGCAAGACCTAAATTGAAAAATTTTTAAATTCACAAACTGCTAAGATTATACTGTAATGTAGAAAATTAATTCTGAAATATTGTACAGTATAAATGGAGTTTCTTTATGTTGAAAAAGAGTCAGACCAAAATTTTCTTTGCTTAAGTCATACATAAAATGAATCAGTATATATGGGAGGAATTTATAATTTAGTACTTTTTTTATAACACTGCTCTTCACTAACACCTACACAGCCATGAACAGAGATTACATGGCCTGCTGAGACTTATAACAAAAAAGGAAATCAAATTAATTCCTGCTAATAAGTTCACTTTCTTTTTAATTTCTACTGGGTGATTAATCAACTCCATTTGTTGAGAACTCAATTGCTCTTTATTGCCATTATGTAAATGTAGATTTTCACAAACTAAAAATAGTGGTTTCTTGTAATATCAGGCAATTAAAATTCTGAAATGTAACTAAAAAGAACTAGTGATTGTATCTTTATAATCGAATATAAAGATTATAATTGGACTTTTGACAGATTTTTAGTGTATAATAAGGACAAAAGATAATTGAGCAGTTTGAATGAATTTCACTACAGAAAAAAATCAGTCATAATATGGTTTTGTATCTATGTTTACAGAAAAATTCATGCATGTTACTAAGTCAAATAAAATGCAATTATTGTTTCCCTAATAAAATCTCACCAAGAAATGCAACGGATAGGGTCTGCAAATACAGCATGATGCTTGCCTTGGGCTGACTTACAGGAGAAAACAGTGTTTACCAAAGAGAGTACAGCTTCCAAAAACACAAAATAGCCCAATTGGAACTGCAAGTTTAGCAACCTTTCTCATTTATATCTTGTACCTCTTAAAGGTTGTTACACCTGTAAATTTAAAGCACAGAGGTTCATACCATCCTGCCTGGTTTAGCTAGGGTAAACTAGGGCATAATGAAAGCAAAGCTGTTTGTCCAAGGTCACTCATTAAACCCTGGTACAGTTAGAGTTCCAAATTCCTCAGTCCTAAGTGAGAATATTGTCTAGGTTTTTTCAAAGCCGGTATAATTCGCCTGCCATGAAGCAGATCTCTGAATTTTAAATATTTTTATAATGATATTTCTCATTTTCTTCTCATTTATTCTGATGATCCCATGGCTGTTTTCTGTTTTGGAGATTTAGCTTGGTTTATCCAACAGAAGTAGCACAGAAGCGCTAAAGGTCCTTGTTTTATACAATCCTTAAAAATAAAATCTGCTTGTGTCACCAAAGAAGTTGAATAATCTGGAGAATATTTGCTTGCCCATGTGAGAAGAGCTATGCACCTATTCCTTTGAAAATAGGGGTACAGATCATGTGCATAGAATTGCTTCTAAGAAAATTATAATTTTTGTTACTTTTAAATTTATTTGCAGTCAATTAAAAAAAGACCTCAAACAAAACTACAACTGGTTGAAATATCACTGTTTTATTAATATGATAAGGAGGATATAATGCAATATAATTTTTAGCACTTGCAGAGTACAGGTTTTCTTATCTGTACTTCAAATTGTGTGGATCTAAGTCTCTTGAATTAGTTAAGTATTCCTTCTGATAAATCAAACATCATGAAGTCTGGTCTGTCTTACTACAAGAAGTGTTTTTGGCAAAATGACCTTAAATACATGTTTGAACTTGTGTTTTGAAGTGCATCTTAGAGGTTATCTTCCAAATCTTAACAGTTGTTCTTGAATTGTCAACATTGAAATTGTATCTCTGCCTGATCAAACTATAAAACTACATCAAAACCAGTCAAACACATGTCCAGTGTAAATCTGCCATATTTATCAATCCCTATCACAAATATAGACATTCTAATGCTCTATCAGCATCTCACTGACCTCTTAGGTGTCTTTACACATAATTAATCTTTTGCTGAATCTCTGTGCCTAAGTTGCATAGGATGAGCAGATTCAGTTACATCTTTTCCCAGACCAGTCACTAGAGGGAAGCAAAGACCTTCACGTGCCTGTTCATGACGTCAATCAATGTTTATGTCCTCACTGACAAAATCTGGTCAGTATTCAATCTAAAATTTGAAAAAGATTTATTTGGTGAAAAATAACCCTTTGGAAAGAAAAAAAAAAAACCCCAGACAAAAATATATTTCTGTATGATTGATTTACAGAGGTCATTGTCATTAAAAAATATTTTCATGAGTCATGTTTTCAGCATTTGAATCTAGACAAGAGATTCAGTGCAGAGCAGATAAAGAAAACAGGTTTAAGACTTTCAGGCTTTGAAGCATCCCAATATTCAGAAAAATACATTGAAATATTAGTAAAATAGTAGCTATGCACTTACATCATGTTTCAAAACCTAAGATAAAATACACCATTTTCTTGCTATCTTTTTGTTGATTCTCTCTTAGTTATCCATACTTCCATTCTATTTTTTTTCCTGTACTATCTAAAATCTCATCCTGCATAAGCAGTTTTTCGGTGTATACCTGGTAAACAGATCAAGAGCACATCAAATCATGAAATGAGACTACTTCATCATGCACTCTGCTTCAGCACAGAGAAAGCATAATGTGTGTATGTATCAACTTATATTTATCTTCCAGTTTATGACAGATTATACATGGAGTAGGTGTACCATATACTATATTTTTACTGTAGTTAATTCAACCCTGTTGTACTTAGTGAGAATGCAACTCAACTTACCATTCTCTCCCATGAGCTAGGCTGGTTGAATTCCTTTAAAACAAAAACACTCAAGGCCCATGTTTCATTTGATAAAATGTGACATTTGATTAAAGAAATATATCTGATATGAATTGAATTAACCATAAAACTGAAATGACCAGAAACAAGGATAAAAATAATGTTTGGGGATTTATCACCTAAAATTCTAAATGATTTAAGGATTGCAAGGACAATATTTGTACAATTTACCACTTAATTTGAATAAAAGATCTTTTATTAAGCTTAAGCTATGCAGGATGGCCAGACCTCTAATGAGAATAATACAAATGTATATCAGGATTTAAGCAAGTTTAAATGGAAGGTAGTATGCTAGATGAACAGCTCCAAGCAAAGCAATTTAAAAAAGAAAAAAAAAGAAAAAAAAATAGATTTTTAACTGAAAGCATGGTGAATTTGTGATGGTGTTTTAATGTTATCATCATCTTCTCTGATAATGAGAAGATGATGATAAGAGAAATTTCTTGTATAGCTAGTTAACTAAATGTAATATACAAATGAATTCAAGTGCATGTGCTAGGGATAACATTCTGCAATCCATGCTATTATTCAAAGTAATGGAGTATATAATATAATTCTAAAGTTCACAGGCTGTAGTTATGATTATTGATGCTGCATGTTATCCTAATGATGCAATTTCTAGTGGTTGTCTTTCCTGTTCTATCTACCCATAACTATGGAAGCAAAGCAAAATATCTTTGCATATATCAAAAACATGCATTAAAATGCCATCATGTTGCTGTCAGTTTGTGACAACATCAATATGATTCTGATGTCAAGATTATCAATATAGAAGGTGATGTCAAGATTATCAATATAGAAGGCCCAAGCTTAAAAAACATAACAGATTTGGACAATAGAACCAGAATCACATCACGGGTATTGACACAAATCCAGGAGTCATTCCGTCAACATGGATGGGAATAATTAAGGGATTGCATATACTGGTATATAGGGCAATAGAGAACTAGAATTATAATGAAATCCTTATAATGAATCTGATATATTTGTATGCTTAGCCTGGAAAGAGTGCATTATTTTGACCAGACTTAAAACTAAATCCTTTAGGTTTGTACTACCTCACAATTGCTATTTTGACTGAAATATAGAGCTATTAAATGTCTTTTTTAAATGACAGTGTGTACTTCTTTGATACCTGTTCAGTTTTAATGGTTATTCACAAAAATAAATTAAGGTTTTAATATATCAAAATAGCTTAAAATGGAAATATATAAAATATGAGATAACACAAACAAAAATGTATTTAGAACAAAAAAGAATTATTTCATTTGAAAAACTTCTGATTGCATTTAACCAATGTAATACCCTGCCACTAGTACAGAACTTCTTAAAAGAAAGCAAGAATCAGCAGCATTCAGGAAGTAGTCTAATCTCTTCTTGAGCAGTTTATATTCTAAAAATTGTAGCATGTACAGGACAAAGTAAGTATCTCTTTCTGTGCACATCACGTCTTCAGCCCATTCTTTCCATCCCTCCCCCTTTTTCTTGTAAGTGGACAGTCAAACATCTGATGTTTTAGGTACACAAGTTGTGGATGAGCTTACACAAATACTTCGTCATTTCATGTACACACAGAGATTAAAATCTTTGAGGAATAAAGCATGTAAAAATATTTACCACCACCCTCTCAAGAAGTACAATGGAAAACATGAAGTATCCATCTCTTTATTGTATTACACAGCACAGCACATTCTCTATACTGCAATGTATATTTATGTCAGGTTCTGCATGCTCTCAATGTAATTTATATTGGAGAACATATACTGATCTTAAATTAGATAACAAACACCCCTTGTATATTGCCTCTTCTTCATTGCAAATGTGAGAGAAAAGCTATTCTAAGTTTGCAAAACTGCCTGGTTTTATCTCTTTGTCTATCTATCTATCTGCCTATCTGTCATCAATCTATCTCTCCTTACTTCTCTGCCTTTACAGTTGACTGCTAGAATATATTTTATTTTTGTTTTTTCATCTGAAGTAGACTATTCTGTTCTCATATTTTTGTAATTGATTTACACAAGAAAACTGATTAGACACGACATTCCTTTCCTCTGAGGTTTTTCTAGTAGAGAGAAAAAAATTCATTACAGTCAAGGAAATATATGGATGTCTAAATATCATAGTGAGTCAGTGTTTCAGCCAAAATTAGAGAACAAGGTGCTCTTAGGTCCACAACCCTGTGACCTAGCCGCTAGAATTACCCATTTTTCTTTAGTCTAGAAAATGTCTAGCACTTGTAAAAGGACCCACATGATCCTGGCATCATTCTCACCTTCCTGCAAAAACAGAAACATCTCTTGTGTGTCATTTTACGGAACCATGAAAGACTGATGTGTAGGTGAACAGCTATCTAAGAATTATGATACAAGATGATATCTCAGATGAAAACCATCTTAATCTCTGGAAAACAGAAGTTGCTTGTTCAGACAATTGTGGGGAAGAACCAGGGAGAACTGGCAGTGAGGTGAGAAGGTATTTGCTAACACATTCTGCTGTGTATGGAGTTTCTGTAGATACTGGGCATTCTATTTTAGACATAGTCTTCTGTTACAACCTCTCTTGCTCCTGCCAGCTCAAACTGTTATCCAAATGTCATTTTATAACCTATACAACTAACGTTATCTTTTGGTTTGACTAGACCTTTACATTTTCAGTTTACTTTGATTAATCAAATTGTTTCTGAGAAAATATATATCACAAAACCAAGGAAAACCCAGGTCAATGTTCTGGGGATGTGAATAAGTTTTTGATATTATTTGTATTTGACTTTGAGGTATAGGTCATCAGTGGTCAACTTTAAAGCTCATGTTTTTAAAAATTTCCCTTATGAGCTTTGTTTTTTTGTTTGGTTTGTTTGTTTGTTTGTGTTTTGGGGGGGTTGTTTGTTTGTTTTGTTTTGTTTAAGAGGAGGTATTTTACATATTTGGATAGGTTAATGGCTTTGAACACATCCTGGGTTTAAGGATTAATATTAAAGGCTCAATTTAGATATAGGCATGTAGAACACTTTCAGGGTATATGTACAGAAAACAGAAGAAAATATGCCTTTCAGAGCACAGGAAGGCACAGACACCAGACAACTTCTCTAGTAGTACTGTATGTAGGAAATTAAATCAATTGCTAACAGCAGAATTGAGAAAATGAAAACACTCAGATGTGTATGTCAGCTATTGCCACTGTCTGTGGGTACCATATACAGATGAACTGTCCTTTAGGCTCTATAGACCGTACTGACAAGATGTCCTTTGACTAATGGAAACATAAATATTTTGCATACCTATAGGTACCTAAATTTCGAAGTTTCAATACAAGTTTGAATTCTGCCCTATATATCAATTTCTGCCTCAGCATATGCATTTTCAAATTACATCCTTGGGGTAAACACATACCTAATAAAGAGATAAGGATGACCTTTTGTAAAATAACCCAAGGTTAAAGTCTTTGTGGAGTACTAGGGGTTCTCACAGTTTTTTCTTTCCAGGGGATAGACCGTTGGACTACAAATAATGATCTCATAAAGCTGTATAAAAATAATAAGCATAACTTAAAATATTGAATATAAGCTGTTGACATTGAACTCACAAAACTGGATATAGAAAGAGGTTTGGAAGTAAATTAACATGTTATGTCTGTAGTTCTTGGAGACAGACATTTCCCAACTTTGTAAGTTCATTGTTAAGGACATAGTGACAACCAGTAGGAAGGAAATATCCTCCAAAGGCAACACGCAAAATAGCCGTATTTTGTCAGAGGACGGGCAATGCATTCAATAAAGTTGATATTGAAAATATAAAATCGATTTGATAGACACTTTTGAATAAAGTAAAATGAGAAATGAGTCCTCATTGCAAACAAGCCATGCTCTGAAACATGTTTAATTTCCAGAACATAGTTTGTAGTGAGAATCAGGGGGTAACAAAATAATGTTTTACCTTATCTCCACACTTGGGTAAAATACTAAAAAAAAAAAGTATATTTCTGATCCTACAAGGTTGATTATGTTTCCAAAAGCACTTTTTGAGGCATTTTCTGCCTTCTTTACAGCTCTATTTATGAAGTGAAAGATCTTTAATATATTATTAGCCTTCCATCATGCTATCACAGTTAACAAGCAGAGATTGCAATGAAGTTGGTTACGTGGTACCCAGTCAATCCATTCTCATTACAACAGCTGTTAAATTAAATGGTCTGATATTTACCATAATCTTACATAACTTTTTGAATGCCATAATTGGTACTGAACAGACTTTCCAGAATGTATTTCAAAGCAGTGTAGATCCTATATTCTTTATTACTAAAATGAAAACAAGCCCAGGATTTCATAGATGTGACAATACTTTGTTTTATGTTTTTTCTTTTTTTACCGCAACACAACATTTTGTGCAGTTTTTAAGTAGTTTTTCAGATTTTTGCAGATTTTAATTCCTGTCACAATGTACGATTTATGACTTTACACAGGCAAAGAATCAATCAGGCTAACCCTTCTGGCTACATGGTTCCTCTGCTGTATTTTTTTAATAATGAGAAGGTCTGACATTTGTGAAGCAGAAAATCTAGTCTGATTCTGCATAGTGACACAAAGAAAGAACACAAACTTCCCATAATTTTTTTAATACCAATTGTATCTCAATGGTTTTGATTGCCTCTCAAATAAGTTCCTAAAGGCTAAAAGCTGAGAAATAACCTTGTTAACCTTTCTTAATTGAAGTGTGCAATGTACTCTAAAACATAAGAGCTAGAAGTGAATGGCTTACATTACACTTGCCTTTCTCATACCCACTGATATGGCACCATTATTTTGTCATGTGAATTGAAATTAATTTAACAAGACAGTTAGCACTCACACCTACAACGAAAACCCATTTAGGTGTAGACATCAGGGATTACCTGTGTCAGCAAACAAAACTACATAGCGAGAAAACTAATTAACAATAAAACATTATCAGAAGCATTATAAAAAGCCTTTCATGAATTGTGTCTTATAAATATTCCAAAACTGGTTTTCTGCAGCATGCACTGAGTAATTCCACATGCTATCAAGTTTGGGTTTTGCTTGCTCTCAGTTCTCACTTAAATCTCATATTTTAGTCTTTTCTTCAGTATGCTGTACAGGACATAAATTCTGATCATCATTAAATCACATTTTTATTGCATTTTATGCATTCTTTCCAGAAGGATGTGTAAAAATAATGAAATTTTAGTCTGAGGGATATTTTGCCCTTTAAAATAATGTAATCAATGAAACGTGTGGAAACTCCCAAGCAGTTATTTGAGTGGTAAAACGGCAATGAACAACATAAGGGTCACATTTCTTTCCAAAGGAAAAAAAGTTCTGGTTAACAAATAATTCAATATTTGCTTATTTTGCTCTTGTGCATACAATCAGTTAACTTAGATATATCTATCTAGAGTTATTTTTACTTTAGTCTGTACGCTTTTTCCTCAATCTTTTGGGATAGTTACACATAAAGTAATTTTTTAATACTGCAACTGATGTACCTTGTGTTTTCAACTTGCTCTCCAACTGGGTGAAAATGTTAGAATTTTTTAAAAATACTGTATCAATGGCACTTGTAATTTTTTTCCATCAACTATGAGAAGAGCAGATTAGCTTCCACTGCCAATTTTTCGTGAAAAAATGTAAACCAAAACCATAATACAGCAAAATGCTATATAGCATGCATTCCAATTAGTTATGTAGGTTGGTTCATTATCTTCATCTATGTGAGTTTAGTTTGATATCTGTGCATTAAATGAGCTTGTCTGTCAAATTATTGACACTGTTTGTTTACCTAAATTTAAATTCCTGCTTTGTTGAACTGAAAGTTTCTTTGCCATTTATCTGCTGAAAGAAAACTTCAGTAGGATGTTAAAAGCCACAGTAAAAATGCAGCTAAATTTTAAAAGAAAAAATTAAATACATTTAATACCAAGCATTCTCCTGTCTTAAAATGCATCTCTCAGGTAAGGACAGAGAGCAATGATGCCATCCAAAAGCTTGGTAGTTTAAGCAGACATGAGTAGACCCAGGTTATAAATAGATAGGTTAATTTTGGATTTTATTATAACTGAGATCTGCTTTTACAGGAAAAAATATTTCTAGTCTTCATTTTCTGTTTTACTTGTACACTTCTTTCCTCAATAAAATTCCAGACAAGACATCTAGAAGCCCTTGAACAAAATTTCATCAACACGTATGGGGAAGAATTTACTGCACTTAAACCCTTTGTCCAAATAAAGGCAAAAGAAATACAGCACTTTTCTGAAGTCTGCATCAGAATGGCATTATGAAGTGTCATATTTTCTTTCACTGACTTCCATTTAACTTTGGATGGGTTTATGACTAAAAACAAACAGCAGACTAACAACTTTTTTCTCTGACCTCTCAGTCAGAGAGCTGAAAGGGGAGTGGTGTCCTTTGTGCTGATCAGTAATTGTTCCTGTTGGAGTGAACTGCCAGAATTGATAAAGATGTACCAAATCTGTGCACCATGAGATGATTCCTCATATACTGAAGCTGCACATTTTCTTTAATTCACTCTCCCCAGCTTTAAGAGGTCTGCGTTGGTAAAAGAAGTGCTTCTGCTGCTAAGATGATACTCGTATGCTAGCACTTGTTAGTGCCATTTTAAAAAACAAAATAGTTGCCACTTTACAAATGAGAAATCTGAAGCCCAGATGTACTTGTTTAACTTCAACAGTGGTCAAACAGTAAGAATTCAGATGTAGACATTGAACCTACAACTTCTGAGTCCATGTGAATTCTTCAGGGGTCCTGTAGTGCCAAATAAATAAGTCCCTGAAGTCGGATTCCCAAACTTTCCAGGAAAGAGACATCATCATTTGGTTAGGATCAGTCTCCCTATTTGTCATTTTCTGGCCTTATGAATTATATATTATATATATGCAGACTGCAGCACAGTGCAACAAGTTGTAAAAAGAGTGATCTTCAATCTAGAATTTCCAGTTCCAAAGAGAGGATGCTTGTGAACTCTTTCTGTCTGATGAGGACCTAATATCCAGGTGTCCCCTCTTTGAGGTAGAAGGCATTTGAGACAACACTGCTTCTATCTTTCTGGCAGTTTCATTTAAAAGGGAATCAGCCAGTTATCTGTATGACACTGTTATCTGTGAATGGAAAGTGGTTTCAGGTGTCGATCCCTGAAGGCATTAACTGAGTGGAATTCTTAACATTTCACTTCACAGTTTTCTATTGATCCATTTTATCTGTGTTTTATTCAAAGCTGCTGTAAATACTGTCCTCAAGCACCTAACTCTCCCTATTCACTATTCAAAGAAACTTAAACACCTAACTCTCAGGTTTGTGAATTTTATTTTCAATGCCATGATTACCATGTTATTTAAACACATAGCTTTTTAATGCCTACCCCCCCCCAACAGTATCTCTGGGCTAGAATCAGTCCAAATCTGATCCAAATCAGGCATTTTCCTGCTAGTCATTTGGTTCCTTTTAAAAATCAGATGAAACTCAAAAAGATTCTGATGTTTTAGTTCACTAAGAAATAATTCTCATATGTGACTTTCCCATTTCACAGTTTCTCTTGAGATTCACGTCTCACCAAAATATTACATTAAAACTGATTATATACATGTCCTTATCTGAAATCTACAGGGGGGCAATGTTCAAGATCATCTGTAAGCTTGCACAGCTGAAGTTTTCTTCAACGTGGGACTAGATATTTTGATATGCTTTGTTAAAAATTAGGCTAGAAGTATTTCAAAAAAAGTATTTTTAGTTGTCCATCACATATTGTCAAACCTTCCAGATCCTCCCATAAGTGTACGGAGAGATGCAATCTTCCGGAGTAAATTTTTTATTTTATACATTGAGTTGTTTTCCTATTCTGTTTGATTTGGAAAGTAAGGAGGAAAACCCTCCCTTGGATAAGGGAAAATACTAAAACCAAGATGATTGTAGTGTTGTTGTTTAATTTGGAAGATGGTTTTCTCAGCTTTAAGCCTTTCTTGTGTGCATAAAAACAGCAACAAGTATATGTGACTAATGGCAACATTTCAGTGTTGGACTTGTGATGAACTGCAAAATAACACTTACCAAAATGCATCCCACATTTTGCTATTTCTAGTTTCCTTGATTTTCCCATCCAGTGCTCTGTAACATTGATCACAATATTTCAAGTATCACTACACACACCAGCTATCTCCTAAGACATCTAGATGCAAAGGGAAAGATAATATTCATAAACTATTTTTACACCTAGTCACTGCAGTGTTCTGCAGACTGGAGTTGATACATCTACACTGCCTTCAGCCACTGGTTTGCATACTGGTATCTGCCTAGTTGTGTTAGATTATCTTATTCTGTAAACTTATTTCAGGAGTCATTATTTTCAGAGACAAATCGCTGCTATAACATGGCAAAGGAATCATCTTTCGTAGACTAAAATAAAAATAAAAACACCTTTTTGGAGCCATAGTAATTTCTTAACTATACATGCTTATGGCATATAAGATTAGGACTGATATGTGATTAAGTACACATTTCAAGAAATTAATTTCATTCAATATTTGACACTGAAAGAATAGCAACTTTTTCCTTCCTAAGCACTGGTCAAATAATTTACTATTTGCATATATGTGCACACACTTTACACTTGCATTGGACATTTGGCATCTGTCTATTTGGGTTTTTTCTCTTTGTGTGGAGGGAGGTCACCAAGTCAGAAAGTCAGTGGTCCTGGTCAGTGTTTAAATGAAGGAGTGAGACTCACGAACGGAAGAATCTGACTGAAGATGCTGCATGTGGACAATGAAATTGCCTGCCTTCCTTTAGTCTTTAATCCAGAGTAGCAGAAACAGAAGCAGTTTATAGAAAGTTGATATGAATTAGGACACAGAAGTTAGAAATTTATTATGCCATAAGATATTTTTGTCTTCTACATAAAATCAGTGGAAATATTGAGCAAATATTTTCCAGAGTATCAACAGTGGCTTCAGAGGGAAATTTGGAGGTAAAGAAAGTTACTTTAATATTGCAGTTTATTTCTATGTTCATACTGTGGACATTTAAAAAATCTCTAACCCTCAGGTGAAATTGGATAGATGAGATTTTATAGAGAGGGTCTTACAGGCAAGAAAACATAGAAAACTTCTTGAGTCAGCAGTTCTGTAAGAAGTAATCTGTTAAAGTCCATTGCTAGTACTAAATATACTTCTGCTTTTTCTGATCAGCAAAAGTTCCTGTAAGCAGTATTTTTTCCTGATATTTCAATTCATGTTGCATTTCTTAAATCTTCCTGTATAATTTCAAGAAAATTATGTTATCTCTCTGCTATAAAATACACAGATCTGCTCATTTCTCTAGATGTATATTTTTGCCTGCCATACTCCAACAATTTTTATAATTTAATTTCACAGTTTGACTGAAAGTCATAACCTATAAAAAAATATAGCTAGACATATATAAAATGAGCATTGTCATAGGCCACTTCTTTCCCCGGTATTCTATATGACTAGACTAAATCTGGTTCATTCATTAGGAATATAGAATGTTTTCTAATAGATTATGAAAATACCAGTACTTATCTCTTTGCTCTTACATTCAAGAAAGGATAATGAAAAATCCAAGAAAATACTGTGATTCAAGTAGCTACCTGTAATTTTCTTTTTCTGCAGAAAGCTCATATTTGTCATTTTCTTAACTTTTCTGTAGCAATTTTTTAGCGTACATCTTCCTTATATTCACTCACAGAACATGAACACATATTTTTAAACTTCGTCTTTCTTTGGTTATGCTTTGAGAATTCAAATATTTGAACTATGTTTCTGTTCTAGTTTAAGCATGTGTTAATGTCAGCCAGACAGTGCTAAACATCAGTGCCCTGATGCTCAGAACAAATACTCTATACTTCCTATTATTAAAAAGGAGTTAAGGATTTGTTTGACTTTTGAAATATTCCTGAAGCTACTATAAACTGTATCCATTTTATTATCTGAGAAAAGCATATTATTCATCTATCAGGTTTTCATGTTGATGAACAATATATTTAATTAAAATGTCAGTGCCTCTAAAATATGTAAATACCTAAAAAATTACACTGTTCCTTTTTCAAAGACTACATCATGTCTTTTTGTTATTGTGGTTAAAAGACACCACAATGAAAACATTTGGCTAAAAGTTTCTTGTAGTTCTGAGTGATTCCAAGAGCTGAATATATTCTCCTACTAGGACTTTTTGAGGTTGTCAATCATACTGGAATAGATTTTCTTTTCCTATTATTATGCCATGTGCAAACTTAGTATAAAAATTTATAAAGACGGGGCAAAATACTTCATCATGCTGGTGGGCTTGGAGTTTGTTATCGAGAGGGAGAATTGCAGGAAGAGAACCAACTGCAGGAATGTCACTATAACTTAAAAGGTCTTCAGTAGACCTATAATGTTAAGACAGAAAGTACATAATTCCCAACTCAGAAGGGTAGACTTAAATAAATATTTCTATAAATTATGGAATATCTAAGATACTGATTACATTGTCAATTATAAATGCAGGAAGTATTAAATCAGATAGCTCTGTATCCATAGTACCATTTTTCTCCTAATATTCTATTCTATTCCCACCCAGCCACACTCCCCAAATGCCAAACTCTCAGATTTAGAGATGAGATGTAGGCATATCTATTACATAACAGGAGGGTAAAAGAAATGGATGGAAGCCTTCGTTGTGAGCTACTCTGAAAAATTTTCAGCTCTCCATACTTGATAGACTATTATCTGGACTTCTACTACCAAAGTAAAATAGTTAGCAGAAAAATGAAAAGAATTTAGATTACTCTAAAGTTTTCTTCTCTTTTTTTTCTAACTAGTTTTAGTTCTAAGTCTGTTTACAAGAGTACTAAAACCACTTGACTTAAGAACTATTCCTTTGACCATTAGTAAGGTGTGACTTGGGTAACTTTCATTTACACTGTAGAAAACCTATGCATTACATGTACATGCTGGGAAGGTCAAATAATGTCTCCATGTAGGCCATCCCTTCTCCATTACTACCTAAGTGCATTTAAATCAATTTCCAAACACATAGGCATCTTTTCTGTATGTAGAAGGCAAATAAAGGCAGAATCAAGATTTTTCTGCTTGTATCATACGCTGTAACACTTTAAATTGAACAGCAAACCTTCATACTGCCTGCTTCCCTCAAAATCTGTGTACAAATCCATATGCAGCACGTGACTGAAAACTCATGACCCAAAGGCAATAATTCAAAATTTGTCTCTCCTAGCTCTTGTGAAAACATCCAGTACTGTGGCTATCTCCCATGGTGGATGTGCTGGTACTTACAACACTGCCTCTGGCACTGTCTGCTACAGAATTGCTCAGGCAGTGTTATCCTTCCATGTACCACTTTCTTTTCACTCACCCTTTGAATTTTACGAGCACATACAATACCTTGCAATTAAATATACATCTATTCCAAAGTGAAGCCAAAGATATTTTTTCATTTGGCAAATATTCAGCTTTCACTTTTCATTTTCTTCATACACTTGTATGCAAATATGCATGCCACGCACCTTCAGGTGTCAGAACAGAGTCCTAACATTAAGTTATAACATATATATTTCTGTTGCAAGGGTACCAGTGAAATGAATTTTGAATCATTCTGAATCCAGATGTTCTGAATCTCTTCAATAATGGACTTGTCCTATGATAAATTATTTTTAAATTGTACAATATTTCTTCCTAAATTTAATTTCAAATATAAGAAATTTCACTGCACTTAAAACTTAATTTATTTATTACATAAAATGTTTTCAGTGGATATAACAACTTTTTCACCTTATCCATGATTAGGTGAAACTTCAAGACAGACTGATTTGGATTTTAAGGTCATATACAGCAGCATAATCCAGTTTACTTTCAGTTAACTGTTCTTCAGAAATACAGATACATCTTTGAACCACTTAACATTTGTTTTACCAGAGTAAGTTTCTAACAAATTTCCTTTGTACATGGTTCATTAATTAATATTTTTTCCTATTTGAAGAAATGAAACCCAGAAGAGAATTAACATGTAATACAGTTGTCCTTCCAAAATAATGCAGGAGAAAGTGGAAATTCAAAGTACCACTGAGAGTTCTAATTGCAATATTAGCATGGTGTTTTCTTACTCTGTGTCTAGCAGGACTGGACAGGGCCTCCTGGATCACTGCAACCAGCTTTGGCAGGCAATCACATCATTAGATTTGGTTATAAAAGCTCTATCACAAAACCTGTTAGGCTGTGACTTGTCCATGTGTCAATGGTGTCCAGGTTAAACCCCTCTTTTCCATCGTTACTTTCCTGGTGGATATGACTGCTGTTCTCAAATATCTCTCAGTCTTTGTTTTGCTAGATTGAGCAAATTAGTGTTACTTAAACTTCTCTTTCAGAATGCGTAGTCAGGGCAGAGAAAATCTAGTAACCCTTTCTTCACAGCACTTTCAATCTGAATTAATGTTCTTGAGCATGAGTGACAAAAGTAGGGCACATGGATTCAATATTGCACATTAGTGATGTGGAGGAGGACAAAGAATTAAGTGGTAATCTATTTGAGTCAAAATTAATTTGGAAAAAGCTGGTAAAGCATCTTCTAATGAAATAGAATTAGATATGCTTCTTAAATACAAATGTCAGATTTGACCTTCGATGAGGCTATTTTAGAGTTAGTAGGGAGATAAATATGACTTAGAACTGTACTGCACAAATGGTGAGACCTCATTATTTCAACACTCCAGAGCTGATAGAAATTTTTGTTTTCAAGAACTAAATGCTATATGTTGCCATTTAAAAAGTTGATTTTGGTAACCAATAAACACCCTGATTGCAAAACAGCTACCTACAAGAAATAACCTTGGATTTAGTGATACTTTTTTTTAAAAAGTAAATAGAGAGACTAGTTAATTCTCAAAGTTTCTCCGCTTGAAATTGAAGATATAAATTTTTTTTTACTTGATACCAAAGATTATTCATCTGAGCAGATTTAAGTGAAACATTTTCTCTGGGAGAAAACTTTTATGAGAAGCTTCTGGAACAGCTATTTTACTTCTGCTGAGGGTACAAACACTGAAATGCAAAGAGTCAAGTCTTAGAAGTGTTGAAATACCTCTTGTCCTTCTGCTTTCCACAGGAAGTAGCTCTACAGAAGACTCATATCTAATAAAAGAGGTAGGAAATGCTACAAATATAAGCGACATTCAGTAATAATGCTTGGCTTAATGAGTTTTAGTAGATATGGAGGAACATTCTCATCTGCTATAATAAAGTGTAGCTTGGAATCTGCCAAGTAACACCAGACCATATCAGATGTGAGTGTGACCTGTAAACTCTCTGCTGAGTGTCTGAGCTGTAATCAAATATGTGTGAACTTCGGCACTGTGTGTTTTGAGTATTCATTTCTGAGTGCATTTGGCAGCTCAAAACTTAATTGTATATCATTAAGATAACATTCAAAAGAGTATTGTAGTGGTCATGATATGTCTGGATATTAATACAGGAAAACCAGAAATCATAAAATACAATTAGTGTTTTTCACAGGTGTAAAAACTTAGTCACAGAAATGCTTTATCATTTTAACATTTGCCTTTCCAGTAGCTTAATCAGGGAATCCAGAATTCTCTGTAGATATAGAAGAAAAGACACCCTGAACCTAGTCAATCTGAAGGTGTATTTCAGCAGAGCTTTTCACATATTCATCTTTGCTTCCTGTGGCAAGCAGACCTTTCAGGTTGACCAATCTGACCTCGGGAAATGGGACTGGTGATCATACTGATTTCCTCTCTGCTCATGTACCTGGATGTACTTGGATGTGTCCCCACCGTGAGCTAGCTGGGTCCCTTCCATGGCTGACTGACCGGGCAGTGAGAGTGGGGCAGGTCAACTCCGATGTTTGAGCCGCAAGAGGATCTACCCAGAAATAGACTTAGAAATGTTTTTTACACAGGGAAAACTTCAGCTGGGTCTGAGAATGAGACAACAAGACACAAATCCAAAAAAATTGTATTTTCTTAGTTTACGCGTTTCTTTTTTTCCCCTTCCCCTGCGCAAGTCAGTCCGTCCGTCCGTGCTGGGTGATTGCTGCTGCTGTTTTGCGCTAGTGCCTCTAGGTGGAACTGAAGGGATTGAGATTTGTTGTAGGACCTGTAGAAACACAAATCCAGTGTTTCTCAAGTAGGATGATCTCTGCCTTGAAGAGTTTCTGCCTATACAGCAAAGTTACGTTGTCAGAAGAGAAACAAGCCGGTAAATCAAACGGCTTGGCCTGAGTACAAAAGCAGGGTTTCATTAAGCAATCGACTCCTTTCTTCAGTAGTCATCAGTGGCAGTCCCTCCTGAAAGTGATGGCAGTTTTGTGTCGCTTCCTAGCACTTACTTCTCTTGAACTGAAGTCCTATGAAATCCTCAGCATATATGCAAATTTTTTTTATAATTAAATTAAATAGATGGGTTTTTGCTATGTAATTTCCATGATTTAGAAATGCAAGAGAATGGCCATTAATTCTAAAGTATGTGGTCTGACCAAGACATTTTATCTTCTCATTTTTTTTCATGTTCAATGAGGATTTAAATTTCATTTAGAGAAACACTAGTGGTATAGATACCTTTTAACATAAGCAAAGTAATAGGCTATGCTCAAGATATTAGAGAGCTACTAAAGTAATTCTTATTATTGATCCTCGTTTCCTGTTTAAATAAACACAGCTATATCCAGATTTAGTGTATTATATTTTAGTTTCTGATCACACTAAGAAAAGGCAAAGGTATTGCGCTTTTATCATCATCTGCTGGTCTTCTGGAGGAATCTAGTGAATTATTTAATATTTCTGCATAGTTGTCTACAACAGAGATTTTTATGTTCTTTTTCTATTGCATAGTTTGTTGTGAGAAAGTGACAGAAAGCAAGATGGCTTGACTTTGTCTACTTGATAGGATACATTTATATTCAACATTTTTCATGGAAGTGAAATTCACTTCCTGGCCACTTTTCCTTTTTTAGTATTTGCTTCCCATAAAATCCAAGAAAACAAATTCTTGGTGCAGAATTTTGTGTAGCATCTACAACCTGACAAGGAGAATTATACCGGCTCATTTATAGAGTCTCTCTCAAACTGTGGTAAAGACACTCAGGCTTATTCTGCTGCCTATACACTGTGGTGCTTTACCAGTGGTACTTCTTTTATTTCTGATTGAGTAGGTCATAGAAAAAAAAAATCAACTGTTCCATCATGTGTCTGAGATTTTTCTTATAATATGTCAGGAGTGGGAGGTGGAGAATAGGAGTGGGAGTAGAAGGAAAAAGTCCCTAAGTTGGGGTTTTTTGTGGGTTTTTTTTTCCTGAAACCAGAAGGAGTGTTATTAACTACAGTGTGTTGAGATGAGGCCTGACAATATACTTCAATTCACAGATCTGTGGCCTGTTTGTCTACCTACCTGTCCTAAAGCTTCTCTGTTGTCAGGTGAAAGTTATCTGAGTTACAATAGATTTAATTCTTTCCCCTTATTCATTAGCTCAGAAAAGTCAGTAATGACCAGTCCTGGTGAGGTTTAAAACTCTGTTCTCCAGTCCTAATTTCTCCAAAGGGCAAGTGGCATTTCTATTGTTCTTGTCACTGTTACTTTATTATGGGCATCTTTCCACTGCATTTAGGAGCTTGAAAGTGTGGCATTGGCCACTAGTAGGAAAAACAGCCTGTGCTGAGAGGCAGGAGCAAATATCTCACTGGTCTGTGGCCCTGCCTAAATGAGCAATAACCTGCCTGTGATAGCAGGCAGCACTCTGAGGCACTTTAACTGGCTGGGATTATTCTTAAGCAGTTGGAACATACTGGCAGTCATATTATGTTTGTAAATCATGACTTACACGGACTGGCATGGACTGTTATTTCATAGTTGCAAGGCAGACATATTCTGGTAATTCTCACAGAATCATAGAATAGAGCCATATCAGAGCTGAATTGGGAAGGACCCACCAGGATCACCAAGTCCAACTCCTGACCCTGCACAGGGCACCTGAAGAATCCCACCACGTGCCTGACAGCATTGTCTGAATACTTAATGAACTCTGTTAGTCTTGGTGCTGTGGCCACTTCCCTGGGGAGCCTCTTCCAGTGCCCAGTCACACTTTAGGTAATAAGTCTTTTCCTGATATCCAACCTAAACTTCCCCTGACTCAGCTTCATGCTGCTTCCTCAAGTCCTTGTCACTGGTCACAAGAGTAATGAGATCAGTACCTGCCTCTTCACTTCCTCTCATGGGGATGTTGAAGACTGCAATTGTAATCTTGTTTGCAAATTATATTTCAAGCTGCAATTCTAATTTGGTCTTTCTTCTCTGATAAATGCTCGCTATAAATTCCAGATCTTCTGTGTCTATGAATGCAGTTACTTACACCACTTAGCACTGAGACAACAGAACCAAAAAGCTGAAAAAAATGGATATTCTTTTCTCTCCGTTTCTCTTTTCTCTCTGTCTGCCACAATATCTGTGTGAGGTTCTGTAGACAGAAGAATACAAAATACATCTTCCTTGCCACAAGGAGTAGATACATCTCTTTGCAGTGATTCAGACAAGAGTCAGCTTAGATTATTTGTATTTCTTGTATTAAGCCTGAAGTCTTGATAGCTAACATTTTTTTTAGCTGTCATGACTTTTCAGGAAATAATTCACTGTGTATTCATCAGCTGATTGCCATCTTCCCTCCTGAGAGTCCCTGGGATCATGACTACCCTCACTGTCCAGAAAGCAATAAATATTCTGTACTACCATTTAGAAGATGCTGTTGTGTATCTAGAAGAAAAACTAGCTAAATTAATTTATGAATACCAGCGAAATCACAAAAAATACCCAAACCGTTTGCATCCATATTAAATAGAAGTACTTTAAAAGTCAGTCTGGAATTAGAAAAAAAGTGTGTTTATGTTATGTGTGAATATGTGGGTGTATTTTACCCTTTTGACTAAGATCCATAAAATGCACATATATTCAGACTGCTTTAAAACCACTTTCTATTTTTTTCCTGGAATCCAGATATTAAAACCAACATAAATGATGCATTGCATTGACCTTCTCCTTATTATTTATTATTTTCTATTTATGTCAGGAACAGAAAAATAAGCATCGTGTCCAAGGACATCATGATAATTATCTGTAAGAAACTTTCCAATGAGTTCTTGCACTTAGGAGTTTTTAATATTTCCCTTTCATCATCGAAGCCTAGTAAACTCATTATTTCTGCTTCACCTAAACCATTCCTCAGCATATGAAATGCACGAGGCAGTTTTTGTCTTTTTCTCTTGCTTTGCTTACCCTTCTGAGAAACTCCGATTTATTTCCAACAGAATTAAAGATCAGCCTCGCTGCTCCCTAACATTTCAGCCTTTCCTCAGCAAGGCAAAGGGTACAGGCAGGTCTTCTGCTCATGGTGCCAGGGTGCAGCAGGAGCTGGCAGCTCCCTGGGGTCGTGGTCTGGGACCAGCGAAGGGTCCCCAGGGGTCGGGAAGGGAAGGGCCTGGCAGCCAGGGCATATCCCACTGCCCCCCCCAGGAGCAGGGCAGCTGGGGGGCACTGAGGCAGCCCCAACCTTGGGCATTGGGCACCTCCATGGGGACAAGGAATGGCTGAGACCGGGCCAGGATGTGAGCCCAGGGGTGAGCCCGGGGGTGGCCCAAGGCCAGGCAGGGCAGGGCTGGGAAGCGATGGTCACCAGCCCTGCCGTGGTGCCACTGAGACAACGGCTGATGGCCATGGGGAAATGATGTGGAGTTCTGGGCTGTGGGCAGGTGGGGACAGCCCCAGGACCGTAGCAGGACAGGGGCATCATGTCCTGGTTCTTACCACATCTTTTCCTCACATATGGTTTCTTTCCAGCAAGGAGAGAAGTCCTTTAGAGATGGGAATTCATATCTCAACAAACTGCGGTAGCTGGAAGGGACTCAGATTCAGCCTCCAGCTCCCTAGAAGTTCTCAGGTGTTTATGCAGGGGCAGGAGGGAGAAGTTGCACAGATAAGTACGGAAAGTAAGACAATATGGGAAGGAATGAGCACTTACAGTGTACATCTATGCATTATGGGGCACAGATAGCCCCATAATTTGAAAATTAATTGCTTTTAAAATTATCATCTAGTTCCTGATATAATATCAAGTTTACATTTGCTTACAACTTTATCTGACTGTACCGATTAATATATGTATATTAGGTATTGGTCTCTGCCTAATAAAAGGGGGTAAAATTTAAGCTAAATTATTAGTAATTTCTTTGTGTAGAATTTACAGGTGTTCTTTCTTTCCTGGTATCTAAACTTAGCTCATTGAAGAGATTTAGGTCTCATACGCTATGGCATAGGCTATGTAGCGTCAAACATGTGTAGGCACCTCCGTGAAAACATTTTACTGTACGAAGCCAAGATAAGAATTTCTGAAAAGTTACAGAATATATGATGTAAAGTTTTATTAGTGCCTGATTGGTAAACTTATTGAAGATCAACTCTGTCCTAAGCATTAGAGGTGTCCTTAAAATTATTTCTGAAAGCACCGAAATACTGGTGTGGAGCTTGGCTATAGGAAATCAACAGATGAAAACTCCTGTGTCTTGATGCATGAGGGAAAAAAACAGCCTAGCTTCAAAGCCTGAGAGTGAAGAGGAAGACTTGGGGGTGTGTAAAGAAGGAATATTGGCATGATGAGTAGGAGAGAGAGAGATGCTGGCAAGAGAAACCAAGTGGGCAGATTTGAAACAGTCGAGGGGGAGGGAGTAAAAGGTGTTTAAGGAAAGGAGACTGCAACAGAAGTGGGGAGAGGAGAGATGAAAAACAAGTGCACTGAAAATACACTGTAAAGTGAAAAGGCTCATACTGCTGGTATGCACTGCCCTCAGAACTTGAGGGGGAAAAAAAAAACCCCAAAATTCCTAAACTTTAGAGGATTGTCAATAAAATACAAGGGAATTTCAAACAGAGGGGTTGAGAAGTCTTGCTTGTTTATCTTTTAAACCTAAGAAACTTCCTAAAACCAAAAAACCCTAGGGTAAAAGAACTAGTATTCATTTGACCACTTGAGTTCTAGATAGTTGGAAAATTGCGGTATTGAAGCTGTGTAATCTTAATTCAGTCATTTTGTGCCTGCTGCAATTTTAAATTATATAGTCTTGCACTTCTTGTTTGCTGGAAGACACCTGCTTCTCTCAGTACGTATATGTCCTCTGCAAATTAATCAAGAAGTTTAGAACATCACTTCTTCCATGAACTGGAAAGTGTATTTCTTCTGGGGCTTTCCTGGAAAAAAAATCTGAAATCCTTATAGGCTTCATGAACTTACAGAGCTATAAGTCCAGTTAATGAAAGGGTCCAAAAGGTGACGAATAGAAAACCAAAAAATGCCAAGAGGCTCTGTGGAGGATACAAAGCATAGTCTGCTGATTGCCAAGAGGAGCAGTAAGTGCTGCCCAGGAGCTGGGTAGTGGCTGTGGCCAGAAGTACTTTCAATGGGCAAAGAAGTGATCATAGAAAATACCCCACAATTTCATCACAGAAAAGAATAGTTTCATATCTAAGAGAGTTGAAGGTTGCTATGGAAAACAGGATTCTTATCCTCCCTCTGTCTTCCCTGTGCTGACTCATTTCAGTCAAAGCCTTCACAGGTGGTGCTACTTGTATGGTCCTCAACCATTGCTCATTGCAACTCATCCTCAGGTCCAAATCTTTGAAATAATTGACTCTTACTCTTTCTTGCCACTCTTATGTTCCAAAAATCATCCTATTAGGATGATTAATTATTATTATTAAGTATTTATTGCAGAAGTTCCTACAGACTAGTATAGGCTTCATTGCATTAAGAATTTAAAAAGCGATAAAATTATCTCTCTACTCTAGAGATTGTCACTGTCTGAATACCTAAGATGGGCAGACCACAGGAGGGGAGACAACCAGGACAATGGGGTGAAGAATAATTTGCTCAAGGTCACTCAGGAGACATTTAATGGCAGTGCTGGGATGAGATACTGTCAGAATCACAGGAGTTCTGAAGCTAGAAGTCATTTGTTTAAAAAGATTGCCATGCATTTAAGCAAAATGATCTGTAATGGAAGCCTGTCACCCGTGATGTGTGCAGAGTAATTTATTATGCAAGAACCATACAGATAATTTACAATAGTTCTTCTGTGCCTTTAATGTATAGTAACTGTAATCATGGAATTGCTTCTGAAATCTCTTTTATGCTTCTTGGCACTCCATATGGTAGTTGGATACTGCAGAAAAAAATATCCTCCAGGAATCATTGAGCCAGGCTTTAAGCCAGGCAATCTATTCTAACAGTTTCAGAGCAAGCCATACTATAAAAATGTAAATGTGGCGGCAATACTTCTTCTTCACACCATTTTTCAAAAGGTAAATGTAAGTGTTGTTCAAACCACAGTGCAGCTTGAGAGCATTTGTAAAGGACATAAAAAATCCGAGTTACTTTGCGTAGGTGGCTTTACACACCTGTGACTGTGAAGGCTCTCTGATTCAGATATTTATCATCTAACCACATCAGTAGAAAGACTTCCAGTAATTGCAGCTCTGCACAGGTTTCTTTCCTCTTTCCCCACTCCCCTTCTCTTTTACACATCTTTTGTTGCAAGCACTCAGACATTCTCCCTTCCTGAGGCATTTGGGTAAACATTATGCACCAAGAGGTGTGGTTTTCTAGGGTGTTCACTGGCATAAGTGAAGCAGATTACAAAAAACAAGTAACAGGTGAGATCACTAGCAAATACACTAGCAAACACTGAAAGATTATATGCTTAGTACAATCCAGAGAAGGAGAAAAGAGGAAAAGCAGTATCAAAAGGGAGGCAAGAAAGATAAATTGAGAATAAAAAAGAGAAAATAGACTGTCGAACAAGAAAGAGGTGGGTTTAAAAGGGAAGAGTAAATAGAAGGGAGGAGCACCTTTCCACACCACCCCATTGCCTAAATTAAAATGTAGTGGTATTAGCTGGCAAGGTTAAAGCTTAAGGTTTTTGCCCCTGCCCTATGCTATTGCTGATCCACTTCCCTCCCTGTCCCTCACCCTTCTTCTGAACTTATGTCTGAGGTCCCCTTGGTTGCTTCCAAATTTTTTCATTGTGTGTAGATACATGCCAAATGAAGATCTTTTTTAAACTTCTTGGTCTGTGCTTAATCACTTATTATTAATAAGCATATTTAAGAGAAATTGAAATAACCTTTAAACAAAGAATACAAAACAAATTGTAATCCTAGTAATCAACACACATACATTTTAAATTACCTGTTTATTTCTTTGTTGTCAAGTCATCTAAATGGGTTTGATTTCTGAGTAGGGGTATATACCAGGGAATGTTTTACCTTTGATATATGCTGCAGTTAGTTTCAGCTAAAATTCAAATTCAAGCTCAAATTCACAGAGCTCAGGAAGAAATTAGGGGGGGAAGGCAGGGAGCAGGCATCTATTTTTTTAACAGCATGGCCTATGTTGAAACTAAAGATTCTGAGGATCACAAGCTATTCTAATGGTATTGCCCTGCTTAGTTTTTGTTCTGTAGCCAAGGAAACTGCCAAGTAGTAAGGCTTATTTAAGCACGGTTCTCCTGCTCAGGATTTATTAAAGCATTTTTGGTGCACAGTATGTTTCAGCAGGCAGCTCCCAGCTGTTTCCAGGAGTGTTTCTCAAGCATATTTCCAGCCTGTGTCCCATACCTGAGGCCAGGCGTAGCCATGGACACATGGTTTGTACACCTGCTAACTCTTTCTCATTGTGTAAACCACATAAATACCAGAAACTGTCTGTGGTGCAAGCAGTAGATTCCCAGTCTGGATCATCAAGGAGCCCAGGCACCAGGCTATGCAGAGGCTCACCTCCACAGCCAAGCACAGGTGCTGATTCAAGAACTTGTGTCCTTTGGCCAGGCGGGATGTGGCAGTTTTGTGTACTGCAGCCTTCACCACCATGACTCTGCCTGGATTTTTCTCAGAAATTTTATGTCCAGAATCTGTCTCAATACTTCTTTGTTAACTGCTGGGGCCTTAAGGTTTCTGAATTTTCATGCAGAGAGTACTGAATACAGCTTAAGTCACTCTAAGAATGCATGTCTTGGACACTTCGGGTATTTTGAAAGCTGCAGAGCAGAGATCAAGTGTTGGGAACATTTTTTAATTGTTACGTGCTAGTGTCAGTTCATAGTTCTGAAATCAGCTTTTGTCTCATTAGAAAAAGATCAGTTGCTTTTAAGCTGAATTTTGTTATTTGCACATCCATTTAGTAATTTGCTTTCTTAATTTATTTTGTGCAAAATGTCGAGGTTTGACCCTGGCTAAATGCCAGGCACCTACAACGTCTGCTCCCTATGCTCTCTCCTGCCACAGCTATGCAGAGGAGAGAAAAAACCAAACTAACACAAATACACTGGACTCACGAGTTGAGATAAACCACTGATGGAAGGAGGCACAGACACAGGGCAAACCAGGAAGTCAATTAAAGTTGCAAAGTGATTTATTAACCTAACAGAGCTGGAGGATAAATCAGAGGAAGAAATAAGCTCTTAGGACACCATTTCTTCACTCACCCCCTTTCCCTCTCAAGGCACTGTTTCTAGGCTCACCTCCCTCCCTCCTTCCAACCAACAGCTCGGGGGTGGGGCAGGGTATGGAGGTTTTCTTTGGTCAGTCCACCAGGGAGAAGAGTCCTCTACCTAGCCATGGGGTCCCTCCCACAAGAGACAGTCCTCTGCAAACTTCTTTGGCGTGGGTCCAATCACGAGCAGCAAACCTGCCCAAATTTTGCTGCAGCACAAGTTGTTGTCCATAGGGTGCCAACTTCCAAGCCGAGGCCAGGCTGTTTCCATCCCGGGAGCAAGGCCTCTCTCTCTCCTGCAAGGCCTTTGCAACTCTCAGTCTCTGGGACTCCCACTGGATCACAGCTTCCTGCAGGCATCACCTGCTCCTCTGGCATGGGCACCTCCCCACAGGCTGTGGGGGGTTCTCTGCATCCCCTGGACTCCCTGGGCTGCAAGGGGACCACCTGCTTCCCCACGGTCTTCACCATGGCCAGCAGAGGGTTTTCAGCGCCGGTGCCTAGAGCACCTCCTCCCCCACCTTCTCCACTGACCTTAGTGCCTCCATGTTGTTCTCCCTCACATTTTTTTTTTTACCTCCTCCTTCTCCTCTGACTAAAAAGAAGTGCGTGCTCGCATTGTTTTGATTTCTTCTTAAATATGTTTTCACAGAGGCGTAACTAACATCTCTCTTTGGCCCAGACTCGGCCAGCAGCATGTCCATCATCTTCAGAGCCATCAGAGATTGGCTCTGCTGGACATGGTAGAGAAATTTCCAGAATCTTTACTCAAGATGTGCAGGAGCCATCTTTGTACCCCACTCTGCTCACTGGCAAAAACTGGGCCAAGCAAAACCACCACACTTACATACATAAATTTCTTCGAAACATTACCCTTTAGTGTGAAATATTGCCTTTGAAATGTAACTCACAACATATATTTTTCAGAAATTTTCACCACAGAAGTTCAACAAAACTCTTAGCACTGGTAGTTTTACCCCAGTTTAATGAAATTATCTTTCTTTATAATTAAGAAGGGGAATTGTTGAGTAATGCAAAGTATACCTGGAAAAAAATTAGATTTGTTTTCTAATAAATACCCTGATCCATCTTTGGGCATAATTCTGCTTCATTCTTTTAAGCCTCCTTATGCTTTTGAAGGAGTATATTTTCTTCCACATACAGGTACTGAAAATTCCTATGTTGAGAAGCACTTCTGTTAGTTACATCTGTAGTAAAATGTACAGTAGTGAAAAAGAAGTGAAAGAATTCTGTAGAATAATGTAGAGTTTCAGGACTGTTTCTAGCATGTCAACTTTGCTCAGTCTGCAAGTTCAGTTACTCTTTGTTCCTAATAGATGCTCCAATAAATATTCTTATAAAGTGGTTATTTTCTTTTAATTTTAAAATAAATTTCTACTGGTCTTAAAATTTCCACAGATTATAGTATAATAAGTATTTATGGTCTTGTTAAGTAAAAGGCATATGAAAATTCCAAAAATAGATAGGACTCAGTAGACTTCAGTTAATTAATTATTACATTGGGGAAAATATTCAGCAATAGTTCTGCTGTCATAGTTCTTTAGGCATGCAACAGGGATTCTGCATCACTGCAATACCTTTAATGCTTTCTCCTTTTATAACTGTAATTCCAGTGATAGTCCCATGAATCAAGTGAATCCTGATATAAAGGTAATGGACATGTAATTTTGTTTCAGATAACATTTGGCCACTAATGAATGTAACCAAAGCACATTTTATTCTTTAAGTATTCTAGTGAACATTTTCAGTAACTCTTAGGACTAGCTTTTAATTTGTATACCCAATCAAAACAGGTTTGATGACAAGTGCATGGCTGAATGTTAAACAAAGAGATTTTCTACATAAGTAAAAGGGGCTGTTTTAATATATTCTTTTATCCATGGTTACATAGCTGAGTTTTAAACAGTCTGCAAATCTCTACCTGAACTATATAACTACCTGGCTGGCTAGAAAATTATTTTAAATAATTCTACATCTGAATTCAATGATTTGTGCTCCCTACAAGTTGCACAAAATCATGTCACAAAGATGTTTGCAGGCACAAATTAGAAGTCAGTAGTAAAGGGTTAGCAATAAATATTTTTCTAAAATAAATTGCAAAGTTACTTTCAAACTTTAAGCATCTCATAAATGTGTTACAAAATGAAGGAAACAACTGCATATTTGGAATATTTGGAAGTGTAGAAAATATAGAAAGATGGAAGTAGCTATTGTTGGGACAAGGAATAGGGGATCAAACTTCAAAGATAATTTGATGTATGCTTCAGCAAGCCTGACTTTCTTTCAGAATACGTGGTGTGGAGCTAACAGTGCTAAATTCTTCTCTGATTTAAATTTGGGCAAGTGTCTCAAATCAACTGCACGTGCTTGCAATACACAAAGCTCAAGCCCAACAGTTTTCAACTGTTCTATTCTTCCACAAAGAAGAAAAAGAATGCAGAGCTATATTAACAAAATATGTTTTCAGTTAAGATGTGCAAGGAGATATGAGCATGCAGATTATAGTGAATCAGCTATGAGAGGACTGTGTTGACAACATAGCATACATATATCAGATGATTACAAATTTAAAAGGGCAGAGATAACCAATTTCTCCCATTTGAGAAGTTTTCTAATTACACTGTAGTCTAGATTTTGAGAGCTGTTAATAGGCAGAAATAATAGTCATTAAGGAAGGGGTCAAGATACTAAGTAGAGATCTGTTCCAATGTCAGTTCCAGTGAAATGATTTGGAACAATTTTGCACTGTCTGGTGATACAATCTGGCTAGAAACAACAGCATAAGACAGAAGAACTTACTAAGATTATGAAATTTAATTACAAAAGCTGCCATGTAAAGAAGTCTGACTTTGTTTCTGTTGAATAAGAGTTTGGTTGCTTTACACATCTACAGTTACAGTCAGCTTGGGAAACAAGCAGCAGCCTTTCAACTTTGGCAGGGCTAGGCTCAGTATCTAAAAGATTTTCTTCTAGCTCATTATTTTGATTTGTGGATCAAATCATACTTAATCATTAGATATAAAATCATTTGAGAACTGATGCAATATGCCACAAATTTGGGTCTTTCCACACCCTAAAAAAGTATCTGAGCCAGCAATTGATTCAAAGTCATGCTCACAAAATGTACAATATAGTTAAGTATATGTTTTAGAAACAATTGGCATATTCAAATCTTATTTATGCACACATTAGTCCTCTAAGGGCATAATGATGCACAAAATTAGAAGGGAATTTAAAATATCGTCAAGTTTCAGTTTACCACATTTGAGTGATGTATACTCATGTTTGTGTTGTATTCTTTTTGGCCTAGATAGTGAATCAAATATCAGTAACTGAAAGTGGTTACTAGAGTGTTTTTAAGAGAAAAAATATTGAGGGAAAAAGACAGTAGAAAAGAAAAAAAATTATAATATCATAACAGAAACAAAAAGCACCTTTTAAAAAACCTGTTATGACAGAAAACATATATAAACCAATGCTGAAATATACATATATAATATTTTTATTTATAATGTGGACTAAATACCAGAAAAAGAACAGCATTGTATGCATGAGTAACACTGACATGAGAACAGGTGACTACAGGTAGTTCATTAACATTTGAGACTGAAAATTAAGCATTCAATAAATTGAATTCATAGAATCACAGAATCATGTTAGTTAAAAGAGACCTCAGTAGGTCATCTGGTTCAATCTCCTGCTCAAATGGGTCCAGTTCCAGCAGGTTGCTCAGGTCCATGAAGTCAAGTTCTGAATAGCCACAAGGCTGCAAACTCCACAGCCTTTCTCAGCAACCTGATCCAATGCTTGGCTACTCCCTGGTTCTGGAAGAGCCATCAAATTTTAGTGATTATGTGGCAATTAAGGGTGAAAAATAGCATGTTTATTCTCAAGACAGTGTTGATATATTTGTAAACAGGACCAAATGTCCATGGATTAATGTTCAGTATATACCAGCTGACCTTGCATCCTACATATCTATGAAAGAAGGCCCTCTAAAAGCTCTATTCATGAAGATGTTGATTATATACTCCAAACAAGCAAGGACATGCTTTCTTTTAGATCAAAAGAATTACTGACTTCAGTAAGCCTATGAATGCTCATTTCTAAAAACTTAGGTGAAGGAAAATGTACTGAATAGATTGAGAAAAATAAATGCAGTGCATATTTCCTGAAAGGATTGATACTGACAACTATGATGCCATAAATATTATCTGAGTGCCTTGTAAAGCAATGAAATAAATATTCCGTCATTAATAGCTGGGATATGAGAGCCATAACAGTAGGCAGTGAGAATTTAGAATTCATCAGTCAACATAATTTCTCATTTTGACGCAATTACAAAATTAATGGGCAATGTTGATGAAGTAGATCGTATACATTTGGATTCTAGTGAGGCATTTGATATGGCATCTTCAGAATTTTCAGTTTTAAATTTTGATTCAGTACTGCCTTCAATAAGATCATAACCATGCAGACTGTAAACTGCCTAAATGAGTACAAAATGCAGAAATATTAAACAGCAGCATATTAGGAAGAGGAGTGTAAGAGTTGGCATTTGTTAGCAAGAGTTGGCAAGAGTTATATTTGTTTAATGTCTACATCAGTAGTCTGAAAGAAAAAGAAAAGAGCACACTAATGAAATCTGAAGATGATATTAAATTTGAAGGAGTGTGCACATAATTAAAGAAAAAAGATTAAGAGGAATTTGAGAAATTACAGATGTGGTAAAACTGAAAAATGCTATTTGTCTTAGAAAGATGAAAGTCTGTTCCCCTTGAGGTGAGAATCTGAAACACTATTTTGTTGGAAGATATTAGTATTTGTAAAAAAGAAGGTAAATCCAGAAAATTCCACAATGTAATACCATTGGTAAGTATAACAGTGATTTTACAGGACAGTAACAACAGTTTCTCCAAATGTGCATGAAAACAAGTTTCAGTTCAGGTGATGCAACTAGGCTGGAAGATACATTGTTAAACAAGATGCATGCACAGGAAAGGGTAAATGAGGAAGCTAAGAAGAATAATGTGCAAGCAGTGACTAAAACAGAACAGAGTTCAGTTGGTTCATTGAAGAGTCTTCAAATTAAAAGATGATTGAACATACTTAAGACAAACTTACCGCATTTTATATATTTTCCAGTGATGAAAGCATCGCTTGAATGGACATTGCCTAGGACATTTTATTTTTGTGGGGACTGTTTTATTGTTCTTAGAAAACATGGAATCTCAAAAAGGCTGATGCAGGAAGAGTAGCTATGAATCAAGTACCAATCTTGCGCTTAAATAAATTTAAATATCTCCCATCAGCAAGTGGAGTAAAGTAAAAGAGGAATAACATGTGTGATATTAAGTAATGCAAGAAATCAAAAATCAAAAATCAAAAATAAAAGTAAATTTTTAAAAAATGGCAAATGCTCCATTACAGCAAACTGTAGTTCCTGCTGGGTCCATAGAAAAGTTCTTTTTAAAATGTCACTTCAGAGTCTGTGTGTCTGCTGTTGTCTTTTCAAGATTTCTTAAATACCCAAACTTTTTCCAGGCTGCCTGTTTTCTGAGCTTTCACACTTTCTGTCACACCTTTAGAAGATATAGCTGTGTATGCCCAAATGCTGCTGGACAATAAGTCATCATCCTTCTCCTCAGAGATTCTCTTGCTGCTTTGATGGCTAGGACAAAAGAAGCAGTTACATTTCTGCCAGCTGTCCTGCCCCATTCTCAGAAAGAAACACAGCATAGCTGCAAAAAAAAAAAAAAAAATGAAACAAGATCCATCCATCAAAATGATGACCCCACTCTCATCTGCATTTTCTACAGTTATACTGTATGACTGACTCAGAAGTTTGCATTACCTTCAGACAGCTACTTAGAATACTCCCTGTCCCCTGCAAGTACTACTAATAATCTGAAATTTGCTGTGTGGCTAATACCAGGAGAAACTTTTGAAACTTCTCCCGTTCCCATTTTGGTATATATTGTACACTCAAAATCTTGTTGCAGGAAAAAGAGAACAAACATGTAGAACTAAGGGGTTAATCTAATTGAAATTTTAATAGACTTATCAAAAGACAAAAATCTATCTTAGTTCAGCTGCAATGCTACCAGCAATCACAAACCAAATTAATGCAGAAAAATGTCATTAGTAATACAGGTAAAATTGTTATACAAAAAAATCCTACTATCTGCACCTTTTCTCCCGTATTGGACTCCCTGTAGAATATTCCTGTGTCCTAAGCTGATGCTGTCTATATTCCTCAGGCAGAACAGGGGACGGGTTGCAGTGACATATCAGCATTCTGGGGCATCAACAGGAGAAGTGCAATGTTCAGGGTGGAAGCTGCTGCTTCCTTGGTGTTGAGTATGCTTGGTTTTATTTTTATATGTGTTTTAACACAGTCTGTTCACATGCCCTTTCTTTTCTTTGGTTCCAAATCAATCAGTCCTCTGTTAGCTCCACTGCTGGCTTTACTTGATTTACAAAGCCACAAGCATGTAGTGACCATTGATTGATTGTGATTTGCTGTGATTGTGTTTTGTGGCTGCATTAACTGCAGTTTGTGTTTCTTGTGTGGGAAATCTGGTACTATTCTGTGTCCTCACTCTCCCAAAAAGCATTTTATTCTGCAATCAGAAAGTTCAGTTCACACACAAAGTAACTTTTACTGTGAGCTAAAGAAGGCAAAAGCATGTTTAGGCTGCTATAAAAGTGCTTTCACAACTGAAACAAGTCAGTATAGGGAGACCTGTCCTGAGTCCTCACACTGTCAGGTTAACAGAAGCCTTGTGGCCTTTACTAATAATGGTTTATTTACTGAAAAAAATCACCACCACAAAACTTTGCCTTCCATCCTTCACCCTAACACACTGCAGCCATGGTCACCAGGTAGGTACTGCTTGTTTACTCTGCCTGACAAAATAAATGGCAGCATTTCTTGGAGAGCTTTCTTAGCTTTGCATAAGATGTGGTAATTGATATTATGCTGTCACTAAGTTCCATAAATGTATCTACTTCATATCTATAAAAAACTGATGCTTTCTAAAAGCGCTATATAAGATCCACATCATAAAGAACAGTAAGTGCCACTTTATTAAGAAAAGAACACTAAAGGCAAAAGAAAAATTGCGACTTTACTGTCCTGTGAGTGTAGAGATGTTTCTATCCATCTTATTCAGTCAGTTTAATGCTACTATCTAAAAGGAAAACAACTTTCATGAACTCTGAAAACAACCATGTTTTCTCATCTGACACTCCTAAGTATCATTTATGATCTGGTGCTTCACGGGACTTGACTCTTCACTGTTTTTTATGAATTGCATGCACTATCTAGTGGACATTTGGATTCTTAAAATACAGGTGTGAGTTACGAAAATGAGAGGAAGCTAAATGGCCACATGTGCCATCTCATTCTTGTCCATCATACATCTCTAAAATTTGGTTAGACTAGCCTTATTTTAACTGTTAGGTACACATTGGTCAAAAGGAATAATTGAAGAGTATATATTATTTCTGTGGGTTTTTTATTTAACATTATAGTTCCTATTCATCTTTCCTGTTACTCTTGTAATTATGGAAGTATAGTTGCAAGTGGCAATAGCTAGGAATCATTTAATATATGAGTACAAGAGATTATTGCCATCTTTTCACAAAACAATGTGACTTTACGATAACGAACAGATATGGTTCCATGTAAATTTTAAATAAAGAAAAATACTCTGGTTTTAATTTTCAGCTAACAAAGCCCAATGCTCTTTTCAAAGATAAACATTTCCCTTGAAACATTTATATGACTGAGGGAAGCCCACTGGTGAAAATTATTGAAATTGAGACATTGTAGCCAAAAATACAAGGAAAAAAAGAAGACAAACATCTGAATATCTTTTTGTAGTGGAAAAGTCTTGAGAATATTAATTTCTTCCTAATATGCACTTTCTCCTTCGAAATCAGTCACACTGTGCCTAGCAGCCCTCCTGCTGGCTGTAAGTGGTTGAGGGGCATGGGAAGCCATCACTGCAGTTCACTTAGAGCCTTTGTGGTCATACTCAGAATTCACTGGATTTCAATCAGTCCTTTTAATAATAAACTCAGCATACATTGAATGCATATATTGCCTCTTCCTTACAACATTCTTAGGAGTGTTCTCCTAGGAGGATGTTGTAAAATGTTGCAAAATTACTTTTCTTTCTTGTTCTACATGCTTAATGCTTCGAGCTGTCAAATAATGGAGTGTAATAATGAAGCTTCCAACAGAGCACTGGACTTTTTGAGTATCTCAATATGATTGAAAGAAGTAGTTATTGATCATAAAAAAATAAAATCTTACATACGGAGAGGAAAAAACCAATTAGTTTATTTTAAATCCATATCAGTGAAAGAAAATCGCAGAATTATTTGCTCTCTGTTTCAAGAAATAGTCTTCCAACCCTATTGAAACCACTAAGGAAACATTGAAAAAAATATATTGTCATAAAGCATTTTTGGTGCTGCTGGACATAAATTTAATGCCTTTCTCCTAAAAGTGTTTGAAGACATTTTTATATTTCATTTACTTCTGACTGTTGTTCCGAAAATATTTTTAAAGAGACGGATAACACACAAACACCTTCAGAATGGATTTGTTGCTTTCACTGATAAGAAAAATGGAACATTTTTTAGGCAAATAGCAGTTGGTATAATGCACACAGACAGGTTTGAGTTTTCACTGATGCCTGACTTCTGTACTAAATGAAAATATGCTGGAGCATCCAAAGCATATAGACATCATCTTCACTGTAGTGAATGTGATGTGTAGGATCTTGGACATAAAAAGGAGTAAAATATAAGACCCAAAAGTCAAATGCTAACCAAATGTAAAAAGGTGAGATTTCCTTTGTAAAGAGATTTGAAATGTTCAGTTTCCTTCACAAGACATAGGAAACCATATTACTTGTAGGGAATCATCCACATTTGCTGTATGAAGATACAGAAAATGAAAAGACATTTAAGCTAAAACCAACCAAAAGATGTGGACTTCCCCCTAAATCTGAACAGGTTAGTCTACTTGCACTTCAAATTCAAACATTATAGGGAAGGTTAAAATGTATTAATACCTGTTAGATATAGAACGGCATATATTCAAAAATGACACATACCTGAAAAGTGAAAGTAAAGCTGTCCTAGGAAAAAAAAATAGTAGTGAAGAACTATCAAACCAAAAGTAATTCCAATGAAAAAGATTAAATCAAACAGGTAGCAAAACACCAGCAGTATTGGTAATTCTCGTTGTGCGTTGGGAGCCTAAGCAGTAAGATGCAACAATTGAATTGTAACTTTCTGCATAATAAATATGTCAGAAATTTGATGAGTGAAAAATAATTAGTCAGGTAATGTAATAGCAGGGTTCACTATTACCTTAAAATATAACATAGAGGGGGTTAAGTTTGTGTCAAAATGTAGCATAGGATCTCTATGAAATGAACTTTAATGTCTGAATGGAAAGAATATGACATTAAAGTTATGTTGTCAATTAACAAAATGAGATGGTGGCAGTGGCTATGGAGCACTGTGAATAACTAGAAATACTGCAAAGACAGAAAACATAACAATAATGGAAGATGAGTAGGCACTTAATGAAACTATCAGGTAAGAGGTTTAAAACAAATAAAGCACTTTTTCACTTAGCATGTAATTAAATTTTGGAGCTGAATGTGCTGGATGTTCTGGAAGCCAAAAATCTAAATGAATTCTAAAACCTCCTAGGCATGTTCACTGATGTCAAGTCTATAAATGCTATTAAGTACTGTGGGTTCAAAAGGAACCTCCAGGTCAGGAAGTCCCCAAGTCCCTGACACCTCAAAGGATATCCAGTGATATATCACTATAGGCTTGCCTTGTTTCTGTGCTCTCTTCCACATCAGAACACATGCTGAAGCTAAATTAGACCTTTCTCTGCTCCGCTGTGTGGTGTCATGTTCTTACAAGTGTTGTATAAGGTTCAGTTCAGAGTGATTCCTGTCTACACTATTTTTTTTCCTTTCATTTCAAAACTATTTTGTCTTAATAATAAACAAATAAACACACTCTACTGGGAGTTTTCCACTATGGTAATAGTGACTCTTACTTGATCCTAATGACATGAAAGTATTGGTAAAAGGCTGATTCTTTGATCATTTAATTTTTGAGAGCAATGGTAGTTTTAATTTGGAGGGAGGGAAGCTAGTCTGCAATATTTTAACCACTTAGCCCAGTCTGTACAAGCTGTGTAGCAAATGCTGGTCACATTCCCAGTGATAGACAGTGAGGCAGGTTTTGTTGTCAGAGGTCTTCTGTAGTTTTCTGGACTTAAAAAATGAGTGAGGCAAGTGTTGTGCCCCATTATTATGCATTCTTCCAACAAGAGAATATCAAGCATAAAAGATGCTTTCTTAACCCGAATGAACTATTTATCCTGATTGTAGCTTCAGAGTTCAGTTCACTGGTATGCTCTGACTGTGCTGCATTGTCTTAGCAGTGGCAAACATCTGTAAGCCCAACTGCATTGTACAGTCAGATCTATGCAAAGCAGGTGGAGTGAATCTCGTGTGGTTTGCCTTCAGTAGAGAACATTTGCATTTTTAAAGTGCTGAAGAGAAACTTCAGCTTTTTGAATGTAGATACTGTGTTTGGCTCCAGACCACTGCAGTACAGAAGTACACTTCTTTCCACATGTCAGACACAGGCAAAGTTGGCAGCCTCATGCTCAGGGATGCATGGAAACCACTGTTTTTCAAAGGTATCAAATGACCTCGAGATCACTCTAAATTTTATCTCCTCAAAACCTGTAATAGTGACTGCACTCCTGCACTATGCATTTCAGGAAGTGACACATCTTAGAGTTGCCACCACAATGGACAGCATGGTATGAAGTAGTTTAAGAAATGTCTAACTAGCTCCTCTGCTTACATGAGTGTGATTGTTATAAAGGGAAAGTAACTCTTGTATGTAACGATGTGGGCAAGTAGTAGACTACATTACAGTTACACTAAATGCACACATCTTCAACTGATGAGTTGCTTCAACTGTAAATGGGTTTTTTTGTTTTTCTTTTTTCTGAAGAATATAGTGAATTCCCTTGAAATCATGTTAAACTTGTTTGATGCTGGTTTAAATTGTCCCAAAGTTATTGAAGGCTGACCTAAAATCAAGACAACTCAAGCTGAATTCTGTCAATCTTAAAAATACATTTCCTAGTAAAAATTTGTCAAAGTATCAATTTAGAAATGAATGCAACATTTATGTAAAGCCTTTTTGATAACTAGATGATTGCAAAAAATGAGGAGTTAACAAATATAACCATTTGTTGCTGCCAAACTGTTTATAGTGTAGTTCAGCAAAAAGCATTTCCTTGGTATTCAAAGTACAAGGTACAGGCAGAATGCCTCTTAGAACACTCGTATTGTTGTGTTCTCCCTCAAACCCCATGCAGGTTTCTAAGTCAGTAATCAGTAGCTCCTATAGCAGGATGTGTCAAAGATCTTCCAGCTGCGTAGGAGCAGAAAAATTGTTTCAGACTCATAATTTCTGTTAACTTGTTCTTGCCATGCATAGGGACATGAGAGAGATCAAATGTATACTTTCATTTGCATCCATTGTCTGTTTCATTTGGGTCACAGTGTGGTTATAACTAGTAAATTGAGCGCGGTCTCAAAGGTAAGAAAGCTACAGTAAATATATTCTGAGCACAGAAGAAAAAAGTTTAAATGCAAGAAAATTTGGATAAAGTGCTGTGGCAGTGTCTATAATTAAAGACAGGTTATGCTCATAAAAAGCTGTCTTCCTATTACAAAACAACAGATCACAGAAGGCCAAAATACATCTTGTGTAAGTTTATCAGTACAAGTTTGCGTCTTTAGATATGGGTATCTTTAAACTGTACTATTTCCCTGTGGACAAAAAGTGAAATAACTTGCTCTTTTTGCTTTTGTGTGAAGGAAACCTTTGTGTCCTTTGTAGACTGTATGTGACTGTCAGAAAGTTGGATTCTGCTGCACTGAGTCTGAATCCTGCAGATTCACAAAGCTGAAAGAGCCACTTCGTCAGTGGATGAAATTGCAGCCAGTCACAGTGAAATGATACCCAATTACAGCTTTCTGATAAATGCATCATAATGTTCCCTAGATGTATTGCAAAGTTGTTGTGTATCAGTGCTGTTTCACTTAGATGTGTCGAACTGCAATGTCAAGAGATGAGGCCATTATTGTTTTGTTACATTGTTTCTCTCTGTTTTACACTATCTTTCCAGTGGAGGAAAAGGCTCACAAATCTCACCATGGTTAGAAAAAAAAAAAGGCTGCAAATGGAGTACCATGAAGGAGAGCATGCTGCTGGGAAGTAACAAGCACCTTTGAATTTAAGATAACCACACTTTGTGGGTGATCTCTTAAAACCCAGCAATCTGCTTCCCAAAAGCTCTACATCACAATTACACAATTGCAAATTGAATGGGACCATGAATACATCTTGAGGGGGGAGAAAGGGAAGAGAGCTAGTTATGTAAATGGAAAGGGCAAAAAGCTGTGTTTGAAACTATAAACAGCTCTTACTGAACTGAATTAATGAAAGTGGGAAGATGATCTCAGTGTCAGTATTGGTACAGCTCTGTTTCATACCTATGATTAAAGAGTCGCAGGAGAATAGATTATAAACCTCCCTTCTTTAATATGGGAAATTACCTCCCTCCTAACTTCTAGGTAAAAGTGCCTGTGAAACATGCCTGTTCTCTGGCTCATTGACTGCTGATGTCTTTTGCTTCAACCTGAGGCACTAAGAGGTTTTCGCTCCAAAATTCTCCTTCAGAAGAGAAAGATACTCTGTTGAGAGGTAGGGCATTCAGATTCCTCCAGAAATACAGAGGAATGCACCCAAGGCCTTCTGTATCCTATGGCAGTGCTTTAACCCAGAGGATAGGAAAAAAGAGAACTACATCTCTTTGACTACAATTTTGGTGAATTTTCTCTGCAACTTTTTCCAGACAAATTGGTTCAGCAAATTCAACTTGCATTTGCAAATAGTTTCAGGATATTTTCACAGGCACTACAACATAAAAAGAGAGAAAAAAAGTCATATTAATCTAAGTTCATATCTCAAAGAATCATTAATCACAACCTATCTCTCTGATTATTTCACAAAACTGTGCAGATAGTATAGTAGTGGCCACATGAGAAAAGTCTACTTGAAATTAATTGAGTGTTTGCATAGCATTTGGTGTTCTTAGACTTTTACTTTATTAGGTATAATTTTGGTCAGTTCACTGTTGGGAAAATATACTTTAGCTAGATATGATCCGGGAAGCCTCAATATAGTTAATACCAAGATGTTGGGACTAATATGAGAAAGGTGATGAACAACATGTGAACTTTTCATTTTTTTCCAAAGGTACTCCGTTTACTATATTTTGATTCTGATCATCTGTTTCTGTTCCTCAGTTACAACCCTGTTTATATAAATTACTCCAATTTACATTGAAGAGAGACTGTATATAGTTCTACAGAATCTATCCTTAGAAGCATTTTCAGTTTTCCTTTATTATGTTACTTTGAAATCACTTCTATTTTCCCATAAACATTTCCTGTGATCATTTATTTTCTTCTGCTAGCACTGAGCTCATCCAATGACTCCATCAACTCTAAGCTATTGATCTGTCTGACATCTGATTCAACCTGTTCACAGTTATCTGGAGTGCTCCAAAGAAAGATCAAAGAGATTCATTACCTACTTCTCTGACACAAAATGTCTGGAAGAATAACACCTCCCGTCAGTTGACAAGCAATTCTTGGAGATTTTTTTTTTAATGATAATTTTTTTCTTTTAATTATAAAAAAATTATTCACTTGAATAGAAAAATTGAATAGAAAATACATATAAAAAATGAATTATATAAATAGAACTCTCCTTGATTAGGCCATGGCTCCGTAAGATTTCCTGTGTACTTCTCTAGCTAAGTTGGATGCTTAAAATGAAGTTGAGTCACCTTTAAACATAACCTAACTGGAGTCTTACTCGGGAAAAGAAAGTTTTATATATATATATAAACAAAAGAATGTATTTTGAAAAAGTAATTCATTTTTATGAGTACTGAACTGCTCATATTTCAGCACATTAATTCATTGCACCAACGTGTGTAAATCAGTATTTACAGACACAAATGGAAAAGTTGCTACTAAATGCTGTTGAATATTGTTCAGATCTTCACTTGCCTTGTATTACAATGCATTTGTAAGTTCAATTTACAACAGCTTTGAGATAGGCAGAATTTATGTTTGCACTTCAAAAGTTTAAGTAAAAAGAATTCTTGAGAATCCATATTATATATTTGCACCAAAAATGAGGGAAAATAAATCATTCTTAGTTTCTTAGAATTGTGTTTAGGTCACCTGGAAATACTAGATAAATGGGTAGAAGCACAAAAGAAGTAGTAATCAGCGTCTCCAACAAAGTGAGATTGTACAAATTTCAGGTCACTCAAAAGCCAACAGAAATGGAGTTTGTTAAGGTTTTAGTCCCTGCTTCTTGTAGGGATCACCCAGTGGTCAAAGGTCTGGTTCTTGAATACAAATGTTACTATCGCTGACTTCAGAGGGTCAGGCCTATGCTTTGTCTTTGTAGTCAAACTCTCTGTACTTTTTAAATTAACTGAAATTATACTCTATCTTTGACAAAACTGTACCTACATTTTTTACTACTTCTATTGCATTATCATTATTCTATTGTATTAGTACAAGATCTGTAATATATGTTTTGGGCTTCTTAAAAAGAACTTAACCATCTTAAGCACACAGAAATAACACATGCTATAAAGAAAGTAAGGGTGTTTTTGTGTGGAAGCTAAGGAGAAACAACTCAGGGGGAAAAGGTGAGTCATCAATATTTAGGGCAGTAGAAATAAAAGCACAACTCACAGTGGCAGACAGACAGGAGAAAGGAACAGAGCGGGTGGGTGAGGCTGAAAGCAGACTCAGAGAAAGACAATAGGTTGGACTGACTCCAGGCACAGCATGGAAAACACCAAGCATTAACGCTGACAAGATACACTGTAATGTGTGCTAGAGGCAAGGCTGAGAACCTGTCTCTGTGGGAGAAGTGTCTTATACTGTAATTAACCGGGAAGTATTCAGGAAAAGAAAATATTCAAACAAAGTGTGAACTTCTGTGGAAAAACAGACTCTGCTAGCCAGACACCTAAATTAACATGTTGTAAGCAAAGTCAAAACTGTATCAATTAAATTACTTTAAGATGTTGAACCAAAGGTAACATTGTTTTTCTCTCTAATACTCTAAGATTTTGAAAGCAGGACTGTTTTTAATTCCCAAGCACTAAGAGTTTCTTTGGTAATATATGCAAGAGATGTTCCAAGTATATACTTTTTTTCTTAGTGTAGGTCATACAAAGGGCCGTAGACAGGAGACATAACTTTGAAATGAAAGTGACTCAAAGTAAATGAAGAGACCTTTCCAGATTGGTGGGGTAGAAGTGAAAGTTTCACCACCTACTCAGAGATGAGATACGTAGAAAGGACAGGCCTGGAAAAGAAGTGTTGATCGAATGAATGGCAGAGGGAAAGAAAAGTAAGTTCAGAGTTAGCCATTGTAGGTAGAAACTGGAATTAGGAAATGAAGAAAAACAGAATACGGTTATAGACTTTGGCTTAATCCTGAAGCCTTTGCCATTTTGAAAATATATTATAGCATACACATATGGGAAATCTAATGGGTTTTTAAATGTAACTTTATTAGTGAATTGCAGAGTTTCTCAAAAGTGCAAAGTTCATAGTTCATTGTGTTTATCAAGTCCTTCCCTGATATACTCCAACCCTTTTCTGAATCTGTTTTCCCCAGCAACGTGAAAACTGAAGTCAGCATTACCATTCCAGTTTTGATCTTTCCCTTGGGTGTTCTTGAGCGTCTTAGGAATTCACTGTTGAATGCAGTGAAGACTTGATCACTGTGTGATATTCCTGTCTCTGCTTCCTCTGAAGCTTGTACTTTTGCAGGTGATATGGATAGATTGCACTGGTGGCAGAGTTGCCAAGCAAAGAGTTCAAGTGGCTGGGAACACACTTTATACTCCCAGCAATACTGAATGACCCTGGGAAAACAACTTATCTTTTCTGTACAAAAAGCTTTACCACCTCTGACATAAAACTAATGTTGACCTCACTTGCAAAATTATTTTCAGATACACAGTTGTACAACTCTGTAATTTCCCCTCATTTTTAGTGGCTTTGGTAATGTGTTCATTCATTTCAGCAGTAACTTATTTAATTAGCTACAAACTAACTCCACTCAGTGATCAGTTTCTTTTCATTGATTTTATTCTGTGTCCCACTTTATCTGCTTTGTCCCTGTTAATTTTTCCAAATATTTCTCTCACAATCTGTAAAGGGAAAAGAAACTTAGTTGAAAAAGTTGCAAAGTCAGTGTGACCTGAATGAATGTGATATTTAGAGCTACTTGTATGCAGATATGGCACAAAAGAGGTGAGCTTTCAAAACTTTCATAATTGATGGGGCAAAGAAAACAGGAACTCCAAAGAAACTGCCTAAAGAACAGTTAGCTGAGGCTCAAAAGAGATGAAAAAGCTGTAGATATTGACCCTCTTTTTGAGATACTCAAGAAAGATCAATAATCTCGAGATCACACACAGTGGAAGGAAAAAAAACCTCAGAAAGCTATAATCAGAATCACATGATAGATCATAAAGAGCCTGTAAAAGAAATGTTCAGAGCAGAGTGAGAACTGAAACTGAAGTTTAAAAATCATAAAGGAATCTATGTTGCAAAAGCTAGTCAGGGAAAAGGTAGGATGGTCATTGGGTCTGCATAAGAAGAGGTTAGTTATTATGAGGTCAAATATGTATGTTTCAGAAACTAGGGAAATAGTGACAGCTCTACAAAGAGAGAAGAACATCTAGTGGAGGTTAAAAACAGTTAATGAGAAAATATATAGTTTAATATGGTAATATAAAAACATACAAAATAGAAAATATAATATTGCTGACTGAAAAATCTTAAGTTTTCCAAACAAAGCTAACCCAGAATTCCAACAGACACAGGGCAGGATCAGAGAAGAACAGAATTGTTGCTTTTCCATGGAAGCTAAATCAGATCTTAGACTATAGTAATGGGACTATTTTATCTTTTTGTTTCCACTGTGAGCTTCCTGTGATCTGTGATCACATTCTTGACTTAGTGTCACACAAATGTGTATAAACTTTTTTCTCATGGTTTGTATTATCAATGAGGGCCAGGACCACTATACTCTGTTTCTCTCACAACAGGGAAATAAGAAGTGCTTTTGTTTATACACATGTAAGTATAAATGTAAGGTAAAGTTAAACACAGGTAACACTTTCTTAGAGGAAAAAAAAACCCTAGTAGGCTGATCTACTGATTTTATATATAATACAAATTATGACAAATAGGCAAGCCTATAAATAAGGAAAATCTAAGCTATCAGCTGTATTCACAGATACCCAAGTGGTTTTTGTGTGCATGTGAAATGTTTACACACTTCTTTGTATTACGGATGTTGCTTATATCAAACACCTTCACAGTGTCTATGGCTATGCAGAGAAGAAACTCTTAGAGTTACTTATTTTTTTAAGATTGAAAGTCTTCCATAAAAAAAAGTGTAGCACTTCAGTGCCTCAGGATGGCTCTACACCATACTCACTGATTTAAAATTACTGCAGCAGTTCACTTTTTGTAATACGTGTCTTTCTTTTAAATGGTAGGGATTCTGGGCTTGCAAATGAGAAAATAATTTAAAATTATTGGTGTGCTTCATATTTTTAGGAGACCTTCATTCTTCCAAATTAGAGTTCCAATTTGTGAAGCGCTCCAATAACTTTAAAATGCTGTGTACTCTGGATCCAAACCCTAAACTTTCCAAAGTGAAGACCTTATAAAACTGTTGAAATAATTCTGAATTAAATTACAGATACATGACTACAATTTCAGTTTCATTTAATTTTAAATCCTTAATTATAAAAAATCCTAATCTGGATCAGCTCCATAAACTCATATCTTCCATTTCTGATGGTCTCGATTTTTTCACAGTCATGTTAAAAACTTTCTGTTTAATTATTGTGAATGCCAAAGTGTTGTTGGAAAAAGCTGAACCCTTTAGTATCTTTTTGAAAGGGACACTGTCTTCATTTTCTACCACACAATATATGTAGACCTTGAACTACTTGCAGGGTTATTAAGTTTTTGTATATATGGCCCACAAAAAAACTGTCAGTAGTTACCATTGGCAGAACCATCCGATGATCTCCTGTGGTAGGCTGGGAAAGCCAGAGGCAGGAGCTGATCAACATTCCGAGAGCCAGCTGTTTCCCCAATTCTTTCTTTTATCTTGCACAGCAGCAAGAATGTATTTTGAAGCTTTTCTTTGAAGGCTTTACAGTTCAAGATTTGGTCATGCATGTGCATGATTTTTGCTGTCCATCCACAACCTATCCTGAGTTATGAAGGACTAATATACAGTGTACCAGTGTTTATGCATAAAACAAATATAAAATCAGAGAAAACAGTTTCACTACTATTCAGATAGAATCTGCTGGATGCTTAGCCCAATTATGAATATTTTTTGTGTAAAACCATTGACTCAGAATTTTCTGGACATTTGCAAAGCAGAGAGTGGAGCAGCATCCCGTGCAAAGATAAATTTTATGCATAGCACTTCTATAATTCCATACAAAACCAACTGAATGCTCAGAAATGTGAGGGAACAGGAGTGAAATCTGTATGCACACTTTGTTGAATTGATATGTTGGCATTTGAGTTTGCTATATGCGCACATAATTTTCCCCATAAATGTGTCAAATTGCCCAAAATTTCATTCAGCTACAAACTATTACCCTAGTCACAGAAAAAAATGCAAACAAATATGTGACCTTCTTTATATTTGAAATAAAGAACAATGTGTTTCCCCTTAGCCTGCTAAAGAAGTAGAAGGGAGCTCAACACTTGACATTGATTTTTTAAAGAAGGGCCACACTTACTGGTACTTTCTGTCTCACAGTGCTCCATTGATGCCAATCACCTTAATCAGCTGAATAAACTCACTTCATGCCTGCTGTGCATAACTGAAGAGGTACAAACGAGCACAGCAAAGCACACCAGCAAAACTGGCTCAATATGTTAGGGATGACATAAAAAAGGCATTAGGTTTAACAGCTAAGCAAAAACAATCAAAATCGAGGAGATATGCAGGAATGCTGGTATTGAATTTTATTTGACCCTGCATAAAAATATATTTCTATGTCTTCTCTTAGCAAAAAGTAGTTGGAACAGTGATTCTTCATTCTTCTGTTAAAGCTTCTTTTACATTGATAGATGCTTTCCCTTACCTTTGAAAGGATATGCTAACTTAAATACCAGAAGTTCAGACTTCTAGTCAGAATAAGTGATCCAAATGTAGTGAAATATTTTCATCTTAGAGAGTGGAGTAAAGCCCCCTTCTCAGAGTTCTGCCCTCCCTTTCAAGCCCAAACTTCATGAGGTTTTGAGCTGCCTGGGGCTAACTTAAGACTAGAAGACAAAAATTGGTGTAAAGATGCTTATTGCAATGCCAAAGACAGTACAGGCTCCTGTTATGAATAAATGGCAAGCAGATCCAAATGTTTTTACAGTTGTCATGGGAAGTTTATTGTCGGGGTTGACTACATGGGAGCAAATATTTTGCATGTACTCAGTACCCACTGACATTTCTTCACACCAAAGGCACCTCCAAAACGCTCACAGTTTTTTCTGGTAGTGGGGGTGGCTCTCTTTTTGTACCACATCTGTAAGCAGATAGAATTAGTTAGTTCCCAACTGTCTTAGTTCCTCTTTTCTTTCCTTCAGAGTCCAGCTTCAATCAATAACCACATTACTCACTTTTTCTGCTTGCTTTAACCCAAAGTCTTACAATTAAGGATCAGGTTACAGCTGTGGATTTGACCCAGAGAATCTTCCTGATGAGATCCTGAATCAGTTGCCAGTCTTATCACCAGGAAAAGGAGGGCAGTGCTGGGATGTATTGTTTTAAACTCTACTACTCCACTGACCTGCCAGTGGGAGTCCCCAGCCCAGCTGCAAGCTGGCTCTCTGCCACCACCACCTCTGAACAGGAAACTCTGCTTTTAACACAGAGAAAATCAGTGCAGTGAGCAATGGGATGTGAGAAATTACATGCAAGCAGTATAGTTATTATGGGAATTTTTTTTTTCCATATGTTTTCTAGCCATTTTTCCCTATTCCCCATTACAAAGGGAAGTGTCAAGAAAAGGAACAAAATTAATCAGGTGAGCAGCAGGAGAAAAAACTACTCACAATAAAAATATTTCCTCCTAAGAAATGTTCATAGAAGTTTTCATTTTGGAATATTGGATAAATTAATTTTTCTATACAAATTTATAGAGCATAAAGAAAATAAATAACATCATAACTAGAGAATTTTGGCCCTTTTTTGGTTAATATTTAGGAATTTTACATCTTAAATACCTGTGTTTCAGAGAAAGTAAGGAAAATAATTCCTCTGTCATGCTGACAAAGAGGAAATCACTTAATATACCTAAAAAGTTCTTGTCTAGAAATCCTTAGGGGGAGCCTTACATGTTCAGTAAACCTTATGTGAGAATGACAAAAACTTGTTACATGAAAAATGCATGTTACATTTATTCATAGCAGACCATCTGAACACACTGTTCTTGTTCTGACATGTGAGATGAGAACCTATAATCAGCTGACCTCCTTTCATCTAGAGATAAGAGATTACTTTTATGGACTTGTTTGGGGGTTTTTTTAGAAATTTATTTCACATGTAAAGAAGGAGAAAGCTGGAAATGAAGACTGTGTAAATTTTATGCAAACTTTTAGTCTGCCTTGAATTCCAGACCCTATTGACAGAAACATTGATTTTCAGATTTAGACTAAAATTTCTCAGATTTTGGCTGGTTCAATATTTTAAAATATGAACTACTTGAAAAAGTAGGCCCTGCTTTTTGTTAAAACTAAGTGAGTGTTTATTGAGGAAGCCAAACTCAACCAACAAAAGTTCTGACTTGTGCTTCATATTCAGATAAAACACAAAACCAGAAAATATCAACCTGGATTCAGATTTTACTTCAGCCTCTTCAAAGAGCTCTACCAGAAACTATCTTTTGGAGGGACACTCTTCATTGTATGTGCACTGGGATTGCATCTGAGTTTGATGCCATCTACTCATATTAATCTAATTGTTGTGTAAAAATCATTTTAAGAACACTGAAACTCTCCAAATAAGTTTAAAAACACATGCTCCAAAAGTCTTTATCTATAATTACATAAAATTAAAAGATACTCTGAAAATTGTGCCAAAATAGTTCTTGAATTTAAATTCAGTTTCTCCAGTTCAAAATTGCCAGTTGCTATTCTGGCTATTGTTAATGGGTGTGTACCATATTGATTTGGAACTCTACTGCTATATGCTTGCCACCACTTTGTGATGTATAAAAATGCACATATGATTTTAGTGCTATGAGATCTGGATTCTCAGTCCTCATTGTTGCAGAATTTTTTTTATAGTGATCCCACAATGACTGCTTTAGAAAAGAATGAGGATTTAAAATGGTGCCTATTCCCCCTAAGTATCGTATATTTCTGAGGCATTAAATTGTACGAAATTTTTAAATGTCCAAACCTGTCATCAGCTTGGCAAGCAGGCAGCACAGATGTGACAGAAGGAATATTAAGGGCTAATTTTATAACATCAATCTGTTTTTGTCATCAGCATATAAATGAAATTTAGGCCCACATTGACAGATCAGATTATTGAAGAGAATCAGGTGCAGATTAAAAATCAGGGCCTTGAGAAGAGAAACCTGTGTGACACCTGCAGAGAAATTTTTGTGGAACTGATCAAGCCACAGGAGGTAAGACAATCTCATTTGGGTAGAATTAAGTAGAACCAAGACATAACACTTCAAAGCACCTCTTACAAAGAATTGAATATCTACTTATGTCAAACACAGCTATAGGTAGGAGGCTAACTAGAAAAAATTCTGCTTAGATTGTCAAGGAGCTGCTGGTGACTATAATGATGAAAGGTCAGTAATGTACTGTGGTCTGAAACCAAACTAGTTCTGAAAGAGCAAGTGCCCATCATAAGGCAAACAGAACAACCATTGATTCAAGAGAATTAGCAAAAAAGACCCAGATTATCAAATCAATTACCTAATTATAACAGAAATTAAAGTTAAAATTAATTTCAGGGTCCTAGACAAGTTTTTACAGTGACTGACATGAGCCTGAATAAGTTTTCCTGAAGCAAAGTTAGGGTATTAACAGAGCACATAGAATCAGAGAATTATTTCATTTGCAAAAGACCTCTAAGATCACTGGATCCAATCATTAAGTACAACACTAAACTATATTCCTAAGGGCATCTACACATCTTTTAAATACCTCTTAGGATACTGATTTAACCACTTCCCTCAGCAGCTCATTCCAATGCCTGAAAATCCTTTCAAAGAAGAAATTTTTCCTAATGTCCTATCTAAACCTCCCCTAATGCAACTTGAGTCCATTTCCTCTTGCCCTCTCTCGAGACTTGGGGACACTCCCACCACACTACATCCTTCTTTCAGTCAGTTGTAGAGAGCAATTGAGCCTCCCTTGAGCCTCCTTTTCTCCAGGCTAAACACCCTCAGCTCCCTCAGCTGCCCCTCACAAGACTTGTGCTCCAGACCCTTCCCCAGCTCCGTTGCCCTTCTCTGGATCACCCCAGCACCTCAATGTCCTTCCTGCAGTGAGGGGCCCAGAACTTGACACAGCACTCAAGGTGTGACCTTCCCAGTGCTGAGTGCAGGGCAGCAATCACTCCCTAGTCCTACTGGCCACATGATTTCTGATCTAATCCTGTCAAATTGACAACTGTGTTTGAGGAGACCTAACAGTGAATATTGCTTTGGGTTTGAAGCACTGTTTAGTTTAACCATCAACTTGAGTACAAGAAACAGTAAAAACATTAAGAGTAATGAGGACGTGATCACCTGCTATTTTGAAGAGAAAAAGTACCAAATCCTAGCCAAAAAAACAGGAAGGTCTGTGAGCATGTTACTTTATTACTAAGAGAATCAAAGCAATTTGTCACACATGCTAGAAAGCTCTCCCAGGTTACCTTCAAGTTTTTACAACAGTAGCAGAGGAATCAATCAATCCATGTAAGTGTGTGCCCAAAAGTAAAAGTATTTTCCCATGCTGTAATTAGTATAATGACTGATAAATATCCAGTGGTTACACATTGATAATAGATAACAAAAGGCTGATTATTGAGCCCTGGGGATGCCTCAAGTCTGATTCCACATGAATGATTAAAAGTTGTCTGTAGGGTGTTCAATCTATTAGAAGCATTCAAGTGTAATGCAAGTAATTCCCAGACATGTTTCAGGAGTAGAAAGCAAAATTTCATGGTTTGTAATATGAAATGTTGCAGTAAACTTACAGAGAAAGGAGACGAAAACCCTTGTCACGGTTTGTCAGCAGACCATTTTTCATTCTTTATCTACTAGGAGGGGCTTTGAAGCAGACTTGAAGTATTCTTCACTAGCTTTGTTCCAATTGAGCAAAACTCAAAGAAGTCCCTCCTACGTGAGAACCTTGGCAAAAATTAGGGAACTTGAAATTAATTTGTCTAAAAAAACAACAAACAAACAAACAAACAAAACAAAAACAAAAACAAAAAAAACCAAAACACAAAAAACCACCAGAAATTAAAACAAGAGGGGGGAAAAAAAAAAAACCAAAAACAAAAACAAACCCAAATCAAGAGAGAAGGGGGAAAATTAGTGTCCTCAAAATATGATTCATAATAGGCAATGCAGTGGACAAAGAGACAGCTACATAGGACAGAATGAAATATTAAAGAAGGGTACCTGAAATATTTTTATCTTCAGTGTTGGGTACATAAGTAGAAATAGACATGGAGAATCAAGACAATTCAAGGAGGCTTAATTCAATACTTTACAGTTGTAGATGACATTACATGTTTATGGACAATTGTCTAGTTGCTTTCACGGAGGAGGATCAATGAGCCAACACATCTATTATATTAAGGATTTTTATTATGGTCTTTTATATGATGAAATTTGTCATGGCCTTCAAGAGTATTTGCTTTTGAAGCTATAATTCTACCATCATTTTCCTTCTGAATGCCTGAAGATTTATGTAAACTCTTCCATCTCAAAGAACAAAGTTTCAACTACAACCTCTTATACTGCTGTTGAAATTGAATAATTCTGAAAAAAAAAAAAAAAAAAAAAGTAGCTTTCATAGGGGTAGAGGGATGAAATTACATAAACCCTGCTTCTGTAGCCAAATTGCTTTCAAAGAGAATAGAATCGGGGAAAATTTTGGATTCTGGGCACATTTGCATCATGTTTGCATTCTGGGTATCTTCTGCATCAGCAATTATGACATAGCCCTGAAAGCAGGCCACAGTCCAAGATTGTTTCACATTTCAAGAGTGGGGCACACCTGTGTTTCTACAGAAAATCATAATCTGTTTTACTTACTGGTTCCATAATTCTTGTGTTCTGTCTGTGGTTCATTTCAGCCTGAAACATGCCTAGGGCGTTACTTGCAGCCTGGTGCCACAGGGCTCAGTGGCCTGGCAGGTGGGACACCGGTAACTCAAGTCCCCCCACAGACCACAAATCTGAGAAATTCTCTCGCCTTCATAATACACACAGATGTTTTAAAACCTTTTTCCCCTTGTGCTAATGCCAGTGCAAATGTTAAGGGGCACATCCCTCACACAGACCAAAACTTTATGGCTTTCTGTGTCTGATTTTCTTCCTGTTCTAAGCAGATCAGCACAACATAAATACACCGTGCTTGCCCAGTAGTCCTGGATCATCCAGGGTCAGCCAAAAAGCAGCCAAAAGATCTGCCACAGCAAACTGAGGGTGAGAAGCACTCTCCGAACATTCTCAAGAGGCTAAACCAGAGGTGCCTAGTACCTACACTGCATCCCACCATGTTTTAGTAAGGAGAAAAGATAAATTTCCTGATGCTTATCTCACCTCCATTAAGACAGCAGTTCTTTTCTATTAATGCTGAAGCTATCTGTGGGATTCATTGTACATAAGATCATGACGAGCTCTGTGTTTAAGGACCTGCCTTAAACCAGAGTTCAGGATAGATGTGTAAGATATGAGTGATAGAGAAAATTCTTCTTAAATGAAGAAAAATGAATCTTAGTGGTACAAATAAAAATTTTTAAATTACACTGAGATCAGCTTACACAGTAAGATGCATTGGGAAGTGATAATTTTGTGGCTAGTATGCAAATCTGTAAGGATGTTTTATCAGCCTTGAGTGTCAGCACCCTGTCCTGCTGCCTGGCCAGGATTTCAAAGAAAGTATGAAAGAATCAAACAGAACTTGAATGTTTCTTGTGATATAGGAAAAAAAAAAATCTGTGATTAGTATAATTAATTAATGGACATTTGTAAGCCATTCTTGCAACACCATAGGAAAAGACATCTCAAGGTCCTTCCTGGTTCAATATATTGTATTAATTTGCATAACATTTGCTCATTGTGCTAGATAATACAGTTTTTCCTAAAGCTGGTTAATAAGGATCCCAGCCTCTTCAGAAAGGTGTTGAAACTTTTGATTGCCCTCAATGGATTAAGAAAAAAATGAGAAAAAAATTTTATTCAGGGCCACAATCATTTTATGTGTCCTCTTGTCTACATGTACTTGGATTGTGGTATGGCACCTTGACCTCAGAGAGCATCAGGAATGGGTAGCTCCACAAGGAAAGGTGAGGCTGACGGCAAAAGCTCAGATGAAAGGTGCAGGTTCAGCCATAGCCCAGTGATCACCAGATAACCTGTAGTGATGTGAGAGGTCTGAAATCAAGCAGGGAAGTCAAGCCAGCAAGGCAAGGTCAGGACTGGCATAGTGCAAGGCCAAGGACATCATAACAGCGGTGTAGCACAGACATGGACCAAGGGCAGGGGCCTGGGCTTCAGTGCAAGTATGTGCATGGAGGTCCTAGCTTTTCACACCTTTTTTCTTATGGCATAGGAGTTTTCCCAGCAGTCAAAAAGGTAGATAGTTCTGGCAGATCAGAAGTGACCCTGAGCACAGGGAGCCAAGCCTCTGGGAAGTATGGGGATGTAAGAGGTCACAGAGGAGGTTTATGGAACAAGACAGTTTTAAACTCATCAGAACAATCAAAGCCTGTTGGCAAAATGAAGGCTCTCACACTTGATAAAAAAATACAACCTTTATAAAAAGTGTTCTTTCTAATTGCCGGTCATTTTGGCTTTGTTTTTTTAATTCTTTACATGTAATATGCTGCAGTATTAGCTTATGTCTTCTTTGGTCCACAGAGTTTCTATTTAACTCAACAGGAGTTGTATGCAGAGATAAATAATTTTAAAACAATTGTTTTTTCAGAATTATAAAAAATTCAATATAGGGCCTTATCCACCTTCTTGGAGGGGATATAGCTTGTCAAATCTAAATAACTTCACAGAAAACACTGTACCTCACAGGAGGTCACTGTGTAAGAAAATTAGGCATTTGATCACTGACCCACTTCATGTTTCAGTTTCACAGACTGAGTTTAACTCTGTGGTGGAAAGAATTTACTAATACTGTTTGAACTATTTATTAGTCACTTTTACAAATCTCATTGTTTTTCAATGTGATGAATACAATGCTCAACAAGGGAACTTTTCCACAGAAAATCAATTTTATGCAATATTATTGTGTTCCTGTATAGAACAATAAAACACTGAAAAAATATTTCTTATTATCATTGATTTCACTATGGTGTGCTTTATAGCTTGGATTTCTCAGTGTGTCAACTAATTAGCTTCACAGATTACTAAGAAAATTCAACTGCTTCCAATTGATTGTTATGAACATATAAAATAGTTTCTGCATCATCTAAAAATGAAATATGGCCTTTTAAATATTTAAACTTTACTTCCCTTTTTTGTGAGTCATGATACTCTGGTTTATGTTCCATATTATATTCCTGTTGAAGCACTGTTCAGACACTTAAGATAAGCCCAATGCTTAAAAACATGTTCAATTTGATTGTAAAGTGTGTATTCAGATTATAATAAGTGTTTCAAATAAACGTACAGATTAAGTCTCTTAACTGGCAAATGGGGAGCCTGTCCACCCCAGAGATTAGGCTGTTTCACTTTTTCTGTTCTGAGCCTGAATGCCACAGCAATTTCAATTCCTAAATTAGGCAGTTTAAATACACCCCCGAGTCAATTACACAAAGCCAACACTTCAAAGTCAGGGTAAGTGGCTGTATGAATGTCTCCTTCCTCCTCTCCCCAGCACACACACACAACAGAAGCCCATATATGACCTTGAACACACACACACTGCAGACCTGCTCCAAAGCTGTCAGAGCCAGCTGAAACTCTTCTGCTTACTTCAGCTGGTTTTGGATCTTGCATTTGCATTTGTAAAACAGTTCTGCTCAGTTCTGAAATCTAATAGGTCACATCTGTGCAAATCCTGAAACAAGCATACAACAATTAAAAAAAGAAAAAGGTCATAGAGCTTTCTAAGCCATGCAGATAAACTGCCAAGCTTTTACCTTTTCCAGTTCCCAATTTTGTGCTCAAATGTACCAGATACAGCACAGTCCTATTACAGTCATTGGTAGTGGAAGGCACTTCAGCACTTTCAGGAGTGCAACTCCCTTTCGAAGAAATCACTGGCTTGTAGCACAAAGTGAAGGAGGTTACTCAAGAGATCACTTACCCTAGCCTCTTACCCATTCCCAGTAGACTGTTCTGTAGGCTGCTCTTAAAAGCTTGAGATGATGGAGATTCTGCAGCTCCCCAAGGCAGTATGATCAAGGCTTCGCTGTATCTAGAGCTGGGAAGTTTCCCCTAGTAGCTCCTACCTCAGTCTAAGCGCAGCATTTTTTTCCCAGTGTCTGGCAGGAAAGAATAGGACTCTTTCTCTTCCTTGCAACTTCTTATACATGAGAAAACTGTTGTCCTGTTTCCTCTCAGGTTTTTTTTTTTTTCCTCAATTGAATATGCCAGTTGTTACAGCTTTTCTCATAGGTCATGTTTTCAGGATCTTTTATCTTCTGTGTTGTTCTCTTCTGTGCTCTCTTCAATTGCTTTGCCTTTTCATCGAACATTGTGTGTTAAATTGGGCATTGCTCTGATGCCTGGTTTCAGTAGAGGATTAAACTGTCAAAATATTCTCTAGACACATATGTATTTCTATTTTTTTAAATTTTCGTTGGACTTGGAAAGGAAAGGGAATATTTTATGTCTCATATTTCTTAGAACACTAATCAGAGTAGAAGATAGTAAGTCTAAACATCAGATCGCAAAGTTTGTCTACAATATATAACCAAATGCCAGATATTGACCTGGGCCTACTATGCCATCAAGATTCCAGTCACCCAGTTCAGGCTGCTGTTGGTTGTCTTTCAAGAGTAGATTTCTTCTGCATATCCTCCAACCATCGTATTTGTTGGATTTTGGATTTTGCACATCCTTCAGTCAGATGAGTTTGAAATCTATGTAGTTTTGCTATTTTTCATATTAGTCTCGAATTAAAATACCTATTACCTTGTGACACAGAAGAGAAGGTGGGAAGAAATAGATCTTTTCTTAGTACTAAATTTTTAAAATAGGATAGAGGAAGTGAGTGCAAAAATGATGTGGCTTTCATATGTTGCAGGGTTGACTCATAAGCTGAAAAACGTGGTTGAGAAATATGATCAAACAATGTTTTAGTGACCTATTAATCTAATGAGATTCCAAAGAGGAACTGCAGACATGAAAGATTAGCTGGAAAGGGAAGCAATTGTGGTTGATAGTGAATACAAAATGAAATACCGTATGTGGCTGTAATTTGATAGCTAGAATCATAAAAATATACACATTCTGTTTGCATGAGCTTTTCACACAATTCCCTTGGGAGTTAGTGAAGAATTTGCTTTTCCAAAAGAAAGCTTTGGTAATTTTATATACTGTCTTTTCTTTTGTGAAGCAACCATCTTTCATTTACCCAAAACTAAAAATGAACAGTTAAAACAATTATTCTATTCCTCTGCATATAAAGCATGGTGTACATTTGTGAAAGGACCCAAAGCTGGTAAAACAAAAAATGTAGGAGTCACAAGATAGCTGGAGGCCTCTTCCCTTCATTAATGTGATGACTTACTTGTCATGGAAAACAGTGCTTACAGTACATGCATTTATGGCTATGTTTGAGATGTTGCCTCATGGACACAGATGCAACATATCCAGAAAGACTTTCATAGAATCTTAGTATGACCTTTGCAGGTTCTGGCAGCAATTTCACAGGAAATCTCTAAAAACAAATAGAGATAAAGAAGTAGGCTTGTGTGCTGACTACAACAGCACGAACTCAGAAAAATTCTTATATAAATTCTGTGAAAAAATCCCCAGAATTAGCACACAATCAGGTTGCAATTTTTGTTTGCATTTCAACTTTCAAAAACACCATTTCATTATATACATGGTAGCATTACAGACAGATTCTAAATAGAATTAAATATGTAAAGATGGGACTATCTACATGTATAACATTACATAGACAACTGTGTGAATGCTCAGTCTGAGTTATATGAACTCAGTGATGTGTCTTGTATATCAAGGCTTCCTTAGTCAATTCAAAGGAAGAACATACTATGTAAACAAGTTAATTTTAAGAGAAAAACACAAGATTTAATGGCAGACTATTTTTGAAGCATTAGTGAAATCTAATGTTGCAGGTTTTTTACTCTTTACATTTATCTCTAAAATAATTTTTACAAAGTTGATTAAGAGACTACATCAATTTACGTTTAAAACAGAAATTAAGTGTTTTGAGGAAAATATTGTACTTACAAACACACCTGTTTCCCATGATTTGAGATAAAATCCTATTCACATAATTTTGCTATTTTTTCTAATTTACTTCTAATGCTATTATGAGCATAAATTGCTATTAACCTTATGTGTCAAAAACTTTTAAATATTTATTCCTCATATCCAAGACCATATTCCCTCATGTTCTTCTCCCATTCCTCAGTTTTGCCATTACCCTTTGTATGCTCTACGTTTACTACGGGCTTGAGCAGAACTTATATTAACATCATGCAGGTAGTGCTGGATTTGTCCTTCGTGGAGCAGAAGTTCACATGCATCACTGTTAAATGAGGATAAGATATTTGAAAACCTGTTAATTTGCTGGGGGAGGTACATAAACATGCTGAACACAGAACTCACAAAGATGTTTTAGGAAAGTTTACAGAACTTTTAATTAAAGTGCCATCTGCTATGTACAGACATAAAAGAATTTCTTGGACAGAATATGCTCAGAGGCATTATGCAATAATCTTCGCTTCTTCCTGACACCCATCTCAAGTGTTTCTTTTCCTCATAGCTGCTCCAGGCAATGGTCTTTCTTCAGCTGCATTGCCATCCTTCTATCCCTTGTCAGGAAGTCCTCCCTTTCACACCACAACCTCACTTTTACACTATGAGGAGCACAAGGGTAGCTGCATCAATAATATTTTCTCTCAGATGTAAGTGTTCATTTTTCTAATAGGTACTTCCATGGAAGTCTTTCCAGTCAGACAGTTTCATGTGGGCAGTGAAACTATACATGAGTTTCACATGGTTTCACTCATGGACGAGCTACAGAATCCAGGTAGAAAGTAGAGCAGCATGATCTCTCTTGCAATATACTGACTTCTGCCAGGACTTGTACCAACATTTTTCCCAATAAATGTACCTTTCCCAGTGACATTGAACAGTAAAGACTGACAATTAACTGGGACAATGTTAGCATGAACTTTGCTTAACAAAGGAACATTTTTTGCAACTACTAGCAAATATTTAATTGCCTCCTGATATTGTCAACAAGTAAATAAGGAAAGGGGGTCTTTTCCTGGATGTTCAGCACAAGTCATACTAATAATCTTGTATAGGTACTGTGGACTTCAAGTGACTTCTTTTAGGAACTGAAGCATTTGAGAAACATCAAGACAAATAGTTCTAGATCATGGAAATTACAATGTTGGAATGTATTATCAGTCATTTTTCTTTTAGAAATTGGAGAGGAGGGGCTGATGAGGGAGAGGAATTGCATTACATGTATAGAGGGGCCTTTAAAACATGTTTTGATAGAGAAGCATGTTTCTGTGATTATCATTAGTATTTGCAATCAAGTTGGAATTGATTGCTAATTCTGCAAATTGTTGCAGAAAGCTAATAAATTAACATAAATCTGTTTCCTGTATTTTCTGCACTCTGGTTTTAATCATTAATAATAATAAATATTATTAATAGAAATTACAGTGATACTATAAAGATTATTTATTTTAATTTACATTTTTTTAAAGGTCATCAGAATTAAAATTCAGGAATGATGTGCTCTGATTATCAAGTGCAGCAGCGTAGTATTTTGCCATATAGAATTTGTGACCACTGATCCTTACTTTTTAATTTTAATTCGTTGATATTTTGTGATTCTGAGATGGAAATAGCTGTGATTTCACGAGAAAGCTGAGCATATGAATACCTTTGCCTATATGAGCAAATCTGTTGAAATCACTGGTATATGAAGTTATAGACATGTTTAAATATTATGCTGATTCATGGTCTTAGAGAAGCAATAGATTATGGCATTTGTGAATTCCATTTCCTACACTAAAAATATGAATTTTACCCACGGAAAGTTATTCCAGAGTTAAAATTAACAAAATTAAAAACAACCCAAACTTTAAAGAAAGTTCAGTAGAAGTAGAATTAATTCTGTTTAAAATCTATTGTTTGATTATTTTTTAATATTTAAGTTAAAAATTGGAAATTTGTGACACAGAACAATGGAGCTGTCAAATATTTGTAATTTTAAAGTGACTGAATTAATATTTTTCTGAAGCAAGCTTTCTTAAAATCTCATCAAGGAGTACTAGTATTAGTGTTTTTATAATTCTTTTATAGGAATCTGCAGGCAATTCCAGTTTGCATTGTATTACGTATTGGTTTAATTATCATTGAAAATGAACGATGGTTTAATTCAACTAATGCTGCAATCCTTTTAATTAGTTTAAAGTTAGATGGCCTGAAAGATAAAAGGACATTAGACATTAAAACACAAGCAAAGTTACAGCTGAGGTCATTTTTTCTGTATTTCTGACCTTCAATGAGTGCTTCATTCCTCCATTTTTCCAAAAGTGCTAACATATTTGCATGAGTTTCCATCATATAACCTTTAGAATGAGTTACTCTTAAAGCATTTACTAGTACTATTTTCATATGCACCCACCTGTAAAACTAGATATCTTACTCATTGAAAGCATAGGGCAAGAAAGAGCAATAAAAATTTTCTGAGGTAAGTTAAAAATAGTTTTCTGTTCCTATAAAATAACTCCTCTGTACATTTTCTTTAAAATGTCATGGCTTCAAAGTTTGATAGCTGACAGCCCTGCAGGGTTAGAAGCAAGGTCTGTGAGTCCAGTTGCAAAGCTGAGGATTTTTGCCTTTACAAGTTATTGCCTCTAGCCCTGCAGGACTAGTAGGTATTGGACTTAAATGTAGTGACATTTTTAAATACAGAGTAGATGTTGCTGGCTTGGGATTAAGACTTGACCACTCTAAGGGTCAGGAAGTATAATTTTATAGGGAAAAAGGCAATGCTGTGAAGAAAAGCAGCAAATATTTTTATGAGTGCTTAACAGTTAAGATCGTGCACAGAATAAAAAGTGCAAAGCCATCAATAGGGTAAATCTAAAAGTAGACCTTATGAAGTATATCAAAATCAGATGAGATACAATAACAAATATCACTATGCAGCATCTATTATGTATGTTTTATATATATACACAAAAACATATTTCAATATAATACTGTAATATATTTCAGGATGTGAGTGTACTTGTAAAATCCCATTCTATACTATAAATTTAAGGACATAAGAAATTCTCTCTCATACAAGATAAAACATTAATTCAAAGCAATAAAGATTAAATTCTGTTCAATGTCCACTTACATGATGCCAAGAAATTTAATTTGTAAGTTTAGGATGTCATAGCACCTCAATTTTATATTGAGACACAGCTAAGATACTGCTGTCTCAGCTCTGTGTTTTGGGTTTAATATGCCTATAGAATCATAGAATCATAGAATTAGTAAGGTCGGAATGACCTCTAAAATCATCAGGTTAAACTATTAAGCCATCGCTGCCAAGTCCACCACTATACCACGTCCCTAAATGCCACATCTAAGTCTTTTAAGTAACTCTAGGGAGGGTGAGTCCATTACTTCGTTGAGCATCCTATTGCATTGCTTGACTAGTCTAATCTTTCCTAATGTCAAATCTGAACCTCCCCTGGTGCAACTTCAAGCCATTTCCTCTTGCCCTGTCACTTGTTACTTGGGAAAACAGACTGACTCCCACTTCACTACCCCTCCTTTCAGGGAGTTGTAGGGAGCAACTTGTGCTCCAGACTCTTCGCCAGCCTTATTGTCCTTATCTGGACTCACTCCAGCACTTCAATGTCCTTCTGGTGGAGAGTGGCCCAGAAATGGACACAAGATTTGAGGTCTGGCTTCACCAGGGCCAGGTACAGAGGGACAATCACTTCTCTTGCCCTGCTGGCCACACCATTGCTGGACAGGCCAGGATGCCATTGGCTTTCCTGGCCACCTGGGCACAGCCGGCTCATGTTCAGCCAGATGTGAACCAGCAACCCCAGGTCCCTTTCTGCTGAGCAGCTTTCCAGCCACTCTGCCCCAAGCTTGTAGCGCTGCCAGAGGTTGTTGTGACCAAAGTGTAGGATTTGGAACTATGCCTCATTGAACCTCATGCTGTCATTCTCATCCCATCGATTCAGTCTGTCAAGATCTCTCTGTACAGCCTTCTCACCCTCCAGCAGATCCACACTCCCACTCAAATTGGTGTTGTCTGTGAAGTAATTGAGTTCAATTCCCAATCCAGAACATCGATAAAGATTTTAAACAGGACCAGCCCCAATACCAAGCACTGAGAAACTCCACTAGTGGCCATCTGCAAACAGGATTTAACTCCATTGACCACCACTCTCTGGGCCCAGTCATCCAGGCAGTTTCTGTGCAGTGAACAGTCCATCTATCCAAGCCATAAGTAGCCAATTTGTTCAAGACAATTCTGCAGGAGACAGTGTCAAAGGCTTTACTAACGTCCAGAAAAACTACATCTATAGCCTTTCCCACATCCACTGGACAGGTGACCTGGTTGCAAAGATCAGGTTGGTTTAGCAGAACCTGACTTTCCTAAACCCATGTTGTCTGGGTTTCATCCCCTGCTTGCCCAGTATATGCTGTGTGATGGCACTGAGGGTGATCTGCTCTGGAGATCAGAGGAGCAGGAAGGAGGCCACACTGAAGGCCTGTAGTTCTCTGTATCTTCCTTCTGGTCCACCCTGTAGCTAGATGTCACATTTGCCAACTTCCAGTCGGCTGACACTGCTCTGTTTAGCCAGGAATGTTGGTAAATAATTTTAAGTAGCTTTGTGAACATTTTCACCAGCTCCCTCAGTACCCTTTAGTGGATTCCATCTGTTACTGATGCATTTTTCATTGTCTTTTACAGCAGTAGCCTGATTAAGTTCTACTTAGGCTTTGGCCCTTCTAATTTTCTTCTTATGTAACCTCATGACATCCTTGTAGTCCTCCTGAGTTGCCTGCCCATTCTTTCAAAGCCTCCCTTTTTTACCCTGAGTTCCAACCAAAGCTCTCTGTTCAAACAGACCGGTCTTCTCCTCCAGCTTGTCTTTTGGCCTGCTCCTGCATCTTTAAGATTTCCTTCTTGAGGAATTTCTGGCCTTCCTGGACTCCTTTTCCCTTCAGGACTTCGGTGAAAATTCCAAGCTAGATGAGCCATCGTCCTTGCAGTTGTTCAGTTCCACTTGCAAAGCCTCATGCTATTATGCCAGGGCACCTGAAAAGTCACAGAGAAAATGTGCCTGCTGTTCTAGGCAGGAACTTGTTGCCATTGCTCCCTATTCCTTAAGTAACTGCTCATCCAGGGGGAAAGTGGACAGGGACTCCTCCATATTGTGCACCCTGTCTGCCTGTCAGGCCTGTCCCAGGGAAAGTAGGGTGAAATTCCAGTGCTCTCTCTCTTTCACTGTCTGTCAGTAATCAGAGGAGTTCCTCTGCCTGGGACACCTCCCACAGGTGTGCTCACTCCTCCCTTCTCAGAGCACACCCTGCAGGTGATTCCTGGGTGCCAGCATGTTTTCCCCGGAGCACACTGGGCAGCTGCATCAGTCACACCGGGTGCAGAGCTTAGGGAGACTGTGGCTTTCTGCCAGGTGGGTGCCACTGCTTCCTGTTGAGCTTGCAGGGCTTCAGTGCCCTTCCTGCATGCCCTGTGCCTACTGCCATTCTGTGCCCCGGCTGGCAGGGCTTCCTGAGGGATTCTTGGGCTTCTTGGTCACTGTTGCTTCTGGCCCTGCCCAGGTCTCGTCAGCCACTGCCACACAACCTGCAGCTCACTTGGCTCCCCTGGTATTTCCCTGGTTTGGGAAATCCCATTGTACACTGCACCAGAAAGCTCCACTGCTGTTGGTGCCAGCAGTGGAGATGCTCACCTCAGTGACACATATGCAATGTGAAACAACCAACAAACTGAAATGCAATTCATTTGAAAGCAAATACTTTAAAACAGGAATAATAATTTAAACATAAGCTGGGCTGGACAGTCAAAAGATTAGTCTAGCCCCAGCATCCTGCCTGCCACAGAGCCTGTTAACAAATACCTGGAAGAGTGCTTAATAGCAAGGTACTTACTTAGTAGCTATTCCCCTGGTATGCATCCTAAATTCCAGCAGGTTTGGGATGTACAGTCAGATTTTTTATCTTTGTGTGCTGTAGCCTTAAAGGATTTTTTTTTCTGTGAGTTCATCTAATCACTCTTTCAGTTCGCATAATCTTCTGTCATTTATAACCTCCTGTGGTGACAATTTCCATTGTTTAACTATGCCCTGTGAGAAAAAAAAAGCCTCCTATTGTTTGTTTTAAATATACAACCTAATAGCTTCATTTAATGCCTTTAGCTCTTACATTATTACAAGGAATAACAATAATTTCTGGTTCACTTTCACCATGGTACTCTTACAAACATTATCAGACCTCCCTTGACCACCTCTTACCCAGACTGGAGGGACTTACCTTATAGAAGCTGCCCCATGTCCTCCAGAGATTCCTCTAGTTCCACTAGATCTGTTGGAGTTAGGAAGAGATCAGAACTGTGTACTGCATTCAAAATGTGGGCATACCGCAGACTTTTTTAGAGTGGCGTAGTCATATTTTCTGTTTTGCTATTTCCAAACCCCTGCTGAAAACTAATATAAACTGAAGAACATATCATGCGCTTGACATGCTCCAGCATCTTTGAATTAAAATATACGCATGAGTTTTCTCCAATGCATAGTCAATAGAAAGATGTTTGCTTATATGTAATTTTAGGTATCATTTAGCTGTCTGAGAGATCAAAATATAGTGCCAGCTTCTGATGTGAGTTATACTGAGGATACTCCATTGAAGTTGACAGGTCCAATCAATATACAGCATGCACTGACATGAAGTGGATTCATGACGTTCCCTGAATACTATACATGCACAGACAATTACTGCAACTGCTCTCATTATGTAATTTCTAGGAGATATATTCTGGCTAATAAGTTTCATGTACTAAGTAGTCTGTGTACAATTCAGATCAAGTAGTGTAATCCAAATTAATTGTATTCTTTATTTATTGCACTTTTAAAACATCAAGTAGCGTGAGAACATAACAGAATGCAAATTACTTCAAAATGTAGGAAGGCTCTGTAGCAGTTTCTCTTTGCAACACTATGTCTGACTAAAGGGAAAGGCATTTCAGATTTGGAGTTTTCAGCTAAAGCATGCCACATCTATGTGACATACCACAGATAGAGAGACATACTGTGATATGCCTTTCATGCCGATGAAAGTTGATTCTGCTCTTCAAAAACTGCAATATTAACTTAATAGTTTTACTGTGTCTGTTTCAGATACATGTACTTTGTTTTCGATACATATGCTTTCAATATCCTAAGTGATATGGCATTGTAAACATCCAAAGTACTGCAAAGCATCTCTATTTCCATTTAAGCATCTCTATCTCTATGTGGAGGTAGAAGGAAATAAGTGTAGCAGTATATTTGGGTGTATTTTCTTTTGAACAAGAAATAATTTACCTTCATATTTTATTTTGGCTTTCAGTACTAGGGCTGATCTCTGCCTTATGTTGAGATTCAGGATGACACTGTCTCTCTATTTCAAGGCTTTCAGATGAAAGCTATATAATGTGGGTAGATCATTAGTGTATTAACACTGATTATTGTGGAACACATTTTTCAGTCCTTTTCTACCATACCTGAAGACTGAAGACTATACCAACTTTGACAGTGGACAGAAGCCCATTGTTACAACTCTTATATCTGCAGAGTCTTGGTGCTCTTTCCCATCAGGAAGACACACACAAACAAAAATTTTCTCAGGGGATGAAAGTGAATAGGCTAGTAATCTTTACTCATTTGTTCAGACAGGCACTTTTTTGGCACCTAGTTAAGGCACATACTCCCCAACACCTCCTCTATCCCTCTTTTTTTAGACTGTGAATAAAAACACTTATCCAATCTCTTAACCAGTTTATTCAGTTTTTAATGCCAGCAGTCAAATTTGTCTAAACACACAATCTAGCTGGCATGTGACTCACTGAAATGGATTTACCAAAGGAGTAAGGGGACTTAAATCCTGTATTGTTCAGTGCAGAAAATTTTTCTGAGACTTCCAGATACAGTGTCATTACAAATGCAAATTGTCTGTTGCATTGTGAATGCATTGAATATATTGTACATGTGCAGATTAAATTTGAAGCATGCCCACAGAATCCACTGGTGGGTCTTGTGGACCACAGTGGCCACCTTTATAACATGTGCCCTCTTACTACTGAGTGGCCACAATCCCTGCTACATAAAGCTCGCTGGCACAGTGCAGCAGACATGGCACAGTGCAGACCATCATTCTTTCCCCAGCATCTGCTTTCATGTTTTGTGCACTGTGATGCACATTTCCTTCTTCCATGCACTCCTAGGCAAAACCGAAGTGAAACCCTTTAGGTGTTATCTCCAGAGATTATCATCATCACCTGCCTTTTTTTTTAGGCAACACTACCATTGCACAGGTGTGAAGTGGTATTAAAAACAAAGCAGTTAGCTGTAATTTACATTTCTGGGCAGTTGGTTGGTAAATGCAAACTCAGGAAGATTCAGATGAGCAGTAGCTCACATAGCTGGACTCCAAAGAGTCTACATTCAAACCATGTTGAGTTTGGAAGCTGAGCAGACACATTAGTAAGTCCTAAGGTAATAAACCTGACTGAAAGACAACAACCTCAGGCTAAGGCTAACTTAGAAGAGTCTAAAATATACACTAAGGAGGTGTCTCTTGCATCTTCTTTTAAGAAGAGAACCTCCCTTTCCTAAATCTGTACTTGACTTTATTTGACTCTGTAACCACAGTGATTTTCCCACATCTTAAAATAAAAGTGAAAATTGTTACGACAAAAAAATGCATTACTTTATAATGATATAGAAGACAACTCTGTGAATTACAGAGTTTTCAATATACACCTAACACATACCAGCTTTAGCAACATCTGGATTGTTTAGTTTTGGTTTTAACCAGATCATAAGAACTATACAAATGCCTTGTGTTTAGTTGTATTGCATTACATTTGCTCTTAGCTGGGCATACACAAAGTCACTGCATCTCAACTGCTTGCTCAGATTTGTTGCATTGCCCCATTTTATTTAAGTTCCAGTTATTATATGAGATAGGGAGATATCCACCACTCGATCCTGAATGGACTTTGCCAGACCTCCTCTCCAGTCACTGAATCTTAAATCCAGGGGTTTTATGAGTTTTATGTTAAGCTGTGTTGGCCATCTAGTCTCTCTTCTAACATGCTCAGAAGAGCCTTAGCATCAACTCCCATCAGGGTACTGAAGCAGGTCATCTCTCTGTTCCTGAGTGTGGTCTTTACTTCACAGTGAATTGACTGGTACATAAAACATGGACAGCTCATGTATGAAGACCTATACTGTAGGCGTTTTGTCTGATAGTTCAATGGTTAGAAAGGTCACCCAAGACAGAAGTGACCCAAGGAAAGGTCTCATCTTTGCAAGGTTCAGAACCTTTTCAGGAGGAATGAATCTGTGTGCTGTAGGAATGAAATCTCCATATTATAAGAATGAAGTCTCTAGGCTGTAGGGCATTTTGGAGTAAGGAAGCTTCTCTAATTCCCTCTATTCATCATTAGTCCTGTTCTTTCCCATTATAACTAAATACTGGTTATCCGAAAGGGAAAGACTTCTCTGAGTTAAGGTTTTCGCTGAAGAGAAAGTACCTAACTGAAGATGTTAAACATCAGTCCCTACAACCTCAGACTGGCTAATTACTATGTGTCTGATCTCAGTCAAGAGCCAATAGCAAGCTATATGCCTTTGTCCTACTGAGGTATTTGTATCAAATGTGTTTTTAATGTGCAGCCTGAAAACCAGTAAAAGATTTGGTGCAGGTTCAATCAGGATGCATGCTGACTCACCAAAGAGAGAATAGGGAGATAAGGATTACTCTTATTGAAGTAGTTGTTAATTGGCCAGTCAGGTACAAAAGATAACATCTGATCTAACAAAGAGACATCTCCAAGGAAGAAAAAGAATACTTATTTTAATTAAAAGGGGTGGTCAGATAATCTCCCAAATAAGAAAGAAATCAATGCATTTGAAGAAAAAGAGATTAGATTTGTTTAGGCTTCTGGGAAGGACTTACAAAAAAGGATTGGTTATAAAAAGCAAATGTTTTACACAAGAAAAAGGACATAACCTGAGGCCTAACATACAGGAAAATAGAACTCTTTATAAACTAAATGTTTAAGAAATCTTGCAGACTAACAGCTGCATAAAAGGGGAGACATAATCTCCACGGCAGTAGAGGAAAAAGTCAGGGACTTTTTTTGTTGTGTTTGTACGGTTTGGATTTTGGGTCTGTTGGTTTTGGGGGGGTTTTGTTTTGGTTTGGTTTGGCTCGGTTTGGATTTTTTTGTGTCATAAACATTTGTAACAGTGTCCTATTTTTTTTATTGGTTGGCTGTTTTATCTCAATCTGGCTTGAGTTAAGTTTGTTTTCGAAGTGTAAGGAGACAGGAAAAGGTCTTTACTCCTTTCTTTAAAATTGTACACTAAAGCAATTTATCTCCAATTGCCATAGCCCACAGCATGCTCTTTGGAGAACCCATGGGTAACAGTTGTGGGATACACAGTAGGATTGTGTAAGAGCAGCAGGTGGTATCACAAGATACAGGGGAGGAGATGCTGACAACTATGAGGGTTCTTAGTCATGCAGCTAAGATATGAAGGAACAAATATGAAACCTGAGGATCTTCAGAGAACATGTAATACTGGTGTTTCAATGCTCAGTCTGCAGAGTAAGTAGCACTCAATGGAGCAGGAACTGGAATGCAGATGCCAAACCCTGTCTCCTTCCAATATGGCTACAAAGTCTGTGCTTTGCTTTACCTTCTGGCCAAATGCATAATTCTACTTCAACAAGAAGGGGTGAGGGTGCTCTCACACCAGAATATGCTGTAGTTTGGGGTTAGGTCATCTGCTGCAAATCTGTGTCTATTCAACACCCCTCAAAAACAGCAGGAAATTGAACTCGATTTCCTCTTCTATCTCAGAACCAGTGAGCTGTTACATAAAAGGAAGACTCTCCACTGTCCATCTTCAAGGTGAACCTAGCTTGGGATTTTGAAAGGTCATGGTTAACATCTATGTCCAAAGGAGAGCTCAGCCCTCTTATGCACCACGACAGCAATGACAATCATTTCGGTGTCTGACCACTTAACATATTTGCTTCTGCCATTCTTATTTTGTGGCTTAACTTTTCCCCTATATTTCCTACATTTTTCCTACATTATTTCCTGGAGCCTAATCCAAAGCATGCTCTGAGGAGGTTGAAGACGTACTGATTTTAGTTTTATCTGCTCATTTATTGTAGGATAGCGTAGGATGTTGTAACAGTAACACTGGTGGAAGCCCAGTCTCTTTTCTTCCCCTCAATTCTGTTTCACACCTGTTCCTCTCCCTGCTGGTCATGCTGGCCTTGAAACTTGGACTAATTGTCCTACACTTTATTGCTTGTCTTTTGAAAGAAACATTAACAATAGATACTCCCCTCATCCAGGCTCTGACATTCTTAATTTCCAGGATAAATTTCTGAGCCCCTAACCTTTCGCAGCCTCTGGCTATATACAATTTACAAGGTTCTTTTTTGCTAGGAGTCCCTGTGAATAATAGTACAGTATGAAAGATTTCGTAGGTTGATCAATTGGAAAGCACTACATGACAATTTTTCCTTGGTTCACCATAAATCTACATACATATTTATAGTCTAAACAAAAGAACATGAGAGATTTTACTGATTTTGTGAGGACTGTGTTGCTTTAGGGGTATAGAAATTGGGCCAAAAATAAACGCTTTTGCTTTCCAGTGAGGCCTCAGAGATCAGAGGGGCTGGGTGCAGCTAGGCTTAATTTCTGCTTATAACCAATTCAGCACTGTAAGTCTGCATTCAATATCAGATGCACCAGTAGTGTGAGTATCACTATCAATTGCAGATTTACAAATAATGTGGTTTACTGTTTAAAACTCTGTAAGTCTGATTGAGTTCAATAGGAACTTTCATGAACACAGATTCACAAATTGTATCATTTGCCAATTTGACACAGTAAGTCTGGTTGGGTTCAATAAGAACTTTGCTTTGCATAGTTTCTCAGAACTCATCAAGATTTCCTAGACAAAATAGGAAGGGACAAAATAACCCAGAAGGGAAGTGAGGCCTCTTGTCTGCTCCAGTCATTCTGGAGGTCCATGAGAAAAAAAGACAGTTCTCAGAAATTCTAAATAGATACCAATATCCTTTGGCAGTGTGTACGCAGGGTGAATGCCCAGTACTTCAGCTGTACTTTCTCTGAGACCATCTGCAGAGTCAGACAGAGATAAAGCTATGGAAAGTGATTGGTTTCCCTCCAATTTTTTAATGCACTGATACTCATCTTCTTAGGAGATTTTCTCTATGATTTTGAGAAAGAGGGGAAAATGCTCTTTTTTGAGTGCAATCCACTAGGCTTTTTAAGATACAAAAATAGAGCTGAAGGATTGTTGTTTATCCAGTGTTGTTCAAAAACATGAATGAATCCCATAAATCTAATAATGATAAGTCTGTGTAGTACCAGTAGTATACAGAGGACCAGTAACCAAGAACTATGCAATAGGAGGCAGGAAACTTCTAGAATTTTTTCCATCCTGGTTTTGTCATACAATTAATTTAGAATTTCTTTTCATTTTACACATTGTTACACTTACAGTATGCTAACAGAAGAGCAACTGTTGATTACAGCACAGTTCAAACAAGCTGTGTGCTATATCATGCCCTGAACTGTGTGGACAGGGAAATATAAGAAGTAATAAAATATTACTGCAAGCATTAATATTCACTTCCATAACCCCCCTTTTGATGAATCTTTTCTGTATAGGAGCCAAACAGATAACCAAGGCAATTTTTGGTCCTTCCCATGGAACTTTCTATAAGTTGGACATTATTAGAAAGTTAATCTAACAATGCATGCTTATAACTACAGTGGCTCTGTTACATATCCTACTTTTTAGGGTTTAATATCTCCCCTAGCTTAAATCATATTAAAATAAAATTTGGTTTCCAGCCCTGATGTACATTTGTTTAACAAAACCATTATGCATATAGGATTTATTTTTAATATAAAGATCAGTGAGAAAATTAAATTTTCAAAGATTTCTATTTTCTTTGACAAAAACAGAAATTCACAAGTATATCTTCAGGGACAATTAAACAATTCAATGTCTGAATTGGAAAAGTGGCCTTAGTCTTTAGGCAAATGAACTCCCTATAGTATTATTGTTGGAGATCCAGTAGCAAGATACTCATCACACAACTTTTTCTTCCAATAGCACACAAATTCAGACATCCTTTTTGGGGCATTTGCAGTATTGTAGACATGTAGTCATAAGGCAGTTGGTTTTGTCCATTTTATTTCTTTTCATTTCCACAATTTCATGCATTGTTTTTTCTAATTGTGTGAGGGGAAAGAAAGCCTTAAGTCATAATGACCTAATGTTAATAGATCTAACAATTTCAGGTTAAATAATACTTTTTTAAACTGCAGTTTTATGTGTGACATTATTAAGGAAAGTGTGTTCATATCCACATTTTCTTTGTCCTATTTTTATTTTTTTTTTTTTTTTTACTTTAGGATAAACTGTAGTGATAAACCAGATGTTGCCATATACTGCTGATAGGAATAAGATTGATCACAGAAGAAATTATGCATGCCAAGAGTTAGGTCATGTCTCAGATATATGAACATGCACAACTGAAAGAACAGTCCTGCAGTTGAGCCTTCCCTATGACTTCCCTGGGATTTTAGGTCCAGGTGTGAAGAAGCAAGCAGGTGTTGGAAGGACTTTATCTCCACTAATGTGCCAGCTAGCACATCTGAACAGGCACAGTGATATATATAACCTGCTATTCATAAGGGCCGTGAGCTTCTTTCTTGCCTTTTGCTAGGCTAAAAAATTCTGATGTCTGCATTTTCCGTGTGCTTCTTATCATGCTATGTCATTCTTTACTGAGAATGGAGTTGGAATACCAAAGTCTGTCCTAAAGGAAAACCAGCACCTGGTTGAACTGGAAAAAAAATGTATGGAAATGTATATACAAAAAAATTAAGAAGAATTAAAATCATCTCAGCAGAAATAATATTATAATTTCTAACTTCTGTGTAGATTGCTTTCTACAAAGCTGTAATTAAATACTTAACAGCTTCTTGCTGTTATTTAAGAAATATAACTTAATGGTCAAAAAGCTTTCTTATCCTAATTTAACCACAGTTATCAACCATGACTCAAGTAGGCTACCATCATAGATGTATAGCAAGATGTTAACTCTGCTTATGACAATCAAAACTTAATTGCTAGTCTGGGAAAAAGTGTTAGCTTAGGTGTTGTTAACTTCCTTTGTCTCACAGAATCTCCATTAAAAAAGTTAAAATCTTTCATTTGAAAAATATTTCTTCAAAATAAACTAATAAAGTAGACAGTGTATGGTATGACATCATTTATTAAGTGAGTGGCTTTGATAACAAAGTCTTAACTGATTTTTTTATATCAGGAAGTTAAAGTAAAAAAAAATGCGATTAGCAAGATACATTATTAATTATAAAGAAATCAATAGTAAACGGTTAACCATGTCATGAGACCAAGACAAATAATGCAAAATAAGGGAAACAGTTGCTAGAATATCAAATGTGGCCTGATTGTCAGTCTGTCAGATAGGCAGTTGTGTCTGTGAGTGAATTTTTTGTTTTACAAAGGTGCTCCTGTCCTATAAACCACATTTCCATTTTGATATCCGAGGTAGTAATAACATTGTTTTCAGTAGTGAGCGTAATTATGCAATATTGCATAATACATTACCAAAGAATAAAACTCACTTTTTTCCCTCTATATCATACACAATTAAAATAATTTTCAGTACATCATTTGGCCATCGTTTTTCTTGCATAGAACTATGAAGTTCACCTTAAACTCTGAAAGGGACACTCCAACATTCTGCTAGCTGTAAGAATACTTGGAGAAGGGCACACTTACAGGTAAATATTGGAGCTAAGGGTGGTTTTGGTGCATATGCTGTATTAGCCGTAGATCCCTAGGCCCAAATTAAATCCTACTTAGACTTTTTCCCCCTAATTCCCTGACCCCCCTGCTTTTTTCCCTGCCTCAACTGCAGGATGACACAAGATCTGCAATGTTGAATCTTTTCTTCTTGGGAATTCCTTTGCTTCTATCATGGGAATTCTGCCAGGTTGATTAAATCATCTGTAGCTCAGTAGAAGAATACAAAAATTGCCAATAATGGGCATGAACCTACATCTATATTTGCTAGATATTTTCAACTCAATAGTTTCCCTTGATATAAATAGAACATGTGTTAATAGTACCTGTCACTCCTTTATGGTTTTTTTGCATAACAAGAAAGATCCAGAGAAATAATAGGTGCCCTTTTGCATATTCATATGATAACCCTAAATGTTAGACATAGTCAAAGAAAATCACACCAAAAAGGAATGAAACTTCTGAGATGGATTCTGATTAGACCAGAAGAGTTGCATTACAAGAGGGACAGATCATAGATGGAGGACTTAATAAAAAGTGTTGCATTGAGATGTACTAAATGCAATATATATTTTTTAATTCCGTATTTCCATTCCTTATTTACTTTATATCTAAAACCAAATAATTACTTTATTTCAACAAGTCAAAATTGCCAGCATCTCTGAGGGAATTAGTAATCATGCATTTGCCATTTTTATTGCTCACATAAGCATCATGCAACAAATTTCAGTTACACTTTTCTTCTGGTCCTGCTTATGACTCCATCTCCTTCATGGACTTAGTGTAACAATCTGTGCAGCTTCTGTTGGTCGTAATTTCAACAGGCTACAAACATATTTATTAATGAGGATTTTTTTTTTCTTTCTAACTGCACTGGTTAGAAGAGAGAAGGAGTTACTTAATGACTGAATTTTCATCTGCAACATGTAAAACATAATGCTGTTAAGCAAGAAATTGAAGTGTATCACTGAAAAAAAGGAACAATAAAATGTAAAAAGTGTCCATGTTAGACTGACTCTGCTCCTGCCACGTCAATTGCTGTCTTATTTTTGAATACAATCAGACTGCTTTGTTCATTTCAGACTGCTTTTGGACATTATACAAAAATTTTCAGTTGTATTGAAAAAGTTTTGCAAAATATGTAGTGTATTTGGGGCCCAGCTACTCTATGGCTAGAAATTTGTGTTTCCAGTGACTTGAAGAACTGAATGAGCCACTCTAAACCTGCTGGACTGCCCATGATTTATAGTAATTTAAATATAATTATAATTTTAACAGATGCTTTGTTTTAAACTAAACTGGTGTCTGTGATTTTATAATTAGAACTTGTCTAACTCTTGCGCATTGGACACCATCTGCAAGGATTTAGTGCTAACTGGATGTATTGTGCATAGGGTGAATTCAATTTATTAAATCTTATTCTCAGGATGAATAATACCATCCTTTTGTTTTTAAATATGTCAATTTCTCTTAAGCTATCAATCCTCAATATTTAATCAGCAAAGACAAATGCATTTCATTTGGCCTTAACTGTGTGTCACAATAAGTGAAGAGACAGGAAAGCTAATAAAATAAATTGTTGAAGTTATCCAGAAGATAATGCTTCTGAATTTAAAATATGTAACTATATTTTTCAAAGTGGATGTTGATTTAGCCTGTGGCTCTCTGAAAGACACAATTTGTGAGGGAAAGCTAATAAACTGCTTTAGTGGCTTGAAGAATTGGTGATTTTCTCTCAATTGTTTCTCTCAGTCGCTGTTTGTTTTGTTTATTACAGGATTCTGTTTCGAAGACAATAGTATGTAAGGGTTACATCTGGTGTGTTCAAAAACTAGTGGCACAAAATGCTGAGGTGGCCTGGGGTGAACTGCACTCTGAGAGAAGGCTTGGGATAACAAATTGCCTTTGCATGAGGGCCCTGGCATATAGAATCACTTACAGAGGTGTGTTGTCAAGGCAGAACAGGTGAAACAAGGGTGGTCACAGAGACTGGAAATTATTATTCCCCCTACCTTGTTTCTTCGACCTTTATTTTTCTTTTTTTTTCAAGTCATTTAGTGACCTGAGGTGAAATGGACAGGAATTGACAGCACACATGCTGCTGCTGGCAGCAGAGTCACTGCAGTTGCTCCTTGGACATGAAAGGAGGGGAAAAAAAAGATGAAAGAAACCCAGTTGTTCTCTAAATATAACACATGTAAAGATAATATGTTTGCTTTAGTTGAAACCAACCCCTTTTTCCTGTAGAAATTATTTCCCTCCCCACTGCAGTTCAGGAAAAAGGAGAGATGATTTTTTGTCTCTCCCTCTCCTTCTTCTTGCTTGCACAAAGAAAACGTGGGTTGATACCATTTTTATTGTTCTGCTGGGGTGGGTTTCAGACCTCGCATTAGCATATTGAATGTCTAATTGAATTCGGGGGCTGTGTTAATCATCTTGTTTTGTTTAGGGGTGGTTGGTGAAAGGTGCCAGCAAACGATTGCTTTGGCTTGGGGTTAGCTTGGTGCTGCCACCCCAAGAAAAAGAATCGAGAAGGGGGAGGGAGCCGGGGAAAGGCGAGTTGACTGAGTGATGTCTGGAGGGCGAACTCGTGTGTCTCTTTGGTGATGTGTGCTGCTGTACTGAAATCCACCCCTCTGCTGGAGCTAAGGCAAGAGTTGGAGGCATCTGATGCTGCCGTTTCCAGGGTGAAATTTCTAAGGCTGATAGCTAAAAACAACAACCAAAAAAAGCCCCAAATCCTCAGCAAAAATAGCAGTCAGAAGAGAAGATCCAGCATCTCCCGGTCCAACTGGCATAACCCAGACAGACGTTTGAGAACCACATGCTTTTAACCTAGCCACACACACGAAAGGGGGGGTGAGGGGTGGAAAAAGAAAGGGACCGAAAAAGACACTGCAACTATCAAACATCACATTTCTCACAAAAGGCCAGAAACAGAGCCGGTAGGAAAAGCAGAGGGGGGAAAAAAAAAAAAAAAAAAAAAAGAGAGAGAGAGGGAGAGGGAGAGAGAGAGAGAGGAAAAGCCTCCCCCTCTTCCCCCGATGAGTTTTTCGCAGTGCTCTGGTGAGGCTCGGAGGTGGCTGGCAGCGCAGGGGGCGGCTGCTGCCGCGGCTGGCGGGGCTCCGCGCAGCAGCGCCCGGCGCTCAGCACCGCCGCCCGGACAGCTCCGCGCCCGCGCCCGCGCCCGCCCTGCCCCACAACAAGTCCCCGCCGCTGTCCGGGAACTCCGCGGCGCGCTCCTCGCGGTCCCGCTGCATTGTCTCCGCACGGAACCGGCCGTCAGGCGTAATTACCCCCATTTCCCCCACCCCCTCCTCTCTCTCTCCTTTGCAGGAACGACTCTTTGGGAACCTGGTCCACCCAGGGATGTAAAACTGTGCTTACCGATGCATCCCATACGAAATGCTTATGTGATCGTCTCTCTACCTTCGCCATTTTGGCTCAGCAACCTAGAGAAATAGTAAGTAACAAAGAGGGGGGAAAAATCCAGTTTTAATGCAAAAGGGAATGCGGGGGGGACTGCGGGGGGAGGGGGGAGCTGGTCCAGCTTTCCTCTCAGGTATATTGCAGACGTTGCATTGAGGAATTGTTAAATATTGCAGGTAGTCAAATGTTAGTCTGCTGGTGTCTACAGTGTCTCAGATAAATGAATTCCAGATTCTGTGATATAACTAAATCCTAGTGAAATTTGCATGCTCTCGAGCTCCATAATTTTTTTTAGAGAAAGCCTTGTAATTGTGGTGCAAATGTGTAGAAAACTTTTGTATTGAACAATTAAGGGAACATACAGGTCTCTATTATTGCTCTTGGTAGGAAAACCGTAGATACTGTAGTTAAACAGATTGCAGATCTGCATTGGACATTTTCAGCACAGATTTTCTGTGTAGTCTGTTGATATGATGTAAGAAAAATAATCAAGTTTTCATGAGAAAGAGGGAACATTAAGTGTATAAGCAGACACTCCCAGTATTATTGAATGTAAAAACAGCTGAAAAGCAAATATTTGTGAAGTTTTCCTGCTAAAGCATGATTTCGTTTTCCTGGTTTTGGAAACATATGAGCAGATTCTTCTTAATAGCAAAGTAAATCTGTTTGGAAAAAAAGTGGTTGAAATAAAATACTACTTTCTGCTTGAGATCTGGCCTAAAAGTACATCTGCCTTATATCCTATTTGGGTGACAAAAGCTATCTTGATAAATGTAATTTACAATACATCCCTGAAGCTTAACAAGCATTTTGGTAAATCATGCATGATATCCTTTAAAACTTTTAGATCTAAATTTTTTCCATATGTTTTAGCAAAACTCAGGTCTATTTCAGAACATGAGCACATATACGTGCAGAGGAAAAAACTGACCTGATATCTGAGGATAATAGTTTCCCTTACAGCAGGGAAAGCTAGTTTGTTTTCAAGGTCATTCATTTATTTTCATTTTTTATTAATACATGGAGTAAAAAATGAAATAATTCTGAATTTGTAGGGTTTTTAATGGAAGGCTTATGATACTGTTGCCATAGATATCCTACCATTCCTTCTAGGCAATCATAGGCCCAAGGAAATTAAGCATGTGAGAATAGTGGATTGAAGTCAAAGTTATTAGAAGTCAGAAAGTTTGGTCATTCTGCAACAAGCATGAATCAAATTCTGGGACAAATTACTGGATTATCTTTAATATATTAGCATGAAACCAAGCTGTTTGTTTAATGCACAATTCTAAATATTGCTACTTCTGAAGAGAAGTATCTATTTTAATTAATGTTAACTGCAGAGTTGTTTAAACTTCTGCTCATATCATAGTGTCCTGTTACACTGTAATATTACTAGTTTATGTTTCAAAGTAACATGCAGGTATTACAAGGCATTTTAAAGCTCAAAGGCCTCTGAGGAATGTATTAAGCAGATCTGAAGAGTTATGTATGGATCACTTTTGGAATTAAGTTGATTTTTTCTTCATAAGTAATATTACTGAAACTATCTTTGAGAGTTTGTCTGCTTTTAATTTTGCTTTTGTTGCTTTTTTTCATTCGACTTGTTGGTTTAATTTCTGGAGGATGTTTTTTCTTCATGGCTGTCTGTTGTAACTTGCAGATCATGGAATCATCTGGCACACCCTCAGTGACCTTAATAGTAGGCAGTGGTCTTTCCTGCTTGGCCTTGATCACTCTAGCAGTTGTCTATGCAGCGTTATGGAGGTATGTAATGGGTTGAGACAGCTAAATGTAAATACATTGTTATATTTAGTTGAATTGCAATTTAAAGAGAGCAGTAGATCCCACATTTATTGTTTGTAAAGTTAAAAAAAAAAAAAAGGAAAATGTAGTGCATGCTTTGATGCCTAAATTTTTTGATGTGATTGATCAGTTTTACTGTCTTGGCCTGTTGGTGTAATCCACTCTTCTCTTTTTCCTCTTCAGTGTGAATGGTGTTGCTCTTTTGGTGGGGTGTTGATAGTGCTAAGTGAAAACAGATTCTTATATATGATATATGTCATGTGAGGCTTCTGGCCTATACCTTTAACTGCTTTTCTCCCATTTGCATTTTTAAACAAAACTTATTTGTGATGAAATAAGCATATCAAAGTTGCTTATTTAGGTAGGTTCAGTCAGCTGATTTTGCGTTTATTCACATCAGTTATAAGTTTGAATAAAGACCACAAAATTAAATACTCTTAAATAGTGTAGTGGTACATTCCAGTGATAGATCTTCTTTCCATCCTCAGTTTGCAACATTAAAATATTATATTGAATTAAAGTGCAGTAAATATTTATGGAGCAAGTTAATTTGAGAAGTAATGAGGAATAGCATGATGTCTTAGTGCAGAAGAAACTCAAAAGTAAGATGAAAAGTCATGCAAAGTAATAAATATTTTTTAAAAGTTTACATGGATCCTCATTTAACTTTTTTCAATAATAAAAGAAATACAGGGTTTTATGAAAGTGATATGAAACAAGGGGATGAAATAAAAAATTTTAGAGTAATATAAAATCAACCAATGGAGTTTTGTTTTGAGAAGAAGCTTGATAATTTTACACCCATTTCTCTATCACTCTTATTACCACAGAGACTCAAAGTATTAGAAATATATATAATTATTAAGAATATCTAGTTACATAAGTTATGATAAAAGACTATAAAAATTATCGGCTCTTGTCTGTCAAAACTAAGAATGAGAGTATTTCAGGATATAATTCCCATCTGAAGAATGATAGTCTTATTTTTGCACTCCCTGATATATTTAGCACTTGGATAGAAATGCTGTCATGCTCAGTGGAAATGGTCTACTCCATTATTTAAATTAGATGTAAGGAAGAAATTCTTTATTGTGAGGGCAGTGAGGCACTGGAGCAGGTTGTCCATAGAAGTTGTGGATGCCCCATGCCTGGAAGTGTTCAAGGCCAGGTTGGATGGGGCTTTGAGCAGCCTGGTCCAGTGGAGTGTGTCCCTGCCCATGGCAAGGGGTTGTAACCAGATGATTTTAAGTTCCCTTCCAACCCAAGCAATTCTATGATTCTATGATTCTGTGAACTTCTAAGGGGAGATAAAATGTTGTATCTTATGGCTGAAGTTAATGCTGTGAGCTCCTGCTTGCACTGTATTTACTCAACAGCTAAGGTCCTTTGTAGTCCATGGATACTCATTGTTGGGAATTGGCCCAGGTGAATCAATAGTTAAAAAGTTAGAAAGTAGCAGCATGCTGCCTGTGTGAACAAAGGCACTGGACTTTCTGTATTTGTTTGCAAATATATAGAGCTAGCCTTAAGAATGTTGCTATGTTTTAAAGAAGAATCTGGATTGTGATATCAGGGTTGTTCCATCTAACTAAAAAAATGTAATGCTGTATCACTTGATATGCGAGCAAAAAGGACTACAATTAATTTCATGTCCAAAGCTCAGCATTTCTTGTAGGTTCAATGGCCTTTTTTATTACTTCCTCAGAATCAACTATGGGTGTAGATCTCAGGAAGAGACACCAATATTAACAGAACTCCAGTGCAAAGCATGTAGTATAGGCCATAGAATACATGAAGATATGGCGTGATATTAAGAGTAACTGAGACCCTTAACTTTCATTTATTTTAGTAGTCAACATTTACTGTTAACAGCTCTAAAAATCAGGTCAGAAAGGTACTTCACTTGTAACCATTATCATTCTCTTTTTGTCCTGTAGCATGTAAAAGGGTGTACACAGAAAAATGAGAACTCTTGCATCTTGAAAGGGTTAGACTATTTGACTTTTTCATCTTAAACATATTTGTAAAATGAATATGATAAATTTGCAAGGGAAACTGCAATGTTCACTGCTAGAATTTAATTTTTTCTGTACACATTTGGCTATTTTTTGGCATTCAGTCTTATGAAGATATTACAGTACTATTGAAACATCAAGATTAATATTATCTTTATCCCAATAACCTGTTTCAAAAGTCACTACCATAATATCATCCACCAACCTGCATCTTATTTATGCATCATGGACCAAATCTTCTGTTTATGTAAATCACCATATTTTTGCTGAAGTTAGTAATTATGAGTGGTCTGTGCCAGCTGTGGATATTCCCAGGGACAAGCAGAGAGCATAAGAAGTTCCTGACATGAATGCATGTAAGCCCATTATTATCAGTATGGTGTTAGAACAGTGTTGCCAGCAGTTTTCAAAAGACTCATGGGTAGATTATTTTTAAAATATATCAAGATTCTAAAAGGAAATTGTGGAATATCTGTCAGAATATCATAGTTCGGATGTTTGTATTGCAGTAGCTTTCTAATAATCTCTCTGAGCACATGAAAGAGAGCACCTCTGTTTCAGAGTATCTCCAATATTTAATGCAAGAAACTAAATCAAAGCTTTGTGTGACTTAATAGTTGTTTTCCTGTTAGAAACGTTGTCCCCTCTCTTTGTTTATTTGAACAGGTACATCAGATCTGAGAGGTCCATAATTCTAATAAATTTCTGCCTGTCCATTATCTCATCAAATATCCTTATCCTGGTTGGACAAACTCAGACACATAACAAGGTATGAGATGGATTATATCAAATATCCCCTTAAAGATTAATATAATTGTTTTATTTGTGTTTAGCTTAAAATAATTACATCAATTTATCCATTTAGTCCTATACTCATAGGATTTGGTGATTTTGGTAAAATATTAAGAGACAAGGGAAAATATTTACCGTCTTTCATAGTCTTTTTTTTCCCTTCCAAAGATCCCTTTTGGTATTGTTCCCTCTAGATAAGCTGTGTTCTCTGTGGTAGACTTGTGTGTTTTATAACTAAATTTCAAAGCAAAAAAGTTCAAAGGCTCAACATCAAAAGCACAAATTCTGCTTCATTATAATAGTTGTAATAGGATTGTGCTACAGTGTTTTTGTCTTTTTATTAACACACTGGTACTCGAAAGGCAAGTAGAAATTGCTTAGAAGTTAGAGTACGATTCTTGAAAATGTGCAGAAACAGACATCATAACAAGCCATAGAACTGTTAGATCTCTGACTGATGTAGCTATAAGAAAGTAATAACCCTGCATACCTTACTTGGTGATGTATTGCTGATTTATTAATAATCTGTTCTCTGAATATCATTGTCATTTGGGCCTCTCCTGTAGAACAGCAGGCTTGCCACTGTTTTGAGGAGTCACCCAATGCCTGGTGATGCTAGGCAACTTTCACAAGTGACAATAAGTGGTTGCTTAATATTAACCATAACTACAGGATTGCTTGGAATATAAAATAGTATGTAGTTGGTTGACTGAGCAGTATGTGATAGAATGCTGTTAAGTTTTGGAGTAAGCGTTTGCAAAGTAGTTCTTTTCCCACTGTGTTAAACTAGTTAGTGTACTGCTCATCTTAATTTTTCTAATATCGAACGCAATCATGTTCATCATTTGCTATAGGGTAACTGATGTTTCTGCAACACACCTGTAATTAATCATTTCTTTTTTTCAAATAAGTACTTAGCAGTTTAGCTGCCAGAAGTCTCATAAATTCAATGCAAGTCACATAGCTGTACTTTGTAAAATATATCCAAACCAATCATAGTCATTTCCAGCAGATAATGTAACATAATTATTGAAATCAAGATATTAATATGCTTTTAAAGACTTGAAAGTGTGTAGAGGTACAAATAAACAAAATGTGGATTTCTAGAAGAAGCCCTTGTAGCTCTCACAGATTTTATTCAGGGGGAGAAAAATGCAATGTGCCAGGCACTTCAGAGTACCAGAGTACAGAAGATTAATCCTCCTTAGAATTTCAGCACTAACATGCATAGTCATATATACTATTTTGTTATGCATTTCAAGAATAGATGTGGTTCAGTAGCTGCAAGTTCCTGTATACATTGCCACTGTAGAATCAGAGTCTGAGGGCATCAGAACAAATGTGTTGGATAACACATTCCCTAGGTATTCTGGCAGCCTTTCTCTGATGCTTGACTCCAGGAACTCTGAACTAAAACATGCCCTCGATCGAGTTAATTTCTGTTAATCACCTTGAGCTCCTTCACTTCTGCTTCCTGTGCTCCTCAAAGTACAGAGATATTACATTGACATATTTCTGAGACCAACAGATCAAAAAATGCAGATGTTCAAAGGAAATAATTGACAGGAAAAACACAAAGTTTATATTTTTAATATACAGTCTGAAAAAATACTGTAAAATACCATTTCTTCCTACACTTGTCTTGGTTTTGAGTCCACATCTTGTTTGTGATACATCTACCAATCAGGAACTTCTAGCCAGGGAGCACCTCTAATGGATTAAAGGCAAAATGCATGTTTTGTATGCAGCAAGACATTCCTTGTTACAAACGAAAACTATTTTTATCACAATGTTGACTAATACATGAATATACTGTAGCTCCAAGAGGCTGGCCTGTGAATGCACCATCAACAAAAATGGCCAGCTAAAGCCACTGTTTAGTGAAAATGTATTCAAATTAAAGCAATCAGATCTGGATATGACTTCATTGTGTTTGTAAGTAGGGATGTATTTAGGCATCAGATGTGTTTGAATTCAAGGCATGGGGTTTTTTTTTCATTTTCAAGATCATATATGACCCCAAGAAGCCAGGATTTGATTTTTAGTCCATACAGCTAGATTGCAATACTGGCATCTGTAGGAAAAATTATGTTTTCATTTTCCTGAGCTGGAAAATTAAATCTGTAAGTGGAAACTTTAGAAAGAAAATCAGGTCCTGACCTATGATTTAAGATTAAAAACATTTTAGACTTTTTTCTGAGGTTTTATTATTTACTAGAAGTGAAACCATATGAGCTTTTAGTGTTTAATAATTTTGGAAGAAATCTTGGGAACATTTTATTAAGACAATGTAATATTCAAGTCAGCAAAAATTGTTTGCTGAATAAAGACTGAAGCGGTGCTTTATGGCAAGAAGATGAGCTCTTTTTTTTAGTGTATTGGAGAACATTTGAGAAATATAATATGCCAAGTTTGAGTTTGTTAACTCTGTTCCATCCTCATTCTTCTGTTTATATTATTCTTATATTATTGGGGCACCTCATTGATGTCCGCATGATGATGTTAATATTCATAGTGCTGAAGCATATCCCTTTTTTCTATGCTTAAGTTTTGCTCTGAGTTTAAATTGTCTGTAGCTCTATATTGGTGTATATTTCCTTTTGGAGTAGGTCCTCATAACTGTCGTAAAAGTTGAATTCCATTTTAAAATTGAACAGTATGTAAATTAAGCACACCAAAGATGTATTTATAGCAAACAGCATATTGTTGATTTGTTTGCAGTTTGGGGTTTCCTTTATCTGTATTAAACACTTCACCAACTACTTTTATTCACTTCAATGCTATTCAATCTCCAGGAAATTTCTGTGGCTCATTTTAGTACACCCATTGACATCTGTGACAAAGAAAAAAATACTGACTGTCTTGGTCTAGATAAGTGCAGATTTTTGTTATTTTCTTTCTGTTTTAAATAAATCATAAATATTCTAGACTGTTAGGTTTAGCTCTGCTCTTTGAAGGCTGAATATATCATCGATGTTTTTGCAAAAGCTTCTTTTAGTGAAAGCTAAGTGAGTTTTAATAGTGCATTCCATTTGGTTCAACTAAGTTCTGGCTTTTTTCAGTAAAAAAGATCACCTCCCATGGGCAGAAGTGGACAAAATATTTGCTGAGGACGTGTAGAAGGAATTTTCATTCTTTCAAACTACAATAGATTTTCCATTTCTAGTATTACCTGTTTAAAAGTGATTTTTTTTGTCCAGTTTCAGTAACCTGAGGATACCAACAGTAGAACAGAGATCTAGGTCATGGGTCTTTTCAGCTTGTTTTGGAGTAGTTCGTGATGGAAGTCTTGGAGGGTAGTTTCTCTTGGAAGATTTGGATTGGGATAGCAAAGCGCCTTTTGTCAACAGAAAAGCTTTTCCCCTTTGTTCCTTCTTAGCAAAACATATTGTGCATTTTGTTGAAGGACACAGCTGAGAAATGTTCTGCTTTTTTCATTATGTTTCCCCAAACCTTTCAAAACACAGAACTTTATTCAAAGCTTTCTTAATGTTTCAGACTGTGTAAAAGATTTCTGTTTTGTCAGATCTTGTTTTGAAATACAGGTCACTGAAGGCTGAAATTACAAAAATATTATTAAATTAATTATGTATCTTGTTTAAATATAGTTGGTGTTATACTGTTCATGAGAAGCATATTAATTTACTTTAGTATTTCTTTCTGTCTCTTGTTTTCTTTCCGGTGTTAAATGTTAGTCACATAATCACATTTAAGCTTGATGATATGCAATTGCTGGACTTTAACAACTGAATTAAGTTTTAACTCTGAAATTAAGTCTCCTGAATTAAGGAAGGGTAAAATTTCTCTTTTATAACCTAGTTGCTCAAATATCTGTTATTTCACAAATCCTGTGAGATGTCCCTACTATCTACAAAGGCATTACATATTTACTTTTAAGAGAATGATATGTATTTTAGGAAATATCTGTCAGTGATTTGTAGCTTTCACTGTATCATAACTCTTGCTATATTATGTTTCCTAATGTTCTTCTTGCCATCAAGAAAAATGGCTGTATTTCTTCTATATGTGGACCTTTAACGCTTAAGCTATAAACTTTTACTATGCTTCTGATCCCATTTAATGAATAGATTCTCTACCCTGCATAAGTTTGTGATTAATATTATGTGGATTTTTTTCATAAATTCTCTTTCCTTTTGTATACATTCAGAAAACATCCTTTTTTTTCCACAGTTTTGCCTAAACAAAAGCACATTTGCTGTTTGATATAAACAATTCCTGTATATCTCTTCTTCCAGGGGAGTAAACAAAGATAAATACAATTTTAAATAAACCATAGAATTCCTTATACATATGAGAAAAAGTTAATTATTTTGTATATAATCTGATTCTGACTATAATTAAGGGTTCATTGCTGAAGTTTGGGTCACTTGTGTGAAAGTGTCATATTTTAAAATTTTTTTAAATGCCAGAAGGTTCAGTACATTTTGTTAGCCATAGTCAGGTTTCTATGTGCCTACCATGGAAAGAGCAGGGAAGATGTTAAGGCAAGATTTATTAACCCTGATATTCTGTGTCATCCATGTTTAATTGCAATATTCAGTTTATTATGCTTATTATTATATTTTGAAATTCATCTGTTAGACCATACTTTAAAAGGCTATGAATAAGGCCTGTCCTGATCACCATAAAATAAACTGTCAGTAGCCTGACATTGTAAACAAGCAAAACCCCATACAAATGTGTAGATAATAAGATTAGAATGTTCACTAAATAGACTGACTGGACAAAAATAACCTACTTTTAGTATTTTTTTAATAGAGGTGTTAGGTTGAAAGAAACACGAGTAGAAGTGGAAAGAAGCTGAGAAGCCACAGCATCCCATTCCCATAGCACTCTGAAGTCGCTGACTGCGAAACTAGAGCTCCCTCAGGTTTTGAGAGACGGTGGGTGGTGGGATCCCCTGAGAAACCTGCAAATGTTCAGGTGATACTAATGCTGCCTCTAACCACGTGGCTCTTGCCCCATATCTGCCGCTGACTTACAGATGCAGGCATCATGGCAATATATCTCCTAGGAAACAGCGGGGGAGACCTCAGAGCAGATGGAATGAACAGAGAAATGATGCTAACACAGCATTAAGGTTGTGTTAGAAAATCAATGAGGAAGTACGGAATTCAGTATGTCAAGCAGTAGCACTCCATATTTCAAGTCTTTCTGTAGAATTTCAAGGGAATACCCTCCATTTAAGCAGCGGAAGCCCAGGAAAATATATCCTTCCATTTTTGTCAGTATCCAACTTCCAAACTAACATCTAGTCTGCTGATTGTCATATTTTTCTTTGTGTAATAGCTTTTTGAACAGCTGACCCAGAGAGTCTCTGGTATGGGTCATCCATCCCAGAAACACACCAGTAAATAGGTCAGGAGTCAGAGTGCACTGCACCACACACATCTGTCTGCTGTGTGTTTAGAAACTCAGAAACAACCAGAGGGAGAAAAGCCAACCTAACTGAATAACTATTACAGAAGTCGGTCTGCTTAAGCAACGCTGTTTTACCGTGCCAAATTCTGACAAAACCTGTTAACATCAGCTGAATTAACTACCTGCTTTTAGATTCTCTAGAGAACCTCTGGGAGCAGATCTTTCTTACCCAAGATCACTAAACATTGTCAGTCATGTTACTGTTACCTGCCTCGGAGGAGAAGGTAACATTCTTCTCAAAAGTGCCTGTCAGACTGTTTCTCAAAATACATCAACTTTATCATTCAGTTTGCTATATCTAAACAAAACAGACATTTTGATTGTAAGCAGGTTACAGGGAAGAAATTGGTTAGATATTAGGAGCATTTGTTCTCTGTCTCCAATCCCCAGAACCTTTTAGAAAGCTCTTTCAACTATTTTAGAATTACAGAATTCTTCAGGTTGGAAAATCTGGCCAACCTCATTCTCAAGGTAGGGTCAGCTGTTAGGTCAAAATGGGTTGCTGAGGACTTTTTATAATAGTCTGGTCTTGAAAACGTCCAGGTGTGAACACTGCACGTCTTCCTTGGGAACTTGATCCATTGCTTGAGTGTGTTTCCATCTTGTTTCTTTTTATGCCCATTGTCTCTTGTCGTCCCCTTGCACATCCCTGTGGAGACCCTGGCTTCATCTTGTCAATGACCTCTCTATAAGCTCTGACAGGTTGTTCTTAGATTCTGTTGGCTCAGACTTTCCTGAGGTAACTCTCTGCTGTCCTCCTCTTTCCCAAAATTGTGTGATTTTTTCCTCCTTGATCTTCATGACCTGTTTAGAGTAGTTTTTTCTCCTCTAGAATTCACCCCCACAGCCCTAAGGAAAATAGCTCATTCTCTAGCAAACAACTGTTTGAATAATTTCAGACAGTCTGTTGATGACTCAAGCTGCTATTTTTGGGCTTCACACCTTTTTCACACCTCTCTTTTGCCTATTTGTTGAATTTCAATGGAAATAGAAAAGTAGTCAATGGGAAATACACCAATCTACAAACAGTTAAACGTTCATGTCTTTCACTTGCATAATCTTACTTTTAAGAAAGAGGAAACAATAAACATTTCTAAGCAACAATAGTAAAAATTATAGAAAAATGGACATCACAAGACATGATAACAACAGCAACACCAAAACCAACATTAAGTTACTTGGTTATTTTCATTCTAATATGAAAGTTGAATTTCCAATGCATTTTCATATGTGATTACCCTTTCTAGGAATCCAGGCATAGAACACCTTTGCCACATAAACCCAGATACAGAAACACAGTAAGACTTTTTTTATAGATATCTGGTCAAATAATACCTCAAAAATCACAACTCTGAGATAAATGCAATGTAAATCTTATGCCCTACAACAATAATTGTTACATCATTACTCTTTCTGTATAACAGAATGAATAGAAAACAAAATCACTTTTAAAGGACTATGTTTTTTAGATAGTGTAAATTTGGTGCAAAAGATTGTCTACCTATTGTGCTGGATTTTATTTATACATCACTACAACTCCCTGTTGTGTCTGCATATTTTTAGGAACATATGGTATGCTTTAACCTTGACACACACTATGAAGTTCATTTGTACAGTTTTGGGTTTTTTTCCTTTTATTCTCCTAGCTCACGGTTTTTAGGTCCTATATCTTGCAGTCAAGTCAATTAGAGCATTTTATCAGAAAATGGCTGTTGGATTGATCTGATTCTCTGACTGGTCTGATCAGAGTTTTATTCTCATTTCCACCTTCTGTCTTTTCTTCAAGATGAAGTTAAATGAACTTTCATGGGAAGTGGGACAAGCAGTATGCAAATCTCTGTTCTAGGCTGAGGCTAACAATAAGGTAGAAAGACAAAGATGATCACACAAATTCTGACCTTTCCTGCTTTTTTTTTCTGAGAAAGAAATGGTGGTCACTGTGTGCCAAAGTAAATGAATCGTAGAAGGGTTTTGTCACAAGAGGGATGCTCAGCTTGTCAAATAAAGGGAGTCCTAGGTATGCCGAGGGACCCAAAATTATGTACCTAGAGATCCTCTTGGTGCTAAGGTAAAAGGCATGCAATGCCTCTAATTTTAGACTGCTGCTGAAACGTGACCTTTTTATACTTGTTTTCATGGACATACATGCTTATTTTGTTGAGTCTCAGTGAGTCATTCCATAGACATTAAGCCTGGCACTGACAAATTTGACAGTAACTGTGCTCTAGTATTTTTCTCTTCTAATGGTTTTGTCAAAATTCATATCAAACTGACATTGTGGATGAATAAGTAGGCATTTTGTGGAATTTAATAGAAAATTATGCTCAGAATAATTGTTGAAAGAAAACTGTAAAGGTAAATTTACAAAGTGTGCATTTGGCCATAATCATGGACATTTTTAATGAATGTAATTGTGAGATTTCCAGAACCCTGCAGGGAAGGGTACATGTTTATAATAAAAAGGCCTCAAGCTGTTAAAACTGATAGAATTCCTGTAATGTCAAGAAAGTTCAGTTTGCACTAGATTTCTGGGTTTAAAAACAGGATGGAAAACATGTTAGTATCTCTCTCTCCTGAAGAAAATTGAAATATATCTGGCACAAGCAGTCCAGCAGTTGGAAGGAAGTATGAATAAGGTTGGCACAAAATGTTTTTCCATTAGTAAGTGATTACATATCTGTCTCTAATTAGTAGCATGGCATATAATTTGTGCTCTATGCTTTTCATTTCATGAAAAATCACATCTTCAACCTATCACATATTTGCTAAATAATTTCTTTGGGTTGGAAATCTAAATGGATGTATTATTCTTTAAATACCACTTAAAGTTAGGTGAAAGATTAGAATGAGAATGGCTTCCTTAACAAGCTTAGCTGAGCCATACAGGACAACAAAACCTGATGTGTCAGAACGTACAGCTATTGAAACTTGGGTTTTAAAAAGATGGGATTAATTGTAAAGCTGTTGTTATTTGCATTGAGATTTTACTCTTCTTATATTTAAGAGGGCTTTTAAGTCTCTGTCTTTTACTGTATATCCTCTTATGTCAAGTCAATCAGAATTCAGGCTTGAGTGTTAGCAATTTAATTATTGCTATAAAACCCTTATTTTGGCACGGCTTATCTTTTAAAGTAAATACAGAATAATAATAACATTTCACTGAACTGAATGATCCGACAAGGAATTGCAGTTGTACTACAATGGAAGAAAACAGGTTTTGCTAGGAATAAGAGTAGATCTTGATATCAAGACAGCATTAATGATGGACAAGAACTGTCGTTGGACTCAGTTTGTCTCTGGTACTTATTCAGATACCACAGCTGATAAAATCACTTCAGAAGCAAATATGTAAGTCTTAAACCTGATCAAGTGTCTGCTTCCATTCATTTCTAAAGGATTCTTCCTTTTGGGAAGAAGATTCAGCAATAATACCTAACACTAGTAAAAAAATATTCTCAACAGATTTTTAAACCTTAGTAAGAAGACTCACAGTTCATGAATACCTAAAGAATGTATCTGTCCTAGTTAAACATTACCCATTAAATAATCAAACGTGTCTTTTTAATTATAGGAAGTTTTCTGCCAATTGCAAATAGGAAGCATTCAAAACTTCGAGTTATGTCATTAATCCTGGTGCACACATTTTTCCAGTAGCAAAGGCAAAGCCTGAAATTAATCAGAACTAAGCCAAATTGTGTTGCCCTGCAGTTGCCATGGCTAGGAGCATGCACACAAGTTATTGATATAGCTCATATGACACTCATTATGCCATGATGGCTTCATTACGTGTTGTAGCCTCTGGAGATCTCACTTCATTGAAGTTTCAATATTTCAGGGGATAGGTATGATAAGCAAAGCAAAGCCAAAGAAACAAATCAAGGTTTTTTTGTCAAAGGAGCACTTTACAGAATTGCCATTCAAGATATGTGTGCGTTACACTCAGTGCAACTGGACCTTGGTATCTGTCAGTGATACACTGTCTTAGTGTTAAATAATAAGAACTCACATGGGCTTTGCTAATCTAAGCTCATGGTCCTTCTGTTCTCTATATTTAAACCTGTCATATGTCATCTAGAAGGACTGGTTTAGGTCACTTGGATTCACTTGTCTCCCTTAGAAACTGATGGGCAGAAATCTGCTGGTGCACTATAAAAGCTTAAACTCCTGGAAGGAATTTTCCTAAATGGTGTTGAAAACTCGGGAATGAAAAATGGATGAGTTTGAATGCACAAAACAAGTAGCCCTCCAGTGCAGTCCCTAGCTTCCTTCTTCTCCAAACTTCTTGTTAAACTCATATGCACAATACTCCCACATGGCAGTCTGGTTCTTTCACCATGGTCTTCTAGAGTGCTTTGTTTTTTGTAGCTTCGCTCTCTAAAATACGAGAATAGAGCTATAATAAAATATTACCAAGATTGCTCTAAACCTGTAAGTACCAGTTGGTTTAGAGAAGCTGCTGTGTGTTCACAGCATGGCACCGATTTCAGTGGTTGGCTCTGCAGGCAGAGTTATCTGATCTGTGCATGTCACAGAGCATCAGTAAGGGAATTCCCTGCAGAGGAGCACAGAGAATACGGATAAACTTTCCAGAGGTAATTTGGCTATATCATGTCATCCAGAGTGTGATGGAGATGGATATAGTCCAGAAGATTTTGTAGGAGACATCCCTGCTAAGCATATAATTTAAAATGTAACATTTTATACATGCTAATTTTAGTTGCCAAGATGCATCTGAGAGACATATAGCATTAATTATTAATTATTGTTGTTGTTGATAAAAATAAACCTATCATTAAGGCTCTGGGAGTATTTCCAACATCAACAATTTTTCCATTTGATTTATTAATGGATATAAACATTTTTATTTCGTTTTTCCCTCCGGTCAGAACCTCAGCTTATTTCATACTTGCCCCTCCCACAGGAAAAAGCTTGAGTAAATGTATCAGCTTTGCATTCTATTCTCAATGTCAGCACATTGAGATCTGCCAGCTGTCCTGTAGAAAGAGAGAAGACCTTAGCTGTACTAAGACTGCTTTCTCTCCATTAATGAGGATTTTGACCACAGAAATGTTGATTGGTACACAGAAACAGTGGATGCTATGAAGAAGCCTGGACATGAAACTCTGACAGAAAAAATGGAGCAAAAAAGATGCTCCGTTTCCACCCAGCAGTGAGGGTGGTGTCACCCACAGGGAAAAGCTGTACTAGAAGCAGTAGTGCTGTGAAGGGGACAAACTTTGCTCATATTGATTACAGTCACACATGAATGGAACCAAAGAATTAATTTATTTTTTTGCATTAACAGAGGCTTCTGACTGGTCTAGAAGTGTCACCCCCGGAGCACTCTGCATGTAGAGCAGATTAGAGTGGTTAAATATTTAGGCCTCGAAAGCTGATTTACCAGTGAAACACATTGCAGAGAAGAAAGGTCACAACTCCTACGCTATATACTGATGCCTACAAATAACAGTATTATGATAAAAGCCAACATTTCAGAATTCAGGGGCTTCTACACAGGGCTTTTTGACTTTCAGATAAAGATGACACCTTAGAGGATACCAGCTTTACCTTCTAAACATGTAGGACTTTTCAGCATTTCAGTTTCACTGGTGAACTGTTTTGTGATGATGGTAAAGCACAGGAGCTCATAAGAAAGAGAGGCAGCATCCAACTACAGTATTCAAATCTCTAGCAGCTCTGGCCAGCTGGGCATTTCCTACAGAGGAGCCATGTTCATGGGCTATTGTAGGGTTTGTCTCTTGGTCCACCTGGAATCTGACAGATAAAACCTCCTTGGGGATTTACAAGTTAAAAGTTAGGAATGACAAGTTAAAAGGCCACACGTGTGGTCACAAGGAGCTGAGCACATTTCTTTCCCTAGGATACTCTCTGCTCTCAGATGTTCTCTGATTTTAGTGCATTCCACATGGATAGCTCTGTTCCAGATAAAAATTCATCTCCTCCCACTGAGGCACTATTTTTTTTCTGCAGTTAGTCTGTTAGTACATATTGTTTTAGATGGGAACTGTTTGCATCCTATATACATTAAATTTTTAATACAAGACTCAGTGAGACATAGAGCCAGGGGTTAATCATGTGGTTAGCCATGCAGTTAATGACTTAAAATAACTGAAGGGATTTTATTTCCTTTAAAAGGCTACTAATGCATTATTTAATAAGTCATAATTTGTATATAGTAAAATGCCTGGGCTCAGTCAATGATAATTTTGCTACTTACGAACAATTTGAAGTCACACACACTGAAAACAATACAGAAACATTTGCTTTCCATCTGAAGCTGTATGGTAAACATCTAGGTTTCTTTGAGCTTTATGGGACATGTTGCATTGTGCTTAATATTTTTATGGTTATTTACTTTCCAAAATAACAAAATCTAAATTGGAACAGAGCTCAAAGCATTTTTGAAAAAGAATGTTTATATATGATAATTACAACTAATTAGGAGGAAAAATACTAGAAACTAAGATAATGTGTTTGTTACTAACAATACATTTACTGTGTCTTTAATTATATGTAGTGCTTTCCAGGCCATAGAGAGTTTGAGTGGAGAAGAGCAGACCCACATGCTCTGTAGACATGACAGCCACCCATTCCTCTCCTCTTGAACACCAACCCTTGCTCCAAGGAAAAATCTTTTTTTGTGAAAACAGAGCAGTGGTACTTCTGATTCTGCAGAGAAAGAAGTCACATTAAAATTATTTTATTTCCTAGTTACTGTGAAAAATGCAGGTAATTGTTGTGCATGGTGGTAGTGCTACATGGCCAATTGGACTTGATAATCTCAGAGGTCCAACCTTAACAATTCTATTATTTTATGATTATTGGGCAGGGCTAAATGTATAATGTCTGTCACTGGCTGTCAGAAAGGAAGAGAGAGAATTTTTTAGCCAGACTGTCTTGGTAGGAGCCAAGCACCACCTTACACTGCCCCTGCTCTGGGGCATGCTCCTAGTTTTGAAGGCTGCATTTTATGTTCTTATCTACTCCTTGCAAGGTGTGGTCATAATGACTGGAGATTTCTCTTTCAGGCCTGCATGTGGAAAAAATAATCTGTTTTCAAATTAAAGATGAGGAAGGAAAAATGATCACTATATAGTCTCTGATTTATCCGTCATCCTTTCTTTTTCTTCCCTTCAGTTCTTTCATCTTCTTTGTCCATTAATTGCTTGCCTTGCTTTTATGATTTGTGGTCTTCTGCTTTTGGACTGGCTTTCCCCATCCTTTCCATTGTTTGATGCCAGTTCTTTGTTTCTTTTTCATCCAACATTATGATCAAAGCCAATATTTGGGAATTCATGGACTTCTACACAGGGCTTTTCTGTTTTCAAATAGAAAGCTTATAGGATACCAGCTTGTCGCCTATATGACCTTCTGATCCTATAGGTTTCTTTAGTATTTGTATTTCACTGGAGAAAATTTTTCTGATGGTAGTAAGGAGCTGAAACCCATAAGAAAGAGGAGCAGCATCCAACTACAGTATTCAAGTCTTTAGTGGCTCTGGCCAGCTGGGAGTGTTTTGTTTCCAGATCCTTTCTTATAGAGGAGCTTATCACATTCCTGGTCTGTTGGAGGGTTTGCCCATTGCTTCAGGCTAGACTCTGACAGAAGCAACTTCCTCAAAGATTTACATGTCAGAAGGAAAGTTCCTTCTCTGTTCTATTTCCACCCCCTTTATCTGTCTCTCTTTAATTTTCTAAATTAAGAGTCAGATCTTTCTGTTTGCTTTCTCCCTCTACACTTCTTGTCCATTTTTTCACTCTGCTGTCAATCTTCTCAACAGATAATCTCTTTAGAGTAATGGCTATCCTCTTCTGTTGTTGCCTTCAAATTATTGAATTCCCTTTCTCAGCGAGGATAAGCTGAACATTTCAAGCTCAGTTATAAAAACCGAATGCAGTAGCTCTGCCTCAGATAGAAAAATGAGAAGTAAAGTGTGGTTATGAGATGTGATAGCTCAGTAAGACTCTTACCAAGTGCCAGTGGGACATACATTGTGTGCAAGCAGCTCTCCGCTGCAGTGCTTCACATAAAAAATGTTGTGTTCTTCTTTCTGTTATTGAGCTATAGTTTAAAAGACAGTGGGGAGCAGAGATTATGTTACTATATATTTAATATAGAATTATAGTATGCAATTATGTTGTATATAACATAACATATATAACACCATATAATATATTTTGCATATTGTGGAATCAATTAAGGAGGCTTCCACTCAAAATTAAGTAGCCCTAACTGGGGAGGGTTATATCCTAAGCCAGGCAGAAATCTAATGCATCATTGACACTTTGGCAGCCCCATGGCATAGAATAGGATTGAGAAACTGCCTCGTGCACAGGTGCAAAAGAGCCAAATGATCTAAGAGCCTGTTCTGAAGTCTCTTCAGGAAACCATCCATCCTGTCATGTGACTGTCCTGTTCCTGTGTGTCTTTATTGTCTATTATAAGTAATCACACTGTATAGCATTTTTTTCTTTAGGAAGCTGAGCATCATTATCTCCCTTGCTGTACTGATATCTTCAAATACTCTGTTAAGTTCTAAAGTAGGCCAGGCGTTCTTTTCTTAATTTATGGCTAATATTACCTTTTAAAAATCAAAGCTACCTTTATAAAATTGTGGAGCGTTTTTTAATCTATTAACAGAATGAAACTTTTTAAACAGACAAAATTGAACTCAGTAAATAAATAAACAGATTGTTTATTAAACACCTACCTTCCAGGCTGATCTCAGGGCTTTTTTTATCTCTGTGTTGTCAGACATTGAGAACATTAGATTGATGCTCGGAACATCATGTCACTTCCCTGTTTCTGTGTTTACTAAAATCTACCTTTTAAAATCAATGTTAAACTATGGGCTGATTGAAGAACATTAAACATGGCTGGGTGTTAACTTGTACCTGCAGCCAGTAAAGCCTTGCAAAATGGCAGGAAAACTTGACCGCAGCACTACTTGAAAACCCTCACAACCAGCACACATCAGTATGAATCACTAGGTAAAGTGAAAAACAGTGAAAATCAGTCCTGAAGTCTAATTCAACTCCTTTACATTCCTTTCAAAATGCAAACAGGCCATAAAGCCTCTGCTGCCTAGTTAAGCAGTTAGTTTACAATTGCTTTGTTTCAAGGGCTCAGCACAAAGTAGCTTGAAAACACTAGCAAATACATCCTTCTTCATTTCTTCTAGCTGCTTGACAAAGAGTAATAGAATAGGTGCTGTTCTCTTGGTTTCTCTAATCCCAAATATAGGATTCATTCCCTCCCAGCTCTCATTTAGGGACAGATTTTCCATACAGTGCTTTCTAAGCTGCACAATGCCCCAGTTTATAATGGGGGCTGCGTAGAATGAAATCCTGCAGAGCTTTGAAATTAAGCTTAAAACCCTGCAGTGCTTTGGAAATGATGGCTAATTATTCAGCAGTATGTTGGAGCAAGAGTGGAGAAAGGCCCAGGAGTTTCACAAATATTGCCGGGACAGGGCTAAGGTGTTCCAGATAGGACCTATCCAAGGAACACCATTTTGTATTGACTGTGCCTGCCAAAATAACAACATACCATACATTTGCTATACTTTTACATAATGCCATGAAAAACTAATTGTGGCAGATCGAACACGGACTCAAAATTTATATTTGCATTGTATTAATTTGTTTTCTTGTGGGATACCCGTCTTTGTATAGCATAAAGCAGTCCCTTTCCTTTTTTTTTTTTTTTTTAAATTCTTTTTAAGCCATCTTTTCTTATGGGACAATTTTCTGTACACTGAGTTGCAGAGTGTATTTGAAATCAAAAGATCTAAGCATTTATATGAAGCTGTAGTAAGCAGGACATTGAATCAACAGAACTTGATTGTCAGTAGCGCCTGCAACTGAATCAGACTGTAATTCTGAAGTGAATTCTTGCCCCACCAGGGCTCTGGGACCTGTGCAACAATATCATTTACGATAGGTCTTTTGTTGCAATTATTGTGGCAGGGAAAAAAAGCTGAAGTAACCATTACCACCTGGCTCCGTGAACCAATTAGTTTTTAAGTAATTGTTCCTGAAAAATAATTCACGGTTCACATACTTAACACCCTTATGGAAAAGTCCTATATATTTCTTTCGAGAGGGTAAATGTTTTGTATTTCCATTATTCTTAAAAAAAAAAAAAAGAATTATTGTGTCTTTGTCCTAGATTTTTAGAGAATATTCAGTGCATGTCTTGAAAATACAGAATTCCAGAGCAGTTTGGAATAAATTCTGAAGAACTCCATTAAACACTATAGAACATTTCTTTGTGCATGTATATGTGTGCACATGTGCCTGTGTACACTGATATGTGTAGGATTCTCCAAATAGGAATCCATCATATAATAATTTTTTTCAAATACACAGCTTCCATTGATTATAATGGAATCTGCAAGTGTGCATTAGAGTAGAAAACAGTTCATTAGTGACTAGATCAACCAGGCACAGAATCCTGAAGTCAAAATGCCACATTGATGTATTTCCAGTATGAGCAAATGATGAAAACAATGCAATGTGCTAGATAAAGAATTTACAAAAATATCTGAACCCAGGGACATGGGGAACCTACAACATATTCTGTTGAATCAAAATGTAATATGGTGTAATATGCTTTATTTTGCTTTCTTCCTTTGTTTGAATATATGTTTGAAAATTATTAAAATGGCTATTTTCTTTTCAAAACAAGGCAAAAAATCAAAACTTTTTGTTGAATATTGCAGTATTCTAATGCATATGAATGCATAATACCATCTATATATTCTTTCAGTATAATCTGAGGTAAATTAGTATCAACCAATTTGAAGAATTCAATCAATAATAAGCCTTTCTTAGTTCAGGAATATTTCAGAGTTTAAAATAATGTTTAGCTTTTTAATGAGGGTGACAGTGGCAGGTGAAGCTTTTACTGTAACAGCACATTAGATATCTTTCCACGCATTTGACACCTGGTTCTGTACATCATGTGTTTTCCTGTATTATTTGTCTCACATTCATGGAATTTTAGGTTTTGTTAGAAGTACAGCAATTTTTATGGCAATAAAAGCTGTGAACATGTTACAGGTCCGTGGGCAAGCCGCTTGAATTGGATCTTATTTTGTGCAATGATGCAGTTGCTTTTCAGTGATCTGAGAATCGAGTCATGTCTTATGTTAAGTAGTCATGACATTATATCCAGATGAATTTATTACTCTTTCTATTAAGTTTTTCTGTGAGCAATCACAATACTGACAAGGCTGCCATATTCACATTTTTAAGAAGCTAGTGGGGCTGATTTGCCTAAAGGCTCCCAGGGGACAGTGGGTGTTCTAATCCTTTTACAAAAAGAAGTGACAAGTAGGGCTCTCTAGAGTGACTGTGCCACTTTTTTTATGCCTCTAGATTCCTCCATCTCAGCAGGAGAAACATTAGTATCGATTTGCAATGTAATATTAAACTGATTTAACTTTAACTTTGCAGCTTTTCTATTACTCGTCTTGCCATGTATAAGCACAAGTTCATGTAACAGAGAGGACTTAGAGTTTATTTTCAGTACCTTCTCTACCTTTAGGGTAGAAAGAATTGATTTGTTTCGATTAATTATTTGGTAGCACACCAAAACTACAGTGACAGAGCAAACCTCTCAAGAAAAATACCTAACACTGCACTTTTTTCCCTCTTGAATCTATGCCTTGGTAAAGGGATAAATTCATATGTTCTCACTGTCAAGTTTTGTACTACAGGTATTCATGTTAAAATGCGGTTAGGAGTCTTCTGCTTTTCTGAAACCAGTGGATGGTAAAACTCAGGACTAAGATATACAAAGCAGCATCTGTGGAATTCAAATGCTACTTGAGATAATTTAAATTTTTAAAACTGTTTTCCCCTTCTGATCCTCTGCGAAACCAAACTGCCTGTCAGTAACACCTTATTAAACAAAGATTATAAAATACCAAGAATTTATTCATGAACGTGTTGATATTAATTATCTTTCCATAACAGGAATGTGCTGTTGGTTGATTGTAATAGCATGTACTCATATGTTTAGAGAATTTTCAATCTTGCCTAAATACGCATCAGCTACACTCCCTCAGCAGCAGTTAGGCTGGCCCTTGGTCAAAGATTTGCACGTAGCAGACAGTGGCAATGTGACCCTTGTGTGTCCCAGGGATGGAGTGCTGCATCCAGGGAGGCCTTGGGGTCGGTGCACAGCACTGCCCCCTGGCACATGGAGGAGCAATGCCCCATTTTTCACACCGACTGGTCTACATGCTTATCAGTGTTATTTTCTAACACTGGTTTTTATACACATTTTGTCACAAAATATGACCGTTGAAATGGTACATTTAACATGTATGTCAGATTTGTTTAGATTCTTAACCACAGTGTCAAGTTTCATTTAAATGAATAAGAAATCAGACTGATAGAGATGTTGACATTCAGATTCTTTATAAATTTCTATCATTATACTCTTTCTCTTGTGATGTACTTATGATACACTCTGAGATGAAAAAATATACTTAGAAAATGTGAACTTTCACAGTTGTGTTTTAAGCCAGAGCTTTTATAGATTTCCAATCACTTAAATAGTTGAGAAGCATCATTTAATTTGCAGAAAGATAAATCTTGGCTACAGACTATACAATTAAGCAAATGAAAGCTGTTAGCCTTATTTAGCCTCATTTTCATATATCACATAGCATGAAAGGCAACCTTTTTCCATTTTTGTATGGTCTCACACCCATTCCAAGACTGCATGCAAGATTACAGCAGATTTTGGAAAGTTGGTAATGGATTTATTACATTTAATGAGCATGCAATATATGGCTCCTCAGCCTTGGCTGACATTTTGAAATTAGGCTTCCAGCAGTGAAATCTTGTCAGGGATGGGTTTTAGATTACTCAAGCTTTCAGGATTAGAGCTTTTCGTACATAATGTCAAGCACAATCGTCTGTTAAATGCTAAATGAGCCTACTATTGTTAATGCAGTAGCAGCACAGAGAATAGACTCTAGAGAGTTTAAATTTTTGCTGACTTGGAACTTTATTATGAACCTTATTCATAGTTCTAGTCTTGAATATGTGAAGACATAGAGGAGAAAGATGTCTGTAGAATCTTTAAAAGCATATTTTAAACTGATTTCAGTGTATATTACATTAGAAAAAGCTATTTAATTGAGTTATCAAACCCCAAAATATTATTTTTATTTAAATTTCTGTTAGATTGTTTGCTGTGTATAAATATGCCCTTTATATGGTAGAAATACATTTGTTTCGTAAGTGAACTCTAACTACTATACTCTTTTTAGAAGTATGACTTCTTAATACTTCTGTTTTGTACAGCATCATTGAAGTTAAGAATTCAAAATTATGACCAACCAAAAAAAATTACCATTTGTTTTAGAGTACCAGACATATGCAAACAAAAAAATGTCATTTGCATATTATATTTTCTCATGTTATGCACATTTATTTGTATTGACTTAATTCAATGGCTGTCTAAAATCCCATGTCTTTTATATCTATAAAGCAGTGTTTGAGCCAGCTACGTTATCTCAGGCCCAGATCTACAGCAAGAATTTAGGTGTTAATTCAGTAATATGGAAGTCTTTAGTCAGAAAAGCCATAGAAGGTAATACCATCTGTGCCCTTACATAAGATGGCTAGACTCCACTGCTCAAAGTGTATAAAAAGTTGGGAATCTTGAGAAAATGTGTGCACAGATATCAGTGTGCTGAGTCAGCAATGTCTAAACTGGAAAATGAGAAAGCATTGAGGAGGGGTTTGCAGGTCACTGCTGCAAGCTTAGCGCTTCTGCTTGCTCTAAAATCAAGTCAGAGAGCCTTTCCAAGTTCAGGTCAGTCCTCCCACTTCGTGGGGGGAGCAAGACACACATGTTCATTTCTGTCCCTGGCTCCCAACTTGCCTTGCTGTGACTGCGTGCAAGGTTTGAGTTATAATCAGAAAAAACATGATTTTTCAACCAAAATATTTGTCTTTATTATAACTGGTAACTCCACCAACCCACCACCAATTAATTTATTCTCTTTCTTTTTTAATTGATTAATTCCTCAGTACAGTAGAAACTAATTGATGGTTTAAGTATTTTGCTATTGTTTAATATTTCTTATTTTGAAAGTAAATATCCTCAGAATCTATCAGCGGGAGACTGTTATCCTTTAGCAACATTTTAATCCACTGAAATATTTTAATTGCTTTGACTCTTTGTGTTTGATCTCACCAATTACTAATAGATGTGAATATTTCTTTTCTGTTTTCTTCACCTTTTGGTGACAACATATTTCCAGCAATACACATTTTCTACTTTTTATACATGATCACTGTTTCTTAAATGGAGCAATTTTTAGTGCTATGAGTGTCCCATGAGGCAAGACCCCAAGGCACTGAGCCAAGTAGATTATTGGAATAAGCAGGCTAGCTTCCATTGACTTTGGAGCATCAGGCCAATTTATGGTAGTGTCAGATTTAGTTTATATAATTTCATCTGACAAAGAACATCCCATCGGTCTATGTACTTTGCTTTTGATTTAGCAATTTTAGGGTTGTAACTAGCTGTGGCTGCTCATGCTTTTTTTTTTCCCCCTGAAATGGTGCGGTCCTCTATCATGAAGCTGCAGAGTTAAAATGGCCAGAAGGTTATGTCTGGCAGCCCTTGTAGGATCATTTCAATATGGTCTTCTCAGCCCGGTGTTGTATTATTGCAGTAGCATAAAACCAATCTCAAAGCCAACAGCTGGACCAGCTGAGACTACAAGAATAAGAGAAAGGGGACATTGTTCTGCATTCCTCCCTTGCCCCTGTCCAGCCATGGGACCCACAGCACCCTTGTTTCTAATACACCAATTTACAGGATCTTCCAACAGACCAGCACTAAACTTATTACAGTGGAAAGATTTGTGTGAGAGCGTGTGTGTGTGTGTGTGTGTGTGCGTGTGTGCGCACGCGCATCTATTGCATGTCCCTTCCTGAATTCTGCTCTATACACTGTCACCACATGTGAAGACCTGTCCTGGAACATCTGAGGTTTACTAACTAGATGCATAATAAAGTAAAGGTTACTAAATATTCACAGAGGTCTAGTGACCTGTGGAGTTGAAACAAAGTACTAGAATTTTGACTTAGTGTGAAATATGATCACTCCACTGGCTTCAAGACAGATACATAGGCTGAGGCCAGGCTGGTCGGTGGTTTTTAAAGCAAGACAGAATCCTGAAAAAGAAAGAAAACACATGCTAGTTTTCCACCTTCCTGGAAGAATGTGGGGAAATGTTTACAAAGTGGGTAATTACAGAAGTGAGCAGAGGGCATGCATTGTCTGGTTACTGTGTCAGCCACAAGATTAAAAACCACTGTTCATATTTTGAGAATATGGTGACAAGCAGAGCAATGGAAGTGTGCAGGTAAAAACAGCATGCAACTCATTGACATGTCAGAGCATTCTTGTCATCTTATTTTGTGTTTGAGTTTTGAACAAATGACAGTGTGTTTTATGGTAGTTAATGACTTTTTGGTGCCTCTTAGTATTGATGGAAACTGCAGAGTTAAAGCCTTAGAGAAGACAATTGACCTATTTGGAAAATATAATTTAAAGTCTCTAAAAAATAAAAAAAAAATATATTAAAGGCAGTGATAATTTCAGATTCTGAACAGAGAGTCCCTAATGTCTCAACATGGGCTTTTCTGGATCAGAATTTATCCATTACTGGAAATTTGTATTAGTATACAGTATTAATCAGAAATGAACAATGAACTCCAGCTCATGCCATCTCCCTTTCTTTGGCTGCATTCTCAGATATATGAGAAAAATTGTCTTTCCTACCTCCTTTGGAGAGAGCTAACAAGTTCCCTGCCTAGGTGAGCCAGCAAGGCTCAGTTAGTATCTCAGATAGTTTCCCAGGAGTCACAGCAGAGTGAAACAGTCACCCTCTTGCAAGAGCAATTAACAAGAAAAGTTGCACTAAAAATTTATTTTAAATCATTAAAGTTCGTGGAAGAAAAGTAAAACTAGAAAACCGTCTTATAGGTAGCACAGTATTCTATCTCCTGTTTTATCTTTCTACATCGATTTCAAGTTTTCCTGCACTCTAAGTTGATCAGTAAAAATATCAATCATGGTGTTTTCTGAGGTTTCCAATATTCTTTCCAGGTATAAAAATAATGAAGATTAAAACATTCTGACATTTAAAGGGGGAAACTCTGAAAGGATCTGTTTCTCAAAATCAAAATTATTCCGTTACTGCCAGAATATTTTCCATAAATGTCAAGTTTATTCTAAAATATCTTGAAGACAAGTCTGGGCCTAAACTACTGAAATTGTAAGAAGAATATTGCTTTTACTGCAGATCTTCCCAGCTGTTTATGACTAAATCAGATATGTTCTTTTCAGGACAGTCTCCCGTATCTTCTACACAACTTTAAAGCATTACTGAGTCTCCAGCAATCGATTAAGCTTACACTTCTGCATTTATTTGCATCCATCCCTTCTAGCATATAGGCTAACGCAATAACAGATAGGAGTTATAAATTTTTACCTAGCTAGCTGAGAAAAATGGAAGACCTGAACATAGCAAAGTCACAACCAGATACTGTAATATTTCAGAATGCACTTTTGCAATTACAGTTGTTATATCCATCTCTATATAGGCAGCAAGGTTTCTCCGTTTGCCTAACTCAACATAACAATGCCAGGACACACCTTCCTTTTCCATTCCATCAAACACAATTAGAACATGATGCAACAAACATGACTTTAGTACATCACTAGCTTCTCTCGCTCAGTTGTTTTCCTGCCTTCATTCTTTGTCCAGTCAAACAGGGGAAGCTCATTTAGTGACCTGCCCTGATGAGTAGAGAGACCCCATACAAAGCCTTGTGGAAATGCCTATTTAGTGATTTACAGAATTATTGCTAGTATATATCCTGCTACTCTGCTGCAATAGAGTACCTTTTCAAGTTTATTCCACACATACCACTTTTCAGTCTTCCCCACTGAGAAGAGACCCAGGTGTGAAATCTTCACTGGACACATAGCTGCAGGCTGTGGATAAGATCACAATCCTGGCAGAGGAAGAGCAGTTTGTCAGAGAGAGCCTGCCCCATGGAGCCTCCGGGGAAGAGGGAACCTCCTCAAACCTAAATGCAGTAAGAGTCCCCATTCTAGCACTGGAGAATGTAGAAACACTAGCTTTTAAAATCTACTGGCTAAGTCTGCTAGTAAATGAAGTTTTGAAACTCCTGCCTATAATGTTTGAATCATTACTAGTGTCTTGTTTTAAGGGAAGAATGCATAGCAAGCTACTGGTAGTCTATCAGCTACACTCGATTGCACACCATCAACTGCTGGCAATTTTTTTTACAGCCACTCTCTCTCTCTCAATTTTCTCTTTGATCGACTGGCAAAGAAGACTTATTGCAACAGAAGCATGTTGACTCTTGCAGAGTAAACTGTGTAGCAAATCTCTCTGAATGAATATCAGGCACTGGCAATTTCTTGAAGCCTTAGGATTATTTTTTTCTTCAAAATTATTTATATATTATATAGCTTAATGATGAGATCTCACTATCATCTTGGCTGTATTTCTTTCATATACCAAATTCATCCTTTTCAAAGTAGAGGATGGCAGTTTATTTCCACATGCTTGCAGTCTAATGACAACCACTCAGAGAGAAGTATCTGCCAATACTGAGAATACTGTGTTCTCTCTCTCACCTGAAAATCCGTGCTTGTAATGGTCTTATCTTGACAATATTGTACAAGCTTTTCCAGTTCAAGAATCAGACTTGCAATTTTCTCTCTACTTGCCCACACACACTGTGCAAGTACTATCCCTCATATCTCTGTCATTACAAAACTTCACACCACTCACAGTAAGTAAAATGTAAGTTAAAACTCGTATACTCTTTTGAAAATTATGACATAAAAAGATCTTCCAGGCTGGCCTTTCTAGGTCAGGTTTCATCTGGTGAGGGAAACGTAAGCCTCATATCTCACCAATTATAAAGACTAGAGAGTGAATGTGGGTTTTCTTGGAGGGAGACAGGCAGCAATGTTTTTGTTCCTTACACTCACAAAAGAAAAATCAGTTAATATTTTAATGACTTGATCATAGCTGCCTCTGAAGTTTTGTGAAGTACTTAGAGTCATCAGCTGAATGGTTGGACTAACTGAAGGACCTTACATCACAAAAAGCCAAAATTTATGAGAACTGTGAAATATTATTCATCCTTCTTGTACGAGTCAGTCTGAACACTATTCTCTCACCTTCTTTATAGAAAGAAAAACAAAAGGTTTCTACCCATTCACATCTGCTTGGCTGAGTTGCTGTGCAGGACCATGATATGATGCATAAAGTGTTTTCACTTCTCATTTGCCCATTTATCTTACAGCATATGACTTACATAATTTCCTGAAGACCTCATTACAAAATGTTGTGTAGACTGGTGTATAAAATACCTTATTCTGATCAATAAGGAAACTTAATTTTTTAACATTTTAAAGAAGTAAGCTAGAAGTGTATTGTGTTTTTAAGACCAAGAAGGTCTTTATATACTTCATTATAATTCTGTAAAACTAAAGAGTTTGACAAGTACTTCTCTTGGAAAAACCATTAAAATCTGATTCTTGCATTTGCTTAGATTTATCAATTAACCTGCACAAATAGAGTAAGGAGCAACTTAACATCAATACTATATAATTAATTGATTAGACAAAAGTCCATTTATATCTGTGAAGTTTTCTACTATCTTATGCAAATACTCTGTGAAGCAAGCTCCATTATGCTTTCTTCTTATTTTTGATCAGTGTAAGCACATCACATATATTAGCATTTAAGCCACAAGGCAAGCCAGACAACCAAAACCAGATGAATAGAAGCAGCCTAAATTCCTACCTAAAGCAGCAAGGTTATCATAATAATTGAAAGAAGTTTGGTACAGCATGATCCTAGAATGAAAGAATCACAGAATACACTGAGTTGAAAGGGACCCACAAGGATCATCAACTCCAACCCCCAGCCCTACACGGGACCAACCCCCAAGAGTCACACTATGTGCCCAAGAGCACTGTCCAAATGTGTCTTGCCCTCTGTTAGGGTTGGGGCTGTGACCACGTCCCTGGGAGCCTGTCCCAATGCCCAACCACCCTCTGGGTGAAAAACCTTTTTCTAATATCCAACCTAAAACTCCCCTGACACAACTTCAGGCCATTCCCTTGGGTCCTGTCCCTGGTCACCACGGAGAAGAGATCAGTGCCTGCCCCTCCTCTTCCCCTCACCAGGAAGATGTAACTGCAGTGAGGTCTCCCCTCAGTCTCCTCCAGGCTGAACAGACCAAGTGCCCTCAGCTGCTTCTCACACGGCTTCCCCTCAAGGCTCTTCACCATCTTCGTTGCCCTCCTTTGGACACTCTAACACTTTAATGTCTTTCTTACATTGTGGCACCCAAATCTGCCCCCAGCACTCGAGGTGAGGCTGCCCCAGTGCAGAGCAGAGTGGGACAATCCTGTCCCTTTCCTGGCTGGTGATGCTGTGCCTGATGCCCCCAGGATAGGGTTGGTCCTCCTGGCTGCCGGGGCACTGCTGTTCAACTTTCCATCAGCCAGGACTCCCAGGTCCCTTTTTGTGGCACTGCTCCAGCATCTCATTCTCCAGTCTGTCCATACATCCAGGGTTGTGCCATCCCCGGTGCAGAATCTGGCACTTTCCTTTGTTGAACTTCATGTGGTTGGTGATTTTCCAGCCCTCTAATTTGCTGAGGGAGTTGACAGCTCCTGTTCAGTGAGAATGCAGGAGAGACACTCAAGCATTTCAAGTGAAAGTGGAGAAGATGATGTAAAGTGGGGGGACCGTTAATACAGAAAGAGTACCAGCACATTGCCTAGCTGACTTGGCAGCCAGTGCAATGATGTATTATCCATCATTCATGAAATCTGGTTTCTAGAGAAAATACAATAACACACATAGAACAAGTAGGAGCTAGCAGCAGAATATTGCAATCACAGAGAATTGTCCTTATTTAATGATTACAGGACTTAATGGCTTATGGTCATCTGTATGGTAAAATATAAGTCTTTTTTGTAGGACATAAATTACAAATCTGTCTGTCCAAAATGAAGCTTTAGATAAACACACCCTTTCTTGCTGTGTCCCTCACTGATTAAGAATCTGAGATTTGCATAAGGAATACTAAGGTTGTTTTTTTATGGCAGAGAAGTATGCCTGGGGCAAATGGGTATAAAAGGACAATAGAGGAAAGAAGGAGAATGTCAATACTGAAGAGTCTATTCAGAGAGACTGATAGCTGTAACAGAAATAAAGGAAGGACTAGAACATTAAAGGTTAAATAAAACCTAGAAAGATTAAAGGAAAATTAATTTAAAACATAGCAAAAAATCATAAATTCAATTAAAAAGTTAATGGTGATGTAAAAGGCACATAGCATTATATTAGTGCTTTAAATTGTTATTAAACCCCTGGGAATATTCAAGTATCAAAACTGTCCAAAGCTAGACATCAATTTGTATATTATTCAAGGCAAGCCTGTAGTTTTCTTTATGCAGTGGAGAATAGAGAACATGAAACTCCAGACAAAAGAGATACAAATATCAGGTGAAGCAGCAGTGAAACTGTTTGCATAAAATAGCCAGTAACAATAACAATAATAGCCAAATGACTTTGATCAGTGTACCTTTCAGTGTCAAGTAAGTCATCTTGCCCCTTGTTTGTAATAAATAGGATGTTTTCCATTACTGTACAGTCAACTTCTGTATTGACAAAGAACAATGCTGTTTGAAATGTGAAGTCACTAGACCAGCAAAACCAGCTAATGTAGAAGAGGAAGAAACAATATTCCTGTTTTTCTTGTGTAAGAGCCCTCTGACACAACCATCGTTCATCCACCAGTATGAGAAATGAGTTTGTAGCAAACCCAAAGTAACACCCACACCCTTACACACACTTTCAAGAAAGAAAGGGATTTGCATGTGCAATACAGGAGGGAATTTCCAAAGTGAAGATCAAATTATTAAAGGTGCTTTGGCATCTAGAGGTGCATCAGTGAGAAGTTCAGCCAATAGGTGCAGGCTTCCTCTTCTCGTCTCTACTTTGGCTTGCTTACTCTTGCTTTTTTTGAGCTGCTACTGATACAGGTCATCCATTTCAAATACAGAGAATAGTTTTTAAACAAGGGGAATACTGCAAAATTTAAGATCATTTTACACGCTACACTTTACAAAAGGCTTTAAGAACAGTTCTTCAAATTTTTGTTTGACACCATGTTATCCATCATTTTGCACCTAGAATGATTTCATTAATGCTGAACCATCACCTGTAGAAACAATGTTTATTTTTGAGTATTGATGCTTCTGTAATTGTCTATGGAATGTAAATGCCCATACATGGCCAAAAATTTTTTCTTATTAGATGAACTAAATTTTTCCTGCTTTCATATAATTTGTTTTGTTCCATCTACAGTGAATAAAAAGAATAATTCATTCCTAATACTTTATAGGAGAGATGAAAGTGCTTTTGCATAATATTCCAGTTTAATTGCTCTGCACTAGTACCTTAATACATTTTGCAAAGCATCAGCAGATATGAAAGGGCAATAAACTGAAAGAATTTGGACTGTGAGGTTTGCAATATTCTAAACACCTATTTAATTCTGTAGTAATCTCACACAACAGTGTAATGTGTGTGCAGGGATGAAAGAAAGGTTTTGTTAAAAAATGGAGATCTGCCAGATACATTGTGAACATCCAAAACATTTTAGTTGAAAATACCATACTGTGAAAAATTGGAGTTATTTAAGACTTAAATAAAAAGCTTGACTGTTTACTGTCAAAGACTCCACGTAACCTTCTATTGCTGTTTAAAGAGGGTCTAAGTGCCACAAATGAGAACAACAGTATTCCCGCTTCTAACACATATTAAGGAAGAGTTAAGGGAAAAAATATGTAGGTATATAAATACAAAGGCACTTAGTGCTTATTCATGAAGAGGAAGGGTAAGTACAAAGACATGCAATGGCCAGAGAAGTTCAAGTAGTAGAAAATTTGAAAAGATTACAGCTTTAGTTGAACCACACACAGGTAATACACAGCCAAGGTAAGGGAAGAAGTACAAATGTTACTATTGCTGAATCTGGAAAACCTGAAAAGAATTTGTCTTTTATTATAAGAACTATTAAGTATGTAAGTGAAATACAGAGATAAATTACTTCCTGACGGCCTGAATCTGGAAGAGGATAAAGCAAGCTGTCTGTTTTTATAACATTTTCCATTAAGATACTAGTGATAATTAAGAAATGCATTAGTTTGATCTTTGTCTTAAAATTCTCTGAAATCCTCTGACTCAAGGAAAGGTACGTTGTTCTCAGAGTTCATCATCTGGGAGTTTCGCATTCATCACTATATTTGTCCTTACAGTGCTTGTGGAGGGAAATATTATTTTTCTCACTTCACAAATGCAGGGGCAGAGAGGGGCTATCAGTAAAATTTCATATAATAAGTACTCAGGCATGTTTGAGCAAAAAAAATGATAGAAAACTTTTTGAAAATTTTGGCTTCTAAATTAAGCCTTGAGGCAGTAAGGGAAACATCAATCAAATATTTTCAGAAAGAGAAAATAAGATCCGTGTTTTCTTACAAGGGTTTCAGAGACTTTGGCTTTGTCTGTACATGTGTAATTAATTAAATGGGCCAGGAGCTGTTCTCTGGCTCTGAGGGCAATCCATACAAGCTCGTGCCTTCCAGAAGAAGCAAGTTGTATCCATGCAGCCTTTTGGCCTGTACTGTCCAGTGGAATGTGATGAGTACCACACAGAGTGGTATTGCTTGCAGAGACCATGGCAGAGATCATGCCACCATTCCAGCAGTATGGATAGCCACCAGCCAGCTATTGGAACCCATAGCCTATCCCTCCTTAGCTTGTTGGTCTAGTCATGGTCTGCATTTCGGAAATATTGAATTGATTTGTGTGCACGTGATGAAGTCTTGAAAATGTAATGAAGTTGGTATATCTAGCAAAGTCACTGCTACAGGAATTTTCGTATGTTCTTCTTAGGAAAAACAAAACAAAGCAAACAAAACCGCAAACAAAACAACAAGCACAAAAGCACAGTCTAAAATAACAACACTGAAAGCACTCCACAGCCCTTTCCAAAGAATTTTCTAGACTCTGACAAGGTTTGTTCTTTTGTTGGCTTACTTCCATCACCTTATTCTCCTAGTGTCTGAACTCAATTAGAACAGGCTACCATATAGGTTATTGTTCTTGGTGCACTGACTTTGCTTGTATCCTGGTGTCACTCAAATTTTGGAAGAGACATATTCTTGAAGTACAATATGGATTAGATAGTGCTGTCTCTTCAACATTTGGCCATCAGTTATGTGCAATCAATTCAGTCCTTCCAAAACAATAGTAAGTTTGTTAAATGCTGACTTCACTAATACTTTGCTCTTTGGCAGAATTCGGCAGGTTTCTGGCAGGTCTAGTCCATTAGTTATTCATCTCTTAATTTGCTGAAATTAACTGTCAGATGCTGGGATTGTTTCCAAGACAAGGTCAACATAGAGCTGAAAATCTTTTTTTAAAGCCTTTTCTTCTTGTGTTGGTAGCTGCTTAATTTAAGCAGTGGATAGTGGCCACTGTCATAAATGTTTTTGCCTTTGCATTTAGTGCTAAAAAAAACCCAGTCATAATCTTGAAGTCTAATGCAGAATGTCATGCAAAAATTTTGAACCAGAGAATTCCACTGAGTGTTAGTATTTTTTTCAATATTAGAATGTGAGAGGAAAAAAAGACTGCCAGTATTTCCTTCTCCACTTCAGGTTGTCAGTCATTTTCTGGACAGACTTTTCGCATGGCCATAACTCTTGCCTGGTCTTCGTCCAACACCTTTTTCTATGTATTTGTCTATGGTATGCTGATTACAAGATACTGTACCCAACATTGCTGTTGTTAGAGAATAATTCTATAAGAAACCATAGTCCTAGAATGGTACTTTTATTTTACATTTTTCTGTAACTTTTTAAAGTCATGTATGTGACCCTACAAATGTAAGAATTAAAAATTTTCCCATTTATTCATCAGAGCCAGGTACTGTCTTTAATTAGAAACACTCTTGATAGTAAAGGTTTTTCTAAAAAGTCTGAATTTCCTTTTTATTTATGTCACACTTATGATTTTCCCAATTCATATTTCTGGTCACAGAGATGTCCATTTTTTGGACCTCAAATCTGTATTTATTAATCTACCGTATCTGTTAACATCTCTGCTGTAAATGCACATATTCTAGTCATATATTTGGCTATTTAGAACTAGAGATGAAACCGTGTCTGAGCTACAAGCAGTTCCACTTACAGAGAGTAGACAAGCACCAGCAATTAGTTTGAATGATTGTTCTGGAGGTGCTCAGGTGGTGAAGGTCCGTGACCAACACCCATTAGATACACAGCTTCCTGACATGGGCTTTCCTGCAGGTGTACAGTGATTCTTTAGCTCGGTGGATTTGCCAGGAACCTACACAAATATCTGACTGTGGTAACACTTTGATCACTGACATTCAATTTAATGCCCAGTGAGCTACAGACAGCAAATGATTTTGTGTGCATGTCCTTATAAATGCACAACTTCCCTGACGGGCTTCAGTTAATTCTTCACAGTTGTGACTTTCTCTTTTCCTCAATATTGCCTGATAAAATCCCTCTTTTGCTGCTAACATGTAAACTGTGTTGCTATTTTTTAGGGCTTCGTGAGACCTCACTTTTCCTGGTGTGAGATCTGGCTCTAAATAAAGCTGTGCTGGCAAACTAGCATCTCTGATGCTATCAGCTATCTTGTCTTTTATTAGTGTCTGCTTTTAACTGTTCTGTTTTTGCAGGGTTCAGCAAGACTGAACTGCAGCAGCTAAAATCTGTTTCTTTTTTCCCCCTTCTCTTACTACTGGAACCTTCCAATAGATTTGGCATTATCTTTTTTCTGCCTATTAATATGAATAGTTCCTTGTATTTTGTTGTATCCTTTTCTTCCATTGACTCTCTGGGAAGGGCCATATAGGGTCTTCAGCAATGTCACCTGTGTCATAGATCAGAACATTTGCCTGATATTGCCAGCTGTTACAAAGCCCTGATGCTTCTGAAGTCTCTAGACAGAGCAAAGCCCTCACAGTAGCCTTTATCAAACAGACATTTGAAATCTTGACTTCATTACTGCAGAGAGATGGAGTTGAGTTGCTTTTAGAAGTTTCCTATTTTGCTGTTAATTCACCCTTGCAGCAGTGTTGCAAGATTTCTTTTTCTTTATTCCTTCTTTGGAAAGCATGCTTCTTTCCACTCCTTGTGTCACTGGGGCATGGCCATGTGTAACAAAGATGCCTAATATTTTAGCTTCAGCTGAAAAAAATTCTCAAATGTGGACATTCTTTCTGCTTACTGTCCTCATCCTTCTGCAGGTTGAAATCCTCTCCTCAAAAAAACTGCACAGACCACTGCCTAGCCCATTGTTTCATCTGCTGATATAAAGATACAACTCATTTCTAGTGGTCAAACTGAAATTTTGCAACACCAGAAATAACAGTCAAAACAATCTCTTGACCAGACAGTGTGGGCAAAAGCTTTGGATCAGGATGAGCTTTGCACTCGAAGCCATCCATACCTAGCAGGAGCTCTAACCCAGGCCCAGCTCTGAGGGCCAGATGAGCCTTGCAAACCTCCCTTCCCAAAACTTCAGCCCCACAGGCAAAGGGGATGAAATATCATCAGTATTATGGCTTTAAAATTTCCTGTGGTGAACAATCCCCTTCCCAGTACAAAAAGGCACACAAAGAGCAATGATCTGGCCCATTCAGTTTCTGTTGGCCTAGGAAGATTACTTCTTTAAAATTTATCTCCATGTTTTTGGCAGATACAATTCCATTAATTCTAGTGGCTTTGTTAACACAACAAAGCACGTCTCAGATCCCTCACCTCCGGAAGAAGTGATGTATAAGTATGCCTGTCATATCAGTTTCAAAACAGGGACTAGAAAATGGGGTTATAACAAGGTGAAGCAGTCCAATGGCTGGGATAAACTAAACAAGTGCAGTGCTCACTTGGTCCAGTTTAATGGGGTTAAGCCACAAGAGGGGTGGGAAGCAGTGCAGCAGTGCAACTATTCTCAGTTGTGAATTTTTATTACAAACGTATACATTCCTTCCCTTTTTTATTTGTATAAGAGTTCTTTCTCTGAAGATGTCTGTTTCAGTGCCTAAAGCATTCATTTCCTAAAAACTTACTTTACAAATTAAATAAAAAGAAAGATCTATTTTTAAAGTAGAAAAATGTGTCTAAGAAATGTGTCTAGCACATACAAGAAAGACCAGGCAATGATTCTTGTATCAAAATTGAATGTAAAACCCAGTATTGCTGTAAACAGAAAATTCATCCTAAATTAATTTTCTGATCATCAGTTTGTTCTTTTGCTTAAAAAAAAAAACAAACCACAAACAAAAAACACCTCCCCAAACCTTCAAATAGCTTTTACTGGCTATAAATATCCAATAAGACTATGACAGATAAATATCACCAGCCAGCAATTTCAAGGATGCTATTTTGTTTTTCCACTCACAAAAATTAACCAGGACTCCAAAATATAAGCACATATAGTTTTTCATTTTAAAAAAAGAGAATTTATAGAATTTTCAGGATGCTTCTATAAAACTAAAGAGTTATAAAGAGCCAAATTTCTTGGTCTGGCTTCCAGAAGCCATGTTACTAGGTTTTGAATTAAGTAATTAAATCCAGATTTGCAGATAGCCATGCAAATTCAAAATAACCTGGGAGATCCTTCATGGACTTGTTACTTTGCCTTTGATGACTCTGGGCATCTTGCTGAGCCTGTCTACTTCAGCTGGGTAGAATAGCAGAAGGCAAAAGGACAATATCAACAATGCATGAAGCTATTTTTACAGTGTCTGAATCAGTCTCTATGGCAACATTTTTTAACCTATTTAGATTTTTTTTTAAATTCTGTCTCTCTTCCCCTTCTTGCATTATTCTGTTGAGTGACAGATATCAATAGGAAGATAAACACAATGTCCACATACAAACACCTGTCGAGTCTGGAAGAGCAGGTGGGTGGTTGCATTATATTTGACCTTTCCCTTAAATAAATATTTCAAAGACATCCCACCACATTTTTTTCCTGTTCTTTGAGAAAAAGTTACTAGAATAAAGGATACATTCCACTTGCAATCCAATTACTCCAAATACGCATAGAAATGTAATTTTTTGAGTTTGTGTTTGATGAGGGTGGTGTGTGTGTCATCATCACTGTTTTATAGTTGAGAAAGGCAAATACAGGCAGGAAAATAAAATCGTTTTCCAAGGTCATCCAGCCAGCTATCAGTTTCACTGACTGTAGTAGCAGATTTACACATTTTCAGTACCTTAACAAGTGGTTTCTGATATTACACTTTATACCTAAGCTCTCCTTATTTGACAAGTTTACATCTCTGGCTCACTATATCCTTGCCTCTCTCTTCTGCTGTCGAATGAAAAATGCCCACAAACAAGCAGGAAATAGGGCTATATTCTGAGAACTGCCCAAATGACTGCCTCAAAAGGCCATTAAATTCACAGAGAAAAAGAAATCTTTATGAAACTAGAGGAAATTTGTTTTTGAAAATCCTATTTAGCTATATTAAATCAAAGTTTCATGTAAAAATAGTAGGTCTGAAACTTATGTTCTTTATTGGAGGAAAAAAAGCTAAAACTGAAGAGTGATGACTTAATGAAGTGAGAATGATACTCCTGTGCAGTGTTGGAGTGGAAGCAGCTGGTGCTGGTCTGGGCTACCTGCACGGAAGTTTTATTGAGGATCTGGACCTTTGTGTAAATAGACAGCAGAGGAGTGCTTGTTTTCACAACCGTGTAGATGAAAGGGATTTTCTTCACACTGGAAGAATTCTTATCCTCATGAAGTGACCTGATTTTTAAAATTATCTGGTATAATTTTGCTACCTGTCAGCTTTAGAACGTAAGAACAGCAGTATCAGCTCTGTTCAGTGATGTGCCTTATTCACTGTACTGTCTACATTAACCAGATATACAGGAAGGACTACAGAAACAGGGAATGAATGATCCTATCTCTGATACAACTTCATGACTTTTTGCAGTCAGCAATTTAAAGATTTTCTGAGCCAGGACTCCATCCAAAGCATCCATCAGTCAGGCTATTCTCTAATGCACTTTAAACTCATTTATCTCTTTGGCTACCTTCAAATCCTAAAGCAGTGAATTCCCCATTTCAATTTTTGTTGTGTATCAATGACATAAAAATAAAATAATAGGTTGAGCATCCTAGTTCTAACACTTAAAATTTTATTTGAATGCAAATTACATTATTTGTATCCTGAGCAGAGTTGTTTGTCTTTACAGTCACTCACAATAACTGGAAGTAAATTTTAAAAAGCACCACAGATGAGACTGATTCATGTGTATCCAACACTCAGACAAAATTGCAGATGATCGGCTGCATCCTGTTGGCTGTTGTGTTTCATGCAAAAAACCAGAGAGCTGTGATAGAAGCCAAAGTGTCATCATTTCATCTTCATCAAAATGTGCTTATATTTTTAAGCACCAGCAATTTTCTTCCAAATACTATGAACTCTGCAATTTATTTAATTGGAAATTTAATATTGGATAGTTTTTTATTTAGAATAAGAAACTCTAAGAGGAAGTTTTGAAATGTATTAGTGGTAGTTTATTGAGATCAATTGAGTAATTAAAATGGGTGTTCTCATCAGAAAAGTTTTTTAAAAAAAATAATGTCAGTAATATCAACCAGTCCTTTCATGCCACATATAGATGGCAAGCTGTCTTACAATTGGCCAATTAAATGTAGAATAAAATAGTATAAAAATATTTTTAAAAATATTTTTAATGGCTAAAATTAGCTAAGTTATTTACGGGAGAGGGGGGGAAAAGTCACTAAATAGCCACTTCATCTGGATGAAGTTGATTCAACAGTAGTTTTAAAGTAATTAGTAACAAGCACTTACCATAAAGCCATCACAGCACTGCCACCTTCAAGGGCTGAAAACAATTTATTTTTAGAAACTACATTCCTAGCGTGGATTGAGAAGGTAATATTAATGAAGGAAGGAATGAGGAAATAGCAGCACACTTAAAGCTGACTAGAACTAAAATCAATGACAAGAGGCAGCCAGAAACACATGAGTAATTTATTAAGCAGTGATAGATTTGGGTAAGTAGCACTGCAAAATCAGTCCTTCTGATATGTGGGGTGAAGATAAATTAGCAGTTTTGTAAACTGAGCAATTCTGTTTGCCCTTTGACTAATATATAAAACAAGCCTTAAAGAAATGCACTTGCTCTTTTCCTACCTGACTTTCACTGATGTACTTATGCCGAAAGCTATACTAAATCTCCTGGGGCAAAGACACTACTAGAATTAAACTTCTGTCAAGGCATCGCCCTGGGTGATTTTGTTATTGGCAATCATGTTTATCAGGTGTCCTGGGGTGCTGGGCTCTGCACCAACACAGAGGGAGAGCACCAGGGCTTCGTCTCTCAAGGAGACTGCAGCCTGAGACAGGCACAGAGCACGCACAGTTCACAACACTGAAGTAAAAGCAATAAAGGTGTAGGTTTATGTAAGTCCATCCTCTCTGGTGAAGTACACGTTCATTCACACAGTGATCTCATACACTTTATTAGAGACTGCAAATCACCTTCTTATTAAACATTAATATCTCTTCTCTGTGTGTTTGAGTGGCCACTATCCTGTTATGAGTGAAGCAGCAGATTAAATAGCCCAAGTAATTATGGGAATCTCAGGCCATCTTCTTTCATGTGATACAAGAATAAAATGTGTTTTAAAGAAGTGTTCATAATGGGGAATTTGTACACTGTCTGCTTCCTCTTGTCACTGCATAGATGTCCACTGCTCAGAAATTTATATTGAATTTAATTTATATTAAATTGATCATGTAGACTTTCTGGTTTCCTCCTGCTTCCTGAAATATTGAGACACTGTAACTCTTTTATTGCTGTAGGCATCTTTAATGGGAAGCTCTTCAAATTCCTTGGAAAGCATTATCTAAGAGCATAGATAATGCCCTCCTGAAGAAAGCTATCATGTTGCTAGGCACTAGTTCTCTGTAGATCATCTAGCTGAAATCTCAGTGCACTCTCTCCACAAAATTTTTCCTTCCTCATTTGGAAAGCTCTTTTGTTCCCAGCAGGAAGCTTATGTTCTTAGACTCCCTAGGAGTTAAACAAAAGTGAAACCAGCAGATACAAGGCCTTGCAGAGGGCTTTGGGTCCTCACGAGGCTCTTCACAGTGACTCCCATAGGGAGAATGTATTTAGACCATATAGGAGGAAGATCCTTCTGCTTACCGGTGTCTGTGAGGAACCAGTGCTATCCTAAAAGTAATGATGTCCCAGATTCCTCCTCCAGATTGTGCTTTACCTTACATCACTAGTATAGACTAACTCAGCAAAAGCTTTTCTGTGGCTCTATGAGAAGAAGCAGAGGGAAGTAGGATACAGGCATGAAAGCCAGGGCCAATAAAAAGACTGCTATTCCCCATATTCAAGAAACCTGGCTTGAAGTAATGTGATATAGAGGAGCTTTAATTAGTTACAACTTCTTCTGCTGCACGAGTGTTCTGCAAAACCATTTCATTCTTTGTTCCTTTAAAACAGCTATGTTGTCATAGTGTTCTTCTTGAATAATCACAACTTAACAAATTTTTTAAATCATGCTAAAAGAATCATTGTGAAAGTTTCCACACTGCTTTGTCATAAATATTAAACCTTTTATCCTACTGGTTTAACATAGTAGATAAAGAGAACTGAATGAATGTGATGCTACACAGAATTTCCTCCTTGCTGGAAGACAATGCAAAGGTATTAACAGCATAAGTGGTTTCGGCTTTTATAAGAAAAAATTCTTGACATTTTTCTTTCTTGTGCAAGCAGTGAATAGAAACTAATGTCAAAATATTAGCTGACTTTTTAACCTATTGTTCTCCTTCCCATTCTTAATCAAACTTCCATATATACGTGTGATCACAGCCTCTTCTCTCTGGTTATGGATACTATTGCTTTTCTCTTTCAACTTCCATGAATTATCTAATTAGCCACCATCCCAGTAGCGATGGTATAAAGTGACCAGAAACTGCCTCCTGTGTATCCATAGCTCTACAATCTTTAATTTATGTGAAAACTGCTGAGATTTCATTAATATCATTAGAAACATGTAATTACTCAGTGTTTTCCCTCTTCTGTATTTAGAGGGACTCTAAATTTATAACCTCTTTTTTTTAGCCATGTTTTGTATTAAGTAAAGCCCTCTATTAGGAATGTCTTCCAGATGCAATTTAATCCTGAGGATGAGACAGCGTCATTACCATTACGCATATCTCTTCATGAACAAAAAATGGATGACCTCCGAAACAACCCATGGCTAATGCATTAAAGGCATTAGAAATTAATATCATTACTATAAGAGGAATTAATGTGATTCATGATGCTATTGTGTAAGTTTGCATTGACACTGCCAGTTGCCTGAAGTGAAAATTTTGTTCTTTCCCCTCACTCTGCATTCACTCTCATGTACACAGGTTGACAAGATCTGATATAGAGCTGCAAAGCAGTCTCCTCTGTCTTCTGTCTGCTGAAAATATTGTTTTGCAATGCATAAGCCATCCAAGGGTCACTTTGCCTCCACTTGCTTTTCTAGGATGATAATGTGCTCTGATTCTAAGGCTACAGGGAAAGAATACATATTTCTGGGAAAAAAAAAATCAGGTTTTCCATTAGAAGAAACAGTAAAAATTGGTGAACTACATATATACATATATGTATCCCATATATACATATATGTATCCCATTAACAACTTTCAGATGCATTTGCATTAATTTTTTTAAAAGTGCCTGTTTGTGTGTGTATGTCTACACATCATATGAACGTATTCAAAAGCGTCTGTTCCCATTTGTTAATAGGCATGTGTGGGGACACATGCACTCACACACTCCATTTGGGTTCAGATCCTATATTGGGTTTGGCGGGGATGGAGCTAGTTTTCCTCACAGAATCCTGTATGTTGCTGTGGTTTGGATTTCTGAATAAAAAGAGTGTTGCTAACGCTGATATTTTAGCTATTGCTGAGCAGTGATTACACAGCATCAAAACCTTCACTGTTTCTCGTAGTGAGGAGGTTGGGGTGGACAAGAAGCTGGGAGGGAGCAGAGCTGGGACAGGTGACCCCAAATGACCAAAGGGTTATCCCATACTGTATGACAGCATGCTCAGCAACACAACCAGCCCTGGTGTTTTAAAGGTGGCTGTTGCTTGGAGACTGGCTGGGCAACAGTCTGCTGGTGGGAGGTGGTGAGTGACTGCCTTTGCATCACTTGGTGCAGGCTTTTTTCCCTTCACTTATTAAACCGTCTTTATCTCGACCCACGGGTTTTTCTCACTTTTGCTGTTCTGATTCTCTTCCCCGTCTTGCTGGGGGAGTGATCAAGTGACTGGATGGGTGCTTAGCTGGCCCAGGGCAGCCCACCACATTTGCTCAAGCCCACCTCATGTCTTACTGGGTAAGGGAACAGAGTCAAAGTGTTCTACATGCGTCTGTAGGTGGGCATGACCCCAAGCATTGGCATCAAGTCATCCATATTCTGGATTCATTAGCATGCCTCCTGGCATGATTTTGTCCCACACTAGCTAGCATCATCCCAGTCAATTCCCCAAGCTCGGGATAGTTGGAACTGGCAAGGGATCAGTTTGGATGTGGCCACCTTATTTTGGAGTAGAAAGGAATTTACTAATAGAGACATTTTCTGTACCACTCCAGCGGGCTGCAGGATGAGTGAATGCTTTCTTACCCATTTTGTTAGCAAGTACAAAGAGATGTAACCACAGTGGATCTTTAAAGAATTTGCTTTATCTGTTATTTTTGGAAAAAACCCCGAAGTTATGTGGTATGAGAAGACTCTGAATTACCACAACAATGTAGATACTATCTCCCTTCTCCTGGATTCTGTCTGTTTTGGACTTAGACTACTTCTTTCAAATAGACTGTTTTACACTGTCTCCATTCTGCTAATCCTAAAAGACATTGTCCTTGGAGGAAAATTGACCATGCTTGAAACTGAGGATGTTCTTAGAAGCAAAATCATCCTTTTCCTGTTATTATTCTTATATGAAGACTTCTAAGACCTATGTATACAACTATGATTAAAAAATAAACAGAAAAAGAATAAAGGTGGGTGACATATGGCATTGTTGTAATTACATTGCAAGCTATCACTTCAATGGTTTCAGTCAGTCATGTAAAGGGATTAAACTCTTACAGATATACAGAGAAGGAATCTTTGCTGACACCAGTACCCCGCCCAAGAAGATGGACTGTTTTCATATGGCAGGATTGTAATCATCACAGTCAGACTAACTGAAAGACAACGGCAGGTTTTGTTGTTGAACTTCTCATTCTAAGCATTGTTTTGATTGCTGAGGAATCTCCCTAAAATTACCGCAATTTTATTGTTAGCAAATAAGATCAAAATCTAAAATAGAGCAAACAGATGATCTAAGAGTAAAGATACTCAAGTGATAACCACATCTTCTTCGAAGAAAAAATTATTTTATAAGAATGTGTTGTACTGGGGGGGCAACACAAGGCAGTATTTTCTGTCTACGTAATGGCAGCTTTTCCTGGTAATTTGTTTCACCAGGACATCAGTTTGCACTGGCTGCATTTGTTGCTCCTGTAGGAATTTGAAGTCTCACATATCAGTATCATTATACTCCTCTCTTATGTCACACCATCTTTTCAAGGAAGCTCCTTCAATTCCTTGCCTTTGTCTGTGCCCGAACACCTCCTCCTCCTCTTTTTCTCAGAACTCCCTAGGGAGATCCCTCTCAACTGTGCTCTGAACCACTCTTATCTCTGTTGACATTGCTGACTCATGTGTAACCCTTGTGCTTAGCTCAGCCACCTCTTCATTCCCAATCCTGGCTCATTGCCCCTAGCTACTCACACAGCCCCCATCATGAACTTTTAAATAAATTAAAGTTAGGAAGACTCAGGACCTTTGGAACATGGGATGCTCATTGCACTAATTGACTACTGGCTCTTGTATTCTTCATTCTTCTCCAAACAGGTACAGCCATATAACAGGCAAACAAATGTTTCTACTTACAACAACCCAGAGAGATTTAAAAAGCTGGATATCTTTATGTAGGAAGCTGAAATGATTTTACACCACATCGTATGTTACAGCCAAATAGCTTTTCCTTTGCTGTTAATGTAGTTGTCTCATTATTATATCTCTTCAAACCTGCCAAGAACATTTGTCTTCATTTAAGAGACCACACTCCATATTCCATAATTTAAAATTAAAGCACTACGGAATTTTCAGAGCCTAAAAACAGTTCCTGAGAAACAACTGTCCTGAAAACCAAAGTGTAATAACATCGGTGAAGCTTTTTTATTACTTATCCATAATCTCTACCTGAATTTGCATAGTTGCCAAGTAAATAGAGGTGTTTCTGACAGCCCAGTAGAAGCATTCTGACAGTCAGCATGCATTCTCTTTTCTCCTCTGTGTCACACCCAGTTACAGTGACTTTTCAGGCCAAACTGTGCATTCGTCGATATGAATCCAGTCCCTTCTGTTCACACTACACCTTTAGTTCTGCTTCTGTACTGCTGTTACCCACAATGATGTGCAAGAACATAACTAATTTTTCAATGTTTTCAAAGACCAGGTTTTGCTTGCCCATCAGTTCAAAAAACAAATCTGTATTCTATCCACAAATCTGTATTTTATCTTTCTTTAAATAATAAATCTTTCAGACTTGGTAATGCAAAACCTCACAAAGCTGTTTTTATAGTGCCATATTTCAAGGTAACATCAATTTCAGGTTAATCTTATAATTCTCATTCCTCAATAGCTCAGTAATGAAAAAGTTGTTTTAAGAAAGCACACCAATGATTTTCACTTTACCTAAACTGAGAGTTATTACTTTGCATTCAAAAGTGTTGTTAAAAAAAAATTAAAAAACACCACCAAGAAAAAGAGGACAATTAAAAAATGGTCTTCTCTGGCACGGGGAAGCATCACTATTACAATACTGTGATAACAATTTGAGACTAATTAGACATGAAGGAATTGAAAAACTTTTATATAAATTGTTTTTATGCTTCAGAGTTTTAAAGAGCTTCTTATTTTCTTTTATATTTGCCTGTAAGCCTCTTGTTCTGAGCTTCACAAACTTCAAAACACACTTATTTGAGGTCACAGTTAAAATATTAAGTTACTTGGTCCTGACAGAGTTGACATTTACCTTGTTTAAAGTGTTTAACATCAAAGCCAACACAATAAATTCATGATGTAAAATAGGCCATATTCAATTACCAGGAAAATATTCATCCAATACTTTGTAAACATTTAAAACACTTAAGATAAGAAGCAAGATCACAAGCCTCTGCTCGTGCACCTTTCATCCCTTATTCTATAGGTGTAACACCCAGCATAAAGGCCACTTAAATTAATGAGCGTCTTTCCACTGACTTTTGAATTAATCCTGTAAACAAGCAGAGGATCCTGTTCTTTCATTTCCTGCCTGCCCAGAAAAATATACATTTTCACAGCACAAAGTGAAGAGATTCTGTTGCCAGGTTCTGTAATCGAAGAAATTAAATTGCCTCTGAGTAACCTGTTCTGTGTTACTGCTTGTGCAGCACTCATTTGCTTGAATATAACCTGGCAATAACAATCCAAACCAGGAGGAAGACTAAAATGAGTACAAGTGTAACGAAATCGTAGGAGAATTGTCTTCCACCTGGCTTTCAATTTACTGTAGGCATGTCACCAAGAAAGCAGTTCTGAGTTAAACAATACAAACCTGAGCTTTGTACAGACAATCTCCAGAGAGTGCTGTAAACAACATGGAATGAATTTTACTGTCTCATGTATTAGTCATAGCTGAACATAATATGAACTATCCAGCTGGATTTCTTGCCTCTATCCCACCTAGTAACCAAAATGAGTGACAAATATTTCTATAGCCCCAAGGCAAATTAGCATAAAACAGCTTCCATCCCTTACACCTGAGGCCTCCAGGGCAGGAGGATGTAGCATGCAAGCCAAACCATCAGGAAGGGTTCCTGGCCCAGGCTCATTTTCAGTCTCTCTGTGGGCCTGGGCTGGCAGAACAGGTTTTGGCCCAGGTCAAAACTGTGCCTAGGAATTCACTAACAATTTATGCCCATGCCAGTGCATAAAGGATACCTGTGCTGTTACTAGCATAGACGTTGCACTATAGGACAGAGTGAGGAAGGTTTGCACGTGCAAAGAGCAACTTTAATAAATTCTTTTCCACCCCAAAAGACAGGAGATGATCCCTTCACATTTAGTTGATAGAATTATTTTGCACTATGTGCATTATAAGGTCTGGAGAAGAATAGTGGCTAGCAGAGGAATTATTTTGAATAAAACCCAGCAGTTCTCTATAGACATAACTGAGGGATGCTGAAGTACAACTGTATCAGATTTAAATGCAGAGGTTAACATGAGTGATAGAGGTGATAGCTATCAAGGGAGGATTTTGAAGGAAAGTAACTGCAAAGGGCAGAAGCTGAAAAGAAGGTTCCATATACTTCTAGTGGATCAGATGTAAACAGCACTTCTATTGCTGAACTCTGCACCTGGAAAAAAATGGGAGAAGTAAGTGTGAAAAGAGATTGTAAAATGCCTTACTCATAGAGGGGTGATTTTCAGAAACACCTTCAAGGTAGATCTTGGTGAAAGAAGAGCAGGAGCTGAATTTGTCGGTAAAGTATCTGAAGAAACTTCAGGCGAAAATAGTTAAGATAGATATTAAAAGTGTATATGGAAAGCACAAATGCAGAGAAAACGTACAATTCAAAGTGTAAGTTTTCTTCCAGATACACTTATACTATTGCTAGTAGGATCACTGTGGTTATACTGACAGACAAAAGGACAGATTCCAGAAGAAAAGAAAAACAAACCTTAAATCAAAGTACAACAAATTATATTGCACCCTGAGACTGGGCACATGGAATGGTCCCAAAGTTTAGCAACTGTTGGGATAATTTGCATATGATATTAAAAAAAAAAAAATTAAAATTTGTTACTGAACAAAATTTTCTGTGAGATTGCCATGCTGTTGATAAAGATGTCTTTTGTGGGAGTGTAGTTGTAAACTAAATCAAAGGAACTGCAGACACAGCTGGGTCATTTACAGCCAACTTATATGCAATTTATCAGAACCTAGAAAGGCTTCTTGCTTGTTGTGGGTAAACAACATGATTGAGTAGAAGGACAAAAAATTGAGTGTCCTTAGTTATCACTCATTATCTCTGTGAGGCAGATCACCTAACTACTCAAAGATTATTTCTGTAGTACTGAAAAAATAGCTTGCTTTAAAAATCCATGTAAAGGCTCTGATTCACATTGTCATGTACTGCATAGAGAATCCTTCAGTATAATAATTAACTGTGCAGATCTCATCACACAATTGCACATGAAGTCAAACGATAATTATTCTGGGCTATCATGTCAGATATCAGAACAAAATGTAATGAAGTTAAACCACTTGAGCCTTCAACTGCTAAGGACACTGGAAAAGACTTTTAGAAGATCATACATTTTTTTCTTTGAGCTAATTAAAGTAAATAGTTTCATAGCTGTTGGTTGAAAACACAAATAATATTATTTTAGAATAATTATTTCCATTATAGTGCTATTTTCAATATCAGTATCAGATTCCTGAGTTCTTTGAACAAGTGGTGTTAGCAGCACTGGAGTCTGTCAAAAGAAAAGAACATGGGATTTTTTAAATGGTACTTTGAAAGCTTTATGGTGTCAGCAGTATTAATGATCCTGGAAAAGAAACCTGGAAGATTGTAACTATGATTTCTCAGGCATTTAAGATCCTAACGGTTTCAAATATGTTTGCAGCTGAGAAGACAGCCTCGCTTGCCATATTTTTTCTTATTGAAAATCCATCCCTCTTCCAGAAAACCACTCCTGAAAACAAAGTTCTTACTTCTTTTTCTCACAGTCTCTGAATATCCCTCTATTTTAATACATCAGTTTACTCTATAAATCAGTATTTAATCTAACATTCAATATTATCTGACCAATGTACTGTAACCCAATGTACTGTATTCTGACAATGTCTGCTGTTCCTGAGGCAAAGATACTGTATTGCTCAAATCAGTTTAAAAATAAGTGATAATAAAAAAATAAAATTGGGAATAATAAGCAGTATTTTCTTTTATGAATTTTCATTTTTTTATTTAAAGAAGGAAAAGATACACTGTTTAATAGTATAGGGTTTAAGAGTCACGAAAAGGCAATAAAATATACCAATTTTGTCATAGAATTATTTTTCTGCTCTTAATTATGTCCTTTGCATTATCTTTGCTTTGTTCTTTGTTTCATTTATGTGTTACTGTGGTCTTTAAGTGCTCTTTGTGAAGTCAGTGCATGATCAGAACGTCATAAGAATAAAATTAGCACCCATTTAATTTATCTCCTTAGGCTTATGTCCTCAGAGATAAGGGCAAGACAAGGGCAAGATTCCAATCTTCAAGAAATTTTATTATTTAAATGCTTTTTTGCTACCTGTCATTTCTACTTCATTAAATAATCCAGCTGTGTGGATTTTAGCCTTGTTCATTTTGCTATCACCAATACAGGTTTCATTTTTCATGTTCATTTTCCAATAGTTTTGATTCCTGTACTGTTTGTCAGGACCCAGAGACAGTCAACAAGTTTGTTGAAGGAAAAAGAACTTGTTTTAGGGTGAGAACACAAAGCAGGTGTCCTTACTTAACTCTTTGCCTTTATGTGGAAGATCTATAGCAGAAGACACTGCTATTAAAAAAACACCCACACCATTTTTCTATTAAAAAATACCATTGTTCTATTAAAAAACCCCAAAACACAACAGTCAGATGCTCAGAGAATAAATTCTTATTTTGAGGTTACATTTATGACCTACTTTTGCAGGTCATAAAAATTGATGTATTCTCTACATTACTCATCATTAGTACATCAAAAATACTAATCAACAAGTAGCTTCGAATTTTCATTGTTTTTTGCATTTCTCAGCTGTGCTTCAGTACATTCATTTGAAGTAGATGTCTTACAAGTATGAGAAAAGGAAATAAATTGATACCTGATGTGTATTCTTGCTTTCAATACTATATTTTTTATTGAAAATGAATGAATGGTCTTACTTAGATATTCTGGGTAGCCAAACACCTGAGACTCGAAGTTCATGAAACTGTGCGTTCTGAGGACAGAAAAACTCCCTCTTCCCACTTATAAGTAAATATGGGAAGCCGACAACTAGAGCAATGGGAGGAAGAGTAGGTTAGACTAACAGTTGACTAAATTTCAGAAGCTTGAAGAAGTAATGAATAAATTAGGCTATTAAAATTAATTATGTTGCAAGTTGACAGGTGCTCAGCACAGGTAATTAATTCAGTGAGTTTTAATAAACTAGAATTAGAAGGAAATGAGAAACAGCTCCTCCTAAAGCAATGGGGAAGTGCACAACTATCTCCTGGTGTAGGCAGGCTGACACATTGCAGCTGTCTGTGACTTATGGGCCGCAGGGTCTGAGTGATGCAGGTGCAGCAAGGTGAGGGCAGGTGGTGGTCCCTGGCCAAGGAAGGAGAGGAGAGGAAGGAGAGATTGGCAATAGTTCATAACCTGGTGAGAAAGAAAAAATGCTAATATATACTTCCTAAAATTAGACATATTTAGTGGCCCATTTAATAACAACCTTTGGTGAAAATGAATTTTTTTTCTATTTTGAAGTTGACTTCCCAGTTACAGTGCTTTCCCAGATAGAACAACATTGTTTGTTTATTTATTTATCAAAGGGGAAGAATAAGGAAGTACATAAAAGCCAGATTTCCAGTGGAGTATTGGACAACTGAGCTGAGCCCATGGCTGTGCCTGGGAGGGGGCAGTTTTGTTTGCCAGGACTGCTTCTCTTGCAGGGAGGGAGGCTGAGTTCACTGCAAGCACTGCCTGCACATGGATCTGTCACCACAATCCCACAGCAGTTGTTAGGTGATGTTTTGAGGCTGATTTGCATCTTTCTGATGGCATGTGATGCAAATACACTGTTATATCAGTGATACGGACTTACCATTGTTGTTCATTAAAGACCCCTGCCTGCCACTCAGAAGAGTTAGATATAATCAGCAGTCATATATTCCAGCTAGAGCACAGATTGCTTTTCATAAAACTTGCTTCTGTCTTCTCATTTTGTGCTCAACATGATCATTAACATTTTCATCACAGTTCTTTCTTCCACAGTAGCCATGTTCACATTTGTCTCAGATTATCATCATCTTTTTTTCAATACAAAGGATAAATTATGAATTAAATCCTGCAGTGTGCACTCAAGTCAACCATAAGAGTTAGCAATGTTTTCACCAAAGAGATCAGGATTTGTTTGTATGTGCATTATTTATAAGAGAAATAGTATATTCACTTTTTTTTTCAGGGCAATATTGTGCTTTTACCTATGTGGTTCCTCCTGAAAAGATTCTGTACTGTTCCTCAAAAGTAATTCTGTTGTCAAATTCTTGCTCCAACAGAACTCTCTAGCTTTTTCAAGAGCATTGATAGCAAAGCAAATTAAAATTGGCATAGTAGGAATATGTAACATATGAACCAGCTAGGTAAAGAAAGGACATTTATGAATTTTCTATGATATTTCTTTTGTGTTTCACTGCAGAACTTTCATTTTAAATAAGTGGGGGTTTTTTCTCATATACAGGAAATACTGCTATTAGTCAGGCTTTAACTGGATAGATTTTATGAATCCATATACCTTAGGGACACCTAAACATAAGAATTAATGGCAATGCCTAGGATGGAATAACTAGTGCATTTTCAGGATCTGTTGGTTTTTTCCCAGTTTGTGTGACTTGCTTTTTTAAAATTAAGAACAGTTCTCTTGCATATAATTACACAGAACCCCTTTCCTCTAGATGTAAATAGACAATTTGACCCAGGATTTTAAGATAAGGTGTTTGCCACATCTGTAAATTCATAGCAGGAAATAATTATGTTTTGACTCTTCAAGTGTATAAATTTTTGAAAGTTGAGACGTTGATGTCAGATAATGCTAATACCAGCTGTGTGTTTAAGGTAACTCTTGGGGTGACTATCAGATATGTATTTAAGATAGATATTGGAGTGAACCAGGACAACTGATTTTAGACAAGAATCTGGGTAAATTAACACCATGGAAAATTCAAATCAAGATATATTTGAAAGTAATGAAGAATTTAAAATTAACTAAAAAATGTGCATGATGTAATATACAGGTGTCATATATGTCAAATTCTTCCTATCAACCTTGAATCAACAGTGTATGCAAGCACCTATATGTAACTAGGAACGTGCATATTTTCTCCATAAATAGTTTGCTCAACTGGGATTTTGGTGAAAAATCTTGACTAGCCTTAATAAAAGCTAAGCATAGCTATCAGATGTGTATGATGCATAAAGAAATAATAAAGAAATAGTCATCAAGTAATATCTACATTTATAATTTTTTCGTGATTTATATCGTTGTTGGGGGTGTGAATTATATTTTCTTATAATCTTAACATAATTTTGACTCTTTAAAGTGTGCTAAGGATTAATTGTGCTAAGGATATTCTCAACTTTACTGGTGTGGTTTTGTTTCTGGGGTACTATGCAGACTGCATTTTATAGTCTGCTACTGGCATTTTAAGCAACACAGTGGAGGGCAGATCATCATTTATGCCAAGAAGCTCATTTATGTAAGCTACAATGTCAAGTTTAATTAAGGGCTAGAGTGACAAAAGAAAGCCAATTGCATGTGCTCAAAATACTTTTCAGATGACAAATGACAGATACCCATAAAAATAATATCCAGGATAATTGTTAAGGTTATGATGCTTAAACCTGCCTAAAAATATCTAAGGCAGTATATTCCAAGAGGTCAACGTTCTGTAAGATTTAAATAAAAAACCAAAAAATCAAATGTAGATTTATAATCAGGGTCTTTCTTCATGGAGGGAAATAAAATGTAACTGGCAATTAGAAGCATTTGTATGCTGGCTTTTCTCTGTTCAGCTCAGTGAGATTTTATAATCAGTAGTTTTGTATCTGGCTTACCAGAGAAGGGTTTTGCGATGATCCCTGGTCAAAGTAAATGTGTAGAGTGAAATCTGCTGGCATGATTTATTTTGTGTCTTTGTCCCTGCTCAGAACATTCAGTGTTTGGGAAAACAAGTCAAAACCTCTTCTGCCTAATCCCCATCAACATTTCTCTTTCTTTCTCTCGCTCTTTGTGGCCACCACATCATAAAGGGAGAAAAGGGAGAGTTGATGCTAAGGATAAAGGTCAAGATGATAGAATATGACAACTCTTTGAATTGAAAGCAGAAATGAGTGTCCCTAAGTATTCAGCATGAGCTTCTCTTTGCTCCCTGCAGGGCATCTGCACCACAACCACCGCATTTTTACACTTCTTCTTCTTAGCTTCATTCTGTTGGGTTTTGACAGAAGCGTGGCAGTCATATATGGCTGTTACTGGAAAAATTAGGACACGGCTCATAAGGAAGCGTTTCCTGTGCCTTGGATGGGGTAAGTCAGTAAAATTAATTTCCTAAGAATCATTGGAATGAAACATTTGATGCAGTGGCAATGTCAAGAATATAATCGTTTTCTTCAGTAAAATTGAAAGATTGTAGACAGCATGTTACTAAAAGGAAAACTAGGTTAGAAGCCTTTGTGCTGTGTCTCAAGCTCAAGGTATGCTGCTGTATATTGTAGCATTCTTTTATAATTACATTTTAACAAAATTTTAGAAGACCTTCAGCAAAGTAGTGTAATACCAAGAAATCAAAATAAAACAAGAAAAAAACATTCTCTGAATATTCATGAAATCTCTTTCTAGTTAAGACCTGTCAAATGTACCATAATTTAGCTACATCAAAGTGGTACACTGTGGGCAGAAAACAGTGTCCTCCTCCCCGCCAGTGCTTCAGAAAAACAAATCCTACAATAGCAGTGTGCTTCATTAAATAATGCATTCCATGTAAAATTGTCCATTTTGCATTAGCTTGCCCCATCATTTTTGTCCAGGCAGAACAGCAATATTTTACTCAGCATCTGATGATTATTACTGTTTTGGTTTTTTTCAGGGCTGCCAGCATTAGTGGTTGCAATATCAATAGGCTTTACCAAGACAAAAGGATATGGAACAGCTCACTAGTAAGTCAATCTGAAATGATAAATTATGCTTTTAATTATCAAGATTGTCATACCCATCAGGAATTGCATAGTATACTCTAAAGGCTCTGCAGGTATCCATTCACACTTGGAATTGCCCTGGGAGTCACTGAGTGATCTGCAAAAGAACAAAGAGAAATCAGCACACCAGTCTTGGACTGAGCTCAGCAAAGCACCAGAAATCCTAGATTCTGTTTGTTATTTTGAAATAGCAGGCCTTTGAGAACACTGAGGAGCAGGTCCTCTTAGACACCTAACATTTATATAGATTTACAAAAGAGAATGTTAAATGTTATGGGTAGCCTCTACCAGCCTTTAAACATGTCCAAAACTGTTCTGGCAAGAGTCACTTCGGCACCCAGGTTTCCATGCACCAAGCAGGTACCTCGACTTTAATGCCCCTGAGCAGCTTGGAGCCAAAGCCCTTCAAACATCTCAAAGCAGTTCTCCCATCCATCCCCTCTTGCCTGGACAGCCTAATTGAGCCCATTTCCTTGACTGCGCTGTATTTGACAGACAGCAAGGGGAAATCTGTGTGCTTCATTTACATTCAACTGGTACAGTTCCAGTTTAGCCATCTGGCTGGTTCCAGTGTGTATTTAGCACCTCAGAAAATTAACTCCTCAGAGAGGCCATCCTTTGGTCTTCTGATGAAGAAGGAACTGAGTCTTCCTCCTGCCAGTGGAGCGCTCCAAGCCCCGTTATGTATGAGAGAGTGTGATTCCTTTGGTCAGCCTGTTTGGAGCTCTCCTCACGTTGCCTAAGAAATTGAGTATGCATCTGGACAGAAAGAGAGGAAATATGACTCTGTAGACTGGTAATGAGGACATTCATCAGAGATGTGGATGAGTTAGGTCAAGTCCTTGCTTCGATGAATATTTAATTACTCTCCTTAGCATCATCACTGAGTGAGATCAGGATTCCCCCTCCCTTCCCCGTATGTCTCACCATCTTGGCACTCCAGCTCTGGGTGGGTAAGAATTCAAAACCAAATTGCTTCCTGAGTACTGGCTCCAACCACTAAGCTCTGTAGTTTTCAACTGTGACAATGTGCATCTTCAGTTTGTTAATGAGGAATGTCTTATGTAACTGAAGTGCCTAAATTGCACTTAGAGCTGGCAAATGCAACAGTGGTCTTAGCCATCTTTCGAGTGTTGAATTGAGAATTTACTCCTCTGAATTTTTTTTAATGATGTACTCATCTTGCTGGCTTTTTTTATTATTTAGTCCCTGAACCACAACTGAAAAAACATTTAGGCTGTGAGAATTACAAATCACAAAATAACAATGTCCAGACCCCATCAGGGATGTAGCTCTGTCCCTTGCAGGATTAATCCCATTGCATTTGCTCTACTGAGATCATTCATGTGTGAGTACTTGCTTTAGTTAGCATTGCTTCCTGCTTCCTTCCTGGGCTGAATGCATTATTAAAAGAGGATATTCTGAAATATTCAGACAAAGCAACAAATCATTCATTAAGAGTAACCTGGAAAGTGAAAAAGAGCAGATCTCTGTACACGTAACGGCTCCTCTCCCAAGATCCAAATCTAGCCGACATGGTACTATGAGAGAAAAGAACAAATGAAGGCATACTAAGGACAAATAGAACCATAACTCAGCTTTCTCATCTTTTTTGAAAATATGTTTGCTTGGCATTTGACATCAGAATTACATAAGAAAAACAGTGAAGACAAGGAATGGAGATTCCTCCTCCATCTCCAGCTGATGCTGTCCCACTCCAGGAGGCAGCAAAGAATTGTGTCTCATGACAACTGTTGGGCAGTGTAAAAGCAGAGCTCCTGTCCTGCTCCTCCTACCATAACTAAAGCAGTTGTGTAATTTTTTTCAATTGCTTTCACTATATTTTGCCTGTTTGGCTGCAATCAATTATACACATGCTGCTGTCAGAAGCACGCCCTGTTGCAAACTATTCATGCTCTATAAGATGCTCATTTTGAAAATGAAGCTTTTAAATGGAGGACATTAAAGTGAAAATTTAGGATATTATTCCTGTTCTGTAGTCCCACACATTAAGAGATTCATGCAAAGTGAGAAGGTCCAAGAATCTTTGCAGGACCTCTCAGTTTTGTATGGTATATGTTTGATGGGAGGGCTTGCATTGTTCACACTGGAGCCACGTCTGTGATCGTCAGTCTCTGATTTCTGTATTTTTCTGAGTCTTAATTATCAGACAGTTATATTTCTGTACATTTAAAACTACATATGAAAAATATTTCATGCAGACACTTGTGATATAGATACAGCAGCTGAAGGGATTTCCTAAAAATAATAAAAAAACCACTGAGACAAGATTTTAGACATTTCAGGTTATCTGGAAAAGATTAGTGTGTCTGAAAACTTAATAGCTTTTTCCAACCATTTCTGTAATAAGTATTTTTGCTATCTCTTTTCAGACAATAAGAGCTATGAAAGCACCACTACTAAACCTTGTAGTTAGTAAACCTGCAGTAACTGCTCATGTGAACATATAGTGCAGATAATTTCTAGGAATTTATTGTATCAGCAGAAATTAAAATTCTGTCATAGTCATGCTCTTGCCATGCTCTCTTAAGAGAAGGAACCATTCACCTGGAGAGCATCAAACAACTCACAAAATGTACAGGACAGAGGAGCAAGTGTACAAATGCTTCATCACTCAGCAGAATTTTATGACCATGTAACACGGTCCCATAAAGCCACCAGTAGCTGCTCTTAATACTAATCAATTTATATGGCTTTCTGCTATGTGCACATCAGGGAGAAAGAAGACAGAACAGGAAAACAAAATAAAAACAGCTATAAAGCACAGGAAAAAGAAAGCTATCAGAGCAAAGAAAGAGGAGAAGGGAAAAACAGTAAAAAATTGACAAGAATTGCCTTGTGGTATAAGAAGGCACCTGAAAATCTATCTTCAGAATGTCTTCAACACAAGAAGACCAGGAAAAAATGAATTTCAGTCATCAACTATGTTGAGATGTTGAATACATTGCAATAATGATGTCACACTCTGGTGAAAATCCAGACTGTTGAGAATTCCGATTGTGTTAAAAAGAGGTTAGGGTAAAAAAGCACAACCTCTATATTTTTTCCCAGCTCTGCCTCTAAATGGAAATCACTCTTTTGGACAGCCATTTTAATTGAGAACATGGAAAAGGGAAGCAACAACTCTCCCTTGCTCTCAAATATTTTTGTGCTAGAAACTGGTTTTTATTTTTTATTTAGAAAAAATCCTTCTTGACCCTTTTTTCAGCATAGGTAACTGAAATTATATTCGAACTAAAATACACCAACTGTTTTTATGAACTGATGCTTCTGTCTGCCAATAAACAAGAAAATTTTAATTACAAGTGCAAATTACTCAGAGTGGTCATCTTCACTAAATTTAAAATTTCATACTGGTAAGGAAGTGCACTGTGAATGCATTTCCCCCTCTCAGAAGTCTGTGTTCCCAGACTGACGATAACAACCTAGCTTTTGAAAAAATAAGAAAAAAAACTGCAGAAAATTTTCAAAGCATTTTCCTTTGACATTGCAAAAATAAATTGAACATAAGTGTTGTAGTTGGTTTTTGAGATCAGATCTAGAATAGCTTGGCATGTATTACCTTTTTAACAGTGAAGAAGATAGGAACTATTTGCATCCATTTATCATTCCAGAATTTAGCACGTTGGTGCAGTTGGGTTCATGTGACAGTTTTCCCATGGCTTCATTGCAATGGGAAATACTTTTATTCTTTGCAGTGAGAATACCAGCCCTAACAGATCATTAATATTATGATGTGCTTGCATTTAATTTACTTGGTTTTGAAAAGTACAAAACCATTACTGGAAAATAAAGAAGATATGTGTGATTCTGATGTGAATGTCTCTGGATTTGAAATCCAAGTAAATTATTTGAATGTATATACTTGAGTTTTCTTATATGTAGGTGTGATCATGCATTCAAATAAACATGCTGTTCTTTGAATGTGTAATCACTGAGAAAATAGCACAGCTGCATTTACTTCAGTGTGTGAAGCTCCTGATCTTTTGCAGATATGAAAAGCTTTACATCATAATATATCAAATATTTAGAATTTGATTCTGTAAGTGCTCTGTGTTTGGTTTTCAGTGAAAGCCCTAATGCAGAAAGACAAACTCTCTGAGACTGGGAGGCCTCCAGAAAATACAGTTTTCAGATGCTTTAAAATCTACATTTAAATTGTTTGCAAAATATTATAGAGAATACAGTACAGTTAGATCATATATCATATACGATTTTTCTCTAATGGAAATACTGTCTTTAAGATGTAGTTATAATAGCAATCATTAAATTACAGGATATGTAGAAACCTGTTTTTTTCTGAAGTTCTATATTACAGGTACTTGACGATTTCATCATTTTTAAGTATAAAACTATCAGATATGGTAAGCTAGAAATGTTTCTAGATACCTCCTTGGCAAGGCCTGTTCAGTTAACTCATCATATATGGTTAGAGGAGATTCAATAAATATTTGCCAACTTATTTTCTATTGTGCTCTTTATACATTTTGGGCATTTCAGTTTATGTATCAGTCACATTAAAAATTTTCAAATGTTAACCACTCGTAATGGAAATATCTTTCAGCTCTCCACGTCATGATATCAACAAAGCAATTCTTTTTTGGGTGTGCATACGAATCTCATGCATCAGAAAAATATGCTGTAGTAATTATTAATGCTCTCTTGACAATGTGTTATACTTATTTTTAATTTGTGTTAGTTCTTCTCTAATGTTCTTTCCAGCTGCTGGCTTTCTCTGGAAGGAGGGCTACTTTATGCTTTCGTTGGACCTGCAGCTGCTGTTGTCTTGGTAAACATTAATATAATTTCCAGTGTTTTTGTATGAAATGGCGCTATTTCAATTATAAAAGCTCAGCTATAAAGTAACATTGCATTTTTTTCTAAATACTGAGATCACTGTTGTTTAACATACCTTCAGTATTTTGAATGCACGATTCATTTGAGTATATCACTTTTTTATACCAATTATCTCTCCATGTTTACACAGTAAGCTGTGAAAGAATAATGTACTGATTAGTGGCACAGAAAACTTGTTACAGGCATCACTGAGTTATTATCAGCAGCATCTACGCAATTGTCACTGCCTTGTGAAACTCAGTGACAGTCTTGATAGAGGGCTGCTTGGCAGGGTACTGCTGTGCCAGCAAAAGCAACAGAAGGAGTGGAACCTGCCAGCAAGTTCTCCATGGCTACTGCTTTTGAAGGCAAAGAAAAAAGTTGTCATAGCTGGGAAATGTTACTCGTTTGTGTATTAGTCTTCCAAGTCTCTGGACATGCTTTTAGGTGTAGGATTCATGTCTGCCTAATTGTAGACATCTGCAATGTATATTTCTGCATCTAAGCTGGTTATCCCAGCCATATATCCTTGTCAGTGAAGAAAAATACATACTTTTAGAGATCAAACCATCAGAAGTATTTCAGATGTCTACTTCAGGGTAAGATGAATTACATCCTACCTACACATAGCCATTGGCTATCAGTCATCTGCTCTGCAGTCTGTATGGATTTTTCACAACAATTTATTTAGCAATTTTCCCTTACATATTTTGAATCTAATTCCTCTTTCCACTCCACCAATTTTATACTATGATAACTCTATCAGCACCGGTTATTTCTGGTTTTCTCTTGTGAAAGGGAATCAGTCTTACTAGTCATCAAAGATATAGCTATTCAGCTACATGAATTTTCCCGAAATGGATGTTTACTACTCCCATAGAGTTTGTCTCATCATTGCCTGGAGTCCAGCCAGGATCCTTTTGTACAGCTCACAGTCCCTGTCATGGTAGAGGAGCCAAGGATGTTTACAAAAAGCCAGTTACAATTTTCACATGGAAGTAACTGTATGTTCTCTGTTTAATTGGCAAGTCTTTGTTCAGAGATGTTTGAAGTTCACAGTCGCAGTTTGCCCTGCCATTAGCTGGTAGCTGTGGAAAGAGCTCTTCCATGCAGCCACTTAAGCCTAAGCGTATGAAGCCAAAGAATTATATAACAGCAGCTGAAAAATGTTAATGCTGAAAATAAAGTTGAAAAATACTTGGCAGGGCAGACTAGTAACAATTAGGTGTTTTGGCACGGGCATTGAAAAACCAGTTTGAAAGGAGAAAAAAAAATGATTATCCTTCTCTAATAAATAAAAAAAAAAGGAACATTTATTAATTAGATTCAAAAATTGGTATTACCTCTTTACAGGGCCATGGAGAGACAGGTTCATAGAGTTTAGCTCAATAATACAAATGGATAATAACAGTCATTAAGTTGTCCATTAAATGCCATTAGTATGTCCATTAAGTGCCAAAGTCTGACTGCTGAAACACTTGAATTTTTTTTTAGGATAAACCTTCAATCCATGTATGTGATCATAACACCATTTACTTTAATAGAGCTAAACAGACATCCCAGAAATTCATCTGGTCCACAAAAATAGTAAACTGCAGCCAAACAAGGCTCAAAACTGACATTTTGGTGAATGACATAGACAGTGATTAATGTGCAGGAAGATATGGAAAACCACAGGCTGGTTCTGTAAAAGTGGGAACACCCACATGGGCCATAAATGTTTAAAAAGGAACATGGTTACAGTCATCGTGTGCTCTGACTGTGCAGATAACTCAAATGCAGTGGTTTTCCTGGAATAGGATGTCTTGCAATTAAAACTGACAAAATATTAAAGTTATTTTACTCAAGCTTCTGGCCATCAGATATGTACAAATACATAGCTTGATACTAGGCATAATTCAAGGTTCAAAAACGAGCCTGTTGCAGGGTGTGTGTATGTCATCGTTTTGAGAATATGGCCTTTTGGTGTGCTCAGGGACGTTGCTACACAGTTTCTGAAGGAATACTCAGAAATGTAAGAGGAGGCATTTTGCAGGCCTGCAAGAGCCTTTTTCTGAAGTAACAGGATACAATATTTTCTTTCAGGCACTGAAAGATCAACTGTTTGTCTTCTGTTTGACAGGTCAACATGGTGATTGGCATTTTGGTATTTAATAAACTTGTTTCCAGAGATGGAATCCTAGATAAAAAACTCAAACACAGAGCAGGGTAAGCAACAATTGGGTTATTTTGAAGCATATTAAAATTTTATCACCAATTTTCAATTACAGATATTCACCAAAAGTGCTTTTGATTGTGCTGTGAAAGTTTATATCAGTGTAACAGTGTTTTTAACAGATTCCATTAATCTCAAAAGCTGCTGTTGCATTATCCTGAGGGAATGCAACTAAACAAACTAAACATAATAAAACACAAGTACAACAGTATTAAGTTAATAAGAATGAGGATTAAACAAATCTGAGTACTGATTTCACAAGATGGTTGCATGTGTAAAGCTGTTGCAGTCAGGAAAAGTTTTATGAACTGTTATGTACTGAAGGAACAGATTATTTTTGTCTAGCTGTCAAATTTAATTTCTATGGTAAATGTTATTCATTTGTGTTAACTGTTATAAAATATATTTTACAGCAATGTATCCCTTAGATCAATGTTATTCTGCCATTTTGACTGCATTAAGAATTTGTCTTTGCTCCCACATCCACATAACATTTACACGGATGTATTTTCTAAATTGGTGTAACAACATCAAAGTAAAAAAAAAACCTATGGTTTAAGAGTTAAAAAAGGGGAAATAAAGGTAAATGTGTATTATCAATTATTTTCTTGCATTTACATTAAAATTCTGTTTATTATCATGAGAAGAAGAGATTATGACAGTGGTGGTATCAGAAACTTTTTCACTGGGTGACAATGATTTGAAGTACTGCAGCAGCAAAACTAGATTCATTGCATATTAGAGAAAATTATATCAGAAGTGGATCATCACCTTCTTAATTATTATGAAAGTACATTTAAACTTTGAATAATTATTTTTTTCAGTTATATATTCTAGTATTGTATTTTGGGCCAGCTTGTAGTTTAATTCCACCAATATCAGCATTTCTAACAATGATAAATGATAGTATCTTCATTTTACTGTGTATTACTGCTATGGGCAAATTTATTGCAGTTTTACTTTTAATTATTTTACCATGTAACTAATAGTAGCTTTCCTAATAGTTAGGAGTTAGATGAGTACACTTATGATAAATACTTCAGCTAGTATGATTTGCATTTCATATTAATTCAAGTAAGTCTGGTTTTCAGTTCTTTCCCCATCATTTTGACAAACATGTACCAAACTCTTAAATTCTATTTCTTCTGGTTTCCTCTTTTTCATTAGAAATTATGAAGTTCATAACCTTACTTTTGTCTACATTCCTCCATCAACATTCTTAACTCTGTAATAACACTAGTGAAATCTAGAATATTATAAAACTACCAAATTATTTCAAAAGTAGCAATGACTTAGTAATCACCAATTCAAATTCACATATGCTCTGATTCCAATGATATAAGGAGCTGGAACAGCCACAAGTTTGGCTTTGTACATTTTGTAAGGATGTTCAAACTTAGGTTTAACTGCATTCTTTTTCAGCTACTCAGTTAGTTGTAGGCTATAGAAATCTATTCACTTATACTTTGCTTTCTTATGAAACAAATAACTCGCTTTCTAATTGTGCTACTTAGTAAAGAAGTATTTTATTTCAAAATAGTCTAGCTTTAAAATGAATGGATGAATCAAGAGATTATTCCAGCTATTCTGGGAAAAGATGTAGATACCCTAATGAGAAACAATCTTAACTTGTGTGATATTATGAGATGGTGGCTTGGCAACAGCATTCCTTGATACTACTTGGCAGATGACATCTCTCAAGTCATTCTTTGGGGCATAGAATTTGGTTCATCATTTGATCTCCTCTAGAAAGGTGATCGTCACTCATTTCTCAAGTATCTTTTGCCAGCCATGCTCAGGAAGGCAACTTCATGCTTCCTGGCAAACATTGGACTTTTATATGTCAAAAGCTCAGTCAAAAGTTCAGCTGTAGCATTTAAAACAGGTGAAAAAGGGGCAAAATATACTAACTCCATATGCTTTTTACCACCGTAATAAGCATATGGAGAATCAAAAAAGTGGGAAAAAAATATGTTGCTGGATCTCAATCATGATCTCAATCCTTTTCCTGGCAAAAGAGGAAGCATATGCCAATGCCCAGGCTGAAAATTTACATTTGGCTTATGCTCACATTAAGTTCTATTATTATTTGCAAGATCCAGAGCGGTTTTATAGAGGTAAAGAGAATAATCCAGTCTAATAATGTTGAAGCACTGCCAGGCAAAGACAGAAAGTACTTTCCCAAACTTAGTTTATACTTACCCAAGGCATTTTTCTAGTTCATTCTTTAACATATGTGTTTAATTGGGGACAACTACTGTGGATTCACTGAGTTATTTTCTCACCCCAAAATCATCTTATAAAAGATCATGGTTCTCACTGTTTTCTTATGGAAGAAACCACCTTTTTATGAGAAATACACTGCACTTTTCAATGGAAGATCAAAATTTGGTTTATCAAAGTGGAAAACACTGGAATTCAATGTTGTTTTGGACAGTGCATTGGAAGTCTTGTGAATGCTGGGTTTGGCAATAACAAAGAGTTCAGTTGGTTGAAATAACTGGGAAAAAAAACCCTAAATGTTCTTACCTTCACCACATTGACCACTTTCCAGCTGGGAATAGGTAAAACATCATTCCTGCCAGCTATGTCACATCTTAGTCAGTTATTGTTATTCCTGGTTTTTATAGCAGAAAAGTAAGGAATAGGAAAAATATTTATTTAGTTGATTCAAGAAGCTGAATGCATGCTGTATGGAAAAGAAAATTAAATTCCAGGTTTTGTCCTTTAACCCTTGACAGGTGCGGAGGTACAATTGTCTATACAAAATGCTTTGAGCTTAATGCTTGTGTACTGTGTTTTATTAAAAGGCAAAACAGGTCACCCTTTTTTTAGTACCAACCGATATTTATTTCATCAGATTCCATACATTTCAAGCCCTGTATTCAGACCTTCATGTGGCATGAATAAAACCATTCCAGGTATTAGTGGGCCATGCAGGTCACTAGTACAAATCTGACTATACAATATGCACATACTAATTTGATGCTTGAAAAAATTATGTAAGTTTCTTTCCCTGTTAATGCTCTTTAATGGTTCATACCTCACACTCCCCTTTTAAGTGACCTACACTTTTTCTCAAGCATGTTTGGATGCAACAGTCTTTCAGCAGGTCTGAATAGAGGGATTTCACTTTGTGTGTCTATCCTAGCACGTGCTTATGTTTACTTCAGTGTACTGGGCAATTTTGATCACTTTTGGGGCCTCTTTTAGATTAAATGTAAGAAATGGAGTTTGCATGAAATTAAGCCCCATAGCATTAACATTTAAAGCTAGCAATAATGTAAAGTATAAAATAGAGTTTTGCTACGATATAGAGATAGAGCATTCATCCTGAATAAGTCTACTTACTTTTTCTGCATGACATCATATTTAAAAGCTAAATTTCAGTAGCAACGTTTTTTGGTGACAATTCAATATTTTGTTCTTTTTGTGGGTGTTCTGTTTGTTTGCAGTCAGATGAGTGAGCCTCATAGCGGTTTGACGCTCAAATGTGCCAAGTGTGGAGTAGTTTCAACAACAGCTTTGTCAGCCACCACCGCCAGTAATGCCATGTTAGTCCTGATCATTTACATCTTCTTGTTACAAATCTTATACAGTGCATGTGAGACAATAGTTTGATGAACAACTGTGTTTGCTAACACTGTATAAAGTGCTAAGCATATTTAAATACTTTTTTTTTAAAAATTGCAAATGTGTTTATTAACTGAATACAGGATATTCTGTAGAACATAAAGTACAACTGTTACATTCTTGTTTATGATTTTCAATTTAAATTAATAAAGTGACATCCTTAAATATGTTTTATTTTACTAGTGAGCTTTTAATATTTTTTACAATATTACAATGCGCTTTTCTCTTTTTTTTCAATAGGGCATCCCTTTGGAGCTCCTGTGTGGTGTTGCCACTTCTAGCATTGACTTGGATGTCTGCAGTTCTGGCCATGACAGACAAAAGATCAATATTATTTCAGATACTTTTTGCAGTATTTGATTCGTTACAAGGCTTTGTTATTGTCATGGTCCATTGTATTCTCCGAAGGGAGGTGAGGAATGGCTTCCCGGTTTTCCAAAGGGCTGTGCTCCTATTAATCTCTCAACTGCTCTTTAATGTTATATACAGCTTCCTCTGCAGAAATACATTTCATGGAAAGAGAAAAATATTTTATGGTGAGATGTAGAGAAACAAGTGAAAGTGGAAAAGAGAAGAAGTGAAAGAGAGGGGGAAGATCAGTTAATTCCAAGTGAAAAATAGCAGTATAAATCTTTACCAACTTAATTCAAGGTGTCTTTTAATTAATCCCAAGTACAGTTTGTTTTTAAGTGTTAGTCTTTCCCAATGAGTATAGGAAAATGCAAACATGAATGCCTTCTAAAGACCAAAAGCTGTAGATTTTTACACTTTCTATAACAGATTCAAACACAAATTTTTTTCTGCTTATACTGTCCCTGAAAGAGGACACAAGGAGATGACATATTATGTTGGTGAAGATCTACCATTTCAGATCTACAACTCAGGTACCTACTAAAGTTATGAGGACAGCAAGGATGAAGACAGATGAGTGCTCTGAGAACAGCGAGGACGAGCAGTACCCTGGCCTGCCCTTCACAGCTCAGTGCCATCTGCTGCAGGATTCATCACCACTGAAATCTGATGGCAAAGCTCCTACACAAGTGATCTTTAATCTGGCTCTAGTGACAGCTTCTCTAACCTGCCTAACCTGCTAACTAACCCCACATTTTATTGAGATGGGTATAAGAGCAGTAGTGTAATAGCTTTGTTGGCAGATCTGTGGTAATGGGGCCCTCCATCAAAAATGAGCAGCTGGAGCTGGACTTGAGAGTAGTTCGTGGTCCACAGGCAAACCTATGTGCTGGTCATTTATCAACTTCAGGATATTTACCACACCAGTAAACCAAATTATACTGCCCAGCATGTTTCCCTGGGATGGACAAGAGTTATTTGAAAGCACCTCAGGACTAAAAAAAGCCAAGGAAGATGTTTCAGGAAAGGTTTATTGTCAATTCTGAGTGATGAATCTCACACAGGGGTTTCACTTTCCACCACTGACATCCTTTAAACACTGAAACTCTGTATATTAATGAAAAATAATTATGAGTGACATAATTCATTGAATTTTTTCAGTATTGTACCACTTTGCATGAGATTTATGTCACTATCCCTCACAGTATGCATACATGATTATCAAATAATTAAGTTTCCAATTTTTAAAGAAAAAATTAGTATCTTGCAGAAATTAGCATCTTACACTGTGCTGATTTCTTCCCACTTTAATTGTGCTGTTAGGGGCTATGAATTTTGTATTTCTTGGTTCATCAGCTCTCATATTAGAAGGGGCTTACCTCATTTAATACCTTTTCTTTTCTCTTCCTTTGACTTTTATTTTTGTTGAGGAAAAAATATGTACAGAATAGGAGATAATAATACTCAAGAAAAATCTATTTTATGTTGAGCTGCCTTGCAATCCCCTTATTTTCTTCAGCAATTTCTTTCCCAATATGATTTACATCTATAAAAGAGAGTAGTCTCATCTGTAAATCTGAAAGCCATCATTTCACATATTCTTTTAGTATAATGGTAAGACACTGCATCTGTTATCAGTAGAAAGAATAGTGGTTTCATATTTGTCTTTCTGTCTATGAAATTTTTGTATCCATTAGGATATACTAATTAGCCTAGAAAGGGCATACCACCTCCCACTTACTGTCCTAGGGAATAATTTTTATTTTAAAATAGATACCTTTTGCTCAAGGTTGCATGTGAAACATTCAAAACCAAAGCAGTATGAACAACATTATCTTTCACAGAGTCATAGAATATCATCAGTAGGAAGAGACCCATAAAGATCATTGAGTCCAACTCCCTGCTCCTCACAAAACTACCTAAAACTAAACCATATGACTAAGAATGTTGTCCAGAGACTCCTCAAATTCGGACCATGGCTTGGAGCCGTGACCAAGTATGTTACAGGGACAAACCACCATCAGGGCAAAGAACCTTTTTCTGATGTCCAGTCTGAGCTCCCCTACTCATTTCATTTCCTCATATCCTAATTCCATTTCCTTGTGTCCTAATTCCATTTCCTTGTGTCTTTTCTAAGGATCCATAGAGGCTGAAGCATATACCTGGTTATGACTCTTTGGTTTTGTCAAAAAAAGACCAAAATCTGTCAGAAAATCTAAATATAACTTGACATAGCACTGTATAAAATAAAATAATAATAATAAAAAAGAAACAGCAGTTAAGCCTGCATCAGTGCAGTAATGCAGAAGCTTATTTGGAAAAAATGTATTTTGACTGTTGATGAAAGGTGAAAACCAACAGATGTCTTCCAACAATGCCCTAAGCCTTGAAACTAAGACAGGTTTCCTATTCTAATGACAGCTCTTTGCTGCGACTGCTTCATTCCCAGGGAATGCTTCAGTAATGCTGAACATCTCATAGAAACATTCTTGTCTGACCATACTCACAAGTAGGACTGTGGTGATTGAGGTAGAATTAGTGTTTTCTATATGTAAAGTCAGTTTTCAAATTTGTGGGATACCTTGACTGGAACCACTTGTAACTCACTGTTTCTTGCGTAAGCAATATGCAAAAATATCGGATTACAAATATATTTATACAGGAATTTAGAATCCTAATTGTTTATGTCTAGGCAATCAGCTAGTTAGGGTTTATTTTATTCACTGATTTTTAGCAAATCACAGCTACGTGTGTAGATACATTGAGATATAGAGATATAGAGATAGATATCATCTAACTGCAAAGAATGTTTAACAACTAACAGGAGCTGCTCCAGCAAATCAGTCTTAGCAGTTACACATCCCAGTTCTAACATGGAAATTCTAGAAGAAAGACATTTTATAAAGCAGCTAAATAATCTATTAACATGGTATTTTTAAGAAATGACCTCCTGAGCAGGCTTCCCAGTGAGGCCCAAAAAGCACCAAGGTTTAATAAGATTTTCCCTTATCAAAAAGGAGGAGGTGTTTTCTCTTCAGTCATGACTACTTAGACCAAAGTAAATGTCAGAGACAACTTATTCACTAATCAGTAGATTATCTCCAGTCAAAATGATGATAATGGTGTTGGTGGAAGACAAAGAAGCCTAGGCATATTGCTGATTGAACTCTATTTGACAGAATACATCTTATCTTCTTTAGTCCTCCAGTTTTAAATTGCAAACTGGTCAAAACACTTAAGGAATTAATTAAGGCAATATTTTTCATATGGGAAAAGAAAATTAATAGAAATGTCTTCAAGAAACGCAAAGAAGTAAAAATTAATGGACTTGTATCAATTTTAATTTCAAAAATATGTATGGTCTGCATTTATTAGGTTCAGTTTGCAGCAGCAAAGACATAGTTTGTCTACTGCACAGAAAGAGATGTAAGTCCAGTCAGTTATGTTTCAGTCTGGCTCTTGGGTCTGGCGTTCCCACTCCAGAGACCCTTAGGTGAGTACTGGCCAAGGGAGTGGCCATCGTGCAGAGTGGGCAGTGCAGTCTTTGCTCTGCTCGTGGTACCTCCCAGCTGAAAGAATAGTCTGTTACTTTTGGTTGTCTGCAAAAGCATTTAGCTCTGCCAGTGCCTGTCAAGGAAATCCTGCCAACATATTTGTCATGCTTGACGACAGCTACAAAGCTATCTCAGTTATAGCCTATAAGATTGATCTAATATTTATAGCATGCCAGAAAAGGCAAAACAATAATTCTGACTGTCAGGGGAAAAAAATATGGGGTGGAATATATCACCATAAAATTCAAAGAGGACAGCCCTGCTTTATTATGCCTTTATTGTCATTACACCACAAAAAGACAGAGACTTCTACAATTATGTAGAAAAGCCCCTTTTTTCCCTCTTAGTTATGTTGATATACACATAACTGATGGAAACACTTGTTGCTTTCTCTAATATGCTGTACTGAAGATCTTGTTTGATAAGGGCTGCATTAGGAAGACAGGGATTTTCACCAAGACATGCAACTGGAAGAGAACTAAATGATGTGTCGTCTATTTCCGTTCATCATCAATTCAGTGTCTTTTGGAAAGAAATTAAATCTTCCTATGCTTCTTCTTTCTTAACTTCTGAAAGAAATATAGTGCTTTTTAAGCATAAGACCTTACATGGACTATCTGGAGATTTTGGAAGAAAAATGCAAAGTAGTTAGATATTACTGCTTTATGTTGCCTTCTTAGCCCAGAGAGCCCAGAGTTGTTCTTTTTGTTTCATCACCTTGCTGTTTAAACACCTAATTGGGCATTGGAAGATGGTGATGAATGTGTCACAGAGCAGACAATGATACGAGGGGTTAGCGTTGACGCTTATCTATCTCAGCAAAACAGTTTGCCTGATCTGCTTGAACACAAGATGCTTTAAATCTGATTTGAATCACACTTAGTAACTTACGTTAATGCTGGTGATGGGAGGAACCCACACATATTTTTTTCTTTAGCTGTGCTCTGCGGAGTAGAGAGCATTTGGATTAAATTCACCGTTGGCATCTAGAGCCCACATTTCAGAATTGCAGGAGAAAAATACAAAGTACATGAGTAGGGCAAGGGTAAGTTACAAAAGCTTAGAGCTGGTTACTGTTGCTAAGGAAACTACTTCCCTGGTATCTGCACGTTCATCACATCTGTCTCTCCTGCTCTGCCTGGTTCTAAGAAAATCTTGTAACTTGATGTTAAAAGGCAGGGGGAAAAAAAACAAGATTATGTTTCAAAGTAAAATGTGAAGACAGAGCAGTCTTTACAAATTCTAACAACAATTCTGAACAAGCAGTTTAGGAGAGTAAGCTGGTATTTAGAAAGTTCAACCATTTTAATTCTGACTTGGGTGAGGACATCTAGAAATTGCAGCATATGTCAGTATCATGGATAACGCTACATTTGACATTCTGTTAACATGTTCAAATCATATGCTGCTTGCACTTCAGAAGCATTGTGAAAAACATGCACATTTAAGAGGATCCTAAAATCAAGATTCACTGCTTTAATGTAGAAGACACTGAAAGTACAACATGAGATTCTTGAGATCTCTGGAGATGTCAGAAGTGAGGAACCTCCATGAACACAAAGTCCCAAAAATGAGGAGGCACACTGCACAGAGTGCAGTGAGACAAACTGTATGTTCTGGAGTAGCAATGCTTTGGGGTCAAGTATCATATGCCTTGAGATGAGACTCAGCACAGCTGGGGATGCTTTGAAGGAGGCATTTTTTATTTTATTTTTTGTCAAATCACTGTGCCAGTGCTTACCCAAGAGTATAAAATTCTGAAGTGTGACCTAACTTCAGCATTGATAAAGTGAGAGAAGACTTGAATTAAATTTGCAGCAACTGGGAGATGCCAAATTAAATTAACATCAAACACATGGAAAACCAAAGCAAATGTGGTGCCTAAAATCAGAATCTGAGTCTTGATACAGCACACTTTAAATTACAACATGTGGTAAGTCTCAGTGTTTTGAAATCAATCCAAACCCTCCCACCTTGCTTCATTCTTCTTTCTGCCCTATATTTGGCTCCCTCCACCTGCAACAGTCACTTACCAAGACTGCAGAGCAGTCCTAGGCATTTAAGGACTGAGCCCTTTAAAAAAATGTTTTCTAATTGCAATTCTTTTAAAATATCATTTTCCCTTTTGTGATAGCTTCTAAACAACTTGCAATAGAAGATGATACATTTAAAGGGGACAGCTTATCATCAGCAACAATTAATGAATTATCCTCCTCTGCTGTTTACAAAATGTCCATGAGTAGAAGATAATTTTCTCCCTTTTAGTTATTCTGAATAAGACATCTAGTAATTTTTACAGATAATAAATTGAATGTATTTTTATGGGCATTTTATTCATAGTACTTTTATATTTGAACAAGAAATTGTATCACCAACCATGTTCCTGCTTTTCCAAGTCACACCTTTCCATCAGGAATATGATTATATATTTAGTATAGATACTTGCATTTCCAGAACTAAAATTCACATTGTAAAACATTATATTCCAAAACTTGCCTTGCCATGCTTATTGTTGTACGTGTGAGAAAGTAGTAAAATATGACAGCATTCTGCTGTCAACAAACAGGAACTGCATTTTCCTTTTGAATGTGCCTCTCTGTTGAAGCACATTTCTATGTGCTGAATAATAGTATTTATTTAGACATACCCTCTGTCCAAAATGAAAGTAAAAATAGTATTTCCTATGAAAAATGATTCCTCAAATATGCTGTGTTTTAGGGACAAGTTTTCAAGTTTACTTTATAGATCATATTAATGAACAGTAATCTCTGATAACTTCCTTTTGTACTTTCAAGAAATCTGTCTCTGTCCAAACAGTTCACTTTTCTTCTTGTGCCCGCATGGAAGGTATTTCCCTGATCTGAAGAATTTTACTCCTAGAAGAGATCCATTAGATTCCCTGTATGTGGAGTTAAAGATTATTATTGGAATTAGTAATATCTCTCAAATAGACTTATTTTTTAAAGTACAATTAGAAGATTACAATAAGAACTAATTGTTAAGAACTGATTACAATGACTGTCTGATTAAAATAACTGTAAAGTACTACCTTTCAAGAATCATACATTTGTCAAGCAGAAGATGCACTTTATCGTGCAATGGTTACCAATATATCTATTAATCCTGTTATCACACCTGTACCAAAGTAAATGAGAAGACAAAGCCAAATACTACCACAAAGACAGATTTGTCTTAAGTACCATATAATCACTGTCTAGTAGCTAATTCTGGTCGTACATAAATCCGATTCCGTGGTCTGGATTTGATAGACTGACAGAATTTGTAGCAGAGCCACAAAGTATAACAAATGTATGAAATGGCAGAAATAGGCATTTATGTTTATTGCTTCTGATTTATTAAGTGGGCTAAAGAAAAGTCATGCATTGTATTCCATATGGTTTAATTTATTCTCTAATAGGAGTATATAATGTTGCACAAGAATCAGTATAAGATTTTTTTTTCACAGGTTCAAGATGCATTCAGATGTCGGCTAAGAAATTGCCAGGATCCAATCAATGCAGATTCTTCAAGTTCTTTTCCTAATGGACATGCTCAAATAATGGTTAGCTTTTATTTTGTCCTTTGACTATGAAATTAGTGTTCCTAACAAAAAGAAAAAACGTAATGTATTGTATGTGGCAAGTTTGCATAACTGAAATACTAACACCTAAGCAAAAGATTGTTTAGGTCATTATCTGCTTGCTTAAATAGCTTAGCTAGTTTTATATTATTGGTATGATTATTTAGTGGAGCACAGTCAATTAGTATCTTCCACCGGTGTTCTTTAGGACAAAAGCTTCTTACATAAGAGAATTAAAAATATTTTAATAATATATTGTGAATTTTTCTAGTATTGGTGTAAAGAGTACTGATGTATTTCTCCTCATGAGGCCTTGAAAAATATTCTCCAACAAGAGAAGGAGAAAGTGCTGGAGATTCTACAGGGGGAATCTATTTAGTGTGTTAAATTATGAGATAATGGATTTTGCTAATATTGTTAGGTAGTGTATTAAGACAACATATTGGTCTCTTCACTTTGAACAACAGTTTGTCATTGACTGTAATAGGGACAGAATCAGGCCCTAAAGACATGCAAGACTCAGCAAAAACAGAAGGTACAGCAAGCAGATGCCCTTCAAAATGATGACTCATAAAAAGAATTTAATGTTTGGACTTCACAAGCAAGAAAGAAATCAGTTTTACTGAACATTTAGCATGGAATAGACTTCTTGTGAAAATAAAAATAAAAAGTAATTAAATTCTCTAACAAAACAAATAGTTTTGTCTAACTAGGAAAAGTCTGCTTTGATTTCCAACTGTTAAAATTCTTTATTAGTTCTCACAATTAATTTTTGCACAATGAAATAAATAATAGTTGTATTCAAGGAGTATAAAAATTTTATATTATTGCATTAGTAGCAAGAAATGACAGAATGTCTTAAAAGAAATAAGCACTTCATAACAAATTCATGAAATTTCGAAGGGGATGGTCTATTTGGATTACACTTATTCATAATAATTTGTATTGCAGGCTATTTTTCATACTTCTTTTCAAAAAATTACTATGAAAAGCTTCGTTAAAGAAGATCCTTTGATGAGATGTTCAAATTATTCTTCCATATACATTAAAAACTATACACTGTATCATTTTATTAAAATTATATACTCCCACCTATTTTATTTTATTTTTTCTGGTCAGGCAGCATACTTTGAAAACCACCCAGTTATACTTTAGGAAACTTTGTAAAGCTCTGCTGTTGTAAAACAATACACTTCACCTTCTCAGCAACAAGAAACCACTTTTAAGAGACTATGACCCTGTAAGTAGGACATTTTGGAAGTGCTAGTTGGCAAAAAGGTATTGTGGTTTGTTTTTTAATTAATAATGTCTGTTCTGTTTCACTGTTTCTTGTTACAGACTGATTTTGAGAAGGATGTGGACATTGCTTGTCGGTCAGGTAAGAACATTGAGAGAGTATTTAGCCAATAAAAAGAAGTCTTGTATGAGTTCCTGGTGACATGAAAACCAAAAAAATATTGGGGTTTAGCTGTTTATAGGAAATATTTATTAATTTTAAAATAGAAAAAGTAAAAAGTTATGTCACTGTATGAATATATTTATTTAATTTTCTTACAAAGGCTTTTAACTAGAATTCAGCAGTTGGAAAGTAGTCAAAGGTATGACTGTCTATTAGAAAGCAAATAGTTGTGGAAAGAAGGTAATTCTTAACGCATTAAACTTTTCTTCCCCAGTACACAATTAAATATGAAACCACCATTTTGCTTTCACAAAAAAATAGTTTCTCTTGAAAGCTGTGTATATGAAGGATGCATAAATTTCCATTCATTTTAAGGAGGGTATGTTTTTTAGGACTCTATGTGAAGTTGACAATAGTTTAAGGAAATTAAGTTTTATTCCACTTTACTGAGAAAAGCTATGGGTTTTTGAAAGATATTTCAGTAGTGTGATCTTTAATCAGTCAGCTATGTTTGTTTCCATATATTAAAGATAACACATTATCAGCCATTTATTTGCCAACCTTGCTTAAATAAAGTGCAGTATAAAACAAATGACCATTTAAACTTGACAGAAATTTTTTCATCTAGAAGATATATCCAAAGGACAGTTTTTCCTAAGGAAGCAGTCCTGCCTAAAGACCCTCAGTTTTCAATAAAGGGAAAGAGAGGGAGTGTGTCCTCTCCACAGGGTGAGTCAGAGCAGGAGCCTGATTTAGCTGTTCTGCATCACCCACCTGAAGGACACTCTTCACTTGGCTGTATGAGGAGCCAAGAAAGCTGATCTCATTAAGGTGAAGTCTGAGTTTCCAGTCACCCACCTTTAAAAAAACTGCCAGTTGAGTTTCTTGCAATATAGAATTAGCTTTTCCCTACAGATCAGTTTTAATATGCACATATATTTTGAAGGGAGCAGGATAGTACAGCAGGATAGTGTAACACAGATGCATGTCTGTCACCATCCAGTGCAGACAAAAATCCAGCATTGATCCACATAGTTCCCACTTCTTACCTTTGATAATATAGCTCTGCAGTACAGAAGGCCTTGTCAGAGGCATCCTAAAGGAGATTGACTTTGAGTGCACTTACAAACTGGCTTTGCTAGATAAGCATTTCAGCTCACTTTCTGATAATGAAAAGTTTAAGGGTAGATCACAGTTCAAAATGTCTGAACAAGTGTCACTGGAAACAACAAAGCGGTCACTTAATTCAGGTATTTGTGCACTGTTGTTTAGAAGCAAATTGCTCTTTTCATAAGGGAAGAATGAGAGTTAGTTTTGTGTGAGAGAGTCGGATGTCTCATGAGCTGCTTGCTATGGAAAAAGGCGGTGAACTGACAGGCAGGTGCTGGGGGATCTGGGTCATCAGAGCCCTTGGGCAACCAGAAGGGATGTAAATGTGATACCTGAGATACTTCAAGTTGTCTTTCTGTATCAGCCCATGAGCTGGATTTTATTGCATAAAATAGCATTGGTGTGTATTAAAATATCTTCAACCAGGACCAGAAAATCCTTGCACCCAGCTGGAATAAGCCCAGTAATTGATAACTTTAATTTTTTTCTTTCTATCCTTTTTCTTTCATTACAAATGATGAATTATAGACTTACTTTTTTTTTTTTCCCCTAAGATTAATTATTGTGATTGAATAAATGCTTTGGTTCTGAAACCATCCTTCAGTTCTTCTGGAAATTTTGAATTTTATGACAGGATTTGTAACTTTTACATGTGGAACTCACCCCAACAAAAATTGCTGGATGTTACTACAAGTTTGACCGGAAAGGTTTAGGCCTAGAAAAAAAATGGATTATGACTCTTCTATAAAACAGGTTTATATTCTTTATAACCTTTCCAGATGCAGCAAAGTATTCTTTCTGATACCAATGGAATTTCTTCCCAATGTGGTAATTTTTTGTCACTTTTATTTAAAACGTAATTTAACAGAGATGAGTTTTAAAAAGTCAGTGAAAAGGAACATTTATGAGCTTAGGAACACATGCTCGTAGTTATAATCTTATGGTAGGTCATTACGATGGATTGACAAAATGATTCTGCCTTACAATCTGTTTGACATTTTCCAGGAGGTTATGTGGAGTTGATAATGGCAGTACAGATGTCATAGTGTAATTTTTTTGGAAAACCCTTAATGAGTTCCACATGGCAGGCTTTTGCTTAAGCTGTAAGTCACCTAAAATCTATGTAAATCAGTAGGAATAAATGAAAGTGTTTTCAATTTATATAAATGACTGAAGCTAGTCAGAGATCAGTGTCAGTTATACACAGTAGATTAAGAGAACAAAAAAACCCAAAACCACACAAAAGCTGTTCCGAACCCAATATTTATAAAATTAAAGTTAATAAGTGGAAAGAAAAATATTTAAGGAGATTTACTGGTAAAGGAAACACTACTAAATAAAGCCACAAGAAAAAACCGTGTTAGGTTGACATGGTTTCATGGTGTAAGAATCCTGTTCTCTGACCCACAGTTCTGCATAAAGACATTGGACCTTGCAGAGCAGCCACTATAACAGGAACACTTTCTAGAATTTCACTAAATGATGAAGAGGAGGAAAAGGGACCTAACCCTGAAGGAATGAGCTATTCAACCTTGCCCGGCAACATCATCTCCAAAGTCATCATCCAGCAACCAACAGGTCTCCACATGCCGATGAGTATGAGTGAACTGGCCAATCAGTGCTTGAAAAAAGACAACAGTGAGCTGCGGAGGACTGTGTATTTATGCACTGATGATAATTTGAGAGGTGCAGATATGGACATAGTCCATCCTCAAGAACGGATGATAGAAAGCGACTATATAGTCATGCCCCGGGGCTCAGTAAATACCCAGCCATCACTGAAAGATGAAAGCAAAATGAATATAGGCATGGATACCTTGCCTCATGAAAGGCTGTTGCACTACAAAGTTAACCCAGAGTTCAATATGAATCCCTCTGTAATGGACCAATTTAATATCAATTTAGACCAGCATCTTCCCACCCAAGAACATATGCAGAATTTGCCATTTGAGCCCCGCACAGCAGTGAAGAATTTCATTGCCTCAGAGCTGGATGACAATGCAGGATTATCAAGAAGTGAAACTGGATCCACAATATCAATGAGCTCTTTAGAGGTCAGTGGTGCATAAACAAATTGCATGCTCTGTGGTTCTAATTTTATGATAAGACAATAAATTGTGTCTCGTGTCTAAGGGGTGAAGCTAATGTTTTAATTTAGTATAAATTATTGTTTGGGATCATACACTGCTGTTCATATTTCTCTTATTATCAGAAGTGTTTATACCTAGAAAACAAGACTAAAGTTTCAGAGCCAGTCTGTATGAAACAATATAGTTCTGGAGATTTAACATTCCACACGTCTGCAGAGGATTTCGTGACCTACCAGGTAAAGTCCACTGGAAAATTCTGTGTTGCTATAAGAAGAAAAACTATTCCTGCAAGATAAAAGTGCTAATCATTGGCCCTACCTGCAAGCACATGCAGTTGAAAATATTTGCTGCTTTATTGCTGACAATCATATCTATCTCAGATATGATAGTCTGATTCTGCTCTCATTGGTGTAAATCTTGGATTCTTCCATCCAATAGCTCACCATTTACTGATTTAGTTTTGTTTGCATGTGCATGCAGGCATTGGTACAACTGATGTGTGCAATAGGTACAGGTGGGCTTCATGTGGAGTATCATAGATTTCAGTCAGATTGCAAAAGTGAACTGAAAAGCCTTTAAAAGGCATTCAGTTATTGCTACAATCTGTCTGTGGGATTTAAGCATTATCAAAGTGAAAACTAGTTAAATAATTTCTTAAGACCTAAGCGTCAAATACTGCCATTCTTATTAAGCTTTTGCCTATGAAAGCCAGCAGTGAGCTGGAATTAATTTCATACTTGGACCTCCTTAAGAATCGGGAATACATTTCGCCAGCATTTCAAATGTTGTGAAACATGACATTTTGTGGGACAGAGAATGACAGATACAAAACCATGGTATTCACTCATTCTCTGAAAGAAGTTATATGCGGAAAAAAATCTACTGTATGTGCAAACTTGAAGCCATTAGCTATTACTCTACAATGTTTGGACCCGCCTTTGTAGGGAAACAGAGACTTGGCCTGATGTTTCAATTTTTAGATGCAACTGTAGCTGATAGTTCATAAATGGTGGCTACTTATGGACATTTCTCTTAAAATGGAGTTGAGGTTTTATGTAGACAAAGTTTAATGAAGAGTTTGGGTGGAAGATCAGAATTTAGTTTCTTTTCATGAGATATCTTTACAGGCTTTGAAAGCAAAATATTTTCTGTGCTATTTATATCGTGTGTGTACTAACATGAGGTTTTACTTAAAGACTTAACCAAAAAATGAATATAAAATGAAGTGTGGGGATCTGCAAGGAATCAAAAATTATCCATATTTTTGTTGTTGTTAAAGTAAATATGTAAATTCTTGAACAAATTTTCAAAATTATTTCTAAAAGGTAGTGTAATTGCTTGTCCAGTTAGTTCAGGTATATTAGTTAATAAATCTTAGGTGGTGCACAGGAGTTCTCAAATTTAATGCAACCCCAGAAACTGAATAGCTAAGACCACCTTTCAGCAGTATCCTCTCCCACTTATCTACAATACTGTCTTTCAGATAATTTTTGTCAAATATAGAGACTTAAATCCAGTCCAGTTAAGATTAAACATATGGATGAGATGTGTGAGGAAGATTCATAATTCTTTGAGAGGATGGACATATATATGCCACCGTAACATCCACTCCAAATTAATTTCTGGTGATGCCTCTTTCTCTTCATTGGTGACAAAGTTTATCTAGGACACCTAAAACAAAACAAAACAAAACAAAAAAAAAAAAAAACAAACAAACAATAAACAGCAAAACAAAACACACACACACACACAAAAAAACTATCTTACTTAAGTTGTAAAAATAGTGACAATAATTACTTCATCTTACACAAAATTATAGTTCCTGATGCCACTTTGGAATATACGCCTGAAAATCTATGAGTATAATGTACTTCTCCCTTACAGTTATTTTTTAACTGTATTTGTATCATATTTTAAGTTTGCCTCCAAGATGGGACATTGACACTGAATCTCAGTCACTATTCTGTATATCATTTTTATACTTGGAAGAGTACTACTAAGTATATAGTAGAAAATGTAGTAAAGTATAATAAGATAGTAAATACTTAATCTCTTCTAGCTTTGGAAACACATTAGGTTTAGCAGGCTATATTTTGGTCCAGAAAGCAGTAGACAGTTGTGTTTGTAAACCTCATCAAACCCCGAAAAATCCCATGTATTAGGAAAAAAACATTGATATTAGGGCAGGTCAGAAATGAAAGGAACTGTTTTGGCTTTTGTGTCTGCCTTTGTGATTCTCGACATTACTTGATGAGGATATGCTGCACTGAATTGAAGATAAGGGTGTGCTGCACTGATTTGAAGATAGGAACATGAAAGAAAATCGTGTATAGAATAAAATCAGAGTCTCAAGCAGATCCTGATAAGCAGGTCCAGCCAGATAAAGAATGTGATTGTGTTTTTGCATGTACAGTGTGTAAGAAGCAAGCGTTGAGGTAAAGCCCAAAATGGTACTGGCTGGAACTGACCAGCTGGATTAACTTTTGTTGCTGCCTTAAACAAAGGAAAAAGGGAGGGCAAGGGATTTGGTTTTTAGAAGATTACAAGACTTTTCAAAAGACAGGGCTTTGTCAGACATTATGGAGCAGCAAAACTTTCAGCAGGACATTCGAGACCACCCTGCCCACCTTTTTCCTGACAGAGCATGACTAGACCAGCTCTAAAGGAGAAGAACCTAAGCAGCAGAAAGCTTCCCCCTCCTATCAGCTTATAGTTGGAACACAGCTACAGTATCAGCACAAAAACCATGTATCCTGACTTCTAACTCTGAAGGGAGAATCCACTACCCCTACCATTATATATCTAAACGTAAACATTCCCCTTCTGAAATGGAAAAAGAGCTCTTCACATTTGGCTCCCCTTTGGAGTCAATTGAGACAAATAGCCATTTTAAGGCCACTTTTAGACATCTGCTCCAGGACGAAGTAAATGACATGCCTCAGTGCAGGTGTCTCTTTTCAGATTCCATAGAGGAAGCCAGAATGAGTAGTTCAAACACAAACATCAAAAATGTTGATGTCCTAAATTTAGTCAGATGAATCCTACTGTGTGTCACAAACTTTTCTAAAAAGTTCTATAATTTTTATATCTATTTTTTTTTCTGAAGGAAATTCTTAGATATGAACAATTAAATGCTTTATTATGTATGGAAGAACTTCAGTTTTCAAAAGATAGTTTGAGAATGCCATAATGTTTACATACAAGTATTACCCAGATAAGTATAAATTTAAGGATGTGCAGATTCACAATGTGCAAATCAGTGATTTTTATTTTATTTGGTATGCACCCAACAGTACTTACGTGATTACAGGCACAGGCAGGCATATTAGCACATCACGGAGTTTCTGAGGAGGACTAATCAAACATCTGGTTAATCTCCTGCACATCCCTTATATGCATGGATTAAAACTGGCTTTTCTACCTTGGCATCAAAGTGGCTTGGAATATGCTCCTTCAGTTCAAAGTGTTTTGATTTTAATGAAGGAAACACTCAATACTATCTTTTGGAATGTTTTTTGTTTTGAAAATGTACACTCAGAGTGGTGTGCTCATTAAAATGAAATTACTTTGAAGTGAAATATTGCATTCCCAGACATTTCAATTCAGAGGAAAGTTAGAAGGTTTAAATGCAGAGGAAGAAGCTGATCTGGGAAATATATCTCCAGGATAAGTAATTCATGTCTTTTTTGTTGTGCAATAAAAATGGATGAAGATGTAGATACCTCTGAAGAGATTTGCATCGTTACCTTTGTGGAAGAAGACTGGAAGTTCTTTCATTTTACTATGGCTAGTATAGTGTGAGCAGAAATGGAAAAGAGCTGGAAGTAGACAAAGACTATAAACAATTTTAAGATGAAGGGCATGCAAAGACAGGCAATAGAAACATTCATTAAAGGAAAAAATGTCATTTGCTTTAATAGAACAGGGAGGAAGAACTTCACAAATTATTTGCCATGTAAAGGACTGGAATTCTTTTTCCAGCCTCATATTTTCTTTATTTTTCTGTCTCAGTTTCTGCTGTGAGATCTTTATGTGTAGTAAGTTGATTGGGTGACCAAAATAATCTTTCTGTATTCATTTATGAGAGCTCTTAATACATTCAAAGGTAGTCAACTCTGTAGGTCCTTGGCCAAATCACTGACAGGGGACTTAAAGACGAAAATACTGTTACAGCTGAGAAAATAAAGGGATATGTCAAAGACAGTGAAGTGCAAAGAAAAAGTAAAGATAGGTATAGATAAAGAGGAGGGGAAAAGACATTTTTAAAAAGGGGGGGAAAATACAGCAGAAATGGAGAAATAGCTAAAAATGAAGGTATTGGGAAGAATGAAATAGAAACAGCAGGGAAGGAAAAAAGTCTAAAATTATAATGATAATTTTTTTAAAAATTCCCAAGCCAGGAAAGGAGGGAAAAAATACAAAGTTAAAATTGTCAATCTCATCAATAAAGTACCAGAGCATCAGGCAGAACAAAAGCAAAATGGTGTGAAGTCATTTTGATTTATGATATGAGAAGTAAAAAAAAAGAGAGAACAAAAATAGAGAGACGAGCACCACAGGAATTTCTTTATCATGTTTCCACACTGCATTTATTTTCAAGCATTCGGTATCTCAGATTTCTATCCCTCCCATTCCTTATTTTATTCTTCAATAAGCTGTGGAGACAGCTTTTGCCAATTTTGTGGCTCTCAGTGAAATGAAGTCTAGCCGTATAACAATCCCCTCTTTCTTTCACTTGAGTGAGTAGGTCTCAGATTCCTCTGACTTCAGAAATTGATGCAGCTTATTTTCAGGTTAGCATAAAGAAGTGGGGATAGAATCAGGCAGAGCTTATTGTAGTAACTGAAGTTGTGAAGAACTGAAATTTTAGTCAGTATTATAAACTGCAGCATATATTGCAGACTTTATATTATAATTGTCTATTTCACAAGAGCTACATTGTCCCCCAAAACACAAAGCAAGTGGTCTTAGTTGATTGAATAAATACATATGCAAGCTGCTCTATAAAAAAAGGGAGCAGCAAGGCACAATAATTTGTCAGAATACTTTCAAAGTGAGATCTTTGAAGTTATGTTTGTGCTGTGTGTTTATGTATTAAATTTGCTAGCATGTTTTAAAGACTTAAAATTCCCACACTAAATTTACTTTTTCATGAAAATTTGCGTGCTTTATGTCTAGTTCGTGTTATGAACTAGTTGCCAACATAATCTCCTTTTCAGAAACTAGAGTGGTTTTCAGTTATATACACAAAAAAAGGTGTTTTAAATCAAAAACATCTATCCACATGACACTTTTATATCTCTGAGGGTCAAAAATATTTTACTTTACTTTTGTTCTGGGGAAAAAGTCCTCCTCAGGCTAAGATCTTGTATGTCAAATCTCATCTCAGAGTGAATTATAAACTGCTGATAATAAGACTTTATCTTAATGGAAGCATGGTTATAACCCCCACTATAATATGGTATCTCTGGTTTCAATTATGCTTTGCACAATGCAATATATCTTTAGGAGTATCTGATGTAATTAATCAGATAGTGGTATAATGCAAAATAGAATAAGGAGAAAAACAGGCATTTGTCGTTTTACAGACATGGAGAGCGATTTTATTAGTCTTTTAGTAGGAGCTGCTCTTTCCTGGTGCCAGTGAATTAGTGTGTGCTGGTGTGTGGAAATTATTCTTCGAAATTCTATTTTTGTCCCTCAACAGAGTTTAAAGTTGTTCTGGAATTACACAGAGAAGCTATACATGATTAGCACAAAGTAAAATTGATTTAAAATAAATTGCTACTGCAAATCTCTTTTCACAGAGTTTCATTTTGGCTCTGGCATGAAGGGTGGGGTTTTTTTCTACATAAAATGGATTTTATCAATTAAGATTAAAGAGCCATAGAAATCAGAGATGGAAAATTTCTTGTCAAGTCTTTTCTATCAATGCAACAGCACTTCCAACAGTATATTTCTCTAAAACATAGTCAAACTTCACTTTGAAGACTAGAGTGAAGAGCTTCCACTGTTTTCCTTAGCAGATTATTGCATAGTTACATACACTTACATTTTTCCCAATACCAATTCTGATTTTTTTCCAGATTTTTCCCATACCAGTTTTGTTTATCCGTGTTTATATCCTTCTAAGGTTTCTGTACAAGCTTCTGTGTTTGCTTCTTCCAGAGACCATGTTAAACAAATCTGTTTCACCCATTTATCCTTTCCTTCTAAAAGTATATTTAGCTGCTACTCTCCTCTGAAATTTCCCCAGTTTACAGGCATGATTTGGCTTCTGCCAGTGCAGAGCACCAATGCAGAACTGTCACTGGAGTTGTACAAAGAGGTCTATCACATCCTTGTCTGCTTAAATTGATCTCTTGTTTTGTAGCATGTGTAATTGCACATGGATTGCTGTTCACTGCCTACCTATACCCCTCATTTTTTTCAGAATTGTGCCAGCCTGTCCCTGCCACTGACTAATTGCATGGATCTTCAGTTTTCTATACAGTCCCTTTATTACTTACCCTTGCAGTTCTCCAACGTTTGGAGCTCTTCAGCTTGGAGAACAGATGTGTGAGGAGTGGATAGGAAACGATTATTCATATCTCCTATAAGATGAAAAAGAGGAACATCAAAGGAAATGTCAAAGGGATAAACAACATAATTTCCTTTGTTATGTCTTACATACTTAAATTGTGGAGTTCACCACCACAGCACGTTTTAGATTTCAGAATAAGCTCCTCCCAAGGAAATTCTTAAACTACTGAAGACTTAGGGAAGGTATTGTAGCAGAAATGTCATTTTATGCTTGCCCTTCTCTATATCATTCCTGAAACAACAGAGCACAACCTGGTCAAATAAAAAATACTAAATGAGGCAAACCATAGATAATATCCTTTAGTTATTTGTTACTTAACATTAATATTCAAGTGAATCTCCAACTGATCCTTGGAAAAGACCCACCAACTTCCAGTGTAATTTTTATGTTCCTAAAATAATTCTCAGTTTTGCAGGTGCATGAAGGGAACAGCTTTTTGAAAAGAAACATATTGGTGTAACCAGTTCAGCACCTCATTTGACACAAGGAAATTTCCCCCTTACTCCAGTCAATTTCCTTTTGTTATTTTAATGTGTAAAATGAGCTAGATGGTTGATTTCTGAGAGCGTTTAGATATATGTGGAAAACTCCATTTTCCTCAGCCAAAAGAGAAGTAACAAACTTCATATAAGAAGAAAAGAATATATGCAGTCACAATTAAGTTCATTATTTTCATGGCTGTTATATATCATACAGAAACTAGAAGAACAATTGAGTAAAATGTCAACTTCCAATTGAGACTGAAAGGAAATTCCTGCATCCTTGTAAGCTTCCTAATGACTTCAGGCTTCTGAGTATGTTCCCTCTCTCAGAAACTAACACTGCAGTCATTTCAGGACAGTGACATAGCTACCAAGAGGACCTGATTGTGTACCTAGTGGTGTCAGTGACAATATTGCAAATAACTTTCAGTAGTTCAGGATCACGTTCATAAGCAGCATCCTCTGGTTTTCAAAACTTGCAGACCTTTGCTGCTCCTGTGGCAGTTAAACACATTTTATGTCTTAGGAATATGCTCGGGCACCACTTGTGCTGTATTTCATTGTATGCAGCCATTGAAAAAAGTGAAGCACAAGCACAGAACAGACATTCTTAACAATATAAGTTTAAAATAAATGTTTTTGTGATAGATTCTTGTTGAGCCCTAGAAAAATCGTCACTGAGATAAACCTATGGTATATGACCTGTTTGGTCATAACTGGTGTGAATTAACAGCAGAATTGTAGCACTTGCCCCTCTCTCTGACAGTAGCACAACTGAATATTTTGCAGTCTGTTAGATATGTATTTTCACCATTGTTAGAGTGATAGAGTTGTCTGGGTGCAAAACGTAATAATCCAACTATACCAGGAATTTTTTCACTGCAATCAAGCAGACTTAAGGCAAAATACAAATGTTCAATTTTACAAATCACAGTACCTAGCAAACTGCACATTTCTTCCTAAATTTGCTATATTTCTACTTAGGATTCAATGGTATCATGTTTATTACTGAACTCTAGCTTAAAAATAGCTTCTTCAAGTATTTTTCAAAGCTACTCCTATAAACTTCACTTCATTATCTGTTGTACATGTTTCTTCTTTTGTAACCACTGAGCATTTTAAGTGGTAGATGTGGTCTAATTGTTCCTTAAAAGTAGATCATTCCTCATCACAAATGCCTAGATTCTCTTTAAATCAAGCCTTGATGATTAAAGGTAGCTTCTCCAAAGCTTGTTTTGTTGGTTGTTTTAACTTCGACTGTTCTTTTATAGAGCCTCATAGCCCTTTAGGCATCAGAGTGTCGACAGCGTTACAGCAATATTCCTTATATTATTGTGGATTGGGGCATTAAAATTTTACTACAAAACCAGACAACATGTCACAAAGTGGTATAGTCAAGGGCTCAGAGACCAAACATCTTCCGCTTTCTTACAGCTGGAAGACTTGTAAAATCATTCCTTTTAATTTCAGGAAAACAAAGCAGCTTACTAAAACCTGCAGGTTTGTTAAACCAAATAAAATCAAAATCAGAAGCATTATTCCTCTTGACTTAGTGAGTTTGATTCTTCTTCACTGAAGAAATTTAGTGCAGTGTGAAAAGATTCCTTCACTATGACTTAAAGCCATTATACCCTTTCATAAAAATTAGGGTTAAATTTCAGCAGCAAGCCTTTTTGGGTTTTTTGGGAGTACCTTTTCCTTCTTTAATCCGCCTTCCTGAAGATGAATGTATCTTTTGTTTCCACTCTCAAGTTTTTGCATCCTTTTCAGCTCTTGTAACCTAGCTTCTTCTTTCTACATCTCTTTAATCTATTGCAAGCCATTTAATTTCCAACTTTAAAAGAAAAAATATATTTTTATCTCTTCTTTATAATATTTCTGGTTCTTTTTGATGTAATTTGACTTTATAATTGGTTTCTTTTAGAATCTAAAAAATTCTGTGCTAAATTATTTGTGACGTCTAAGCAATCATATTCTGTTGCATTTTATACAAGCGATTACTTCACTAGTAAACCATTCTTGCTTTATATCAGATGCTTTGAACCAGACTTGTCATAAGTTTAAAACAAAGTCATTGCTTTCTCCATTCAGATTGTCATTGCAAACAAACAAGCTGAAGCTACGGCTTCGGCTTGATTTTGCTGTCATTTATTCCATTAAAATCAATGGAGTTGTACCAATGTAAGCCTGATGTAGGAAAGAATCAATTTCTGTAAACCTATAAAAATCTAAATCATAGATATGTATAGATAGCTGTGTAAAAATGTATAAATATGATGATAATTTTCAAATACCACAGAAAGTATAGAAAGAGATATATTTTATAAACCAACAGGTTCAATTGCATGCAGATAACATGCACATTATGCATCCCAGTGAAATACAATCCAGTTTATTTCAGAGAAAATATGATTATACTGGTCTAATAAATTATACAAAGTCACACATTAATCTTAAATTATCAAGATGAAATCTATATCCTCTTACATAATACCTAATATATACCTGATAGGAAAACAAGAATGTTATTTAGACTCATTAATATGATTTGAATAGTCCCCTTGTTAATAAAACCTCTTTTTTCTTTTTCTTTACTGCTTAATAGAGAAGAAAATCACGTTATTCGGACCTTGACTTTGAAGTAAGTTTTACTGAATTATTCCTGGTTATTAAAAGTATTTTCCTAAAAGTAAATGTGAAGTGTTTATTTTAGCAGATTTTAGCCTTCTGGCATAGTAGATGCAATAGGGTTGTTCAATTGGTACAGTACAGAACATGATGAACAATTCATTAAAACTACTTTGGTGCAACTTGTTTGCAAAATATTCTGAGACCAAACTGTCATATTGCAATATTAACCATCATGATTTCAGTTTTTAAATTCTTTGCCTCTTCATTTTCATCTGGGTTTGGTTTTTTTGAACTTTTTTTCTTTTTTTTTGGCTGGCTATCTACTTATTGAAAAAGTTTGACACTTTTGTAGAGTAGGCTACTTCCTTGCAGAAGGTTGCTTTATTCAAGAGATTTTCAATAATTTCTTTTATCTTTCTTCAATACTGCTTTACTGAAATACAAGTTTCACATCCAAGTAGTGATTATGAATGTGTCAAATTTTGAATGATGAAGTGCTGCAGGTGTCAAAGCTTATGGATCACATGCTATATAAAAAATTAAGTTCATGTAATGTTCTTTAGGTTGGATAGCCACAATTTCCGACTTAGATCATGTTGAGTGAGAAGGTTTAGTTGTGTTCATTAATGACCATTTTGTTCTATCTTGGTCAATATGATTAAGTCTCTTAGAGATTTGTTTGAGGTTTTTTCTCTGATTTCTACCAGAAGGAGTATAGCAGTTAGTTTTCAAGGGGCTGTTCATAATTTGGGGTTTTCAAATAGGTTGTCTGTTCATGCATAGAAGTAGTTTGATATAATTCATTGTGTATGTCTTCAAAGAAGCTGAATATTTGTAAGGAGCCTACAGATTGTGGGCTAAAATTTGAAAGCCAGTGATCAGCACATATCAACCATAACATCAAAAATTCCCGTTTGCAATTACCCTAAATATGCTTTATGATAAATGTATAGAAAGGAAGAAGAAAGATCATGAAACAATAGCAAAATTCTGATGAGCAAGCAACTCTAAAATGAAATTCAAGAAATATGGTCAGAAGTTTTATAATTGTAGTGATATAAAGAATTCTAAACTTTACTGGGCTTTTTATTAAACAGTAGAAATATCATGCTGTTCACAATGAGCGCATTCTCTGTGGCAACAGATCCTAAAACATTCTTCCTGTCACTCAAGAACATAATCCAGCACCAAATAAACATCAACAACATAGAACACATTCTGCTCTCAGGAAATGGGATTCCCATTACATATTTTCTCTTGACTCACATAGTTTCACAGAATCACAGAATGGGTCAGGTTGCAAGAGACCGCAGTGGGTAATCTGGTCCAACTTCCTTGCTCAAGCAAGGTCATCTTAGAGCACATTGCACAGGATTGTATCCAGGCAGTTCTTGAATATCTGCAACCTCTCTGCGAAATCTGTTCCAGTGCAAGATCACCCACACGGTAAAGAAATTCCTCCTCATATTCGGGTGGAACTTCCTATACATCAGTTTCTGCCCTTTGCCTCTTGTCCTGTTGCTTGGCACCACCGAGAAGAGTCTGAAATCCTCCTCAACACCACCCTTTACTTAGAAAGGGTAATAAGGTCCACTCTCAGTTTTCTGTTTTCAAGGCTGAGCAGGCCCAACTCCCTGAATCTTTCCTCATAAAGGAGATGCTTCAGTCCCTTAATCATCTTTGTTGCCCTCCACTGGACCTGCTCCAGGAGTTCCATGTCTCTCTTGTACTTAGAAGCCCAGAACTGGACACAGAACTCCAAATGTGGCCACACTAGGGCTGAGTAGAGGGGCAGGATCACCTCCCTCAGCCTCTTGGTAATGATTTTCCTGATGCACCCCAGTGCACAGTGACCACAAGAGCACTCCTGGTCCATGCACAGCTTGTTGTCCACTGGGGCCCCCAGGGCCTTTTCAGCAGAGCTGCTTTCCAGCAGGTCAGCCCCAGCCTGTCCTGGGGCAAAGAATTATTGTTCCCCAGGTGCACTTGCTTCTGTTGGGTTTCAGACAGTTCTCTGCCCATGTCTCCAACCTGTCAAAGTCCTTCTGAAGGGCTGCACAGCCCTCTGGGGTATCAGCCACTCCTCCCAGAGTTGTGTTGCTGTTTATTGAAGATGCTTACACCTTTTTCTTAACTTGTTTGCTATAGTGCTGTTCCATGGCCTGGTATTTTTGGAATTACTGTTAAAATGCAGGAAAGTATATTTGTTTGTAAAAAGGAAAGGATGGGGCCACCGGGAGTTACTGCTGAGGGCCTGAGAGCAGCAGCAATACTGTGCCAGTTACTACTGTGTTTTACAAGTATTGATGCAGACTAACCCCATCTCACCTCCCAGCTTTATGATTCTTATGATTAAGTCTGTGGGCTTTCCTGTATCCTTACACATAGCATGGCTGTCTACCTAAGGTAAAATAAAATAAAAAATCCTAAAAAAGTTGAGATAGTGTAGCCAAAATGCTGCTCTTTGGGTTCCTCAAAGCAGCTTGACTGAGAAATAGAATACGGTCTGAAGGTGAGATCGAGCCAAAGTGATTGAACATCCTACTTAAAGGTTTAACACTTTCTCTGCTTTGTCTGTGACCAGTGCCAGCTGGCACTCTCTGACACAATGCCCTTCCACATTTTTGAGGATAACAAATCATGGAATGACATGGATGTGGTTCTGAAGGTAACAAATGTTAAGTTTGCAGCATGGATAAGGCTGGGACCACTTCGGCTACCTTCATCCTTTTCCTTTTAGCACTCTCTCAGCAGTCTCTACCCCCTCAACCTTTCACACATGTGTCTCTGTACACATACAAGACAAATACTCAGGCTATGTCTGTCTTAGTAAATTAGACATTTGAGGGAATATTCCTGGGTGCCAAAATGCCAGCTTTTGCATGGACTAATTTTTAGAAAGACCTTCACTATTTTAGTCTGAATCATCTTTGTCTCTCCAAGAAGTTCTTGACTGTCATTAGGGATTCAGTTCAATCTGGGTACCATTCACAACAGACTAATTTTTTAGACTTCTTATTTGGGAATCTAAGATAATTTAATAGAATTTAGTATTCTTGGAGAACATTCCACTTTAGATTTTGCCAGAAAATAGTCTTGGACATGTTTGACTTATTGCTATAGAGTCATGGTTTCATACTTAAAAAAAAAAAAAAGACAAATGTCCTAGTGGCTTCAAATGGAACATTTGGCTTAATATAAATGATTTGAAGGAAAAACAATAAATATACATGAAAATAAATGCAAGAAAAGCAATTTTTCTCCAAGACCCACAGAAGAAACTCAAAGCCAGCTGCTATGTAATGTGAGCACAGCCAGACTAAGACAGCGCAACACCACAAAATACTCTGTTCCTGCTATCCCCGATACATGCAGAAATACAGATGTAGTTTTAAGGGCCTTTGCAATGGATTATAAATAGTGAAAGTCCTGTGATTCTGTGGGTTCTGTTATAGAAAACTTGTGCCCCAAACAAAGGAAAGGAAGAGAGAAAAAGATTACACCCAAAGTGACAAGCTCTTATCATCGATCTCAAGCTGGTTAGAGAGGGGGTCTCAAAACTGAGCACCTGTCTCCTGTTTTCCCTTTTTAAATAGTTGCCATTACATTCTTAAATTATCCCTTCATGTAGCAAACCCCCCACCCCCAAAAAAAAAAACCAAAAAAAAACACAAAACCACAAAAAAACCACCAAAGAGTGTAAAAAACAGGGCTTAATCTATGAGCAGGAAGTATTTCTGCTACATCATATACTGTCCACAATTAGATTTTGTAAGACGATGACTAATCTCATTGAACTTTGAAGTTTGCCAAATGAACAGTCAACATGAAACAGCTTTACAGCTCTTTTCTTGCTATTATTAAAGATATGTTTGGACTCATTCATGCAGTCTGGTGTCCAAAACATGAGCAAAATTATTGGTCTGGACATTTTGGAACCTTGCTGCCACAGGCTGTGCTAACCCCAACTAAGTGCCCTCCAATTCCTGTCATTTTTTCTCTAGAGCTGGACAGGTAGCTTTTTCATTAAGTCTCGGCACTAACAGTTAGCTGTCAGATCAAATAAAATTCATTCTAATTATGTTGAACAGAAATGCAGATGCTGTAGAAATTCCCAGGAGGACTTTATAATAGGTGTACACTGGCAATTACAAAAACATACAGGAGAGCTAAACAGTACTGTTGACATGCATTTTAGGATTCAAGATCACAATTACCTTTAAATTCTATGAGAGAGTCTGACTTTTGGATTTCCCCAGCCACCCCAGTCTCTCATTTCTACAAGCCATTCATTGGATCTACTCTGTTAATAACGTTTGTGCCAATAATTCAGAAAAGTGTCTTATTAGCCTGATCCCCAGGATTCAAGTCATCTCTGGCTCTGAGGGAGAGCGAGGATACACAGGACAAGTGTGAATACCAGACTGTCTTCTTTCGTTTCCACAGATCAGCAATACTGCTAAATTGAACACTGATTGCTGGAGCTTCATATTTTCAGAATTTCATCTGCCATAGCTATTTATTATAATAACATTATAATGTACAAAAGTTTCAAATCATTCTCTTACTAACCTGAAGACATCTCTTGAAGGCAATGGTAAAAAAAAAAAAAAGGTGTGGATGGAAAAATTCTTTCCTGTTCCCAAGTTTGGCAACTGATCATACCTACAACATCGTGGAAACACGGCATGTTTCCATTATAGGGCTGGGAAGGCATTCCCCCATCTGTTCTTTTAACTTAGCTTCTTTATACAATATTTGAGAACATTTTTACCTGTGACAATGTAGCAAATCTCCAGGCAGATTAAGTGACCTTGTAGTGGTGATAATGATGCTGGTGCTGATGATGACGATGATGATGATGATCTTGTTATTTATGAGATTGACCACAAACCATAAAGTCACTGAATAGCCAGGTTGAAAGGGGCCTTAAAGATCATCTAGTTCCATGCCCCAGCTATTGGCAGGAACACCTTCCAGTAGACCATGTTGAGCCTCATCCAGCCTGGCCTTTTACGCTTCCAGGAATGGGGCACCCACAACTTCTCTGGGCAACCTGTTCCAGTGTCTCATCACTCTCATCATAATTAGGTTTTTTTTCTATATCCAATCTAAACCTACCCTGTTTCAGCTTAAAGCCATCACCACTTGTCCTATCACAACATGTTCTTGTAAAAAGTCCTTCTCCAGCTTTCTTGTAGCCCCCCTTTAGGTAGTGCAAGGCTGCTATAAGATGTCCCCTTCTCACCTCCAGGCTGAGCAGCCCCAGCTCGTTCAGTCTGAATTCATAGGAGAGGTCCTCCAGCCCTCTGGTCATCTTTGTCACCCTCTGCACTCACTCCAACAGGTCCATGTTGATCTTATGCTGGAAACCCCAAATCTGAATACTGTGCCCCAGGCTGGCTATCATGAAGTATTCCTGAGTATATTTGTCTTGAGTTAGAGTTCAACTAAAACCCTATCATAAATAAAAAAGCAAGCTCAATACAGAGTTATGTTTGAAGTTCTCCCCATCTTTCTCACAGCCATCCACACTGAATCATTTCTGTGAGTCGGTGCTCATCAGAGTAAGGTGTAGTCTCTTCAAAACACACACTCTAGCTGACTTGAGTGGGGGTAGAAATGTGGAAGGGGTGTCGATTCAGCTTGACTCCCTTTAGGATGTGGGGCACAAGTTATGGAACCTGCAGGAGACACCACGAGAAGATGTGTCTGGAGCCTGGTGGCTGACTCAGGTGCTTCTGGCAGTGATGCAGCATCAATGGGCAACTTCACAGCTGGACCTAAAGAACAATGGGCAGCACAAATTAATTTCCCATCCTTTTCAGATCCTGATGTCATCCTAGTATTAGTGGTCGAGGTCTCCAACTTTGTATTGTTAAATCTTACATATTTCTAAGATTAATAAAGTGGTGTTGTCCACATTGCCCGTTTAATAGAGAAAACAGATTAAACCCCTACAAATACTTTGTAGGTTGTTTTCCCATAAAAGAGAAAGAGTTACCCAACAGAGCATATTTTCTAAAAAGGAGATAAAATGGTGCTTTCTAAGGAGGAATTTAAAAGAAGTCTATAAATTGAGAGTTAGAGTTGGAAATGTAAGTTCCTGCACCTTCAGTTCAGATTGTTCTTTATAAGCAATAGGGAGGGGGTGGGTGTCAGTGGGTAGGAATTATGGAATGGAAGCCAGGAAAACACAAAGTAACCAAAAGATCCATAGGTACATGTTCATACCAGTCATGCTGCTATTAAGAATAAAATTTAAAGACTTTTTTTCTGGCAGACTTCCCAGTGCAAGTGTTTTATTTCTCCTCCCACCTGCTTCTCCTCAGGAATAATGTAATGAACTGAGTAAGACATTTGCATTATTCATATGTGCTATTTAATGACATCTTGGGTACACAATTAAGGAAAAGATATCACAAAGTAGCATTCTCTATATTCCTAGCCTAATACTAAAAAGTTTCCAAATGGAGATGCTTGCTTCATAGCCTTATGCTATTTCCTACTCTTTAGACCTAGTGTTTTAACCCACCAAAACTGTTTTATTCCCATGACCATGTCTCATTTCAGCCAATAATAATTTTGAGGTAGAACCTTTCTTTTTAAATTTTGTGTATATGAAAATTGCTATATACTCTTGTCTATCATGGCAGCAATATTTTAAAAGAATCCCTAGGAAGTCACTTAAGTGAAACTCCCCTCACAAATTTAGATCAGCTATCTCTAGTTAAATTACATTTTGCACGGAGTTTATTACCAAATACTGAAAAGGTTTTCCGTTATTCGCCCCACAACTCAATTGAATAGGTCTTTAATTGGTCATCTCATGTCTCTTTTGTGAAACATGTTGCCAAATTCATTTTCTCAGAAGTGAAACAAGTTCTCAAGCTGCTGTGTGGCTGTATTAGGGTTAATATGGTTATTACAGCATAGCAGTAGAAATGCCTGGCCAAAAGAGCAAGCACATTTCATGATATCTCTAAAGACATAATGCAACTAAAAGATAAAGTTTAAATGGGCACTGATAAAGGAATATTGAGGGTCAGCTATTGCCACTCCATTTTATGCTAACCTAGGCTTGGCAGGAGTGTAACTGGATGGAAAGGGTCACACTCAGGCACCACGTGGGTAAGTTTCAGGGTTTCACTCACAACTCCAGGGAAAATCAGGCTTGACAATTAGCAGACTTGCACTGTGTCCTGCACCTCTTCTATCAGCATTCCTGGCTGCTCGCCAGCTCAAGTTCAAGCAGTTGCAAAAGCTTAAGAAAGGCAAAGCTGAACTCATCCACTGTTGGACTGAGGTGAAGCATCCTTAGACCCTCCCATCCACAGACCATCCAGACCACAGAACCTTGGGACTAGTCAAGCAGTAAGCAGCCTTCAGCTTTGCTCCAGAGGCTGCTCTGAATCCATAACTGCACATGAATTCCTTTGAAAACAGCTCTGATGGGCCTCATTTACAATCAAGGCTTGAAAACAGGCTTCAGTCTCCAAGTAGCTATCCAGGCAGAGACATGGCTGAGGGATGTGCTCTGAGGTGTGAGAATTGTGGGGGCTCTTTGGGGTCTCCCCCTTTTGCACCAGAGTGCCGTATAATTTATTTCTGTGGAAGAGTGCCCTCAGCATGTACGAGAGGAAGGGTGGTTTCCAATTTCTTTGTCCATGAAATAAGAAAGCAAGTAAAATTGAAAAACTGTGCCTAGTTTTCTTAATATGAATGCAATTTCAACTGCATTTTATGATGATCTGAATGACAAGAAGATGTCTAATTAAAAAGACATAACATTTGGGGATTTTCCATTTTGAGCCAAGATTTCTGAGTTCAGTGTTCTCATAAAAATTATTCCGACAGGGACCATTACAAACTGCTTTTGCTTTCCTATAGAAATTAAAATATAAGCATCCATGCTGAAAACAGGAATTCTAGAAAATATTCTTAACATGCAAGAGAAATATTCTTCTGAGAAACTGCCATTACTTTCAGGATTCTTCAAAGCTAGCATAAAAACAGTGTCCCCTAATTTCAGCAACTCAATAAACATGGGGTTAAAACAGTCTTTTGTACACAGGAGGAACATTAAACTCAGCAGAGAGAAGGGCAAGTGCAATTCACTTCCATTGGTCAAGTCTGTAGGGAAAAGATGGCCCTGCCAAATTAAATTTACTTTATTATGTTGGAAAAAGTAATGCTTCTCTTAAAAAGACCCCAGATTCAATTATAAATATAAGCAAGTATATTCCATTTTGCAGAAGGTCATGCATACAAGAAAGAGGCATATGGAATTGTTTCAAGAGTTAAATCAGAAATTTCAGACTCTGGACAGATTTCGGGATGTACCAAAATCAGGCAGTATGGTAAGTGTCCTTCTATTATATGTAAAATACGATGGATTCTAAACAACAACAATGAAACAAGAGCCCTTTGACTTCAGTACGTTTCCCAGGAAGATCTCACCTTTAGGTACCTCAGAAAGGAGAACAAAAGCTATTTGCAATAATCTAACCTATGACGAGGCTCATTATGTTCGACAATTAGACCATAACTAACTCACTAACATCATTATAGATGACAAGTAATTGAACTGTAGGGAACACATTTCAAATCTGCGTGTGCCTGCTGGGTCTAGGTGGCTTTCTATAGAGAAAGCAGCTCACTGATATAATTTGACCAATAAGGCTTTTCCTGTAGCTAGGCAAGGAGATAATAAATTAGATATTACAAACAAGTCCAGATAGATTTACCTATATGTGAGATGGTCCAGAAAGCACACGAGATCTCTGTAATGCCATGTCTTTTCCATAATAGGTTTATAAATATTTACTATGGGAAAAGCAAAAATTAAATCGTCCTGAGTTGAGGCTGCTATCATCATAATTCAAATTTATACACGCACTCATATACACATGCATAACACCCTGACTACATCTGATAATGAGAGCAAGGAAATAGTTGATTCTGCCTAATTAAACAGCTAATTTAGTCTTACATAGTTTTATCAGTAATATTTTGATTAGTAATAATTTCTATATGATTTTATAATCTGAAAATTGTATATTAAATGGAACTGAGCTAGAATCATTGTATTCTATAACTTTTTCAGAAGATCTGCTCTCAGACATGAAGAAGAGGTATTAAGCAGATGTGAGGCCAATGGATTTACATCATTTACATCATCTTAATCCAGCAAAAATTTAGCCCTGATTTTTTTATGAACCTTTGTCTGTGTTATGTGTTATTTTGTATCAAGTTCTCACTTACTCCCCTTTTTGAGATCAGCTGACATGTAAAGTTTTTCATTTGTCTCCCTACTTGAGATTTGCTATTCACATAAAGCTTGAATTAATTCAGAATCTCAAAGGGAATCTCAGTAGAAAAGTTGTGTTTACTGTTTTGCATCGGTGCTGCGCTTTTTAAAGGTCTGCTAATAAAAGCTGCCTAGAGGAATGGTGTGTTTGTGAGACAGTCGGAGAGTGATCCAGGTACCTAAATATAGGCATCTCAGGCTATTTTAGACCGTCTCAGAAGTCTTGGTTTACAGCACAGTACAGGCAATAATGATACAGGACTCAAAGGAGATCTGCACCTCTCATGAACGATAATTGGAGATCAAGCAGAAAGTCCAAAGGCGTCTCAGATGGTGCAAAAATATTGGATTTTAGCAATTAAATCCCACCCATCATGTTACAGCAGACATCACTAATTAAATTGGTCCATAAAGTCTTTTACACTATAAAACTTAGCATTTAAAAAAAGAAAAAAATTATTCAGTGGAAAATAACCACCTTTCAGTCTGTTAATCCGAATATACGTGAGCTCATCAGCCTGTAAGGCAAGGTGGCTCTCACAGGATTTTCAAGGTTTCTGTGGTCCTGTCATGCACCTGCCGCAGTTTAAAATCCAGCCGGCAGTCTCTGTTTCAAACCACTCTGTATTTCAGGCAGCAGACTCTTCTCAGTTACCTTCCTTTCTCTTCTCCCTCTTTTCTACACTGTTCTCCCCCTTTTCTCCCACGATTAGTAAGATGGCTACTGGTACTGGATCTCTCAGCCCATTCCTCACGCACATTGGTTCTTGTGAAGGAAAGGGCTTAGCTGGCAGCTCAGGTGAGGAGCCTGCCAAAGTGTTGATTGTTCACAGAGAAAGAGTCGCAGCAGTGCCGAGCACCCGCCAGCCTGGCTCCCTGCAAAGCCATTTCCCCTCTCCAGCTTCTGTGTCTCATGACAGCACGTCAGCAATCAGCCTTATAAATGGAAACTGCATTATTTCATCCTTGATTTTAATTCTTCTTTCTTTGGTCTTCAGGAGAACTCAGGACCGAGCAAGGCTCCATGGGACACTTTCAAAACCACAGGTGACTACCAACACTATACAACGATAAACGTATTAGACACAGAGGCAAAAGATGCTTTAGAACTCAGACCAGCAGAATGGGAGAAGTGTCTGAACTTGCCTTTAGACGTGCAAGAAGGTGACTTTCAAACAGAAGTTTAACAAAAACGAACTGAACAAAACAGAAACAAAATAAAAATAATTCATTGCACTGACAATAAAGAGACTTTGGGAATCCTGACAATCCTGACACTCCTGTCTGAACATTGCAACTCCTTTATGTCAGGCTCTTCCTGTGCCAAATGTCAGTGGTTTTTTTCGTACAGTATATTCCCACTAGTGCGGCTAGTGGAGAACCAGGTGTACAATTCTTACCATCGTGTGTTGTAAGTACCCGTGGAATGGATTTGTAAGGTAATCTTTATAGATAAACCTCAAGCAACGATTCATGTTGTAACAGCTTCATTTGGTTTAGTTTTCAAAAAACTTCACCATGAAGCACAATGTATATATTTATGCAGTTTTTAAAGTTTATAACAGTCTGTTTGGCCATTACTACACTTTTTACTTTATAATATAAAAGCAAAGTTTTTGTCATTAAATGAATGTCTGTTGAGCTACATTCTTCATTGCTTTAAATGCAATAAAGTAATAATCTCACTTTTATATGAATAATATATTTCACATCTTTATTATTGCAGTTTTCTCTGGAAAGCTCAGAATAGCTTTCTCTGCTGCAGCTGTGTATAAAATATTTAAAATGTTGTATGGTGTAAATAAACCTTTGTCTACATATCAGTTTCCTAGTGCATTTTATTCCATATTGTTTCTCCTAAATTTTAATCTTCATAAAGTTTTCTTTAAAAACACACATATTGTGTGTATTTGCAGTTTTAATAGCATGTTGTATGTAGCTTCTGCAAGGAGTTTCTAAATCATATCAGTAGGCTTGTAGCCATTCTGCATTTCCTTAGGTATTCTTTTCTGACAATGTACCATATTAATCGGACTTGTCAGAATACCATTACAATTGTTCTGTTTTATAAGAATTTTTGTCTAGTTGTAGAAAGACAAATAATAGAAAATAAGTTTAAGTTTCAATGCACAAGACTCAAAGAAAATGCCAGCTTAGATTCATTACATCTTGTGCGTGGTCTTGTTGCTGTATAAGAAAAAAGAAGCTCAAGATAAAGAAATTTTAAAGTATTTTAGATTTTAAAAAAACTAAAAAAACAAAAAAACCAAAACCCCACAAACAAACCAAACCCAAAAAAACAAGTCTGTTTTATTATAAATCAAGAGCAGAGCATGATTATTATTGAAAACACAGTTAAACAATTAGGAATAGGAAGATTAAATATCCTTTTCCATGCTTAGAATCAAAAACAGATCTTCAAAAATCTCTCCCCATCTACAGTATAGCTGTGGGGGAACATAGATGGAAGGATATCTCAAATCTTCAGATGTCATATTTCTAGGAAAAAGTTTCCAAAACTATTTTGGTTCCTGCTGTACAAAACTGAATATGCTGCAGCCTACTAGCTGGAGAGATCTTAGAGAGGAAGAAAACATGTCCACCAATCTGCTTAGGAAGAAAAAAGACGAGAATAGAGGCTTGCCAGTGAGAACTTAACCCAGAGCATTGGTGAAGGAAGATCAGCATCCATCTGTTAAGAGAAAAGTACTTAGGATCAACCTTAGGACCAACCTTCAGGAAAGTTTTTCAGTTTGACAATTTTTCTCCAGGCCATAAGGTATTTAAGTCACAAAAAGGAGCCTGACTTTGCCTGCTTTGAATGAGCATTTCATGCTAAGTACAGACTTCTCTAATCTAATGCTTCAGGGTCTAAATCTTTAAAAAAGCAAGGAATAACTAGTCCCCAGCCTGGCACCAAGTCCAATTACTCACTTAGGTGCCTAGAGGTTAGATGATGCAATACTATCACCTGCAGTAAATTTGCAGAGAACACTAAATTGGACAGGAGCGTTTATCTGCTGGAGGGTAGGAAGGCTCCACAGAGGGATCTGGACAGGCTGGATCAATGGGCAGAGGCCAATTGTATGAGGTTCAGCAAGGCCAAGTGCCAAGTCCTGCCCTTGGGTCACAACAACCCCAGGCAGTGCTGCAGGCTGGGGGCAGCGTGCCTGGAGAGCTGCCCGATGGAAAAGAACCTGGGGGTGCTGGGCAGCAGCAGCTGAACATGAGCCAGCTGTGCCCAGGTGGCCAAGAAGGCCAACAGCATCCTGGCCTGTACCAGCAATAGTGTGGCCAGCAGGACCAGGGCAGTGACTGTCCCTCTGTACTTGGCACTGGTGAGGCCACACCTCAAATCCTGTGTCCAGTTCTGGGCCACTCAGTTTAGGGAGGACATTGAGGTGCTGGATTATGTCCAGAGAAGGGCAACAAGGCTGGTGAGGGGTCTAGAGAGTAAGTCCTGTGAGGAGCATCTGAGGGAGCTGGGGGTGTTTAGCCTGGAGAAAAGGAGGTTCACAGGAGACCTTATCACTTTCTGACTGCCTGAAGGAAGACTGCAGCCAGGTGGGGGTCAGCCTCTTCTCCTGGGCAACCAACAACAGGATGAGGAAGGGCCTCCCTTGCATCAGGGGAGGTTCAGGTTGGATGTCAGGAAGAATTTCTTCACAGAAAGGGTGGCTAAGCATTGGAACAGGCTGCCCATGGAAGTAGTGGAGACCTCATCTCTGGAAGTGTTCAAGAAATGACTGCACGTGGTACTTTGTGCTGTGGTTTAATTGACAAGTCCAGCCTGTTCAGTCAAAGGTTGGACTTGATGATCTTGGAGGTCTTTTCCAACCTTAATGATTCTATCATTCTATACTGTGATACATCAGTCAAACACAACTGGCCCTTTTTCAAGAGGTTGATGCAGAAGGAGGCAGATGGCAAGGCTGACTATGCAGCCTATCAACTTTTTTCAGATCAGATAGTGCACCAGAAACCTCTCACTACATACAACAGAAACGGCACATTTTTTAAGGATTTCATTCCGTATGGTAGCAAGTCTCAGAGCATGCTTTAAAAAATTTCTAATTTTTGAGCCCAAATAAGCCTTAGCATCCTCCTTGACTGATCTAAACATAATACAAATCTTGAACACCTTGGTGTTTCAATAACTGTAGTGCAGAAATTATTTGTATAAGCTTTACATCACCAAACTCTGGTTCAATAGTGGTCTAGTTACAACTGTAGAAAGCTTAGGGTAGGGTGCAAATTTCCCCAGGAAATATGATAAATCATTTTACACTCAATACGCTGCTGACCCAGTTGTGCTGTTATTAATAACCCAGTGGATTCAGGTTTAGCCTTAGCCTGGGTGTTTATGTATCACACGGCAGTCACAGATGTGCTTTCAGTGTATGAGCAGCAACATTCAGTGCCTCTTTATTTAGAGTTTGTGCTGCTCTAAGCAGAAAATGCTAGGCATTTTTATATTCTTACGTATTTCACATTTAGAAATTAAAAGCATGCTGAAACCCAGTTTATTTGCCTACTGGTTTGACTGCTTCCTATTAAAACAGAGTTTGTTTCCCATAAGCAAGATGCTGCTCACACTTGCAGCTTCTGCCCAAAGTCTCTGAAATGATGCATGTTGGACTGAGCCCAGCAGGAGAGTACAAACTTGTATGCACTGCCTTAAATGTTGGTAAAGCACTGAGCAGATGTTTGGCATTTTATTATATACAAATTAAGTCAGGACACCCTAAATTGTACTAGACACTGCCATGACAGGGGGCCCTGCATCTGCTGCCAGTTAGTGCCACTCTGCATGGCCTGGCTACCTCAGCTGGGCTCCAGCTGCAGCTACGGAAACCTTCAGGTGTTTGAGGGCTCAGCCAGTGCTGCTGTCACTAGCACTACAGGAGACAGAAGCGGCTGAGCTCAGCCCAGAGTTTACCCAGAACCAACTCAAAATATATATTCTCTAGATGTATATAGAAAAGGCAAAAATCTTTTTTATTAAAGGCTTCATTTTCTCAACAGTTGAAGTACACATTAGCAGTCATATAAAACCATATGCAGTTCCTCTGTCTTCTTCGTACGTGCATATTCAGGGAAAGACTTTTTTTTCCGGCAAGTTAAATGCTAAATGAAATATGGCCTGGACTTTTCAGTGTAGGAAAGCAGTGGGTACAGGAAATCTAGCCAAGCAGCCTGAGATCACTCAGTACTTCAAGACGTCAATGATTTCAGATCCAAGGCCGCGTAAAGGTTTGGTGTTGCTAGCAAAATTATTTGCTATGTGGAACTTTGCCAAAGTGGTCTTATTTAACCCTGAAACCTGGAGGTCAACTATGAATTAGTCACTGTTAAACTTCAGCTTGTACTCTGGAATATCTCTTGGAAATAAGAAGGGAAGAGAGTGTAAGTGATACAACAAGGGATGAGAGGTAGGATAACAGTGCTGCCATTCTGGTGCACCTTTGGAGTACTACTGGTTTAATGTTGGCATATATGTAATGCTAATGACTCTTTATGATGAAGATTTAGGACACAAGACACAAAGAGCTAGAGGTCTTTTCCATTTAATTAACTACTGAGTGCGAATTTCTTCTCGATCAATCAATCAGTGCTCTTTGAAGTGCTGTCCTGACACTCCTCCCTTGAGATCATCATTAGTTTCCATCATGATAAGACATAAATCATCTAATATTTTTTTACACAGGATTAAACTGGGATTATCTCTTTTAAAAACAAACAAAAACAAACAATGAAACAAAAACCATCCAAGCTCCATGCTGCATCAGGGCAAATGCTCTCTAATGCTTTGACTTGTCCCTGTTTCCCATAGTTGCTAGGCAGTGCTGCACTTAGAGACCAGATTTAACAAAAGCTCTGCTTCCCTCTTGGAAGCAGGCATTCATCACAGCATCAGGAGTATGCTTTCCATTGGGTTATACAAGGGGATATGGAAATCTCTGTTGGCGATCAGCTGATGGAGACATGCATTGATAGCAGACTCAGTTCCTCAGGCATTAGCTCGAGGCTGTGCTGCATCTCTGGATAAGCTGCCAGAAGCAGTTTGTATGAGCAAACTTTATTTCCCTCACTCAAAAAAGTGTTATAAGGCTCACTTGTGCAATCAAGCCCCTTCTCATGTGCTGAGGGAAGAATCCAGAGAGTTACCCAGCTGAATATGTGCTTGTGGATTCATTTCTAGCCAGGTTTCAAACAGTGCAATGCTGTAATCTTTTCTACTTTTTCAGAAATATTTTTCTTTGCAAGGAAAGCTAAAGTGGCCTTACTAAGAAAAATTCAATTACTGATAAGATAGGCATGGCTACCATCCCTAGCACTCCTACTGAAGTGTTCTGTCCATTAATTACAACTGTAAGATTAAGAGCAATTTATCTGGTTTTGAGAAAATTGCCTCTTAGGCTGCATTGGACCATCCTGTGGCAGTTACCCAAATTAACTACGCTACAGTACTGTTCCACTTGTTTGTTCTTCACTAGTGTCGTTTTATACCTCATTGCTTCTTATGAGGAACAGTTAATAACTTTAACCAATTCAACTTCCTCCCTCGACTACACAAGTTACTGTTATTACCCCCACAGTTATCTTTTTTTTCAGGATTACAAACTTGTGCTCAGTTAGTTCCCACGTAGAAATTTCTACCACCCCTGTGTCCTTTACAGCTTCTTCAAGTCTGCTAAAGTTCCTAAATGAGTTCAGTATATCCATAACTCATCAGAGTATTCTGTTTGAACCATGTAGAAAAAGGAAAAACTTGACAAGGAAGCTTCTAAAATTCCTTTTTACTCAGTAGGAAAAAAAAACAACTCAGAAACACTTTCACTTTTTTATCTAAAACCATTTAATGGAAAAGGCAACACCATCTCTTTGAGCAAGAAATGGGCGCCAGCAGCTTCTCAATTCTCTAGATGAGTACACTGATTTTTTTTTTCTGCTGCTTCTTCTCCCTGGCGATGTGAATGCTGACTTTCTTTCTGGAGTTGCACTGCTCCACCAGGACTGACAGAGAGCTCTCTACAGCCCACTGACTGGGGGTTACAGTCAGAAAGTGAGCAGGGACTATGTGAATCCTTTCAGATGGTGTAGTAGCTGTTTCCCACACTCAGGAAGTGTGCTGAATTCTGGGTTTTATTTCTATTTTTGTAAACTTTCATCCTCCAGCTGTGTGTTCAGAGTGATGCCCGTGACTTCCTGACTCTCTTCTTAAAAACCTAGAATGAGCACCTGAGACAGGGAAGGGCTTGGGAGCTGCTGCTTGTGTCTGCTCATCCCTGTGACTAAGAGTCACTCTAGTCTCAGTGTTTGTTTTCTTGTGGATTATCTTGGGCAGCTATTGGGAAGTGCAACTGGAGATGCCTGCTTTGTATGCACTGTATAAGCAGATAATGTGCCTGGTTCAACATATGGAGGCAAGCATCAGAAACTGGCGCCTGAACCTTACATAATGCAATGCTGACCATCAAAAAATCCGAGTCCTTTTGTGGATCAAATCCTTAAGAATTGAAATATTTTTTAAAATCTTGTTCTCAGAATCCAGTTTTAAGAACAGCATTAAAATAATGTTTTTTCCCATTATCAGTTCAATAATTTATTGGATTATGTCCCTAAGCTGTTGATTCAGGAAATTGCAAAAGGTGATGTCTGAAGGACCTCATACTATAAAATAAGAAACTGGAATTGATTAGTATGTGTGTTCAGTTTCTTATTTGGTGTCTCCTTGGACCCAACCACTTTATTTCCTGCTATTCTCAAGAACTATGTATTAGGAAAAGATTTTCAGAGCTATTTTTAGTAATTAGGTTCTAAAATCAAGCAAGAAATAGCTATGGTTTATAAAGACAGATAGGTAGAATACTTCCTATCTAATTTAGAATTCTAACCATTCAAAACATTGTCCTGTCAATATTTCAAGCACAGGACTCTGCAGGGCAATCCAACTCTGCCTATCATAGCTGTCCAGGTTATTTTTGCAACCTAAAGAAAAAGGGAAGCACCTCTGAAGCCCAGCTGGACCCAGCCAGTTCTCTAAGTGCAGATTGATTGCACAAAGAATTTAAAAGCCTCGTGAGGGCAATAAAACTCTTCTAAATTAAGCACCAGATTTAGTAAGATTTAGACATCAGCTTGTGAGCTAATGTCTAAACTCCCATTATAATCACTGAAGAACAGGTCATTACAGGCAATGGAGTCTTAAAGCCAGTCCAGCTTTCCCCTTACTAGTAGAAGGATGCAGTTAATATGAGATGTCCTATATTTTGTGAAACATTTACATGGGGACTGCACACTGAAGCAAAAACTCCACACCACATCTAAAATGCTGCTAGTCTTTTGTGTTTCAACATGGGAATCCAGCTCCAGGGGAAGATTTTCTGCAATGCTCTGGGATATCCTGCCTCCAGCTATTACTCCAGAGAGACATGGGATTATGGGTCCTATGTCAGATTTGCCGACTCATGAATGTCAGAGCTACCTCACAGTGCCACTACTTAATCAGAATCTACCTTGCCTGCCCCTCTTTTGAACATTTATGTCAGTTCAAGTAGAGGATTCACTTTCCCTATAATTTTATTGTTACACCTCTAAATCCTGCATGTGGATTATCCAGATTCTCATCCTCTTGAGAGGTAAAGGACCACAACCCAGGACAACTTAAGCTGCCAAGTATCATAGACTGTGAAAAAGCACATTCTGAAAGATGATATATGGGTCAGACAGGCATGACGGAATCATGGAGCCAGGAAAATTACAGTGTTATGCTTTGAGCTGATGCTAGATTTCAGCCACAAAGGGTCTGATAGAATATGAATGCTTTCCTGGCACTGCAGATTTCTCACTCCATGAGAATCTCCTAACTATTGGGCAACAGTCAAGCTAATTTATTTTTGTACTCTAGCCCTCCAGTGCTCATATTTCTGTTTACACCAAGGCCAGACTTGAGAATATGGCAAATGTGTTTAATAGGAATACTGTGTGATGCCTTCCTGAAACTCAGAAGGTTGTGGTTCCAACCTTCCTAAAATGAGTAGGATGGGGAAGTTTTCCAGCTTCCTCATGCTGTCTTCTGACCAGCAAATAATTAGGCAAAGAAGGAAAGACAGTCCCCACCCCAGAGCAGATAAAGCCAGTAGTAGTTAGTGGGTAAACTCAGGCCATGCTGTCTGAGAAGAAGTTACACACTATAATTGACACAAAAACATAAAGATGGTTTCTCAATGGCTCCCTTAACAAATTAATTTAAAACCAACCAATTCTCAAAGGAGATTACACAGAAGTAGAAAGGATAATCTCTTACACCATAAAAAATCCTCTAATTATCATAGCAGGAGAAAGGAGGGAATAGCATTTTGTATTACAGCCCAACCCTAACCTGTGCTGTAAATGGTGGCTTTCGGGTTCTATACGGAAAACTATTAAAAAAAAAAAGAATTATTTTCGTTATCTCTCAACTAAGAAAATTATAGAATATTATGAACTTTTAAAACAACAATGTTTATTTCCTGGTCTGAAGTGGCTATACATCATTTCATCTTACATAATTTCAAAAAAAATGTTCAAAATCGTCTGTCTCAGCACCATGTTATAACATGATGGCTGTCTTTGGGGGTTGTGCTGGTTTTGACTTGGGTGGATTAACTTTCTTCACAGCAGCTGATATGAGGTTGTGTTTTGGATTTGTGCTGAACACAGGGTCAATAATATAGAAATGTTTTTGTTATTGCTGAGCAGGGCTTACAGAAAGCCAAAGCCTTTTCTGCTTTTTGTTCTGCCACATTGGGGAGGAGGCTGGGGGTACTTGGGAGGTTGGGAAGGAACACAGCCAGGGCAGGCTACCTCAACTTACCAAAGGGATATTCCAGACCAGGTGACCTCATGCTCAGTATATAAAGTGGGGAAAGAAGGACGAAGGGGGGACGTTTGGAGTGATGCCATTTGTTTTCCCAAGTCACAGTCACATGTGATGGGGCCCAGCTCTCCTGGGGATGGCTGAACACCTGCCTGCCCATGGGAAGCAGTGAGCATGGTGCGCATGGCTTTTGCTTTCCCTATTAAATGGTCTTTATCTCAACCCATGATTTTTGCAGGTTTTACCCTTCCAATTCCCTCCCTCATCCTAGTGGTGGGAGAGTGGGTGAGCAGCTGTGCTGTGCTTGGCAGCTGGTTGGTGTTAAACCACAGCAGGGACAATTATCCAGGCAATTAAAGGGTATTATGACACCTACATAAATATTCAAAGCGTAAAGAGACTATTTAACTTTGACCTGAAAATTTTATTTTTTGAAAAAGCTCATTACAATGATATGTGTATTGAATTAATAGAAGATTTTAAGTAGTTTTTTTCTTTCATTTATAATGGTCACTTAAGACCCTATGTTCCTCTAAAATTGTGATGGCATTAGAGAAATTGATTAATTTTGGTAAGGGAAAGCAAGATCACTCTTTTGCCAGCAATTAATGTTTGCGTAGCAAGAGGTCCCCTATTTTAATAAGGAAATATCTTTGAGAGTGATAACCTTCAAAGTATACATCAGAACTTCTTAAGAACTCAATGCAAAAAGTCTCCAAAAGTTAGAAACAAAACATCCTTTTTTCATCATGTTTGGAATGAGTTCCCAAGACAGGGTCCAGTTTTTGCATCTAAATAGGAGGTTGAAATCTCTGTTAGACAACCTCTTCTTCCATTTTTAGTACACCTAAAATCACAGAGCATTGGAGAACTTTGGAAACTTCAATGATCTGAAGACTCCATAGAGTTCCCAACAGCTATGGAATCAATAGCACATTTTGTGTGGGTTTTTAGCTGGTAAGTACTTGACTACAAAACCCTGTGTTCTCAGGTAATTTTTTACATTTTTCCATTTTGAAATTTTGCATTCAGAATATTCACTTCCAATCTTGGCCAGCTCTGTGGCATTATATCAGCAAGCAAAGACAAGCAGACAACTTTGTGGTGAGGTGTAGTTTCCTAAATCTAGCCCTTAGAGATTTTTTTGTTTCAAGGTATTTTGTCTGATTTTGAATAATTTGGAATGAAAGGCATCAACCAAAGGGTTAATACTGAAAAAAACAAAACAAAAAAAATTCCAGGATACAGGTGTACCTCTCTTCTGCACAGTGCTGCTGGCCCATCCCTCCATTTCTCTGCATGGCAGTCCTGCTTGGACATACCTACTGGCTCCCCAGTTGGATGTCATCTGGCAACCAGATCAGAATGCATTACTTGCATCTTTGACAAAGAGGTTAAATTGGACAGGTCTCAAAAGAGACCCCTGCAGTGCCACATTTATAATCTGCCTCTAAACCCACAAACTCTCTGAGTTCAAAAATTTTTTTACCCACCTGGCAGTCCATCCATCCACCACCATCCACCTGGCATCTTAACTTGGTAACAATTATAGAACACACACGTCTTGAAGACCTCTTCCATTGAATAGGTAAAATCACTGAGCAAGTGAGATTATTTGAGGAACCCTCTCTGATTGCAAATATGTATTTCAGGTAATTAAGTAGTTGCTGCCATACCAGCTGCTGCATCAGGAAATGCTTGGCAGCTTGTGTCTGAATTCAACTTTATCACACAGACCAAAGACAGCAGGACATATTTATCTTTCATTAATCACTGTGTTTTGACTACTTGTGACCTGTACTATGACTTAGATATTGATATTAGTCTTTTACAGGGTAAATTGATACAGTTATAATTTTCATCAAATTTCCAGATTGCCTTTCCACCCAAGCAAGATGACTGGGTTCAACATTCATTACATTATTGACTAAGAAAGATGTATTTTTTATATTTTTGAAAGAGAATAATTAATGTATTCTCCATTATTTCAAAATATCTCTTTCAAAAAATGCTAACCACTTATTAAAACATAACAACAAAAAAACTGAATAATATTTCAGGATGGTAATATATTAATTTTCAAATATAAGTGATGAACATTTTTTATCTTATTTTCACACAGCAACCGTGTTACCTCATATTCTTATTAGCAGTTAGACTTCTGTGGAAAATGCCAAGGCTGGGCATGGAAAGTTTTTGCTCAAGATCCCCAGAGCCTCTTCTGGGACAGAGCAGGTGTGAACTTCAGGTGACACTCTGTCCACCACTCCTATCAAGCCTCTGTAGGTCTCAGGCACAGGAACACGCTGGGTACTCAACCTTCCTTTCCCTTGTCTGACAGCAGAGGACAGCACACAGTGGCTTTAGTGTCCCAGCAGGTTGCCAGGCCCAAGCAGTGAAGGAAGGCCAAGGCTGCAGCAGTGTCGTGCAGAAGGGATGGCCCAGCAGCAGCAGACCTGTCAGTCCCCAGGAGGTCGCTTGTTCATTTTTCCAGAAACTGACTCTTTCTCCCAGCTGCTGAGGAGCTGTACATTGTGACCCTCCCATACTGAAACTCCACCAGGAACACAGCCAGATGTGTGCCCAGGAGGAACTTGTCAACATGTCCTTCTCTACCTGCACTCGAGTTCTTTCACCACAAAATTCCTGCTCTAAATTCCTAAGCTCTGTGTGGGCACGGGCATAACTCCATCTCCTTCCGCAGGCCCATGTAGAAGTGAGGCAATTAACAGCACTGTAATTCCCTTTGATCAGAGAAGAGAAAAAATCCCAGCACCAGCATACCCTACCATTCTTCTCTCTCATTCTTCTGAGCCTGAGAGATAACCAGATACTCTTGCTGCATGCCAGCATGAAGATCCTGTTAGTGCTAGTCCTTATCCTAAAGCATGAGAGAAGTGAAGGCTCTAATCCTCTTTCTTTCTCTCAGGCCCAAAACTGCTAAGGGGGACACATTACCCTCTGCCCGGCACCGTTTGGGATGTGCAGCACACATCTGGAATGTGCAGAAGCAAATTGATAGTTCTACCTCTGCCACTGACCTTCCTGCCTACCTTCTTGACAGCAGTACTGATTGTCTAGATGTAAGAAGGATGGGAAAACAAAGTGACCTGTCTCAGCCATTTAGTGGAAAAAAGGGAGTCGAATATCCCATCCTTCTTTTTGAAGAATTAAGAATGATGGAATCACTAAGAGCTTTGTTGTGGACTCTTATTTGCTAGCCTGCTGGCTGAGGAAAGTTATTGAAAAGATTGAGGGGTCTTCAAGAGAAAAAGGAGAGTGTAAAATAGATTGAAAAGAGACAGGAGGACTTAAGTAAGGCTGTTTAAATTGCCTTTTCATCTCAACAGCCTCTCCAAAAAACCTTTAGCCTCTCAAGTCGTCAAAGGAATTTCACAGTGATCAGAAACCAAGTTATTACAATTCACTGATTTCCTGGTTCAAGGAGTGACTATTGCAAAGTTTACTAGCATTTTAAAGGGATGCCTCATCTCAGCAGCTGCCTTTTGTGTCCCAGATGTCTATCTGCCCTCTCTGTGAACTGACACACAGTGGTGTGCTAGTTAGTTCCACTTCTACATCAAAGCTCATAAAATCAACCCCCAGTTCTCCCCAGGATGTGGATGTTTATGAAACACCAGTCATCAGTTTTGGCTGATGACTCCTCCTGCAACCAGTAGCACCTATTTGTGAAGCCAGCAGGCTTTCTAGCTTCATGCTACACAACCACAGCATCAGAGTCAAATATCATGAAAACTGAATTAACCTGGATGAGAAAAAGACTCCAGCGAGTTCTTCTTGCCAGGGAATGCTTCAGCTTTATTGCAGCCACATTGTCATCTGTGTCACCATAGATGGACACAAACAAGAAGAATGTATGCCCTATTGCCTAAGGCACTCTGCACAGGCAGGAAGGCTGGTGAAGAATTTGTTTTGGTGACAGCTGGAGGGGCCTAGAGGGCTGTCAGCTCTAATACAGTCAGATTGAGGATTAATTCCCACATGCAAGATGCAGGTATAGGCATGAAAATTTGGAACCCACTCAATCAGGGGAGCAGCAGTGTCTGCTCTGGTCAGCAGGGGATCTGTCATCTGCTGTGGCACTCTCTGAAATACACAGGTCCAGGGATTGCACTTTAGCAGTGTATTCTTGGAGACTCATAAACTGACTGTTTCAAATTGTGAGTACTGGAAAATCCTTCTCTTTTACATGTGAACCCTACAAATTTACTCCCAAATACAAAAATGAAATTACTTGAACTGCAAGTAAATCACCTCTCTTGAAGAGAAAAGCAAATTAGGACAGGTTTTGCTCTTTGTTATACCACATAAATCTGGAATAAATCCATAGGTCTCATCAGAGCTGGCTCTTATTCATACCAGTGTAAGCAAAGCAAGAAAAGTCTATTTAGCTCTTTCCTCATGCTAGTGTAAACAGAGATTTGCACATTTGAGGTGTACGTAAAGTGATTAAATTTATTCTATCAATCTCTTTACGTATATAGTGCTCTCACATAAGTCAGGAAAACACATCTATACATTTGTTTTCTTTTTCCTCTTTTATAAGAAGTCTTTGGCAAGGACAGACCATTGGCAAGAGGCAGAAGTTGAACTCCAGCTATCATTATCGATGTCCCATATACCACATGAAACTTTCCAGAAACATTGAGAATTTCAGTTTTGTTTGGATTTTTTCTAAAAGCTTCCCTTTCAGGCAAAAAAAAAAAAATTATCTTACCTGCAGTTAGGGCTCTGACAATTTTAACAACTAGTCATTAGGTTTTCATAATTGCAGCGTTTCCTAGATACATTATGTCACATACACACATCTTTGTAATCTTCTTTTGTATGCATTCAGTCTGTCTTTAAAATCCAGAAGTGGAAAAATAGCACCTCCTGCCTAGCAAAGCTATTACTTTAAGTGTCAAGCATTAGGCTTTTCAAGAACTGTGAAACTGCAGTAAGTATGAACACTTTTATGTGGAGAGTCACTCAGCCCTCAGCTGGTTAGATTTTCAAGAGCTGAGCAAAGACAGTCACAGCACAGCTTTTCACCTGAACTTTACATTTGAAACATCGTTCTTTGACTCAAACTTGCTCTATGCCAGATTTGGATGACTTAACTCAAATTGATATTGTCCTAGAGAGGCCAGATTAGTGCGTGTGGAATCTGAAAAGTTTGATGGGAACATATATTGGGCTCCTCCTGCTCTGCAGAAGTATCACAGAGCAGAAGTTAACCGAACAAGTCTCCAGCTCACTGATACTGCAGATTTGAGATGTTCTGAGGAGGGGAAAATTTTGCTAGTATCCTCTTCCTTGCTTCGTACTAATTTTGGCAGGCTCTTTGATTTCCTAGGGCAAGTCTGACCAGCTTGAAACTATGCCATCCTAACAGATTGGTACAAACATGAGGACAGGAGACAATGTACTGTAGGTGTGTGAAATGTGGCAAGCTATGAAATTATACTCTTCCTAGAGCTTCCACAACTCTTTCAGATAGGATGGAAGAGTTTACAGCTCAGGAATTGCTGTAAACTATAAAAAAATTTAAAATAAGAAATTAAATGGAGAACTAAACAAAGAAAATTAACTTCCCCGGCTGCTGGAGGCTTTCCCTGACCTTTAAATGTGTTTGTGAGCATATATCTTTGCAGAAAGACATTAGGGAAGACACTAAAATGTGTTTTCCTAGCTCTTTCATATCTGACAACAATTTCATTTTCTTCATTATTCCATACTCTCATGAATAAAGAACAGATGCAGGTTTTCAATGGCTAAGAAATGCATCACTTTTTGTCTATAAAATCAAAATTCAAGTGTATCCTTACTAAGTGAATTGGTCTTTTGAAAGAAATTCATTATTGCATGACCAATGGAATTAAAAATAGAAATGCATCTGTGCAGGAAAAATTTTGCTCCACAAGTAACTCCAGAAAGTCAGATTCTTGTACACTGTCATTGGGGCTCTTCATTTGGCTCTTCACCAAATCAAGTTATAAAAAAGAGCATCAGGCATCCCACAACCAGCTACTCCTAGACTGCTGCAAGCAAAACTGTGAACACCAGGCGAGACACAATCCTTGCTGCTGCCATGCAAGAAACCACTTCTGAAATTCCCCTGCATTTTTCTTTGCCAGATCAGTAAATCCTTGGGGTATTTTTAGCAATAAACACATCTACTCTGCCCCTAAAAATCACAGTTTTGCACTCCTGTAGTAAATTCCACTTAAATACATGCTAAATAAAATATTTACTTTCAGCATCATTCTCAAAAGGTATTTTTGATTTGTCTATTTGGCTTTGGATGTTGTTGTGTTTTTTTCAATAAAAATGGACCTAGGTAAAATTGAAGACTTCAAGAAATCTGAATCATATAATGAAAAGCAATTTACCATTCTGCCTGGAGAGAAAGGTTTTCAATCAGTGTGTCCTTCCTGCAATGACTTATAGATTAGAAGCATAGAGGCTCTTAAAAAAAGAAAAAAACAACAAAAAAAAAAAGGCAACTAAGTGAAGATGAATATAATAAGGTGTAGGCTGAGAATAGCACATACAGACAAGAAAACAAATGAGTGGTTCTGCCAGGGAGAGTCAACAGAAAATAAAAAGAGAATAGTCCTGGGCCAGACACTCTGCAAGGTAACATGATAAAAGTTATAGCAGAGGAGGTACACAACAGAGCAAGACGTGGATGCAAAAATAATAGAGAGAGAAGGCAGAAATACAAACTTTGTCAGTCACAGATAAGGCTGAAAAGGACTTGGATACAGAATAACTGACAATGCCTGCTTGGTTCCATTGGTTGCTGTTGCAATTCATACCTGAAATTCCCATGACATGTATTTTCTCCACATCTTAAAATTACTGAAAGCAGGTGACACTCCAAGAAACCCATAAATTTTTATAGAATACTTCATTAAAAGAAAAAAAAATAAATTCTATGTAAATTTATCATATAAATCACAAAACTTGCCATAAAATTACATGACTGCTAACCAGAAAAAAGATGACCTAATGTTTGCACTTAGGAATCCAAAGCCTGTAGCTCAAAATCTCAGGGTACAGAGGAACTCTCTGGTCATTCAAAATTCAATTACTATAAATGTATGTAGGCTGAGCACATACAGAAATGTCTTCCTACTTCTCATGCTACAGTTGACACTTAACTTGGTTAAGTTAATATTAAAAGGGTTCTCACCTTGACCATCATTACTGCAACCTGTGGGTCAGCTGTTATATTGTGAGTTCATACTTCGGTCAGTTGTGCCCTGCATAAAGGCTTAAAAACATTCAAATGGGCAAAAGAAGACCTTGGCTCTTAAAATCACTGCAGGCTCATCGGCTCACTCCTGGTAACTGTGAGTACACTCTTTAGTGACAAGTAGGCATGTTCTTTTCAACATCCAGCCTTCATCTCAGGTGATGCTCAGGCACAAGTCACCCACAATAACAGCAGCCTGTCCCCCACAGCTGAATAAAATAATTCACATTCTGCTGGGTTGATCCAGAAATTACTTGCCGCCATGCATGTAAGGCAACTGGAAGCCAAACACAGAGCAAAAAAAAAGCTCAGAGTGAGATTTTGCAAATACATGTAAAGTCACTTCCTTCAGCCTCTCATATCAAAAGCAGTCCTGTTTGCTGAGGGTTGCTCTTGACCTACCTCCCAAACTCACAGCAATAGGAATATATTGTCACGAGGCCACAGAAATACTGGTCTAGCTCAAAACTTTTCAGAAGTAAGTCTGTAGTAGTCATGGGGATGAAGATAATGAAAGAAGATAAGAAAGGTTATGAAGATAAGAAAAGTCATTAACGACCTTGAAGAACATTTCTATCACTCTCTGGACCTCGGAGCTGTGAATAATCCCTGTGGAATGTGCACATTAATCGCAGGTGTAGTGGGAATGACTTGCCTGACAATTATTCTTCTGCAGCATCCCTCTTGAACCAGAGGGCACCAAAAGTAGGCACTTTAAACAGCACAATACAGCACAATTCAATACAATATAATAATTAGTACCTTTCAGCTTCCAGAGTTCCCTTTGAGCTAATACTCATGGCACATGAATTCTTGTGGAATTGACTTATTTTGGATGACCCCAACTATCTTTCAATACCATAGGGTTTAGAAGGCTTAGCCTGATGTTCACCTATCTGAAATATATTTTTCAGTCCCATTTTCTCCAGGTTCAAGCCTGCAGAAAAAGGCACTTTTAGTAAGCTTAGAGCAAGACAATACTGCTTAACAAATCTGCTGGGGCTGGTTTGTTTAACAGCACTCACTTTAGAAGGATGTGCTGAATCTACACACAGTGTGTGTGTGATGTGATTTCTGACAGCTATGACTATTAGTGTCCTTGAATGCTTTGGGAACACGAGACAGACTGATATTCTTGAATAAAGAGTTTCAAAAATATGACTGCATTTGCTGTTGAGTCGTGCACACAAATGAAGGAATCTACAGGAAATTAAGGAAAAGAAACCCCAACCTTTGGTGTAATAAATGTTTATGTATGCATAGCAGAGAAAAAGGCATAATTTCAAATTAACTTTATTTTCAACAAATTTTCCACATTCCACAATAGAAAGAAGGCTGACTCCTTGATCATATTCCAAATCTGTTTCTCATGTGCTTGCTTTCACTCTTCTGAGTGCAAAAACTTAAAAGACTGTATTTTGAAAACCTTTGCAAAGGTGGGGTGAGAGGGGGATCAAAGGTGAAAAGCATGCTCTCCCATGATAGAGCAGTTCATATAGCAGGTCACATTTGGAGGAGCATGGCTTGTAAGGGAAACTATATTCCATCTCCTTAGCAGTGGTGAAATGCATCTGAAATAGTTTCTAGTGCCTAGTTTTGGTCCCTCACAGTTCAAGAGGGATGTGGAGAAAGTGGAGAGGGTCTCCAAGACATTCAGAGGTCTAGGGCTGTCCTGGGGTGATGTTGTGATAATCCTGAATTCCCTATTGTTTGTGTGCATGCCTAAAAATGTGGTCCTGTAGCTTTAACTGTGTTCAGCAGCCGGGAGAAGCTCTGCCAGGGCGGGGTGTTTTGAAACTCTCCCCCAAGCTTTTCCACAGAGGAGCGAGAAAAAGGAGGGGACATTCCTTAGTCGGGCTGCTGCTGCTGCTGCAGCTGCTGCTTGCTTTTTTTCCCTGGGACTGCTGCTTTGTCAGGTTTTTTGGACTTTTTTTCTTTGACTTGCTTTTTCATCCAAGAACCCTGGGAGCCCCTGAAGGATGGTGGACAAGAATCCTCCAGGGAGCCACCGGAGCAACTCCACCTGCCCCCCACCCTGGAAAGGGGAAGTTACGCCTGAGGAAAAGGACACTAAAGTTCATCAACTGTTTACTCAGGTTTAATAATTCCTTTTCCCCTTTCCCCTTCCCCTGTGCCTTGCAGGGCACACTGCATGTTCTGTTAATTAAACAGTTTTTTTCACTTTCATCCGAGACATTCTATTGTTGTGGGGGAGGGGGTACCAGAAGCCTTTGCTGTGGAGGAGGTGTCTATTCAGAGCGCTTTCCACCTAGGAAATTTGTCTCTAATCCGAGACAAGGGCACATGATCTACCTCTATGAAAGGTGACCTCCAGAAATCCCTTCCTACCAACATTCCAATCAACCTCACACAAGTATAGTCTGTGATGCTTCTGAATTATGGGAGATTCTTGAGAAAATTGTGGAGGTGTAGGGCAGAGGAGGTTGTTTCATTTTTTTGACAGATAAACAAGGGTCTATAAAGATGAGAGTGTGATAAATGTTGGACAGAATCAAAAGATGCTTCGAAAGGCATTTGGGATTAAAGCTTTAACCCCTAGGTGTTTTTAAATAGTGTAAAAAGGAATTCCATAAAGTCAGAAGACAAACATATTCTATGAGTAAGAATAATGCAAATGTGTCACCTCTTGGGAACACAGAGGTGTGTATCTCCATTAGCAGACCCTGAACTGGCAAAGTAAGAAGAGAAATATCACCATGAGTTGCAACCTCTTCAATTTCAGGACCCATGAATTCCCTTTGAAAACATTATCTTGCCATCTAGTCTTGAGTCTATTGAAATAAGTTTTGCTGCAGAATGGAACGCAACTCTTTTATGCATCCTAGACCTTTTCAGGATTTCTAGGAAGATGTACAGAGATATTGTAATGGAACAAATGCTACACTAAACTGGTCTTTAAACACACACAGTAGAAGAAACTGTTACCTGAGCCCACTTCTTAAAAACAGCACTTAAATGAGCTCAGGCAGTACTAGTTTTCAAACAGTACGACAAACATCTGTTCCTATGGACTCAGGTAAATATGACTAGATATGAATTGTCATAATGCAGTTTGTTTTGCAGCTACTTTCCATACCATAATGTCACGGGAACATTATTTAAACACAAAATGTTTTAGTCTCAGCATGCATTTTCTCATCAAACTAGATTAAGTATTGGGAAATGGGTGAATATCTGGTCCACTCTGCTCTAGCACAAGTCAGTTGTGAACTATTTGCCAGATACATAAACTCTTCCAGGAAGTTTTATGTAAACTAGCACACTTTTAAACTTTTTCTGGATGAGGAAGGTGTAGCACTCCCTACCACTGAATGATAGGGGAAGTTTGGGAAACTAGTTTTGAGTATCACTAATACTGGGCAAAAATGATTGGCACTTAAGTTTCACTTAAATGACTGTCTGAAGGAGCTAATGGTCTAAGGCAATGTTCGCTGCTCAGACAGTCATTAAGTATAAGAATCTACCTGACCTGGAGGTTATTACTGCTTACATTAATTACTGCAATGACGAATACTCCATACGACACTCCAGCACATCTCCCTAAAGTCGTTTCTGCATCAAAACCTCCCTCAGGTTTCAGATCTATGGTGACACCTGGCAGCCAGGAACAGCCTGTATAAATACAGTTATTTGAATGAAGATAAAACACCAAATGTTTGAACTGATCAGAACCACCAACTAGTTGGCAGACTCAGCCTGTAATTTTGTAATGACCCTAAGCATCCCTTTCCACACAGTCACTTATTATTAGCTATAGATCTCCCATACTTAGGTTGTTCAAGAATTACTGTGTGTGCATAAGCCTTTCTACTTGCCCAGCCTAAATGGCTTTTTAACTAGATATAGATCTGCTAGGAGCAACACAAAGGTGAAAAGGCTTGGTGCTACTTAAAATGAAGCACATCAGGGATAATTTGAATTACTGTTGCTTATGTGAAAGTAGAAGCTGTGAATAAACCTGCAATTCATGAATCTGCAATACCTGCACCTAGTAAGAGGTCTCTTCTCTGAAAACATTTGAGTTCTCATAGATACGCAAGCAAAGGATGACAATAAAAAAAGGCCAGCATTTTAAAAATTTTACCTAAAAATATATGCACAATGCAAGGTGTAATGTAAGAGAGACCTGAAACCCATGAAGCCTCCAGAGACTTACTTGGCAGCTCACACTGCTGTTGCAGTTGGAGCAGAATACCACTCAAAACCTTTTTATGTTTTATGGAACACCACAGTCATGATCAGGAGACTTTCATTACAGCTAGGACTATTATTAACTGGCCTTTATTAATAGGTTTGCATTGTATTTTGAGTTGTTTACAGTATTACTTATCAGGTGAACATAAAGTTCATGTCCTTGGTTGAAGTCCTCATATCCTTAGTCACTTGTGGGCACCAATTATTTGCTCAGTACCGCTGGCTGAAGTCTAGACTCAGTCTGAGTCTGAGTCTACTCTAGTGAACAGCTGCTCCCCAGAATGCAGGAGAGTTGATAGCCTGGATCTGGAGGGTAGGCATCTCAGCCATTTGCAACAACTCACTTCTTTTTCAATGCAGTGCATGGCAGTAATACCATGTAAAACAAAAATAAGGTCTGATTTTCTTCAGATTAGTTAAAACCATTTGTATTTTTGCATTCTGACACACCAAAACTAAAGAATATAAAGATAACCATTATTGATACATTAATTTTGATAGTTTTCATTTATCTGTTTCCAAGACTGTAGCTGTCAATGCAAACAAGCTCTCTTTATTGGATATAATATATCAAGTGGACAGTTTCTGCAAGAAAATACATGAAAGAATGTAAAAACCTCTCCAAAGGATCATTAATAAAAGGATGAATATTCTTTCAATATATCCATGTTTTTATAGTAGTCTTATGCACTACTTGCTGCATGTAGCAAAATGCAAAATTTGTAATGCGAGGTCTGTTTGTTCTTGACATGTTATATTATAAATGATTATAAACATTTCCAGTGCTTTTGGTAACAGCGTGAGCTGCTTTCCTGAGGTATTTACTGTAGACTTTCAGAAAGTGCTACATGACTTAAGGGTTTGACTTTTTTTATGGCCATGGTGTCTTTTACAAAGTGTTTTATTAGTGCACTTTCGAATGTTCAGTAATTCAGCAACAACAGTTTGCAGTGATTTGCTGTACAGCCCTAGCAAACTATTCAGGTTTTAAAAGACACAGAGGGGAACAGAATTTGATACAAAAGCATAAAAAGAATTGTCTCTCTGCATCAATTGTAATAGCACCTAATGTTTTGCAGGGAAGAGGGCCTAACTGGACTGTTAATTTTATCTTTTGTCTGAATTCATGCAAACAAAAAAAGCAACACCTTTTAGCCTACTTTTTCATGCTTTACCCAAAAACAAACAATAGCTTTAATCAAGAGCAGTTTCAGCTCTTTGAAGATGTCCAGACCTGTCATTCTTAGACAAGGTGGGAAGACAAAGACTTTTATTTGACCTTTCTGCTTTAAAATATGAATGTAAATGACAATGTGCCTTTACATTTTAAATTAAGTAGGAACTAGGATCAACTTAAGATGGACCACTTATATGGTCCTAAATCTAAATACTGGACTACTCCTTAAATTATTTGTTTGTTGATATAAGAAACTCAGCTGTCACATAAACAACGTGTAGCTTCAGTACACAGTGCTTTTTTTTACAAGGTAGAAAATTAAGGTATGCTAATATAAACCTCTGGCAGGTAAATCCAAGTGTCAAAATAGAGGCTTTCAGGCACAGAAAGAAGTAATTAGACAAAGTAAGGTGAAATGAAATGACAGACCAAGGTATCTAAAACTGCACATTGGTTCTAGGGACTTGAAAGAATGTCATGTCTGATAGTATCAGAAGCCAGACAAAATGCCTGCAGGAGGAGAATAAAATAGTCAGGGTCAGACAAGCAAAGATTATCCCTATCAAATTATGTGCAAGCAGTAGGAGAACCTGAGCATGACTAGAAACCAAAGGGTGAGCTGGAGCAAGGATTACATGTGTTAACCTGACACTTCTTCAGTCTTTGTGCTAGATGCCTGGGTGAGAGACATTACATCGAACAAAAAATAAAAGACTGTCTCGAAAGGAATTTCTGAAAGACAAACTGCAGGAAAAAATTCTTAAGATCTTCACAGGTAAGGTTAAAGAACAAATAAGAGGTGTGTTTCAGAGCTTTGTCACATAGTTCTGCCTCAATCTCAGCAACACAATTGAGACAAATCCAATAAAAAGTCTTTTTTTTGTTCCACAAAGTTACTTGAAATGTCATGTACCTTGAAGAACTAGCTGGCTTGGAATAAGAAAAACTTCATCTGCTATAAGCTGTCAAAAAGCTAACTATTCAGCTAGAAAAACAATCTATGTGACTTGTCCTGTCTATTAATGCTTGTCTTATTTTGGAATGTTATGAATTCAAAAAGACCTGTAAGAATAGCATATTAAGATACATATTATCTTTATATCTTTTACATCCTATTCAAGATCAAAAAGATTAAGACTTAGTTACCATAAATATTTCATGTCATTTTAAATGATTTTTTAAAAAATAATATAAGATAGCTGCAGGCATTTGTTCTTTAATTTTGCCATCCACATTTATTTACAAAATGTAGAGGTTATACAAAGAGGATCCTGTTATGTTAGAATGATTTCACAGGTAAGTGTTATTTCACAGTTATGTAAAGTAATATATTTTTCTTGATTTTTGTAATATATTTCCATGGCATACTTTTGCATAAAAAAAGACCATTAGGTGTGCATGGGCCCAACAGTAGTGGTTTCTGGACTGTGGGTCAGGCAAAATGCTCTGAGGAGGGAAGAGGATTCAGTCTTACTTGTGAGCATCTGAGCAAGAACCTCAAGAACATCTTCTATAACTCAGGAAAAGTGTGAAATCTCAGGGAAAGAAGGGCTTCAAAAGTAGCCAAACCCAGCGGGATGGTATGAAAGGCAAAGAACAGATATACAAACAAAACTCAGAGGGGACTGTCATTCAGGATGTCATTGAAAGACTCTCGTCCTCAGAGAATGCTCAAATATCTGACACAGTTTTCCCTTGGGCAGAGGTCTTCTTACTGAGCCCCTTTATTTCTGTTCTTTCTCACACCACATTTTCTCTAGTATACACATTCTGATAAAACTTAGTTTCAGAGATTCAAATGCTATTCCTGTTCCCAGAGGAAACATATTAAGTAAATCCCCCTCAATACAGTAGCTAGCACAGCGTCTACACTCACAGGTGTGGTTTAAATTCTTTACTTATACTTGAATTACACAAGAATAATTTTCAAATATAGGCTACCTGGACAAGGAAGACATATTTAATTTTCTAGTGTTTCAGACATATTTAATTTTCTAGTCTCTCAGTGTTTCAGAAGAAAGTTTAGAGTTTGAAACAAAAGCCTTTTTACCTCACCTGTACATTTCTAGGTTTATCGTGTTAGATGAATCCACATGCTTCCATTGTCTCACAGCGTTTCAATCAGCAAAGATACCTTATACAGGCAAAACCAGGACCAACAGGCACCCAACTCCCTGCTATTCCATATTAAAAGAAACAATGATTTTTTAAATAAGTCTGAGAGAGGCATTAATCAATATGGATAACTCTTATCCTCCCACACAGCCACCACTCTTCCACTAGATGCATCTCTCAACTCTTAATAAAGTTTTTAGTAAGGACAGTGAGAGCAGTAAAGAGCAGAGCTCTTCTCTGGTGAATTAGGGAGGCATGGCAGATGGTGCTCTAATGTGTTAATTAAATGGCTGCTTTGCCCATGATTTTCCTATTGCTCACCTCCTGATGCTAAGAGCTGAGAAATAATGGAAGGGGTTAATGAGACAGAAACTTCTCCAGGTGGTTAAAACTTCACTGCAGCTCCTGAACACTGAGTGCCATCTCAACAGCCAACAGCAAAAGGGATGAAAGTGACTGCCATCACTGCATACCACCTGCATGACAGAACACTGCAGCCTGCTGCAGGACTCACGTGTCCTTCCAAAATTTGTACAAGAGACAGGCTCAGGGTAGAACACTGTCAGGGGATAAGGAAAAGGCAGGAGTACTTAATGCCGTCTTTGTCTCAGTCCTTAGTACCAAAACCAGTTATCTTCAGGATATTCAGCTTCCAGAGCTGCAAGTTAGTGATGGGGAGATGAAGGAAGGCCCCATAATCCAGGGGAAAATGATTAGTTACTGGGTGTGCCAACTGGACACCCACAAATCTATGGGCCCAGATGGGATTATCTGAGAGTAATGAACAAGCTGGCAAAAGAGCCAAGGCACCTTCAGGCATTTAGCAGCAGTCCTGGTTAACGAGAGAAGTCCCAGAGAGAAGTTTACCAGAAATCAGCTAATGCAGCACGATCCTCAAGAAGGGTTGGAAATATGATCCAGGGTATTGTCAGCCTGGCCTCAGTACCAGGGACAGCCAGGGAACAGATCATCCTGAGTGCCATCACAGCATGTGCAGGACAACGAAGGGATCATGCCAAGCCCCTCACTTCAAAAAGGAAATTGAGGTGTTGGAGCAAATCCAGAGAAGACAGCACAGGTCCTGTGAGAAGCAGCTGAGAGGGCTGGGGTCTTTTAGCCTGGAGAAGAGAAGGCTCAGGGGAAACCTCACCCCTTTCCACAACTATCTGAGGGGGTTGTGCTGAGGTGGGGATTGGTCTTTTCTACCATATCTCAAGTGAAAGGATGAGGAAAAAATGGCCCTTTTTTCTAATATCAAATCTAAACCAGGAGAAGTTCGGATTTGATATAAGAAAAAAAAAATTCACTGAAAGAGTTATTAGGCACTGGAATAAGTTGCTCAGGGATGTGGTGGAATCACCACCTCCAGAAGTGTTCAAAAGGTGTCTGGATGTGGCATTTGGAGATATGGTTTAGGAGTGATTATGGTTGTGCTGGGCTGATGGTTGAACTGGATGATATTGAAGGTCTCTTTCAGTCTTGATGATTTCTGTGATTCTGTGGTTCTGTTATGTTGAAGGAGAAATATTGTCAAGCTGATACAGCCAAATACACCAAAGGGGGGAAATGACAGAAGTGCCACAGCTGAAAGAAGAGGGACAAACACAGTATTCTGCAAAGTAATTATCCCCACTGCTTCCCACCTTTTCCTAGGGCACAAAAAGAACCGTCCTACATTAATTGCTCACACCCCTAGCTCTTTCCTAACTTCCACAGTTTTAATACATTCACTTTTTCAGAAATAGCAATTATCCACAGGTAGCCTCAGCTTGCACCTTTCCAAGCAGAAGTGCTTGCACCTCCAGCAGCTGCTCACACAAGCCAACAGGGAAACTTAAGAGATAAAATTATCTCCTTTACTGTGTCCTCACTAAAACCTTACTCTGTCACATAAGAGTTCTGTGATGGATGTTCTCCCATCAGTTTTTTGCTCAACATATATGATGCAAAGCTGTTATTCTTTCTTCTCAGACCTTACTTCAATCCCATTTTTCTTCCACAAAGGAGAACCCCACTCCTCTTCCAATCCTGTGATGCCTACAAAAATTGACAGTATCCTCTGGTACCCTGACAGTCCTGCTTATCCTTCTGACCAACATCATTTTACTGCTTTTCTGTTTATACCCATCTGGTCTCTATTTCCTCATGCTTACACTGAGCATGGCCTGGAACAGGAATTTATTTCTTTGTTCTGCATTTAAACAGTGCATGGAGTTGAAGTAGATCCTCTGGTTAATGATTACAGCTCCCAGCTGCAATGGCAATACAAATAAATTGAACAACATTAATAACTTTAGTCACTTCATTCTAGAAGTTGAATATCAAAAGACCGTACGCTACCTCTGTATTATTTCTGGGGATATTTACAAGGATAAAGATGAAGAATGTTAACTACCTTTGTGCAAAGCAACAAATACCCAGACTGAAACAACACTTGTAAGCATAGTAAAGTGCATCTCTGGCGGATTCAATAATGACAACACTTGGCAGGTCATCAGTCATAGTAAACAACTCCAAACAAACCTTTATATGTATCCTTGCTTCACAAACAAACCCCTGATCTTAATTTTAATCTATATCCACCCACTTTTTGTTCCATAAGCTTCTACACTGGGGCCAAAGCTATATGCTTCACTATATAATGAAAGTCTGCCTAGGAGTCAGTAGGAAGCAGGCCAAGATTATACTAGATTCTTACAGAAGCTGGTGGATGTCTGGGTGATTTCGAAAATCTCTCTAATCTCCTATCTATCTCTTTTGGCTCCTAAATTCCTTGGAAAATATTGCTAATAATTATCTTGGTTAGCTTTGAGAAAAATGACTCAGTATTTGTATTTGGAATTAATTTTTAAAGCTATTAGGGTACAGAAGGGCAGAATCTAATGGATAAATCCAATATTAAGAAACTGGAGAGGGTCCAGTATAGGGCTACTGAGACAGCCAAAGGGGAACTGCTGAGACTTCCACCACTGAGACAGGTAGAAGGAGTTGGGCTGGTTTAATCTGACAGAAGAGTGGGCAAGAGGAGAGTTAACCACCTGACTATCACTCCTTGAAATAATTACAGAAGCTGTGGAGCTAAAGTTATATGAAGAGTGGCAACCACCACAAGTTGTGGTTTAGGAAGTTCAAATTAAATAATAAAGGGGGCAAAAAAGATCATGAGGAGGTCAATTCGTGTGGATTCCGGTTGTCTGAAGAGGTTATGGACTCTCTGTGCTTGCAGGTTTTCAGGACGTGATGGGACAAAGCCCTGGCTAGGCTGTTCTGGTACAAGTCCTGTTTCAGATACGAGTATAAACTCAAGGCTTTCAGAGGTCACTTCCAAACAACGCTTCGATGGTTCTGCAATACTGCGATGCAATTTTTTTACAGCATCAAGTCAGTGAACATTTTAAAAATGTCAGTGTCTTTAAAAAGCATCACTTTGTACCTTCGTTGACATTCTGTAAAATGAATACCATACTTCCCCACTTTCCAAGGGGACTAGTTAGGGGATAGCTCCCAAGGGAATGATCTGGATGAATGAATGAATGATGTGAAGCTGCCATCTACTACAGTTAAGAATGTCAGAATAAATGAAAAAAAACCTAAATAAAAATGTGTGACAAAAACCTCCCCTAGTCTAAACTGCTGTAACTCCAGTGACTGAAGCAATATTACACTAATTTACTCCAGCTGAGCTACCACCCCATGTTGTTTATTCATCCAAATGAGCAATTGTTAAGTTGAATGCTGCTCATATGAATTATTAAAGTCAGGAAGTTGTGCACGCAAATTATTGGCTGTCTGAAAAGCAATGTTAGCCTCAGTTTAGTATCATCATTGGGGAAACTTTAGAGATTTGTGAAGGACTCTAAAAGAACTGCTTAAAGGACTATTCTTACTGAAGGCTACTTATGGTAACAGACTGCTAAGGACAAAATGCTTTTCAGGAAGAGAGACCGTTTCTCACATTCTGTTAGTATTGTAAAAATTACTACCTGAAAAACTTTAAGCTGTTATATTCCTTCAAAATAATTTCTATTTCAAAACTGCAATCTCTTATGGAAATCTGAAGGACAAATAAAGGACCCTCACTTACTTAATTGGCCTCTGTGTTTGTCAGAAAAAACTTTGCACAGTCAAGCAAGGCACCATAAATTGAAACAATTTTCAAACACACTTTCCAGAAGACAGAAGAAAAGTTCATAAAAAGGTCAAGACTGCAGTCATCAAAGTAGTGGAATCAGGGCTTGAGGAGAGAGCTAGCATTCACAGGGAATGGAAGTGTGCCAGATAAAGAAGCTGCTGCCCAGACTTCTTCAACCCTTCCACCAGAAAAGAGGGCTAATTTTTTAAGGAGCCATTAGAGAATTATGCTGTCTCCTTGAAAATGGGGCATCACTCAAGAAATCACTTACAAGGAAAGAGGAAATCTTTTCTGAGAAGCCAGGTCAACTTCACAGATAGTCTGGTAGAGAGATTGAATGTGATAAGCACTGTAAAAGGGCTCAGATTAAATTAAGTAACTCCTTATTACTATAGAAAGCCAGCTGAGCTTTGAAGAAAGAGAAGGTGATTAATTTAATAGGGTAAAAGATACTGCTAGGACTGGTAAGTAATTAATTAAATTGGAGACCAGTGCTCAGGTAAAAGAGTGAGCAAAATCCAATAGACTTAAGAGCATGTACCAGTGAATTAGTCACTGGCAGTTTGAACAAACGTCCATACTGTCATGGATAAACCCCATTTACCAGATGATCTTTGAATTCTGGTACAGCCCAAGAAACAAGAGGTGACAGTACTTCTATCCATAAGTAACTATCATTTAGAACACCCTGAGGAAAAATACTAGAAATAGAGGCTTTTCTTTAACTTGGCAGCCAGTCACTCATGGTGTGCCTAGTGCCCCCAGGGATCAGCACCGGGCCCAGTCCTGTTTAATGTCTTTACTGATGATCTGGATGAGGAGATTTAAGTCTACCATTAGCAAATTTGCGGATGACACCAAGTTGGGGGGGAGTGTCAATCTGCTGGAGGGTAGGAGGGCTCTGCAGAGGGAGCAGGACAGGCTGGATAGATGGGCCCAATCCAACAACATGAGGTTTAACAACAGCAAGTGTCAGGTCCTGCACTTTGGCCACAACAACACCCTGCAGCACTTCAGGCTAGGGACAGAGTGGTTGGACTGTGACCAGGCAGTACTACTGGGGATACTGATGGACAGCTGACTGAACATGAGCCAGCAGTGTGCCCACATGGCCAAGAAGGCCAACGGCACCTGGCCTGGATCAGCAGCAGGGTGGCCAGCAGGACCTGCAAAGTGATTCTTCTCCTGTACTCAGCACTGGTGAGGCTGCACCTTGAGCACTGTACCCAGTTCTGGGCCCTTCAATTTAGGAAGGATGTTGAGATGCTGGAGTGCATCCAGAGAAGGGCAACAAGGCTGGTGAAGGGTCTGGAGCAAGTCCTGTAAGGTGCATCTGAGGGATCTGGTGTTGTTTAGCCTGGAGAAAAAGAGGCTCAGGGGAGACCTTGTCACTCTCCATAACTCTCTGAAAGGAGGCTATAGCCAGGTGGGGGTTGGTCTCTTCTCCCAGGCAGCCAGTGACAGGACAAGAGGACACAGTCTAAAACTGCCACAGCAGAGATGTAGGTGGCACATTAGGAAGAAGTTATTCACAGAAAGGGCTGTTGGGCATTGGAATGGGCTGCCCAAGGAGGTGGTGGAGTCACTATCCCTGGAGGTGTTTAAGGAAAGACTGGACGTGGCACTCAGTGCCATGGTCTAGTTGACAAGGTGGTGATAGGTCTTAAGTTAGCCTCCATGATCTCAAAGGTCTTTTCTAACCTAGTTGATTTTGTGATGCTGTGAATAGTAATAAAATGTGTTCATAGCATAAGAAATACAGAATAATAGTAACATTGACAAAGATAAAAAAATGCACAAATAAAAACCTCTGTGTTAGCTATAACTCTTCTTCATAGCAGACTAAGGCAAGACAGCCTGACTCTTTGCAGGCCACACAACTTTGTCCTCTTAGCACTGGAAAACTGACTATGGCAGTGTCTACCACAGGCTTATGAGTATACTCAGTAAAACTCTGCTCTTTCTTCACTTAGTATATAACCTCTTCCTCTGAGTTTTTATAATTTTCCCACACAAATTAACAAAATTACATCCTCAGATTATTTTTACTATGGTCAGCAAAAAAACTGATGTGCATGGACTATAATAGAAGCTCTTTACCCAGAGATATCATGATTGAAAAAACAAGGCTACTTACTGTACACACTGAGTGAGGCAAATGTCCCAGGAAAAACAGCATGCAGTTATGTGGTTGAAGGCTATCTTCATGTATATACATTAGAGGTATTTTGGTATTTCCAAAATTTTTGAAAGCTTGATTTTGCAGCCTTGAAAATATTCTTCTAACGTATTTTTTTTATTTTTCCTTACAAAGCATTTTCTGTCATATGAGACAAGAGCAAAACTAGGAACGTAGGAAAAAACACATGCAGCCTGAAGTGGACAACTGATTGCAGCACCCAGTTAGCATAATTTCAGATTTTGCCCATACTAGTAAATAGAATAGGCATTGATCCTACGAGTTCTTCACTTATACTTCATACCCATCAATTGTTAGAACTGCCTCTGACATATTTTCTTTTATCCAGCTAGCCTTGGCACTAGCTTGTTTAACAGTATACAATTAGCCAATTAGCTCTCCTTCACAAGCTGCTCTACCTGAAGTAACACCTCACCTTTATCCTCTTTATTCCTGATCCATTAGGTTTCCCAATCCAGTCTCCCAGCTCAGTCTCAATTTCCCCTGTTACCTCGCAGCTCACCCCCAGCTTTCCCAGGTGTCAGTGTCCCAGCTGATGATAGCTGACACGATGGGCTGCTGAATGTGCTGAGTGCTGCAAGTGCAGGGTGAAAACTCTTGGGGCCCATCAGGAATGCTGCCCACACCTGACAACGCAGCCTTCATCACACAGCAGCCCACGGGATTTTCATATACCAGATGCCAACATTGTAAGAAGATCCCTTGGAAACTGCAGCAAGTGTTATCTGCTGCATAAAACTGGAAATAAACAAACATTTACAAACCTGAGAGTGTTCAGTCCTTGACATCACTAGTTTACAAATGAAAATGGGGAAAATTCCAGACTGCATAGCAAAGTTATCTTGCAGGTCTGCTGTCACATTGAGAATATCCTCATTTGCACTGAAGATGCTTTCATTAGCAAATTAACAGTTAAAATAGTTAGAGGGGTGAAAGGTGCACGGAGCTGTATTTGCTCTGCTGTGGAAGGTGTGTTTACATGTGCTCCCCTGTAAGCACTACTGTAGCTGTACACAGGCTGATGACAATGTTATCCATTATAATCTGAAAGAAATGTAAAAATACAAGAGCGTTTAATTGTGTGTCTCAGTTTTTAATCCAGAGTGGAAAAGAGAGATGTGTCCCTATCTACCTGTTTCACAATGTATTAAAGATTTCTTGCCAGGTTTTTTGATAAATGTTACTTAATGTATGAAAGCTCAGAAAGCTTAGAAAATGGATGAACAGTAAAATAAGAGTTGTATTTCATGAGAAATTCAGTTCAACCATTTAAGCTATTTGGATACTACTGCCATTTCTTTGGATGGAAGAATTCCTTTCAGTTCTATTCTCAGGTTATCAGATGCTCTGGCAATAGATACAACATTTCTCTGAGTACAGAAGGAAGCAGAAAAACATCTCTATCTGCTCCTACAGGAGACTGATATGACAAGGAGAGGTTGAGTGTCACAGTGGGGACAAAATGGAATTACTACATAAAACTGTGGATCTATAAATGTCATTTCCAAAAAGGACTAGGGTTATGTGGAGTGCTGTCTTCATCTCAGGGGGATTCATAGGAATAAGTAAGACACCAGCATTGTAAATGCCTCTTTTGGCAACTGCAATAGGTACTGTAGCTCTGGCAGTAACTCACATGAAGTTTTTAAGTTAAAAGTCGCTTTCATTGGCAGATGGAATACAGGCCAGAAAAGCAGTATTTTCTTTCTCTCTCTTCAGAAAGCATTGAGGGATCTTTAAATTTCCACTTGAATAACCACCACAAATGGGCACAAGCCTAGTTTTGGCTTTTTTCTCATGTCTTTTTTAAGTAGGTCATTTTTTCATATGTCTTTTGAAAACTGTTATCTGAAGCATGTCCTGATAACACAGTTGATGCCAATTATGCATTCTCTGCCCTCTCCTCAGCAATTGTGTTCATTTATTGATTTGTTCTGAGGTGGTTAACGCATGGTACCCTTAACGCCCGAGAGACGCAGCAGTGGTCTCTACACTGATGAGTATTATATTCCACTCTATTCAAGACCTCCTTCTTCAGCTGAGGCACCATCTGGGCCACCCACCATATCTGGATTTAAGAGCTCCGTGAAGACCAAGAACAGAACATTTTTAACAAGGAGGCGACAGCTGAGTTTTAAAAAAAACCCCCAACAACCAAATTAAAAAAAAACAACAAAACACCTACAGAAATTCTTTCATTTATTTATCTTAAAGACCTGTGAGAAGAAAACACAGTGTATGCAACAGAGATGACAGTTCTCAACACTGACACAGCCCAGAGAGTTAGAGAGTGTCAGACCAACACACGTAGCAGCCCTAGGCTGCAGCAGATTTAGACTGGCATTCAAAGAGAAGGGCACTGTATTCGGCACTTAAATTAGCATAGCAAGGGGGAAAGAAAAGAGAGGACCGGAAAAGGGAAGGACATTCTACTCCCTCATCTCTTCAAAACTGCCCAGAAATGCAATAAACTCTGAAATAAACCATTTTAGCTAGCATGAGACAACAGCTGCCACCCTTTAAAAACTGGTAACTGCTAGGTAAAATGACCACAGACATTATGTCACACAAGCTGTTTTTAAGTTAGAGAACAGAAGTTATCCCACAGTACATCATCAATCTCAATGATACAAGCAGTGAAACCAACCCCAGAAGCAGCACACGCAAGCAGGAGCGAGCCAGGCTTGACACAGCTGAGCTGCCTGCAAGCAGCAGTCATTGGTCCCACAGAAGTGCCTACACCGATCCTGCAATCCCAGAATTTATTGCCAGCCACCAGTGTGCAGGATGACACAAGCAATGCTGGTCAAGTTTGAAGTTTTTTCTCCCTTGATTTCTCTGAAGAGGGAGACAGGCAACATAGACTCCCAGATTGCCAGATTTTGGAACTTGTTTTGTTGAGAAAATAAACGTGCCCTGTACTTTCTCCGGAAAACTGGTGGTATCAAAGCAGTAGATATAAAGATGATTCCTTGTTTCTAACAGATTTTGTTCAAAGCAACCTAAAGAAACCTTCATTCACTGAACAGATGAGATGGGTTACCAAGTTCACTTGCACTTGAGGAAGAGTACTAGTGAGTTGGTCTTTGCAGACTGGCAGGAGACCTTTTAAACCATGCCCACTTCAGCAAAGCAGTGAAGTCTCTCTCTGCAGGAGCAGAGATGCATCCATGCCAGCATATACACCTCTGCTGGTGTCCTGAAATCTGTCACCTTGGACATACTGTCCTATGACCACATCTAATTTTCATCCCTCTGCTGGCTGCTCTGGTGCAAGCTGTGGAACCACAGCACTGAGCTCTGCTGTGCAATGCTGACATAACCTCAGAATCTCTGAGCTCAGAGCAAGAAGGGCGAGCAGGGGTCAGGATGCTGAGCTTGATGTAGCATTAGGAGAAGTCTCTAGGCCCAACAGTGAGAACACACGTTACTGAATACACACACCACAATGCTCTGTGTTGCTGAGAAGCTCCTGAATACGGATGTCAAATATCTTGTATTACCACAGATGACATTCAGTAAATAACACAGGAGAATTTTAGAAGGCCTGCTGACCTCAACCCAGATGGTTCCAGCCACCCAGGCACAGATGAAAGCTTTAATCACAGACAGAAACATCATGACCAAAGTCTACCAGGAGAGGATACTCAGAGGAGGAAACAAATGGGTTACGGTATTCAAATGTTATACCCAACACACCACAGAAGAGAAAAAAGACTCAGTTGGGGATCCACCGTTTAACAGATCTAAGTTTGATTAACCAGCATAACAATTGATAAGACTATCTTCTCTTCCTGTTTCTCAAGACTGGTACTACATGCATTTCCACTTCATTCAGTGTGGAGAGTATTCAATAATATCTGCTCATATTTAAAAAAAAAATCTGTAGAAAGCATGGCTAAACTCCACATATACTGTAATAAATAATGGAACATGACATTGACCTAGAGGTATTTAGTGGCTTCGAATGGAAAGTATCTTTTTTTTTCATTTTCACATATTTATGCAGTAGCTAGTAAGACACAAATGTAAAGACACTTCATACTGTCTCTCAAATAGAAACATGTAAATTTATATCAGTACCTAAATAATGAATCATGTCAAAATACTAAATCAGTTTCAGTTTTAGAAATTATAACAAATGTGATTTAAAATGTCTCTCCCTTGTAGTACAAAATGGATTGTTATAATTAATCATCTGAAATAAAATACATAATTTGTACACTTCTTGAAGTCATACAACCCAACATACAGTTTTTTTATCATTTCCCAAAAGATAATTACCCCATTTTGAATAGCTACACTGCTTTTGATGGAGTTGCTGCATTTTACTCTTGAGGTGATAATCTTTCAGGGGAAAAGAGTGAAGCCATTGCTACATGTTGTGTTCTTGCACATCCAAAGCTCTTGGTGCAGGCATACCAGCTCACATTCTGTATTCAGATGCAGTGGTGTAAACCTGGCACCACCACACACAGTTATGAATTGACATTAGAGGATGCAGAATTTGGGCACAGTGCATATTCTTTTTAATTGAAACTCTAAAGCATTTTGAAAGCCCTCAGGTAAGAAGTACTAAAAGAAATGTAAAGTATATGAACAGTTATCGATGTGCACATTTTCATACATAGAAAGTCTGAGTATAAACTGCAAAGGACTATGGAAAGAAAATCCTGGATCCTGTGAGAGATATAGCACAAGTCAGTTCAAATGCTGGGCAATGAAAACATTCTTTGTCATCCCACGCCTGCTCTAACATACCCCTGGCCCAGCTCAAACACCCTCAGTGGCTGCATACATCTAAACTGGAGCTGAAAATCTGGTAGTCATGTACCAATTTAAATCATATGATGACTGACTTGTCATCTCAAAGGTGCACACACTGGCAGCTACTGATATGGCCTCTGTTTTCATGTTTATTCAAACGGTATGAATATTCAAGCACATCAAATTTACAGACCATAGAGGAACAGTCCCTACGCTGTCTTTCTGCTGCTGTGCTGTTCCCATCCTAAGCAGCGGAGCAGGGACACAGGTCACTAAAGCATGTCCAGCTGATGGCTCCCAGCTCCCTCTTGAGTCCACACGAGTGTGTGAGTGAACAAGTTCAGGCATCACTACTCCGTGGGGTGTGCAAATGCACATGCCTAAATCTTCCTGCTCATGTCACTTCACATTTATCACACAGAATTATTTCTTGTCATTATTTAGGGATGAACATTAATCATATTTTCTGGCCAGAGTAACTGTCTGAATGGAGTCCTAACAATATTTTTTTTAATCTTGCTTTTTCCCTTCACTTTTTTTTCATACATTCTGCTATTTCTTTTCTTTTGTGGTATTACACCACCCCTCTCACCACAAAATTTATCCCACCCTCTCCTATCAGTAATTTTGGGGCTTTGCCATCCTTTTTTTCCAGCTGCTTGCCGGAGCTGCCGGCTAGGGTGGCTCCGTCACTCATCTGCAGATCCCTTATCAATTTGAATGGACTCCAGCAGCCCCTTCAGCTCCATGTGTCATGTTGCTAAGCAACATGCTCTTTGGTAGGGCTTCTTATTATTGTTATTGTTGTTGTTATTATTATTAGGAAAGGTAAAGTTTTTGTTATATTGCAACCGTTTTAAACACACTTTCATTACATAATTCGCTTCAGTTCAAAATACAGGAAAACGTTGCTCAGGGGAGTGAAGCAGCAAAGTAAATGAATCCTGCTGTGGTACAGAGATAATGTGAAATTTGTCTGCATGGGTACTGCTATACAAAAAAAAATTGACAGGTATAACAACACAGCCTTATGTTTTGTCAATTGGAAAGCCCTGCATACAGAACCTCACCCTGATAGTAAGTCTTCACATTCTTTGCCAAGTGAGTGGAGGGGGAAGAATTAAAATTAGCCTTAGAAGCTAAGGAAACAGTGGGAATATTAATGTTCTAATTAAAAGAAAGGAATCCTGTGCACCCAGTGAAGCCTCTCTAAAGACTAAGTCCTTGAAAGGAAGTTGCAACAGATGGATACTAAAGAGATTTCTTTTTTATTGTTATTATTTATTTTCTTAATATTATTCGATCAAAGCAGTTAACTCCATTTTTAAAACAGTAATTTTCCTATAAGCTGTTATTTATATTGGGAAAGGCTAACAAGACAAAGATTTGTGAGCAAAGAACTTGGTTTTTAATCCTGGTCCTTCAGAGGCTTTCTGTGTAACATCAGGTTATCTCCTGTTTTTGATTCTCCTGATCTAAACTTTAGGTGTTTCCTTCCTAAGTCTTAGGATTCACCGTAGCAGAGTCAACCAGCATTTCCAAAAATACAGAGATCTTTCAGTGGAAGGTGCTACATAAATATAAACTGATATTTTAAAGGAATAGTAGTTCCTACAGAAATATTTTCTGACTCATACAAGGCACTTCTGCTCTCCACTTGAGAGATTATTTTTGGTACTATTTCAGCCCTCCCCCAGGTGCATGACTGAAATATCCAAAGTACAAACATGGATTTTATGTTTATGAGAGAGGCTAGTTTGAAAGGTAAAAAGATGGAAGCAATCTAACCACAGAGGAGATCCAAAATTAGTGTTAAAAAGGCACAAAGCCAGCGATTATGCCTAATAGACAATGCTGCTCCTAATCTCAACACAGTAGTTTTTCCCCCCTTGTTTGTATAATTATCTCTCTTAATCCAGACATTTAGACACTTGCCTCATTCAAAGGTAAAGTCTTATGCATCTCCAAGGGACCGTTTCTCTGCTTAGATTTAGGTATGTAAGAAGGGGGAAGGATGAAGAAGATTACAGTCTGTCAAACAGGATTTATTTTTTCTATGAGTAAAATACATTTCAACAAATACTGAAGGAATCCCCTTGCTCTAAAAACGTTAGAGGACCAGGAAAAAAGAGCAATAACAAGTAATGCAGAAAATCTGTTTATATTCTGGGATTCAGTCCTCACAAAATTAGTTTTTTGAGGCTTAACAAAATTAAATTTAACAGTCAGCAGGAAAGTAAGCCAAAAAAAGAGGTTCAATATTCAGTAAATAAATGTATTCAATTCAACAGTGTCTTACAACATTTACCACAAGCACTAGGGTAAAGGAATTAGGACAAAGCATTTTCATTCCCTTGGGTTTAAGAACATTATCAGAAATCTACCTAGTTTCAGCCACAGAAGTCTCTAAGGACTAGAAAAGAGAATCTTTGAAAACGGGAGGGTGTGGGGTGTGTGGGCAGAGGGGGTAAGGGAAGGATCCAGAGAATTACAGAGCACTTGACTTCAATTCCCAGAAAGATTCTGGAACAAATTCTTAAACAATCAATTCAAAAGCAGCAGAAGACAGTGAGATGATAAAAGACAGCTCACTTGAGTGTGTTAAGAACTGATGATGTCAAACCAATCTAATGTCCTTGTCTGCCAATATAATTGGCATAATGGATTAAAGAGAAGCAGTAGATATAATGTATCTTGCTTTAGCAAGGACTTAGAAACTGTCCTGAGACCCATTCTTCTGAAAAGGCTGAAGAAATATTACCTAGATCAATTGTTCTCACACCGCAAATACAAACAGCAGTGCTGCAGGAGCCACTTCAAAGTGATGTGAGACAGCAGCTGCTCCTGAGCCAAAAGCAGGAGGTGTGAGACATGGCACTTCAGGCTTAGTTGCAAGAGCAGGGAGAGAAAGAGGATGTGGCTTCAGAGGCCAGAGGAGTTCAAATCAGTGAAAGAAAGGGAAATGGGAAGTGGAGTGTGTTAAAAGGAAACAGGGGCAGTGAAAAATATGGGTAGGACCTCGATTTAAGAAGTAGACACCAAGAGGAGCAGGCCAGGCAGGGAACAACAAGCTGGAGAAGCAGGGATGGTCAGTGGATTCTAGGTTAGAAATCTGCACAGATAAATTGGGAATCTGCACTGTTAAAATAGAGTGTACATAAATGCATTTTTGTTTGGGCAGCAGACTTACCATAGTGAACTGTGAATCCACTGTAACATTGTTCTGTGCCTACATTTTGAAGATATTTGGAATTTGGAGCTAGCACACTTTTGCTCCGTCAGAGCTGCCCACAGTGCAGAAAAACTGAACAAATGTATAAAAAAATAAATTTCAAAGGCAAAAAAATATCCTGACTGTTATGATAAACTCTTTAATGGACACAGAGAATGAAATGCCAGATAGGAAAGTTGTAGAAATGTTTTCTTTCAAGGCTTCTGATGCCTTTGATATTCATCTCTGAATGAATCTTTATGCTGCTTCAGAAGAGAGGATTATGCTGGATAATCCTGTGAGGTCTTCTCCAGTCCTGCATTTCCAAGGGCACATCATTTTACTGGCAGTTTAAAGAAGTGACACTGCACTCTCTGGACAAGGTCCAGTGAAACAAAGGACAGTCCTGCCACCAACGCCCAGACTTGCAGGAGACAGGCAAGCAGAAAGATGACCTCTGTTGCTCAGAGCCACACGTGAAAAATGTGCTAGCAGGAAGTCTGCCTATTATCTCCCCTCCTTTGCTATTATCAACATATTTTAAGAGCAAAAGGAAAAAAACTGCATTTGAGGAGTTAAAAATGTCCTACTAAATGGATGAGGGCTTTAACAGTCAAATAAAAATACAGCAGTTACCGTTAGTTCAGTTTCAGGAATACCGACCCTCATTGTCCAAATTTACTTTTAAAAAAGCCTATTTAATACCTCAAAAACTGTTATAGAGGAAAGCCTCCTGAGGACATCCCTGACATGGGCCACCCATGGCCGCAAAGGCACTCTGGCACCCTTGCTCTGTCATGGAGCACTTCCTTCCAAGAGACCCCCAGCCATGTCCCCAGCAGTGTCCCCTTCTGCACATCTCCTCCTGTGTCTCCTCAGATGTGTCCTCACCTAACTCCTCAGGTGAATTCTCAGGTATCTCTTGCCTCTGTCAGCTCCCACCCTTTCTTGGACACACCCAAGGATCACACCGCTCCAGCTGGCTGCAGTTTTGGGGCACTGTGTGGTATTTCAAGGTGTGTCCAAGCCATATGGAACTAGCTGTGACCTCCCCAGGCCTCAGCTACACACACTTCACCAGCTGGGCTGCATGCAACCTCTAATAGGAAAATTAACATTCAAGATGATTAAGATTCAAGATGTTTGTCATAACAAAAAAGAAATGGGCTTCAGGAGACATCATGGGCTGTGAAAAGGGTCCCTCGTGTGGGCCCCCTGAGCCTGCTTTGGAGATAGAAATCAAATGGTTCCCAGGCAAAGTTGCATAGGATTTCAGCTTTAAAGGGCTGAGGACTGAAAATGAGGTTAAGGGTGGTTAAGTGTGACAGAGCAAAGTTCCTTCAGTAACCTAGAATTTATGTTTTTTACTCTTTTTTAAAGTTTTGTGAGACACCCCACTGCTACAGTCAACACTCTGTAAATTCTTTCTTCACATATCGCATATATTTGGCATGACATCTTTAATTAGTCGGTCTTTATAGACTGAGCAGTACAACCACTTGAAACTGGCACAGCATAGCTTATTTTTTGGAAAAAAAAATCATGCCCATGTACAGTCTTTAAAAGAAAATTAATCATTTAGAATAGTAAAAGTCTATAAAATTAGGAGCAATGGAATCCAATTAGGTGGGGAAAAAATCAAGGAATCAGCAAATATTGCTGACATTGACATCTATTTGGCTGGGGAATGGCATCCCAAGGAAAACGGTGTGCACTCCATCTTTTTTCACTTTGAATTTAAATGACCAGAATTTCAATGACTGTTCAATATAAAGCAACCCAGCACAGAGTATGAGTTACAGCCTTACTTCATCTAACTTGTGTTTGTATATCATATTTCTTGAATTCAGAAAAAGAGAGGTTTTCACATAACGCATACAAGCCATTACTTATATTCTCAATATAGATTAGACTACAGTCAGAAAGAAATAGTTATAGATATCTTCAGCAATTTAGGGCCTTTTTGCAATGATTTATTGATGGCTACTCAAGATTTCAGCTGCACTAAAAGATGCAAATTTTCACCTCAGATTGCAGTCATTGCTTTCAAATCACCAGATATGTTCCATCAATGTTTATGGATATTGCCTTCATAAGAGTAAGAAAATCACAATGTAGGCATTGAATCCAAAGCTGCACTAGAGAATACCTTCCTTATGGCATACACTGAAATGATCATTTGTTGTTTCTATAAACTGAAGCTGTGCCAGTCAATCAGTTTTGGGTTTTTTTTTTTAAATGACTGCCCCCAACCTGCTGGCAATTCTTTAGAAATGGGTGGCTTCAGCCACTCGCAAGGGACAATCTGGGCTCAGTATCTCACCAATTTATATTCACCCATAGCCAATGAAGCAAATGATTTTCCTGCTGGGTTAATGACCTCTGATTGTGCTGTTCCTACAGTTTCACTATCCTGGCCTCACAACAGGCAGTGGTCTGATGCAGATGCTGTCGACAAGGAATCCAGGTTAGAGTCAGCATTTGTTTTGAAAAAAAACCCCAAGGATATTATAAATATAAGTGGAATAAATATACTTATAAATGTAAGTCGAATAATAGGAACAAACATACCACTTATAAAGTGTTGTTGAAGAACAGAGGGTAATTTCAAAATTATTTTAATAGACAATACAGTTTGCAAGGGCCAATTCTTTCTGTGCTAACACAAGCAGGCTGGAGAACAGGTCTATTGTCACTGCAGGTTGGAAGTCAGTCCCTCTCCTTGCTCCTGCTTTGCCTCTGTTCAGACCTATAGCTTTTTAGGGATAAGGGAAGGGAGTGGAGTGGAGTGGAGTGGAGTGGAGTGGAGTGGAGGGGAGGGGAGGGGAGGGGAGGGGAGGGGAGGGGAGGGGAGGGGAGGGGAGGGGAGGGGAGGGGAGGGGAGGGGAGGGGAGGGGAGGGAAGGGAAGGGAAGGGAAGGGAAGGGAAGGGAAGGGAAGGGAAGGGAAGGGAAGGGAAGGGAAGGGAAGGGAAGGGAAGGGAAGGGAAGGGAAGGGAAGGGAAGGGAAGGGAAGGGAAGGGAAGGGAAGGGAAGGGAAGGGAAGGGAAGGGAAGGGAAGGGAAGGGAAGGGAAGGGAAGGGAAGGGAAGGGAAGGGAAGGGAAGGGAAGGGAAGGGAAGGGAAGGGAAGGGAAGGGAAGGGAAGGGAAGGGAAGGGAAGGGAAGGGAAGGGAAGGGAAGGGAAGGGAAGGGAAGGGAAGGGAAGGGAAGGGAAGGGAAGGGAAGGGAAGGGAAGGGAAGGGAAGGGAAGGGAAGGGAAGGGAAGGGAAGGGAAGGGAAGGGAAGGGAAGGGAAGGGAAGGGAAGGGAAGGGAAGGGAAGGGAAGGGAAGGGAATCTATATAATAAATCAATTATTCTGGAAAATTAAATAGTAAATTTCAGACTTTACAGCAATTTTATATTTCCCATAGCTTCATCTGAGTAGAGGAAGGGCATTTTAGTTGAAAGCTCATGAAGAAAAACAAAGTTATTTGTAAGTCATTATCAGCAGTAAAATTCCTTCTTGGTCAGAAAATGAGGATTTATTTCCACTAAGAATACCCTTAATTTTATCAAGAGATCATTGTGCAGAATCTGGGGCAAATGTGCCATACTTCTGTAAGGAAGACCTTGAAATCTAAAGACACATATATAAGTTACCAGGCTCCAGTTAGAAATCTGTTATAATTAAGAGCTGGTTGAGGAAGACAGTTCATGTTTATAGGCTGAGAATTATCTTGAAACACCTTGGAAAATATGCCATATGCATCAAATGGCAGTAGAAATAATGGTATGTTTGCTTACAAAAAGTCCCTGGTTCTCGAGGACTTATCGGGCACTTCAGAAAAATAGAACAGAACGTTTCTATAGAACCAGAGTAAATTATCATCTTTATTGTTCCACCAGCATTTTTCCCCCCTTTACCTGGTCTTAATCCACACTGTGCATTAATTAATCACCATTATATAAAACTTAAACCTTAAATCATATTGCAGAGTACTTAGGATTCAGCCCATTGGTTAGTAATTAACCTACCTTGCCTTTAGCCATAAACCTTTACATCACAGCCCTGCTTTTGATATATGAATCAACAAGTCTGAAAGTCTTAAACTCTGTTCAGATTAATAGCTGACCAACTATAAGATAGATTTTTCTATTTAAAGACACCTCTTACTCTTTGAAACTTACTGGTTTCTCAAAGGTGGCACATAACCGTGACTTAAGGTACCATGAAATTTAAGATTTCACACACAAATTACTTTGTTAAGATTCCTATTGATTTGCCACCACTTGTAAGTTGGTATGTTCCCTGTATTCCTGCCAGGAGAGCTCTGCAGGTTTCTGCTGATCTTTTGGGGTAGATCAAGGCAACCATCTGCATCTCCTGTTTGCTTCTGTGGGTACTACCTGTCAGTTTAAGAAAGAACAGGGCACCACCCCTGTGCATTACATCCTTTCAGGTAAATGGGACTCTTTCTCACTACATGTCTCAGCGATCCCCCTGGACTCTGAGCACCTCTGGAAGCACCTTTGTGTGGTTTTCGAATCCCCCTGGCGCAGAAGCTTGCTGAGAGAAATCAAGCAGACCAAGTATGGCGGAGAAGGGCAGTTTATTTACAATAAAGTCTTTTTATACTCTAACATACTCCAACAACTACTGGTCAGTGAAAAGTCCACCTCCTAAACCCATTGGTCACAACTAAATGACACCCGATGCCAAACACAGAGATTAGAAGAGTAAAAGAATGCAACTTATCTATGTTCTCCGTGAGAAAGAACAGAAAGATTCTAAAACAGTGCAACCACACCTTTGGGCCTGCAGGGTAGAGGTATTGCTGGGACCAAGTAAGGTTCAGATTGGACCATTTCTATTCTGCCTTACCACATATCTAATAACTGCATTTGCACTGCTCCTCCTTCAACTACAACAGAGCTCCTAGCAGGCTCTTGCTTCTTACTCCCTTTCCAGAAACTTTTCACTTCTGGTAGCACCGAAGAAGTTCTTCCTTGCTTCCTTCCTTTTCAGCATGAGGCTGACCTTCCCCAAGAGAGGCTGAGCCATTTTGCTGTTAATTTATACTCACTCTGTGGCCTGGTCAGTGTGCAAGCAACACCTGGCTGATTTTCATAAGGGAGTGGCGATGGGAGCAGACAGAGCTGTGGATGAAACTATGGGCAACTGATATCAGGAATTATCATACCTGTTCTTGCAGTAGGGGCCAGAACTGAAATGGAAACAGTATTTTCTCTCAGCCACTTCTTTTTGTTCCTTCCCTTTGTTGCAGAAGAGGATTCTGAGTTTTGGAAGCACTGGTTAAACAAAAGAGGGTGAGGAAGAAAAGATTCAGTGAAAAGAGAGGGAAGAAGAGTGGAAGACAGGGAGAGAGAAAAGGAGAGAGGGAGGGAAAGGATCAGAGAAAAGAAGTGGAACTTCATCTCAAGGCATGAGGCAGATGTCACAGTAGCAATCCCTAAACAAGGGAAAATCAAAGTATAATCACCCAACTTTTATTTCTATTTCTGAAACAAGAAAGTTTGGGGACATAACTGGATCTGGATGAAACACTCCTCTCTTGCTTTATTAGTCAAACTTCAGAAAGAGATCTGTGGCCCACTTAAATTACTAAAATTTGAATTGCATTTAATTCCCAGTTGATTACAAGCAATTGATTTAGTATCATCACAAGGAAATTACTAAGATTAATTGGGGGGAAAAAAGCATATGGAAAGACTTCTTGGCTCCTGCACAAACATTAGGGGGGAAATAAGGGCATAACAGCCTATAAGCAGCTACTATCTTATCAAATTTCTCCTAAAGGGAAATATTTTAGGAACAAAATAATTGCTTGCATAACTAGGGACACTTTCCCAAAATCAGAATGACCTTAAAACAAGATCATGCCTAAGATTATTTATTTGACTATGCCCCTTTAAAAGAAAAAATCTCATGCTATGAAATAGGAGCTCATTAGATCATTGCTTAGATCAGCTCTTTTGGACTCTTTATTGATATTTTTTACCTCCCACAGCCTCATTAACAGACTGGCAAGGTTCTTGCTTATTTTTCTCATTCCTTGTGGAATACATAGATTTCAGATAATTTTTATCCTTTACTTAACTTATTTTCCATGCTGGAATTAATCATTTTTTTCACACACTTGAAAAGCTAGAAAAATGTACCACCTCAGATTTCATTTAAAATAATTACCTTCAGTATGATTAATAAAAGAGTACATTACTGACATGTGGAGGCGGTTTTATTTATTTGATATTCTTTGTCTGACCAGCAGTAGCATAATAGCAGGAATACTAAAAAGCAACAGGGAACTGACATCATCTTACTTTTACAGGACAAGTATTCTTATGGAAAAAGAGGAAACTTTCCCTGAAGGGAAAGCATGTTCTTGGCAAGGTCTTGAGCTGTGACTCAGGGTATCAAAAGTCATTTTCCTGTTCCACCACAGATTTTCTCCGTTATCTTGCACAAGATTGCTTAAGCTGTGTGCCTGAGCAAAAGTTAAAAATATCTTCCTTCCTTTGACTGCTGTCATGACTATTTATCACATGCTCTTCAAGGGAAAAACTATTTCATCTCTCTGCGCGTGTCTCTGCAGCGAGGACTAAGATGCCAGGGAGGCAGGCACAGCTTGTAGTGCTCCCCCTGCCCATCACAAGGGGAACACGATATCCAAAAATTCACAGCTTAGCTAGGTCACACTCAGTGAGCACTAGCTGCACTCCCAGACTTTTGGGACAGGCACGTTGGATGCCCACAGAATGCTCACTACAGTGTGTTATGGTAGATTTCGGAGCCGAGTTCATACAGATTTCTGACATTTGAAGCACTTAAGAAACAAATTGATGAACCTCATAGAGAAGTTATTGTTCTTTACATTGCAACAATTAAGTCCAATATATTTTTCCAAAATAACTCTAGGAAAAATAACAATGATTAGTTATTAGGAAGCTATGTCTAATTATATATAGATATAGATTTAGCTATGCATACATACATGCTTCTCAAATGCAGGCTTATTGTTGCTGTTAATTTCACAAGTTGAAATGAATGATTGCTTGCTCTAATAGTTAAGCTTAAACAGTTATGCTCAAATTCACTTTAGGTTAAAGAATACAAACACACACAGTTTAACAATTAGCCAGAAATACTACTTTTCCTTGGTCTTCTTATGGTGCCCACTAAAGGAGATGTCTCTAGAAAACATAAGGAATTTCACAGGACACAGGATATTCTAAACCTGAAACTGAAAAATAAGCTTAGGAAAAATAGTTCTAGCTTAAAAGTCTTTATTTTTTTGGTGAAGGTTAATCTCTGCTCTATTTTTTGTACTCTAACAATATCAGAATATGACCCAGAAAGGCAAAGTGTGATTAAACTTCAGACTAAAACACCTACCTTTAGATGCGCCCACAGCAGTGTCTACAGGGATACAAGGTGTCCAAGTTCCTACTGTGATCAAGGAAGATCTATCCAGTAGAGACAGTGGTGACTCAGGATTAGTTCAAATCACTTCGACATCTGAATCTGGTTAGCTAAATGGCATTTTAAACTTTGTTAACTGTGCTGATTAAGTTTCCAATAATCTGGGCTGAATCCTGCCTTTTTATCTCCAGTTGGCTACTCACACACAGTGTGTGTTCTGTTAGTGAAAACTGATATCTTGCAATCATCTGGAAACCACCAAACAGTTTGGGAAGCCTTGCAATAAGCATCACTGCAAGGTTCTACTTCATGTGTGAGCTGCACCTGTCCTAGCTGTTTATGTTTTGAACGAGTCAGGCTTGTGGTTACACCTCTGGGGCTAATGAAAATGAAATGGCTGATTCAATGGCACAGGGAGTAAGGCCTACACACAGAAAACAGAATAGTGCCCATAAAATCCTGCCCTGGATGCTGTGAAACTATTATGTAAGAGAAAATAAGGATTCAGTATTGCAGCCACATGCAACATCAAATCTTGATCAAAAGCTGCCAGAAGTATCATCTCAACCTCTCTTCCCTGACCGATGCTTTCTCCAAGCATGAGCACAGTGTGGTCCCTGTCACTGGCTGGCTGTCAAATGTGCCTCGATTATCCCTCAATGATGGCCTAAGTATTTAGTCTCTTAGGCTGGCATGGTGATAGGAAGCCGAGTGTCAGTAGAACATCAAAATCAATGCAGTCTTTTCTGCATTGTTACCCATTCTTGTGGCCCAATAGGGAGACGGGATGTTCAGCACACAGCTTGGTAGAAATGGCCAAAATATAAATGAAACTGCTGATGACGTTCTTAAACTGTGCTGTGAGAAAAGTATTGCCAGCCATGTAAAATGATTTTAATATTGTCAGTAATAAACTGTCCATACAGTTTGCAACTTCCACATGAAACATCCTCAGCCAGTCTCCAAACAAGATGATGTAAGTTGACATTTTTAAAAGTGGTGTAGGAAATTGAGAGATACTTCTTATTCTGGTGTGAGTTTTGCCACTGCTTTTCATAAGAAAAGATCGTGAAGACCCAGTAATCAGGTGGACATGGAGGAAAGCATTGAATATCAAGTTTAAGGACTGAGGAGCCTAGAAGACCACAAATCTAATAATTATTTCTTACAACTTGATGTTTTCCTTGGCATGCTTACAGAATTACTGTGGTCTCCTACTGAACATTCAAAGCTTGAGCACTCCCCATCTGTTGCTGATAGCTGGGGTCCCAACTGTTCACATTGTCAGGAGTGTGCCAAAGCATTGAGTCACTCATTTATTATCTTCAGCATACTGTTTTCAGAAGTGTTTAGGAAGCTCAGTCTCACAAAGTCATAGTTGAGGCAAATTCTTGATTCTGGTGAAGAATTTAAAAGGGAAGTTTTTGGAGGGGTTTTTCTGTGGTTATTTGTCTTTGTAGGAAGAGATAGAGCTGTATGTAAGTCAGGTTCACAAATGTTATGTTTCCATTCTTTATAATTAGTCTATTTAAGCTTGCCAAGCAACTAGTCATAAACTTGTCTTCTCATTTTACTCATTTGTCCTTAGGAAATGGTTCTCTAGGGCTATCACAGAATATTATGAATTGTAATTTATATTAATTACTGTTTACGACACGGCCAACAGATGAAAAGTATGAAACACTGTGCAAACAAATATAAGATTCATCACCAAAGGATTGCAAACTAAAGGGACCATTTATTTACTGTTTGTTCTTCAGTACATTACTCAATCTCTTACTGCATTATTTGGGGCTGTCTATTATAACACTCCTTAAAGTCTATTTGCCTTAAAATAGGCACTTAGTAACAGGTCCCTCACCTGAAGTGTACCTGCAAGATCCAATACCCAATACAGAGACATATAATCCAAGGAAAAATATAAACATACTTTTTAATATTCAGTATCACCCATATTGTCATACCTTATTAACACCTCAAAAATAACTTGAATCAAAGTCAGATGTATATGATAGGATAAAACTAGAAGCACCTTTCAGAAAATCTTTCTTCATTTTAGAAAAGATTGGAATCTATTCCCTTCTAATCCGGGTCAGGCTCACACTACTCACTGCATAGACATAGAACATTTCACTTGCTTTCATCTGTCAAGGGTGATGCAGAGATCCCTGCACGAAGGAAGAAAAAGGCTGTCATCCTATATGGTACAATTCAAATATAATATGGACATCCAACCAAGATCTGAAGATAGAATATGCCATCTGACATTTTATCCAAATCAACAGGTGGTCTCAGCTTGGATGTGCATTGTGCAAAAAAGAGATACAGGGTTTCTAGATCCCAGCTGGCTCTTGCAGTGCCTATTTGGATTTGCCTTTACTGCACTTCAGAAGGTTACTCTACACACATAACCTTGAATAGTGGGGTGGGAATACATGATTTTAAGAACATTTTTGTCTCATTACCATAGTATGTACAAACTTCAATCTTAAATTAAGCAAATTCATTTGTGCTTTTTTGTAACTGAAGAACTAAGACACTGAGTGGATCTCTGACTTAAGTACAGCATGTCTGATGTTAGTGCATAACTCCAGCTACTGGCCTATCATATGATACTTCTCCTCACCATATAACTTCACAAGAAAAATTCAAATTAACACGACAATATGAAGCATTCTAGGAAGTCTGGCAAAGGCTTCAAGTATGATTTCTTTTGATTATGATCTCTGTTCCAGTCATTACAGTTAAATGAGTAAATTACATTACTGTTTCATCCATGTAACATGGTCCTCAGACCTTGAAGTATTTACAAATCTCCCTATTATTTTATGAGAGTAACAGCATTGCAGCCAAGAATGTTATCAGAAATATGTCATTATGCACATCTGCAGGATTTGCCACAAACTTTATAAGCAATCTTACCCTTCTCCAAAATATTCTATTGGCAATCGCAATCAGTGCCAATAGCTTCATGTCACAGGCCTACCTCAGTCCCCTGCCACAAGGTGCCACATGTCCTTGTTTGACATGGTATCTGTCTAAAATGACAGAATTGTGACCTTCTTGTCTCCTATTTGCATCAAGATACATCTAGGCCATTTGATACACGAGAACTCACATGAGAGAAAAAATTTAAAAAAAAAAAAAGTCAAAACATACAAGACTAGAAGGGTAAAGACCCAACTGTGGTGAGCAAAAACACAGTGAGCATGTACTGTAAAGCAGTTATTGTCATAGCATGAAGTGAACAGCATGTGGAACAGGCAAGATTTTAAAATTAACACCTATCCTTCCCCTCAAGAGAAGAACTTGGGAGGTCAAAGGCTGCTTCCACATATTGCAGGGAAAAGAATAATTTAACTTCTTGACATTACCATATTTCTTTCACATCTCTACCCCATCAGCTAAAGTCAAGTGAAAACAACTGATGAAGCCACACAAATAAAGCATGACCCTGAATATACACCATAATTTTGGTATTGTCTGCCAGTGCCAACAGCAAAAAAAAAAAAAAAAAACCAAACTGTTTGATCTATGTTACTTAGTTGCTTTTATTAATCTATTCTTAGTTGCTTTTATTGCCTTAGTTTCCTAAATAAAGTAGTAAAGAATATCCCTCTGCAGATTCTTCTTTGTTTCTTGGTAGAGCATGTTTCTATGCATGATTCAAAATTACATGGCAGGAATTTTGCTAGGACCTTGCACTAAAATGCTATTGGTCTGGACTCTTGCACCAAATACAGACACAGCCAAAATCTTCAGAGTGAGATGCCTTCCCAAGCAAAGAGTGGGAATTGTGCAATGAGGAAACGGGGAAGTCTGCCATCCAGAAGTGAGAGAGAAGGGCTCCCAACCAAGAGGAGTCTCTGTTCCATACCACAGAGGGGTCGATGCCCTGCTTAAATTCAGCTAAAAAGGGTTTTAAACATGTCATCTGATGATATAACTAGTTAACACATAACTAGAAGAACCAAGTTCTTTGCTCTAAATTGAAACTGTGCTTCTGTATAGTGGGGTGAGAACACTGCCTTTGTTCCAGGACAAACACAGACCTGGATGCAGCGTTCTAATTCTAACTTGTTTCTTCCATTTGGAGGTCACAGCTAATTGCCAGCCTCACATGTGTGTATGGGAGAGATATTTTAGTTATAATTAGCATAAATAATTGCAGGGACATAAAAAGGCAAAACCCAAAAATGTCTCATAAGAAAGCATTCTTTGTGCCATGTGTTCCTGTGCACCAAATTGATTTTCAGTTCACACAAACTCTTTCATTTTTCCAGTTATGAACCTCAGCCTAATTTGGAGCAAACACGAACAGCAGGTGAAGATGCGAAAAGGGCGCTTGCTTCTGACAAACATTGTGAATCTCCCTTTTATTTTTAATACTGAACCATAATCTGCACAGATGATAAGGTAATTAAAGCATAATGGATGTAGGGTAAATTATAATGACTTATATGGCTTAGGAAAAAGATGCTTCGGAGTAATGTATTAATGCCTGAGAACAGAAAATAGTCATTATGCATTACCAGGCCACTGACAGATGACTACAAATTATAAACTGTTAAGGAATTTTCAAACTGAATCGGACATGGTGATCTTCATAAAAGAACCAAAAAGAAAAATCTTTATCATAATTAAAACAAGGGCAAACTTGTACTTAAACTGTGAGATTCGATTGTCTAGATGTGGGGAAAAATTAACCTTCTGTCAAAACACTGAATCCCTTCCTAAATATGAACCTCTATATACTCAAGAATATGCCAGCTGCTTTAGGTTAATCCCTGTCATGGTGGCCATTAAATTTCAAATTAGTTTTAAACAGCCGCCCATTTCCTAAACTCTACAATGACTCAGAGCAAACAGCCTGAGACAAACCATCAGCGCACAAGACAAAACATGGGGACAGCCCGTGTGTGTCATGCTGGCACTGCTGCTGCTGTCTAAGCTCTTGCGCAGACCGAGGTGACCACATCCAACTCTGAATCCATCCTCTGAGAGGGGACTTGTAGAATAAGCACCGAAGACTTCAGTTTAGCAAACCTAATGGTGGAATAAAGGCTTGGGAAGTGGACAAGGGAGTTAATGCATCTGTTCGTTCTTGCTCATTTAAAAACAAGGGCTAAATGAAGAGCTCCACAAAATGGTTTCAGATATGCATAATTGAGTCTAATAAATGTTTTAGTGTTTTATTAGTAATTCTTAGAGTAGAACTCCACTGTAATGGAGTATTACAGTCTTCATTATATAATCTTGTCTACTAAAATTTAGCTGACAATTCTATTTAATTTTTTTCTTTGGCACCTTGTTTAGGTTTCCATCCTAAGTAGGACTTTAAGATACACTTTGGCAGAAATCTTCCCTGAACAGAACATCCCATTTAAAAATTAATACCTTACTGGCCCTGCTAATCAAAGCTGGAAGGGTTTACATTAGTGTTTTAGAACCAGAGTGCATGGTTCATTAAAACCCAGCTTCACCAAACTTAAAAGAGATGTGAATGCAAATGGGTGCAAGGGAGACTGAGCTGCTATTACTTTTATTTCTTCTTTACTCCTACAGAACCTGATTCATTTACACTGCAACCTTTAAACCTGACGTTTTTAATTTGGTCCACTACATGTAATAACAAAGTTATCTCTGCTGGTTTATATGTTCCCATGTTAAAGGAGAATACAAAACACTCAAGGGCCATTCTTGTAAATTAACACCATTCTGCTTTGACTGCCTCACACAATTCTACTAGACTCTGAACAAGTAAATTCTAAAATTCTAGTGCAAGCAGTGATCCAATTTAAAAAATGGTATAAAACAAGATTGCAATATACCTAGCCAAAGAGATACAGATCATATACTAGAGAATATGATGAAGATATAAATTCTGCTACTTAAACTTTTGCAGATCATCTCTGAATTTCTCTCGTAAATCCAGAAATATCACTCATGATGTACAGATCTCTGATACTACTTTCACTACTGTAGATTATCATGATGTTTCTTCCACATATTTCCCACTACGTGAAACTCCAATCTACGTTTGTTAAAGCTGAAATAACTATTCTTTGCAAGCATCCTGTTGACATCAACAAAGGGCTCAGCTAAACTACTTAGAGATTGCCTCTGAAAACAAAACCAGCACAAACCATGAACATTTAGGACCCCAATTTGCCTTTGTCAGTGGAGTTATCTAGTACACAATCCTTGTCCATCCTGCAAGCATTCCACCCCTCTGATGGAGCATTCAATTTCCGAAACAAGGATCTTGACTGGATCGAGTCACCTCTACACTGTTCAGCCCCTCAGAGCTGCCTCCACATCCAATCTGTTACCACCCTGAGGCTGATTTAGCTATGCAGATTTACTTACAAAACGTAGGATGTTCCTTCACATTCGGAGGAGACTCTTTCTCTGCTGTGCTCCAGCTAGAATGGGATCAGACAGGGCTCATGCAATATCAGTTACAGCAGATGGATTTGTCACTGACTGGGCAGAATAAAGTTAGCAAACATTACAGTAATTAAGTACCTCATTTATTGCTCAGTGTCTAGATCTGGCTCCCTAGTTTACTTTGATATGTTCTAGCAGAAAGAATTCACGATGTCCAGGAGCACTAATGATAGAACAACTCCTTAAACTCACTTTATTTTGCATAGTTTTTAATTATAATTTGTCTACTATATGTGTTAAGAATTATATGATTAATTATGAAAATAATCCTCACCAACCAGGTGCCAACACATTGATTTGTTCCCATGTCAATAGTCCCTTTGCAATTTCCCATATGCAAACAATTCTTAACATAAATATATTGTTTTTATTTGTCTTCAGTTAAAGTTGCCAGCTCATTCTAGAAGACAAGGTGACTTATGTTTCAGCACACTTAGTATGCAACTCACATCGGGTGTGGTTCTCAGGTCTACATTTTTCCTGGCTGTATTTCTGTAAAGTTAAGTGTTGAGTTTTTCATTTAAGCTCCCTGACTCAATTGGGCAAATTGTGATATAAACCCTTTGCCAGATGAAAATTTTATCCTTTTGATAGCCAGCATGAACAAAAATTACTTTATTAGTCCAAAGACAAAACAAATTCTTATCTAAAATTTTCTAAACCTTATCTAACTGAACTTCAAATGGAGTCTGTGCCATCTGTGGCTAGTGGAGAGTTCTCTCTCCAGTGAAAACTGCCTACTTTGAATGCTTCCATAGCTTTGATCCTCTTTCTTTCTGTGAAAGAAGTGCCAAAGGTTTGTGCTGCCACACAGAAGGACCTCGACAGGCTGGAGAAATGGGCTGACAGAGTTACCACATGAAGAACAAAGATACAAAATCCTCCAAGTGGGAAAAAAATAATCCCAGGTACCCGGGTACGCTGCAGAACCACCAGCAGGAAAACAACCTTGCAGAAAAGAATCTAGAGGCGGGCATTGTGCTGAACACAAGCCAGCAATGAGCCCTTGTGGCAAAGGTGGGTGGTGTCTGAGTAGCACACCTCCAGCAGGTCCTTGGAGGTGATCCTTCCACTCCACCCAGCACAGGTGAGGCAACACCTGAGATACTGTGTCCACTTGTGGGCTGCCCTGCATGTGAGAGGCCACAATGGAAAGTCTATCAAACGGTTGTAAAGATGATGAATGGACCGGAGCATCTCCTCTGGGAGGAAAAGCACAGAGCTGTGCATGTTCAGCCTGGGGAAGAGGAGCCTCAGCAGAGAATCTAATCAATGCATATGAGTGCCTGAAGAGAGGGGGTACAGAAGATGAGCCAGGCTCTTTTCTGTGGCAGCCAGTGTGGTGACCAGAGGCAATAGGCACAAAATGAAACCCACGAGGTACTGTCTGAACATAAGGAAGCAATTCTCCTGTGAGAGTGACCAAGCACTGGCACCAGTTGCTTGTTGCTTGCACTCTGTGAGGTTGTGGCATCTCCTCATATTTGGAGATATTCAAAAGCTGTCTGCATACAGTTCTGGGCAAGCAGCTCTAGGGGATGCTGTTTGAGCAGAGATGTTGGACCAGATGACCTCCAGAGGCCCCTTCCAACCTCAGCCATCTTATGATTCTATGAAAAAAAGAATCAGTAACAGCTTCCCTTGCTGCTTGGAATTCAGACTGGATTTCCACATACGGTCACGACAAACCAGTGGAGAGGTAAGATTAATAGAGCTTTTCCAGGACATCAAGTTCTGACTCCAGCTACTAAAGGTAAGAAAGTATTATTAGATGAAGGTACAAGATTAATCTGTGTGGTGGATTAGCCTTGGCTAACAGCCAAACCTCCACCCCACTGCTCATCCTCCTGCTTCCCCTCCAATTATTAGGAGGGGGGAGAAAATAAGACATTAAAACAATGCCCTTTCCCTAGCCCCTCTACCCCCCATTCCACATCTACAGTTATTTCCTTCCCTCTCAACTTTTCCACCTTTACTCCTCCCTGAGACACACCAGAGGTTGGGGAATGATGTTTGGGGTCAGGCCCTAACAGCTCCTCTTGGCTACTGCTTCCTCATCCCTGTTTTCTCTGCTCCACCATGGGCTCTGCATGGGTTGCAGCTGCTTTAGGCTATATCCACCTGCTTTGGCAAGGGGGCAGCTCATGGGCTGCAGCCTGGATAACTGCTCTGCCATGGAGAGCCTCCTGTTCCTCTGACCTTGTGTTCCCTCCTCCTTTCCATAGGGCACTTTTTGCCCCTTCTTAAACATATTTTCCCCAAGGCACCTGCACCCCAGCTGTGAGCTCAGCTGTGCCCAGCAGCCCCAGCCTCTCCTCACAGGGGCCCCACCACAGCCCCTGCTACTGCCAGTGTGGCCTAATCTACCTCATTTGGGGTTTTACCCCTTTTCACCTCCAACTTTTCAATTATTGTTTTCATCAGAATTACTCTTATAGTGTGGCACACTGTTGAATCCAGACATCAGGGTTTGTAGTTGTCTGTTTCATTCGTTTCTCCTTTAACAATAGAAGTTCAAAAGCACAAGAGTTATGGAATAGCTGTAAGCAACAAGGGACAGAAATAGCATTTACAAGGGGACAGTCTTACAAAGCTCAGACATCTGTCATGGTGCTATCTTAAGCAGCTAGGACAGACCTTCAGTGTGCAAGCCCAGAGCATCAGCACTGTGAACAGAGTACAACAGGATGCTTTGGGTGGGAAGGGATCTTAAAGATTGTTTAGTCGCAATCCCCCTGCCATGGGCAGGGACACCTTCCACTAGACCAGGCTGCTCAAAGCCTTGTCCAACCTGGCCTTGAACACCTCCAGGGATGAGGCATCCACAACTTCTCTGGGTAACCTGTTCCAGTGCCCCATCACCCGCCCCAGAAAAGAATTTCGTCCCAATATCTCATCTAAACCTACCCTTATTATTAGACATACTCTTCTAAGTGTACAAGTCAGAAACAATTCTTTGCAGAAAAAACAACTCATTAGAAATGGATGTTGTTTAACTGTATAACAAAGGAGGAGAAAGGACAGTTCTCTGTTGCAGGAAGAGATTAATCTTTTAGAAACTGACAGCTATAATTACTAGTTTCACTTTATAGTAGTCTTGCAAAAGTCAATAGAACTATTTGCACAAGAAAATGAGCAAATTTTTTTATTAAATCTCATTTGATTGTTCAGGTTTCACTCATTTCTTTATATCCGTCAGTGTATTTTTTTTCCACCCAAAACACAGAATTCCAGGGCTCTGAACATTCTACAAGTTACCAAAGCCATTAATCTGCCCTAGCAAGATTAACAATGAAGAGAAATCAATAAATTAAATTATCTCTTTTCAGCTCAATCCCTTTTATTTGGTCACACAAAACTGTTGATTGAAGAGTGCACCAATGCACATTATGAACTTAATATCATGCAGATCAAGAAAAATTGATGAAAGTTCTTTTACACGCCATATATATATATCCCTACAATTGATTTCCATTGATTCAGGTCTGTGATTTCTGATGGTTATTACATATTTCAAATAAGCATAGTAAAAATAAAGACCTCTTTATGTGTCTATAGGTCTATTAGTTTCATGATGAATGTTTTATAAACGTATTACCCCCCCAGGCGCAGAAGTCAAAGCTAGGCCTTTTCCCACAGAGAGGGAGCTGTAAAACCCAGGATACACAGCCATGCCACACTTGGAGCACAAGGATTTGAGTACTGTATGTCAGTGACAACTTCTAGGGCAGAGAATTGAATTCCTTTTCTCATTCCCTAACAGTCCAGCAGTGAGACACTCTCCAAGGAGATGGGACCGAGAAGAGATGGAATTGAAATCCTTTTCCTTGAGAAAGTAGAACTAAGTCTTCTGAATCCTGGATAAGTGCCTTACATGCAACATTGAACTACATGAAAGAGGAAACCTAGTTAGGTCTTTCTGTGCCATGAAGCAAACAAATCTTTAAATTATCTGATCTTCATTATTTGGAAGAAACTAATTAAGCACTTCTCTTCAGGACACAGTTTCCAAGTCAGTGAAGTTTGAGCAGAGGCAATTTAAGATGCATATTGCTACATTCAAAATCTTGAGAAGAAAACACACCTTATATACGGAACTAAGGGGTTTTTTTCTTAGGCTAGAAGGGGCAAACAAGGAGATACTTTTGAACGTTAACATGGTATAAAGGGCCGTGTCAATCCTATTATAGAAAATAGGTAGAAGGGTGAGCTCAGGTGATAACACTTGTTAGCTGGAGTGCCTTTGGGATGTCTCATAGCGTCCCTGGGGTTGGACCCTCAGGAGCAGCACTGGCCAAGGCTTCTCATCAGGCCCAATGTCCTTAGCAGCATCTTAGTATCTCACCTTTCTGTACAGTGACAGCTAAGCTCAAAGATAACCGGGGCCTTTCCCTCATATGTGACCTGTTGCATGCACAGGTGAGGCTTTGAGGTTCTACAGCTATTTCAGTGGCCTCCTGCCCAGCCTGACTCCCCATAATGCACCCAGCTGTCAAATGAAAGCTTCCTGATGAGTTTAGGCTTCCACTGACATTTTCCCTAGAGGAAGGACATCATCACTACCTGTAAGCAACTTTTATTTCGGAGGTGACAGGAACTAAACTGTTAGCGTTAGAAACATGAACTTTAGTTCCTATGTTATGGATATCACTTGTCATATATTGTGAACTACCTAAGCGGTGCTTGTGCTTTTCAAGCAACTCTTAACAGTACTTAAATCAGACAATGAAATAAATGTTGCTGCTGCCAAACAAGAGATTGGCCAGAAGCATAAGCTTAGATCAGTAAAACCTGGATTAATCACAAATCTACGGCTCAGTCTACTAGTGCAAAGCTAACTAGAAAATAACATAAAATAGAGAGAAAGAAGGAGAACTTGATCAGTGTTGCTGGCTTAAGTCCTGTGCTGAGGCCAGTGACTGCCACCTCCCCTGATCCAGCTTCAGCTCTGGGGGTGGCCCTGCTGGGGAGGAGGTCACACACACAAGGCCCCTGTCTGCCAGCCACTGCCTGACAAACCATAGCCATTTGTGTGCAGCTGGGGGCCACTGCCAGGCTGCAGTTGGCAGCTCAGGAGAAGGAAACTACTGAGGAGAAGAAAACCCCACCATGAGTATCACTCTCCTCCTGCTGAGGACAGCAGGATGCTGGCTCTTTGTCACAACACGTCCTACCCCTCTGCTCCAGGAGGCAGGAAGCTGTCAGCCTGCGTTGTCCAAGCTACATTGGAAGGACAAGCACGATACCCAAGGAAAAAGATCTGTATTTGTAGACTTTTCTTATTTGTGTTAAAAAAGGTTTTTTTAAACTTTTTCAATCAACATGGACAATGAGTGTTGGTATTCCTGCAACTGGACTAATAATAAATGTAGGGTGTATTTTGATTAGACTTTTGAAGTATTCACTGGCCTAACAAAAAATTCTTAGTTCCATATACATATATACACATGTATAATGTCTTCCCTTTTGGCAATAAAGAAAAAATAAATTTGACTGCCTCATCTGCTGCTTCTTGCTTGGAGGAGTTTTCTTTTAGCTTTTTGGCCATAAGGGATCTTATTCCATCTTCCTGACTGCTTCTGTGAAGAACACCTTCATAAGGGCAGTGGTCTATTACAAGGACCAGACGCAAAGACCTGAGTCTAAATAGATTACCTGTGACTACTTGGGAAGGGTCCAAAAGGAGCAGGAATTGAACTGAGATCATGTCTGCACTCAACATAAATTCACCCTAACTGTCAGAGTAGTACTTCTCCATAGTACTTTTCATCCCTGGGGTTTCCAAGGCACTTTACCTATGAAATCTGCGTGTTAATTATTCATTAAATTCTGAATTCATCTTCTTGATCTTTGATACACAGTAGCTATTCTATAGGACACAGCAACAGCCAGTAGAGAGCATGAGCAGAGAAGTAAATTGTTAATTATACTAAAAGTGAATAGTAAGGTAGAACATAGTTACACGGCTGAATGTACTTTCCAGCTTAAAAAACAGCACCTTCAGCAACATAATGCCTGTGAAATTGTCCTATATATCAATTTGTTAATAAAAAAGTGTATCCTATTGAATCACTGACTTTTTACAGTACTTTGTACTTGATGGCCATAAAGCTCTTAAGGGCCATGACCTACCAGTAAAACCCTGCAATGAAAATAATCTTTCCCTTAGATTAATTCATAATGAAACTCTTCTATTTTGACATTTTGAAATAATTTTGATACCTGGAATTGGGAACTAACTGAAACTTTCTCAGAGGCTACAAATTTCCATTAGAGAGACAAATTTTCAAGAACAGTAATGAGTACTTGGCATTTAGTACAACTGCATTTTAGTATGATTGGACATGCTCCGGGAGAAGAAAAATACCATTTTCCCCTCCTCAGTTGGAAGAAAAATGACAAAGAAGAAAGCTGCAAAAGAAGCCCACAATGCCAGCTTTGTCAGGGAAAATTTACATCTGTACAGTTTTAAAGCAAAAGGCTTTCTGCATTCTTCCATTTCTGACTTTCATGTCTGTGCTGGCAATTTGCCTGAAGGACTGATCCTCTGACAGAATTACTGTCAGGGAGGTCGGCTGTAAATTTCAATCAGTCAGTACAGGGCACAAGGAAAACATTGTCAGGAGTATTTTCCTGCAACTTGGCACCAGATATAAACACTGAATGTACGGCTCTAAGCATAAATCTTCAAATAGTAATTCACCCTGGAAATCAATAATTTTAAATTCTCACTGCAGTCTGCTATTTAAGTACAAAATCTCCACAGAACTGCTTTTCTGTGTTGTGGAGAAAACTTTGGTCACATTTATTGGATCCAATGAACATCTCAGAAAAGAGAAAGCAAACATTATTTTATTACAGATATTAAACCTCAGGACTTACTGGGAAAATGACTTGCTAAGCAGTCAATTAAGAGGAACCAGGATTATAGACATAAGAATTATATTGGACACCCATGTAAATTATATCTAAAATAAGACTATTTTTGGTGTTGCCAGCTCATAGATTTTAATCATGGGGCTTTATCTTAAAAAACTTTAGATTTTATATTGTATGAAGACACCAGAACATTACTACTGGTTCATATTAAGTTTAAAAAGTAAAGCCAGAGGGAAAAAAAAAGAAAAAACCACCAAAACCAAAACCAAAAGCAAACAAAAAAAACCAATAAGCACACTTTATATTCCTAACCCTTCTGGTTACAGGGAGAAGCTTGAAAATGGGCCACAAAGGCAGAAGGGTGAAAAGGATATTGTCAGAAGGCATATATCTGAAGGCATTCTGACACATCTAAATGTATCATCACAAGTAACCCGATACCAAACTCAAGTCATAATTTTCTGAGTCCTGACAGGTTATTTAATAGGTGAGCCCTATTCTGCTTTCGGCAAGTTTCCAGACATCTTCACTGCAACACACTGCGTGTGCTGGCTGAGCAGGGAGTTTGGTTCAACTGCGTAGGGTCACCTCTATGTCCCTTTGGGAAGACACAACCTCAAATAGGAGAAGTGGAATTGATAATTCTGGGTCAATTTGAGTGAGAAATTGTAACAAAGCATTGCAGCACAATCCCCCAGCACAGGCAGCAGTGTATCCTTCTGACCCCTGTAACTCTGAGGGTGGGGCCATCATCTTTTAGCTGCTTATGCATTCTCACTCAAAGACTGAAAGGGAAAAGAGCTCAGGCAGAAAGCTAAAGGCAGCACACATAAATCCTCACAGGTCGAAACACAGCCCTCCCAGTGCAAGGGAGCTCAGAATCAGGTTCACACAAGGTCTGGATGTCAGTTTTTGAAAGAAATTCTCATCGTTTTCATATGGGTTCCCATGGTACTGTACAGTTAACTTCAGTCCTGCTCTGCTGACACAAACCTAAGTCTTATGATAGCAGGATAAGCAAACTGCTTTCGCTTCTACTTACCACTTAAGACAAAAATAACTTCTGTGGTTCATTCTGTCCTGTGGGCACAAAAGTCTTGTCTTGCTTGGTGCTTTGCGGATTCAGAAAACACAAACTGAAACAGAAAGACTGTTGCTATTGCAATAAAAGGTCTTTTACATCCTCTGCTGTTTTCCAAAAAATAATCAGCTACTATTGGATATAACAAGAGCTAGGACAAAAGCTCCAGACCTAAGTGTCCCTATAACAACAAAGAATGCACAGACAGGATGGAAAAAAGGAGATACTTTCATTAAGGATCATCTTCCTCCTTCAGGGCTGGGGACATAGAGGGACTTTGCAGTGTTGGGACAGGATCTTCAGCAGGCCAAAGCCTCAAAATGAAATTATACCCCTTCTTCCACTGTGCACCTCCTGTTGACACAAAACTTTATTAGGACACAATTAAAATATATAACTATTGGTAGTAAAAAATCATCTAGAGAGGAAAAAAGGATTTTATTAAGTCTGTTAACAGGCTCATTCCTGCCAACAATATATTTCCATGGAGAGCATGAACTGCAGGGTCCTTATGTAGGTTCTCCCAGCCCGTCTTGCCCTACACTCCAGTGTGCTCCCTGAGAGTGCATGGCCCAAGCTGTTCTGGAGAAAGACACATACTACCTCTTCCCTTCTTACGGCTCCCATTTGAAACAGGCTGCAGCAGCAAAATACCATTTTCACCCCCAGCTACACCAAGGAGGGTGGGGGAGGGTCTGTTGCTGTTTTTGTTTGTTTATTTCTTTGTTTTCCTTTAAGCAAAACAAAAAGGAGTATTTGCCATTACCAGAAAACACAAGGAAGGGGAAGAGCTGGTATTTCTCACACCAGGAGGAACCAGTGGGGTGTTTTTTTGCTTGAAAGACACGTGTCTGCCAAGGAAGGTGGGAACCTCCCTTGGAATGGAGAATATAACCCTCTTCCCTCCTAATTACTATAATTTTGAAATTAAGGGGCTTTCAGGCAAAGATAAAGGAAAAAGAGTAACAGCTCTTTACTAGTATGTATAACAAGGCAAACAAACAAACAACAACAGCAACAACAAATGAAACCAGAAACCCATGAACAGCCTCCCCTTGGTGCACTCACGGTCACAGCCGCCAGGGGCGCTGTTGGCTCCCGGCCGGGCAGGGCAGGGCCCCGCGGCTGCAGGGGGCGCTGTGGCGCAGGCTCAGCTGTCTCTCTTTCTCCTGTGGTGATGGCGGGCACAGCTGGCAGGAAAAGATGGAAGAGGAGCTTCCTTTACAGCCTCACAAGGGCAGCCAATCCTGGTGCCCCTCCGGATGGCGAGAGAGCTGTAGCAGGAACCTTGGAACAGCAGCTGGGGACAGCAGGGGTTGGCTCACCCTGCGAGTGACAAACAAAAGGCAGCAGAGACCCCAGGGCCATGCCTGAAGCTGGGGGAATCTGCTGTTGGGTTACTGTGTAGCAAAAACCCCTGAAACAGCAGAGAACAGCGGGGGCTGGGCGGGGGATCGCTCCCTGGGTGTCTCTCCAGAGATAGCTGGTCCCTAGGCCCAGGCTGTACACAGGGGATGCCCCCCCCCAACAGGGAAAGGGGTGTTCCTGGGTCTTGGTGTGGCATTCACTGGCTCTGGGCTCCCAAGTAGCAGAGAGGCAGGGAAGCAAATCAGTAAGCTCCAGTCACAATGCCGAAGAGAAAAGGAGAAAAAACGGGCAAAAACCCAAGCGCCAGCTGTATCTCTCATGAGAGAGATCACAATGCTTGGCTCCCAGGGCCAAATCCTCCGCCTGAAGAGAAAGACAACCACCCCTCGCCTCACCCCAACTCTCACAGGAAATCTCGGGCTGGCTCTCACCGATGGCGATGCTCCCAGAGCCGGAGGGACGTGGAGGCAGCAACCATCCCGGACACAAAACAGAACCAAAAAGGCCCAGAAGTGGTGTGGGATAGAAAACATCCCCAAGACATGGGGAGAGAGAGAGGTCCCAAGTAATTACAGTCTCATGCTGGGTCCCAGCCTCAGGACACCATTTAAGTGGAACAGGAGTCCATTTTTTACAGCATGGTGCTATGAATTGCTAGTGACAGTATTGCTATATGCAGTACTTGAATTAGGAACTAGAAATAAATTAAACTGCTTCACCCTTTGTGTGACAGAGTTCATGAAAAATCACTGCAAAAGCTAGCAGAATGCAGGCAGAACTTTCTGAAGAATGTTTTCCCTGTGTTTGCAAGGTGAAAGCAAGCTTGGTAACAAAATAATGTTTATATTATTTTCTTATTATTAAGGAGCTCAGTTATTGAAATTTTGGAATAAAGTCCACATCAAACCTCTGATTAACCTCCAAATAAATCCATTAAGGGACTAATTTATCACAGTGCCATTTTGCCACTTGGCCAAGTGTCAATAGGAGACAAAAAAATTACAGTGAATAACAGGAAAAATCTGTAACACTGACTCCTTTTTATTTCCTTTGCATCACTATAAAGATGACTTCGTGTATTTTGAATGAGGTTAATAATAAACCATTTTCTCTCTTCTTCTTAAGTATTACGTGGTTGTGACTAGGTTAAATCCCAAGGGACAAGATAAGGTTCTGCTGTAAAACTTCTGGTGCAATATTCAGGCAGTCAGAGGTGTACAGGCCATGATTTACTATTAATGGGACACCTGAAAAAGGTTAGTTAGAATCAAATATGATTTGGAGGACAGAATCAAGCCTACTGTGTTCATTCCACCCTTAACAGTAAGTAAACAGATCAGTCAGAAACAGAGATCTGATAGGATGTGTCTACATTGAAAAGTAGTGTCATGCAACAGGAGGGATTTGTAGAATGAATTATTTGGTGCTGAGAACATGATATGTATCCACAGTATTTGATTTTTGAAGGTTTTGATTCAGTCTACCTCTGGTCTGGTCAACAGAGTAAACATTTCCTCATGGCTGGAGCACACCTTGGATTTCATTTCAGTTAACACAGGCCGAAACTTCTCCACAGTGCAACTCCAAGCATGGTAAGCAGGAACTTACAGATTTGGATTCACATCCAATGCCTGTTCCTTCTTTGAATTCAACCATTAATGTGGCTGCTGCCTCAGAGTCTGTCAACTAAGAGGTTCTGGCATGCATGGGAGTTTCTTGGCCATGTTCATGGCATAGCCAATGCTACTTCCTCTTTGGAAACTTGTCTTCCTGCTGTGCTGGGATTAAGGGATATTAAAAAATTTTGCTTGCAAAGATCACAGGTTGGTTTCTGCATCTATGCAACATGTTATGCTCCTGAAAGAGAGAATTTACAACCAGAGCTGCAGGATTGCAATGCACAGGTGTGAAAAAAATAGTTTTATCCAAGATTCTGTAAATCTAGAATGTTATTTTAGACAATGAGATAAACAAATTGAGTATTTAGAGGTCTCAGATTAATACTCCTTGGGGGAAAATACAAGTTATGATGCAGATACAGCTGAGAAGCTTAGTCATTGCAAAGTTTTAAAAAACTATTAGACTACAAACAAAATTTCAATATTTTTTAAAATATAAGAAAACATAAAGTCAAAAACATTTTAGAAATTAAGGGACATGTTCCAAAGTTGAAAAAAAATTGTGGCATCTCTGGTGTTTTGTTGGAGTTTGGGAGGGGCGGATTTTTTTCCCTATTCTGTTGCTAGGTAACCAACAATCGGATACTTAAGGACCATTTACTCTTACAAAGGAAACAAAAGATTTTGGCTAAGGTGAAGGAGGGGAGGAGAGATCTGATGATTGGTAACAGAGGCACTTGCAAGCCGAATTGGGAAGAGAGAGCAGTGGAAAAAGCTGCTGTCTCCTTTTTGGCTGCGACTGCAGAAAAAGCCCGGCTCTGCACTGCTTTTTCTCTACCTGGTGGGTGAGCTTTCGTCTGGGGAAAGGGGCACGGGATTCCAACCCCCTTCTCCCCTCTGGGAGGTTGCATTTCCCAGCTGTGCTGCAGTGGAAGGAGACCCAGCTGTCACCGCCCCACGACCCCGCCTGCCACAAATGTGGAGTTTCTGCCACCTTTTGCTGGCTACCCTGGGTGAGCCAGTCCTGCCATTCCATTTCCCTGCTCTGAGCTCCCTGCCCAGCCCGTCCTGCTGTGCGCCATCCTTGCCCAGTCCGTCTGCCATTACGCATGTGACACAGAGCTGACCTCGTGCCACAGTGCCACCTGCAGCTGCACAGGAGTCACTGCACCTGCCCTGCCTGGCCAGGAGCCAACAGCGCCCCTGCTGGGTGTGACTGTGACTGTGCACCAAACGGGAAAGTGCCTGGCAGCCCAGAGTTTTTTGGTTTTCTTTGTTGTTACTGTTGCTGTTATTGATTGTTTGCCTCGTTATAGGTACTAGTAAAGAGCTGTTATTCCTTTTCCCATATCTTTGCCTGAAAGCCCTTGATTCCAAAGTTATAAAAATTTGGAGGGAAGGGGGTTCACATTCTCTATTCTAAAGAGGGTTCCCACCTTCCTTAGCAGACACCTGTCTTTCAAACCAAGACATGTTTCTATGTCTGTTCTGAAAAAAAGAGAAGTAGGTATTTTTAAATACTACCTTAAGAAATTCCTAGCTGCCTTTTAAAAAAAATTCTAAGATAATAGGGGAAAAAAAAAAAAAAAAGAAAACAAAAAAGGCTGCCTGTACCCAGGGATTTAAGCATAAAGCATTTCTTTATTGGACTGCTGTGCTGCTCCTTGCTCTAAAAAACAGATCAGTTTTCATTTTTTCCTGAAACATTTTTTTCTATACCAAAGTCAGCATTCAGTGACAGATTATTTAAATCACAAAAATTTAATTAAATATTTTACTTCTGCAACTTTACATTGCCTGTCATTTCCTATTTCTGTCCACACCACTCACCTCCTACATGCTGCACATCTTGCTTTTGAATCCTCCTAAAAAGCTCCAATTAATTTATTCATCGTTGTTAGTACTGTATATGTCTTCAGGTTTAAAATGCATGAAGAGTCAAAATTTAATTTGAATTTGTCTTAATCTTGGCATCTGTGGATCTTATAATCAAGCTAAAGAGTAAAGATATAATCAAATTTTCTCTAGCATGACTAGAGAAGTAGTCTTGACTATAGCAGTGTTGTCTTGTAGAGAATAATACTTCTCTGACAGAGAAGACTCCTACACCTGTGTCCATCTGTAATGCCCCTTCTTCGTCTTCTCCCTACCGCTGTCACAGAAGTGATGATATCTCTGAGAACTTCTTTTCGTGCACAGTTGCTACAGAAGTTGGGTTATATAGCAACAGGATTTGTTGCAGAAATGTACAATCAGTTTGGTTTCCCTGACATGCATGCAAAGATAAAGAATGTAAATTTGAGGTTACCATGTTTGAGCTTCAAGCATTTGCATGTACTTCCTCAATTTCTTTTTGATCCATAAGAAGCTGTGCAGTTTTGGCTACAGGTCAGCAAGAATGAAAAAAGGAAACACCTCTAAGAAATAGTCTGACTCTTGAAGCATAAGATAGATAATATGACCCCTCAAGTTTCCTTCCAGCACATTTCCTGTGGTCATTACAGTTTTGCACTGAATTCTCAGTTCTGGAAAAATTGCCATTATTGTGATTTTATCAACACATGTCCATGGGAAGTTTAATTATCACTCAATTATGATTCTATTATTCAATAATCAACAATGTGGGTCCTTAGCAGTTGAGGAGGGAGAGGTCAGAATTTCTTTTGTTCTTTAGAAGGCATTTGAAAGAGGAAGCCAAAATTACTACATTAACATCTCTTATTGAATCATCTATTTTGGCAATTTTTTTAGAGATATATTGCTTAGATCAATAGCTTAAAAGGAAGCTACTTTCAAATATGAAAAAAGAAATATTTCTTCTTGACCAAATGATACAGTATTTCATTTGGAATTTGTGAACATTTTATACATTAATTTTTTGTTTATATGAAGGCTTAAGAAAAGTCTCAAAGTATACATTTGTTCATTAAAATAATAAAAGGGGAAAAGAACAAAGCTATATTAAAAAAATCTTATCTCCATGGTAACTAAACACAGGCTAATTCTGTAACCAAATTTACTGGGAGGACAGAATAGATCATTACCTCTATATCACTTAATCAGAGATTAAGAAACCCCCCAATAGTTTATGATTTCTCAGTAAATAATAATGACCTGAATACAGAATTCTAAAACGTCACAAAAAACCCATAATTTCAAACATGTTTATATGATATCATCAAACATTTTCAGACAAGTACCTTTGTTTTAAACCTTGCAGAGGCTATTGGCAAAGAAGAAAACCTGTGAAGTTAATGATTACATTACTTTCAAATAAGAGTGTGATGTCTAAAGGTTAACTACCTCTGCTATAGAAGATATCCCCCCAAATTGCTTAGAGAGGATCAAAATTGTACTTAGTGTTTTGCACTGAGAAAAAAGTAGGAGATGTGTTTGATTGGCAGAAGTGCACAATGAGTGATGAGCTGCTCACCTTTCCTACGCACCACCTACCAGTGCTCCAAACATATGAGAACTTACAGGGGATCTGAATTCTTTAAAATGCCACAGAGAGCAAATGCCTGAGATCAGTAAAGGGGCAAAAAAGATCCATCAGAATAATTGCTATCAACAGGCAAGAAAGAAACATTAGATTAATTTCTTTGTCCATTTAGTATTTGACCTTTCAGTTGAAGCTACCAACAAAGGCTTCCATCTAATGGCAATTTTGGTGGCAGTTTCTGTGACATGCCCATCCATCTACAGCCTCCTACCACTTGCATCTTCCCAATAGCTGAATTCCCACTTCATTGTGAGGACCTGGATTGCACTGAGCAACACATTTTTATGAGTTACTGCCTGTGCAGCCCTCACAGAGCGCCTGGACTTCTCTACTTCACTGTAATATATTGCCTGCTATCCTGTACTTTATGGAGCAAAATATTCATGTGCAGTATAAAAATTCTCCACCAAAATAAATTAGTTTAGTGATCATCACTTCACGGCACATTGCAAATGTCACTATTTCTTTTTGAAGATTTAATCTGCTATTTAATATGCAGAGTCTCTTTTTTTAGTTCTGGTACTGACCAAGCGGAATGAAAATGGTTCTTTTTTTTATTTTTTTTTTATTTTAACCATTTTTTGTATGGTCTCATCAGGCCTAATAGAAGTAAGTTATATATCTTACTTTATAACTAATATGCATTCGTTTAAATTCTTGATAAAATCCCATTAAGACATTTCTCAATTCTACTGTTGGCAAGTTTTCTTTCAATACTTCTAACAACCAGCTAATTATACATTATGTCAGATGTTGGACCTTTTTTCCTCAGGCTTGTTGTAAGATTGCCTAGATTAAACTTCATGCAATCTTAGATGTTACTTCTTATGTGGTCAGATACCATTTCCACTTACCAATGAATATTTCAGTATTTCATATTAAGTATTCATTGGAGCAGGAAATAAAATTATGCTGTTTTGCTTCCCTAGCAGGTACCCTAACTACTGGCCTGTGCAGCCCCAGCCTTTTCTGCTTTCTGTCTTTCACTTAATGAATTTTTAAGTAGTGTGTACAAAGTGGATTTACCACAAGACAATAAAACTTAAGGACTAGTGGAAAAACACTGTAGTCCCTAATACTTAAGTCAATGGTCTCTAAAAGAGGAAGGGGAGGGAAGATATACACTTAATCACATTAAATGACATCTAAATATGTATCAGGACTTCTGTCTTCCAAAAGCAAATGTCTATTTTGTCAATTCTGCCAGTATTTTTATATGATAGAAACTAAGTGATTTGAATGTACCAGAATTTAGGCAATGATGAGTAGAATTTAGTTGCAGACTCAGCTTCGGTGGCTGCAAGCCTAATGGATATTCCGTGAACATCAGTGGGAGCTAAGTGCTACACTGAAGCACTTGGAGGAGCATGCAAGTACATCTCCTTTTTGATGTATCCACAACAGGGTATTCAAACTCAACAGGATTTATCTGATTGCTACAGAGACAGCAAATAGTTTTCTGCTTCTTAAACAACCTCAGCATGAAAGTCATCCTTTGGAGCTCTGTGGAATTAATTTTCCACATTTCACTCATTCCTTTATGGGTGATTTCCAACTCTAGATGAAGTGCAAGTGATTTAGGACAAAGGAAATATACCGAGCTCTTGAATGAAAAAAGAATTTTCTCTGTGTTTAATTATTTCTAATTTTGATGACAAAAATCATGTCAAGTGAAGCATATTAAAAATTCAAAATAATTTACTGAGAACATGCTGTCATAATTCAAATCCATACTATCCGTGAAACAATGCCAGCGTCATCTCACATTACAATAGCAAGGCATTTTAGCACAGCATTTCAGAGGTTCTATTACAGTCTCCAAGAAGCAATAAACATCTTGAAGCAAATTTCATAAAAATTTTCTTTTTCAAAAGTGCAAAATGAAATAAAGTTTTGAGAAGACAGGCTCACTGAGGTATCTATGGCATTACGAAAAGGAAGATGTGAATTTGTTCTCTCACTCACCTCACCGGATAAGGCTAAAGCAACACAGTCAAGATAGGAAACACTCCAGCTTTCTTTAGTGCACAACTAAAACATAGGGCTGGGAGAGAGAGACTGCCCAGAGTCAAACCTACCCTGCATATTGCAAGGGACTGTGTGATAAGGAGATAGTAAATTGAGCAAAGAAAGTTGGTTTTACAAACAAAAGAGGAAACACCTATAGATTCACCACACAAATCTGCTGAAGCCTAACACAGGACTGAGTGACTGATAGTTATGCCAAAAGCCTCCTTGGTTGCCTAACTGCCATAAGGCAGACAGCTAAAACTTCATGGACAGAAGATCCTGGAAAAGCCATCATGCTTGAAACAACAGATCTGCAAGAAGTCAGTCCAGCTTTACAGTGTGAAATACTATTTATTGCCAAGAGGCAGTCCTCTTAAGAAGTGGAAGACAATGAACACCTTATTCTCTACCTCTGCACAAAACCAGTCACATGTGAAGCATCTTGGCATTAACAGAAAAGATGGCACTAGTAGGGGTAATAGTAGTAAAAGCTAGTAATAAAAGAGGCAAAAGAGCCTCCCATAGAGTGCACTCACTGAGTAAACAAGTTCAATTAAAAATTGACCTTTTCCTAACTGAACAACAGAGAAAGCACATATTTGACACTTAATGCCATTTGTTTTTAAGAGGAAAAGGGAAAAAAAGCAACCTGACATCCATTTCTCCCTAGAAATCAAGGAGAACTGGGTCTGGAAAGGAAGCTGGAGTTCTAAGCAAGTGTCAGGGAAGTGAAGAGAGATGGCCATCGGGCAAGTTCAGTTCTCAGCTGCTGTATGAAAAGAATTGAGTGGTGTCTCATTAACTCAGAGCAGCCATGCCTGGAACACCTGATTAGCCTGGCTGGAACAAATAGCATCCAGAAAGAGAAGTGATGAGGAAGAAGTTTTGCAGAAAAGAACTTGACACTGCACGCTCTGTTCTTTCTTTTCTTGGATGCAGAGGTAAACTTTCCCTGTGAGAAACTTGACAAAATATAAAGGGGAAATCTCTCCACACTCAGGTAAAAGAAGAAAAACATTTACTATGCCATGCATTCCTCTATTTCTGGCAGGCAAGAACTGGATAGGTTCTCTTGGATCTGTATCAGCCTTCTATTGCACATTGTGAGTACCTGCAAGAATATGGCTCTTCTTTTAGAACACTATACATTTTAGTTTTAAAAATTCCATTCGTGGATTATACCTGCTGTTTTAGACTGAAGACAGTAGTTGAATCCTAAAGTTAACAGTGCAGTTAATCTATTCCTGCAAACTATTTAAAAAAAGGTGCAGCCATCTTCTAAAATGTTCATCCAAGTAAGGTCTTTATTTATTGCTGGTGGTTAAGTTGTATAGTTGGGATTCATAATTAAATTATTCCTTTGTCTAACTCACAGCCTTAAAGCCATTTCAATATCCTCACATGAGTTTCAAGTTTTATGTGACTTAAAGACATTTTCCCATTCCTATTCAGGTATGTGCTCTAACAGAGCATTCAAAAAAGTTATCAAACAACTCTCGCAGAAAAAAGTATATATTATAGCTTTCATTATATTTCTGTAGAGAGGGGGAAAATGTCTATTTTACTTTTTGAAAATAGACTTAATTGAAAGGAACTTTCTTTTTGGCACCTTCCTTATCTGGACTATCCAAGTATTCCTAATTATACACACACACAGACAAGCAAAGAATTTTTTTTCTTTTGTATGTCAGTAAACAAAACGTAAGACAGAAAAGAGAGAGGAAGGAGGACTTATGACATAAGATAACAGGATGTGCAAACTCTTCAGATCTTTCCGGTTTTGTACTTGGGAATAGGAACGACTCCTACAAGTGCTGCAGTTAATGCTAGACTTTATGCAGGTAAGATTAGGGGACAAAGAGAAAACATTCGAAGGTTGACAGCTTATAGTGATGGCATTACCTTTCTTCCTCAGGATAGCTTGAGTTGTGTGCCAGAGCTTGAATCTTCCCTCTAATTACTTGCTGACCCAGTGAACAAAACACATTGGTCACACATCCAAATCTTTCATGCTGTGATTTACTCTTCTTTGCAGCACTATGCTGGGCCATTAGACAAATCATCCATAGCACTTTCTAAGACCATGAGTCAGTGAGTTGGATTACTGCCAATTCAGAAAAGTCCTGCTAAAACTAGCTTTTAAAAGTTATTTAGCAGAGCTCCTGAATTTCTAAAATTATCAGGACCAGAATTTAAAGGTTCCACATCATTTACAATGGCCTTTGGTACCCTTTTGGAAAGCAAAAAAAAAAACAAAAAAAAAAAAAAACAAAAACAAACAAAAAAAAACCCCACACTTTTAAAATAACTTATTGCAAAAACCCCTGTAAGAAATATTTGCTACATATAAGGTATCTCCCTTTTCATGGGCCCTCCTGGCAGCCTGGAGGGCCAACCCTGTCCTGAAGGGCATCAGGCACAGCATCACCAGCCAGGCAAGGGAGGGGATTGTCCCACTCTACTCTGCACTGGGGCAGCCTCACCTCGAGTGCTGGGGGCAGCTTTGGACACCACAATGTAAGAAAGACATTAAAGTGTTAGAGAGTGTCCAAAGGAGGGCAACAAAGATGGGGAAGGGCCTTGAGGGGAAGCTGTGTGAGGAGCAGCTGAGGGCACTTGGTCTGTTCAGCCTGGAGGAGACTGAGGGGAGACCTCACTGCAGTTACAGCTTCCTCGTGAGGGGAAGAGGAGGGGTAGACACTGATCTCTTCTCTGTGGTGACCAGGGACAGGACTCAAGGGAATGGCCTGAAGCTGTGTCAGAGGAGGTTTAGGCTGGATTTCAGGAAAAGGTTCTTCACCCAGAGGGTGCTTGGGCACTGAATAGGCTCCCCAGGGAATTGATCACAGCGCCAAGCCCATCTAAATTCAAGAAGCATTTGGACAATACTCTTGGGCACATGACATGACTCCTGGGGGTGGTCCTGCTCAGGGCCAGATATTGGAGTCAATAATCCTTGTGGGCCCCTTTCAACTCAGCACATTCTGTGATTCATGACAAAAGTCACCATTTTTACTTGCAAACAAGACCATCTGCAACTCTAGATATAGCTAATCTTCACTTTTTTTGGCCTGTTTCGTTGCCATCAGGGCAGGGAAGGAGGCATGCCTACACCAACTACTAAAGCCATGAAAGGAAATCTTGGTTTATTTAATGTGGCCTGATCCTTGCAAGTACTAAAATAGTCTTTTGAAAAGAGAATTCTGTATATAATATATAATATAATTTATTATATACATACCACTTATTGCAATCAAAAAAATAAAATAAAATCCAGGCCTCCTAAAGTCTCATGCGGTATTCAGTAAAAAGAAGGTTTAGTTCCCCAAAATCAATACTATTCTTAATATTCAGAAGTTCTGCTGCAATAACAGAGATATGAAGTATGGCTGAAAGCACAAAGACCCAAGCTTGTGATAGAAAAGCAAAGCTAGGCTATTCTTTTTTTTCATATAAGCGGTAGTTTAGACTGAAACTATACTCTCAATAGAAAAGGAAGTGCTGGGGAGAAGTTTTTAAATCAGTATTCAGGCAGGGTTCTTCAGCATGACAATAGTGCTCTCACACATGGCTTCTAAGGAGCTGTTACAAATAGTTTTTTGCAAAGTACCACATTTTTGTATCACTTCTGGATACCTTAAAAACCCACCTGTATCATTAATACCTTGTTCTAAAACCTATAATAATCTATAATGATGAAAGATATGAACAAGGGAAGAAGAAAGCATTTAAATAACAAGTGTGCCATTTAGTAATGAGCAAATATATGTGGGCTTCTGCTTAATTTCTACTTGAAAATACAAGTCCTTACACTGTGATACTGAGCAATACTGGAGCAGGAAACATTTGTCTGTGCTACAGGAGTCCCAAGAGATGTAGATCATGATTGGACTCCATTACTGCTGACATTTCACAAAGCCATTAAAGGAGAGTGCTCTCATTCCTACCACTTACAGTCAACTATTGAGTAAATCTAGTCACAGGTGAAGAGCACAAATTTGGAATGAGATAAGGACAGGAAGGTTGTAGGGGCATTTGGGCTAGCATTATAATGGCTAACAGAAACATGAATACATATTAGATGTCTGCATGCATGTATAAATGCCATTATAGGCACACACAAGCATAAAGGCACTTGCCATGATCGCTTGACAGCAAGCCATGGGTTCCTCACTTATTTCATCAAGGTCAGTAAGGGAAGAAGGGCTTTGAGCATGAAGACATTAGCACCTAAGGATACCATTTATCTCAAGTAGATGATAAAACATGAGACTGAACAGATGATGATGAATCAAGATGAAAGTGAGAACTGACAGAATGTGAGCAGACAAAAGAAAGGAGGAGTTTTCAAGAGCCATACTGCTATGCAGAAAAGGATATGTTACATTAAAAAAAGTCATTTCCAGTTTGTGCTCATTTTCTCTGGTCTTACCACTGGGCAGCACTGAAAAGAGCCTGCCTGTGTCCTCTTTGCACCCTCCCTTCAGGTATTTCTCTAACATTGATGAGATCCTCCTGAGCTTTCTCTTCTCCAGGCTGGACAGTCCCAGCTCTGTCAGCTCTTGCGCATATGGAAAGTGTCCCAGTCTCTTACACATTTTTATGTGCCTTCAGCCATGTGGCCATTTCAGTCATTAGTGTTTATTTTTAAATTTTCCTGCACTCTTTTGCAAATACCAGGACCTTTGTCTTGATCCTTTTGATAACTGAAGCTTTTCAGCCAGTGAAATGGCTATGCTATTTTCCAGTGAGAAGATCAAGGAAAATTATCTTCAATTACAGATGTTCTGATGATTTCTTGTCTTGTGATGTACACAACATCCCTTCCCAAACTGATTTGAAATTGGCTAGAGAATGCAATTATTCCACACTTTTCATACTTCAAAGCCTTGTCCAAAGCCCAGTGTATACATATGAGCTCAAGCACATTTGATTTCCAAGTTCTGTGAGGAGGAGCTGGGGTTTACTTTTGCATGTAGAAACTAGAGCAGAAGCAGCTGATGGGAGTTGCATTTCATTTGCAGCAGATTCCTGCACGAACTCAGTGTAGAATAATGTCTGACATTTTAAGATCAATGTGAATCTCTGAATCAGAGCAGAGCCTTTAGGAAAAGAACTGACTCAGGAGACACAAAAGCCAGCCTCATTTTCTCTTTTCATAGCGGTAATTTTGTATTGTCATTACGCTTCTTAAGAGAAATGAATCTGGCCTGTTGTCCTGACCTTTCAGATAATATTTTCTGGAATCAAAACATTAGCTTACTTCCTAGTTCAATAAACTGAGTTTCCAAGAAGAAATGAAAGGTTTTTAGAAATATAAAATAGTCTTCTGCTGCTCATGAATTCCTACAGTAAAAGGAATTGAGGACATTCAACAGCTTTTCAGTATAATATATTTCATTTGAGACCAAAATTTTAGTTGTAATATCCATTGAAACAAAGCAACTAATATTAGCCTTCAGAGTGAATCTTCATAGGGCAATAAGGAAAATGTAATGAGAATGTTATTAGCCATCCTGCACAAATAATTCAAATGGCTCAAGGAACAGAAATTATAAAGAAAGTGCTGTGTACATGCTATGGCTTTGAAAGGAATATTTGGATCTTCATTTGCAGTTATAAAATTCAGTACAAATAGAAGAAAGTACGAGAACTACTGTTTTTCATCTCTCATCACTTCAGCAACTCAGAACAAAGAGGTAAATTGCTCTGCACCATCAAGCAGCACTTGAGACACGGGAATGGTCAGGCTGCCATGGCAAAATGGACTCAGTTTTTTCTGGTATTTAATTTCTGCATTGTTGGTCCTGACCCTTCAGTAAATGATGCTCTGAAATTCGTGCTGGGAGCTGCAACAAAAGTATGTGTCCACTCATGCGTTTCTTCACAAACTGGTAAAATCCATAATGATGCCATCCAGAGATTTAAGTCATTATATTTGACCATTCCAGCACCCAGTACCCAGTGTGGGTTTACACGGGATTGAATTACAAACTTTAGGTCCTTGCAGAGTGAATAGGGGCAGTAAGTTAAGAATGGGACAGACAGTTTGCTTTCTAATGAGGATTAAGGCAGGTATCCACAAGTAGTGCCAAAGTCAGTCATACATAACATACCATTTCTTCCTGAAAACTTAGGGTGCCCATGGGGAACAGTTTCAGAACCTGACACACTTTAAGACATATAAAAAGATTTTAGCCATAACAACCTAGGGCAAAAGAGAAAGTATTTGTATCAGCATCATAAGGGAATAAATTAATTCAGGCAGGATACAGCAGACATGGTGTCAGTTCTTTCCTCAGACTTCTCCCACTTCCTCAGCAGTTCTCTAAGCAGAGCACAACTGCATAACTGTGGAAGGGTGAAGGGAAAAGCACTCCTTGTCCATCCCATTGGCAGTAAGACACCATACAGCAAAAAGTTACAATACAGAAAGCTAAAAGAAACAGCTAAAGGGTGCTTGTAAGCCCCATAGACTCTTGGAGCCTGATCCCAGAGGAGTTCAGAACAGTTCAAATGCAAATTGTTTCACCCCATGCGTGAAAACAGCCAAGGGATGGTTTACTGCCAGCACAAGTTTTATCACACAGTTGTTGCACAGAATGTTCTGTCCATAGGTTTGCACCAACACCAGCCCCTTTAAGTCCTTCCCAGGTATCAGACCTCTCAGAAATGAACAACTCATTTTTATCAGTGATTCCAAAGACAAATGATGCCAATAGATTACTTTTCCAATTTGGACCTGAAGTACACGAGCATTTGGATTTGTGACTAAAAGAGCACTGATTACACCCCAGTGCTGTGGCTGTGCCATACTTGCAAAGAGGAGGAGGCAGGAGTCAGGACACTCCTGGTTATGGCTTTTGTCTTCCCAAGTAAACATTACACATGATGGAGCTCTGCTGTCCAGGAAGCACCTGAACATCTGCCTGCTGATAGGAAGTAATGAATAAATTCCTTATTTTGCTTTGCTTGAGTGCACAGATTATTTCACTGATTAAACTGTCCTTATCTCAAGCCACAAGTTTTCCTGGTTTTGCTCTTCTGATTCTCTCCTCCATCCTGCTGCAGGGGAAGGGAGAGGGGGAACAAAGTGGGAAAGCAACTGGGGGGATGCTCAGCTGCTGGCCATGCTCAGCCCACTGCAGCTAGGCCAGCAAGGCTGGTATTTACTGCCATGGTCACCACTACAACACGGAAGGGGAAAGCTCTCCTTCAATAGCTGTTGACTTTGATAAAGTTGAGTCAACTTCAGACAGCAGAAGCTGAAACTCTGGCTAAGACTGCCACCAGCCCAAAAGACAGGACACACAGCTGGGGTATCTGAGGACAAGGCTATGGTGACAATAAGACCAAAAGGAAAGCCAAACCCAAATCTTCCAGGTAAGGTCTTCACCTACAGTCATCCCCAATCAACATCCCCATGCATCTTTCTCCAATTACTATTATTCATGTCTAAGCAGTAGATGAATCTGTCTAGGCTGTAACTCAATTAAATACCAAACAGCTACTTCAGATTGGCATTGTGTCCAAGCCAATAAAACTAGAGGATGTGAAGGGAAGGAAAAGAAAAATAAAAAACCTGAGCCCTTCGTCATGATATAGGGACTACTTTAGAGCACCAAACCATGAACACCAGATGAGTAATTTTTTTTGTTTTTTTTTGTTCGGGTTTTTTTTTTTTGTTTGTTTGTTTTTTTTTTTTTGTTGTTTTGTTTGGTTTTGGGGAGTTTTTAGTTAGTTTGGTTTTTTTTAAATACATATTGAAAAATTCTGAAGTGTTCAACAGAGATGCTTAATATCTAGGTCTCCATTGTGGAAATAAGTGCAATCCAATAAAGATTCATCAATGTCTTAGAGTAAAAAATAGTGGACTACCTCTTCCAGGCTGGAGAAAAGAAACAGATTTTCCTGCAGTTCATTCACATAAATTGGAAACTAAAAGTTAGCTGAAAAGATGACAGTAAGAAGCAAACCTGTACACAAGTGGCTGTGGAATGATACTAATGCATCTTTAGTCAGGCAATGAAGAAAGGGCACAGATTTTACGAACATAGCTTTCAAAACAAATTTGCTGGCTAGCATAGCTAGGAGACAAGGATATGATGGGCTGGGGGGAGATTTTTACAGTTACTACAGAATAGTAGTAAAAACACAAGAAGAAAAAAAAGGAATCCTGTAGCAGAAAAAGGACAAGAGCTCATGAGCTGTTCAACAACCTGAAACTTGAAAAATTAGTACATGAAATAAGAATGGGTTCAGATTACCAAGTGTAGAAGACTCAAATGAGAAAGTCTAGGGTAAAGTGAGACGTTTCCTGATAATAGTCACAAAACATTTTCAGTACATGAGAGTCACAAGAGGAGAAAGTGAAGAGAGAGAAAGTGAAAAGAGAAAGAAGGCAAGAATTCTGTCTGGAAAAGGAGACGAAAAGCAGGACCCAGCTGAACCACTGGATATTGAGATGTTTTAGAAAGTATCACATACATCACATTTTATCTGTATCTCCAAGCTTTCAGAATTCTGGACGAGAAAAATGTGAGGTGTGACCCATACTATAACTATCGCTGTGTTATCTATTCTTCTGTATTAGAACTGATAAAGATCAGGGCCCTGAAGAGAAGAAATTCCAGAAAACATGGAAAAATTCATTATCTGCCTTTCATAGGGGTACAAGGAGTAAAAAAACCAAAATAATAAAATAGCTTCAACTCAATTCCAAAGAAAAGACTGGAACATATAATCAAGCTTAGTTTTTAAGCAATGCACAGACAGTGAAGATGAATGTTTAACCTGTCAAGAATAAGTCATTAAATCAGTTGCATTTTTCTTCCACAGCAATTTTCTATACTTTCATTTTACACTTGGTTCTATGGATAACATTTTCTTGCTATCTTAACTGAATAGCTCTTACTATCAGTGTTCTGATGTGAAAACAGGAACATGAATGCTATTTAACGGGGAAAGGAGGAGGGAGGGGGATGGTACATCACTTAAGTGCAGCATATTATCTCATTTTGATTTGTTCCACATTATTTGCTCAAGTTTCAGAAATACTGTCACAAACCAGCCTGTTTCCATTAGTGATTTTTTGTCACTGAAATTGATTTACAGCTTTCCAAAGATTTATTTTTGTCCCAATTTATCTTGGCAGACACCAACAGTGGATATGCAGCTTTTCTCTTTCCTCTTAAAGAGAAATCAGTGGAACTCAGTGTTGCAATCTTTTCATCTACTCCTTAACAATATTTGAAAAAAAAAGAAGTGAATTACTTGTTGAACAAACCAGTAAAATGGGAAATTAACATCAGATGGGCCACTTCTTTCTATAGTGTGACTTCAACCTCTGAAACACCCATAACCTATACACCTATAAATACTTGAAATCCCCACTGTGCTATAAAATATAGTCCAACACTCCTGCCCCCAATCTCCTTTATACTCTCACTTGTAGTGAGCAATAGACTACCAGAAAATTTTGAACAGCAGGTTAGAAGCATTGCTCATGAAGAAGAGACTTTCACAAGACAGATGTTAGTTAGAGATATAGGCTCTAACGTGCGCTGGTTAAGGTGACTGCAAGCCTGTCTTTAACAGTTTAAGCATGTGGAAGCATAATGCAGGATTTTGTAGCTCCTTGACACAGGCACCTTCCTTCTAAAAAAAAGCATAAGTACAGGTTAGACATAGATCATCCATGACAGGCTCTATAACTTTCCTAAACAAGTTCCAAAAGTTCACAGTTCTTGCTACTAGAACAGTTATTCTAGAAGTTCATCCAGCCTGTCCCTCCAAATAATTTGTTGACACTTAATCATTCCTGTTACCCTTCCAAGAATTTTATTTGATTTGCTCACATGCTTCTTAAAGGCCATACCCAGAGCAGCAGGAAGTATTCCAGGCAAAGTCTTAAGATTTTTAAGTGGAACAATGATTTTGCAGTTCCTGCAGGGCAGCTACCCATTCATGTGTTCCCATAAATTTGTTGAGTGGTGAAAAAGACTGTAGCCAGGAACTGTACTTGTTCAGCCTGTAAAGCACTGTAATCTTCAGAGAAATTTCTAAGCCAAACTGGTAGCCATTTGTTCTTCATTTTGGCTCTGTCAGGTCACATCAGCCATTCCTGTCATTTCTCAGAACTCTTAAAAATTTATTCTTTTATTCCTCCTCAGACTTAAATTATTTGCAGGTTTATTAAATCTACTCTCCATTTCATCATCCTGGTCCAGTCATAACGTTACTATAGTATAACACCAAATATAGGGAAGATGGAAATACCCAACCTGACACATTTTTCCTGGTTTATTAATGGATCAGTTAATACCTTTTGAACACAGTTCTCCAAATACTTCTGCATTTAAGCTCTAGGACGTTTCCCAAGATTGCTTATCAGAATGCCATCAGCACTGTAAAAATGCCTTTCCCTGTCCGCAATGCCCATACTTTTCTCAGGGTAGAAAACTGATTTCAGCAAATCTATGGTAATTAATACTTATCTGCTAGCAAGCGTCCTGGTACCTACCAATTATTCAACTATTTTTTCTTGGAAGCTGATGGAGCTGGCCTTTTCTGATTACTATTTTCAGCTCACCAACTGAAAGAAACACTTGACTTGCTCTTTTTTTCAGTGTTGTGACACATCATCACTGACTTACTCAAAACAGCTGAAAGAGTCTGACATCTCATCAGTCTTTTTTTTTTGGGGGGGGGGGAGGAGAAGGGGAAGGGGAAAGGCAAGACAGGTTTTCAGCAGGCAGCAGCAGAGGAATCTGTTTGAACTTAAGTAAAAGTTCAACAGCCTTAACCCATGTGAAAGTGTCTTACTGAGGTACCCTCTTAGTATGTTCCATCTTTATACAAAGCTGGTCATCACTACATTAAATCTTTCAGCCACCAGCACACAGGAGTCAGCTAAATGACCCCTTCAGCGAAGACTGGGACAACAACAATATAGTAAATCCTCTGATGGCCTTAGCAATGCATTTTGAGACCCCTGAGTCACAGAGGAGTCCTTCCCTGTTTTCTGATGTTCACAGGATTATTTTTTACTATAATTAAAGCCGTTCCCTTTCAGTTTTGGTGTCAAAGATGATTCTGAGCTCCCCCTTAAGGCATGTAACTGAGCCTGACTTACTCCATGGCAAGTTCTGAGCCCACCTGCTCAAGCAGTGCAAATGCACTTGCATTCTAAGGAACAGGCAGGTGATGAAAAGTCAGTCAGCTCATCTCTGTCTCATCACTTCCTTGTGGACCCTCAAGGATCAAGTGAGCACTGCAATGCTTCAGCAAAATTCAAGAACTCCTTTGTGGTGACCTGTCAAAAAAACTTGGCTTCTCTCTCTGTGGGTGACAGTTGTTCCCTAGTCCATGCAAGTCTGTTGCTCTCCGGATACCTGAACATGGAAAAAATCTGGGCATAGCCAAGGCATTCCAGACCTCTGCTGCATCATTGTGTGAAAAATGTAATGTTATCCGCTTGCCATTTAGACCACTTCTATTTCAACTCATGGTAATGATGCCTTCAGGTATTTCTAGTTTTTTACTCTTCATGTAGCTGTAACTTGCTGTAGTTCTGTGCTTCTTACAAAGTGCTAAAATCCCCTGTTCCCAGCACCTTTAGCCAAAACAAGGCTCTCTGAGTACAGATTCAAGGACATATTCATTGCCTTAGAGCTTGAAAATATGTAAACAACTGTGAGATGGGGGGAGCAGGCCTGGGGTGGTTAACATCATCACCTGAGGGTACGATTGGAGAATTAAGGGCCAATATGCTAATGAAACAGAACTTATAAAAGGTGAAGAGCTCGTGACTCGGTGTCCATTTTGGGTGTCGTCCCCGACGGGGGACTTCGTTTGCCTGAATGTACCTTTAAGGCCTCTGCAGGCCTTAAATAAATTGTCTGCTTTTATACTCCTAATTTGTCTTGGCCTCTGTTTCAGGTAGCCTGTCTTTTAGGCAACAGTTTTTGGCACCCCAGATGGGACAGGAAAGTCTCTACAAACCCCTCTGGGCCCAGGGCAACACCTGCATTATCACTCCGTCAGCATCTACCGGGGCGGTGGCAGCCTAGAAGGTATCGGAGACCAAGGACCCTACAGAGGCACATGAGTAGGTGTATAAAGGAGTACTTTTGTGGTACAATTTGCGTAGAAGGAGACGTCCTTCTGAGAGAGGGCTAGGGCTAGCACTACAGTAGCAAAGTCCTCTATGTGTGTTACTTCTGTGATCTTTCCTGTTTGTAAGTGTATGCAACGGGGGGCATCTTCTCATGTGATGAAAATGGGAAGAAGAAAACCCCTTTTAGTCCTAGGGAAAGAAAAGAAGTAGAAATGGATTTGCTAATGCCTTGTTTGAGGGTGGGGCCCGTGATGGGCCCTCACCCACCGCCGCTGTTGGGCGGCTATGGCCCGGCCTGCTCGCCGCCGCTGCTGGGTGCAGGGGGAGGGCAGCCGGTTTGCCCGCCGGCTCTGGCCCAAAGGGGGGGCGGGGAGGCGGGGCCCGAGGGTGACAACGTCATTGCCTTGGGCAGTGCCGCTCCTGCTGCTGCGATGGGCAGGGACAGGAGCGGGGTTGAGCTGAGCGAAGAAGCTAATTTCGATGTCCCCGGGCTGAGGGGTGCCGCTCCTGCTGCCACGATGGGCGGGGGCAGGGGCGGGGTTCAGCCGATTGGGAAAGCTGATGTCACCCGTGGGGGCAGGAACACAGCGTCTAGGAACTGCACGATCGCGGTTCCCACGGTAACCACATTTGTTTCAGAGCAGTCCGTGAGCAGCTGTGAGCGGCAGCGGGGAGCGAACACAGGGGAGGCAGTCGCGCCGGGGGTGTCCCTGGGGGTGTCCCTGGGTGTGCGTGTCTCCTGCCCTGCCGCGCGGGTCTGCGAGAGTGGGGCTGCTCTGGCTGCCCCCCTCCTCCGGGGAAGCGCCCGGTCCAAGGAAGGGGAAGCCGTCTGCCAACCTCCCTTGGAGCAAGTCATAGGCAAGGGAAATCCTAATTCAACAAACACCTTGAAAGGGAAACTGAGTCCGAGTACTGTAAGACTTGTCAGTGCCACAGGGGTAAGAAAAGTAAGACCTTTTTTCCAGTCCTTGAGGGATGAATTGAAAAAGCACAGGGTGGTTTGTCAGTTTCTCTATTTGCCAAATTCTCCTAAAAAAGATTTATGGAAATTTTGGAAAAGGAAGAAAAAAACACATAGTTTAAGATGGTTTGCTAAATTAAATTCTAAAAATACCGTCTCCTACATCCTGGTGAACAAAGAAGGACTCTTTGCTATTATGTGGAAGAATCCTGAAACACAGAAAAGAGGCCAGCTTCTTGAAGCAGTCTCACCTGAGAGTTTAATGAACAACCCAACTAACTGGCAGCCAAAAGAAACTGCATCTAAGAGTTGTCTCACTGTAAGTTGGTTCTGCGAACACCGCCAACAGGTACCCCATGCCATGCTATTAGAACAGAGTAATGCTATTCTGAAAACGTTTATTGCCAATCCTGGTATGTCTCTGTACTCAGTGTTAACTGATAACGTGTTTGAGTGTGGCTGTTTGCAGACCGTGGAAGAGGCCTATTCCAGCAAGCCAGCCCTGAAGGAGGAGGTCCCTCAAGGGGACTCAGACTGGGACCCCCAGGCAGACAAGAACAGCTTTATGACAAGTTATGCAGTCACAACTACCAACCAGGTAAACCAAGCAAAAACCTTGCTATCAGATGTAACATCACAGAGAGCTGAGCTGATTCCATCAATGAAAAATCTGGAACTGAGTAAAGCTATCTGGAAAGAGAGAAGATTGGTAACTGTTCAAAGTAATGGAATTAAACACGTGACAGAACAGGTACATGTGCTGCTGCAGAGTATTTGGGAGTCTAGAGAAGCAGCCTTTATGCATTGCAAAGCCCATCAAGATGGGAAGACAACCCCCAAATTAGAGAATCATCTCGCTGATAAAATAGTAAAAAGGGCAGAAAAGAGCATCATACTAGTGATGCCACAAAAGGAAACTAGTCTGTCACAGTTCACCCCAAATTATGATCAGAAAAATCATCAGTTTTCTGGCACAGAAGCTGAAATCACAGAAAGTGAATGGACTATTACACCAGAGGGACAGATTGTAGTCCCACCTCAATGAGAACATGAAAGCACTTATAAAGAAACAAAAGCCTTTTAGAACACCTGAAGAAAGTAATAACAGAAAAAGAAATGACTGATATTGTGCTATTTATAACAAGCAAATATGAAATCTGTTATAGTTACAACCAGAGCAAAAGAGCTGTGTTAAAAATAGAGGCAGAGAATTTTCCTGGAGAATATTGGCAAATAGATTCTACTGAGTTACCACGTAAAAAAACCACAGGTATATACTGGTGTCAGATTGACACTTTTAGTGAGTAGACTGAAACTTACCCCTGTCACACTAACACAGCAAAAAAAGTAAAGGAAAATTTGCTCAATCATATAATTCCAAGGGTTGGGGTCTTTTTGAGAATGTCATCAGATAGAAGACGATGTTGTGTTGCAACAGCAGGCAAGAAAATTAGCAAGGTTCTAAAGTTTATTTGGGATCTGCGAGTCCCAAAGAAAATACATATGCGGGAGAGGCTTAATTTGCAGAGATATCTAACAGCTTTAAGTTCCACTTTGCAGAAACTCCAGAATTACATCGTATTATCCAGGCCCATAGGGCTGGACACACTGAGACATCCCTTCCAACCTGAAAACCAAATTCTATGTTAAGGGGGGGGGAGACAAATGACAGTGATCCTTCACAGACCAAGTGGAGAAGACCGTCCCAAGTCCTGCTGACTAAACTGCAGTCAAACTTGCCGGCAGAGGACCCTAGATTCTCTACTCACGAGTTAAGAAGACCTCTACTCCTGAAACAACTGAAAATTAACGACTGATGCAAGCAGAGATAATGTTATTTAAAGAGTTCTTTTCAGTGTTTTATCTGCGCAGTTGGTAACCATGGTTCAGAGTTAGAATCAAAATTTGCATGTGATTGGAGTCCAAAGTGCATCCACAGATCAAATTTTACATCAAATAGCATTCAAGATATTGTGTACTAAACCTTAAATATTTCTTCCACACCTTCATATCATGGTTACCAAACAGGCCTAAAATTAAAAACTGTTCATACTAGTTGTAATCATAATTTTCATGTAATAGCTGACTGTATAAAATATTTTGTTATTAGACACTTACTATTGTTAGAAACATATACTGCTGTTAAATGCATACTATTAGTAGGTATCCAGAATAGAGACCTGACAAGGTAGAGGCCTTGTCAGGCCTCTAAAGGGGGGAATGATGCCTTCAGGTATTTCTAGTTTTTTACTCTTCATGTAGCTGTAACTTGCTGTAGTTCTGTGCTTCTTACAAAGTGCTAAAATCCCCTGTTCCCAGCACCTTTAGCCAAAACAAGGCTCTCTGAGTACAGATTCAAGGACATATTCATTGCCTTAGAGCTTGAAAATATGTAAACAACTGTGAGATGGGGGGAGCAGGCCTGGGGTGGTTAACATCATCACCTGAGGGTACGATTGGAGAATTAAGGGCCAATATGCTAATGAAACAGAACTTATAAAAGGTGAAGAGCTCGTGACTCGGTGTCCATTTTGGGTGTCGTCCCCGACGGGGGACTTCGTTTGCCTGAATGTACCTTTAAGGCCTCTGCAGGCCTTAAATAAATTGTCTGCTTTTATACTCCTAATTTGTCTTGGCCTCTGTTTCAGGTAGCCTGTCTTTTAGGCAACAGTATGGCAAAACATTCCAAAAAGATCTATTGATTTTAAAAGAAAAGAAAAAAGGGAGGAGCCAAAAAGACATCATATTATCACCAGTACAGAAGTATAAATTTTGTAAGATGATGGCATGATGACATGCAGAGGCAGAAAAAGAGGAGGCAAGAAAAGAAACCCTTGGCAACCAGACTTCCCTAGGACATAGGTCTCCCTTAAACAGACAAGTGACCTCCAGAGTGGCAAAGATGGCATCACATCCACTTTAAAATCAAAATCTGCAGTCCTGACATGGACATTCCTCTTTCTTCATAGAGCACCTTTGTAGGATTTGCCCCCTGAGGTGTAGGTGCGGTTTGCTTCAGACGGTCAGGACGGAGAGGAGAGACCTCTGGAGTTTGGTCTTAGAGCACGAGGTTTATTGTGAAACAGCGTGGGTGTAGGAGAACTGCCAGGAGCTGCAAGACGCAGCTCGAAGCAGGTCAGAGAGGTGAGAGAGAGAGAGAGAGAAGTACACAATACAGAATACGGGATACGGAATAGAACAGAATACCATGGTTGTCGCTTACGAGACAATAAATCATCTTCTTTGCTGAATATTCTAATTTTCACTAACCAATCTAGAGCAAGCTACAAATCCTACAACATTTACATACAGCCTATGAGAGTCATTGCATTACCATAAAACATTATATTTTAAACCCTAAAAACTGCTTTTTGGACCCTCTGCTAAGTTGGTAGGGTCTGCTCTGACCCTTGGACCTGTGTGCCAGCAGAGGGTATTGTCTAATCAAGGAGAGGTATGGTTTAATCAAAGAGGGGGATTACCTTCAGTGGCCATACCATTATTTTTCCAGTTACTTAATAACTGAGGTTTGTTATCTCAAAGCTTGTCTTCATTTCAATCTCGCTTATAGTTTCCATATTCTCAGCATCTTTTGCCAGGTAATCATATTTATAAGGCTTTCCTATTTCATCCTCCCCAACATACCTTAATTCTTACAGTAGTCTTTCTGTAGTCTTACACAGATGGAAGATGTTTCTTCAAGAGCCTTACGATGTGATCACTTGCTGGCTGTCCTGAGAAGGTCAGTCACTATCCTTCCCCAGATCATCACCCTACTCCAGTCATGTCCAGGCTGTACTTCTCCCTCCTTTCCACCCCTTAGTTGCTGTTTATTTTTGGTATTACAGTAGCAAACTGAGCTCAAAAGCAGATTAAGTAAGGACTAGATGCTGCAGGAATATGCAGAGAGTTCCTTTTGGCAGCAAACTACTAAAGCAGTTCAGCATGACTAAGTTTCATCCTCATGCTGTTGCTTCCTTACCTAAGGGACAGTGTATGATTGTTCTTGATACAAATAGGCACTGCTTCACTTCTGCATATATGCTTTTGTATTTCACCAGTAAAAAAAAAGTCTGATTCAAGAGAACTCCCTCTCCCTTTTTAATAACTGTCACTTCTGAGAATTCTGTGTTTAAATACAACATAATTTACACTAAACTTTATAGGCTACAGCAAACTACACATTTTATTAATGTTAGAGAAGTATCCACATTATGAAAATTATGCTTCATATTCCTATCTCTGGGGCAAGATGAGACATAAGCCAAGTTATTTTAATGTTTTGGCACAACCATTTCCACCCTAGGAACTTTTTCAAATTAAACTTCATCGCTGTGGAAGAGTATTTTTCATAACTAGGAACTAACCACATAAACTCGTAAGATGCAAACAATATGACTCATTACTTGCTCTCGGAAGAGAATAGCCCTACAGCGAACAACTCAAAGTGCTTTAAGGATAGTTAAAAACTGGCTACGGCTTGCTGGGACTGGGCAACTTCAGAGAGAATCTGACAAATTCCTGAGTGGAGCACATTAGAGAGTTTTTATTTTTTTCCATCATATTGATGACTGCCACTGTAGGTGACTACAGAGCAGGATTCTCTTCAGCACAGCAGGAACAAGAGCAGCTAGCTGAATCCATTACAGTATGGAGAATAACTCTCATCCATGCAATTTTACAGTCAGGTCCAACACGTAAAGTTTTATAACTGCAAATGCTCACACAGGAGCATTACAGATTTAGGAGTACTGGCATATTTCAAAAAATAATGATGCTGTATGAGCTGTGATGAAATGTAAGGGAAATTAAACAAACTACATCTGTCAAGTAGCAGCATAATCTTTGCAGTTAAAGAGCTCAGGATTTACAAAAGACTCACCAGGAATGGTTTTGGAAAGAGTCCAAACAATACATGGAGAGCAACAACAGGGCACCAGGTACAGCCAGAACATGTAGTTTCTTTTATCCATGAGAGGATCATGATTTAGGAGAATTCAACTACACAACCAGATTACTTAAGTGTAGCTCCAACGCTACTTGACAATAAATTTTGCAATGTTGTTATATAAAATTAGTGGGTCCCTCAAAGCACTTAAAAGATCATTTGCCCACAGGACTGGATTAAGGTCCTGAAAAAGCGTTTTAAAATACAGGCTGAAAAACAAATGGAAAATCACAAATCTTAAAAAATTGTTATTGGAGAACAGTGAGTTAGGTCCTATATGTAATTTAAAATGAATAGGTAAATATAAATAAGGCTCTTCAAAAATACATGGAATAAGATTAGAAGCAACACTATCAGGAGTGATATGCTAGGTTTTTTTATGAGATAAGATTTCAATTCAAATCATCCCCATCGTATCAGACAGCTCAGAGTTACTGCTACAAAGATTCGTTCAGGCACTAGCCTAAAACAGGACACTAATATAAAAACATTTCTATTTGGGTACATTCCTTAAGACAGAAATTCACATGCGTGAAGAGCAGCCCTTCTCCACATTATTCATCCAGCCCAATGAAAGATTTGCCAAATCTGAATGACGTACTTATCACTGTGTCTTTGGCATGGGACCTGAGAGCCTTACTGGGAACTGTGAAGACACATCCAGCAAGGCTGTCAAAACAGGGCCTGTTCACACATAGCTAAGAGGATGAGACAGAACCATCCTCACATGATTTCTGCAGTGGCACCGGAAATCTGTGGAAACAGTTGAAAGGCATTAAAACAGCTCCTTGCTCCACTGTAGGAGGATGCCAGCTTGTCAGGATGCTGATCTCGAGCTTTTTCTAAAACAAAAAATAGACGTGCTTCATTGCCAAAAGAAGGCAAGACTCCTGTTGGTCGGATGTGGATTTGTACTGTTACCACTTGGAACTGGCACCATTTGTCTGCTCAGCAAGCCTTGCACATCAGTGCTGGTTCCACACACATCACGTGGTAGCACTGGCTCCACAGCATGGAAAAACCCTCTGTTCAGCAGGACAACATAGCTGGATGAGCAATGAATGAGTACTTTTAGGCTGGACTGTGTTACAACAGAGCTTTTTTCCAAGCCTGTAGGACCAATCTAGCTACTCTTGGAATGCTTCCAAGACGAGAAAAATTATAATTTGCTAACAGCTAGGTGCACCACTCTCTGGTCAGACTACCACAACCACCCTTGTCTTGTGGGCACACAACAGAGCAACTGATTACAGAAGCTGCTGCTTCTACTTTCCTTTTTGATGTCAAGAGATGTTTAGAAGCCTGCAATATATCAAAATCAATGGCAGGGACAAAGGGTTCTCCCTCAGAGCACAGTGATGAGGATTCATTTCCAGGTGTAAAAACAAAAGTTTGTTCCACCCACACTGAAGACAGTGCTGTGATCTAGCAGTACTGGGTGGGTACAGCAGTCAGCCTGAATAAAGCAGGTAGTGCTATCTGTACTTTAAACACATCAAATATGAGGCATATCTCCAGAAAAGGACACCTCTGAATATACAAGGGACCTTAACTACAGATTATCTAGAAAGTTTGGTAACCCAAACCATGAAATAAGTTTTGTAAAATACCTGGAATAAATCCTTTTGAATTAAATGGCTCAGTTTTCCAATAGGACTTGCTCAGACTAAATTCTGCCCACCTGTTTAAATCTACCTTTGCTATGAATGGAACAGAACTGAAGTGGAAGGTCTAATCATCCAGGATCAGCACCCACTCAGCTTCTACCAAATGTTCCTCTTTGCTGCATTCCAAAATAGGTGATACAGCTCTTGAGATATAACTCATCAAGAATATGATTCTATGATTTCATGAAGAGAATCACAGAATGGTTTGGGCTAGAATAGAACTTAAAGGTCATCTAGTCTAACCTCCTTTGCAATGAGCGGGGACAACTTCAACTAGATCAGCTGTCCACTAATGGAGTAGAGAAACCTGATTCTCTGTCAGCAATGAAAGCCTCTTGATGGATCAAAACTTAGAAACCTACAGACCAGGTTTAGGTGCTGCATACCTGTAACCAGCACTCAGCATTCCCTTCTCAGCACTCAGCTTTGCTTACCCCACCCCACAGCATTACGTCTCCCCATAATGCAAATTAGAATAGAGAGAAGAAGCATTGAGCTGTTAGATACCACACTGTCTCAAGTGTGGAGCTCCGTGGTGCAAGCTCTAAGTTCTCCCATGGATCTAGCACATGTAAGTCTTTTCTCTCAACCTTTGTCTTTTCTATGAACAATTGCTTCCTAGAGCTGTCAGCTTCTTCCAGAATGTTGTCAGGTACAATTTGGACAAGCTTTGAACAGCACAGAACTAAGAGTCACAGGAAAAAAAACCAGTCTCCACAGAAAAACCCTTTCTCTATTATTAAGTCTCTTAACATCATACTCAAAGCTAGTTCAGGAAAGATTACAATCAATTGATCTACAATCAATTTTGACAGTACCCTTCAGGCAGTACCCTCTCAGAACCAGGGACATGACCAGGTAAGTCTGAAACCTGTTCTACAATGATTGTATTAGTCAAGTATCAACTTTTCAGGAATGTAATTTCAAATACCTAAAACTGCTGGCATTTTCAACTCTACTCATTAAAAGCATGTTTTTTATGTATTTAATTCCTTCATGAACTGAAAGGAAAAGAGTCGGGTTTATATTTTCCCTAAGTACTTCAAGCACAAAGCATGTCCCAAATCCCCTAGGATCTGAAATCCTTGAGGTTTTCAATAGGAGCTACACAATATTTTGGAAAATCACACCCTAAAGTAATCCTGATATCAGTCTCTGCGCAACTTAAAAGGCTTTATCTTTCTAGTCAAGGAAATTAATAAAAATATAATTTCTTTGACATCAATTTCTGAAAAAATAAAGTACCTGCTTCATAACTGGGAAAATGAGGATTCCTCTGGAGTACATATTTTCCAGTTATGATTTCTTTTTTCCCCATGCACTAGAAAGATACATCCATTGTTTAGAAATTGACTTCTAAGCTCAAGTAAGTAGCTGTTCTATGCTCAGGACTTTGTACCTCCAAACAGAACAAAACACTTTTCTTTACAATAAATGAAAATTTTCTTCATTAGCCTATTCCAAAAGAACATTTCATTCCATGCAAATCAGATATACCTGTCAACAGCAACTTATAATTTTTATTCGGAAAGAACGTAGAGTTAGCAGACGATTAGGATGTAAATTTTCACATTTCTAACCTAAAAGTTTAGATGAAAGCAAGTACAACTCAGAGAATTTAAAAACATGTAGATATGGTGCTCAGAGACATGGTTTGCTGGTGGACCTGATAATCTTAAAAGTCTTCTCCTAGTTTTCTAAACAATTCCATAATTCTAAACTTAGTATATAATTTAAAGGTACCATTTTTAAATCCTGAGTGTCAGAATCAAATATTTTAGTCCCAGGACACTCCCCCAAAAGCCTACTACAGTAATAAGTCCATAGGCTGTAAGTTTGGGAAGGGGCTTAGGTGTGTGAGAAGTATCATAGACATTCACAGCAAGTCTTTGCTGTCCTGATTCTGAAGTACGCTTGGTTGAAGAAATGCACTTACCACATGTGGAAACATCATGATTAATGTTTAGGCAGCTTAGCAGAAGCAGAGGTATTAACTCAATTTATATTTTACTTCCTTGCAGGAAGTTCTATACATTCTGGTGAAAGCCACCATATCCAGACTGGAATTTCAGTAGGAACTACACACTTGTTCAGCTTCACATTTACTTTGAATGTATCACAATCTCTGCTTTTATGCAGGACTTCTGGATTCTCATGGTAAGGATTTTGACATTGTCCTGCAAAAATGCTAAAAAAAAATTTAAGCTGTTTTGTTTTATAGGCAACCTGCATATTTTCTTTGTGAGGAGAACCACAGATGTTTACAACACAAAATAAGGACTCAACATTAACACAGGAGGATCTCAACACGTACCACATCTGTGGCTTACCTCTATTACCAGCTCTTCATAAACTAAAATTCTTCTGACCCCCTACATACATCACACTTCTAGAGGTAAATCTGGAACAAAGCTATAAATAGGGGTTGTTAAATGTGCTTAAACTGTCTGTTTAATTAAAAGAAATAACCCTTTTTATAGCTATAAATTTAACTGAAGTGCTATCACTCATGCAGTCTCTCTGAATAGGAGGAAGTTAAAAATAGCCCAACTTCCAGATAATTTCTGTAACAACCACATCTCACTAAAGCTGATGAAGAACACTAGAATTTCTGATTCATTTAATTATCCAGAATTGGCAAGTGTCTTAATTTAGAAGCAGAATTTGGTTTAGAGTATTAACAAAAAATGGTTTCTTACCACAATCAAAATAAGGCTTTTATTTCTTTTGAGAGGTACAGTCAAAATACACATTTGCAGAAGAAATAGTGATTCTCAGTTTCATTTCTTTCCTTTATCCGCAAGAAAAATGACCTTGCAGAAGGTTACAAGGAAACAGATCTACACTAATGTAAGAAGTATTTTCAATATGAACTACGATCTTTAACTTAGGAGCCTGAAAAATGTTACAGCTTGAGTATTTCAAATTATTTTGGTAATTTTAGAAAGGGATGAATCTTTTTTCCTCTGCTTTATCTCAGGGGCAGTGCTTTATTTCCCCACCTGTACGCAGAACTGTATCAGTGCTGTCATAAGGGGCTGGATATCTGCTTACTTCCTGGATAAAAATTTACCTTCTACACTTCATCAGTTACCTTAAACACTTCAACTGTACCTCTGCTATGCATAACATACGCATTACTATTATTTTTGGATATTCATTTTAGGATAAACCACATAATAGTTTCTACAAGGGGGTAATGCTTTTCAAAACCCTGTTGTAGGCCATGGTCCAACTCAAACTTCTGTTGACAAAGCCAAGTAGCAGCTCAAAACCCAAGAATTACAGTTTCTAAGCAGCAGAAGACATCTCAAAGAAACTGCCGAGTTCTGTCTACACTGATTATTCAGAGGCAAATCATAAGCATTGAAAAGGTTCATTAGCTTTCAGCTTAAATAGTCACATTTTCTGAGCATGCAATTACCATCCCATGCAGCATGGCTCTGGTACAGGTACACCCTACCCAAAAGGAAATTAAAATTTTCAGTGCAAAATCTCAAGCCTACCCTGCAATCATTTTCCTGAAATTAAAGCAGAAAATACAAAAACTTAGCAGATATTTCTTTTCATCTTTACCAGGAAAGGCTTTTCATTCATTTCTGACAATCAGCAGGCAATCTGCAGCATACTCTCAGCTTCAGCTAACAGGCAGACAATTACAGGCTTTGTTGTGCTTCTGACCTCTAACTCTGGATAAACTACCACTCACTATAGGACAAGTAGCAAAATAAGGACCCATTTGGCACATGTTGCTGAATTCTATCAAACATATTCCTGGTGATCACGGTTTGTTTGACATGTCAGAAAGATTTAAGGCTCTCTAGTTTCTCAATGTTCATGAGCCTCCAACATGGTAGAAGCTAACTGGAAAAGTGAAACAACAAATGTAACTTAAGCTAGGTCTGGCAATAGCACTATAGAAGCTCTGAAAGCTCACTCTTCAGAGATGGATTTGAAATATCACTCATTAAAGCAGTGAAGCAACTATGATGCCTTTAAGTGACTTCAGTTCAGAAAACAGATCTCCGAAGACTCAGTTAAAGATGTCAGACGTTTGCTTTCAAAATAGAACACTATTGTAACATGACTGCAAAGTTCAAATTTGCTCCCAAACCTGCAGAAAACTGGACTATCATTTCATATCTAACAGCTAAATGAGTGAGATGTGCTGCAACAGCAGCACTATAAACTTTGTGGATGAGAAGTAATTAATTGTTTTATTTACAACTATTTAAGACCACACAAGAGGCAACTAGGAAAAAATTTACTGGAGGTTCTGTTTCTTAAAAGTCCCTGCAGTATTGATCAAAGCCAAGTAGTTTATGTCAGGGCTGTCTTAAATTTCACTGCTAGGTTTCTGGATTGGGTGATAATGGATGTAGAAAAACAGACAGAGAGTTCACACAGTAAACCTCAAAAACACCTCTAGTACATTTTAAAGGCACAGTACCACTAAAAATGTCAAGTTTCCATCACATTAACTGTTTAGAGATGAATTCTTGAGTGTATATTCATTACAATTACATTAGCGCATAGAGAATCTTTTAAAACCTTGTCAGTCAAATGGTTCATTGAACTCCTGAAAAATTTTAGTGAGGATGTGGCAGGTGACGAATAATTCCAATTATGAATGCTGGCAGTTATTTACTGCTTCTGTGACAGAGGGTGACAGCAGATGTCTGAAATAACTTTTGAACTCTCCTATAGAAGCCTGCTTCTTGATAGCTGCAATTAACAATGGGCTGCTTATAAATCTGATTAATACCTGGATTAAAAAAATGTGGTACTTACTAAGTCCTCCAAGTAAAGAGACAAAGTCACCAATTCAAAGGCAGACTGTTGTATTTCTGCACATGGACTATTTACACAGGAATCAGGACTAGATTGGGAAGCATCTGGGAACTGAAGAAATGCTAGAAACAGGAGAGACCTATAGCAACATATAGCTAGGCACTGGCCAGGCATTTGGCCAGTGATCCTCTACGCCTGCACACAGCATGAAGCACCTACATGGCACAAAACCAACACTTTCCTGACAAACCTCCCCAGATGAGCAGTGATCTCTCCAGGGCAAAGTTAAGGTAGAATGGATATAACTCCACAAAACTGTGTTACAAACAAACCTGTATATGAAACAGGCAAAGAAGGAAGTGACAATTATCATTGGTAAAAACTGAAGATGAAAAATGAATAAAAGCCACAAAGAAAGGAGGACATCTGAGAAGTTAACTTTATTTAAATTAGCTCATGTAAACTTTCCACCAGGGCATCTACAAATAAGTATACTCCAAGTTCTTGCTGTCCTCTCGATACAGCTTCCAGACAGTCAACATCACATTCCACCTTCTGTTTGAACTACCTGAACTTCTTATAACTAATTCCATGCAAGGTTCCTCAATTGTCATGTTTTTGCAAGTTTCCTCAATTGTCATGTTTAAATAATATTCAGCTAATTCTAGTCAGAGAGCTCAGACTGCCTAGTCAAATTTCAGTACCTGTCAGTGTTTGAATACATTTCTGTCCTTTCAAATGTCACATTGGTAGCAAACTGATTGATTGATAATAGTTGAGCAGACCTGACCGCACATTTTCAGTTTATAATCCACCTTTAACACTGGGAGATGGACTCCATGATCCTTGTGGGTCCCTTCCAACTCAGCTTATTCTGTGTGCGATTATTCCACATTGCCACATCAACCTTTATACTATTGGAGTGGTTGGCACCGAAGGCTTATTAAAAGACTTCAGTCTTTTTTTCATTCCTGTAGTCCAAGTATCAGTTCCCTGTGTTCTTGCATTAACTGCACAACTCACCTAGGACTTCCTCCAATACTGAAACTAAATTAAAATTCAGAAGTTCCTGAGAGCCTGCTGTTCTGAAATACTGCAGATAGAGGCAGACTGTTCTTGAAATAACTTTAGTTTGCAAATATGTAAGCAGGACATAATATTAATAATTCCCCTACATTCTAATAGCTATTTAACAATTAGTCTTATAAAAAAGACTATCTAATCACATTTCCATGTGCTTGCATAGACTGTAATGTCCTTCAGGTAGCATTAGAAGATTAAAAACCTGTCCTTGTAAACATTTTCTCTTTCGGAGTCTGTCAAAGGATATATGAAGATTTTTTTCATCCTTAGAAATATAGCTCAGTAACTATATAGCTAAAATAGGATTAATTTACAAAGACAACACAAATGACAAAAATATTTCTAAACTGTGTTTATATAAACATATTGGTTTGTAAACAAATTGACAACATTTACATTAAATATTGAAAGAAAACTTCAAACTAGACAATTTGCATTAAAGAGAAAAATAAGTTAAAAATTAATCACATCTTAATTATTCCATTGGTTATGACTAAATCAGGCACCTGGCAGTTTCAGAACTGAACTGCACTAAAACACTGCAACAGTGCTGAATATTGTAATTTACACCAATGATTTCCTTCAAGAGTGCAAAATCCACCTCATAGTTACCTGAGGTTTCCCATGGTAACTCAGTGGGGATAACAGTATGAAAATGACTTCTTTTTCACAGACTGGAAACTCACCATTTAAGTAATGTTTTTGGCATACTTTAATGGACAGTCACTTGTTAACTATAGTTTTATAGGGAAATCCCAGCAAAACTAATGCAAAAGTTAAGTCAAGCCCTTCTGAAAGTGTAAACTTCATCCAAATCTTTCCTGCAATATTTGCACTGTTTTGCAGGATTTTAGCTAGTTGTATTTATGAATAAAAAGTCCTACAAGTTAGGCATGGAAGTATTTAAGAAAACCTAAGTTAACAGAAAAGCATTGTGAATTATGAAATAGTTACAACAGTTCATCAAATTATACATCAGAAGGTTACATATATGTTTAATCATAAAACAATACTTTCTATATATTATTCAAACTCAGCTTCAACATATGTTCTCATTTAACAGTGATACTCAAAGTGATATTCAGGTTTTTTTATCCCTTTAAGTGAGTACACTTATTTCTTCTATTTTTACAGGTGCAAAGATGCTTATTTGGATACAAGTTCCATGTGTGCATGACTCCCAACATAACTTTAAATTACATTTTTTCATCTTGAAGGCAAAAGGCTATCAATGGTAATAAACAGACAGTTCATCATCACTCATATCTGAATCATCATCATCTACTTCACCTTCAATGACTGATTTCTTGCCTTTGCAGCATGAAACAATTAATCCAATTAAAAAGACCTGCAAATTTAAAGTAGAAAGTGTTACTGTTATTCAGTTCAGGGGCATGTAAGAGCAATACATGTAAAACAAACTGCAGCATGGTGATGCAAATGATGCAATGAGAACTACTGCAAATTATTCAACTTGATTCACTGGTCTCCAAAATCAAAATACTTACTGCAATGAATGCCCAATTCCCAAAGTAATAGGCAGCACTGAAGAACCAAAACTTATGAAGAAAGAGGTATGTCCGAGTGACAATACACTGATCTAAATTGAAAGGAAACAGTACTGATTAATACAGAACAACAATAACAACAACAAAATCAGCTAAATACCATATAGTAGGATAATATTTTAGCAGTTATGGGGAGTATTTAGCTCTGCAGAATGATTACACTCTATTGAATCTAGTTTACTCTCCTGTACCAAGAAGGTATACAAAAGGGACACTTGTTATGGGAGTGTGACTGTGAGAGGTAACACTAAACTACCCGTTACACAGTTAACCCCACTACTACTGGGAACAATTTCTCATCCACATGTGTCAATTATTAACTAGAATTTGTCCAAAATGAAACTCACTGCTCACTACCCATTTTATATAAAGCACAGTCAAAGCACATACAAAGCAGATTCTGGATTAAAACTCGTATTTCAGGACTCAAAAAAAACTGTCGCTACCAGGACTGCATAAGTTAAAAAAAAAAAAAGTCAATTACAATGTTGAGTTGTGCATGCAAAAAAACCTCCAACATACACTGGGCCTTTTGCACCCCAGATAACAGAGGGCTTATTTGTACACAAGACCTGACAGTACTGGTTAAGTCTTACTCCCCTAACAACATGAATACTGAAGTAGTATTTTCTGATGTGGCTGTATTTTTCTTCATTTCTAGATGGATTTTAGAATTAAAACTTTCAATTTTAAAATTAAGAATCAAATTGCCAAGGATTTTTCAACACACAGATAGGAAAGCATAGAAGTTTGTATAGGACACTGAACCTGTGGCAGTCAAGGGGTCAATGTTAGACAGTGGCCAGCAGGACATGTGAGCCAGTTCATGAATCTCTCAAATGCACAAAGGGAACACTGAGCTCATGCTAAGGTAAAATGTCATTTTCTGGTTGGTTTTTTTTTTGTTTTTTATACTATGTTTACTAGGCTTCAAACCCCACCTACACCCCATTTCAGAGCAGGAATTGGGGTGTAAGCATGTTGAACACTGGTAAGCAACCCAGAAACTAACTGTTTGTCCCCAGTTTGGACCCCAGGTTTGGAAATATTCCCCAGGTGCAGTTGAAGTACAGACATTTTGCCTTCTAAAGCTGTGAGTGATATGCTACTTATGTAGTTATATAGTTCACTTTTAGCAGCCATCTAAGTAAGAAATGCTGGTAAAGTGAAGATGGTTTATAATTGCAGATAATATTGTCAATACCATCTGCAGCTCTCCAGCTGGTTACTTGAATTAAAAAACAAAGACTTTCAGATGGCTCTTTATAATAATTGGATTAAATAGATGATGATAAATATTTTAGAACAGGTTGACCTTGCAAAAATGTTTCTATGCAATGTGTCACAAGAGCAGGTAACTAAATTTTAGCTATTGTTTCTGAAGTAATGTTACTTAATAGGCTGACACAACATTTTTCATCAACTTATTCCTGCATATGACTCAATTAGAATAAGTTATAATGAATAACCTGAATTAAGATAGCCACTTGTTAACCAGAATGATCAGTATGAATATTACTGATGTATCTTGATCACGTGGAACAAAAGTACATGTGGAAAGCTACCAAGCCTCCAATAAATACCTGCCACCATTTTAAAAATACAACATATTCTATGTACATTTGTGGTGCTGACCACAGAACAAAGCCAAACAGCCACTATTCGAGACAAAAGAATTTTTTAAACAAAGCATAACAAGTACTAATAGTCATTACTGCCAGAAGAGTCAACTATTTTTTGAGTCCACTGATGAAGTTTTTCATTACGGTAAATCAGAGATGGTTACACTCAATGTACTATTTTCAAATTAACACTTCTTACAGGAAGTGAATTAGCTAGTTTAAGATGAATTACAATAATAATTCTGTTCAAAACTAAATATGAAAGCCTAAAATGTGATTTTCTTTCACTGAAAATTCAAATTATGTGAACTTATTGATGAAGTATATTTTTCTGTATCTCAAAACACAGTGAGCTTTCACAAAAGCATGTAGAAGGGAATAGTTTCTTAGGGAAGAATTACAAATTGTTGTGAACAATGTAATTTATAAACATTGGCATTATTTGAAAGTCAATACTATACACTTGTTTTACCTCTTCATTAATCAACTAGACAATGAAGCAGATTATATTCTCCATAAATCTACAGATTAAAATGGGGAGAAGTGGAGAGCAGACGTCCAACACCGTAGATAGTCAGATTTAGAAAAGGGCTATTTTTCAAGCCCCTTGAAACAATCCCCAAAGTTTAACAGAGACAGAAACCCTGCACCTGGAACAAAGTGACACAATGCAACTGTGCAGGCTGAGGGTTGACCAGATACAAAGCAACTCTGCAGAAAGCAAGCTCATCTCCTAGTAGACAAACAGAACATGTAGTTACCAGTGTTCATTTATAACTTGCAAATGTAACTGAGTATCAGGCTTCACTATTTGGAATGCAGCCAACATCCATGGCACTGATCATTTCTTCCACTGCGACTGAAACTGCATCTGCAACGGTGCCATTTTGGGCTACCCAGTACAAAAGCAGCATTGACTTACTGGAGCAAATCCAGTGGAGGACCACTGCAACAGCTCAGAGCACATAGCATACAGTGAAGATGGATTTTTTCAGCTTCAAGTAAAGGTGTTTGCAGGTGTGTCTTACTGCTACCTCTGCTATCTAGCAGGGGCATACAAAGTATTAAATGAGATTCCTCCTAGGCCTGCATAATAACAGGACAACAGATGACAGAACTGCAGGAAGAAATATTCCTATTAAACAGTAGGAGAAGCAATCAGCATAGGTAAACACTGAAGCAGGCTGACCCTGGAGACATTCACATCTGGATGGATGTGAGCAACCAGCTCTCCTTTGTCCCTACTGGGGGTCAGACCAGACTATCTCTTAGGCCCTGTGTGTGCTAAAAATCATTACATAAAGGTAGACCTTGAGACAGTACAAATGTAATTAACAATGGTATTTTGGATGGAAAAGCCAAAGTGAGAATGTTATCCAAAGACAGATGAAGTCTACATCCCCAATTTCAAGCAGAAATAGTTTTATTTAAAATACACTGAAAAGTACTTCCCTTCCAAAGGAAAACCTGCATCCTTACTGTGCTAGAACATACATGCACTGCTAAACTTCAGAACTCTAATAGTATTGAAGGCATGGCTTCAAGTATCCAAGAACGCTTATTTCATACAGCCTGGCTGCCAATAATTCAAAAGCTCTCTTGTAAAAAGTAGCTGCCATATGCAGTTTCCAGATATGGTTTTGGTCACAGATGAAATTGCTCATACAAAGCAAGGTTCAGGAGCCACGACAGGAGGATATTAGCAGGTATATTTAAAATTTCCCCTTTTTGGACCTATCATCTCACAACCTAACATCTTTATCAATATTTCATGTGTTAAGGTCACTCAAGTGCTTCCGGAGTCCACAGAAGTTTATGTTAAAGATTGTATTTCACGTATCACTTCCAGCTTTCTCTGGAAACAGATTCATGGAATGGCAGCAACAGCTGACCCAGCCACAAACACAGTATTTCTTTCTTTTCTTGATGGGTAAACAGGAAAAAATTACTATGTTCTTAATTGCCCCTTATTCAGCAGTTTCTACAAGGTTTTTTTTTCCATGTTCTATTTGAGCATATCCCCACTTATTCCATATTCTTCTCTGCTGTGATACATATTTATGTACATACATGTACACACAGAATTAAAAGTAGCCTCATTCAGCTGTTTAGCCTGTCTTTGCACTTGACAATCCAGCACCTCCACTGCTGCTACCTCTCTGGTTTCACAAGCTAAAATTAATCTCCTATACAAAGCTTTTACAACTTTGGGTTGTGACATCCCATACCAGTTATCTTTCTCTCAGCTAACTTCTCCCAGAAATTGCCTAAATTTCAATTCATCGCTCATTCAGCTTTCACAATAATGCAAGCATTAAAGAGCTTCAGCACCACTTGCTTCAAGGTTAACTTTGCAATAAAATTACACCTTTGATCCCTTACCAGACTGAAAAGCATATTGGAACACATATTACTCACATATAGCAAGGATCTGAAAATATTTCCCAACTGGTTGTATGTAGCTACAATAACTCAGCACTTAAAGAGATGTGAATCACTAAGCTTCCAACACTTCAGGCTGACAGCACTTTGAAGTACTACAGTGAACTACAGAAGCATGAGTATCGAATCACTCAGATGTTAAACAACAGTTTGCAGCTAGCTAAAATGTTTTAAAATCTAGGTCTAACATACAAGCAAAAAACGCTGCCTGCTGTTTCATCCCAGTTGTCTGGCTTTGGTGTGGGTTTTCTTTGCTAAGATGGAAGTGGTAATGAGATGGCACCTAAATTAGACCTGTAGAGACCAAAAGTCTAGCCAGATGAAGTCTAGTCCAAAAAGCTACCTTATTCAACAGAAGCTGCTCAGTAGGCTTGAAATCAAATCCTAACAAAGGGAAAGACTTAGCAGGCTAAGGAAGAGGCAGGAACTTGGAAACCAGGAACTTATGAGAATCCTGAAAAAGCTATTTGAAACAAGTTACTTAGAAGCCAACCTTTGTATTTTTCAGTGCTTCAAGCTACAAATAAGTTGGGTTCTCATGGTGTGTCTGCAGATCAAACACAACCTGATATAAAACTAGACAGCCAGAAAGATGATGTAATCAATGGGAGTTACTCTGTTTTTATAACAAATAGTCAGATCTGATTTTGTAACCAAAGTCACAAGTCTGGATAACCAACAGCTATTTGCAGTTATTTTACAGTACATGAACAACTGCAACAGTCACAAAACTTCTTGATGATAATTACACATTATGAATGTTTACATTAAATGGCTTGAGAATTTTCAAGTCCCATCAGAGCTAGCATGGCTTTATAGCATAAGTAGGCTTCCAGCAAGATCCTCCAAGATTCTGTGCTGAAAGAAGAAAAAAGTCACTAATCAAAGATTTTAAGTGCTAAATAATGAAAATAATGTCCTATTGAGTGATCTGGGTGTCATTTTTTCCAACAGACAAATTTAAATGAAGTGACATGTACGAACAGGATTTGCATTTATGTATGAATGCAGGATTTACTTGTAGAAAGAGGATTCTGAATCTTGCAACCAATCAGGCACAAACAAACCTTAGCTAAACATGGCAAAAATTTTCACCACTTCCCTCTATATATTCAGAGCCTGTCAGTCCTCTTTTGGCCATTTTAGATTTGGAGTTCATCCTAGCACAGTTATGGCATTATAATTGCAAAATTTCACCCAGCTATAAGGCTTCTATTTCACTTTAGTCACAGAGAACCTGCGAGGGTGCCAAGATTTACATGTATTAACAGACTAGGTGAAAAACATTTAATGGGATTTGAAGAACTAAACCTGTTAATCTCATTTTTCATAAGTTTAAAGGATGACTTGATTTTAATGTTTATTAAGTAAGTACCTTCAAGTGAGGAAAATACTAATGCTGCAAGTCCATGCATGTAGTGAAAAGGTACAGCATTAGCCGCCAAAAGCTAAATCTGAAGCCATTTTAATTCCAAAGAGATAATGCCCAGTTTCTACAGGGAAGAAATAAACCACTGGATCAGCCTGGTGACAAAAAAGTGTTCTCACTGCTTTTGTTGAAACTAGAGATCTTTTGAAAAACTATGTACAATTCAGGTTAATTCCAAACACTGGCCACATGTGTTTAAACACAAGCCATATATATTATTTCCTGCCTTTGAATTGCCAACTTAAATTGGAACTTCTCCATTTCCGAGTCACCCTTGAAAACCTAATTTTTAAGTAACCACAGGCAAACAATTCTTATTATAAAGGAATAGCCAGTAATAAACAAAGACAATACTCTAGGGATGAACATGGATGAAAAGTTCTAGAAATGAAGCAGTAGACAGCATAACCTATTATTTTCATTCTAATCAAAATGTCTTCTCCCAGGAAAACAAATTGCAAGAACTGATGTATCTATGTGTCAGTGAACAATGTACTGCAAAAAGGTATTTACAGCACTCTTAGCTACTCATACTCTTTATAGGTGCCAAAATGGGCTTTCTTTGGTCAAACATGCACCATTGTGTTAATCAATATGGAGTTCTTATGGTTAGAAAGGACTTCAAAAGTGTTAGGCAAAAGTATAGACTCAGGGTAAAGTATTAGTAAGGTCATTCACTAAAGCAACAGGAAAATGTGAAGTCCTCACTAAAATCTTCATTTTATGTGAAGCCTTTTGGAACTTTTCAAATTAATTAATTTAAAACAACTATTTGGAAGTGGTACTCTATGGTCATACAACCTTTCATACAAAATTACTAATATTGAGGATTCTGAGCAAGGTGCTTGTGGTTTCCCTTTGCATCTCTCCTGCATTTCTCTAGAAGAAACAGAATACGCTCCTGTTTTGGCATTTGCATTTGGGGCTCCTTTCCAGCTTGAGTAATATCTATATCTAGTCTTTATTCAGGCAAAAATAAAGCCTGAGGTCCTAAACTTGTTGACTTCTAGCTAACAGGAGTGTCTTAGAAGAAGGCACAGATCAAGTTAGCACAGTAACACCTTCTAGGCTGAAAGTCTTAGAAATGGAGGCAATTTTTTTCTTTCCCACTTTACATGTAGTTCCAAGTCAGTGCAGGTCTACAAAAAGGCCCAGAGGACAGACTGTACCCAGCATGTAACAGGCTTTGGGCAAGGCTCATTTCCTCAGTGAAGGAAGAGAATCCAAGGGGGATTCAGAGCAAGTTATGCATTTAAAGTATGTGATGCTTAAAGACTAGCTTTTATTTTGTCTAAAAAGAGGCAGATAGTGTTTATCAGATCTCATAGGTCAGGCTGGGAAAAGTCTTGCATACATGCTTGCAGCTGAGTCATTCCTCATTTACATTAAATCCCATTAACCTGTTTAACTAAACCTACACCAAATTTTCAATGCATTAGTCCTGCTGCAAGAGTCTTAATCACACAATTGAACTCCTCTGCTTTACCTTATGCTCAACTGAATGATGGACCCAACAGTTCAGCTGTCATTAGGCCTTGAAAACAACCATCAAATGACATTTTTGCCCAACTGTATTGAACGCTGAAAACTAAGGACTGTTTTGCCTAAAACAAATATATTAAACCTGCTGCTCATGAAAGACTGCTTAAAAAGCTTAAAAAGACTAGCATTGACTTATTTTCACTAGCTTTGTTACATAGTTACTTGTAATTTTCAGCAGTTTTCATTAGTTAAGTATTAAAAATGGCAGGTATTCCAAGGCAAGGACTACATTTCCAGTTTCTAAAACTGATTGGTCGAAACAATGAATAAAGTGTTTTCACTAATGCAACTATCTTTTTTTAAGTTGAGTATTAAAAATAAACTTTTCTTTCATTTATAAAAATACTTGAATGGCCTGAACGTATCATCTATAGTTAATACAACTCCACTTAAGCCTTTGACCACAGTGACATTCACATCTAAGAAATATTCATCCATCTTATACTAGGCTAGCACAGGACAGCATATTAACACCTTCTCCACCTCTTTTCTATTAAGAAAGGAGACCATGACTCAGAGATAGCCACTGCAACAACACGTTGATAATGTCAAACCAAAGCCATCATTTACACAGACCAACTTGTGTTCAGTACATTAGAAGACTAGTTTTAAGCATCAGCATATTGTTTCCATGATCAAAGTAAACTAGGAAAGAAAGTAATGTGAAGGATTAAAAGTATTTTAGAAAAATCAAGTATGGGTGGAATTGAATAAGTTTATTTAAATCCAGTCCCAGTTTCTATAATTAGGCAAAGTCTGAGGAAATCAGACTATTTTAATTTCTGCCCCAAAGGTCAAGACTAAGGAGCTTATAAATGCCAGTGAGTATATTCTGCTTTCAGCAGATCCTGGCCAAGTCAAGAAGCCATTTACAGGAAACAAAGATCTGTACAACTTGGACAAAGTGATCTCATTTTGAAAAGCAACATATTTCTCTTCTAGATTTTGCTAGTGTTTCTATTTTTAATCACCAAAATAGGGCAGCTTAAACTTGAATTGAACAATTCTATTTGTCAAAATATCGAAATACCTGAAACTGCATTAAGTCTAAAAATAGCAATCAAAAAATGGATGAACGATTTGAAGTACAGGGGAAAACAGGGGGAAAAGAAGTCTATCACCTTTGGGAAATGCTATGAACCACCAGGAATGAGACTAACGCATACATACGAAATTTGAAGATAAGGATAAATACAAGGGAACCACCCTGCAAAAGAGACTTGCTTGACAGACTAGAAACAAAGAACTAATGGTCCAGTTATTGCCACTAGCACAAAAATAAATTATGTTTTGTACAAAAATAAATTACATTTTATATTTTCCAATAACAAAAGTAGAGGAAAAACTGAGTGGCTGTTAAGAACTTCTAGAGGTAGTCAAAAAATCAGGAGTTACACAATACTGATAATAAGAGGAGAATAAAGGACAACTATTTAGCTTTTCTATCAATTAACTAACACTTTCAAGCATTCTCATAAGTATATAAATGCACTCACAATACAACTACTCTTCATACAGAAGAGCTGAAAGTTGGGCAGAGTAAGAACAACTGAAGGCCTGGATTTGAAAAAATCTGGCCATAAATCTTTTGTTGAGATCAATTTTTTTAAACAAGAGACCAAAGCAATCAATATGATTGTGACCTTAAAGAACGCTATCAGTATTGCAAAGGCTTCTGCAATTCAAACTGTGAAAAAACTTTACATGCAGAGGGAAAGGACTTGTAAAGTAACACTGCAAATAAAACCAACATGATTTCAATTAGCTTGTTTTTTTAATGAAAGCAGGCTAAAACTCATTCACAGCCTTACTCAAGTTTCATAGAGGAATAAGCACTAAATAAAATGCTACCAGTCTCTCTCTCAAAAAAACCCATTAACATTAAGGCCTGCATAGATTGAAAGTCAAGGAACATTCCAGCATTATCCATCTGCTTGCTATTCAACTCCAGAATAGCCATAATACGTCTTCTGCCCAAATAACAAGTGAAAAAAGGGACATTTAGTAACACAGATGAGAAAGAGCAATACTGGAAATTATACAGAATAATAAATTAAGAGAATTAGAGAAAAATAGTCCAAGATTTCCAGTTCCACTAGTATTGTTGCCTGTGGAAAAACCCATGTTTACACCTCATTAAAAATTACATAATCCTCTTATCTGTAAGTTTCCACAGAAAATCTCAAATTCCACTGAGAAGCTCAGACCTCAGCTTTGCTGAGCACATTGAGAGATTGAATAGAGTATTTGTCTGCATGTTTGTATGATAAACATACACAATGAAGTGACACTTACAATGCTAAGCTATTCACCAGCTGGGGTTTATTTTTAAGATCTTCTACATAGACGTTAAAGCAAATGGGTGATTTTAAAGTTAACTAGAATGATTTGTTACCCATGGTTTCTACTAAAAATAGGCATTCCTTCAAATGAATAATACAAGCTTTAAGCAAGCTGATTTTTTGACTTAGCTATACATCAAAGCTTCATATTAGGCAAATGAAAGCCATGAAGAGAGATTAAGCTGCTTATTATAGCTGAGCATGCACCTATCACATTGGAAATACAAGAAACGAATTTATCTTACCTTCAGGTGCATCTGCATCGCAGTCTTTAGACACAAGTGTCACATTCCTTGGCTGGCCATCAACTGTCTTATTACTCTGCATTATAAATACAGAAAATTAGTACACTAGTCTACCAGCAATATTCTTCCATAGACAATGATAGTTCCAAAACTGAATACATTTTCCAATAAATTAATTTTATAAAAAAGGCTTTAACAATTCTTTTAGAATATTCAAAAATTATTTTTGAACAGCATATCCAGAGGAAGCTCTGAGTGGTAAAATATGAACATTTCTAAGCGTGATTTCATTTACAAAAAAATTAATAGCTTGTGTTCTTTTTGAAGACTTGTGAAAAATATATTGAGCTCTGAAATTAAACCTTTTAACTGTGCATAAAATTAATTTGAAAATCAACTTTGGTGATGAAGACAACATGGAAGTGTCAAGACTGATAATGATAATGAATACAGTTTACTTCTGATCTAAGAGCCAGGTGATAGCATCCAACATACTTGGACAGCCAGAGTGGAAGAAAACAAATTATGCTTAAGTGAATTATTGAAAACCCAAAGGTACCTGCTTAAATGTCACAAACCTTTGGAAAACTACCTGACCCTTTCAGGACATGGACCCTTTCAGGAACTCTCTGTTCCACATTTTTGAACGGTCAGCGAATAATTTTAGCAGAGTTCAATGTAAATCCTTTGCACTATATTGATTTCTTCATACCCTGATTCACTCCAAAGGGTCTCTCACCTACTATACTTACTTGCACATTCATGATTTCCTAAGAAGAAAGCCCTCTAAAGAAACCAGTAAGAGTCAACACCTTTTATTCAATCTGAAAAAAGTTCCCTAAATAATACCAGCAATCAGTACAAACTGGCACAGCAGTTTTCAAGCTCTAACAATTTAATTGAAAAAGTTTATCAATATCAAGGAAATTCAGCTTTCACTTTGAACAGTCAGAAGAAACAACTTGGTGTCTTATCCTAAAAAGCAGCAACTTGTACATGCAATTAATTTTGTTTCATTCAAGGCCAAAGTGGGGAGACTGCCTTAAAACAACAGATCTAAAGGAATATGACTTAGTCACAGGAATCAGGAACAAAAGCAAGAGAATGTATAGCAGAAACAACAGGGTAAGAACAGAAGACATGAAATTTCAATTATACAACATACATTTAGTAGTTGCCCATCTCCAGAATGTATTCCAGCTGGCTGTCACTATTCCAGCTTACACTGCTCAGTCATAGCAAGCACTTCTTTCGAAAGGACAGTATCATACCTTGGATAATTCCATGGGGCATACAAAAAGCACAAAACAGTCGCAACATGGCCATTTGAAAATTTTGTCTTCCTTATCTTTATTCACTTTAACATATTAACAAGATTTTAAAATACAATAGCTAGACCTATGGGCTTTCTATGATAACATCTATGCTTTTTTCCAGGTCTTATACTGCTGTTCTCCATGAACAATATGTAATTGTTATATAATTTATAACATAATTTAAGACATTTTTAGTACAAGCATTGCCAGAGTAAAACTTTGTTGTTCTGCTACCCCATCTAGTCTAAGGCTGAAAGCAGGATGCATCAAGGCCAAGCATGAAACAAAACCACATACAGTAACTTGGTATGTGTGCTTCAAGAGCTGACACATTTTGGACACTTTAGAAAATAGCAAGTTATTATATAAAGAGTTAGGATGCAGCCTGTTACACCCACATAATTTGTTTCTGCTTATGTTCAGGATCAAGAACTCGACAAAATCTGTCTCTTAGTCATCTAAGGGATGATACACTTGGATTCCTGCTGCTGACAATGGAGACACACTGGGTCCTGCAATTTAGCTCCACTCCTTCAAATAATCTATGAGACAACTGAAGAAAGAAAGTGATTGTTATTGTTCTGGTCCTCAACTAGGGAAAAGTATCTGTGTTGCTTATGGCAAATACTGGCTTTTTAATTCCTGTCTGGGTCAATCAAGTCTTAAAGGTCTACTAGGTACAAATATCAGCAAGCAGTGATTTTTTTTCAGACAAAGGCAAAATAACCCTTGGACTTCTTGAACACAAATAGCAATTAGACTCAAGTATGGGAAAAGTCAAGCTTTTGCTGGAAAGCTGAGAAGGTGGCCTGATGTAGATACAACTATTTCTTTGTGAAAGGTTATGAAAAGACCCATTGCTGATTAACAGATACTACAAATTGCCTCAAGAGGTGAAACCAAGCTATCCTTGGTGTTTGAAGAGCTATGAAAGTTGAACAAATCCCTACGGAGGGATTCGGTTGTTAAGAAATTTTCAGAAGTTTGCTACAGACCACAGCTGAAGACACTTATGATGAATTGGGGTCACCTGCTTTGAACATACCAGTGGTCAGAGTTAGTAAAGCAAGTAGACCAGGTCTAGTTAATGTTAATTGCCTCACAAAAGCCCCATTTTTATATACATACGCAGTTAAAAGTCACCAGCACTTCCAAATTAAAAGCTCTTGTCAAGGCTAACAGTCTCCAAAGGAAACAGTTCAAGATTCAAACAGGAATCTAACATATCTAATGCATTACTATAGATTGTGGTTACAATTTAGTTTGACACATTACTAGATTGGGAATTACTGTAGAGCAAAGCAACGGGGGAATTACTCCTTTTACACAGTCTGTGAGCCACCAGACTGTCATACGCGTTTATCAGCCCACCCATCCACTAAGCTTCCTTGGAACAATGCTCATTCGTTGCTTGGCTCTTATACAGTGTTGGCTACCATTGGTGTTAAAAGATGAAATCAACTGTAGTGTGAGAGCACAATGAAAACCTGGACTGTTAAAGTGAACTGGTGCATAGGGCTGTCATCATCAGGAAGCTTACTATGTCTAGTTCACTTGCCCTGCTCCTGGGTACTCCTAAATCCATAATCACCTAGCCATAGTTCTCAAGAACCTTTTCACTGCTACATCTACAGAAAAATCTCTTGCTTCTCTTCATTCCCAGACTCCACCTCTCCTCATTTTAAAATAGCACAATTTAACATCCAGCTATCAAGGTAATCAGATACTGAAAATGTTTCTGGTACATTCTGAAAGATTCTTTGAGAGGATGCTGTCTGAAATCCTTGTATCTACTTGGTATGCCAGAGAGAAGCCCAGATGTAATTTACCAGCATACTCTTTATGCCTCATGTTATTTTAACAATAAAACCAGTTTCGACTCAAGTTCTATTATGTACTTTAAACACAGCTCTTTGAAATGAGACATAACAAGCTGAAGACCCAGGATAGCTATCTTAACCAGAACATGTTTTAATCCTTTAAACAAAGTTACAGCTCTTCTCAATCATTCCAGCTAATCCTTCTTGCAGTGCTGACTGCGATTGTATTTCAATAGCTGCAAGAATGACAAGAGTCTTCCTACTGCTGTGCTCTATTCTCTTGACCCTTTTTTGCTACAAATTACGTATTTATATTCAGATACTATTTGTCATAAACAGCTAACATGCAAGTGTTTGTTAAACCTCAATCCTTCTGCCCCATCAACATATACACATTTTATTTTATTCATAAAGCAAAACAAACTGCTAGCAACAGCCTTTATTATTTGTTTTTCTCTTCAAATCTTCCATGCTATCTACAAGCTCTATCACAAAGGAGTCTCTTCTCAGGTCACTGCAAGGCTTAAAGATTAGTTCGTTAGGACCCTTAATGAAATTGTTCTTCCCATGCTTAGGCCCACATTGGTTCTGCACTGTAATTGGAAACATACAATCATTCTACAAGAAAACCAAACTGCCTTTTGCAGTGACTTGAGCTCATAAGTAATTCAGATACATCTATATGAAGTTCTAGGCCACATAAACAGTAACCAGTCATGCCAGGAGTTCTACGTAAATGCACCAAAACTGACTTTCATCTGAGTTTCACGCTGTTACTATGCTAATTCTGACAAGTTGAGCCAATTTATAGACACCTAAGCATGTTTATTTTGTATTAGTTATATTTAGTATAAACTCTAATAAAATGCATTACACTTCCTAAACACCAAATAATCAAATCCCCTGCAGCAATTCTATTACTGTGCTTGGATTGATATCAGGATGACTAATTGCCCATTACCAGACAAGTCAAATGTAAAGACAGCAGTAAAGTAACACTTATTGAATCCTCCACTTCCTACATTGACAATCCTACCACATCAACGCAACAAATTAAAGTTGGTCAGGTTCCTCTTCTCTAGCTTAAACACTACTCCAATTTCTCCTTGTAATCCTTTAGCCCCAACTATTCTGTATCCACTGTTTAAACAAAGAATTGATAGTAATAAGTTACAAAATTTACTTAAGAGTTGCAGCTGAAGGAAGTCAGCAGGTGTTTTGTTTGGGTTCTTTTTGTAAAGCAGGTGTGTTCTCCTCCCTCAGGAATATCCTTCTAGAGACTTTAACAGAAATATTCCAAAAGCTCAAAGTGGCATCCAGTCCCTTCAGCCTCATTTAAATCCCTTCTTTCAAACATACCAGCTCAACTGTTTTGTCTCTTTGATGTTTAAGTTCCACAAACAGCACCAAGGGATCTTGACTTCATTGTGCCTGAATAAGCAACCAGTTCATGACCTGGTTAGCTGTCTACATTTGCAAGATCAGATCTAACAGTGTACCTCTGTAAGATATCCAACTTTAATAAACAGCTGTCCATGAAACCTCTCAAGATGCTTGTGATACATAACTTTGAACTTCTCCATAAATATGCAGGCTGCCACTCAAACTAAGATGAAATACAATAATTTAATCCTTCAGGTACAGAAGATGAAAGACTTAAAAAACCAAAACCTTGAAGTACACAAAAGGGCAATAACAAAAGCAGAGACTAAATTTTAACTGCCTAATTCTGTAGAAGATTTTTACAGCACAAGAACAGCATGGAGTTTCATGAAGTTGGACAGTCCAAAGTGCCTGAAGTCCGATTAATCAACACACACCTAGCTCCACTCAGATTATTTTCTGCTGTACCAAGTTGTATTTGTCATTCCTCATAAATATGCACATAAAAATGATAAAGTTTGGAACAGTATTGATTTTATTCTGTACACAGCCTTACACATTAAAAATAATTCTCACTGCAGTCACTCAAGCAACCTAAGCAAACCAGTACAAAATCTATTGGATGCTATCAACTGTTTTATCAGAAGAAGTAAGGCAAAACCCAGTTTCACACTGTCTTGAGATGACCTAGGAATTAAGTTGTGTAATATATAATACAATAAGTTACTGCCTTGTGTATTACACCAAGGGACCTACTAGTATTTAAAAAACTGACTACAAAAGTCTCTTCGAAAACTGAAAAAGTGTCTGACTTGAAAAGTTTCTATAAACAGCACATTTTTTACGCAGGAAATAAAATTTAAACAGAAAAAAATTACATCTCACCTGTACCAGGTATTTCTGGCTTCCATACATTACATACTGTGGGGCAAGACTGTAAATCATGTAACTTGTATGAAGAACTATCAACAGAAGTATCATACAGAGAAATAAGAGTGCTTGAGGTCGAGTTTTTCCTCGTCTGATTTTATAAAGCTAAAATCAGAAAAAACAAATATTATCACAATGAAATATCTTTTTTCTGAAGGCATTTAAAAACTTCTGTCATTCAAGTAAGACTTAATTCTACTGCCAAAAGTGGGAGGTTGCTAAAATTATCCTCTGCCAACTTAATTCCAATGATTCAAAGTAGGTTTTCAGGTGTATTTACCTAAATTTCAAAGCACAGCTATTAAAACAAATTAAATGCTGTTTTGTATTAATGGCCCAAAACATTTATACACTAGCAGTTAGTAGCAAGATTTAAATTGCCTGTCACCTATAACAAACTGAGCAGGTTTATGGAAGAATATTGTGTCCTTTGGTCAAAGTGTAGTGTCATCTATCACTATACCCCCAATCAGATCTAGAAACAGAGAACGGAGAGCATTCCCAGGCTCTGTGGAAATTTGCATATCATATTGGTAGCATCTCATCCATTTAACACTGCAGGGAACAGTACAATCCCTCCTGTTGCCCTGCAGACACCACTCTACTCTGTAATTCCCAAGGGCTCAACCTGAGCACCATGTTCGGGGAAAGAAGCTGGCAGCTGAGGGGGAAATGACAGCACCAAAGCCAACAACTAACCTCACAAGTCGTTACAAAGACTGATGGTCATGGGTCACATCCGTCTGGAGTGTCACCAAACGAAAAGGTGACAATTTTAAAGGGGAAGTAGGCGCGTTAGAAGGGAAATACTTAACCAAGTATTAGAGACAGGAATGTCATGTTATTGCATGCAAAGCTATTTACTCAAATTCATTAATATATTATTAGCATAATATTTAGATAGCCCTATCACCACTGCACTGCTTTCTACCTTATGACGCTAGACATGCTTGTCACATAGATAGCAATTCACAAACTTCTGACTGCATGCCACGTTACAGATTTTGACCATAAAGTTGACCAATACTTCAAATATACCAATCATATGGCTTTAACTTAGGCAAGTCAGAAGCCAAAGTGACACTGATTAAACACTTGGGGCCAGCTGACTCTATTGCTCAAAACATCAGTTTTGGTCTGGTAATTTGGCAAAATAAAACACCTTCCAAAAGCAGTACAAATTGTACAATAGGCTTTTAACACTCATTATGCATAAAGACAATGCTATTGGCAACATCCCATATTTATGAAGCAATACAAAAATATTAAATACATTGAACAGCACGTTTGCTAAATATCTGAGTATTAGAAACTAAACTCTTGAGGTGTATTTACCCTTATCCAGAAGAACCATATGCCCATATTTCGAATCCCTGCCATTGAAGTGAAGATAAAGTACATAACAATAGTTGTGATAAGAATATAATCAAGTGGAAAAACCTAAAACAAGAACACAAGCAATTAAAAAGACAAGAAAACAAGCTCTTCTCCCACTTAAAGCTAAATAAGCAGTTTCTACTTATATAGCTTATATCTAAGGTATTAAGAGTCCTATTTAGAAGTTTTACATAGCTGGCTCCAAATATAGCTAACATAGCTTGCTACTAATAGAGCTTAGATAATTAGTTTGGGAAAGCACTGAGCATTTTTATTAATTTAAGACATGTCTTAATTTTGAAGTGTTATACATTTTTAGACTAAGAAATACTTAATTATTTAAAATATGCCCGCAGAATGACAAGTCCACAATGGAAACAATTATTTCAGGACTACATAGACATCCTATTTGTGACTGTTTTTCTGACCATATTTGCATACAAAACTTGATTTTTATATTTACATTAATTGAGAGTACTGCTGCTGACCACTACTTTTCTCAGTAAACTACAAGTTTAGGTGTTCAATAGTCTTAAAAACCATGGGGAAACATTGTACTGACCCATTATACCAAGAATATAGGAATAACTCAACTGGGAGGGAATAAAACACTAGCTTAATGTTAAGGCTTTTCTTTTTCGGTTTACTCATGACAAACTCAGATTTGTACATGGACTTGTTGCCTTCCAACTATACCAAAGTCAACTGATGTTTGTTTTTATGTTCGGTTTGCTACTAAGACTAATGGTTTACTATGACATACATAACGCCCAGCATAGTATATTTTTCAACATGCAATATATTAAAAAGTGAAAAATTGCATTTACTTCACTGAAAAGGGCTAAACTATCCAGTACACCAAATAGAACTTATGCAGAACATGGGACAAAGTTGCTTTTATTCTGTGCATAGTAACTACAAGTGCTGCCATTCTCAGTTGCCACTGTATTCTCATCACATCAAAATCAGTTTCAAGCACCACCTTCCCCAAACTAACTTCCATTCACCCAAGATTTTCATATCAGTAACAAATACCTAAAAATTAGTAAGGAAGTTGCCTTGCTTTTTTACTGAACACACATTTAGACAACATTGTTATTAATTAATTACTTGGGGAGAAGTTTAACAGAAAACAGAGGAGCATCCTTACATACATATATTACCACATCTTTACTTACTCTTTGAAGAACTGGTAACAGCATATTCAATGGATTGGTCAGATTAGTTCCTAGAATTATAAATCCTGAGTCGAAGCCAGCCGAATGCAGAGCTTTGTCCAAACTGCAGTAATTAGAAAAACTGGGTAAGTATTGTGGTTCTCCAAGAGCTTTGTCTTTAGTTTAAATTAAAAGGACAGCTCAAAAGAAAAAAAGCAAAACTGAACTAATCCCAAAGACTGACAGCTGTCTAACATTTACATAGACGCATGCTTTGCTTTTCCACACTCACTGCACTTGTTCTGTGAAAGATATTGATTCCTGCATTTCCTCAGCATTTTTGCTTTTCCCTAGTTTGGGTCATAAAGCTTATTTTCTCAGTCTGAAAGATTAAAAATGCCAGAATTTGAGATCTGGTTAGTGTCAATCCTTGTTGAAATCCACCAGATTTGCAGCTGGTTATGTTGCTTTCAGTGTCATGAAACCATTCCAATGCAATGCACATCAAAATGGATTAAACATGTCATTTACTGCAAGAATTCAAGCACCTGTTACCCAGTCAAAGAAGTATCCTACATGCATTAAAATTAATTCAAGCAATCAGAATACTTCTGTAATCTGAATTAAACTTCCTGAACATATATGCTTCATTTCTCTGCTGAATCAGAACTGTTTTCAGCCTGAATCACATTCTTTCTTCAGTTTGTTTTTGGCACATTTTGCTCCATTTCAATATATAGTATTATAATGAGAAGGGCAGCTTCTATTGACAGAAATGTAACATGAAACAAGAGAAGGGGGCTGACTCGGGAAGCAAACCACCCCAATTTTTATGTCAGAGCAGAAACTAGGTAGTTTAAAAGATCAAGGAAAATGCTGAAGTGTACTTACTTTGACAGGAACAGAGAGACAGTGAAGAGCAATGCCACAATGATGAAGAATACTCCCCACACAATCTACAAGTAAATATTTAAAACAATTTAACTGAAAGTATCTGCAGTTGATGCAAGAAGTGAAGACTTGCCTTGATTCCAATAATAAACTAATGATTTTAGAGCACTTCAAAGCTTGAATATACTCAAAACAGTACTATTTGGTAAATACTTGAGAAAAGTGCCCACAAAACTTTTACTCTGTTAAATTAAACACAGTTTGTCAAGTACATCACAAGCTCTAGCGTCACACACAAGTCTACCCCTAAGTCAGAAACGACATTAAGAAAAAAGAGATGACACATTACAATAAATGAACATAGCACCTAGCAGTATGCACAACCTGTACTCACTATACAATGTGGAAAACCTTAATTATATACATGCATTTAAGTTTAATTAAGGAAATTAGAGATTGGTGCCTTGACCAAGCAGAAACAGGATTCTCTATCTAGTACTTGCTTCAAAAGAAATGGGATTTCTCTTGAAGTCTGACAAGCAGCCACATTCTTGAACAGTAATAGCAAAATTGAAGGCACTGGAGGTGAAAATGTTGTAAAACAGTACACAAAGCTCCAAGATACTTTCTGCAATTCTACATTGAACAGAAACACTACATACAGATATTGAGCAGATTTTCACCTTTTCATTAAAGCCACCAATTAAACAACTGATAAGCTATATATTTGCAAAGACATCCCAAATGCTCTTAAAGCAACAGTAAAACAGTACTGCAAGAATTAAGATGTAATTAAGTGATAGACATTACCACCTTCACAGGACAGCTCAAGCCAAAGTAAACAAGTTCTCTGGCATGCTTCATAGCACAACCACAGCCTAACTGAAAATCTGTCAGGAAAAATTATCCACCTGCAACTCTGCTTTAGTCTCTGATTCATGAGTCAACAATTCACAGTGACTGCCACAGTTACTGAGAGAATAAAAAGCTTTCAAACCACAAAACCAAGGAGACACCATCCTGACTGTAAGGTTATAAGCTGTAAGTAACTAATGATATTGTATGCTATCCTGTGAGAACACTGTGAACTGTTAAAGTCCCACAGACAAAATATATGGCTAATACATTCCTCAGATTTGAGTTTTACGTGAAAAGTTAATACAGCTTGTGTAGTTTCTGTACATATTTTTTAAATCCAAAGGAAGCCTCAAAACTGTTAACATGAATGTTAGGGATATTTGTCTTTTCAATGAAAGAGCTAAGTCTGTATTTGTAATATATCACAGCAAGATAACTCCACTAAGAATTCCACACTGAAAGCTTTCGTTCAGCTGCAGTTTCAGCCCATCTCCATCAGTACCCAGCATTAACTGCAGAGATAACAGATGAAATTGTTTACAGCCCAGCCCCCTCCCCCCAGCTTTCCCAAAAGCAGCCTACAGTTGAAAGTAATGCAAAAACTTCTTCCTACATGTAGTTGGCAAGAAATACTTTATGTGGCAATACTGTTCATAAAAGTACTAACTTTCAAAACCAGGTATCTACTAAAAATCAAAGTCCTAAGATCAAAGAGACCAAGATAAAAGCTTTGCCCCAGTAACCATCTCCTTTGCATTGGTTAAGTATCATGACATTAAGTTCTATTCAGCTAGCTTACTATTTATCAAGTAATTCCTTGGCAAGATGCTTGTTCCAAATGCATATATTATCAAAGTATCTCTCACTTCTGCTGGATACATGTAATTTAGATTAACCTAAGCTAACTGACAGCTATAGAATTCTTCTTTCTTTTCTCATTTTCATATGTTTGATAAAAAAAGTAAGATATTCAGATTTTCTATGGCAGTAGCACTAAAGTAGATCAGCTAGGATTTGTTCATTTTTAATCTTAGAGTTGAGGCAAAGTAAAAGGTTTTCCAACTGCTCAGAGTTCACTATGGTGCTATCATTGTGTAGTGCTGGAGTAAATTAAAGAAAAAAAACAGTTGATATGCAGGGTGGTAACTGATAAACTTGACCTGTGATTTATGTGGGAAGAAGAAAGTTGGAAGTTTTTTTCAATTTAAGTATCAAAAAATGAAAAGAAGTTCTACCTTTAGAGGTCGAAGAGCTTCACAGAACTTGATCCACCAGCTTTTCTCAATAGACTCCAGATGCCTCTCTCTCCTTCGAAGTGTCCTTAATCTCTCTTCTAGCTGTTGTAAAGTCCGTCTATCTCTTGATGACAGAGGACGACCATCTCTGCACTGGTTACAAAAAGAGTGCAGAAGATCAAGAGTCACCAAATCAAGAAAACAGACTTGACAGCTAGTTTAATTATTTACAACAACTCTAAAGAATTTGTAGTATTTAATTCATGCATGTAAAATTTCTATGAATATCAAGAGGATGAAGAGCAAAAGTCACAAGCTGAAACAAGGAATTCCTATTAGGTGTCAGAAACCACTTTTCACAATGAAAATGTTCAAAATATTAACAGGGTGGATAGTCTCCATGACTAGGAATGCTTTAAAAGCACAACCATGATCTGAACAACTTGATCTAACCTGAAAGAGATCTCTATTTTGTGCGGAGGGTTGAACACTGATTTTCAGAGGTCACTTCTCATTAAATTCCATGATTAAGCCTATATAGCCAGCTTGGCACTTAATTTCATTCCAGAATTCCATAGATACTCAGCTATGTTTCTTGTAAAGAGCAAGAAACATAGCTCAAATAAGAGGCAGCATTATCCCAAGAGTTAGTTGAATGTACTGGATAATTTGTTTGATTTTTATGTTTAAGAAAGTATTTTAATTTTTAGCCTTTAAATACCAAGCAGGAACCATCACACTCTGCTGTAAAGTGGGTAGCAAATCTTTACATCTCAGTTACATGTAATAAACAAAAGCAACGAAATAGGCATTAGGTAGCCGAACCAAGATTGTTTCTAATATGGACGTTAGTGTATTACAAACTCATACTTGGATTAAAAAAGATTCTTATATAGGAGTAAACACACTAGAATTGTATTTTAGAGTTTTGAAGTTCCTTATTAATTTTTTCTCTTAAAGATTATTCCTACAAAGAGTGTAACACTTTATACCAGTAAAGTCAAAAGAAAATTAAATCAATTTGTCAAAAAGGTTACGAGATTAAGACCACCATATGTACATACATAACACTTAAATTGGAGATCACAATGTACTTTTAAAAGGAACACATTAACCATACCCTGTATAGCACCTCTGCAACTTAAAAAGGACTTTTTGGCAACAATTCAAGCTCCCAATCTGCAAGTCCAAGCTTCAATTATTTAAGATTAATGAAATAAACCTACCAAATGTATTAATACTACAAAAACATAGTACAGATTAAATCTCAGTAGCATACTGCCATACTTCTAGTTTTTACTGCATGGTACTCTCAGTAACACACCCTTTCTTCACAACTTAATGCAAAAATATAACTGAAGAACTAAGATTTCAATCACAGAATGAGGCAGAATCCTGACCATAATCCATAAACCAAGAAAAATTAGTTAACATTAAAGGTCACATGATAATAGAGGCATTACTTGAGGACCTTCTACTTTTTGATCCTATTATTTAGCTGAATTAAACAAGAAGGCCAGTTGCAAGAAAATTCTCATAATCCACCAAGGTCTTCCGTATTCATTAATGATCCATTTGTCAGAGGTTTCTCATTTTTCTCATACTGATTTCAGTAAGGGATGCCTTTGTTCCTGTAATACTCTGTGCAAAACCAAAACATAATAAATTTAAATTGAGAGAGATTACTTTTTAGATTTCATTATCCAAAAAAATGTCTAGAACACTGAAGGTGCCCACACTGTGTAGAGGTAAGCCAAGTATCAAGGGAAGACTGTTGGAACTGCTTCAACATCTCTGCAGTCTACTATCACAGAGCACACAACAGCACAGATGGACTGGCAGGATGGAAGCAACGCACCTCGATGTCACTTTCCCCATCAAGGCTGTGAAAACACTGGTCAAACCATTATCTGAAAAGGGTTGAGAAAAGAGGTGGGAGATTTTCCCCTATCATCCTATATGTAAAGAAATCTTACCCTCCTTTGGCTTGCACTCAGAGGCTGTTACAAGTGTCTTGCTTACATGAGGTATAGCATTTCCATAAGATGCAAAGCCATCATGGGTTTACAAATGCTGTTAGCACACTGGGGATATTTAGGACTCAGAACAGATTTCCATATGTATGCTTTTCATAAGGAAATTATTTATAACAGCAAGGTACATTAACTGGGAAGCAAGATATCTGGAGCTGTTATTTATTCATAAAGATGATAAATAGTTTGATGAATCTAAATCATGACAGCTCTATGTGGCAAGTAACCGGTGTTAACTACACTGCATTGAGTAAGTCAAACTGGATGCCATTTCTGGTAGCAGAGACTAAGTGAGGTTAGTATCTACAAAGCATCTCTGCCATCCAAGCAGGCCTGAAGAAGTCTTGAGTTTGATTTGTTAACACTTACTAGCTTGACAGAAATAACTACTGCTGCAGGACTGACAGAGAATGTAATCACTACTACCACATTTGTTTCAAAATAACTCAAATAACTGCAAGTTATTAATTTCTGACTTGTTATTCTTTTTGGAACAAAGACTCTCTACAGTATGACCATAAACTAGAAATCAAGGAAAAAAAATCATTAAGAAAACGAGAACAGTGAAGGCCTTACCTTTGATTTAATCCTTAATAAATGTTGCTCCACTTCTTCAATATCTTCAGTGTTTTCTAAACGCTCATAAGCTGCACTGGTAGTTCCCTTAATCAAGTTTAGAGGCAAAGCTGACATACCATAAGCCTAAAATAAAAAGAAACATAGATACAAAAATTTTCTGCCATATATTCTCATCTGATAAGGCTGTTCTATGTTGTAGCTATGAGGTATCTCTACTGGTTGGCTTTTCCACCCCATCTGCATGCTCTAAGGCAACCAATTCCTTTCCCCTTTTGAGGAAAACATAACCAACATGCTACACAAATTCCAGCATCCCACCTCATTTCAGGGGTACTTGAGTGTCTCATGATCACTCAGATATGCATTAAGACTTCATATAAGCATAGTACACTGAAGATTTATCAAACTAGCCCTTGTTTTTGTCAAATCACATAGCTTCCAAAAAGCTTGACTTCCCCTTTTAGATCAAAATCAACATTTTGGGCAATACAGAAATTCCTAGATATTGAACTTGAATAGTTTCAGGAGCAAAGTATACGCTATTTCTTTGCAGCCAGTAGTCTTCAACTTGCTTTTAAAATAAAAATTGGGTAGACAGAACCCAGTTTACTAGAACTAAAATCCTGCAGTAAAATGGCAGCGAAAGTTAGGTGAACACCTGCATTCCAAGACTGCTTACACATCCACATTGATAAATTTTATTGTTATTTATTCCTCATTATAAATGCTATACCATTCAAAGTCTTCTGCCAGCTTCTACATCAACAGTACACCCAGATTCTTCCAATGCAAGGTCCATAAGCCTTCCGCTAACATAAAAAGAAACATATTCAAGGCAAGGTGAACAAGAAGAAAATGGCATTATTTTCTTTCTGTTACCCTACGATTCTTAGAGATGAAGGCCAAGGTCAGAAGTTTCTCCAAGCAGTTCAGAGACATTAGCCATAAGCTTGTAAATTGTTTATTGTGGGTGATACATTGTTCTTGGTGCAGAGCTCAGCAGGAAGGTTCTTTTCTCTCTCAACAATTAACACACACAATTTTTCTAGAGTCCTTGATATGTGAACGCTTACTAACTTCAGAGAATTGTTTAGGTTGAAAAAGACCTCTAAGATCATCCAGTCCAACTAGTAACCTAACACTGCAAAGTCCACTACTCGACGCCATTAAGCGCCATGTGTACAAGTCATTTAAATACTTCCTGGAAGTTTGAAGAGCAGTCTTCTAGATTTTGACAGAAATACCACTCCCTCCTTCAAGCACAGCTTTACATTTCATACTGAGAATAGATTTAACACAAATGCTAGTGTGTTAAAAATGTCACCATACATGCTGTCATATCACAAGTTTTCTGTACACAAGACACAATGTGACCTGCTTAGAAACCTACTTCAACATACTACTGTCTTGGGCATTGAACCCACAGAAAGACACTGTTCCCATTTTTCAATTGTATTTTTGAATATGCCATAACTCAGGCTGGACTTGACAACCATCCATAAATGTGTGTCAGCTCTCCCTTTAGACTATCTCCTTTGAGAGCATTAAGCTGCTTTGGCACCTTCATGAAGCTGCAGATATTGTCTATCTGGACTTCAGCAAAGACTTCAACACCATCTCCTATAGCATTCTCCTTAGAAAAGCTGGCAGCCCACAGCTTGGGCAGGTGCACTCTTTGCTGGATTAAGAACTGGCCGGACAGCAGGGCCCAGAGAGTGGTGGTGAATGGTGCCACATCCAGTTGGCAGCCAGTCAACAGTGGTGTCCTCCAGGGATCAGGGTTGTCCCCAGTCCTGTTTAATGTCTATTAATGATCTGGGTGACACGATCAAGTACCATTAGACAATCTGCAGATGACACCAAGTTCGGGGGGAGTGTCAATCTGCTGGAGGGTAGGAGGGCTCTGCAGAGGGAGCAGGACAGGCTGGATAGATGGGCCCAATCCAACAACATGAGGTTTAACAACAGCAAGTGTCAGGTCCTGTACTTTGGCCACAACAACACCCTGCAGCACTTCAGGCTAGGGACAGAGTGGTTGGACTGTGACCAGGCAGTACTACTGGGGATACTGATGGACAGCTGACTGAACATGAGCCAGCAGTGTGCCCACATGGCCAAGAAGGCCAACGGCACCTGGCCTGGATCAGCAGCAGGGTGGCCAGCAGGACCTGCAAAGTGATTCTTCTCCTATACTCAGCACTGGTGAGGCTGCACCTTGAGCACTGTACCCAGTTCTGGGCCCTTCAATTTAGGAAGGCTGTTGAGATGCTGGAGTGTGTCCAGAGAAGGGCACAAGGCTGGTGAAGGGTCTGAAACACAAGTCTTGTGAGGAATGGCTGAGGGAGCTGGGGTCATTTAGCCTTACTTATAGGTTGCTCTCTGCAACTTTGTAATCATTGCCATAAACCTTCACTGGAGACTCTACTGTTTCCAGTTTCATAAACTAGGGGACCAAAACTAGACACAGGATACCCAGGTGTGGCTTTTGAAGTGCCAAGTACAACGAAAATGTCTATGCCCTTGCTGATGCAAGCCCAGGACACGGTTTGCCTTTCTGCTGCAAGGCACCCTGCTGGATCATGCTCCACTAGGACTTCCAGGTCCTTTTCAGCAGAACCATTTCACAGGTGATCAAACCCAAGCATGAACTGTTGCTTGGAATTAACCCATTACAAGAAAAGGCTTTAACATCTGCTATATTTGATGTCGTTCTGGTTGACCCAATCTTCCCACCTGTCAGTGTCTGTATGGTGGCTCTGTTTTATCTACTTCTCCCAGTTTGACATATTTCTCCAACTACATGATTACTCAACCCCATAATCGAGATTATTTATAATGACTTTTGGGGACATGTGAACAATTTATCTGAGGTCCCTCTCTGGAATCCAAAACATTTCCAGCCAGTGCCAGTACACAGAAACACATATAAGAGATTACTATGACAATATGCCTAAGCAATTTTACAAACCCAAGCTCAGCAGTAATTAGATTTCAACATCTGAGGTTTCTACCTGTTCTTCAAACAGCTAATATATCAATTAACGTATCAAGTATTCACTCTGTGAAATCATTAAGAGATGAAATTCAGAACATTAAAGCTCAGTCTAAGTTTCTACAAAGCAAAATACAACTCTCAAAGTGATGTACTATTTTGCTGTTTATGAAAAAGTGAACTACATACCTGAACATCAAGCTTGCTCTAGTGATAAAGGTTCCCTTCCTGGTCCCTTCTACGTTCCCTTCCTGAATACAGAAGATGCTAATAGTAAGATGGTTATGCAAGTAACCCTCCGATCACCAGTGTGGGAAAAAGACACATTGGTCCTTCAACAATATATAGAAGGAGGAACAGAAAGATGAGTCATCTCATGTGATGTGTCACAGGTCTGAACAGAAGCTGTATTAGCTCATTTTCAGGGCTGCATTCCCTTTAGGCTGATACAGAAGTTCAGTACTGCCCTGGACAAAGTTTTAATCCCCTGGGTTAGTACAAGTGTTAAATTATTCAAGGGCTATTATTTTAGGCATCTGCAACTTAACAAGCAAGCAATTTGATATATCCTCAATATACTGAGGATAGCAAAGGAAAACAAACCAAAGCTGTACACTAAAGCCAAGAAATGGCTCAGTCCTGAAACAAATCGTGGGTTCAAAGTTTGGAATATGAATAAAAACATAGCAAAAGATCCTTTAAAGTAGTTAACACAAGTTAATTTATGTACATGAATTCATATAAAATAAGTAATTAATTCCTGACATATTTATACCACTGAAATAAGTTTCCAGGACTTATTTTTAGACATTTTGTTTACAAGTGTTAAATCAGAGACACTGCACCAAGGAGTAAAAACAGACATCCAAATGTAATAGCCAATTACATTATACACAGGGTTTTGTCACATATGTTCTTCAAAATGAACTGAGTCTAGTACTAAACACTAACTGTTCAGGCTGGTATCTGATAACACATGTTGCAAGGATAGGTCTATAAAGGCCTCAGGCTGTATCTCTGCTGTTACTTGGATGGCCGATAAGCTTCATTGAAACCACATTTTACAGAAAAAAAAAAAATAACCCAGATTTATAGTTAAATCAACTTATTTTAGAGAAGATTCCCCTCTCTTGAATCACCACAAGTTCTCCACACAAGAGATCACCACTACAATTCAGCTTAATGGCTGGAAAGCCAAATCCTAAGAGCTCACTGCCTATTAACTACAGGTTAGAAGCATCACCCATGAGCAGCTGTCTTGTTCTCATTTGAGTTTCTGCACACAGGCAATACAGATAACACCTCTAGATGAAGTTCATACTTAGACTTTGTACACTTTTTGAAGTCTAAAGCCTTCTACTCTAAAGGATAAGGGAAAAACACAGAACAACTTACTGCAACAGAAAACTCAGCTTCCAAACCCTATAAGAACAGTCTAAGCAAATCTCTTAGGACTCTTGTCTTATATGTTGCTCATGGAAGTGGTAGCTCAGTCTGAGAGTAATTTGAAAATAAATCCATCTAAAGCAGGAGCCTGTAACTCACATGAATGCAACAACTACAGTACCTTTATGCAGTACCAGCTGGCACAAAAGAGCAGCGAGAAGCATTCTCTACCTGTTCTTTCAGCATGCCACTGAACCCAAATAGAGTCCATGCTCCAGACAGAGCATTAAATACCTTATGAAAAATTACATGAGCATTGCGTCTAATTTGCTTAATCTCCACTTCTCCCAGGTCCCTTCTCATCTTCCAGCAGATTCAGCTACTCTTGTGTCATTCACAGTTAAGATTAAGAAGGAAGAGCTACTGTTCTGATGCGTAGCCTCTTGCAGACTCAGCTCTTTACAACACTTGAGACGCTTAACTCACATAACCCATGGCAGATAAGGGAAGTCTCTCTTATTAGTTGCCTGCTACGCTAGTAACAATCACTCAGACACAGAAAGAAGAACATAAGTGAAGCTGCAACAAGTTGTAAAATCATGTATTACTGAAGTTGTTCCATTGAGCAACTACTTCAGGGATAAACCCTTATGTATTAAAAAGTTCCAGAAAGGTTTTCCACTGGAAACCATAACCTTTAGTGTAAGCTTTCTAAATTGCACAAGCTATGAAGGAGTTTCACCTACAATGGAGCATTAAGGTGGGAAGACCTAATCATCAACGATGTTAGCCATAAGCACTTGGATCAGTTATAAAGACAGCAAAACTACATTAAAATTAATATAGTAAATTACTTTAAAATAAGGTTAAATGAGTTAGTTAATTTTGAACACCTACCACAAAAAGCCTGAAGCCATCAGGCATTATATTTCAACTGGAGGTTGATTATGTTTCATTTTCTATATCTGCTATGTTCAGCTAATAAGATATGGTCAAATGATTAATTTGTGGCCCTAACAGGATAATCTCTGCCTGTTAGAGATCAAACAGAACAAGTAAATTTTTTTCTCATCAGCTTGGTACACAACCAGAACTATAAATGAAGATAGCTTAAATTTTTTTGGTTAAAGATACTTAAGAAATAAACTTGTGATTTCAATATATTATCAAAAAGTACTTGTGTAGCATACCAGAATGACTTCCTATTCCATTTATTGTTAGTGGTCTATATATCATGCAAGTGGCTTTAAAATGGTTATCACATAGGTTTTTAGAAGATGTATATCTAATCTTGGGCAAGAACTGCAGAAATTAATATTGACAAACATTTCTTGCACAGCAGTGCCCTCTAGCGAAGTCACATAAAAAAGCCAAATTAAAAAAAGTATTCTTATAGCCACTGTATAAAAGGCATCAGAAATGCTCACAACTTTAAAGATACAAATATTCAAGTTCCTATTTTCTTACAACAGCTTGTTTCAATACATCACCTCAAAGTGTGACCATGAAAGACAAAATGTTCAATTCTACCAACTAGACTGATAAAAATACATCTACTCAAGAACAGCTTAACTATTTTAATACATGCAGTATTTAAGAAATACAGTCAAGTATGAGCAAACCTGCTTCAATGCAAATGTCCCAGTAAAAAAAAAACAAACAAACCTCAATTTAAAGAATTACTTTTGAATAGAATATAGTTTTATATACTAGTAGCCTAATTGGCTTTTTATTTGAATTATGCTAACCATGAGGGAGGTCACAGGATACCTTTCACCCTTCACAGCAGTTGACACAATTCAGTTGCTTAGATCGAACAGTTTTGTACGGATATAACGCGCTCTTGCCAGCAGTGCTTCTGACTGAGCACGTCAGCCAGTCCAATTAAACAGCCTCAAGGGAGCGCACCTCAGGTGTCATACCAACACAAGTGACACTGAGCTTGTGTAAGAGGAACTGGGATTCCACCTGGATTGAAACTGTACCTTCTCTGTGCAGCTTGACTGCACAGTTCTCCTGAAAATAATCTGACTCTTCAAGGACTCATCATCTGCTTTCTTACATTAAAGCCATATGTCTCTATCTGTGACTACCTACTCATATTACCATTTAAAAAAAAAAAGCTGGAATTCATGAATCTTATTTCCAGTACATTGTTAAGCATGGCAAATAATGGCAGCAGTCAATATATCTTCTGTTAAATTATGAGGGGTAAAGGAGAAAGCCTACTAAAAGCATCTGAAGATATCAAATGCTCTCATGGACATTTAGATATTTGCTTCCTCTAAAACCCTTACACCACACAGCTTTGAACATCATTCAGCACATTAGCTGATCAGATTTCAGATTTTCAGGGGAAGTTTTAGCATCCAATCTTCAATTGCTATGAGAGCACATAACTTTCTGAAAAACTTTGCTATAAAAAAAATCTCAAAGCATGGAACAGATTGACAGAACAGGTACATTCACTATGGCAATTCTTGCATGGTCTGCTGTACACAACATAAATCTTGAATTGAGCACTTGTTTCTCCATTTCTCTACCACTCACCCTCTATGACATCTTGCTATACATTCACCTTAATTTCCCATAATAATGTTTTCTCACCACCATACAGACCCACTATTTGTCAATGTTTAAGTGGACCAAAAAAAAAGCTGTCGAAGTTTCTAAGATACAGAGACCAAATACAACAGTCTTTATACTACAGCTGTTCTACCACACACTGTGAACTTGTGCTTGCTGGACAAAACATCAGTAAAAGAGTTAACTCTGCTCCAGTTACAAAACTGACCATAGTTATTTTGCCTAGCTGCCACCTTCTATACTGCTCCATCAGGCTTTAAAAAAAGCATTAACAACCAAAAGACTAATCTCTTCTCCAATTCTAAAATCTCAAAGTACAAAACTATCATTTATCCACCAGTTTAATATTGACAGTTCTCCAACAGTGTAGTAGGAATCAGGCTGTTAAAACAACCATCAAATTGGTTTGTTATTCTGGTTATTTACTACTTCATAGAGAAGTGAACATAATGAAATGTAATTACATTTCTATTTCAGAGTTGGCATTTAAGTGATTAAATAGTAATGACGATGAATGCTACTAACATCTCAATTTCTCAATAGGTGTTTGATGTCTGCTTAAAAGAATATCACTAGTGAACCAGTGCTTTTAAGGTTAGACAGATTCTAAAAGGTTTTAAGCTCTTTGGCTGTTAATAATGTCAACGGCAGAAAAGTAAATCATAATCTGGACAAAAATGAGGTGTGAAAAGGTCCTCACATTTGTGAGTAGCTAAAGTAAGTTTTCTAACACTCCATCTTTGAGGACAGAGAAAAAAGGATCACTTTATAGTTTCATAAGAAATCAAATAATGCTTATTAGATGTTTGGAAAAATTACTAAGCCAATTATAAGCATCCTTCAAGGACATGCTAAATGAGGTGCACAAGATCACTCAAAAATTAATCTGCCTATCATTGTATGAATAATATGTTATTCTGCCTTGAAGTGAAATAGCAATGTGAAGCTGACAACAACTATTGTTCTAAATACCTAAGGCCACGTAGAACTACTTCAATGCAAAACACATTAATGAAAGAATAGATGCAAACTATATCATCTGTGAAAGCGTTTCCAACTCTCCCCCAGCCAAAACCAGCATAGCACTGCAGACCTAATTTATCATTTGCTTGTTACTATTCCACATTTATAGACAGAGAGCTGTAAGTATAAATCATTAAGGTTGTGGATTTGCAGAGCCCCCCTGAAGATCACTTGTTCCCATTTCTTAGAGAACAATTTTAAGGATGAAGCGCTGTACTTCAGTACTATACACTGCAATATTCACCTACACTATTGCATTATTTCCCCTTCAGAAGTTAAAAATTTAGAATACACATCTTCCCTAATTGCATCTCTCTTGTCCCTTCCTGGTCTTCCAAAGTGTCAATTAACATCAATAAAAAATTATTCTTCATTGTACTCAGAAAGGAAATTAAACCTAAAGATTGATTAATATATTCTAAAAAACCATGCTAAAAAGGAATAGCTCAAAGTTAGTCAAAAGAAGCATAACTGCAGTTTTTATATTTTTACATCCATTTACAGAAGCAAGAAACTTTGCTAGATGTACATTTTTAGGAAGCCACATCAACGAGATGTTGTTAGTATGTTATGACAGTATAGTAGCGTGTGAAGAGCTGAAGATTGACAAGAAAGTAGATTAGCTCAAAAGTGTTCTTCAAAATAAAACTTTGGAAGCCTCAGAATTAAGTATTATGCATATCTGTCCATAAACTTGCTTCCAGAATTCTGAATAATGTTTAAAGATAGTACTGTAGCAATATGAATAAGGTCTAGGGACAGCACTCACTTAAACTGTTATACACAATTAGAAAGAAGCCATGCTGCTGAAAAAAAATGTATTCTGCTTGACCACACATCTAATAGATTTTTGGTTCTTTGCTCCTAACCTATATGCTTGCTACTCTCCAAGCTTTTAGGAAATTTAGACAATTCAGTTCTGTGCCCACATCTTAATAAAATACGTACCTTAGGAAGTAAAACTGCTCATTGGAATGGCCATAAAGAAAAAAAAACCAACAAAAACTAAAGCTAACAAAACAAAAGTTTACAGGGCAAATGCAAGGAAGCAATTTGAGAATTTTTTGTTACGGAATTTTTAATAAGGTGAGACACTTGTCAAGTACAACAAAGATGTCTGCTTTAGATTATCCTTATACACTACTGCCAAAATGTTTAGCTTCATGCTAGACACCTCTCTTCTTGCCTGCCAATCAAGTGTTAGAGAAGCTCTGTTTTTCCTGTAGAATACAAACACCACTCAAAAAAAAGGTTCTGACTCCAGAAACACAGAGCTCACAGCCAGACATCTTTGCAGGCCAGAGAAGACACTGGTGCCACATTCTGCAGGACTGTCCCAAATGTCATCACATGTAAAACTAAACAGAACAAACCAATTTGTTCCATTTAAAGTGTAGAGTTAAAATCCTCTAAATACTCCTTCGACTCCCTAATCACCTTCCTCATATCTCATCTTCTCATTTGAATGACATGGTGTTAAGAAATACGACAAAACATTTGATTTGCTCCTTTATTCAAATATTAGATCTCAACTCCTGAAGATGTTTCATAGCAAGCATAAAACTTGAATTAAAATCAAATTCTTATAATTGCTTTTTAAGAGGTACCAAAAACATACACAATCTTCTGTATTAAGTTATCAATGAAAGTAGTTCAGTTTTCTCCCTGACGTCTTCCTGAAAAAGCAACTTTTGCACTAACTCCTTAAGCTGGTTATTTTCATGCACACCCTCCCAAGTGATATAACTTCAGGGATGAGATGCTTTCAGGATTAATACTTATTATTAATACCTCCCAAAGCTTTTAACTAGTATTTCACAGAAATTGAGGAGATCAGGAACTTCTCATACAAAAAAGTTTTATTTCTTTGGCAGCTTCAGTTTTAGCAGTGTACTTCATGTTACCCCATTCAGATGCTGGGAAAAAGCTCCTAACTCAAAACTCTGCAAACCAAAACTTTCAAAAGCAAAACTCTGCATTTTCCCACAAATGGCAAGAAAAGCTCTTCTCTGTATGTATCACTAGATTACAGTGATTTTGATGTTTGAAACAATAGAAAATGGAACCCAGCAATCTAATACAATGACAACCCCACTGAACTGTAGTGTTACCTATCTTTCTATCATAGTCAGTAACACAAGTGCTCAGTTATCTGCAACTCCAGTCCAGCATGATGGTTCAATTTGTGTTGTCCCTCAACTGTCACCTTCACCCCGCAAATCCCAACATATCAAATGCTACAATACAGTGTGGCCTGATAAGAAGTCTGTTCTTCACTGCCTTAACAGCTCATCATGTACTTCAGAGTAATATATTAAATCAATCAGGGCCTTGAGAGGCCCCAAACACTGCACTGTTCCTTAAAAAATAGGTCTAAACTAGATTAGTCCTTGGGGTAAATTTGTTAGTTCCATAATTTAAACGGCAGCCATTTACAATCTAAATAACATCACCCTGTTGTATCCCTCCTCCTGTGGAAGCAGGGTATGCTTTCATAAAGATAGCCTAGGAGCACACACATGCTGAAGTGAGCTTTTGCTCTCAATTTCTACTCAAATTCAAGGCTACCTGCTGACAGTGCCAAAGCCTTTCCCCCCCAACTTTTCACAGTATTGTATATTACCACAACACAGAAATTCAATTTTAGAGCAGCCATAATCTAATTCTTCATGCTGAAGGCCACACAAAGCAGTACTGTTAACACACATTCAACTAATTGTAGAATGGATAAATTGCACTGCCAGGGACTTTAATAAAATCACTTGATTCATCTCTTTCATGGTTTTTTCCATAAATAACATTTTAAGATTAAATCAGTCAACAGCAGTCACTGCAGGCACAGCATTCCTATTTCTTTTTAGTATTTTGTGTTATAGTAGGCATTCAATGTAAAGCCATTTTTAATTAGGTATGAACGGATTTGCTAATGTATCGCTAATTACAATACAGCCTTTATTAGATATGCATATAGAATAGATTTCTTTCTTTACTGGGAATGAGTATATAGAAAACCAGACACACCTGTTCGTTGCTTCCTATTAACAATACAATAGCAACTCTGGCACTGAAACAGGCTGAGGATATGCAGAAGTCAGGGTAACATCAAAAAATTTCAGATATGTCTGTACTACAAATCCTCAACTCTTCACCGGTATAAATCACAGAACACCTCTGTCCAGAGGCACAGGAACTCAGATACCACACATGGTGTCCCCATCTATTCTTTTTTCCATCATCTACTAAGCATTTGTGGAAAATTTTGGAATAGGTGTCTTTGTTCTTGTGTTCACTCTTACATAAGAGTATTCTCTTTCTGTGCGTAAAAAAACCAACAACTAATACTGATGATCAAAGAGTGGTTTGATGACTAAGCACAAAGATCTCCCACCTTTAGAAACTGGGATAAACAATTTGATAGGCAGCAGAGGGCTACCTGAAAAACACAAGAACCTAACTACTTTTGAGATGGCCAAAGTCAGCAGCAAGCATTACAGACAATGCGTCAGACTTTTCCTGTACACTCATGTCTTTGTCTCATCTACAGGTGATTTTTTAATACAAGGCTAACTGCAAAAAAAAAAACCTCACAACACAAAGACATGGGAAACCACCAGGAGAAAATAGTTACTCCTTCCAGGATCATGTTATCCTCCTCTGAAGTAGAGTGAGTGGAGTTATCCAAACTGGTAAAGACTAACTATACACCAAGTCAACCTCTCCCTGAGGTTTAGGCAAGTACAACACTCCAGGAACTTTTCATTACTGAAGTATTTTTTTGTACTATGTCATACCACTGGGACAAGTCCAGCCCACAATATCAACTGGAATGCAGGTACACAGCAACCACATGCTGTCAAGGGCACACTCAATTCACTTTTCAGATCACGAGAACAGCATTGTTCATGCTGTTACAGGTGAAAATAGCTTACATATGGAAGCCTGACCATCACTGATAGTGGGAAAAGTGTTACAAAAGCACTACAGCATTAAAAAAACCCAGCTCCAGCTTTGAGAATAGACCTTCTAACAGCTTGTTTTCACTGTCTGTGACACATTTGTACCTCAGTCCACATATATCAAAGCCAGCTCAGTGTTTCAGCATAAGATTCTACAACTGCCAGCAGACAATGACAAAAAACTCACATCAGAGGTAGATAACAACCCACTCTTGTCTGAGCTCATCCCCAAAACTTCTGTAAAATAGCTCCTCCATTTCTCCCACTCTCCCTTAATGCCTCCAGTAAAACAGAACAGATAGTTCAAGAAGGATGAAATACAGCAGTTAAAGGAAATCAATTTCACATTCCAAACATTTGCATGGACAGCTCAGTTGAAGTTTTCAGAGCAACAAATTAGCCCAAAAATCTTACTAATTAAGGCATTCAGACAAGAGTTAGTTCTCATGCTTGCTATTTCACCTCATTTATCATTCAGTAAAGCAACAATATTGAAGATCGAGGTATGGTGTTCATCTGAAAAAACAGACACAACACAGAACACTAAAGTTATTGAACACTGGGATGTTCATTCCACTAGATGGAAGCCATATACTTCCAGGTTCAGCTAGTGTTGAGGATAGAAGCATATTGTGATACTGTGCTGAATGGTGCCTACAATCCATCTGGCTTCAAAAACAAATAGGAAGTAACATTGAAAGAAAGAAATATTAGCCATAAACTGAAAAAATTCTAAGAATCATATAATCATTAAGGTTGGAAAAAACCTCCAAGATTGTCAGGGCTAACTTTTGACTGAATACTACCATGCCCACTAAACCATACCATGAAGTGCCAGATCTGCTAGGATTTTTGTTGTCAATTGTTTACATTTCAGTCAGCAATAAAGTTGCTTTATTTTCACAATCTCGCATTTTAGATGTTTGCTAACAGTTATAAAAACCACACTTGATTGTTTGAACAAAACACTGATATTATCACAGCTAATGAGTTTGCTCTTAATGTTAGTCTCATGGAGGCTGAAATAACACTGTATATGTGCTCTTCAGCAATGTAATGAAGGTGAACAAGAAATTAATCTTTCCTTCTATAATTAAGGGAAACTAATTAAGGGAAACAAATTAAAATTTGACAGGCTAAGTGAAAGTCTAGATCTTTTTTGACCATCACGTGATCCAGATGCCAGTAAGACAGCCTGAGTAATTTAATGACCCATGTCGCTTTAAGAAAAGGCTTAAAGTAATAAAATTTATCATCTGGATCAGGTTAAAGCACTTAGTCAATGGGGGCTGAGAGCAATTCAGCTCACCTAAGAAACCCACACCCATTGGGCTTTTACCCACTGCACAGACCCTGATGGCTACCAAGCTGTCAGGGTTCTGACACATCTGAGAACCTGTACCTGCCTTCCGTAATTCTGCTGTAACTTTCACCAGTGGGAGAGACAGAAAATCATTAGCTATATTTGTTACTCAATTAAGAGTCTAAAGGTAGCATTTAGTAAGTGCCTTATCCCCTTCCCTCTTTCTCAAATCCTTGTTCTAGGAGAGTTATATACATTTATAGTTTGCTTTAAACAGAACACCTCCTTGGCTAGCAATGCTACAAAATAATTTATTGCTTGAGCTATTGCTACAAAGGCACTTAGAATTCACTAACAAAGCTACCTGGAAACAACTTTGTGTTGGAGACAGGCTGCAATGCAAGAAAACTTTATATTAGCAAGGACATGAACTTAAAGATTAAAACCTAACAGAAAAAAAAGTAATTCCTGAGAAATTCTAAAGCTTTGTCTGTTCTCAGTCACTTACTGTAAGCCTTAAAGCTTCTTCTTTGTAAAATTTTACCTTGATGACATATTAAAACATGCAGCATTACTAACACGCTGATTATCCACTGAATGAAGAAACAGAACAGATTGAAAAAGCAAATGACCACAAACATTAAATGCTGGCCAAAGCTAATAAGTTGAAACAGTTCCTTTACTTCATATATAAAAGCAAGAGTCAAGTAGTTGAACTAACAGAGCCTTAATCATACAGTTTACAACTGGTTACAAAATGAACCCTTCCAAGTCCCTCTGAGTTACAGAAAGTACTGCAGTACTTTAGCTACGTACTAACTCTAGGTTATGCCACAGTTCAAGGAATAAAAAAAAAAGCAGCATTTAATTCTCTGTCTGGGTGGAGAAAGAAAGGTTGAAGAACAAGAGAAGTCAGTGAATGTCTTACAAGTCCGAAGTAATGTGACATCCCCTTGCATAAACATATCAAAATTAAGTCCGTTCTGTGCTCAGTACTAAAACACTGATCTTTAAACTTGCAACAAAAAAGTTATTTCTCTCCTTCCAAGAACTTAGAATGTGTGTTTCAAACCATGAAAATCCAGAGCTAAAGACACAGCTGAATCTTTTTAGGATGACAACAGTTTTCCACACAGGTATAGCCAGTGATAACTTGAAGTATCATGAAGGTAAAAATCTGAAAAAAATTGCTTAACAACTTACTGTGTAAGTGATAGCTGCCAACATTCCAATCACAGTCAAGGAACTAATGGAAAATGAAAGAGCAGTCAAGCCATCTGCAAAGAAAAAAAAAAAAGAGCCTGTTGGAAATACTGACAGTAGATATATAATAATACTTCTTCCTAAATTTAGTTTCCAGAGGAGATTTAAGTTTATGAGAAAGAAGAGAAAGATTAAGACATGGTTACCAGCCATAACTCAGACAAAAAATTTACCTAGAAGAGTTTTTTTGAACACAGCAGATCTTCCTCCCAAATTGCAGGATCCAGGACAGACTCTTGTCTTTGTTACAAGCTCACAGAAGTTGCATTCACCCAAACAGTTGAAGAGCCACTAAAGAACTTGCTCCCATAGCTGCCTAATGCTTCTTCAAGACTTATTTTTGGCCTTCCCAGGATGCTGTGGTAACTTGCACAACTTTTATGTGCGTTCTGGATGGCTCATCTTAGTTTTGTTGGCTATCATCTAATTTCTCCTACTAAAAGCATTATCCAGAATCGGGCAAGCATGATCAACCAACCAACCAACCAAGCACCAACCAACCAAAAAAAGCCTCAGCTTCACTTACTGTACACACAGACCAACAAGCTGGAAGAAGTTCAGGCAACTAAAGAGTCACCATAGCCTTATAACTCTAGGAATTAAAAGGGTTAGTAGAAGACAAGAATGGCCAAACAAAAAGGCATTTAGTTTCTAAAACCGCCAGCATAATTCTCCAGAACAGGTCTGTCCCTGACCTCACCATGCAAGACATCTCAAGTGGTTCTGGTTAAATAGTAACATAGAAACTTATAGTAAAAAGCCTTGTAGTAAATTAACCTTCAGCAATCAATTTCAATTTGTGCTCAGTCATAACCAAACTAGAGTTTACTGTTCTCCCCCATGTCCTCCCCTCCAGTTAATAGAACAATTTAGCGTACAGCAACTTTTATTCCTACTCATACAGAATTACTAGCCTGCTTCCATTCATTAGCAAGTTTCCAATTTCCTGAACACTGCACCAAGCAGTAACAAACTGAGAAATCATAACTAGCCTCTGTGAGAAGCTGTACCCCTCTTCTGACCAACCCGACAGGCTTCCTTCCAAAACCACCAAAAACTAATAGAACAGCACAAACCAAATCCAACCTCACAGCTCAAATCTCTCCTTCACTATTTTTGCTAGATAATATAAAACAGCTTCCCCAGAGCTAAAAGCAGTATGCTCCTGTGTTTCAAATACTATGGCTATGTTTCAAATTCATTAAAAAAATTAAACAAAAAAAACCACTCACAAAAATAAACCCAGCACCATCTTCCCTTCAGTAGCTGGGAAAATTTGACTTGTTTCTGAAGTTCAGGGGGAAAAAAAAAAACACACAAGTGACCCCTGTTTGTAACGTATCACACAATGTACTTACACACCATGTTTGATGATCCCCCCATACAAGTACTTGAAACCAACATTTAATAACCATTTTAAAAGTCTGAACTATGCTCAATGGAACATTAAGAAACTAACTGGCTGAAAAATGGATAATTGTATACCAAAAGTATATTATCAGGCTTTGCCTCAGTGGATGAGTTTGCATTCTTTTTATAATGCCACTACCAACTGATGATGTTGGATGTTTGTTCTATGTCTCAAGATGTTTGTATTTCATGGGCCACTGCAGACAAAGGAAAAGGGTAAATTAATATAAAAACAGGACAACAGGTACCAGTAAAGACAAGAGGCAAGCATTTTGTCCTTATTTCTACAGCATCTGGAAAACAAAAGAACCTTTTCCAAAGTTGCTGTCTGCGGAGTAGCTCGCACAAAAACACAGGGAGGGGGAGCTTTTGGGAGACAGCAATCTGAAGGTGAGCCAGCAGTGTGCCCTGTCAGCACAGTAGTCCAGTGGCATCCTAGGCTGCATCAACAGCAGCATGCCTGTCTATTAAGGGAAGGGACCATATAATGAATACTGCAACCAGTTTTGAGGGTCCTGCTACAGGTAATACTGATAAGTCTGAGCAAGTTAAGAGGAGAACTAAGGTGGGCAGAAATTGGAGCATGCACTGTGCAGAGAAGCTGAGGGAGCCAGGCTTGTTCAGCCTGAACAGAGACAGGTTTGGAGACACCCAATACAGCCTCTGTCTGCTTAGCAAAGAGGTGGAGCCCAGGCTCTTGAGCAGTGCACAGTTGTTGAATGTGAGACAGTGGGTGACAGTGTACATAACACCCATAACAGGTAAGAAGAGAGGTTTTTTTCACAGTGACATGAAAGAGTCCCCAAACTTAGGGGGTTTTCAGGAGCTAGCTGATAAAGCCTTGAGCAACCTAGTCTGACCTTACAGCTTCCTTCTTGGTGCAGGAGATTTGACTAGCTGACCTGAGGTCTCTTCAGTCTGAATTATCCTATTAAATTACAAGTCACAAGAGAATGCTGATAGCCAGAAAACAAAACCAGATGTTCACATCCCAACCCAGCATCTTAATCATTTTACTTTGCTAGAAATAAACATTGGCTGCACCGTACTACATAGCGAAACCAGGTACAGAGCCAAATACTTGGATACAGTCATATCAAGGTAGTCTGGAAAAATAAGCTTACATCTCAGCTCAACCACTATTCACTGCTTGTATAAACAGCTTAAGAAGCATTTTTTCCTACGCTGTTATAATCTTTGCAAAGCAAGAGAAACACCAACAAGCAGACAGCCAAAACATTCAACAAGCCATGGATTTGTCCTCCCTGCCTCCTATGCTTACAAGCACAGATTACAGCACAGGGCACATTATGATTAAAGACTCTGCATGGATGTCAAAGCAAACAAGAAGGGCTTTGAGTATATAAGTGGTAAGAGGAAAAAGAGGTAAAATAGGAGCCTGTTGCTGGGTGGAGCAGGGGACCTGGCAAGACAGGACTTTCCCACGAAAAGTCTGAGGTACTGAATCCTTTCTTTGCCTCAGTCTTTTACGAGCAAGACGAGGCTTCAGGAAACCCAGACCAGAAAGCTCAGGGAGAAAAGTTGGAAGGAATATGTACCCTTGGTGGAAGAGGACCAGGTTAGAGAATACTTAAACAAACTGTACATAAAGTTGATGGGCCCTGAAGGAATTAGCCAGCTCTGTTAATGTTTGGTGTATGTCATTGCAGGGAACTTTTAGTCAGTACAAAACTCCTAGAATAAAGCAGAATGACTTGACAAAGGCTTGTACGATTATATCCTACAACATTCACACAGAAACCAATACCCTGATGCATAACAAGAATAAGGCACAAAATAATACAGTACTTATGCATTGGGATGAATGTTTGTTAGACTACTTTTAGTTACCTTTTTTCAAATAAATTTGAAAAGTGACATCAAGTCTGTCTTAGCTCCCCTATAAAACACCTCCTTCACCGCTTTACCCTCAAAACATACGCTGGCTAAGCACATGAACTACATCATCTAAGCGTTAAATACTATTTCATAGAGTTTGGCCTTCACAACAGTTCTTTACATCCCTAGCATAAAGTATAACAAATGTAAACAACAAATTCAGAAGAGGAGAGTACTACAAGAGTAACGGGAAGAAGTTGTAACACCCACATGATTTTCCTGTCTATTTAAATAAATAAAACCACTCACTTGTCTCATTCTTACAGTGAACAGCAGTACTGCATTTCATTAGATAAATGACTGAAGAATGTCACACAACATTATGGACTCTCACCATACCCTGCAAGACAGTGAACTTCAGCATCCAAGTGGCATTTAAGAGCTGCATTACACGAAGACTATGGAAAAAAGTACCCTCCCCTCCCCACCAGAAATATCAGAGGACACAACACTGGAGTCCTTACTATCACATGGGGACTGCACTTAAAGAACAGAGAGGAGATGCTGGCAGCGCCTGCTTTCAAGATAGCTCTAATTTCCTTTTTTTCTCTCTGAACAGGAAGAACACTCTTATTGCAAATACTTACTGTAGGTAAGCAGGAGAAAAGTTATAAAACTGTCACCAAGGAAGTTAATTATCTTGTACAGTCAATGAACAAGTGACAAAAGTTAGTAACAACTCATACAAAGCTCAGAACAAATCTCAAACTTACGACTACTTCCAAATTCTTCAAACAGGAGCTTCACTTTCTCCCACTCTGTAGAATTCTTCTTGTTGGGAATATCCAAAGGAACAAAAGCACTGTAATAGAGAAAAAAAGTATCTTTCTTACCCTAATTAGTCAAATAAAAAAAAATTCTACTTCGAAATTAAGAAAATAGAAATCCATTCATTCCTGAAGAAAAGACTGTGTTTCACTTTATTTATATTCTCCTCAAATGCTGCATTTAGAACAGCAGAGTCCATGAACAAGTGTATAGAGTCAGGTCTGAGGTCAATAAACAAGTGATTTTCTATTTACCAGTCCTAAAAGAGGTAAGGACCCTACACTCAAGTATCATTGAAAGATTTATTAATGTGATTTACTACCCTGATTTGATTCATATGCAGAGGAGCAAATAAACTTTAAGCATGAATTGAAACAAATTCTCCTATAAATAAACACTTCTGAAAGCCAAAATAAAATAATTAATGTAGAACAGTCTCTTAGCTGAAAGCTTCCTGGTGTCAGTCTCACCATCTAAAGTCAACTACGGACAAAACAGCTGGGTTTGTAACAGCTCAAAAAACAGTACCTCCATACAAAAAAAACCCACTCAAACCATAGCTTTGAGACATGAAATAGAATGTCCACAAGTCACAAGGAAGTCAGATTTGAAGGAAAACGCTTTAGGCAAAGAATGAGAGAACTCAAACCAAAGTCTGTACAGAATGGTCACAAACATCATTCAGACTTCTACGACAAAGACTACGACAGAGACATAATTAGATTCCTGCTTCAAGTCCCAAACAAATATGCATATTCCAGGAGCAGTCTCAAACTAAATATGAAATATATGCTTATGTTTCAAAGGTCAGGGCTAAACCAACTGTGTGCACTTATAACCATCACATCAAAACCAAACTGATACTCTGCCAAAAATAAAAGTTCACATTTTAAAAATGAGATTTTAATTTCTAAAAAAAGCTTCTTGACTGCGCAAGAGGCAGATGAAGGGCTAGCATTTGCTTAAGTTCACACATGCTTGTTGACCTCAGGTTTAGTTCTTGTATCTGCCTGTAGTAGTAATGCTTTCTGTAAAAGAGCATCCAGACAAAATGAAGATACACACATCAAAAACAACTTAGGCAACATTTCTAGTAAAAAATAATACGAAGAAATCACTGCAGGTTTATTTGCTAAAAATGGTTAAAATAGGAGACTATGAGAACAAAAGTGAAAAAGTGAGCTCAAGTCCTTTTTATTTTAGCATCACTATGGATTTGTTATTCCTTGACCACATGTAGAGAACAAACAAGATGGAAGAACATTTTAGGATATTTATAACTTCCTTGCTTTTTCTCCCCGGAGAACAATAGGATTCTTTCTTCTTCTGCTGAGACTACCTACAACTAGCATGTAAAAGAACACTAATCAGAACAGAAGCCACTGTATACATGATACTCTTCAATTAGCCCTCAGATAAACCTTGACTGAAGGAGACAGACTGAAGTAGATGGACCCTGATTCCGCTCCTGCTCAAGTTCCATGCACTAAAGGCCCCAGAAAGGAACACAGGAGTTAGAAATGTATGCACTTTAGTCCCAAGCAAGCAGAAATCTTATTTCCCCTCCTAAACAGGGTGCCTCAACTAGTAGCAAACTAGTCTGACAGCTATTAGCCCATTTAGACTTTTTGCCTCTAGCTTCAGAGGCCATAAGAAGGAGACAGAACGCCTAGCTATTTACAGACCTGCACCCAGTCCACACTCCCAAAAGGATCTCCAAAACACACTCCAAAACATTGCATCAGCACAACACACAGCAGTTTAGGCTTATTCTTGCACAGTAAGCAAAAAGAAACCTGACAAAGGCTTTGGCTATTTTGTTGTTGACTATATGGTCAATGCAGCCTGAGGGTCATAGCACTCATCAACAGAATGAGAGGTTTCCATGCCAAACACCTCCATTTAGCTGTCAGCACTCTGACGCGATACAGTGACTGAATAGAGTGCAAATATCAGTGCAGGGGTTTGCAGCTGTGGCTGAAGATTTAGGTAATGCAAGCAAACAAAGCAGCTCAGCTGTGATGTCTGATACTTGGACCTCTGGACACAAATCAAAGTATTAACTGTGGTAATTTTAAAAATAGAAGCAAACTGCTATGCTGTTAAAAACACATCCTGGCTATATTACGATTAAAATCTAGATCAATATCTAGGCTGCAGAACAAGGAAAGTAAATGCAAGACAAGCAGTTTAAAACTATTCACTCTTGGCAGGGCTAATAACACACAGGTATAAATAGGTAAAGTTTGATCCTTAAATCAAAGAATGTCATTAACTGTCATCCTTAGGAAATTATTTCCCAACACATCAGATTTAGACTCATTTCCTTAAGTGAGTTCTGCTTAGATAAAATTTGCATAACTATTTATAGGATAATTCAACATATTCATAGCTTTTTAAGAGCTAATGGTTCTAGATAACTTAAGGTAACCAGTTTAATTCTAAACACTGACAGACACAGCAGCATTCATTTTGGAACCAAACATTCATTAGCCTCAAAAACAAACATTTTTGTTTCATACCAGACTGCTGTGTAAGGGTGCCTTAATGTAGATTTCAGTATCGCAAGCCCCTTGACAAGCACACGACATTTAGAGAAAGTACAAGGAAAGCAAGTAACTTATGAGAAGGGAAAGTTATGACACATAGAAATGAGCTCTGAGTATCCCAGTATAAATTTGCCCTATACTACTCTGCATCAAGTTACTTGTGTGCAGAGGATTTAAGTGTTACAGATATGCACATTTTTGCCAGACAACTGTTTTGTAATAGACAAGTAAAGTAAGAGGTACAAACACTACTCCCTATAACAATTTAGACAATAACATCCTGCTCACTGAGCTGTGTTATCGAGTTAGAAAAAACCTCCAAGATCATGTGGCACAAAAGAGATTGGTTTCCCAAAATAGTCACAAAGATGTCTAGTGGAGCAAGGTCAACATCCTGGTAAGAATAAGACACTCAAACTTTGAGCTTAATACAGCTTTTACAGTTGATTTGAGGACTGCTGACCAGTGAAGACGCAAAATCTTTTTATGCAGACCTTTAAAGCTATTTATTGACCTGTTTTAATTACACAGATTGCTTGCTAAATCAATCAGAACAGGCTGTCTTGGCTATGAGACACTAGTCATGTAAGCAAGAACAGCAAGAAAGACTATTTGTTAGGCACTTAACAGAAATATTCCAACCCCTCCCACTCTTTTATCTGTGTGCAGGGATATTCTAGTACATTAAGCCTAGCCACCTTGAGTCAAACCCAGTACGTAAAATTACAATCTATTCTAATGTTGCTCTGATCCTAATCATCAGTTAGAGAATCCCCTGCTACTGCAAGACTCATCTTCACTATCACATTCAGTCAAACCACTCATACAGAAGCTTCAGCTCCAAAATTTTTAATCTCTCCTATCACAGTAGGACTTCACTGGCCACTCCCTGCCCTGCTATAAAAACAGCTGACTAACTCTGAGAGATAACTTCTCCAGAAAAAGCATGAACATAAACACTGAGATGCATGCTACTTAACATATATATATAACTAAACTAGAAATAGAGCTCAAATTTCTCTTCAGCACAGTCACCTCAGTTGCCTCTGAAACTGAGCCTTTTCCTCTTGAATGGAGTCTTGCAGTTTCACTTAAAAGGGAAAAACAAGAATTACCTTTTTCTGTAGCAGCATCTTAGGTATCAAGAAAGCTTTATTCTGAGGGCATTAAGATGTTGCCACTATTTACTTATTACCACCTTAAGAGTGTGCAAGTAACCTCATGTAAAATAGCAGTAAAATTGTTCCAACTAGAAAACAAACTCCTGCTGCTTATCAATGGGTTGCAAGTCTGTACCTCTGGGGAAGCACTGTTCAGTGACTTAGTCCAAGGGCACGTGGCCAAGTACTGCAGCTCCCTGGTTTGCAAGTCAGTCTCACTGTCATATGGCAAAGTATCAAAGGAAGTGGTCTAAGCCACTGTAATTTACAAGTTGTGAAGACTTTAAAAAATAAGCCTAACAGCACAGAGGACAATTAGGAAGTCAAGAACCAAGCTCTATTTCATTAGGAGAGAGGAACAAACATGCTTACAGCTACTGAGGATTCAGCTGACACCTACTGGAGACACTACCAAAATTTCCAAACTGGATATATTATACATCTATCTATACCCATGATGTGAGCTAATTGCCAGAAACAGCTTTTGCCAGAAATTTTAATAATATTTCTTGACCATGATTAAGGTAACAAGCTCCTTCAATCTCTTATAAGTGCAAATACCTTACTTTTACTTAAAAGGACAAGAGACTTGTTAGAAATGTACCTTTAACTTTGAACTAAACTAAAATAATATTCCAATGAAATGGTATAAAATTGGAAGCATTCATTTCACTCTACTTTCTACTTCACACTCCAGCACTTTGATATAGATCATTTTAGCATACATTTTGTAATTTTTACCAACTTTATTGCTGCAGTCAAAATGCTAAAAAGCTTATGAAACAGTAGACATTAGAAACAGCCAGTATTGGTGTGCATGTCATACTTAACAGTGATCTGAAATCAATTTTCTACTACTGCTTGGAGTGTCAGAACAACAGCACTTGCTGCAAGCAAGTTATTCACTTCAACAACATTCACCTTTCAAACAAATGCCAGCAAAATCTTTATCACATAAGGCATAATTATGTCCAGTATAACCCCACACTACACTTAGATCCTTCACACAACATTTCCATTTTGGAAAGAATAAGCACATAAGTGCTAATCATTTTCCTAAAGAGCTGCTTTGCAAAGTCCATCCAAGAAAAAGCCCTTGAGAAAGGCAAAAACCTATTTGACGAACAGGGATGAGGACATATTTTTTATTATATGTTGTATACTGAAGCATTAATGTAGTTGTGTCAAAGCCACCATGTCCTTAATATTAATTCACACCACACATTTAGTCAACTTGGAAGCACAAGTACCTCTACAATGAAGAAAAACATTTTAGATTCCAGTTAAACTCTTACTTTACAGGTACCTAATCCTCAGGATACTTAAGCCCTATTAGTGATTAAGCTAATGCTGATTATACAGATTAAGTGCATCATAATTTACCTCTTAGAAGCAGAGAACAGAACTCTCATAAATAAATCTTGCATAGAACAGTGCTCAATACAAATACTTACCCAATTAAGAGAAGAACTGCACAAACCATGATGAATCCTAGAGTGTATTTGAGTGCAGTTTTAACCTGCTGTATATTAAAAAGAAAGTTAATACATTGACATAAAATAAATATAACAATATGTGCAAACAGTGAAAAAGTACACTTGCCTAGCAGGTATTCTACAAAACACCTCAATAAAATGCAGGAGTAATTTTACATATGTCCTAAGTATATGACTCTTCATTCTTGAAGAGCCTCATAACTTGAGAACTACGAGCCATGACATGGAATTATGCTTCCATCATAAGCTATGCATTTGAACAGCTGTGGCTGGAAGCCAGGATATATTTGTTCGGTGCAAATATACTCAAAGAAAATACTTTTAGTAATACTTTATATTATGACTATTATTAAGCATCTTCTCATGTTAAGATTACAACTAAATAGAAGGGAACACAATCATGACCAATGATTAAAAGATTCCTTAGAAAAGTATTTTTATTTAACAAGTAGCACCTTTCTGGCATGAATTTACTATATTCCCTGGAAGGTCTTGCAAGTCAGTGTATTACAAAAGTAAATAAGTGTTAGCTTCAGGTGAATCACTACTGCCTACTTTAAGAAAAAATGTCAACACTATAATAGAAAGACACGAAATTTGAGTATCTATTTTAGAATCAGAACTATCTTCCTATTCTCTACTTTAAAAGCTGTCACTATATGTTTTCTATTCTAAGGAAAGTCTCACATAAGAAGTTTTATCTTCCTGTGTATGAAATCTTGCTCAAAAGAATTACTACAAAGTTTAAAGAACTCATGAAAATACAAACATCACTTATCTCACTAAAGGGTCATTTCACGTGAGACCACAGTGCTTAGACTAGACAATGTCAGACTATGTCTTAGTAAGAGCTGCTCCACGATTTTTAAGGAACTATAGTAACAGACTTAGAAATTATATTAACATTGTAGTATTTAAGTTACAATCATTTTTGCTTTAATTTTTGGGCTGTATTGATTTGTCTGTTCATTGCTTGGTGCATTTGCTAGAGTAAACTTACTGAGCATGTGCTGCCATCATCTTCTTCCTTCTCTTCATAATAGAAGTAGACAAAGGGAATCCACAGAAAGACGCAGAACAGAATGATAGAGTACAGAGCTAGGAGGAAGAATTTAATTAAATGAAGAGACAGTTACATTGGCACTTCATTTACTGCATAATAATTCAAAGGAAAGACTAAAACATTCATTTCCTCTCATTCTAGCTCTTAACTTCAAGCATTGAAAAGTTAGTAAAATTCATTAGCCAGCATACAAATCATTACTGTTTAGTGAACTCCAAAGGACATGATAAAGTTAAACCTTTCAGACTAAGGATCGGATCCATCTTGAGATCCATCTTCAATTCAGCAATAACAAAAGACTAAAATTTATCAACTGTATGCAGGTGATATACAGTCTTAGCACACTACCTTAAAGAATAATGCATAAAAGCAAGGTAAGCCACCCAACAACAGGTTGTTCATAGAAAATGTATATAAAATGAAACTAATTTAGAGCTATGTCGATAACTGGACTCATTTTCAGATTCTACTATTAATGTAAGTACAACATGGATGAAAGGCATGGTTGTTATTGATGGCCCCAATTCACAAAACAAAACAAGCTGTAGCAACACATTATCATCACTTCACACTCCTTTTTCAGAGGAAGGACTTATTGGAGATTGCATCAGATACTTAACTGAGTAGCCACTAAACCAAAACAGTCATACTGTTAAGTCACTTTGATGCATAGGTGATCATAAGAAAATGAAAAGTTTAACACATATGTCCCTACAAATACTGACTGTCAAGTTTTGAAGACATTAAGAGAGCTGGTCAAAATCAATTGGACTGATTAGCCAGTGGTATGAAGAGAAAAGACCAATTTCAGGTAGAAAATTTGAAGTTTACATCTTCAGCTCTCTGTATGTTAAGTAAAATATGCTTTAGAACCCGATTATTCAGAAAAATGTTTTAATACTTTAAATTATCTTATACTAGGAACATTTCAGAAGTCCATTAGGAAACTAAAACCTGTGAAGCAGTATGTTACAGTACTTGCACCCCACAAGCAAATTACCCTGAAACAGTTTACTAAGCCCTCAGAAATGTCTGAAGTGCTACACAACGAGACTGCTTGTGTCAGCACAAAATCACACCTTTGAAGGAGTAAGTAAAAACACTCAGGACCACAAAAGTCCTGTGATCTTTGGCTGTTTTTCATCTTTGCCTCATTTTGCATGACTAATTAACACCTTTCCATATATATAATTAACACCTTTCCATTAATAGATTCATTCCCAACTTAAGTTTGTGACCTCTTATCTTGGCTTAAAGTGCCCACATGTTCCAAAGAAAACCACCTCAGCGTTTTTTACTACAGATGGTATAGAAGCCAAATAAAGTAACAACACCTGGAATCTAAATGTGAATCAGTAACTATATCTAAACAGAATTCATTCTTTGGAAAAATATTTTAAGGTGTTAAAGGTATCTGCTGTTTAGAGTGCTGAGTTAGTATGGCAATGCAAGAAGAAAAAGATCTCAGTCCATGAACTCTCACATTTGCCAAGATCATAACATTCATGGCTGTAAAACACCTTGAAACTTCAAACTCTAAAAAGCAGCCTTCCTAGACATTCTAGAGCAGTACTCATACTACTTCAATAGTGAATATTTTCAGAAATCAAGCCTCTCTAATCTATAATCCATTTTTTAGACTAGTACTAAATCCACACTGCAATGGGCCAGAAAATTAGGCAAGTTACATGCATCATTAATCCAAGATCAGAATAATCAGCCCATAGAGGTCACCACAAGCACAGAAACATCCTCACTTACAAGTTAGACTACACTGAATTCAGCATACCTTACTCATGAGGTATGCCCTTAGCTCATTACATAACAGCACTGTGATCCATGTTTCTTCCAAGGAAAAAGGAAGAAACATCTAGATTAATGAGACTATCTACGAACTACATGCGTAACGTTATTTACACAGAATCATTACGGTTGGAAAAAAACTGCAAAATCCAACCATTAAATATGTTATCTGTTGCTACTAAACTGCTAGAGAATCATAGATTAAACAGATCTTCGAGTATTGCATGGAGTATTATAAACATGCAGTAGAATAAACTTCCATCCACACTTACAACTGCAAAAGCTGTGCTATTTGCTCTGTTGAAAAACCTGGTTACCATAGAAATTTTATAGGACAAGCACACGAAAAAAGCAGGTTTGGATTTGCTTTTCGCAAGCAAAATCATTCTAAGACAGACCTTTTTGTTTATAAATCAAGTGTTTTTAAACTGACTGTGAGGATCTTTTAGTTAGAATGGAAAATTTAATCCGTATCTCCCATAGTTGAAGCAAAAGATTTTGCTTGCTATTATACTACAAAAGCCAGATGAGGAGTGGCTGAGGTAACTTGGCCTGTTCAGCCTGGAGGAGACTGAATTATAACTGACTGCAGTTACAGCTTCCTCGTGAGGGGAAGGAGAGGGACAGACACTGATCTCTCCTCTCTGGTGACCAAGGTCAGAACCCAAGAGAATGGTCTGAAGCCATGTCAGGGAAGGTTCAGGAAAAGGTCCTTCACTCGGAGGATGGCTGGGCAGTGGAACAGGCTCCTCAGGGAAGTGGTCACAGCACCAAGCCTGACAAGAGTCCAAGAAGTGTTCTCAGGACAATTCTCTCAGGCACATGGTGTGATTCCTTGGGTGTCCTGGTCAGGGCCAGGAGTTGGACTCCAGGATCCTGATAGGTCCTTTCCAACTCGGCATATTCTATGGTTCTGTGTAACTGTAACAGATTTGCCCAAGTTCCTACCAACAACACAGGAAACCAATCCAACGGTTTTTGAATTTTAATTTTCAGAACTTACGAAAAAGGAAATGCAGCACCTTTCACCAGCCCACACAACTTAGTTACCTGAAGGCAAGCCTCCAACTGTCTGCTGTCCTACCCAATAAAAGGGCTGTTTATTCCCTGAAAAGCTAAACTTCAAAAACAAAGGCCTTGAGGCAGCAACCAGCCAGTCAACAAAGTGACAAATATTCCCTTTCCCCTAACTCCCCTGTGACCTTGTGGCATAACACATTGTCTCAGCTCTCAGTGACTGCATTTTGTTCTAGTTCCAAGGTTCAACTTTTGTTTCAAAATATTTTTCTGGGTTTTATCAAAAGCCTGAAGCATTGCACTGGAAGAATGTTTCACTACATGGACAGCACAAGAGTGTTTCCTGCTACAGCCTAAGGAATGTTCAGCAAGAACTCCTTTGCAAGGTTTATCTGTTGTAAAGTTGCTCCTTAGAGACAATTCTTATCTCAAGTTATTCATTCTGCTGATTTGCACCAAATCAATACAAAGACATCTTAAGTATGAGAAAGCTGCACCTCATAAGTAATAATAGCAATGATTCCTTTATCATGTTTTGACTTGTTGGATGGTTTTTTCCTACAAGAACTGGAAAGGTTTCAAGCTGAGTATCCAAGATCAGTATTCCCTCAAATTCCTTTAAGAGACTATAGGAGGCTCAAGAATATTATATGACCAGAAGCCTTTTACATCACACAAAACTTGCTCTTCCAGATGGTATAATATACTAGTGCATTACATAACATCAAAATTACTAAGTTGCTTAAAACAATGATTTGTTATATACTCCCTTACTTTTTCTGCTGAGAAGTTACAAGCTACTTCAAGAAACTCATGATCAGTCTGTCTTCCCAAATATATTATTCTTGCAACCCATGAAAAATGTTTTAAAACAAATTTTCTTCAAGACTGGAAGAACATACATGTTGTATTCCCAAGTGGAACTTAAGGAATACAAAACAGTAGTGAAATTCTAGTCAGACACTTGTTTTGAAGCATTTCACCACAGTACGTTTCAATGCTGACAGACTTTTAATTTACGTTCTGCCACATTGCTTCCAGAAAAATTACACTAATTAGGAGAGTGTCTCTGTAGATGTAACTCCACAGTATTTGTCAACTACAGCTATGGATCTCTCACAGTATTTAGAATGGCTTCTCCTAGAACCAGACCATGAAATCATGAAGTCACATTTGATCTGCACTTAATTCCTAGAAGCCCAAATTCTTGTGTCAATGACTCAATGTCAATGGCTTATCAAACATTTACAGTAAGCAGACGAAACTCCATGTAAAAATCAGCCAAGTAATACCACTTACCCTTCTGGATAAATTCTTACTCAAAAACTTTAACCTAGGAATCACCATACTATTGCTGACTTAAAAAGGAAACAGAAAAATCTAAAATTTAGCACAGACTTTAGAGCACACATGAAGAGATCCCATGAAATTTAGCAGACAGTCCTTGCCACACTGTAGTTGGGAGTCACTAACACACACAGCTCAAGATCTTGGTCTGTCTCACAAGAAGATTAGAATCTATCAGTAACATTCTTTCAGTGTTCACAAAATTTCATCAAAGGACACTGAACATCAGGATGATTCCAACAGGTAGTACTTACTCACTAGAGGAAGAACTAAAGAACACACCTCCAGGTTCCTGTCAATTGTTTCAACCTCACTCATTGTGATACAAAGCAAACTCTGTTGTACAGTTTCCAACACTTTCTGAAAATAGTTTTCCTTCCAAACAAACTGACATGCTTTCTTAAGGATTTGCCAACCATTGATCATTGTTCACTCACTAAAATACTGTGAGGCATGTTCTATTACAGTTGGGTTTAGAAAAAGTAACACACTAAGCCATTATGGCTTCAAAGCAATTATTAGACTGGTTTCCTAAAAAAAGCTTTTAGGCTACTGAAAACCCACTTCAAGACATAGTTATTTCAAGCTTCACTCTGAAAGGTAACTCATTTACAATTCTACCAATAAAAACTCATTCTACTTTCATATCAGTCTAGCCAAGAAACCAGATGGGTATGAGAAAGAGAACATTTTTTGTGGGGGCTAACAACTCTGGAAAAAACAAAAAGCTTTCCTATTTTTAGTTACAGCTTTATTAGTAAAAAGCAACACAAGTAGCAAAGTAATGATTAATATACTAAAACATGAGTTAAATCACAGTCTCCAAACTCTTGTTACAATTACAAGTGACTTGGATTGAAGGACAATGACCTAAGAGCACAAATTAATACCGTAAGTTGTCAATGCAACTACACGAGTCAAGTAAGATCTATACAGTTCTCTCTCTGTTTTCAGGAGACACAAGAAAATACTGGTATTCATGTTCTTAAACACAAAAGGATACCTCACTTCTGGTCATCCTGTTTGTTCACAAAAAAAAAAAAAGGCTAAGATCAAATACTTTCCTAAGAAGATATGAAAAAAAATTGAGTAGTATTACAATGCAAGTTTAACCTTCCCCTTCTCGGCCCTCTCCCCTTCGTTATGTCACTCTGCTGTGCAACAGCAGCAGGGTACTAGATGTAGGAGAGGCATTAAGTTATGGTTTTATACATCATTGATGGAGACTTTTGAAAAATAAGTCAGTATTATTCACTTCAATGTAACACTAGTTATAAAACTAGTCATGAAAAAGTGCATCTACTCAAATTAATATGACAAGACAAAAATGCTTTTAAAAACATCTTTAAACCTCTAACACCATCTGGAGGATACGCTATGAAATAAGATATTTGTCCTACAATATTTCAAGTAGATCTGCCCAGAATGACCAAAAACAAAAGCAGGTTTCCAATTTTAAATCTATTCCAAAAATTAGTTCAAGATTCACCAAGACATCCAGCTAGCCCAAAACACCTTACAAAAATTCATCCATCTCACAAACCTATAACAAATGGTCCACTAAAGAGCTTGAAGACTGTTCTAAACAAGACCTTAGCAAACTACAAAGAGCAGAAAGAAAATACAAAGCAATTCCATTATTATATAGTGAAGAATCTGTGTTAAAAGTTCCTTTTTGAAAACATAGAAGTTTCCTACTACTTCTGACTTTATGCATTTTCATGCTAAGAGAAGCCTATTCTAGTTTGTCACTATCACTGGCAGGCAATAAATCTGCTGTAATTAAAAAAAAGTAAGTCCACTATTCAAAACCATTTCCTGATATAAAAAATATATTCAAAAGAGCCATAATATTCTAAGAGAAAAACTTCACGTCTTAGGAAATGTGTCCAAAATAAGGCAACTACCTCTGAGTTTGCATCATTAATTGAGACAAGCATTTCACTCAAACTGTGCTAAGCACTCTTCTACAGCTACCCCTTACATATACCCATTAGTAGTAAAACTTCTCATAAGTTTCATAAGGACAACTAAAAAGCTACCTAAGACTATGCAGAGGTTTGGTGAACCAAAGTTATTTTATTTCAGCCATTTTTTAAAATTTCAGTTCTATTTAAAATTACCGCTCTTGAATCAACTTTATGCGCCTTCACAGCAACTGCTACTTGGAACACAGTAATTGCTGAATCTGAACACTTAAGCATTACACTCATGGGTGCATGAGCATGGCAGTCAAGTTTCACACTGCTGCATATGTTTAGTGCCATAAAAGTTACAGCAAAACTGTTTCCCTTAAGGGACCACAAAATACATACATAGGAAATATGTTAACCATAGATTATATAACAGAAACCATTAGCCTTTCCATGAACTGGCCTTCAGTATATTTGCATTTTTAGGGGACTCTTGAAGAGAAAAAAGTATTCTCTGAAGGGCACCAAGTGTAAGATTCACATTTAAACAGAAAGGGATAATTCAGTATGACCTCTAAAAACTTCATGCCTTCACTTAAAGGTTCTAGTACTTGAAGAAAGAAGCTAAAATACTTACTGTAATATCCATAAAGTACAGTGTCTTCAATTTGCCTTGAAACATTAGCATCAGCCCAGACCTAGCAATAAAGGATAGAGGCATTTATTATCAAGTGAAATAAAAGAAGACTACATGAGACCCTATCATTAAAGAACACAAATAGAGGAAGAGAGATAAAAATGCTACTTCCAAAGAATTACATGCTAGAGTGCTAACAACAGTGAAAATCCCTGGGCAAACAGAAATAAGCGTAGGACAGTTTCATAAACAGAAGAGTTTACACCCAAAAGAACATGAAGTAGTTTTGGCAGCTCCCACGTATGTTCTGCTAATCCCCACAGTATCTTTATAAGAGTCTCTGAAGATAATCATAGAATAGTCTGGGTTGAAAGGAACCTTCAAAGATCACCCAGTCCATCCCTCCAGCCACAGGCAGGAACACCTTTCATTAGGTCAGGTTCCTCAAAGGCCCATTCAACCTGATCTTCAAATGCTTCCAGTGATGGGCATCCACAACTCCTCTGGGCAATCCGGTCCAGGGAACCATCAACCTCACCATAAATTTCTTCTTTTTATCTAAATCTACACTCTTTTTATCTAGATCTACCATAAGACATAAAGACACTTTAGCACTTGCTTTATCGTTCTCTCAGAACTGTATAAAATGTTCTGGAATATGGGATTGATGACATACCATGAACACTTTTTCTACTACCTCAGAAAATCAACACCATCATCCTTTTTGTTACTATATTAAGGCTTCCAGTAGGCCACTTGACATTAAGTTTTTACAAGTCACTGTATGAACTAAATTAGATTATCATCCATCTCGAATTTGAGTAGAAGAGTATACATCCATTTTGACATCTAATCAGCAAAAAGCAAGGATGAAAAATATTTCAGCAGAAAGGGCAGAAGCAACACCTGAAGTATCTGTCAGGTATACAATAAGCCCAGTCTTTGAAGACTGTCAGACTCACACCCAACAGCATTTTAACTAAGAAATTTCTAGGCATTTGAATTAAAATACACCACAGAAGAATTTGCTTGCATTCATTAAAGAATACATACAGAACATCAAAATTTCCTCTTGCTAAACATTAGAAAATGATTACTTTAATTTTGCCTAAGGGAAAACCAAGACTGAATTGGACTGTTTGCATTATTTGCTTCTAAGTAACTATTGGGAAAAAACTCTCTTCTATGAGAAATGGAAACATTTAAAACACACAACAACCAAGAGTAAGCAAGAAAAGCAACAGTAAGACCCAAAGTTTAAGAGCCACAGCCACTGTCCAGGAAGAGATAGCTATCAATGGAAATACAATAGGGCTTAACTGCCCAAGCACTACTTCTCGTTCAGCTACAGAAAAGTGCTTATAACATAATACAGGTGTAGAACTTTAAACATTGGAACTGTTTTTCATTGTGTTCTTAAAACTAGGTTGCATACAGGACCAGAGTAGTATACTACAAAACATACACTACACCATCTTAAAATAGTGAGCTGCTGTATCATACTAAACCAAGTCAAAATGCAAATATGTGTGCATTTCACCATTACTTATATCTGCCTTAGCATACAAACTTTGCATTACTCTGCACAAGAAAAATATGTAAAGCAAGCCAATTTACCAGTATATCATAATTACGTCAGCTTTCATTCAGCAGCCAAAGCCCCACATTTACACAACCTAAAGAGCAACACATTTTATTGTAACTGGCCAAATATCCATATGCACCCACCATCAGCAAGTCAAAGGCAGTAACCAGCTCATATCAGCCATTTCAAACGCAAGTGTCAAAAGCAAGAAGCACTGCTACCTAGTGAGTATCAGAGCTCTGACAGTTTCAGCATCTCTGGTGATATATCAAGCTGCTAGGTCGATGATTTTACTCAACTAGTACATCCAGGACTCAGCTGAGAACTCATTTGGACAGCCTCTAGATCTAGGCTTTTTCTTTTCTATCCATTACAACCCAAGCTTACAATATATACAGCAAATAGCTTAGAAGCACAATATATTAGGAAAAAGAAAATTCATACTGCCTTCAACAAACAATTTAAGACGTCAAAATGTGACCACAAATTTCTCTTAGGACTTGCAGAATTCAGATACTCCACATGTTCTGCAGTACTTCATTCTGTCCCATGCAGTTTAGCAAGCATATATCACCTTTAAAACACCTGTAACAATGCATTGTATTGAGAGGGAAGCCACAAATTGTAAGGATATGTGCAATGACATATTAAATTATTATGCTTAAGTATTTCTTAACATAAGTCATGTTCAAAACAAGTATAAAAAGCATATATGCTACTAAAATCTTGCTATGTAAGTAAAGATATAAAAAAAAGTAGTTTAAGACATTTCGAGTTTACCTATATGCTAAAACCAAAGCTCCCTTAGAAGATTCATTCTATAATTACATTAATAGAAAATCAGTTGCCTAGAACACTTGCTTCCCCAGTAATCATTGAGCAGAGTCTTTCTTCTCCCAGCAACTCTGTCCAGTTAATGACTCATGTTAACATATTTCAACGGAACAGTACTATTTAAACTGTACAAACAGCTTCCCCAAATGAAACCACTGCATGTTGATCTGACTTTCCACACCTTTTGGTGAGGGAACAGCCATGAATTTCATTATTTTGTCCCCACTAAATGTGATTTCTACCGTCACTGCTGGACCCTGTAAGAATTTCATGAATACCCAGTGAAGCTAGCTTCTATTCTCTGAAAATGTACCTTAATAGAGCTTAAAGTTATACATTACATGTTTCAGTATCTATGATGCTTCATCAAATGTAGATGAAGCACTCATTCTGATCAGAGTCTCCCAAAGTTTGACAAACAAAAGGAAGATACAGTATGAACGACTGTTAGCATGGTTAGATATGAAGACATTTCATATCCACATCTCAGATCTTCCAGCATGTAACCTCCAAAATGGGACACAGGATTTTGACTGCCAGATGGAAAGTAACATCCAGAAACATGCACAACTCAGCCCTACCTGCCTACCATCAATGTTTTGGCCAAGTATTATTACTTCACAAATAGTAATTCTTACTTAGGAAGGAAGGATGGTCTCAGTGAATACTGATTTCTCTGTTAACATCTTTCTAAAAATAAAAAACCCTGGACATTTCTAGTGGTTTTGTATTCTGAGCATTTACATACTGAGTTGTTCCCCCCTCACCCTCATAAGAGGATGCAAAAAACCACAACAGAATGGTCCACAAAAAGAATCTCCCATTAAGCAGATGCTACTCCTTGAATCATTAAGAAGACAACTGGCTTTTAACAGCTCATGCAAACACCCAAGGCTTGTGACACAATCAGTCTTAAGCAGACTAAAAGAAATGCCACTGGCTTTTAACTTCATGTAATAGCAAGAATCCATACATTTCAAAAAGAAAAAGTTTCATCACCTTCTCTGCCTTCTCCCGTAACAACAGGGGAAAAAAAAAAGGACAGCACCATGATGTGAGCATCTTTGTTTTAAGCAGTCTTCCTGCTGCAAGACAGCATCTGCTATGGTTTAAATATTTATGAGACTTGTAGGTCAGACCTAGAGGTCTGAGGTTCCAGCAGCAATATTATGTTTTTAAGCTATGGTGAGGTTTTCTGTTCCTATGTGCTTGTTATAAGCCCAACAAGCTTTCAGATCAAACAGATCAGATGCAGCTGAATGTATTTGAAGTCCTTTGAAACCAACTAAAGCACTGACAGTGCTAGCAGGCAAAACCTTTGAGCTAAAAGTGGTGTTGGTGAATATTATCAGGACTTCGCTTACAAGGTAATACCCCCGTTTTTATTAGTATTAAAACCAAAAGTCTCCTTTCCTACTTAATAGTACTGTGAATCAAAGTAAGGTCAGCCTCTAGAAAAGGTGTTGCAGTAAATTCTACTATGTAACTGCTGTGCAAAACTTGCCAATACCAAACCTGCTCCATTCACTCAGTACAAAAACTGGAAGATAATATTTGGTAAGTCTCAAAATACGGTGAGAGACACCATCATGTACCAAATGCTATAAGCCACTTGTTTACAATAAAGAATAACTTGTAGTAATTGGAAGATGGATAAAACAGTATCTCAACAGTCCTGGTGACCTGGACAAAACCTCAAGTTAACAAAGGCTGACCAAGGCATAGCATACAGCCCTTGTCAAGGAAGGCACTTCAGAACACACTATGGAAAAGGGTTACACAACACTGCCTCCAGAAAGCAGCATAATTTTCACAGCCTTCAGAGAAAGGTACTCTGCTTGGGTATTACAGTTCAGACAATCCTTATAGCCAGGACACATACCATCTTCGCTTGTCACCAAACACACACACAGTTCTCAATGAAATTTTTGAACCATCAAAATCTTCAAGTTAACCTCCCCTATTAGTATAACATGATTCTCCCTAAGTTTGCTACAAGCTTATTCACACAAAACCCTCAGGTACATCTACAAGCCAACAGTAAGGTCAGATACATTAAAAATGAGCTCAAAGTCCACATAGTACTTCTTTCAAGGTTCTTTCAAGTTGAGCAACCCTGTTTCTCATCACTCTTAACACTGATACCAGGAATTACAGATGAGAGGTAAAGAGTACATATGGAAGGAAAACTGTTTACCTAGAATCTGGATAACAGCCACTACTCTTTTGGCATCAGCTCTGAAACCATCCAGTTGGAAGGGGTTTTGATGAACTACTAATTTTTCTGCAGAGAGTATTATCCACATCTGCTCTCTGGATCTGCCTCAAGAAGTCATTGAGATGATTAAAGACTTAACTCACTCTGCCCATCCAAAGCAACAAAGGGCTCTTGCCAGAGTCACAGTCCTTGAGATCCCAGCATCAGTTACAGGGTGCTGGAAGCATCGGTTTGAAAGAATGGTCCAGAAAAAGATCAGTAATCTCCAGGAAATATTCTAAACACAATTCAGTCTATCCTACTTGCGAAGCAGTAGCAGGAAAAAAAGCACATGTTATCCAGGACACTTTAAAAGTTTTAACAATTCATGAAGACCATAGAATCATAGAAAATGCACTGTTGGAAGGGACCCATCAAGATCACTGAGTCCCACTCCCGGCCCTGTGCAAGACACCATGTGCCTCATTGAGAGATGTTGTCAGCCTCCCACCTCAACACTACTTCTAAACTGAAATTGCCAAATCAATAAAGCTGTGTTTACCTATAGCTTTGTAGGTTCTGACTGATTTCAGATTCAATCAACTTTGAAGGCCACATTAATACTTCTATACCATAATTTCAACATCTGTGTTTAGATCAAATGTGCTAATGTCAATGGATCTCGTGTTACTGCTGCAAAGCTAGAAATCCAATTCAGCTGAGACTTAAAAGACACAGAAGAATGCTTCTGGCAAGGCAGTATGGAGCAGTTTTATTTTAACAAGCCATGAGAAGTATCTACAAACATTATGACCTAAGCAAGACAAAGAAGCCTCAGAAGCATATGTAAAAAGGTTCTTTACAGAAAAAGTCTTTACCACAAGCATGAAAGCTTCCTCTCAGTATAATCTTTAAATAGAATCTACCCACCTCATCATATCACAGCATGTGGCCATTAACAAGGAATTCTAGCCCACGATAAAACACTATTTTAAGTAATTTTCTTTCTAGTAATCATATTTCCTTAATTAAGAAATCGTAGTGAGTGCATGACCACCTCTCATGTCCTGGTCTCACAGGTTTGTTTCAAATCAGAGAAAACATACATTAGCAAAAAACATGTCCTTTGCAACAGGAAATTCTGCTTAGTACCCACTAGATGTGCATTTTTCAGCTGGATCTAGTTGCTTTGTGGTTATTCCTCTAGATAGTGAGGCTCAATATATTTCCTAATACTATTCTTTTCACTGAATTACTACAACCCTGACATATGAAAGGTCTCCTCCATCTTCTATATCCACTTTAATTCCAAACGAGCAAGGTCTGAAAACACAAACTTTTCAGAATAACATTGAATAATAGCTTAATTTATTCGGTATTACCCCGGAGCAACAGAGATAACAAACCCATCACAGATCAATTCTAAAGACTTCTCATGACTTGCATTTATATAAGCACCAGCCAAAAAGCACTGCAAAACTAGCTGCAAGCTAGTTTTGAAGCAGCACACAGATCCGGCAAGACCTGTGTCTTCCTTTGGAAGCAGGGCTGGAAGGAAATACATCACTGAGTCTAGCGTACAGACATTTACCTTTCTCCCACTCCATCAGGAGTTTCAGGATCATATCTTTTACTATAGCTCCAGGTAGGCTCCAAACCAAAGTAAGCTGTTATTCAAGTTAGCTGCATGCTCCAATTTGACCTCTTGTTATTCACAGTGTCCTCACAAAGACACTGGGTCAACACCTTCAAGAACTCTTCTTGAAAATTAAAATAGTATTTGAAGCATTGGGAAGATCTCTTACAGTAATACTGAGAGCAGATGACAGCAAGTACTCATCGCATTAAGAACCCATTTTGCACAGCAACCCCTACAGTTTATAAATACAGTAGTTCAGTTGAGGCTTTATCAGCCAAGAAGAGATACTACAGCATTCCCCTCCCCCAAGGGTTTCTGTAGCTTTCCCTGTTTCAAAAGTGTGCTTATTAATTCAGGCTTTACATTATAGATAGATTAGCACAGTAAATCTTTATAAGTTAAATGTTTCAGTACCAAATTTTTTGCTGGCAAAAAAAGACAATTGAAATAATCTTAAATTACAAATGGGCAAGCCAGCCTATTTTGAACATAGGTGTAACGAATTTTATTCTACAATGCCCCATTACAATACACTGAAAAACAACACTTAAGCATTTTGTTTAATTCTTCAGGACAGTACACTCACTCACGCACAACAGAAAGTGCAAGCATTTGGAAATGAGTGTAATATCTAAGAAATCACGTACGTGAAATCTGTAATCCAGTTTAAATACCAGAAATTAGTGTTTTATGCACAGTAGTAGTAACCAGCCTTAAGAAAACTCATGTTACTAAAAGAGGTATTAGCACTGGTGTCAAACACTTTGAAAGCCCAAAAGTATCCTTTTGCGACACAAGTGCTTATTATGAAAAGGCAATTAAGATTTTTGAAAGTCCATACCTTAAATGTACCATTTGGGTTTTTCATATATGAAACCAAAAATATGTCCACTGGCAGGAGCGCTGACGTGATAAGAGCAACGGCCAACGCAAAAATTGCTGTTATGGTAGAAATCACTTCACTTTCCCGCCGACTCTGATACTTGCGCACATAAACCCAGCAGAAAATTAGAATGGCCTGAAATACACAGGGAGAAACACTTATGAGTTGTATAATAACCACATCAGCGAGTAGGTACTGATGTTAGACCCTGTATGGATGGCTGGCATACCATCAACACACTTTTTACCTGAACACTCAGCAGCAGCGTTACACAGACCACACACAAGTCACTCTTTTCCTAAAGAGCAGCCTGGGCAACAACACCAGCGCTCACACACGGAACATGCGAAAACACAAACAAGCAGCGCGGCTCGCCGGGCAGGAGCGCAAGGCAGCCCCCGCTCCCAGCGCCGGGCTCTGCTCTGCGGTACCACCGCCAAGGAACCCGCGGGAGCCGCAGGGAAGCGCTCGCGGCCGGGGCAGGCTCAGGGGCACGGGCGAGGAGACCGGGCGGCACGGCCAGCACCGGAACAGCGAGCGGCCGAAGCAGGAGGAGCAGCCGACCCAGGAAAGGGGAGGGGAAGAGAAGGAATGTGTGAGGGGGGCGCCGCAGGGCGGGAGAGCTGCCTCTCACCAGCAGCGCCAGGCCGAAGAGGCACCATCCCGTCAGCAGGTCAGACGCTGCCGCCGCCATCTTCGCTTCCGTCAGCGGGAGCGCGGCCTCCCCGCCGAGGCGGCGCTAAAAGCGGGGCGGGATAGCGTCACCACGGCAACCACTCCGACGCGGGTGACGTCACGCGCCCGCCTCCGCCCCGCCTCAGCGAGCGCGGGCTCCGTCCGCCCGCTCTGCTCGCCGAGCCCCGCAGGGACCGCCGCCTCCGCGGGGCCGGGAGAGAGGCCCTTCTCCGGGGGAGGAGTGACGAGAGCCAGGAGACCCCGGCCCCGTCCCGTGGCAGAGCGCAGCCGTCGAGGGGCAGGGAAGGGGGAATCGGGGTGATGAAGAGCTGTCCTCATTTCTTGCTCCCGAGAAGGGTTTGCCTGTCCTTCGCTCCCGGGGCCGGGAGGCAGAGGCAGGGCAGGGCTCGGTCCGCTGGGACTCTGGCCTAAGGGACAGCGGGAGCGGAAAAAGGGGTTTGAGCAAATGTAAAAGGTGCGCTGAGGCATCAGGCACTTTCAATCCTTTTGTTGTTGCTTCTTGCTGTAAAAGTACCTAAACCATCTCCCTGCGTGTCCTGCAGCCGCCCGGAGGCGCGGGGCAGGTGTGCGGGCGGTGCCGGCGGGTCGGGCCGCTCCCGCAGGGATGTGCGGGACCCCGCACCGCGGGGCTCTGCCCCGGGCTCGGCCGAACCGCGCTGGGGCGACACCTCGGGCAGGATCGCGATCTGGTGGGGAGCCTCGCTTCGTGCTGCCGTGCCGGTGTGAGGGCAGCCGTGGGCCGGGAGGGCTGTGCGGTTAGGAGGTGCCCTGGGCAGCTCGTGTTCCTGAGAGTGGGGATTTGGTGGCACAGGGAGTGGGAGAGCCTCGTCTGCAAGGTGCTGCCGCGTAACTTAGTCTCTGCTTCGCTCTAAGTGCTGCGTGCATACAAGCATGGAATCATCAAGGTTGGAAGAGACCTTTTAAGATCGTCCAGTCCGACCATCCACGCGGCACTGCCACTGTAACCACTAAGCCACATCACCCAGTGCCAGATCCAGACTCCTCTTGCGCACCTCCAGGGAGGGTGACTCCACCACCTCCCTGGGCAACCTGTTCCGATGCCTGACCACCCTAACAGTGAAAATTTTTTTAATATCTGATCTGAATGTCCCCTGTCTCAGTTTAGGCCATAAGATTGGATCCAAAAGGGTCTGTATGCAGGAGTGCCCGGGGGTAGCCTGGGGCCCTCTCTGGAGTGTGGGCTGCTGTGCTGGGTGTCTGCTCGCTGCACAGGCAGCTAAGGGGTGAAAATGTTGGTGACCCTTGCTGACTCCTCAGCCCTGGTACAAAGGGCTCAGAGACCTGACAGGTCTGCATGCAGGGGTGGCCACATTTATGTCCTGAAACTATAGATACGTTTTCTATGTTTCCATTTGCTGTGACAACAAACTCATACTCATGGGCCAAGTAAGACGAGGTAGAAATTTGGACTCTTTTAAGTTTTTAGTCTTGTGAGGAGACTGATTTGGGCAGGGGGAGCTCAGCCCAGGAGGGGTGAACTTGCAGGTGCTGTGAGGCCAGTGGGGGTGATGGGAGCTCTTGGTGTTAAGAGTGTTTGTGAATCAAGTGTGAGGTCAGGTGAGTGTTAGGGCTTCATGGGGGCTCATAGACTTGAGAGATCTGTTGATGAAAGGGCTGTGAGAGCCTTATCCCAGGCTGCTTTGTGCCCCTGCTAAGCCGTGATTTGTAAGAGGGACTATTTATATTGTACAATAGTGTGTGGTGGTGCTTGTGAGCTATATCCAGGGCAACTGGGGTGTGCGCTCAGGTGGACCACTTCTCTCAGGAAAATATGCTTGGTGGTGTGCGTGGTGGAATAGCTTTGTCACAAAGGGGCTGATAAGATTTCTGGGCTTCAAGTTACTGTGACAGTGTTGTGACAGCACTCACAAGCTGTGTGTGGGGTGGTTGAGGCAGTAGGAGTTCAGATAGTCTTGCAGTTTTACAAGAAGGAACCTGTGTTTGGGAGCAAAGGAGAATTGGAAGCTTTGCCTTGGAGCAGTGGACACATCCTGTACTTCTCAGTTCGTTGTCAGGGCAGTGTGGAAGGCACTGGCGTGTGGCAGCATTCATGAAACAAGTGATAATGGAGCTGAGGAGGGAGAGCTGGAGAGCTTGTAAACCTTGCAGGTAGGCTGCGTTGACTCGCGGAGGGAAATGTTGCTTGCAGGGGCAAATACTTGTGCCATATATTAAGTTACCATGTGAACAGTGCAGGTGGAAGCAAAATGAAGTGACTATTCACCAGGTGCTTGGATGGTTGGTCATGGGTGCAGTTTTTAGTTGAGCTTGTAGCACTGCAAGAAGGGCCTGCTGGTGGAGAAGTGCTGCTCAGGAGGCTCATTCTGGAGGGGCAGGTGGTTGTGCTGTGTCTCCCTTTGGCGTTAGGGCAGGGGCAGCAGGCAGGTGCCTGTGCAGTGGCCGTGCAGCTCAAGAGCCAAGTGGATAGCCCATGACAATGCCAGTGGACTTGTAGTCTGATGAGAAAAGCAGCAGAAACTATGTAACTATAATTAGTTACAGGCCAGTAAGCAGATTGTGTATGTCCTCTTAGTTTTTGGCGGTTTGGGGTTTTTTCTTTGTATATTTTACTATTAATGTGTATGTATTATCTCCACCACAGAAAGTATTTCCCTGGATGTCATTACTATTAAATATGTATGTTGTAATTCAAAATTGTCTAAGAACCCATGAAGAATTAAAACCCTTAAAGAACTACATTAAAAATAAACTATTCCCACAAGGGAAGGGAAGTAATTTGCCCTTGGAGTATATAAAGTTTTTATGTTTTGTACAGCACACCTTTATCAATAAAATATTGATATGCCAAACATCAGGGACCTGTAACTAGTTAAGAATTAAGGCTGCTGTTAAAATTAAAAAAAAAAAAATTTAAAAAAAGAATTGCTATAGCTCTGTGCTACCACAATTCTTTTTGTTTTGACTCAAATGCTAACATAAATATTTAACTTGCCATAGTAAATAAGCCATAAGGACAACTTCAGCGTGATTAAAAAATCGTTTTCATTCCAAACAGCTGAGTTTATATAGTTTAACTAAGATTGAAAAAATCAATCAACCCCCCAAAATTATATAGTTTCCACTAACAGGAAAATCCAATCTTTGAGTCTTTTGTTAAAATCTTCCTATATTTTTTCAGTAAAAATTCCTTTAAATTAAGTATTGAAGAAATTGCCATCACTCTGTCAGATCCATTCCTCTTTGGTAAATATGGTTGATAACCCAGTTTTAATTGGGTAATGGGTAAGGTTTTCAAGGTTTCAGTAAAAAAGGTCATGTCCCTGTGTGTAAAAGTATTACTGTAATTCATAATTTAAAGGAAGAACTTCAGTTTTTGTTGGAATGGAAGTAATGCTTTTATGCCCAGAGCAGGCAAAATGGAAGTTTTTCTTATGTTACCACTATGGTATCTGAATGTGGTTGTTTTTTTCAATGCTATGATGCCACTAGCATTCTGAATGTTTTTTCTCATTCCCTAAAATTCAGAGTTTATAAATTCAAATTATTTTATTCCTTATTTTAATAAAATCAGCCAATCTTTATCTGAGGAATTATCTACAAACAAAATTCAGAGGATCAATTTTTATTTTTTTTAATCATTGGGTGGGACACTGCAGATGTCAAGTACACACAAAAATATTAAAAAATCAGTTTAATAGCAAAACTAGTATTTTTCATTCAAAGACTAACATTATTCATTACTATATTTACACAGTTCTTTCTGTAATAAGGTGTAAGAGGGTGCTCATGGATAAATTGGAGGTCAGATTTCTGAGTACTCACAATGTCTGTTGACAGGGCTACCCTTGAGGATACATTGGTTAGATGTCTCTTGGCAAATGTACTTTTTCTGCAGAGACTTAGTGCTTGAGAGAAGGTAGATGGTTGTGGTATGAGCCAGCCAGTGAAGTGGCATCATTAATACCAAAGCTATTGATCACCTACAAGCTGAAAGATAATGTGGCGCCACACACTGAGTGCTTGGGATCCCTGTGATCAGCAGTGCTAGTGCTGGCTGCAGTGCTGTACACCAGGGCTGTGTTTCCAACAGCCAGGTTAAGCTAGCATGGTTTATAGGATGATCTCTGTCCTGCTCTTCTCTCCTACACTCCAGTAGTGGATGTGCCTCTTTTTGTGCCTAGACACAGAAATTTGTCTTGTGTTCTTTCACACTTCTTTGCTCTTGCTAAATAAAAGGTTTTCATCAAGATGCCATCGTGTGCAGCAAGATCAGTGAATGCACTAAAGAGAGGTGGTGGATAGGAGTTGTGTAGGGCATCATGTATGGGGCCAAGGGTGAAAAGAGAACAAAAAGTGAAGCAATTTCTGTAAAGGTTTTTGGGCATGTTTGTAGGTAGGATTGATATCTGCAAGCTAATAATTAACTGTCTCTTTAAATATTTTTATTGTACATTAAAAAAATGGGGGCATTTTTGCAAGTCATTGAGATATTGTGTGAATGAAAATAGAATGAGTAAGTCTGAAGAGAATGCTGTTACTGTATTCCTCAACAAAACCTGATAGGCATTGTGGTGGTAGCAGTCATAGTGTGAAAAAATAAAAAAAAATTATCAGTGGACTTCCCTAAATACTATTTTCCTTTTCCAGGCAAGAGAGTTGCACAATGCAAAAAAAAAAAAAAAGGATTATAAAAACTTTGTGTTATAAAGAAAATACATTATTTTAAAATAAACTTTAATTATATTGTTTACAAAATAAAATATTTATCTAAAAAGAATCATTATAGTAATTATTTGTATATGGGAAATAAATACAAACTATGGAAAATGTCTTAGATGCTACTTAATAACTTGCAGAATTTACTTTTATTGAAGTATTCATGTGGTAAAAATACAGAGAAAGAAGAGGATTGGTATTATAGAAATTAAAGTATATGAAACAAGACACCATCTTCATTTTGGCCAGGACAAGGGATTAGAATCATACTTGAACTAGATAGTGTACATACCAACAGGGAGCAGGTGCTCCTCCTTGCCTGACTGAGCTGCTCGTGTCACCACTTGATAATCCCCCAAGTTTCAAGGGGGCTGAAAGCATGTGGGCTAATGGCAATGCCATATTTTATGGTTCTCTTATTAACTCTACTTGTTCTATTTTTTTCTCATGTTAGAAGAAACATGGCGTTTGCAATATCTGACAAAACATGTTGTGGTCTTGTACATGAAGGTTTAATTATTCTTGGTGTTATGTGGCTTAGAATCCAGTAAAACCCATAAACTCTATGGCACAGAACACACTGCACCTTGTACTCTCCAAGTACACAAAATTAACCATTGGGAATAATAAAAACTTTATTTTAAAGTCCTTCGACTTTTGTGAAGAAAATTGACCGTAAATTCTTGAAATGTCTTTTGTTTCATTTGATGCTGTAGTTCTTTTACCACTACTGCAGACCAAGTTAGATTTCTGAGATTGGTGTGTCATGCTATATTATGTCAATACATGCATCACCCTTCCGTCACTGTACTTCAGTGCTGACTGAATATTATGTAACCAGTAGCACAGCTTTGGGCTTCTTCATTAACACAATTAATAGTTGATTTTCACTCTTAGTTTTTCTGCTGCATCCACAAACTTTACTTGGATGTCATATACTGCTAGTTTAATATAAAAAGAACATTATGATTTGACCTTTACATCTTTGCTCTTTGTGTTGTTTCCTTATCCTAAAATGCTACCTTGTTTCAAGATCCTCAGTCATGCCCACGTTTTCCGAGTGCTTGGATTTAGTGCAGTCTATCATTCTTTTTCACTAAGAGAAATCTCATTTTCCCTTCAAACCTTTCTCAATATCAGTAATTCATACTGATGTATCAGTGACTCAAGATTTACATTAAAAATAAGGACAAAGCCTAGTTTTATGAACCTTATGAAAATTCCAGTTTGACTTTAACTTGGCTTCAATCAGCTCAATTCTTATTTTGGGTAAGTGCAGGGAAGAAAACAGTTTTCAAAAGAAGTAATGATATCATGCTGAGGAAAATAGATGGTCCCATTGGGTTGGGAATAAAGTTTCTTCAATATTTAGTAGAATTTAGGGAAAAAATACATGAAGCAGGTAAGCATGCAGTGGTGTTCTCCCCAGCACACACATCAGCATTGGCACATTGTTTTCCAGACAGCCCAAGTCAAAGGCTGAACCACCATTTTTGGAGGCTAAAGAATGGCTTTCTGTGCCATCAATTTACTTTTTGTGTCTATTTAGCATGTCATCCTCAACAAGAATTTTATAATAAATACCGTGAAATTATTTATTGAAATCAATTTATATAACTGATATACATAATAATTGAAGTACTTAAAATGGCAAAGTCCAGTCCCTAGAACATGTGACTTTCTGACATGCAAAGAAAAAACTGGCATAGTTTGGGACTACTAAACTCTTTCTTAAAACATAGAACTGTCACAAGGTGGAGAGGAATAGCTAATCTGTGCACTAAGATGTGTGTGTGTTCTGTTCTTGTAGTAGTATTGAAGGTAAAAGGGTGGGGGGTTCTGGGGTTTTTTTTGGGGGGGGGTTGGGGGGTTTTTGTTTGTTTGTTTGTTTGTTTGTTGGTCTTTAGTTTTATTTTGGAACAGAAGTCATCTTTCTAAACATCCCAACATACCAATGAAAAAAAGTAGTTGAATCCAAAATTTAGAATTCGTCTGTGGAAGAATTCAGAGTGGTTTTTCTTTTAATGAATTACTAACAACTGCATGGTAATGCTTATGGAGGTTCTTTTTCACTCTCGGTTCCTTGGTTTGTTTACTTGAAAAAACCCAGAATTTTAAAAAAGGAGTCTGAGGGCAGAAGAGGTGATTAATTTCTTCATGACCCAGAAAGCGTAGGTAATTTTCTCTAAGGAAGGCTGTAAAAACGAATTAGAGGCTTCAATACTCTCAATTTCTTTTTTTTTTTAAACTCAATAATTAAAAGGTTTTCTGTATGTAAATTATAGTTCTGTATGAACTATTAAGAACAAAAGCAATGAGAACGTCCACAACAGAAGTCTGTGATCATTCCCACAACAAAAATGACTGTGAATGGTGTATTCCCATGAAACTTTCAGTCTGATGTTTTCAGAGGTAAAAAGAGAATTCCGCAGTATATTTATCATATTAGTAGTCAAACAATGAACTGACTGCTTCATCATATTAGAACTTCCAAAGTACTGTTTTCTGCATGTTTGTCCAAAATTATTAAAGATACTGCTGGTCTTTTGTACATGGGAAAACTCCAACCAAGGCATAAAGTTGTAAGGAAAATGTTTCGAGATCTTCCCAGGGTGGACTGAGGAAACAAGATGGAAAGTAAGCAAAACAGTAGATTAAATTCTGACCCCCTGAGTTTAATAGAAAAGCTGCCAGTAAGTTTAGCTAAGTATTGATACTGCTAAGAAGGGCATAGTGTAATTATCATTATGCTCCATGGACAGTGAGCTGCTTTGATGTCCATGTCAAAAAGCTACACTGAGTTTTAGATAGTTTAGGGGATGATAAGGGTGAAAAAAGTGAGGAATACCTTCTTGTGAACAGAAAAAAGTAAGTAATTTGGAATCACCATCTTGAAAAAGATGCTGCTCAAGGAGAAGTGGTAGAATTTTAAAGGTTCTGACTGGCACAAGGAACAGAGAATACAGAACAATTAGTCATGCCCATACAAAAAAAAAAATGGGCACAAAATAAATCAACAAGCAGCAGACTTAGAGAGTGCTTCCTAAAATTTAGACAAAAAGATACTCTTACCATAGGATGATTTGAATGCCAAGTATGCCTGTTAAAAATTAATAGAGAAATTCATGGATGAGAGGTCTGTCAAGCACTATTAAGCACTCGTACAGAGAAGCAGCCTCCAGCTCAGATGGCCCCTAAGCAGGGGAGTGCCAGAACAGACAGCATTTGCAAGGGAAGATTGTTCAGCTTTCCCCGTTTTCCAAAGGGTTTGCTGTTGGCACTAAAAGGTCAATATAGGAAGCTGTACAGTCTTTCAGTCATTTCTCTTGCTATCTTTCAGTTAGTTGAGCTCAGTATGCCTGTTCTAGGACATCAGCAAAGGCTGGGGTTTGTTGATTTGATGGTTTTAGAGGGTAATCGTCATGATAAAGGTGAATTTCTTCTGGCTCAGAGGACTGATTTAAAGCCATCTACATTATTTAAACCAAGCATATGGACTGCATAAAGAATCCTGAGCATTAAGGGCTGTCTAGCAGCATAAGTTATTTTTATATTATAATGAACAGTACAAACAGGTGAGCCTCATCTCTCAAAATAGGCCTTAAGCCCATACCCAGGAGGACAAAAGATTGCCTGTTATTTCAAAACAAGGTAAAAGGTAGGCTTAATGCGTCCATGCATTAAGAGAGAGTCAATGAATCCAATTTTCTCAGTTCAAGAAACGGACTGATAAACTGGAGTGGGTCAGGGGAGGGTCATCAGGGTGTCTGAGGGTGTAACACTTGTGGAGAGGGGAGAGGGGAGGGAGCTGAGCTTGTTCAGCCCACAGAAGAGATGGTTGTGGGGCCCCAATATCAGGCTGGCAGGGAGGCTGTCCAGACAATGCAGTCAGTGGGGCACAGTAGAAGAAGAGACAGTAGACATAAATTAAAATAGGAGGATCTGACTGGATACACAGAAGTTAAAAAAAAAAAAAAAAGTATAATTAACCAGTGGAGTAAATAGCCCAGATAGGATTTGCAACATCTATTCTTGAAGGTTTACAAAATTTGACTGATAAAACCTTGAGCAAACTAGTCTGGATTCATTGTCAATCTGCTTTGAGCAGAGGTTGGATGAGAAAGGTCCCAGGAGTCATTTCTACCTGAACACGTCAGTGATTAATGCCACTGACACAGCAACTGTATTTAGATAGAAGATAACATCTTTGAGAATGTGAAGGAAATAATTATTCTCAGCAATTCCGCCAGGAATTGAATAGTAGGGCAATAGTACAAAGCAATATCCCAGAGAGGAAGAATGGCACGAGATTACGGAGATTACGACTGCTGACTGTGAAGTTTTGTCATTAAGGTCTTTTTGATCAGTAGTGGCACAGCAGTAGTTACCTCTGTAGTTTTGACTTCACAGAAGAGAAAATTATTTTATTTTCTGCCATTTTTGTCCTATCTAAAATGTATGGTCTGTAACTATGTGGATCCTTTGTCAGTTAGTTGTCAGATAATACAGATACAAACGAACACTGCTCTGTATACGCCTGTAACCTAAGACAAAAACTTTTGAACATGTAGAATCAAAAGAACTGATTCTGGCACTGTAACAGGTTTCGTAGAGAAGTTGTGGATGCCACAATGTTGGCAGTGTTCAAGAGCAGGTTGGATGGGGCTGTAAGCAACATGGACTAGTGCAAGGTGTCCCTGTCCATGGCAGGGGGATTGGAGCTAGATGACTTCAATGTCATTTTCAACCCAAACCATTCTATGATTCTAAAAAAACTGTGCAGAGCCAGGTATGTGTATGTACATAGCGAGGAGCAATCTCAGAGTCTTGATTCAATATTGAAAGTTCTGGCTTGTATAATGTTTATTCTACAGATCCAAAAGAATGCTAGGGCTTAAGGCTGCTGTTAAGGCTTAATGTTCCCTGTACCCAATAATGGAAACAGCAGAGACGGACACATGTTAAAATAATACTTTTTCATCTATGCCTTTGACAAGGATTTAGTTTAACGTAGTCTTCCTGTTCCATTTATTTCCTGCAGCGAACTGATTTCCTCTTTGAGTTGCTGTTGAATAACCATTGGAGGTTGGAAGCAAAACAGCCGGTATTGATAGAGGAAGAGTGATATCGAAACTCACCATTTTCTAATCGGTGATTCAAATAAATAAGTTTTAATAAATTAATAATTACAAACCACTGCGATTTTAGGTGTAAAAACCCCGTTTAAGGGGCAGAAGCCTTGCTTGGCGATTCCGATTCGGGGCATTTTCCCCTCTCCTCCACCAGAGGGCTCCCGCGGCGCGGTTCTCCAGAGTCCTTTCCATGCAGGAGGTTTGCCAGAGATCTCAGGAGAGCCAAATCTTGCAAGCATTACTTGGAGAAATTTCGCATTTCCGCAGAAGTTTTAGCATAGCAAGAACTTCGGGAACTGGTGTGCAATATATGAATGATCTATCTTTTTAAAGTTAAGTATATATCAACTTTAAATCCAATTTTTCAAAACTAAAATGTGTTGTTCCAAATCTTACTTTTTTTGTCAAGCTCTGTCACTATTGATGGCACAATTGCTTCCCAAAGCATTCAAGCCTATGATTCAGTGCCATCATAAAAATTTGAATTTCTTTAGATATGCACAACTAGAGCTTACCTAAACTCTTCACTCTTTCTTCACTATATATTGAAGAAAGAATTCTGCTCTATTATCATATGACTAACTTACCTGAAGTTAATTCTTTCCAATATTTGCAAACACAGCATTTCCATTCTGAACTCTGATGAACTTGGTAATTCAAGAAGAGATAGAAAACCATAATAAATCTGGTCCTGTTGATCTTTTCACCTTCATCTTGCAGTCTGTTGGTCTCCTACTTGTTGCATGACAGACACACTAGTAGGAGGTTGTACAATCCTGTCTCTCTCCTATGTACTGACAGACCTTGGTGACTGTTCTTCCTTTATTCCAGCAACTATTTTGCTTCATCATTAAAGTACTCAGTTCATTTGCCAGATTCTGTCCCTGGTTTTGGTACAAAAAAAGAGTGATACAGACAGTACTTTTCAGTGCAAAATACTAGAAATATGAGTATTTTTTGTAAAATTATGCACGGCAGGTATTCACTTAAATGATTATGTACTTGCATTTATTTTGTGTGTATTTTTCCTTTGATATTAAAAACTTTTTCAGCTCTCTTTCTTCACTGGTTTATTATTTGCTTTCTTATAGTCACCAAATTTAAAAAGAGGACAAGAAATTTAGTTCTGTTTAAGGTAACTGTTTGCTACAATGTCTCCAAAGTTTTAACTAGACCAAAGAGGCAGTGCCCAAAAGAACCAGCTCATTTTCAGTTTGTTTGGTATATTAGGGATCAGTTCAACTTTGCTATGTTTGGGCATAGTCTCCATTGTGTGGACACTGTAATGTTGCAGGTCATCTGACAGGTATGTATATTTTGCCTTGTTTTCTACAACTTAACTTGCACTTGTTGGTCTTCCATAAATTAGTTCATTTTTATTTTTGTGTTCTTTTAAGTAGCATACTCAGTGTGTGTTATTTTCTAGCATTCTATAGGTTGATTTGAAACATTTTCCACTGTGTAAGTATTTGTATTATGACTGTTACTTCATTCGCCATCATCTTTGCTCATGTGTGGTTTTATGTTGATGACCTTTGAAGCCCTAGCCATTGCAGATGTTATCAGGTTTTATTCCATTTGGGTGTTGTGCTGACTTTTGGCATCATTCAAACAAATAATACATGACACCAAAGTGTTGCAAATATGAGCACTGCCTTTAAACGCACCTGACAGACATCCAAAGAATAGATTTCTAAATAAATCTAAAGCATTAGTTTTTGTTTTTCTCCTATTCAGCTATTTTCAGCTATTTTCTCCTTCTCAACAGGGGCTCTCTAGATATATTTATACTGTTTTTTGAGAATATTCATGTGACTGCCACTAGAATCAGACTGTTTCTGTACATAAAGCAGGTCTGCAAGCACGGTCTCAGTGCACATTTTTGTATGAGAAAGCAGCTCTGAATGATAGTAGTGACTAATCAAGTATTTTTGAAAAATAAGCAGTTACAAGTTAGCTGAGGCATTGCTAAGCAACTTCAAAATTTGTTTCAATCCTACTTTTCCCTTTCCAATTTTCCAGTTGTCAGAAGAATAATGTTCTCACATGTACTTAGAACATTCCCTTAAAATTTGGAGATTGCTCAGCTGGCCTGCTGCAAAGCTATCACATTACTGCTAGATAAACATCAGTAAATTGAGCACAAGGCTTTGCTTTCCTCAACTAGAAAACATTGTGAACAGCTTGCTGTTGACATGAAAATGATTGAGTAGGAAATAATGGTACGTCCACTTTTGTAGGGTGATTTGGATTGCCCAGGATAAAGGTGATACAGTGAAATCCAATATAAGGTTTCACTCACAGGACCAAATACTGCAGGTGATGCCTTCAGGTATTTCTAGTTTTTTACTCTTCATGTAGCTGTAACTTGCTGTAGTTCTGTGCTTCTTACAAAGCGCTAAAATCCCCTGTTCCCAGCACCTTTAGCCAAAACAAGGCTCTCTGAGTACAGATTCAAGGACATATTCATTGCCTTAGAGCTTGAAAATATGTAAACAACTGTGAGATGGGGGGAGCAGGCCTGGGGTGGTTAACATCGTCACCTGAGGGTACGACTGGAGAATTAAAGGCCAATATGCTAATGAAACAGAACTTATAAAAGGTGAAGAGCTCGTGACTCAGTGTCCATTTTGGGTGTCGTCCCCGACGGGGGACTTTGTTTGCCTGAATGTACCTTTAAGGCCTCTGCAGGCCTTAAATAAATTGTCTGCTTTTTATACTCTTAATTTGTCTTGGCCTCTGTTTCAGGTAGCCTGTCTTTTAGGCAACACAGGACTAACCTTACCAAGCAGTATACAGCATTTTGGAAAATTGAAACTTTTTAAGAGAGGTAACAATAGCTTCACACACACTGAGATGGCTTTAAAAAGCTGTTTTTTAACAGAAAGAAATGCTAAATAGCAGTGGTGTAGCTGTGTTACTGCTTTATATGGTATTGGTTGTGTAACTGTGCCATTGTGTTAGCATCCACCATCCAAGCATTCTGCTTGCTAATTGATGTCAATGAGCAGGAATGGTTCCAGAAAAACGCTCCAACCAACCAACCAAAAAACACACCTACCACAAAACCACAGTGCTTTGTAGCAAAAATTGTAGCAAAACAGATTAAATTAAACAAAAGCTCCTCAATCCATCTTTCTTATTCAGAAAGAGTAGAGAATAGCCTAAGTTTAACCATAGAAATAAGACTTCTGATACCATAAGGTCATTTAACAGATGAAGGCATATAATAAACCAAGCAAGCAGTCTCTTTCTGGTATATTTATTTTCTAATTATCCTCTCTCTGAGGATGACTGGAAGAGTTGGCCATGCTTTCTGTTTAGAGTGAAATCCTGGCTTTATTGAGGTCTCAGATACTCCTAACTCACAGCAAGAGCAGCTAAGGAGAGATAATAGATAGCAGGTGTGACATTCTGGCCCAAATGAAGTCTATGCCAAAGCACACACTGACTTAGTGAATTCAAAATTGCACCCTAAATAAAAAAACTTACCAACACTTCCCATGCTCAGCAGAAAAACAGAGGTGTTTAACTTGTACTGACTTGCATTCCAGTGAGATCCTAGAGTGGAGCTATACAGCAGTGGCATCCTTCAAGCAACACAGGACAGAACAACCATGTGCTAAATCTGACAGCAGCAGGTGAGGTCACTAATGGAACTGGGATCAGTCCCATGGGAGAAGGTTTATTTCAGGAAAAACTGTAAGAAAAAGAATGACAAAAATTCATTTCTAGAAAAGGATTTTTTAGTATGTTTTAAAATATTTCAGTTTTTAAGTGAACCATAGTGACTTTTTTTTTTTCCTAGTGCTCCTTAAGCAGAAATTAAGTTGATGAAGCTATTTTCAGGGGGGCTTCTCATTCTGTTATTTTACTAGTGAAGGGTATTTCTTTTATTTTCATTTCTTCCTGTCTTGTTGTGTTTTTATTTTTAATGCTGACAGGTTTTCTGTAAATCGTTGTCAAACACACTTCTCAACTCTCTCCAAGTTATGAAGACATTTTAATATATATTTTAACTTCAGAAAAAAAAGTTGAAATATGGGGGGAGATAGGGAAATTATGGCTCCCCATAATTATGGCTTAATTATGGATTAAATATTTCTTAGGCATCAAAAGCATATCCCTTGGCTACATCAGAAAAGTGAGATCCGATCCTTAATTCAGTCTGATTTATACAGGTTTTTTTGTTGATGCCCACTTACACATCTGGATGAACCATATAATGCTGCTTCACTGTTGTCTCCTTTTACTGATAAATGAAAAAACTTATAGGACTAAAATTGATAACATCTAAGAAAAGAACTGCCTTGCATAGTATTATACACTGGAAGAGGCTGAATGATTGCATCAAGATTAGCATGTTTCATTAACAAGGAGATGAAAAGAAATCTATCCCAATCCATTTGACTACCCTATACCACAGGATACCTTACTACCTTAATTTTCACTTCTGTTTCTTTCTTTTTGGCTTACTGCCTCACCTCCTGACTCTCATGCAGGTAAATAATTCAAAGATAAAGTAAGATATCACTAAATTAATTTGATGTTGTATTTTTTAGATATCTCAGTTTACTTAGGTGAGCAGCGATAGCCTTCCATGTGTTAAACATCATCCTGCCTCCTGCCCCTTTTCCTTGTGTGGTTTTCCTTGCCTTGTCTCTCCAGTCTGGAGACAAGCTATCATCATGCAGGCAAGGCAGAGGATTGAGGAGTTTGATGAGACAGTGTTTGAACTCAACATGATGGCAATAGCACAGACTGAGAAGTATTTAAGACTTCTGAATTAAGTTAGGACATGAGAGAAATTACAGTAAGGTGAGGATCTGAGCAGTTATGACTACCTGTCAGTACTGCCAGAGACCATCTAAAATAAAAGTGGAGAATGCTCTTTTACAAATTGTAATGCTTATCTTTAGTACTCTGATAACAGAACCACAGGAGTGGAAGTCCTCCACTGAAAATACTACTTAAATTTTTATCATCTCTTAGATAACAAAATTAGATTGTATTTTAAAAGGATATGCACACCTTTGCTATAGGCCAAGGTAAGTTCATGTTAATGAAACTCTTGAGGAGAGCTGCTCTGAATGTAAATGGAAGGGCCTTATGTAGATGTAACTGAAAATTCTTATTTAACCATGTCTGCTGCAGGCAATGCTTGTGGAATATTAATTTAAGTCCTCTGTACATAGAATTTGACTCATTTTATTAGTGTCAGTTCAATTTGCTTTGTGAACAATCTACATAATTATAAAAATGTGTTGTAGTAGTGTAGGTCATGTTTGTAGTTAATTTTCAGCCATAAAGAGAATATAAATATTCCTAAGTATGTAAGACTACTTTATCTAAAGGTATCTAGAAGCCGTGCTGGTCCTAAAGTTTATTTAAACTCATTGAAAGTCCACAGATTCTATAAAACCTTTAACCACGCACAGATTCAGTTCGGAAACTAAGGTGTCAGGTTGAAGTTAGGAACACTGTCACTCTAAAACCAAGAGAGACATTTGTAAAGAACAGTTAATCCCAAATCTGTATTTCCCAAGGGAAATTACACCTTCAGTTTAGACATCTCAGGTGCCTGACATGACTTGCATTCAGGTTTCACTCCACTTGCTGTTTGCTTACATGTGTAGGCAGGAACATAACTCACTTTCACAATTCCCTTGGCCTGAGCTAACTGATAATACTTAAAGCTGGACGTAAATTTGAGATTAAATTACTCTGTGGTCTTCGCACCACAGGAACACAGCAAATCAAGTGAATATGTGTAATCCTCTGTCTTCTTGTAGCTGCAGAAGTGTGCAGCGTGGATGTAGACAGCTTCTTTCCCTGCGCACTGGGAACACTTCTCCAGAGGTTTGCTGTGATGTACCACAGGCAGCCATGGGATGCACTCAGGCTCCCACTGATTTGTGTAGCAAAGCTCAGTACTAGGGAGCACTCTGAAGGAGGCCTGCCAGATTTGTCATTTGGAACTAGGCTAGTCTAATTTGGCAGTCAAACCTAGGTTCTGATTGCAAGAAATAATTCTGTGGGAATGATAAACCCCGTGTAAGAAAAAATGTGTGCCGCATGCAAGCTCTTGTTTTGGTTATGTATTCTTCTCATTACAGGCTTTCTGTGGTTACAGCGTTTTTTGGTTTTTGTTTGGTTGGTTTGAGCTTTTTATTTACTCCTGCCAACAGGCTTAGTTTGTTGCAGCAATTTTTTTTCTAATTTTATTCTCCAGGAGTGAAATCCTCTGTTGATGTAAATTTTAGAGCTCCCTAAAGACCAGTGAAGTATCTGTAACTTATTAACAGCTCCTTAAAGAAAAAACCTCTATTCGAAGTCCTGGGAAATGCAATAATATTGGAATAGGCGAGACAAGCTCAATGTTGCTGATGAATGTTTGAGCAACTCAGTCCTAAAGCAGTTTGTGAGTTCTTATTTTTTAATGAATCTGACCTTTTAGTTTTAACACATGACCTAAAATTACTTCTTCACAAATAGGTTTGAAAGCATGTCAAGCTATGACTATTCATACTAAAAAAAATTGGAAAAACACATTTTGTTACAGAAAATAGTTTTTTGTGAAAACTGTCTTCCCCTTGTAGAAGCCCAGAAGATAAAGAGCTAATGTGTATATCTCATGCACTGATAGTGATGGAGCCAACAAAGGCTTGTTGGTAATAATACACTGTGAGAAAGAACATGATGTGGCTGGAGAAGGCAGGGGCATATGGAGGTGGGGCAGCATTTTCTGGGAAAAACATCCTTGTTTTGGCTCCTGGAGATAAGCACAACACCATATAGCGCTAGCATGGGCATGAGGTCAAGAAGCTGCATGGACTCAAAACCACTCAAGATCCCTGAAGCCCTCCAACCCATTCCTAAAAAGATCTAGAAGAATGAATTGCACATGATAACTAATTTACTTAGAAAGCAAGAAACTTAGCTCTACAGCAGGGGAGCTTACCTACAAAAAAGTACCTCCACGAAGTCTGGGCACATCAGCTGGATCAGCGCTGGAGCCAGGACTGGTGATCTCTCCCTTTCTTCTTTTTCTCTCTCTCCCCCTCTCTAATTAATCACTCTCTCTCTGTTTGTTCCCTTTCACCTTACCTCCTTTATCCAAAACCCATTGTCATGTGCTTCTACAAGGAGGTCAGAATATGAAAATTTTTTTCACATGGAAATATAGCCTCACTAAATTGTTGCAGGATGCCACTCAAAGCTGTCTGAACATAGTTAGTTCTAGCATTAATAATTGGTTCCAATGCAATTAGTCAATGGCTAATTGGCAAGATTAAATACACAATTAAAATTACCAACAAGATGTATCTGGATTCCACTTACCAGGAAAGGGAAGAAAACAAAGCAGTTCATAGCCACTCCAGGCTTCATCAAAATGGCATGTTCATGCTAAATCACTTGGCCTTGCTCCAAAATTTTCTCCATTGTGTACAAACCAGATTTGATGTGCCAAAAATAAACAATTTAGAGATTGAGGCAAATGTTACTCTTGATACATTACATGGTTACATTTGTTTTAAGAACCTTCAATTTATTTCAATACAGGCCTTTCTGGGAGGTAGCATTGGATTTTGCATTCCTAGTAAACAATAAAATCTATTTGAATTGCAGTGCACAAACATACAAATAGTCATGCAAACACGGTATGATAGGTTCTTCCTTTGGACTGTCATTTTCTATTACTGTAGAAATCCTCAGCTCCCAAAAATACGTATATGCACAGGGTGACATAGGATGTTGACTTGCAATATATAGGTCAGTAGGCTGGTTTAGAGGGCATGTGACAGCCAGATCCTTTTTTTTTTCTCTTTTCGCATATACTTCTGTCTTACTTCCAGCTGCAGCCTTTTAGATGCCGTTGAATTCAGAGTTCTTTTACATTGTAGACCATATCTAGATAGCTCTAGACAGGCATCAAGCTTACATAAATCTACAAAACTACTAACTTAAAAGTGTAATGGTTAAACCCTGAGAATATTATTCCTAGATGAGAGGCAAATAAAGTATGTGAATACAGAGATACAGATTAAATATGCACTTATTATGACTTTCTAGGTTATTATGCCTATTAATCCAGCAATAAATATGAATAAAATACTTGTCATTTTATTATTTCATTTTTACATTGCTTGAGAGTATTGAAATTGGGCATTAAAATAGCATAATAGTAAATAGCACTGCACGAACTCAGAATCCTGGATGTGTTAATATATTTGTAGCTACTATGTTGATAAAACTGATGGTCATAATATATCAGTTATCAGTTAGTATGGCATATGCAAATTTATAGAAGTTACTTTATGAAAATTTGAAACTCTTTGTAACTGGACCTAAAAGTGGGTTATTTATCATGGTAGTATTCAATATTTAAATAATATTTGGGCAAATTAGCATTCTAGAAAGGACACAACAGTAGGAGACACTGTCTAATCCTGGCACTTGAAAACTCTTAGATATATTTGTTACAATTTAAAATCTATGCTTCATCTTGCTCAAGTTAAAAGAAAACAGGCATAGAGTATTCAGCCTTCTGAGCTGAAATAATGCTGCCCGCTAAGCCTGCAGGTCTTATATGGCCTAGTCTATTTGTAGGATCTTAAACTTTGCTGTTGGCATGTTTGCAACTGGTAAATATAAGCAACATATCAGACACTGATTTATTTACTTTGAAATGTATATATTTTTAATTAAAATACCACTATTTAAAATATGAAGCATATTAGGACCAGATAACACTAAACATTGTAAACGATGCAACATTTCACATTATGTTTTTGAGATTGGGTTTATCACTGGCATTGGAATTGAAAATAAAGAATGTACTTTTTTTCTTTTTTTGATTGCTGTACCATTATATTTACTAGCAATTGGTTATTTTAAGGCCTGCTGTAAAGTGTCAAAGAGTGGTGAAAATGCCTGAGCCAAGATAACAAATACCACAAAAGTATTCTCTCTCTCTTTTTTTCTTTTTTCTTTTTTTTTTTTTTTTTTTTTTTAGTTATTTTGGCCCCTCTACTGAAAATCTGAGTGCTGCTTAAGTATGCAGTTGAAGAAGTAGCAGTTGGGTTTTTTCCTCTTTTCGTCTCCTGTAGCAGAAACGAAGTGACATCCAGCTTTTCTCTTGGCTTTGCTGCTTAGGAGCGCTTAGTATGTGTGCACATGCATATAAATAATTCCCTTTTCATGTAATTTTTGCCAAAGTGCCCTCATTTGAGTGACATTTTTGCTCCATTTACATCAATGTTAAAATTTCCATTAACTTCCCCTGGGCTGGGATTCCACCTGTTTTGTCTAAGTTCACTATAGTTCAGTCTCATGTATTTAAAAGCATTTATATTTTAATTGCTTCAGTGGAATGCAGTTGTCGTGACCAGCAAATCTTGCAGAGGGCAGAAAGGATCATCTGGCAAGGAACAATGCCACATAAGGGCTTACACAACGGAACAGAAATACTGAGAACTACATTCAGGGAGAAACAGCGTGGTAAGGGGAGGCTCAAATTAATCTCCTTTTACAAAACTTTTTTCAAGTAGGATACTGCTGCTTTTAAAGAGTTTTGTCCACGTTTACAGCTTCATTCCTGCATATGTGTTGTAAGCAACACAAGTTTAAAATGTGGGTCTAACGAGATGAAGACAAATCTGTTAACGCTGCACAGACAGAGCGAATTATGCAACTTGGCTGGTTTAGATAGCTAATCATGACAAAAAAAGAAACAAAGGGTGAAAGTGAGTGTTAGCAAAGAAAAATTTTCTACAAAAATAAGTCAGTGCCCTAGCCCCCTGATGCTCTCACCTTTTCCCCTTGTGTCTTGCCTGCAACTGCAGTTGTAGTAAAAGCTGTTCAGTGGAGCAGTTTCCCCTTGGCGCAGAGATGGAATGTTCTCTGCATGTCTGTGCTAAGTATGGCTCCAAACCTAAATTTCTCTTCTTTCTGTTTCTTGGAGTATTTGTCTTGATTCTTTCCTGGACCCAGGTCTAATTCTGTCTTCTGTGTGCTTTACCTAAACCCTGAGACAGCTGGAAGAATGTGTTACTGCAAAGATAAGATGGGATATCATCCATTTGCTGCTGGTGTTTCAGCTTAGATCATCAGTTTTTCCAGTACTTCCTGGTTTTAAAGCAGATAAGACAATGTATAGACATTTTCTCTGGAGTGCATCTGTAACTGTAGGTGAAGAAGAATTCAGGTGTATGGGATTTCTACGCCGTTTACGACAACAAGAGATGTTTTGCCCGTTGTGGCTTTGCTTCTTATATTATGGGAGGCAGAGAGAAGCCATTCTCTGGGGGTCATGACAGAGGTTTTTAAATAGTAAAGTTTTTCTTGTTCCCAATTTTCATGGCACTAGTCATTCAAACTGTTTTTATTAATGTGAATGGTGTTGTCCATAAATGCGTATCATGGCAGTCCCTAATGTGGTTCTCCTCAACTAGTATAAACCACTGTAATTCCTTTGATTTATGTGAACTGAAATAATCCTGTTTAGTTGAAGATCTGGTCCAGAGTACAGGAAGTGTATGTGTTAGGGAAGATTGTAGCAGTTGCTAATTCTTTTACTTACTGCTTTTATGCAGATGTGGAGTGTTTTTTGAAGTGGGCATGGTCCAAATAAGGTATGTAATTTTCTATTAGTAGTGCGAATATCTTGGTAAGTGAAGCAACATCCTTTGTTTAGGAATAATTTCATTATTGCTTCACAGGAAATGAAGACCCTATTTGGGTCTGGACTTCGAAGTAATACTGAAATTTTAAGAGACAAAAATATTTCTTTCAAGGATGAACTGATGGTACATGCAAACTCTTATGCAATTAAAATGTTTAGCTACTTCAGAACTTATATTTGATTGAAATTAATGAGACTGTTTATATTCATGTAAGGCAGATGAATTCAGGTATTTAGGACATGCAAAATGAAGTAAAAAAATGTTAGAATTTTGTAGCTTGAAAGCAATGAGAAATGCAGTTCTCAAACTAAAAAAATGACGATGCCTTTCACTAGGGGCAGAGCTTTTACAAAGGGTCTTTCAACTGAGTATCTCACAACTCTGCTTGAAACACAGAATTAGGGCTCAACACTAAAGCATTTATCAAATGAACAGTCTGAAGGGGAAGAAGAGTTCTTCGATGATTTGCCAGCTGTGGGATTGGGCTCTTGCACCTCACCCTGAGAGGTAAGACAGCTTTACTTTCTATAATTTACAGAATGAGCAAGCAAGAAGTGTGACTTGCCTTAAGTTACACCACAAGTCTGTGGCAAAGCTGTGGAATAAAACACCCCAGCAGACGTGTACGTAAGCTGCAATTTCATCTTTCTCTTGTGATTCTAAGTTGGGAATAACAACAACTGTTTTGAAATTCAAACCAGGAAGATAATCATGTCTTTCCATGTGATTTGTTGGTTATCCTAGCTAGTTATCTTGACTGAAATGAGGAAACACATTCCAAAATCTGGTGAGTGGGTGGGAGGATTTGGGGTACGGGAGCTGGGGCTAGAAAAAGTTTACCCCATGAATTTTCTGGTCTGAAGACCAATTGGCTAAATTGATATTAAGCGGATAAATATTCATATGACCACCTTCCTTTTTTCTCCCCTGTCAGAATGATTCAACTAGAAAAAGGTAAAATATGTCTTGGATATATATATATATATGTATATATGTATATATATATATATGTATATGTATGTGTGTATATATATATATGACATATATTTAATTAAAGTCCTACTCTCTGTCTTCTGTATATCTGTTTCTAGTCATTTTACTTCTCTCCGTCCTTCAATCTGGTTCACATCTTTAAAATGCAATACGGAAAACGGCCACAAGCACACTTGGAGAACCTGACAAAAGTGCAGTTTGGCACATTCAGATAAGAGCAGTGGCAGTGTTCAGTCTCACCATTTCATCACAGACAGAATATTACAAGTGCAAGAACATTCAGGTTAGTAAATGATAGACTTTAAAAGGCAAAACAAATTTCAGTAATTCACTATGCATTACAGCATCAGTGCCATAAATAGGTGTACTCTCTTGGTTTCTTGTGTGGCTGATTTTTAAATTTATGATGAAGTATATGAAAGCATAAAAAATTAATGTATGCTTACGCTTAAAAGATAAAAGCTAGTTTCTGCCAGTGTAACAATGTACATAATTCGTTCTTAACAGCTAGAAACCAGATACTCTCTCATTCATGCATTCATACCATGGCAGTCTAATATATGGAACTGTGGGGGGAGGAGGCTTTTTAGAGAGGCAGGGGGAAGGAGAAAAAAACCCCAAACATTTCTTACATTGTTACCTGACTTGGGATATACACATATGATTATGTAAAATCTCCATCTGGGTGGCTGTTTGTTCTTTCTTGCAGAGTATTCTGTGCTCACTGAGTGGGAGGGTCACACTGTGTGAGACTAATAAGGACAGAGCTGCATCCCCCTCTACCACTCTGGAGACTCACTCCAGCAACTCCTCGGCACTACAGCAGCGCTGTACAGGCATTTTCAGTGCTTCTGAGGGACAGACTAACAAAGAAATTAAAGGTAAGCCACTCATTGTTTGCTGTAAATTATCTAAACATCTTACATGTGCACACTCACACACACACTACACTATTCTTGGCTTGCTTTGTGGTGTTTTTGTTCATGGGGTTTTGCTTTTGGTTTCCAAAATTGTCATTTAAGTTTATCACTGCTAATATTAACTAAGTCTACATAAACATGATGTATACCGTAAGTTTTTAATGTACCGCAATCAGCCTATGCTATAGTATTCTGCTCATGATGGTGTAAATACGTTATATATGCTAGTGGGTGACTATAGGTATATGCTAAGATATGCTAATAAAAACAGCCCTGCTAAATGAGCAGTAATTTACAAAACTGATTAAACTGTTGCGAGTTGCCACAACGCTGATTGTGCATATATTTACATTTAAAAACCTACCTCTTAGCGTGCGCGTCCTTGCAATTAGCGGGCGTGCCGGTGGCCTGCGCGCAGTTGGGGGGAGCGCGCTGGTGAGTGAGCGGCGGCGCGGGCGGGCAGTGCCCTGCGGGGAGGGGGCACCGCGCCGGCCGCAGCTCTGGGGCACAGCCGGGGATGCCGCGGGCCAAGTCCCGGCCGGATGGGGTCAGCTCACCGCTTCATGCCCCCCGCGGCCCTTCACCTGCCAGCCCGGGGCAGGTGCGGCCGCAGCGCCCCGCGGCCCTGGGGCCGTCCCGCTCGCAGCCACAGCCGGCCCGGGCGGGCTCCCGGCCCCGCTCCGCCCCGGGGCTGCGGAGGAAGCGGCAGCGGGCGCCTGCCCCCCGCTTGCTCCCCGGGCTCCCCGGGCTCCCGGCGCCGCAGGCAGCGGCCGGGGGGACGGGGCGGGCGCGGCGCTGGGAGCCCCTGGCAGGGGCCGGGGCGAGGCGCGGAGCCGAGAGCCGAGAGCGGGCTCGGGCAGCGGGGCGGGGGCGCTGCCCGGAGCCGCACCGGGGAGCTGCCCGCTCGCCTTCCCGCCCGGAGCGCTGAGCCCTCCCTCCGGCGAACGCGGCTCGATCCGAGAGAAATGAAGCTGCCGGCGCTGCCGAGTTAGACCCTGGGCTGCCGAGGGCTCGGGTCGCTCCACAGGCGCCCTATAGGCTTCGGTGCGCAGGTTGTGCGAGGGAGCGGAGCCGCGGGAGGGGACCCAAGCCCGGAGGTGCGGCGGCAGCGAGGGGGTGGCGGCGGTAGTGATCGGAGCCCTTCAGAAAGCCAGACCTCTGGAGCGGCAGCTCTACTGAATTCCCGATGCCTGCTTGTAAAGCAGGTGCAGGAAATTAAATGATAATTTATTTGAACATCTATTCGCTTTGCCGTTGGTGGGAAGGCTAGAAAAGTTAATCATGATGTAGTTGCTGTCACTACATGACAGAATAGCTCTGATGATGAACAAGGTGCCTTGCGAAAAGAATTACAAAAATTGCATCTTAGGTATGTGATTTGCTTTTCTTACAGAAAATGCGATTAGAAAAATATTAGACATTTTCTGTGTTTCATTGAATTCATGTGCATTTATACATCGCAGCTGGCTTGGAAGAAAGCTTTTGTCCTCTAATGACACTACCAGCTTATGTTGTTAAAGCCAAACTATACTTTTGTGAGATTTAAACTGGAAATTCAATATAGATTCCTCGAGGCACTTTGCAAGGTGGAGACATACTGTATTTTGGTCTCTTTTCTGGCTAAACTCAAACAATTGCATGTTGCCTTTGTTCTATTTGAGGACTACTTCAGCAGTCACTGGAAATGTTGTGACACCAGATAGTTTAGCTAAAATATTGAAAGTTGAAAAATAATGTGGGGGAAAAATAAAAAAAATTAGTAATTACTAATGAAATTAAAATGCAGTGTCTTTACAATTAATATCTGCGAATTAGTATTTCTAAGGTGTTGCTTCTGAGTTTATTAGTAAGGACTAAAAAGGAGTATATTATTTATTTCGAAACTGACATAAGTCTGGTTTTTATAGCTCCTTAAACAGATAAATTATACACTTGTATGTAACTAGCAACTTCCTCTTCACCGTTGAGAAGTACTTGTTTATAGTTTTCTGACAGGGTGAGGTGAGAAGAATAAGATGAGATTGTTCTAAATATGCTTATTTTTGTTTCAGATTTGTAGCTGCTTGTTCACATGTTTCCAGGGGGAGATGAAGTACATTGGATCCTGCATAGTTTGGCTTTGTATGGCAGTCTTCCTCCTTCCTGTTTCTACTTCTGTGGCTGTCAGTGACCAGACAGGTACTTCCACTTTTCTTGTCCATCACAGACCAAAGGCATAAATCTCATTACTGAAAAATTTTTAGCAGATAACAGCAGCGCATAGAAAATAAACAATATGAACAGATAAAATTATACGAGATTGTTTTAAATCTCTTTTTTGAAATGTCCTAAGTTTGAAGCAGTTCCAAAGCAGCCTTTCTGCTTCCTGTGCTTGGAAGATTCATGTTTGGAGGTAGTCGTAGTTGATAGTTTTGTTTTGTGCTATTTTTTTCCTACTATACAAAACAAGATTATAAATCAGAGCTTGCAAAACTTTTGTGAACAAAATCATGTGGCTTTATCAGAGCAGACTAGTTATCACATTGACCTATACAATCTAATGCTCATGTTAACCATACCTATACTTAGTCTAATCCCTAGACTGGGTCATACATTTCACACATGCAGAGTTAAAAAACCCCTTCTTCCTCAGAAGACGGAGGAAAGGAATATAGTGATATTGTTTAACTTAAAAGCAGTTACCCGTTTTCTGCAAATTTTCTCATATTTCTCTGTTTTCTTCTTTCTTTTACTTTCTACGTTACCTAGTGTTCCGACTTAAACTCTAGGTTAACTCTCCAGAATGTGGTAAATTCTGTCTTAAAGATGCAACATGTGTGCTTGTCAAATAAGGAACATCAGTTTTCTAGAATTGCTCAGCCTCAGCATGTACTTCAACTTATTATAATTTTCCTACAATTATTAACAAGAAGAACATGCTTATTGCTATTTAAATTGAGTTGGGGCTTTTTCTCAAAAATGAAATGAACTCTTAGCAATGCTGTTCCTTTCCAGAAATCTTATGAAAGATAATAGAAAGTACACATAAGCAACAAATTTGCATTTCAATAACACATTTGAAACTCAGGCCCAAGAAATTTAAAAAAGTCCATAACTAGGATAATAATCTTTTTACTACTCCTGGAAACTATAAGTAGCAATAATGAATAAATAATAAGTGTACTGTGTGGGCTTTGAGGTAATAATAATGCATTGTGAAGAGTCTGGATTTAAGTCAAAGTCACTTTTCCCCTTATATTTTTAGGGCAGTGAGGCTAAGTGCTCTACTGATGAATTATTCTTAACCCCTCTGAGAAAGAAAGCCTACATCATAGCTGTGAAATCGTTCTGCCTGAAAGAAGCAAAATAGGTTTTATTCCCTGTCATTGCTAGGTGATTGGTTGCAGAACGGAAGTTTTTAAAGTGCTGAAATGATGTGAGTGCAGAAGGTTCCCTAACTGTATAAATGTAAAAATGTTAAAACAAAATTTCAGGAAGCATTGTCTCTTTTGGTTTTTTTCTTTTTGCTAATGAAATGATGCCTTAGTAAAAGTTGGACCAGCCACAGAAGAGGTGGCAGATACAGTGAACTGCTAACAAACAGTGTATCTCAACTGTGCATTATAATGTGTTAGAAGTTTGTGGCTAAGCAGCTGGCAGGGAAGTTGCAGTTTTCCTTAACCTGATTGCCAAAAATGGATCAAATATGGGTCCAGTTGAACTGCTAGGAAGAAGAGAAGAGATTGAGCCTCTCCTCTGAGTAACTGATGGTGTGCAGTTCTTTGGTTTGTGGTGGTACAGGCAGATGGTGAGGAATAACAAGCAGAGAGCTGCCAGCTTGAGCAACTCTGCCAACAGCAGGTGTGTGAGTTAAGCCCAGAGTTAAGCCTCCAGTTGATGACAGCTAAGAAACTCTACTAGAGTTTGTAGGGATGTCACCATCCAAAAAAGAAATACAAGTTATAGGCCAGAAAGTAGGAGCTGGGAAATAATGGACCCAGTAACGGAGCAGCAGTGAAAGTGGTATAGATCTTTCTGCCAACCTTGTGTTAATCTGCCCTGTTCAGCTGAACCGAGTACTCTGTGTTGCAAAGTTGTCTTGCTCCAGTTTGATAATTTGCATGCAGATGAATCTGTTACAAATTGGAAATGTGCTTACTTCAAGAAGAGAGTACTATCTAAAGTTTTTTCTTTTTCTGTCTTGCATTCGGTCATTCTTTCTTGGGCCTTTGTTCTCTCCTATGTACCAGTTCAGTTTGAATCAGCATCTGTCCTTCAATATCTGCCTAGATCTTTTTGGTTTTCTTCCTTCAACATATGCATAGTATTTATTTGTCACTCTGCTAATATGAAAGCTTTTCCAACAAAGCACCTTTAGGTAGGGACTGAGATTATTGTATTTACATCCTGAAATTTCTCACCCAATCTACTTGAATCTAAAGGAATGGCTTAAAATACTTGGAAAAGTATAAATTAGAGTAAATTTGAGGGTGGTTAGGGAAAGAAGTTTGTTAACATAAGATTAATTTTTGTGCATTTGAAGGGGAGAGCTTTCTGAGTAGGCATGCTGAATATACTTTGTGACTTACTTATTGGGTCAATATTGTATTAAGTAAATATCAGTATTGAAAAAAAGAGTCAGAGGCTGGAAGAGGTTGCTTCATCTCTGAGTGTGCCAGTAACCATTAGATTCACATCAAGGGTTTATTTCAGTTCTCACTTGTCCAGAGGTTTTGATATGTTGAGTGTTCATTAGAAGGAAGCACTCACTTCTCATGACAGAATACAGTAAATCTGAGGGGAGAGGGTTCAGGAGTTTTCCACAGGCATATTTTTGATCTGACTTCAAGAATATTTTCTTCATGTTGTCAACTTATTGGGAATGTTTGGGGCTTGAGTGTGGACGTGAGCTCTTTCTGTAGTGACGCATGAAGTTCTAATTTGATCATTCCTGAATGCTTCATGTCAAGAATATTAATACTTTGTCTCATTCCCAGGTCACTGCTTCTTTTTCAGCTTTCTTTTACAATTACTGTTTTTTAAAGTCACTTGCTAATCCATGAAAAATGTAGTATAAACAAAGTCCTGGGACTGTCAGTCATGGTGAATTGCCATTGCCTTTTGACATGGAATGTGTTGTAAAAAGTATTGGCTATGGATCATAATTTTAGATAGGCACTTTAACCCAAGTACAGTGAGTGGTTTCAAGTATGCAAATCAGTTCAGCTTTTTGGTTTTAATGTTTTAATACAGCTAGATACTTCTCAAAATTAAGATGATGACTCTACAGTAACTCTCACATATATTGTATTCATATTCCTGATATTCCCATCCAACCTGGCCTTGAATGTTTCTAGGGATGGGGCATCTACCACCTCTCTGGAAAACCTGTCCCAGTGTTTCAGCTCCATCACTGTAAAGTCAAATCTAAATCTAGCCTCTTTTAGTTTAAAACCATTACCCCTTGTCCTGTCACAACAGGTCCTGGTAAAAAGTTTGTCCCCATCTTTCTTACAGGCCTGCTGGCTGGAAGGCTGGAGTAAGGTCTTTGCAGAGCCTTCTCTTCTCCAGGCTGAACAACCCCAGCTCTCAGGAGAGATACTCCAGCTCTCTGAACTTTTTTGTGGCTGGCCTTCCTTTGCACCTGCTCTGGCAGGTCCGTGTCTTTCTTGTGTTGGGCCCTGGAGCTGGATGCAGTGCTCCAGGTGGGGGGCTCTCATGAGAGCTGATGAGCAGAATCACCTCTCTCAATCTGCTGGCCATGCTTCTTTTGATGGGCATTCTGGGCTGTGAGCACACACCGTCTGCTGATCAACTTTTCATCCATGAGTATTCTCAAGGCCTGCTTGCCAGGGCTGCTCTCAATGCCTTCATTCCCCAGCCTGTTTTGGTGCTGGGCATTGACCTGACCCAGGTGCAGCACTTCATGAGCTTCTTGAACCTCATGAGATTCCCCTGGGCCCAATTCTCAAGCTTGTCCAGGTCCCTCTGGGTGACATCCTGTCCTTCAGGTGTGTCAGCTGCACCACTCAGCTTGGTGTCATCTGCAAGTTTGCTGAGGACTCACTCAATCCCTTCATCTATGTCATTAATGCAGGTTATTAAATAACACTGTTCCCAATACGGAGCACCACTTGTCACTGATTTCCATTGGGACATTGAGCTGTTGACCACTCCCCTCTGGATATGGCTGTCCAACCAATTCTTCATCCACCAAGCAGTCCACACATCACGTCCCTATGTCTCCAGTTTAGAGATATTGTGGGGACCATTCCAAAGGCCTTGCAGACGTTCAGATGACATCCATAGCTCTTCCCTTGCCCACTAGTGTAGTCACTCCATTGTACAAAGCCACTGGGTTAGTCATGCCAGACTTTGCCTCAGTGAAGTGGTGCTGGTTGTCTCAGCCAATATGAAGCCCTCTTTTTCACTGTTTAGTCTTCTTCATGGGAGAATGCAGGTCTCCAGTGGTCTAGCATGAGTATCCTTATCCTTGAACTCCGTTGCTTGGATTTCTTGTTTCTGCCTGCCAATGCTGTTACATTACTTCATAACCATCTAAATAGTCACCAGACTTGAAGCTGACTGTATCATGTTTCCTTCATTCTTCCCACCCTTCTCTTAATTAACTTATATGTTGCAATGTAATATGATCTTTACAGAGTAAAAAAATGGAATACAAAAAAATCACATCTTATTTCCTGGTGCCTCTATACTTGAGGTTACAGGTATGTAGGAAATTTGAATTCTTATTTGAAAGCAAGACAGCTGGGTCTGCTTATCTTCAGTATGAATACCTTTGAGGTGGACTTACTGGATGTCATTGCTGATATTTTCAAGTATGTGGCAAGCTCTGAAGAGGTTCCCTATGTCTGTGTGTTTATGAAGCCTGATCGAGTAAGAGTATGAGGAAAAAATCTTGGCTTTTATTATGGGTTTCTGCCTGAAGCTTGAGTCGACATAGGATGTGGGTATATGTTGGGTTGGGTTTTGCTCTTTGGCCACGTTCATTAGGCCAGTCATGTTTACTGATGGAAGTTTCAGTACCCTTGCAATGTACATGTTAGTGGTGGTAGATGGCAGCTAAAGACTTCACCTGAACGTGGAGTTGAATTATAAAGCAGCACATAGGTACTTGTGAAGTGAATCTAGCCATTTTTGTTTACACTTGATCTGGAGAAGCCAAGACTGTCTTTTGGAAGTTGCAGTGTCCACCCAGGAAGTGCAGAAAAGAGGTATCTGTCAGAGTGAGACTGAAGCACACGCCACAGTCTCTTCTGTCCTCCTTTGCATGGAATGGAAAGCTGAGCATGGTGCCTAGATGGAAGTTGCAGTGTGCCTCAACAGGTGTCCTGATCATCCCAGGAATTTGGAACACGCCATTGCATGTTGCAATAGATATATCCAGATGCAATGCCTTTTTTTTTTCATAATGTAATTAGAAAACAAAAAATTCTTGCTATCATCTTAGTAGAACGAGAGAAGAGAGTGGTCTCTGATGTATCTGCTTGGTCTGCATAAATAAATATTTTCAAAATTATTAGACTGATTTTATATTAATAAGCTTATACCTAGAACTCATTGATTTAAAAGATCAAGGTCTAATTTGTCTTATGGATAGGTGAATTTGTTAATTTATAGATAAGTTAACTTGACCTTTGATATCACTATTTTTTAGTTCAGTCCACACAGATTCAGTTTTATCATGTGTAGAGCAATCTAGTGTATAAATGTATATAAATGTAAGCTTGTCCTCATTGCTATTTCATTAATTTTATAGTAATGTATTTTAACAGGGCAGGTAAGTTCATGGTTTCTGTACCTGGATTAGCAGTAGGGGTTTATTTTGCTCTTTTCCTTTCCTGAATATCTTCATGTAGACCTTCTCATTCAGCCACCCACTTGTTGAATGGGCAAATTATTTTGTCTCAGGCTAAAGAAAATTTAAAGATCTGCTAGCAGTGCTAAAAATCATGGAAGAGGTTAACTGTATGAGCTGTAACTGTAGAAAGAATTTTCATCAATCTGTAGTAATGAAAGTTGTCAGTCTTGGTATGGAGAGTGTTTGGTCTTGTTATTTGAGAATTTTCCCTTAGCTTTCTGGTAAAAAGAATAGCATTGGACTAAAAGAGTGCATCAGCAGCATGCGATAGAAGGTTCTCAGTAACTTTTTCAGTTCTTCTGGGGATGTGGAATACAAACAAATAACTAACACTTAAATGGCCTGTCTGTGCCATGACTGTTATGCCACTGATTAAAAATAGGTCCACCGTCCAGTCAGTGGCATGTGAGGAATCATTGCTATCATCCGGATAATGCAAAAATTAAGACTTGAGTCTTTATTTGGGCTTGGAAGAAAGTGGCTGCAGGGAATAAGCTAAAACTTTCTAATCTTTCCCTGCTCAACACTCATCTAAGTTAATGTTGAAAAAAACAAAGCACACTTTTGTCCGAGGTTTTCTAAAGCTTACATCAGTTTAGGATAAAATCAGCAATAAGTACTATCCGTCTCCTCTTATTTTAGGTACTGTCAAGAATCTAACCAAAAAGAGAACCTGCCTTGACATTTACGGAATATTATTGAAAACCCCCTTGGTAGAAAACATGTAGATTTAAAAAAAACATCTGTCCATGTATGTCTGATATTCTTTTGTGACTTCAGTCATAAATGGCTTCCTTTATGCCAGCTTATTTCTTAGAGCTATATTTATGTAAATCTACCATAACAACATTCATTGTTTTAGAGTGGCTGTATATAGAAGTCTATAGTTTAATAATCTGTATGTGATTGAAGGCTGAGGTTTGTAGACTAAAGGGTATCTAAGGTGAACCTGTTTCTGTCCCATACTGTGTGTGTAATATCAACTGGTGTATTGAAATTGCTATGTTGCAGCGTAATTCTAGCGAATGCTTTTCTCACTGTATAAAACTTCCTGCAAACAAAGAATGATGAAAGATTTCACTTCAGAGTTTTCAACATGAATATTCTTTACAGGTCAGAATCTTTTCTGGGGAAAGGGAATTTACAGAGTTTTTCATGCATATGTTTCATCTCATTTATCACGAAACTCTATCTGAGTAGGGAAAAATATGCATGTACACATGTTTATGGATCTATATGAGGCAATGAAAAAATTTATTCTCTTAGAGCCTTAGAAGTAAATTAATCTGTGATATAACTTGTAACAGTTAAATCTTAGTTGTAATTGTACATGTGAAGGACATGGAACTTAATGAATCTTACAGAAAGAAAAAAAAAGTGTTTCACCCACTCTATTCTTTACACAGTAGATGTAGCTTTCATTAATCATATCATCAGGAGGTGTCTTTATGTCTATATTATATATAATCTAGTTTAATTTTTACTAGTTATTTCCAGCTAGCCATTCTTAATCCAGATCAAATACTGAAATATATTTCTTAGCGTTTCAGAGTTTTGAAGCATATATATGCTTTCTATATAACTACAGAATTAATGACAAATTTCACATGCTTTAAGACTACAAGTAGAGCTATTTCGAATGCTAGTGTTTGGTCTGGATGCCCTTATGAAACATTTAAATATTCATGATTTCCAGGTTAATAGTAGGACATTCCTTACTTTTTTCATTGAACTAATGCTTCAGAAAGTGCCTTGACCTTCACTGTTCAGCAGTCTCAGATACACCTTGGACATCTTTTCAGTTGTATCAGCTCACAAAGCTCTGGCTTAATAAGCTCACAGGCCAAATATCATTCCTAGTCATCTTTCATTTGCTTGTTGACATCTTCAACTTGTCATCTTTTATTTGGATTTAGCAGAGCAATTTACAAAACTTGTTAAATAACAAACCTTATTTCTGACCCCTGCACAAAAGTGACAATCCTCTCTATTTTCTTCTTAAAAATGGGCATTCCTATGTATCTATTAAAAAAGAGCATAAAGGACTTCATGCAAGCAAGATATTGTGTATTAATAATACAGTGTTTTATTTAAGAGTCCTGTTATATCTAACCTCAATTTACCATGTTCTGCACTTAGAATGTTCTGATTGTGTACAAAAATACTTTGGTTCAGACTTACTCCTGTGCCTAGTTTTCAAGCTTTTTTTTTTTCCAAAATATAATATTGTTTCATATTCATTAATGGGGGAAAAATATTTTCTAATAATACTGTCAGAAATACAAGAGAACTTGGAACAGATGTTACTGCTTTATAGAGTGTTGTAAATGGAAACAGCATGGTAAGAATTTAACGGTTTTCTTTTGGCTGTACTACTTATATGAAATTTAACCAAAGGCAGCTGAATTAAAATGTGATACAAATTCTATCTGCTTATATTATTGGTACTGTAGTATAAAATCTGCTCTTGTTTAGATTTTGTAATTTGGTTTATTGCTGCTTTTCATAGCCTTAAGAAACGGAAAGAAACATTTCTGTCAATAGTATCATCATTGCCATGGTAGTTTGTTCAGTTCCTGTTAGTTTCACAACATTTTACGATAGATATTAAACTGTGTTCTCTTGAAGGTGCTGTGTGTCCTTTAATGAAAACAGTTGCCCACCATCTCAAACAAATCAACAGAGACAGTCGTGGAGTTTCAGGTAAATAACTGAGCTAATATGGATATTTATATTAATTGGCTAGTACTGGATGTAACCATAGTCTGACTGAAGCTGGCTTTAGAATGGAAAGGATAGGGCAGAATGTCATCCCCAAGCACCGAAAGCTGCCGCTGTGCTTAGCAAGGTGCGGTTAAAATCAGAACGTGTTTTTTGCTGGAAAGTGTTGGTTCAAGTTTGGCAGCCACACTAACATACGTGGTTTTTTTCCAATCATCCTGCATTCTCATCAGTTCAGATGATAAAAGGAACTAACAAATGTATTTTTCAGGTTGTAAAGTCATCTACCAAGTGAATTTTGCATCAATAGTTTTAATAAAATGAATATTGAAAATTTCCCTGAATCCAGGTTCTGCTTTTCAAAATTGCTTGTCAGTCTGTCTTCTAGAAATGCTATTGTGCTTGTATTCAAGTATGCTAAAAATCATTATTTACTTATGGTTTTTTAATTCCATTAAATTGTATTGTATTGTGTCATATTTTACAGGGTTTGATCTGGTGGAAAGCTTTTCTTTAAGGCAAACATCTTGTGGAGGGGAAAAGATCTGTTTTAAACTGGGAAGTGCGCCTCTCATCAGAGATACAAGGTAAGATACTATTTTCATGCTTAGCTTTAAAAGGTATAGGTCAGAGTCAATGCTAATTAACTGAATCACTGAATATGTATCCAAGGGATGCCACAGAAAACAATATGTGTTTTCAGACATTTTCAGCTTTTTCTGTGAAAGCATTTTGATTTTGGTGTGCTTTTCTTCTGGAATCTGGGAGCATCTAGGTAATAAGTTAATTGTGAATAGCACTTTCTCAAGCCATAATTCTTATACTGAAAATTCTACTGTTAATGCATATATGTTTATAAAACAAAGGAAACAAATAACTTTCATGGTGTGACAGGAAGTAGTATACTAATCTCCCCTCACTGTCCTTTCATTACTGCTATCAGTATTAAAAAGAGTATCACAATTTCCTTGAATGCTATTTTTTTATTTTCCAGGAATTCACATCTTGCCTTTGAGCAGCAGCAGGATAGTGGGTACTCAGTGTAGAGAGGAAAATAGGCAATATCCTATTCTGGCACAGGGTGGGATGAAAGGCAGAGACTGCATGAAAAATCCAAAGGACAGTGAAAGAGAGTAAGGCACAATTGGATTGGATGGACTTAAGTTTGCACAGGGACAAGGAAATGTCAAGAAGCAGTTAGGAATGTAGTTTCAAGTTCCCTGGGCTCAGTGGAGAGAGAGAGAGAGGATCATCTCAGAGCTTCTTGGTTGGGATGTGCTCTGAGTCATGGGACTGCGGTTTCTGTACAGCGTGTTCCTGTGGTGACGAGGGAAGCAACTCTATTCCTGTGTCTTCAGATTGGGTATTTTCTGTTGCAAGAGGTCTGGCTCCAGCTTGCCTAGTAAAAAAATATACCTGGCCCTTGGACTTCCCCTTTGCTTGGATCCTGGGTGTAGCAGAGAGGGACTGTGAGTAGCAGGAGGCCAGGGGGAAAGAAGAGAAGAATTGGAATCACCCAGACACAACACAAAGTGATCTTTGTGAGAGGAGCGTGATTAAAGAAAGAATTTATCCAGCAATTTAGAATATTTAGATTCTCCAAGTTTTTCTGATGTATTAGATATTCTAAGTGCTAAATTTTTGTGCTTGTGTAATTCTGCAAAGTTAAACTAATCAATATCATTTAAAAATAACTTGGACACTAGCTATTGAAGGAAAAATGTCAAGATAAAATTACTTGACACAAAGAATGCTCTTCTTTCATTAGGACTTTTCCAGTATTACCCAGATTGTCTTTAGAAAAGGAATAGGAGAAATTAGGTACTACACATAAATGTCTTTACTAAAAATATTCTCTTTAAAACTTCTCTTTAAAAAAAAAATGTTTTTCAGTTTTTTACACAGTTTTTTCCCCATGTATGGGAATTTGAGGGAAACATGGGACTATAGAAGAGTAGAAAATCAAGGCAGTAACAAATAATGCAGAGCAATTCTCCTTTAGGAATAAGATAAGTAAGTAGTGCTAAGAAATGCATCTTGTAAGCTGACTTTATTTTGAAAGAGTAAGAAAATCAGTGGCAAAATGGAGCAGAGAGGACCTAGAAATTGCAAAAGGGTGAATTATTTAAAATTCATATTGCTTTGAGGTAAAATTCTTGATTCAGTGTTGATTTCTAAGAGGTTTTGGAAGTGATCTGAGAGGTGATGTTGAGGTGAAAATACTTTTTTTTTTTCCCTTATTTAGTAGGCCTGAATACTAATGTCTGTGTTTTTTCTTCTTTTGAAAACTGTTTATTTGTGAAGGCACTGAAAATGGGGAATTCACACCATGGCTGATAGCTGAGACCTACCAAACCCTAACTATTATTGCAATGAAAATACTTCAGAAAGTCATGGTGGTTTTTAAAAATTATTTTTACATTATATATTTTTTCCTATATTTTATCTCATCAACTTTTTGAAGGGAGATAAAAAATGGCTAGTTTTTCTTCATTGTCAGTGTTACTTGGGCAGGGCCTAAAGAATTCCAGTTGAGGGTCAGCCTTGAAGGGAAGTGGCTTGTCTTTCATGATCTCTTGGTTCTCATAGTCCTCTCCCTCCCTCCCTGTTATTTTCTTTTGTGTATCTTCATTAAAGAAAAACTAAAGATAAAGTCTTTCCAGTTTCCCCCAAAAATATGCACATCTAATGGATGAAAACTTTAGCTGGATGAAGGAACTGAAATGGTAATTAATAAAATATCAGCATATCGGTGCTAATGTATGAATATAGGCAGAAAATTAGTGTCATGTTGTTGATGATAATAAGGTACAAGATAAGATTCTCAGTCAGCTTGCTGTGGAAGTAAGTAGTACCTCTTACATATATCTTCCAGAATAATAAAAGGGTTAAAAGTATTTTCAATAACATTCAAGCATTGCAGAATTTCTGTTAAATCCTAGTTCTTCATGGCAATAATCTTTCTTATCCTTTATTAACCTTTCTTCACAGAAATGCAGGTCATTAAAAAAGTGAATTCTGTTCTTAATTATTTCAGTTTGTTGAATATAAAATTTCTTTCTGATGTTGAGATAACACTTCGCGCAATTTTTTTTTTTTTTAAATTGTTTAAAGTGTGTTATTTTTTAAACCTTTCTGAACTTCCATGTTGGTTTTTAAAAGTAAGTGCTGAGAGCAGTCAGGAGCACAAAGTCAAGTTTTGGGTTTTGACATGGTAGGGTTACAACAAAGGATAGTCAGAAATTTGGGTATCTGTCATCATAACCTTATAATTTAGGATCTCAGTTACCCATGTACAACATGGGTAACAATATCTTTTAATTAATTATTTTTATTTAAAGCTACTTCTCTTACATTATGTCAGGTTGTGTGGTACCAAACGCCTTGTGTTATTAGATGGCTTTCAGGATCATTCTACCTCAGAAAATATTTTAGTAGACGTGGTGTGCAGTAAGCAGCAGAACAGTGTTTGTTATCCATCCTGCAGGAAATTGAGAGTATCTGATTAAGCTGACTAGCAAGTATCAAGTAACTTGGCACATCTCCTCTTGCATTTCATTCATTCAGTTGTAGTGTGGGTAATAGAAAGCTATGCTGGGCCATTTTTCTTCTGTGATGCCATTTTTGTTTTTTTCAATGGACCTGGAGTAGTGTTTCACCTATTTATATGTTGTAAATAATTTACAATGCACTGTCAGCTTGGGAAATTGAGTACGTTTATTTATGTTGGACATCAGCTATAGGTCTTTATCTCTTTCTGTTGTGGAGTTCTGTACATATTTTGTCTTGTGATAGCAGATGGATAGGTTTTTTTCTGCTTTATGTAAATGACTGTTAATTATTAATGTAATGCCAGCAATATTTTCCTGATTAAAACTGTGAATTGCTTACTACAGTTCTTATGTGGACTTTAACAGAAGTTATTCCTGAGGAAAGTAGTGTAACTGAGCTTTTGAGTCATAAACTCATAGTAAAATACTGTTAGGCAGGCAGTCTAATTATATAGTCATACTGACACCATAGAAACATATAATAGTAGTAATTATATCATGTTTTAGTTTTATCTCAATGAATACACTCTAAAGTCATTTTTTTTTCTCCAGACTTTAATATGTACTGCCTATGTAATGTATTCCAGTGTGGCACAGAGCTTGCTGACAAAGGAGCACAGGTTTTGTGCTGATAGCATGCCTTTACACCTGCCAGCAGTATTCAGTACTTCTGGACATAAAGCCTTTTATGCTAATCTTTGTTCTTCAGTTGCCTTAGAGTAAATAGTTCTATGATTAATTAATTTCACTGTCTTTCTCTAAAGATGCATCAGACATCACTTGTTCCTCATTCTCACTTTTCTGGGTTGCTGGTGTACTTTTCCCTCTTCTGAGAGCACCAATAAAGGATATAATAAACTGATTTCAGCTGAGTTTCAGAATGTTTTTGAAATGGATGTTCATGATTAGCAAATCATCATGGCATAGTCACAGCTTTCTTATTTTGTAGTTTGTTTGGCTTGACAAACCGTATTAATTTACTGAGGAGATTATCATAGCTGGCTGTTAAATGATCTGAGTTAGAGCAGTTGGGATTACTCTCACGACTCTTTTAGGAATTCTCCCCCTTTCATTGTAAGATACTACAAAAGAGCTTGGATTTTGACTGTATTTGGACTACGAGCTCCACCAGCAATGTTGTTACTCACTGCTGCCAGAAGAGCTGTGGCTTGGGCCATATTTCAGAGCAAGTGTTTCACCTCCTTGGGATGTCTAGTCACTGGAGGAAGAAATGCTGTTCCCACTTGCCTCAGTGAATTCCAGGCAGGAGGATTCTTTCTGCTAAGAACGGAAATCAGTGATGAAAGAATATTCATGTGGGGTTTTCTGTTTGTTTTTAGTGCTAACATTTTTCATCGCAAAAAAATGTGGAGGGAATTCCATTTTCCTAGAGCACAACTGGCATCAAGGGAGGGGGTATCTGTACTCACTGTTAGAAGCCTTTTCATAGCCAGCAATTTGCTTTCCCAAAGTCACCTAACTCTAGGTGGCTTTGCAACCATTTGCTTTGCTGTCTGTTCTCTGGCTGTATCTGCTGAAACCTCTCTCTTCACCAATCTGAAAAATACCGAGTTCCTTTCATGAACTTCAGCTCTCCCTGAAGGTCCTCATGGGCATGACTTTTTATTATTTTTGCACATGGCATTTGTTTTGGGCAGCAGAGTCAGTTTCAACAATCTTCTTGAAAAATGTTTTAAGATGTATTTTAGGAAATTTTATACTTATTTTTTCAATATAATATAGAATAGATAGATGTGAAAATCATTGGTTTCCAAAAAAATTCATTGAAGATTTTTAAAGCATGACTGAAAATGGCAATGAGGTATTATCCCAGTTTTGAGGCAGTAGTTACAGTTATTCAAACCAGCTTTTATCTGTGCTCACACAAAGCACTACTAGCCGTTGGTCTGTTAAAATATTAGATGGTTATGTAAGAAAACACCTCTCTTTTACTATATCATGTATTTATTTGAGGTCATTTGAGCAGTTAGAGCCAACAATGCTAAGACTGAAATGTCTGGTATTTTGGTTGCAGGGTATTTTCAAGAATTTGCTTCCTGAGTGTGGGAGCCTGAATTTAGTACAAATTCTGATGCTTCTTCAGGTCTTTCAAAGCAGTGGGTCAGAAGCTGTAGTGATTCAATCTTTCTTTTTCCTGAAATAGTGTATTTTGTGTTTATTTTCAGAAACTTTAAAAGTTACTCCATGTTAGAAATTAAAAAGAAGGAAAACACAGTGATTATTTTTGAAACAACAAATTGGTGTTGTACCTACCTTGTAAATACCAATTATTTAATTCCACAACCAAGGAGAAAAATGGGACTTTTTACCATGTAAAATGACAGACCAATGCTTCTTTTTAAAGAATAATCACATGTGAATGTCTGTCTACATTTTTCTGCTTGTTTCTACCTGACAATTTACAAGAAATATGGCAACTTTTATAAAATTCAAAATGCAGGTATTAATGGATTTTAATGTGTATATTGAGTTTGAATCATCCTACAATTTAACATGTAATTTACTATGCAGAAAGAATTGGGAAAGCAAAGGTAAAGACAGAGGTGGCAGAGGGGAAGAGTACATTTAAAAATGTATAGTACTTACATTAGAAGCATGTTGTGAGGGAACAGAGAGTTAGAAAATCTATTTTAATTAAGCCACTGACTGTAACAAATTGGAATTCTTTGATCTGTAATGTGTTCCCCTGACAGTGGAGCACTTAGTGGGGCAGTGTCGTACCAGTTGAATTGGTAAAATGCTGTTGGATGAAGCAGACTCTTCCTTTTCCTTTTTCTTCCCAGTGATTATGCTCTTGCTGTAAAGCAGTTGGAAATAAAGGGAAGAGGCTTTTGGGAGATGTGTACTTTAAGGGCACTGGTCCACAACGAGAGCGTGCAGGAGAGCAGCAGTGTTTGTGTAGAATCCCATGTGCCTCATGGCGGGCAGTAAACAAATCTGTCCAGCCAAACTTATTATTTGGAAGAAAATAAAATTAGGAGCTTGCTTTCCTAGCGCCCATCTCCAGCTCTCAGCCTCATCTCACTTCCTCCACATCAGCGTCAGTCTCTGGTTAGCGAGGCTGGCAGCTGATCCCTGTGGCTGTGTCATCTCCAGCAGTCACAGAGGGGAAGGAGCAAGATAGGCTGCTCCCAGCCCCGGCAGCACTGCCTTTAGCTAAAACAAACCCTGAAAATGTACCTTCAGTTTTTAATGGTTTAACCTGCCCTGTGGAAAACAATCCCAGTGTTCCGCTTAAAACAACAGCATCTGCAATTTCACTTTTGTTATATATTCCTGCAGGGAATTCCTTTCTATTTTCATCTGATATAGATGCCAAAACCGTTTTTCTGTTTTCTTCTTGTTTAAGATAGCAAAATCTAAAACATATATTTTCATAGATGCTGCAATTGCTAGACAAAGTTTTTGTGTTATTAGATTTCTAGATTTGGCAGAAGAAATTTACCTAGATGCTTCTCAATGACCTTTGTTCAGAAATTTGGACACAAATTCTGCCAAACATTGTTCAATTTACCAGTACATTAGCTGAAGGAGCCTTAAGTGATGCCAGAGTTTGGGGGACTTTCAGAAAAGTTTACATGCCTTTTATTCCCTGCCAAACATGCTGATTTTTAAAATCTTTGCAATGTTTTCTTGGTTTATCTTGGCCACCTTTTTTGAATCAAAAGTCTGTAAAAAATGAGTACGAGCAGGATGCAGACCTAATTCTTTAACAAGCTCTGTGTTTGATAGTCTTAGAACAAAAGTATAGGTGCAAAATCGGTACAGATAAAGTTTCTAGGAAAACCAGAACAGCTCTGGGTATCTACAGCCATGCTATATGCATCCACACAGAATTCAATGGTATGTACTTGGGATAATGCATGCAGCTGAGGATAGACTGTAGCCCCATTATGTTGTATGTAGAGACTGAAAGATCATTTATCCCTTTTGCTGATTGAGCTGGGAGGATTCAAGTGTTTTTATAAAATGCGTATAATTTCTCTAGCTGAAGCAATGGTGCCACATGCTTTAAAGTCATTTATCCGCAGACTGCAAAGAAAACAAAACAACAAACAACCCTGTAATAAATCACATCTTTCTTTTTCGGGCTTTTGTGATTTAATGCTGTGAAATCTAGTTTGCTTTAGCTATGCTGTCAGGCATTTCTCCTCTTAGCAGAAGTTGTACCTACAAAAAGATGTTTATGCTGATATATCTGTATTTATACTGGGGCTTTTTTGGTTAAACATGTAGTAGAGATATCATACCCTTCCCCCACCTTGTCTCTGAGTTTTTATGTTTTATATCTAAAAATAGTTTGTGGTCTGTCTCACAGTGAAACTGTCTGGTGTTTTTTTCATTACACTGATTTTTCATTTATTTTCATTTGGTTCTGAAAGATTTTTGGCCTCTAGCATTTCTATGTGGTTAGCTCTTTGCAGTTTTTATCATCATGCCATGAAGTATTATTTTATTTATGGAGATAAACTGACAAAATTTAAAAAATACGTATTTAATTTTGAATGGACAGTATAGTCCATGCTCTGGGTTTTTCACTTGGTATCAATTTGAGTTTAGTCATAAATGTACAGAGTTTGCTGTTTGCAGTCTTGCCTAACTCAAGTGAATATTTGTCATGCCACAAACTCATTTCAAAACTTGGAATGATTTAATAAACTTCAACTTGAAAAACAGTCTGTAATCTATAGAAGCAAGGCACGATGTACAGATATTGGTGTATTAACAGAACCATGTGCAAGAGATCATGTTATTTTTGGATTTAGTCAGTGTGACTAGTTGCAGTATCTCAGAATTCTATTTAAAAAAAATAAATCCTAAAAATACTCTGGGATTGGGCATGAAAATTTAGGCTTTGAAGAACTTGTTGATGGCTCCTAATATGGCACTATGCTTTTAATTTTCATAGGAGAATTCATGTATCTTTTATTTTGGGATTAGACTACTAATTGCTGATACAACTGTATTAACAATGTTAAAGTCCTCGATAAACATTGATTTACCTCTTTTACTCTGTTTTCTTTGTGAACTCTGCTGAGAGTTCTGCTTAGATTAAATGTTAGGGATTTTTTTTTCACTGAAAGTTCTGTAAAACATTGGAACAGACCACCGAGGGATGTGGTGAAGTCAACATCCCTGGAAGTGTTCAAAAACATATGGATATGGCATTTGAGAACACAGTTTCTTGGTGAGCATGGTGGTGGTGCAAGGTTGGACTTGATAATTTTGAAGGTCTTTTCCAGCCTTTACAATTCTGTGAGTCTGTGATTCTGTGAGAGTTTGGTAAGAAATGTGTATGCTCGTAATCTATGGTGAACAGTATTGATTTACTCAAATACTTTTGAATGCATATCCCGTAAAATATCCATTGGTTAAGGAAAGTGGGGTTTGCTTTAGACCACTCCTGAAAAGTAACAGCACAAATAGCATCATCAAGGTGCTATGACTCCACACACATTTTATTTTCCTGTTACTGGATCTGTCTCTTACATGAGCAGTTCAGAATCCTAGACAACTGCCAGTTTAAATTAATCTATGGAACTAAACAAAAAACGTAATAGTATTCACCAGGAGCACATACAATAATAGGAGCTGAATGCCAAGACTTGCAGGGAAGAAGTGCCCTTCCAGGTCCAGTTCTTGCACTGAGGACCCTCAGTGGTAGATGCACTTCTTTGGAGTATAGCTGGTGTCATTGCAACATTAAATTGTTGCTCTTGCTCTCGATTGACATCTAGCAGTGACTTGTACAGAATTAGTAGATAATGCTCAGTCATTTTGTAGGTAAAAGTGGTATTTGGAAACAAGGGGTTTTGGGAGCTGAGTCTTCTATTGCAGTAGTTTTTTTGGCGTTTTTAATATCTCCTGTGAGATTAAGTTGCTGAGGATTGAGAATGTTTAACATATGACATTATATTCTAATATGAGTGTGGACAATATGCGATAGACAGTAACTAATAATAATCATATAGACAGATGCACTGGAAGAAAATGTTCTACAACAGGACTAAATATAAAATGTAAGTTCTACCAGTACTTTAGTAATGAAGCAGTTTATGATGGCTTGAATGTCTGAAAAGCAAATGCCATCAGATATCTGTTAAGTCAAAAAGGAGCATACACTTTGAAATTATTTCTTTTTTTGATAGGCTATTTTCCTTTCCACAGGACTTCTTTAAATTTAGAAAGTGATAAATAATTGCATTACTGTTAGTATGTGGAGACAGATACACTGTGCTACCAGGAAATTACATAAGCTAAAGACTAGTTTGTTGTGAAAGTGTTAGGAGCACTAAAAAAACACTTCGTGATTCAAGATAGCTGATATGATTTCATGGAAGGGAAAGTCATGACTGATTAAGCAATTAGAGTTCTTGAAAGATCAAAGAGTTATAACATAGCCTTACTTTTTTTTTTCCCTCCATAAAAATAAGTTAGCACTACTCCTATGAATTCATGTTATGCCAAAGAGTACATTTCTTACAGCATACTAACTTTTTAATCACAATTAAGTGTCATCTCTTTAAAGAGCTTATGTTGATTTTGTTCTAACACACGTTTAAACGTGCACTCCTACCCAGCTGGCTCTATGTGATCCTGCATGGGCAGGGGGCTTGGAACAGATGACCTCCAGAGGTTCCTTCCAACCTCAGCTATTCTGGGATTCTATGATTGTATTATAAACTATACTGTTAGCAGGTTTTCTTCCTTAAGAATATAGTTTCCTGTAATATCAGATATGTAATTCCATTGTCAACCACGTAAATTACAGGGTAAGAGTGAATTTATCAAAATGCAGATTTTTTTAAGGCAATGATGAACCAAGTATTTCCTTTCAAGAACTTCCAAAATATTCCACCTCACTGCATGCTTAAATGTTACAATTTTATTTAATGCAAAATATTAGTGATAATAATGATATTTTCTTTACTATTATAACTTTTCTGCATTTTATCTGCTAGTCTGATATATGCACTAGATAACATGATGTTCTTAGAATTTTCATCAGCAGTACACATCTCAGTCTCAGCCATACTGTTGAAAATTATAATCATTGTTCATTCCAGTTCTGTTACTTTTGCATGGAAATTGCATGGAAATTTAACCTCAAGTTGTTACTGTTGATGCACTGCTTTTTTACTTTGCATCTAGTGTTGATGCAAAGCTTTTCTACTGTGGAGCCTTTGCTGTTTTGAGGAAAGTTCGTGAATTCCTAGCATGTCAAGCTTTCTCGTTTGAATATAAGATACCTAGCTTAATTCCCCAGTCTGAGAAGGACTCCCAGTCATATTCAGCGTTCTTTCAGGTTGGGCTTGGTGTGTTCTTGTGATGTGAAGCTTAGAATTAATCTAAATAAAATGTTTTGGACTTATCCATATCACTGCTTGAGATGTCTTCTCAACACCTGTGTTTTGAGCCAGATGGATGACCCCATCTCTCTTTAAAAGCTTTGGTTTTTGTTTCTCCCCTAGTACTCTAAATGGGATACCTGGCCCTTTCCCAGCTGGGTCTGATAGTAACAGGGTTAGCAAGTCACAGGTCTTTGGTCCATCCTGTTAAATATAGTTATGACTCAGCAGATAGCAATGTGGGTATTTTTAAACTGGATTTATTTTTAACCCCATTTAATCTGGAACTTACAAAAAATCTCATTATTGCAGAAATTGTGAGAGTTGCAGGCTAAGCTGTATATACTCTCTTTTTTTTTTTTTTTTTAACTGGACATTAATTAGATACTCTAAGTCCTGAGACTTAAGAAAAGTAATTTCCAGTTTCTGAAAATGCTGGTAAGTCTTCTGATGTGATGCAAATAAAGTTTTTGATCTTTTATTTTCCATATTCATTCACTTAAAATCCGTGAAAATTAACCATTTTTACATGCTGTAATAGAGCACATTATTTATCTAATTATCCTTCTAATTGTAAGCAGAACACCAGGCTTAACTATGCATAGACTAGTCATGCTGTGTGCAGGGGTGTTAAAGCAAAAGCATGTTCTCTCTGTAGCTTCACTCTTGCAGCTGACAGCTACTTTTTCAGGTCTCACCCTGCTATCTGGTATCATTAACCCTCCTTCTTTCTTGGATCTCTTCTGTTGGTAACTCAATCTTCACTACTTAAACCTTCTTTTTTGGGGAGGTCAGCTGGAACAAGACAGGTAGATAGACCCATTTATAACAGTTGTAGGCTGTAGTGCCTTTGGTCTTGCCTATGCCTTTTTTCTGTAGCACTTCCTAGCATGGCCTCCTTGCAACTTCGGCCAGCAAAGAGTTTATTTATAGGCAGTTCTGCATGCTGAAGTGGATGAGGCTAGTTATCCAGACAATTATTGGAGGTTAGGAAAAACAGCATCCCTTAGTTTAGCGCAGCTGCGCTCCCAACGGCAGTCCTGGTTCTCCCTTTCCACTACCAGCCGTTCTGTTAGGTTCACTGTGAGCACTCAGCATTTTTGTGAGAGGGACGCTGGCCTGTGAGATGGTTTGCCCTTTACCATCAGCCAGGGTTGTCTAGGACTTGGCAGAATGAGCCCAGGAAGGAAAGGGAGAGCCTGTTCTAAGTGTAATCAGTTCACTTCTCTAGTACTTGTTCCATTGATTCATTGTAAAAAGGTACCAAAAGTTTGGGATGGGGATGAGGGGAGACTAAACAGGAAGAAATGGAGTGTTCTATGGAAACAACGTTTTTAGGTTGGGTAGCATGATGTCATGCAGAAATACACAAGGTGCCTTCCAAAACCCCAGCGTGAGAAGGAGAAGGGTGTGAGTCTCTCAGCATGAAGTTCTGCTGGAGCTGACTCGCCCTCCTGTGTACCAAACTAAAGAGACTATTCTGTTTGTGGAATCAGTTAGTGTCTCTAGGTGTCTGTACAGATGTCTGAGGAGAAATGGATGCATAGATTTCTTCCTCCTATAGGGAGGATTATATGGATATGTATGCCAAGCAATTACTGATGTCATCCCTCCTTTCCATAACATGAAGTACATTTTCTCTGTCTTCAGACTGAATGACCATGGCCTCCAATAGACAAATTTGCTATTGTAGTCTGTATTTTCTTTACTTTTCCAGACAACAGCAACCATTTAAATATACAAATAATGTACCATAGGTCTTGCTGCAGGGTAGGAAGCATGTAAAAATATGTGAAGAGCAATTTTCTCTGTCAGTTGCCTGTCACTGGTTACCATAATGTTTTTTTCATTAACATCTTCAGAGGGTTTCTTGATCAGCTGAATAATTTCATTCCACTGTAGATAATCATATTTAGCATCAGAACTTAATAGCTCATTGACTTCAGAGTCTGACAAATAACAGACTAATAACTAAACCTGTTGTGTTTGTTCCATTTCTGGGAGCTAACTAGAAGGACCATGTGAGGTATAAAACAGCTCCTAAAATGTCAAAATAAAAACATGGGTAGATGTTGAAAGAAATATCCAAAGTTCCTTTTAAAGTATTTAAGTTCTCATCCTCTTCTCTTGATGGTTGCCATTTATGAAAAAGCACCACAATTGGATTTTAGGGTATTTAGGACAGCAAAGTGGCATTTTTGCATAATCTCTAAAGGCCAAAAAGCTTCATGCAATTCTTGAATGAGGTGAAGCCAACTTAAATCTCTGCCATTCTCTTAAGCACATCTTAGTTTTAATTTTGAACAAAGACCGTGTCTTCGTAGACAATCACAAACCCACTGAAGAAAAAGACACATCATTGCAATTCTCTGGATCCTGCCATTAATTTCCAAAGAGAAAGATTTGTTTGGGTTTTTTTTATATGTTGCTCGTGAGAAATATTTCAGACCCTGAGTAAATTTCTCAATAAGGGCAATCAATTTACTACTGTGGTTCTGAATAAGGAAAAGCACTGCAGATTTGTGATGTTCATGCAGAACAATAAGACCATGTTTTCATGTGTGCAGGGTGGTTTCAGTCCCTAAAGTGAATCGCAGAGTAGAAACCTATTAGAAAGCTGGGGTTGGGAGATGCACGTGTCTGAAGTTCTACGTGTTGGTGCTGAAGGGAAAGTAGAATGAAGTATATATCTGGGAAAGCATAATTCCCAACAGGAAATGTTAAGAGTTCAAAAGAAATTGTTTTCTCTTGGTTATTTTTATATTTTCAGTGTACATGGAGGCTGCTGCTACTTACACTGGACACAGGTCTTGCATTCAGACTGCTTTTTTTTTTGTTTAGATGATAAGAGAACAAACAAATTGAAAGACGGGGAACACAGAAAGAAAAATATGGGACTCTAGTTCTTTCACACGGGGAAAACATTTCCTCTCTGTCTGCTTTCCCTGAATCATGCAATTGGACAACGCTTTCTGGTATCCCTCTTCCTCATGCTGCTCAAACCAGAAAATGTGTAACTTTATCAAAAGTGCTGTAAGCTGCCTTCCACAAGATAAGGCTCCAAAATTTTTTATATTGACTGAAATTTCTCAAAACTTCATCAAAATTCAGCAGAGTTCTACTTAGAAAAAAGAGAAGAAAAATTGTTGCATTTCCAATGTCCATTATTATGTATTACTGCTTTTAATTGTGTTCTTGTTGCTGCTGATTTTTTTTTTAGAAAAGTTAAAATGCACAGAAATAGGTTAAGCTTAGAAAGCAGACAGTTAGTCTGACATCGTTAAAATCAAAGGAAGGTCGGCCTTTGACTTCATTAGGGCCAGGAATTCAACAATAATTCCTGTAAATAAGGATACAGAATACTGCTGGAAACCCTAGGGTAAAAGTATTTTGTGTTGGCATAATGATTTTGGTATTTCTGTCCCTCTTTCAAACCAGTTTTTCTTCAAATGCCCTTTAAAATTTTGATAGTAATAACATTGACTTTCACTCCAAAAATTTTCCTGAACAACCTGTATATTAAAAGAGTCAGCTAGTCTATACCTGTTCTGTAAATGAAAGTAGAGGCGTGTTGAAGTATATGAAATATTAGGTAAATCCCTCTTCTCAATGTTAAAATAATCTGCAGCTTTGCTTTCAGCAGTACAGTTCATGAGTAGGTTGAGCTCTCCCTAAGTAATTAATAACTCTTAAGCTGTCTGAATAGTTTCCCTTGAGTTGCATCATATAATGTGTCGTATGAAAACAACTTGAGGCCTAATGTAACATGAAACTATATAGTGCATCTTAATGTGATTTGAGGAAGATGGATGAGAAGGAAATTATTTCTTATTCTGACAGAAAAGACAGCTGTTCTTAGCTTTTATTTGAAAAGAATTTGAAATACCCTTTCTAGGCAGGGATTGATAAATTGTTCTAGTTAGTTGATTCCTGTTCTCCTGTTTTATTAGTCAAGTTAGATAAAAACGGAGAATCAAAAATATAGCAATTTGTTGTAGAAATATTGAGAATAATGAGGAGATTGTTGTATTTGGACCACCCAAGCTTTAATTTTTTATTAATAATAGATCTGAGTTTAAACCCTTTGTAAACATGAAAATGTTAACATTTCAGTGTCTTCATCAATGAAGTACTAAATAAATCATTACCCCACATAGGAAAGTTTTTTAAACTAACTCCTTGAGCTCTGGTCACCAAATTATTGTAACATTGTCATGTTACAAGTGACATATAACAGGTAATGGTATATGTCAGCTGGAAAAGATATGTCTTGCCATAAACTCTAAACATCTCTCACTTCACTCTCAGGAAATGTAAGTTGGCTCATCTTTCCCTTCTTGGAAGATATACAGCAAGCTGGAGGCTTCATTGATACTTGTAAATACGGAAGTTTATCATATACTGTAGTGTATTCTCATTCGATATGGAACAATTAGAGTTCATAAGATTTAAAAATAGATGCTGCTTTTCCATTAGTGCTTTTTTAAAAATAAAAACAAAAGGTAAATAAAGGATTGCCTTACTAAATTTGATATGGGTAACTCAATGCTGCTTTACAAAGATAGAACTAAAACTGTTTATAGCACAGTGAATACACAGTTAATTCATTCATAATTACTTCTTTTAGTATGCTAGCACTAGCAGTTCCAGCTGGTATCTGCATTTCAGAACTTTTGAGGAAACAAATGTATAAAGAAAATATTTTGCCAAAAATCATTCTATACTTAGTCTTTATAGTGGAAGGTATGCACAAATACAGTGGTAATGTTCATGCAGCATTCCTGTAACTGCTCTTCTGGTAACCTCAGAATGCGTAGTCATAATATACACCTGTTTTTAGGAAAAATTATGGCTACACATAATCCAGTAAAAAAGAGGAGAATGCATCAAAAGCCTTTGGAACATTGTGTATACGTATGCTTTGATAGAGTGGCACACAATTGTTGCAAGAGTATTAGTGTGTATTTATTACTGTTCTGGCTGCATCTGCCTCATGTTTCAACCAGTGAAACATCAAGAATACCTGAATGTATGGATTTATAACATATGTATGTATGATCTAAAACCTTGTATTGTTGGGAATCTTCCTGCTGGTTATTGATGGTCTCCTCAATTTGCCAGCTGGGGCCTCTGTAATTTACAGTACATCTCAGTCCAGCAGACCAGGGTGATGTAAATTCAAATCTCTGTATTCAGTTCATGAGCTTCAGTTCCTGCTATTGTTTTCAGTAGTTTCCACCAAGGGTGTGATTTGCTTTGAGAACACAGTGCTCCATTCATCCACTTTAATTTTTTATTATATACTACTGACAATATGGAAAGAGGGAGAGAATCAAATTATCAGAATTCCACCTAAAGTATAATTTAGTCAGACTTTGGGCGCCTGAGTCTGAGAATAATTCAAATTGCCCACTCTCAAGCACCACCCAACCTCTAGTGGCACCTAAAATGAGTAATTTTGGACAACTGATTTCCCCTGGCGTCTGGGCATAAATTCCAGGCAAGTTTAGAAGCACCATGGCTTAAGCAGACAGGCATGTAACTCCCACCCAAGTTTCATTGTTACTCAAAGATGTGTGTAGAGATGCCGGAACGTTGCCCATGTCCCTAGAGGTGCCTAAGCCATTGACTGGGCTTTAATCACACATAGTAAGCTTGGACAGCATTGGCTTCAACACAAACCACAGCAGTCATGAGTGTTTTGAGCGTAGAAGAGGAAGGTAGCACCTTTTCAATAGCCTTAAAGGTTTGAGCAGTCATCTGGGAAGGATGGCTGGTTTGGTAAGGAGCTTTAACGAGAACGGGAGACCTTAACTATTGTTCCACTGGAAAGGATATTTCCTTTTCATTAACATCACAGATTTTTTTGCTCCTAAGTCTGATTATGTAATTTGGTTCAGACACTGTTGTCCAAAAAGGCATCTGTTTGAGAGATCAGATGCCAAGGATACCCTCATCTGCTTGTCTGTGTTAATTTGTAAGTTCTTTTGTCTTGTCTTTATAGATGAATTTGTACACTTACCAGTTGCTACCCATATTTCTGTAACATTATAACTTGCTTAAAGTCCTCTCTCTTCCTGTTTTTGGTGTAGACCATGATCCACTACCCTAAATTCGTGTTCTCTATTTGTGCTGTGTGCACATCTGTAGACTTTGAGGTGAGCTTGGTGTGGGTTTTCTTCACAGTTTTTCTCTCTCCTTTTCTTATTGCTTTTATACTGTGCCACGTGGAAAGGGCAAATACTCTGTGATGAAGTACTTTTTGAGCTGTGGACATGTGGAACAACTCGCTTTTGAATTTTTTATCAATGTTAAATGCTCTTCTTTGTTGTTTTCACCCTGTACATAATATCTACATTTTCTCAGGTTTTAAATGTTTTTAAATGTGATCAGGTGAAACAGTGCATTAAGCATTCAAAGAATTTCTGAATTTCAAATTCAGTATTCCGTAAAATTTTGGTTTGGCTTTTCTCATGCTCCAACATGAGGTTTTATGTTCATGTTTCTGTTTGGTCTTTTATTTTTCCCATCAAATGTCATTACATATTTATTGTTTTAGACATGTACATACTTTACCTATTTTTGAAGATTTTTAACTGACTTTGCAGAGTAGAAGATACCATGGTAATAATACTTAAATATCACTGAAGTGCATTACTAATCATCTGTACCCAATCCACTTCAATGCTTGATGCATGCTTTTTTATTTTGTTACAGTCACTTGAGGGCATCCAGGGAACAAGAGCTTATGGGAAATTGTGTGTGGTAGTAGATAACCTGCTAGTTTTCTGGGTATTTCATCCCATCATTTTGTTCCTTTTCATGTCCACCATCTGTCTGGAAGGGCTGAGTTTTAAGTGTATACTTTAAATCATCCGTTAACGACTTTTGGGTTACCAAGGAATCTTCATATTGGTACTAATGATAAGTCTTCTCAAAATAAAGATACTGCTTCTGTTAAGTTGTATCTCTGGAATACAGTAGTTGTATATTGAATTTGTGCTGTTTGTTGGTCAGACACTCGAACAGGTTTCCCAAAGAGTTGTGGAATAATTTCCATTCTAGATAGTTCCAAAACTTAGCAGGACAGGACTTACCATAATATGATATAGTTTTCAGGTTGTCTCTGCTTTAAGGACAGGGTTAGACCCATTGACCTCCAGAGGTACTTTCCTACCTATTTTGTGAATCTAACTGAATTTATCCTTTGTCCAGTTCTGCTTAAATCTTGCCTTTTTAGTTGACTTCACTGAAATCAGTATAATGCCCTTAGGAACTAATTTGATCTTGTCTGATTTTCTCATTTCTCACAATACAGTTTTCTTTGTCAGCTCAAAGGTAAGAGAAGTTAGAGTGAACTCTTGCTGGTTTTTGTAATGCTGGCCCATACCTTACTCTTGTTTTGTGTCCTGAATGGTTTGATAAACAGTTGAGGAAGGTTATTTTATATCATGTGTACTCACACAACCAAAATTATTTTAGAAAATTCTGAAAGAAACGCTATTTTAGAAGACCTAATACTGTCATACGTCTAGATGGCTCTGAGAGTGTTTTTACTCCATCACAGTAAAAAGTGATGGAGTGGAGGGTATGTGTAAGTGCATGTGGAAAATAGTGCTACCATGCCCAAAGACTGCTTCTGTTTGTTTTCCAGACTTACCATAGCAATCATGGCTCCCCCTCCTTTCATTTGATGAAGACTTCTGATCATTTCTCTTCCATGGCTGTCTGTCCTTTGCCCATTAATATAAATTCCCCTGTGTCCCCAATATAAAACTTAGCTGGGGATGTTAATTGATTTTGGAGAGCTAATCAGATGCTCCTACAGCCAGATATCCTGTCTAGCTTGCAGCTGTAAACCTGAGATACCATCTCCTTAGCCTGCCTGGGGTGCGGTAAATCACAGCGTTGATCCCCTGTCGAGATAGTTTATTGTTCTGCAGAGACACATTCATTCCCAGTGAAAGTATTTTTTTTATAAATTGTGAAACATATTCTTTATGCTATATTTGAAGTACATAGTGTGAAATCTAGATCTAAGTACAGTTTTGCCTTGCCTTTTGACATACCAACGTCTAGAGCTGTGCAACAGCATGTGGGTCCACTAACAATGTGGGACAGCAGCCAATCTGGTCCTGGGATAAAACAGGAATCAGCTGTGGGAAATAAGCCAAAGTAGTGTGATTCCCACATAAGGAACTTAAATAGGTGCTAGTCCTTAAAGAAGCTCTTTGGCAGGATTTAGACCAGGCTTCTCTGCACAGGAGGCATTTTTCCTGAGATCCTAAGTACAACAATTTCCAGGAGGATTGTGGGGTTATTGTTTCATCAGCTGTAGTGCTTTGCTCTTTCTTTTCCTTCACCTTTGTTGTTTGTTTGAGTTTATTTTGTTTTTAATAATAGCTTAATAGCACATTTCTGTATAATTATAATCCCATTTGTATTTTTTTAGAACTAAGCTATTTACTTCACGTGATTGTGGGAAATAAAACGGAAGAAATTTTTCTGCTGCGTGGGGTCCTCAGGTTTCCTGATCTCTGATCCAAGGAATTCTTTTTGCACTGTGGATAGCTGTTTGCAAACAGCAATGTTTGAACACTTTAGCTACTCCTGTGTTGTGTAGAGATATGTGGTTTTAATTTTCTCACCTCTGTCTTAGAAAAGAAATAATTTGAAATGCAGGAGCTTCAAATGAAAAGAGTTGATTGTATCATCCTAATTTACTTAGTAAAGATTTTGTGCATAATTAATGGTTACCAAATTCTGTAAAGTTGAGGTACAGATTTCATTTTCTTGTGAAAAACAAACTTTTCAAATAGTTCATAGAAGTGGTGTTGCGGTGCATTCTGTGATATAGGTCAGACTATTTTTGGAGACATTGATGTATCTTAGGTAAGAAAGGAATAACAAAATCAAACAACAGCAAATCATTTGTTTTAAAATGCGTTCCTTATTTTTTTTTCAAGCTTGCTAGAGTCCATCTTTCCTGATGTTCAAGATGTCCAAGTCATTGCCCATGGAGGTCGCAGGATGAAATCCCTGCTCAAAGCAGGACCAACTTGAAAGTTAGATGAGGTTATTTTGAGCCCTGTCCAGCTGTGTTTTGAAAGTCTCCAAGGATGGGGATTATTCCACAAATCCTCGACAAAACTTATTCAAGTATTCCAAGCAATAAATTGGGAAAAGCCGTATTTTAAAATACTTTCATGTGGGGTATTCACTTTGCATCATTTCTTTTTAGAATCCTACTTATATTAATCACAGATGCTAAAGAAGTCAGAACAAAAATTAATTAACAAAATTATCAGTCATTTACTCTTGCAAAGAAACTGAATTTTACTTTTGAGAAGAAACACTTCTGAATGCTGAAGACTGTGAATTTGTATGAGTGGGAGCAAGTGTTTGGCTTCTTGTTTTCACCAGGTATTTTTAATGTTCGTTCCTTTTAAGCAGTGGTTGTTTGTAAAAAAATAACAAGAGATATTTTTCCTCCCTCCTGTTCCAGGCAAGTATTTCCAAATGGGTTTCCTGAAGAGTATTCTCTAGTTGCTACGTTCCGTATACGGCGAAATACCAAGAAAGAGCGTTGGTATATATGGCAAGTTTTAAATCAGTATGACACACCTGAGGTTAGAGTCATCTTTGATTTATTTCTTCAACAAGTTTCTTTTTGTTTTTTTCCCCCATATAATATGGTACATATACAAATGGATGTTTCGTTACTGGATTTAGCTGAAGTTTATATGAAATAGACAGATTGCTCTGAAATAATTGATAATTTGTTGTAGGAATGACAAAAATTTAGCAAAATCTATTTTAGACTTAGCAAATCTAGTTTAGACTGCAAAGCAGAATAGAATGCATGTTATGATTTGTAGCTGATATGTATTTACCAAATTACATAGAAGAATGCTTCACAATATAATTCTTGCCCAGTGTATGTAGTTGAAATAACTTTATTATATAAAGTTTATGTATATGCTAATTTCTTACAACTTTTAAATGACCACTACTTTTATTTTATCTTGCTTTCAGATCTCTGTCCTTCTGGATGGTACAAAAAAGGTGGTGGAGTATATGACCAAATCTGCTCAGGGAAATATACTTCACTACACTTTTAAGAGTCGAGAAATTTATCCGTTGTTTGATCGGCAGTGGCATAAGCTTGGTATTAGCGTGCAGTCAGGGATCATTTCCCTCTATTTGGATTGTAATTTAATTGAGAGAAAGCAGACTGATGAAAAATTCACCATTGACTTGCAGGGAAGGACACTGATTGCCTCTCGTGCTGCGGATGATAAGCCTGTAGATGTGAGTAGTATGAAAGGAAAAGCAGATAACTTGAAGTAATGTTTTAGCCACGCTTTTACTAACACAGTTGTAAAGAATCATGTAGATAAAATGTTCAAACCCAGTCATTATTTTTGAGTGTGTATTCTTAATCTGAAGTCCTTAAGTGTTTTTCTCTAAACATTATTCGGTGTTGTAGCATCTGCTAAGACAAAGCTGTTACCAAAGTAACTGCATAAAATTCAGTCCCGGTTTAAGAAGTCTGTTTTTCTGTATTTAGTTTGGAGAAAGAGCCACCTAATTACCATAGATGTATTATTACTATGTTTAAAGCTAACTTGCAGAGCTAATTTTTTTATTTCATTTTTGGTAAGATTTATTTATAAGTTTGTATGAGTCATCTGTTACACTTGTCTGTCTTTGATGAATGGGGGACATAAAATAATTGATTGCCTCTGTATTGAGGCGTTCTAGAGTAATTCAGCTATGTAGAAATAGGGGCACGTTGTTCAGAGTTGTCTCTCCCTAATCCAGAAGGAAGGGATTAGTAAGGGACTGGAGCTGTGTTTCCTTCAGCCTTTGGTGCAAGAACTACACAAGGAAGCCCCATAACATTCTGGGCTGTGTTCTGTCCCAGGGGTGCTCTCTTCTGTTTCCTCATGCAGAGAGCTCACAGCAAGTAATTTGAAATCTTCAGGAAAGGTCAGATTGTTTTAAATACACTGACAAGCAGCTACCAAGTTTAAAGCATCTGCCTTGGAGTTTACAGTGACCATCGGAAAGCTTCAGCAATGTTATATACTCTGTAGGGTTCCAGATGAAAATAGCACATTGTAACTGCAAAGCTAACATTGCAGGAGGAGTTATTCTTGTGGGACACTAAGCACTTTGGCCTGGACTCACAGCTCTTATTTCATGGAGCCAACCTCATGCTTCGTTTTATTTTCGAAGACTTGAGTTCAAAGTTATTTGAAATGTGTGTACAATCTCCTCATTTCCAAATAGCGCGCAGGAGAAAAAACAGATTGTTTTGTGTTGGTTGCATGGCATGAGCTGGATAATTCTGAGTACAAGTTGTCAATTGGGATTTTCACATTTGCAGGAAAAAATTTTGGGCTTAAAGCTGATGAAGGCAGCAGAGTAGATCCTGTACCAATAGTCACTTTTCTCAATACTAAGTGCAAGATGGAGATTAAGAGGATATAAAACTGATGAAGAAAGAGGCATATGAGGCCAAGATCAACTAGTTAAAATTACTCGCTTCTCATCTCACCAACCCACCCAAAGTCTCTGAAATAGAAGCTTTATGTACAGAATTTGTGATTTTTGCTCTTTAGGTGATTTAGTGGCAATGTCCAGACAAAGGTCTGTCCAAAGTAATAGAGAGCTTGTCAAACCTTTACTCTAGTTCCCTGCAGAGGAAAATAACATTCCTGACAAGGTTTGCAGAGGATGTCTAGAAGGCTAAACTGTCTGTGTAATATAGCAAGACCCATACAGATGGATGCAACTTACATGAAAATAAATGAAATCTAAAATGTGATTTACATCAAAGTAATAGACTGCATAATTTGTTCCTTAAATGAGGAGCCATGAAATTGTTTTGGATTTGTCTTTTTCTAGCATTTCAGAAATATGCAGTGTTTCAAAGAGAACGTTTACTATGCCAAGAGAAAAAAAGCATGCCATAATGCATAATTTTTTACACCTCATATTAATTTCTTTTGTATTTCTTAATAGATTGAACTTCATCACTTAGCAGTTTATTGTAATTCACAACTTGCAACAGAAGATACGTGTTGTGAAATATCTCCAGACTTGGTAAGCTGTTAAAATTCAAATGTTCATACAAAAGAAATTGCTTTATTTTTTCTTACTATGGAGTTGTAAAAAAAAAATTCAATAGCAGTGTTAGAGTAATTGTCTTCTAAAATTGAATTCCACGTCTGGAGTCATGGTGCATAGTTTCTTGTTGCCTAAATAAATGGCACAGTAGAACATCAGCAAAAGGCGTTAGGTGCAACTAGTGCTTTTAAAATGCATTTCTTAACATTGATTAATGTCCAGTTAGTAACTGAAGAAGCCTCAGAAAGCAGGAAACAAATCACTGCAATGACTTGAGGACGGCTTCAAACAACAGAAGCTGTTTCAGTAACAGTTGCATCTCGTGAAGCTTTACAGATGATGTAAACAAAGCCCATGACAGAGTCTTTATGAGAGTGGAAGAGAAGGAAAATAGGATGGTGTTGAGCATGTTTTCTTTATTTTAATAAGCTAAGATGGAGGAATGGGTCTTTCATAACCAGCAAGTTATAGTGCTAGGTTGACTGTTGGACTTGATCCTAAAGGTCTCTTCCAACCTTGGTGATTCCATGAATTACTCTGTTTATAACCCACATGCTGACATGTATATAGTGTTTAACATAGGGAAAACATTGATTTAGTTTAAAGGGTTCACTTTTCCCTTTTCTTTTGATGGACAGAATTGGTGTAAATTGGAAGACAGTAGAACCACAGAAATGCTTGAAGTTGTAGATATAATTGTTTTGCTCCATCTAGTCCAACAAAAAGAAAAAAAAAACCACAAGAAAGCCTCAGAAAGACAATATGTTAAATTATTTGCCTGCTAGTTACAAGTAGTCTGTAAGATCAGGCTCCTCTGAGACAGTGGATGGTACCATCACCACCAAGCTTGTAGTCAGCAAAAAAACCCCAGAGCATGTAGAAGGACTGATGGAGAAGGACTCATCCACAAAGAGACAGGGGAAAGTGCACCTGGATTGGAGAGAGAAATCTGCTCAAGAACAGAGGAGCAGAAGACTGTGGGAACTGACAATTGCTTGGTGCTCCGAAGCAGGAAAGAAACACGATCTAATTTCAGGGGGAAATTTCAATTTTAAATAATGATTTATAGTTCAAATGTATTTCTGAATATATTCTTGCTAATAATGCTTTCTCTTGAGTGTATGAGCTTGTGGAAAAGTGGAATGAATGAAATTTCTTTGGGTTCCACTTGGTGCTTGAAAATACCATTTTGAGCATTTATGACCCAGTAGCAAAAAAAACCAAGAACAAAACAAGCTCTAATTATATATGAACACAAAAGGCTCAACAATAGGCTTTATTAATAACATTTAAGCATTCATTCAGCTACACAGCTAAAAGCATCATCCGTTTAATTCGTATTGTCTTATGTTTAAGATGTAAGAAAGGGACTACTCGTTAATGACTTTCATATTGAAACTAGCATTACATTTTTGGGTTTATTTTTTCACTTTCCTTTCCCATCATAATGGCTACATTTCCAGTAGTTTAAGGGAAGGAATTTATACTCAGATACAAATTTCTGCGCTGAGCAGTAAATCCTGCGGGAATTTCTCTGACAGAAAACTCGAATGAAACCTCGTTACGTCTTAATGAGAGCTGCTGGAATTTATCATGTTCTGTTGGCTTGTCCTGTAGTATTTCTTCAGGTTGGCTCAGCTCTCAGAAGTCACAGACAGGTGAATCTTGGCTTCAGGGCTTTTTTGTTTGTTTCCAAACTATGTATGCCAGAAGTATTTAATTAAAACAAACAAACAACAACAAAACAAAAAACCACAACAAACAAACAAAACCCCAAAACATTTTCCTTAGCACTCACTTTCATATTTTGCATTTTGGGGTGGGGGAGAGGACAGGATGAGAATGTAAGGTACTGCCTTTTTTTTCCTCATGGACATTTTCTGTTTCACTACTTCTAATTTTGGGAGACTTTATTCCTCTGTCTGGGCTCTTTTGGAAGAAAGAAGTGGGACAGCCACATCACTTTTAACTGGCATCCGTTTTAAAACAGAAGGATCGCAATATCTAGAATTCATTTTTTTACGGCTTTTTTCCCTGCAGCTGTTTGGACATTGTTGTCACTTTCCATATATAGTTTGTACAGGGGTATTGAAACAGAAGGTAACTTAAAACTACTGTTTGGACGGTATTTACCTATTAACCAAAGTAAACCAAAAACCAGAAAATCTTTTTATTCTAGTGCCCACGTGAGGAGAGATTACTGGCTACGACTTCATCACCAGTGACTGTTCATGCCAGAAAAATATACATGCTTCCAGGAATGCAGCAAGAATCTACACAGAGATGCTACTGCTTTCCAAATAAAGTATAAAATTTTCCTATTGCTTTTTAATGCAGCATGCTGTTTAATCCTGCTAGGTATAAAAGCAGTTATTTGGGGCTTTTTTTCTGCAGTCATGAAAAAATCTAGTTTATAGTTTTGTAATGTACTTACATTTTATTTCCCAGTTAAGAAACAATATGTTTTGGATTTACTTAATGTAAAGTTAGAGAGGTCAGTAAGGTTTAATTGTTTGAATATACACCCAAAAATACCATGGTAAAAATGAGAAATAGATTTAGGCATTATATTTAGTGCAAATGTTTTTACTTGGGAATAAATTATATTCTACATAATGTTTGTTTTCTTTTAATACTTCTCCTGGGTGTTGCACTATATTTATTGAGTCATTTGCTTTGTTAGGCATTTGTGACAAAGACAGGAAACCAAACCAAATATATTTTAGATTTACTTTGTTAACTTTTTTATTTCTTTACAAAACAGGGGGAAGCAGGGTTGCCAGGAGTAGCTGGTTTGCCAGGCCAGAAAGGAGAGAAAGGTGAAAAGGTAAAATATCACTTGAATTCTCTTTTTCAAGTCTTTATCTTTGACTTTTCTTCCTTAAATAGGAATTACGTGGATTTTGCTATTCCATAAAGGAATCTCCTTTATCAGTCAGAAGATGCTTTATCAGTCAGTGTCTGGCTCTGCCTGTGAGTTTCCTAAGCATCTGAGAGCTGCCGTGCTTTGGGGTCGCTTCATCAACTCTGTGGAACACAGTTACCTGCCTGGGAAGCACAAACCTCCCCAGCCCTATCACCATGCCCTATACAGAAGTCATATATATAGTCTGATGAGAATTTTTCCATATCACGCGCCTACATCACTGCTGATGGACAGAATCCCCTGTGATGGATTCATCCTTGCAATCATCAGTAGGAGGGTATGAAATATGACCTCAGTATATTCTTTGACAACTCTCATACCTGAAACTTTCTTAATTGGGAAGAGAGAAGAATCTGACATTGGCAAGTCTCTAGGGCAGGCTGGTTGGTCCTTTCCTTGGGTCTGTTCTGGATGTTTCTGTAATGTTTACCATGGCATTCTTACGCTACGTAGCTTGGAGATTTCTTAATGATCTAGGTCAACATATCAGACGTTTTCCCTTCACGCTCCATTCCTTAAATTTTGTTGGAGGATGCTGAATTCGGGCATGTCTGGGAATGTGTTTTCCATGTGCTAATAGAGGGGGCAGCTTGAACAAACTATTGTAAATCTGCCAGAAAGACAGTGGGATAGGAATTGAGTTCAGGGAATGCAGTGTGAAAGGAAGATGCCCAGAATGTCCTAATCCAGAGGTTAAGGTGGAGGTATCCTAATCCAGCATTCACCTTGCAGCAAATAATTTAATATGTTATGATAATGTTAATATTTCATGATCTGAAATAGTTCATGAAGACAGCCAGTGATGTAGACAGGTGCAGACAACTGTAGTATCTGGCTGAAAAGGGTATAGTTCTGAGAGGGCTTATCTGCACAATTGACTGAAATTAAGAGCATTCTTTGATAGTATATTGTCCCCCTTCCAATATATATTTCACTTTTGATACAAGCTGTATCTTTAGATGAGAAAAAAAAAAAGGTTCAGTCATGTTAGTTTCTATAGCTCAGCTGAGCCTAGGACTGCTGTCAGTTTTCAGACTTAATCGCAAGGTTTTTATCCTAGGTCTGAGTGTATTGAACAATCGTCAGTTTTTAGTTTTAGCCTACGTTACCAGCATAGGGAGTGTGCTAGCATTTGTTTGGGAAACTGCTCTTCTGCTTCTGACCTGATCCATTTAGACTATTATTGCAACCAAGATGAGAAGAAACTTCACAAGTCTCATTTTTTTCTGTAATTTAATTTCCCAGCCAATTAGCAGTATTTACTATGCTAAGCATAGTAAATACTGCATGGTAGTGTCTGTGATAATTTCTGGTTCTGTTCTCTCACTTGCTTTACAAAAAGAGCCTCATCACATGGATTCTCTATGCATGGAACTGCCTAAGGGTCAATGAACCCCGCTGCACCCAGCAATTTAGCCTGAAGAGAGTATATTGACATTTATGAATGTCCTTTGACAAAATTGAATGAATCAACAGGTTAAAGTCAGGAGTAGTATAGCAAGTAGGTAGAAAGCTACTTAATTTGAATTTTTCTTATAAGTGACCAGTACTTGTTGCTTCTTAGCTTTACAGTGGGTAGATTCCTTTTCTTTTGGGGGCGTGTGGAGAGGGGGATTGGATGGAGGGCACATTATGAGTGTGATCAGGATTGGCTCACTGACCTTTGGGAGCAAACAAATCCTGTGTTGAATAGTACTTGCCATGATGGAGCTGAATGCAACATTCTCTGAGGTTTTAGTACCATTTTTCTCATTGCCTCTGCATTTACGCAAGTTTTCAGTAACACTCATTCTCAATGATGGCCTTGTTACATCAATAATTAGACCTGAAGAGGCCGAAAGACTCCAGAACATTCCAGACATGTAGGATACATGATATATTGTCAGATTATATAAAGGAATCTAACAGACTCTGAGTGTTTTGTAATATGTTATACAGGAAGTAGGCAGCTTCTTGATAACTTTACTGTCCAGTTACAAAAAACCAGGACTTGTCTAAGTTGTGTGTGGTTCCTAAGCCTGTTTCCCCTTTTGCTTGTGCTCATTTTATTGTTTCTTTTGCTTCTAAATCATATTATTATAGGCAACCAACTAACGATATTTAAATGCCTTTACCATTGCAGCATCCAAGTGAAAATGTTAATTTTATACCTTCTTTCATGAGAAAATTCTGTTTCTGTTGGTATTATCTCTTTTTCATCACAACAGTCCTTCTTCTTTCGTTTTACTTTGTCTCATTCCAATTTTCCATCCACTTTAATTAATTGTATGATTGAATTTGCATGTCTTTTTTTGTTGCTGTGGGATGGACAAGGAAGTCTCTACCTACATAAATTGATATTAGGCTATATTCAAATGCCTCAAAATTGCCCTTCTCTTCAGTCTAATGTCATTGTTCCCTAAGGTCAGACTGTTCAGGAACATCTAAACTATGACCAGTATAAAGTATGATATCTTGTAAGCCATTTTTAGACACTCTGAATTTAATTTTTAGCCTGTTTCCACTTCATTCCTGTGCTCTTGGCTCATCTTAGTACCTCTGAACAGGTCTGAGCCAAAGTCCAAAGTATATTGCAGGCCCAAAGGACTGAAGTGCCATGTTTTCACTGGGACAAGCATTCATGCAAATATTGATGTATCTGTGGCAGACTGATGCACAGGAGCATCACTAATCGAAATTATGCCATTTGTGTGAATGACATTTGTATACCTGGCCTTCCATTGTGACTTCATGAGGACAGTTCTTCACTCAAAAGTATTGTCTCTGGTACTTCGGGCATGAAGTATTTGGTTTGCTCTGCAGAATATTTTTACTGGGAGATCAGTTTCTGCAGCAAGGGACCACCTCCTGTTCTTTAATTTCTCAATAATTAAAACTGAAAAAGTCACCAGGACCAACTTTGTTTGCTGCTTACTAAGTATGAAATTTAGGCTATGCCTAAATAATGTGCTATGTTATTCTCATGGCAGCTTGATTCTTAGCACAGTGTATTTCACAAGTTGCAAGTGGACACAAGTCAGCTGGAATTCTCCTGTGATTTAACACATTTTGATATCTGCTCTGGTGCTGGGTTTTCTCTTCTCCTGATCTGAGTGAGAAATTTACTGTGTTTTCCCTTTTGGATGGAGCTTCTATTACTTCAGCATGGTATATAGCTACATGTCTTACAAACATGTTTGTTATTAGCAAATATCTTTTGATAATGTTGTAAAGGCCCTGTCCTCAATACATAGAAATTCTTCAGAAAGACATAATGACTGTAATTTGAATGATTGCATATATGCTGAATATACAAACTGATTTTCTCTCTCACAGAGGCTAAAATACTATGTTTTCTATTTTTACTTTTTAAGTAGACTTAGTGCCCATGAAATATTTTAAATTGAAATCTAAACAGAGTTAAATATTTTGATATGACATTAAACCAATCCAAGCTGTGTTAATAGGTCATTGGTTAATGCTGTAAGTGCAGTAGGGACCAAAAAGCCAGAGGCAGGGTGCTTTCAAATATTAAAATGCCTGTTGATGCACACCATGGAGAAATTGATTGCTATTCAACTTCATTAATTTAAATTTTTCTTAAGGAAAAAGACATTTAAAAGACTATTTTGGGATTGGTAGAGATAGGTTTATGCAATATATTATTGCACTAGAAAAATATTTGTACTAGAAAGATATGAAAAGAGAACTCCTGGAGAACAAATGACGTGTCTGAACAGCTCTTTCTGCCTATTTTCCTTGCTAGCCTTTCTTTCCTGCTCCTCTGACTTTCCTCTTAAAATTCAGTCCATTTGATTCCACCTAAAACATACCTATTGTATTATGCAGCCTTGAGAATGGTTCCTTTCTGGGTCAGTCTTTGTTGCAGAGGTTATTGATAGGGACCTGGAAGCTGGAATGCAAGAAAAAGAAGAAAACTGAGCAAAATATGACTGGCTGTCAGTTATAACAAAATCAGGAGCTGCCAGTATACACAGTAGAATAAAATCTTTTCATGAAGGAAATACTTCATGTTTATAAACCTAAGAATTTATGCGTAGTCCAACTTATGGATAGTCCATCTAATAGTCCAAGTTATCAAATTAATAAGGAAAAATATCATTAGTAATGCAACTTAATTTTTTTCTTATAAAAAAATCTGAAGTGTAGACTTATATGTTACCATGTTTGCCATACCAGTATTCATCTCAGTCCTGGGTTTAAGTCTTCCTGAGGAGTGGAGATGGTGGCAGTGAGTCCTCACCACCTGAGGTGCTCAGAGATGTGCGGAAATGCCACACTTCCCCAGCGGGGCCACTCCAGAGCTGAGGCTGGGGCAGGGAGGCAGCAGTCAGTGGCACCAGTGCAGGGTTAAACCAGGGACACCCAGCTCAGGCCATGGTGAGGCTGAGCTCCTGCACTGACGGGACAGAGCACAGCTGGGGGCTTGTGCTGGGAGTAATGGGGATGGTACTTCCTGGTCTATATACTCCCTGCTGCTCCCACAGAACCAGGGAAACCCTGGAGTGATGCTGCCTTTGGGATAAGACTTTCTTCTCTTAACATATTCTCTGAATGTGAATTTATTTGTTCTTTCTTGCTTATAATACACATTTTTTTAGCTGGACATTTCTGGTGATGTTGTGGCCTGGTTTTAGTAGAGGCAGAGTTGTTTTTATTCCCAGCAGCCAGTATGGTGCTGTGCTTTGGATTTGTGCTGGAAACAGGGTTGCTAACTGAGACATTTCCATTATTGTCAAGCAATACTTGCACAGTGTCAAGGCCTTTTCTGCTCCTCACTCAACCCCATCGGTGAGGAGGCTGGGGGTGCACAGGGAGCTGGGAGGGGACACAGCCAGGACAACTGACCCCAGCTACCAAAGGGACATTCCATTCCCTACACATGGTGTTACACTGAATATATAAAGTGGGGGGAAGAAAGAGGAAGAGGGAGGACCTCTGGAGTGACGGTGTTTGTCTTCCCAAGTCAACATTACATGTGATGGAGTCCTGCTTTCCTGAAGATGGCTGAACACCTGCCTGCCCATGAGCAGCATTGAATTAATTCCTTGTTTTGCTTTGCTTGTGTGTGCTCAGCTTTTCCTTTCCCTATTAAGCTGTCTTTGTCTCAAGTCACAAACTTCCTCATTTTCGCTCTTCGGATTCTCTCCCCCATCTGACCAGGGGGCTGGAAATGGGCAAGTGGCTGCATGGAGCTGAGTTGCTGCCTGGGATTAAACCACAACGTAATGCACACATGACTGCACAGAGATGACAACTGAGAAAGCTAATTTGCTTAATCAAATCTTATCAAACCAAACCTGATTAGGGTTAAGGGGTGTTTTGACAACTGATGTATATTGTTCATTTTATCTGAACTAATATGTCCTCATTGTAGACAAGAGCAATGTTGCAATGCAATACTATAGCGGTGTGGGCTCTAGGCCATGTTAATGCCACTCTATTATGTGCATTTGCTTTTATCTTAGTATTAAAATCATCATCTCTTCCTGTTTAGTACAAGATTAAATGTTGCTGTGGTAAATTAATCCCACAGCATATAATAGCGTAAGTATATTGTAAATAGACATTCAATTTAGGAGACAAAATAATGCGTTTAAATAAAATATGTTCTTAAAAGAATGGGTTTTGGCTTTATATGAGCAGGGACTGTGATTTGTTAATTAATTATTAGTTTGTCATTTTCTCTATCACCACATTTGGTTTTAGGCTATCTTTGCTGTCCATGACTGTACTTTGTGTCTGTTACTAGCATTTAATTTCTAGTTCTACAACAGGTGTGCTGAATAAAGACTGCAAGGTGCAAAGAGGTAAAGGTCAAAGATTTTGAAACTCTCTGAACCATTAATGTAAAAAAATGATCACAAATGTAATACTGCAGCAAGTCTCAGATGTGTAAAATTGTTTCCACCTCAGATAGAAGGCTGGTTGGTGGCTTTGGAAAGAAGCATGTTTGTTGTCTGCAAACACTTTCTAAGAATTTTGTTTGGCTTGGCTTTATGGAAAGTTGATAAAAGTATTTTTCTTTAATTTTTAATTTCAACCTGCAGAATTTCCACACTGCCTGTGTGATTTTACCAAAACAAACATTGTCAGAAGTATGATAGTCATCCTATTTCTTGCAACAGATCGCATTCTGAAAAAAATGTGCAGTGGCTTAAGTATTTTATTCAGTAAATAGCTTATGCTCAGTTGAAAAGGATTTTCACTGTCGTGCTTAGTAAATCCATCCTGACAGTAGACTTACAGCTCACAGTTCTACCTTTGGGTGTTGTTACACTGTGTATACCTCATAACCTATAAATGCCAGCATTGTATTGCTACTTTTGACTGCCTTACTAACGGGTACTACACCTTACTTACTGCTTTTCCTGGCATCATGCCCTTCACTTTTGTGAAGGACTTTAAGGTCTTCAGAAGGAAAATAAAATGCCATTAAAAAAAAAAAAAAACAAAAAAGGAAAAGGAAAAAAAAAAACTAAAGATGCATTTGCACTATTTTTGGTTTTAGTCTGTCATGCTGTTTATATGAATACTGTTAGATACCTATAGTATCTGATATTTATATTCATAAAAGCATTAAAATCACTATTAGAATCATAACTTGCCGATCTAATTTGCAGTGGAAAATAATTGTCTTCAAGGTGGGGAGTCTGTCTGCTGTTAGTGGAACAGAAGTGTAAACATACCTTGGTTAATTGGCTAGTAAGTCATACAAGCTAAAGGCCTCCTGGCGTGTAGCAGGCTGTGTAATTTTAGACTATACTGTGTATAAAAATACATTGCTGAAGGTAACCAAGTCGTTCTGGTCTATTAAAATACTGGCAAGTGGCATCAGGGAATAGAGGATGCATAGATAAGAGAGTCACTCTGAGGGTGATTAGATAAGGTAACCTTTGTCTCTCGTAGTGCCAGTGGATTCGTGCTATTCACACATACAGGATTTTGGTCTATTTTTGTGACAGAGCTGTTTAATATCTTTATCCATGATCTGGGTAAGGGGATCGAGGGCATGCTCGGTAAACACAGGTCCTATGAGGAGCAGCTGAGGGAGGTGGGGTTTTTTAGGCTGGGGAAACGAAGTCTCAGGGGTGTCCTTAGTGTTCTGTACAACTGCCTGAAAGGAGAGTGTAGCCAGGTGGTTCTCCATGGCAGCCAGTGACAGGACAAGAAGAAATGGCCTCAAGCTGCACCACGGAAGGTTCTAGTTGGACATCAGGAAGAATTTCTTCCCTGAAAAGGTGGTCAGTCATTGGAATCTGCTGCCCAGGGAAGTGGTGGAGTCACTGTCCCTGGCGGTGTTCAAGAAATGACTGGATGTGGCACTTAGTGCTGTGGTCTCATTGACATGGTGGTGTTCAGTCAAAGGTCGGACTGAGGATCTTGGAGATTTTTTTAACCTTTATGATTCTGGAATATAAGAAATACTGTTGTGTACTTCTTGCCCATGTCACTGCCCCATTCTTGACTCCAGAAATGTTAATAATTTCATTTCAGAATAGAGTTATGATGTTATTCTTGCTGGAGAATGTTCTTTTCTTGGAATTAGACACACCTAATGCTTTGTTTGGTTTTTAAATGAAGGCTGTATGGTTTCAGTGCTTTTATTGTATTCCTCTAGCAACCAAAAGATTTTTATTTAAATTTTTTTAAACCTTGTACTTGACATTATTTAGCAACATTTCTGAGTTTGGTGTTTTCTTATATAATTTTTAAGACTTATGGTCCAGTTTACAGCTGCTGGGATCTCCCACAACGCTCCTCATCAGTCATTTGTCTCTCAAAACTAAAATTTTCTTATAGATTGCTTATGGTTTGGGGTTTTGTTTCTCTAAGGGGATAAAAGTGAGGGAGAGAGAAACTAAATTTAAATAGCGTCTTTCAAAAATATTGTGGGTACCTGATTTTTGATGGATCTGTATTACATGTTGAGCTTTCTCAGTGCAGAACTAAAAAATGGACCCTCTTGATTTCACTCTGCTGTTGCAATGAATTCCTTTAAACTTAGTGGAGTTGCTTTTACGGAAATGTGGATGTGAAAGTATTTGTCAGATGAAGGTATTAATTGACAGTAAAATGTATTTATTTTGCTGATTTTAGTTTTACATTAAGGCATCCCCCTCCACAGTGGTTGCATTACTAAAAAATCCAGTAGAAGATGCTTTTCTGTTGACTCTGATCTGAGTGGAAGAGTTGTTGTGAACCTCCGAAGTCTGCAGACCTTCTAATTGATCAATTTGTTTTGCAGGGTGAGATGGGTGAGAAAGGACCGGATGGCGTTGCTGGTCTGCCTGGTGAAAAGGTATGTTCATGTATGTTGACACGTGATTTAACTCACCAAAAGTGTTCATTAGGTCAGTGGCTTCTCTGTAATTATTTACAGAAATTGGAGGATACAACACTTCTGTTAGAAAATTAATTTCTTACCTGCACTGCTGTGTTTTTGTAGCACACTGAAAAAGCTGTTCAGATCAACAGTATTGTCTGCAGATGTACTTATTTGGTGGGGTTTTTCTCCAAGAAGTGGGGCTTATACACAGAGCTAAAGGAAGCCATTTTTTCCACCTTGTGGTCGGCAAGCATAGAAAAGGGCTCTTGTGCCCTCAACAGTCTGCTTGGTAGAGCTTGAGATAAACACCACTGATTTCTTAATCAAAGATTTGGAATAGCCATGGCTAGGAAGGCATCTCAGCCTACCAGTGTCTTCAAGGACAAGTTTCACTTAGTTTCAGAATGTTAGTGTGCACATTGAGACAGTTGGATGCACTTACTTGGTTCAGTGCTACTTACCTGTATTAGAGGAAGTCTATAAGTCTAATATCTAGCATCTTCAATATGGCGACAGCTCTCATAACACTGGGGAAACATCTTGTTGTCATCAGATTTAAAATCTGTGGTTTTACAGGATATAAAATTATGAAACTGTCTTTTTACTTACTATTTCTGTCTCAAATTGTTAAAAATGTCTCATTTGTTAAAAATGGGAGGTAGATGTATAACGTTACCAAAGTTATGGGTTAACATCAGCAGCAAACACCTTGATTTTAAGTTACATGACAGAAAAATGGAGAACAGGCTGCAAAGATGTTCAAAGGACTTTGCAACATTGAAGGACTGAATTGTCAAGTGGTATGTAAAACTCAGAAAGCAATAGTCAAGTGATGCAGATGAAGAGGAAAACAAAGGAAGCATTATGCATTTCATGCCAGACTCTGGACAAGCTATTACTATTCAGGAAAGTGATCCTGGAATTACAGATCAAGGAAAACAGGGACTCACTGTTTAGTACTAGTCAAATAAACAAACAGTATTTAGGAATTACTAGGAAGAGAATAGGGAACAAAACAAAAGCATTTTAATGTCACCATTTTTAATGAATCCATATTACATTGCAACTTGAATGATGTGTACAGTTCTGCTTCTCACATCTCAGTGTGAATCTAATAAAACCAGAAAAGATTCAGAGATGTCAAGAGTGATCAAGAGCACTGGGCATCTTCCAATTAAGGTGTGACAATGTGGACTTCAATCTGACAAAGGCACAAGTAAGAAAAAACATGACATGTTCTGTTCTCTGTACCGTCCTGAATGGAGCAGAAAAGATTTATAGGGATATATATCTTTATTTATTTATTTATTTATTTTATTCTTCAGTGTGTGAATTAGAGCATCAAACCTATCCGATAGCAAGTTCAAAAAGGATAGAAAGGGCTCTTTCTTCCTATTACAATATTACAGCTTGAACACTGCCCCAGGACTTGAAAAGTCTGAAAATGTATTAGAAAATTAATGGAGTAGAAATTCATGGCGTGTATCAATCTGCTTGTCTGAAAGTCCTTGAACTGCAAGAGGCTGGAGTCTGGGAAAGCCACTGGAGAAGTCTTTATGGCTGCCCTGTTGTTATATTTTTCTGTAGACATCTATTGTTGCCAAATTGTAGTGCTATAATTGGCTGGAGAAACCTTTGATTTGATCCAGATAGACAGTGTTTTACTTTGCTGTGCTCCTAGATGTGAATTAATGGAAAGAGTTATTGTAAAGCATTGTAGATTGAGATTGACCTAGAATGAAGCTATGTTTTCCCTTGGCTCTTTCTGTAGCTCCTACTCTGATGTTATCTTGCTTTAATCTTACCAGGCTACGTTGCTTTTCCAGTCCAAGTTATTATTATTACAGTTTCCATGGTTAATATTGTTTGGGTTTTTTTGCTAAGCGCCTTGCAAATTCATTGTCAGGCCAAATCCCAAAGCTCCTGTTAGTTTAGATGAAGCTCAACAGTCAGATCATATTTAATATCAAGACGTTGTACTTTTTCTGAACATTACAACTCTTTTAATTCAGCCTGTATAAAATACCATCGTTGCAAATTAAAAATGTACTACCATGAAATATGAAGCTGTCAAATCTGAAAACTTTTAAAATAAAAAAAGAAAGCCAAGTATTTTTTACATGCATAGCTAGATGAAGAAACTGAAATCCAGCTACCCAGCTTCTGCTAGCCCAAGTTGTCATGTCTATACAGAGCAGTACAGTGCACAGTATGTGCTGTGCTGCATTGCCTCCTTTCTGGAGCTAGAATGAACATTTTCCTCGTGTTGTGAAAGGAGTTAACATGCTGTGTCTGTCAGATGGTGCATCAAGAACTATATCAATTTGAAGAGTCTTTTACTTTTGTGCTCCTTTAAATGTGGTGTTCTGGATGCTAACACTGTACATAGACAATGTTAAAGACAACAAAGTGGAGGAGCAGCACCAAGCCTGTCTGAGTTCAAGAAGCATTTGAACAACACCCTCAGGCACATGGTGGGATTCCTGGGGTGTTCAGTGTGGGGCCAGGAATCGGACTTGAAGATCCTGATGAGTCCCTAGCATACTCTATGATAAAAATACTCTCAAGCACTGTTGTTTGCAAAGGCATCTCCTGCATTTCAGGATGTTGAGGTGCAGGCTGTGCAGTGCTGGGAGAGCATTCTGAGGAGCTACTGCTCTTTTATTGTCCTCTTAAAGCCTTCAACATGTTATCTATTGTTGGAGATGTTAAATTGCTTGGCGTGGCTATTCTTATGTTTTTGCAGTGTGTATTTCTGAGCTTTGAACAGATGTGCCCCTGAACCACTAGTTAGAAACAGGAAGAAGGAAAAAGAAATTATAATATTTTTTAAATGTAAATGAAGTTTGAGGCACTCTTGCTAATACACCCAAAACTTATTCTCTGCGTTACTCCTTTGCTTATAGTTCATTCCCTGGGGAAAGGTTCAGAGAATAAATATGCAATGGGTTTTACTCACGTTGTTATGTGCAAGCAAAAATATAAATTCATTTGACCTATTTTAGATGTTTACCTTAGGATGAGATAAACTTGGCTGTTGGATGTCCTGTTTCTTTAGACTGATTATCTCAAACAGACCTGATGTAGTAAAAAACTAAACTTAGAGTAATACTGTGCAATGGACTTTATTACTTGAGAGAATCTTAAGGCAAATCTCCCAAAACAGTGCTTGATGCTCATATACTTAATTTTCAGGATCTGGGTAAATGGTGAGATGTCTGTAAGGCTTCATATATGGCCTTGACTTTCAAGGATCTTAAGTGTGAAAATTGTTCAGTCTTCAAATGTGACGCTTGGCCTTCTGTCACTTTTAAGACATACTGTCACTGACAACATAATTCTGCATTCCCTAAATGCTGCAGTGGTTTTGTGACAATCTGCTGGCCAATAGGTGCGCAAGTAAGTGGTGTAGACTCCTAAGGGGCTCTTGCCAATTAAGAGGCTGGATCTGCTGAAGGTAAAGCAGAGAACATAGTTTAAGGCTTGATGACTCTAGGGTAATATGAGATTAGCCTTAACACTGTAAAGAAAACAGAGGAATATTCTGGCCATAATTCTACAGTTTTGTGGAGTTTTCTGATGCATTCTTGTAAGCTGCCAAAGTAAAAAAGTGAGGTTGTCTCAAAAAGTGCCTGTTGTCTCTTCTGTCTTCAGGTTAAAAGCAGTCGATGTGATGGTGCTTATGATGTATCTAGAGAGTTAAGAATCTACTGCAGATCCTGTGGAGCCCTGCTTCAGGCCCCCAAAGCCACAGTGTAATAGATAATCAGCATCATTACATATGTTACTGTCAGCTTCATGTCCACCTACCTAGTTCCTTCATCCCCATCCTTTTTCAGGCAACTGTCTTAAGAGATTTTTCTTTTAAATAATAAAACCTACTTGAGGCAAAAGGACAAATTCTTGAGATTATCAGAGGAGATAGTTCTGAGGTATTTGTTTATAATTATAAAATAAGAGGGTAGTAGTCTTCCCTTGGAGGGAGACTTGCTGCCTTTGTAGGCTATCAGAAGAAATGGAATACTGTGGCATGATCTCTTTCCTGTAATCAGGACTGATTTGTAGCTCAGCCTTCTGGGGACACTTCTTCAAGGTATCTGTCAAACCATGATACAAGAACAACTGGAAATTGTGATTAATCAGAATCCCTAAGTGTGTGAGACCTTATACTCTGTCCTTCTAGCGATGTTCGGCGAAGTCTGTGAGAACAGAAGAAATGTGTTGAAGGAAGCACTGTGTTAGCCTCCTTTTTGGTGATTAGCAAGTGAAATTGCCTCTGGATACACTTCTGAAGCCATTTAGTATAACTGGATTGCAGCCAGAGTGCTGGTTATGGCATGAGAAATTAAATCTGTCCCTGAAGTTGAGGTTTGAGGTGACTGGACTGCTTTAAGGTATATTATGACAGTCACCTATCTGTTGCAGATCAGGCTTCACAAGTTAACCAATCCTGATCTAGCAATTAGACTCATTATGGCAACAAGAACTGATTGCTCAGCCATTAAGAATGGTCTTCACCTCCCACTGCCATGTGCAGGGTCACATCACTGGCATAACCTGAGCAAGGTCAATACAGCGCTGTAAAGTATTTCTATTTTTAAAAGTGTAATTATTTTCCTTGTGTTCCTGTACTACTGAAATGGTGAGACAATGTTCCTGATGGTGAGGCCCACAGGCTTCTCCCAGTTGAAGTTGTAATATTATATTACATCCACACAGGTTGTGTGTGTGCAGGTCATAGCACCCACTGGGGGACTGTTACAGATGGTCAGTTTCCCTGGCATGTGTTTTGTGTGGGGACTCTGCGCAAAGCATAGCGTGTGATGGCTCCTTCCTGTACTTAAAGGGGACTTAGAAGAGAGAGCACTACCTTTTACAGGGACAGATAATGATAGGACAAGGGGGAATGGTTTTAAACTGAAATATGACAGTTTTAGATAACTTCCTTTAGATGCTAGGAAGAAATTCTTTGCTCAGAGGGTGGTGAGGCACTGGGCTAGGTTACCCAGAGAAGCTGTGAATGCCCCATTCCTGGAAGTGTTCAATGGCAGATTCCATGGAGTCCTGAGCAACCTGGTCCAATGGGTGGCATCCCTGCCCATGGCAAAGGGGTAGGAACTAGATGATCTTCAAGATCTGTTTCAGCACAAGTCTTTCTGTAATTCTATGATCTTCCTTTCATGGTGTATTTCCAGGTACATCCAAGCACCTGAGAGGAGGTTGTAGTGAGTGTGGATTTCTTCTCCCAGGTAACAAATGATAGGATAATAGGAAAAGGCCTCAAGTTGCACCAGGGGAGGTTTAGATGGTGTATTAGGAAAAACTTCTTTAGCGAAAGGTTGATCAGGCATTGGAATAGGCTGTCCAGGGAAGTGGTTTGAGTCAATATCTCTTGAAGTGTTCAAAAAATGTGGCATTTGGTGATATGGTTGAGTGGTGAAGCTGGCAGTTAGGTTAATGGTTGGAATTGATCCTAGAGGTCTTCTCCAACATTAACGATCCTATAGCTTATGTGTGTTATGAGTCCTGCTAGCCAGAAAGACCTTATGCTTCTGAGAATGTGCTGATGGCAGTAAAGCTCAAAGGACTCAGGCTGAGGAAGGTGAGTTATTTGCTCTGTTCTTGGCCTTTCCATATTTTTCTAATTTTTTTCTATTATGAAAATATTTTTTCTTCTTTATCAGTGAGTACATTCTGAAAAATAAAACTGATGTAGGCAGAAAGGTAATTCAGGAAATTCAGAACATTTACCAAATTAAAATGGGTTTGTCAATTCCCCTTTATCCAAACTTCTATAGTAGTTGCTTTCTTAGGATTCATAGTATACAATTCACAGTGGTAGAGACTGTGTTTGTGTTTCTTAAGCTACATTTTGTGAAATACTTGTGACAACATTCACTTTGAGTATTTGAATTTCAAATGGCTTTACTATTTTAGTTTTTTGCACTAGTTTTTGCAATCTAGATTATGAACAGTATTCCCAAAATATTAAATATATTGAGTAGGGTTTTAAAATAGTTGATCTTGCATGTAAGCTTGAAGCAATGAGATATTCTATATGCTGTGCATTTGCTACTGCACTCTATAGATGCTCCTGCAGTATATTAATAAAATAGTTTAGACTGAAAAGAGAAATAATTATGTAAATCAAAAAATATTTACTGTGACACAACTTAGATTTATATTCAAAATCAGACCAGAGAAAAAACTAAGTGTACATTTCAAGAGTTCTAGCAACTGTATGAGTGCTATTTGTACTTTGAATCATGAAAACGAGATTTACATGAAATGAGGTTTATGTGAAACAGTTCAGCAGGTATCTGTAAAAGGGTTAGTCCTGCTTTTTTTCAAGCGCATATATTTGAGATGATGACCCAACAAAATGTACATATTTTGTGAGCTAGAAGATAATAGCACTAGAGTAAATAATGCTGCTTGTAACAGTGTTTTTCTCAATTTAACTGTGTCCTTTAGTTATCAGGAACTTCAGTGTTCTCAAGTCCAGTATCACTGTGCTGTCTTCAGTTTTAACTGATCTGGAAACCAATCACTGATGATTTCATTTTTGGTGAATTTGATTATCCATTTGGAATAGGGTTCTCTTTATATTTGCTACAGGTAAGGAAATGATTAGTAAAAGGCTACCCAAAATGTGATACAGACGCCAATCATGGTATGAATGCTACATCAAAACAGCATGATGACACTTCCTGAATGGGACACTTTGGATTTCCTGGTGAGAAGAGCTCTGCTTTCCCTTAGTGGTACCTGAGAAAATGAGTTTGAAAACTGCTGCATTAGATGATTATTTTTTTAAGAAGTAATTTAAGCTCAATATAAAACATGGCTTAGGAATGTCCAGTGCTTTGTTTTCTAATATTATTTTATTTTTATGCGTGAATTTAAAATTTTGAAAAAAAAAGAAAATTTCATGGTAGTGTAGCATGTGACTTCAAATTGGTTTCAGAGATGTTTTCAATACCCATCTCTGTACAGAGTTACTGCAGGGTCAGGGCTTCGGGGCCAGCTATGTCATGAAATCCACAACCGGAAACTTGTTAAATGTACATCCAAACCAAAATATGTCATCGTGAAGATCCTTGTGACCATTGACTTGCTTTCCCCATTGCTCCAGCTAGACCATGGAAACTCTAGAACTTTCCAGGTCATATTTGACTTTGCAGAAGAGCCATGGATATATGGCCTGTAATGCCAGTTTAGCATATGCTTCTGGAGCATTAATCACTCATGTAAATGTACAAATCTGAGGAGACATTGGTGCTGAGCTTACAGTAATGCAGTCTTTTCCTTGCAGCTGTCTGGAAAGATCTCTGGACATATTGCCTTCCACATTTCATGTCCTGTGCAGATCCTTGACAGGGATCAGGATATTTCCGAAGTAGCTCATCAGCGTCTTTGAGAAAACTTCCAAAATGCATGTGGAGCACTGGATAGGTACTGCTTAAAGCCATCTCACTCAGTTTGTCTGTCTTTTATTCAGTGCCATCCAATTTATGAGCTCCCATCACTGCTAATCAGTTATATTTCAATATTCTTAGATCATGTATGGACATAACTTGTGTTAGTTATATAACTTTTGAAATATCTTTGTGCTGCTTTGCTCTGGAGTCTCTAACAGAAACAAAAAAATATAATCAGTAACATAGGAGAAATATTTGACATAAGAAATATTTTCAAAGTAGGAGAGTGGTGAGCTATAAGAATGTAAAGCTGAAACAACATTCCAACAGGAAATAGACTGCAAGTTTTTAAAATGTAGGGTTTTTTGGGTAACAATTAAATGGATTAGAGTAAAAAAAAAAAAAAAGACAATGGTGGTCCAGTTGGAAACTTTATTACCACCAAGTTTAAAACCTTGAGCTTGAGAATTGTTGGCGATGGTAAATCAGGCAGTTGAATGCCATCTATTGCAACAACTAATTTTCTACAAGTTTTCTATTCTTTTTGTGTTTTCAGTAATATCTTAGTGTATAATTAATGTACATCTGTTTTCAAGATATGGATCCATATGAAAATAGTAGGTCTCAATAGATTTGTGATGCATAAATATGCTTAAAAATAAAATAAATTATCGTACTTGGAAAATACACTTTATACCATTACGTTTTCCAAAACTTGTTTCATTGCCTCAGCATATATAGTTCTTGCTTTCTTGCTCTTGCTCTCTCCTTAGCATTACAAGAAAGTGTTTTGAATAGCCTTTGATCATAAATTTGATTCCAGAGAGCTGTCTGCTGTGCTGACTTATTTTTGCCTTATTAGGTGATTTTTGCAGTTCACAACTCCAGGAACTGTTGAGCTCCCTGGTTTTTCAATTCCTGAGCTAAACAACAGCAGTTCAGTTCAGTTCTCGGCAGAAAGCTCTGTGGAATCAAATTACCTGACATGCAGTGAGACTGCCTGGGTGTTATTTCCATTCTGGAGGGAATGGTGCTGGTGATTGCTGTAGGTGTTGGTGAGCAGAGACTTCATTTTTTAATTAAAGAATCATTGCTTTTTGAGGAAAAAGAACATACGCTTCAGTCCCATCTGAGGAAAGCTATGGCATTGTCTTCTGTGCTCTCATGGGTTCCCTCAAAATCAGATTAGTATGTCTCAATAGAACAAAAGTACAAATGTGTTTTTGGAGCCAGACATTACTTCTTGTATTGCTTGGCATCAAAGCCGTGGTCTCCTCCAGGCAAGTGACACTGGCGAGATAAGAGTGGGAGGTATCTGTGCCCTCTGGTATTTGCATTGGAACCGTAATGAAAACCAGCAGGACACGGCTGCTCGTAGGGCCTGGAGTGCAGCAGCCGCCTTTGTGATGGGATGTGAGGTGTGGCCAAAGCCACCAAAGGTCACCGTTCATTTTAGAGGGGTCTGGGGTGCTGGGAGCAAAGCAGAGCATGGCACACTGCCATGCAGGGCAGGCCTTTGTTAGCCTGTTATGTAACGTGGAAGTAAAACATAATGCGCTGGTTAAATAATGCACTCATTAAATGCAGCTCTTTGTTCCTTAATCAGAGAGTCATGAATACTCTAGCTGTGAGTCTGCCTCGCTCTGGGATTCTTAACTGTGTTTGAAAAGCCTCAGTCAGGACCTTATAGAGCTTGAAAGGGCGGGGGGAGGCTTGAGGGTTCTTCTTCAATTGTTCATAAATTGTATTTATTGTATTCTTTCTGGAAGGTTTCTGTGGCACATAGATTTTAGTCTTGTATTTTTTTTTCCCTTCATTTGTGAGGGCTAGAGACTGTAGGTTTTGAAACTGATATTCTGAACTTTCCACATCTCATCAGAATGAACAGGTTTAAGAAAAATACCCATTATTGCGCTGTAAAAGTTGGCAGCAGTGTGTTGCAGGAAATGGACTAATTGGGGAGGAAGGAACTTTCTCACTGTACAGCTGCATTGTACAACTTGTCTGACACATTTTGCTGAGTTTTGCTGGTCTTCTTTTGAGGCACTAGGTATTGAACTTCACAGAACAGTAGATTTTTGGATCCAATGAGTCAATGACCTATATTAGGAAAATTATGGATAACTTATGTTATTGTTTTTCATTTATATTATATATAAGAGTAATTTCTCCCTAGATAGGAATTCCTATTATGAGTACCACATTAGGTATTTTTTTTTAAAAATTCTTAGTTTCATATAGTAGAAAATTTATACGTAGTACAAATTACATAGAGGTTATAGAATATACTTTTGGCTGCTGTGACTTGTGGCCTGTTAGCTCTCCTTTGCCCTTTTTTTAGTGGGTGAGTTGTATTATTAATATTTAAGTAAGTGCAGCTCAGATGTGCATTTTTAATATTAATGAATAGTTTTCTTCCATCCAAGCCCCCTAAAATTATAATACAGGTTTTATATCCCCAATCCAATATAAATTGCTTTTAAAAATGCTTAGTTACCATATTGCTGGAAATGAAACCTCCATTTTATTAATATAGTAAAATCATTCATAGGTATTGCAAACCAAAATATATTTTTATTTTTTTTTAGTTCTCACTGCTAGCCAGTATTTATAAACACCTAAGATCCATCCTGCATGTTTCAAGTCTGAACCGATTAAATCAATGTGACACGCTGAGGCTGGGCCAAGTCTTGTCTAATCAGCAGTCAGCACTGTTGCTCTGGCATGAGGCTCCCAAAAATAGAAACACAAGAAGTCAAACAAGTAAGTGGAAGGGCACTAGAAGAAAAAGTGCTGCTAATTCCACTGTTGACTTTCTGTCTAATGGATTCTTGTTCCCAGGCCACACTAAGTAAAGCAACTGGCGCGGGTGTGTTCCTGCAGATGGCTCAGCAGTGACACACGTGGCCCAGCTGGGTGACAGGTGTTTGATTTGTGTTTTACAAGTACTTCACACAAGACAGCTTTTTTTTTCCAGATACCAAGATGTTAGTCAGTTAATGCTTTTTCTTCAGAGTTAATAGCTCTTTCACTATGCTCCCTTTCTCTTGTGAATGACAGTTCTTCGGATTGCCCCATACAGATGAAAATAACATGATTTTAATTTGAAATAAAATACTAAACAGGAGCAATTAATTAATAATTAACTTCAATAGTTGTAACCTGTTACCTTTACACATGGAAGATGCACAGCATATAATTTGTAGCTATTGATAATAATATCTGAAGAAAAAATTATTTAGGTATCCACTTCACAGAATGAAAATTCATTTAAAAAGTGTGCATGGAAAGAGAACACCAGATTTCTGGGCAGTGGCCATTATACTTTGTGTTAGTGAGTCTTCCCATAACATGACAAGGTTTTGGGACTTTCTCAGACGGTGTAGCACAAACCTGGAGTAAGAGAAATTCCCTGCCCAGTGGAGCATACAGTATTGACAGAGATGCACCCAAGGCCATGAGGGAGGAGCAAAGGTGGGAAACTGTTTAACAGATGGGAATTATGTACAATGGGTACAATGGTATTCCTCAATGAATTTTTGAATCTTTGTTGTAAGCTGAATTACAGCACAGTGCAAAATTGGAGAGAGATTGTCTCAATGGCAGTCTGGGGAGGGAAGGGATTGGTTTTGTTTTAATGAGTAGAAGACATTATGATCTTCATAGCATTTGTTAGTGCCATGATAGCAATTCTGATAGCAAAGGCAGCAATGAAAATAGAAGAGTGGCAGGATGAATTTACCAATCATCTTTGATTAATGGGAACCTAAGCAGGCAGGGTGTGTAATGTAAGAGTGACTGTGGCCAGTTTGTCTTCTCCACCCCATTTCTCCATACTTTGGTCTGAACATTTTTGGCTTCTGGTATCCAGTCCATGAGCTGGCAAAGGTAAGACTTCTGGATCCATTAATGAAAATGCGTGAGTTTGCAGTGACAGGGTTATAATGTCAGTGTTGTCAAATAGCCAGAAGCAATACCACCCTCTAGAATACACTGTACTGGCAGTACTTCTGCTGAACCACAGAAGAATGAGAAAGGAATGCAGCTGGAGAAATGAGTGTTAGAATATTGTTGATTCTCTAAATAAACATTAGGTTTTAGTGAGAGGATGGTTAAAAACTCATGCAAAAAGCCTGTGTCCCTCAGATAGTGGATGAGCTGCTTTCTGTCAGGCATCACAGGTGTGGTATGCAGAGTAGGCTGATAAGCCTTAAAGAGGTTAAGAAAAGGCCTGAAAGAGAAAACTGTAACCCTGTTAGGCTGAGATGTCATCACTACCCACGGAGGTGCTCAGAATGTATAGAAATAGAGACAACTTTAGGGAGCAGATCCAGGGCTCCTGTGCTGACAGTAGATCGGCTGATCCCAGATTCTCAGGTTAGTCTAGGTGAGTTGGAGTACTCGATATGTGGTTGGTATATCCTCTTAATCTGTCTCCAAAACACAGTCAATGTCAAAAAGACCTGTTTTGGAAGTGAGGAGAGACGCTTCTTGGGAAAGCCTTAAAAATCCATGTATAAGTGGAGACTGGGACACTGTACCTTGAACTCCTTTATTTATTAGTAGTTGAAAAGAGGTTTGTAGCTACAAGCACACCAACAATATGGCGTTTCAGAAAAAGTACTGATATGAGTTAGTTGTTAGATTAGAAATTTCAGTCTATATGCAGTTCTATTTATTTCTGATTCACTCTAAATGCTTACTTTTTCTACTGCTTTTTTTGCATTTCATATCTGTGTGGTTAAACATTGAAATTCACATTTAATGGTCTGTGGGACAGATTTTTTTTTAGTGTAAACTTACATTTGTAGCAGCTAAGAATTTGCCTCCTGAATCTTTAGATTATGGAAATGGATAGTGATGATGATGATGCTAATACTCTAATAAATAGCCTCTGAGATATAGGAGGCTGACTAATGCTGATTACATTCCTAATATAAACCTCAACTATTATGTTGAGTATAATAGTCATAATATACATTATTTTTTTAAAGACGTCAGCAATATGTTCATATTGAATAATGCTTTTTAACCTATATTTAACATTATTGCATTTCAAATATTATTTGAACAAGGCCAATTAGATTAATTTCCAGTTCTGTTGAAACTTTAATAGGATTTAGATTTGCTTTAACACCATATTATGGTTGGATTAGCAATAAATTAATAGATGGTGTGTAGGTCAGGCAATTTTCCTTTTGACAGATCTGCTGTAAGGGAAAAAACATAGTTGCAATAAACTACCAGTTGTCCATGAGTATAAGGTCACTTCAAACTTTTTTCTAGTGTATTGCTTCAGATAATGAAAATATCCAACTGGCCAGACTTAATTTTCTGAACTGCTCATCTATAAGACCTTATAAACCTTCAAGAACTGTTTTCAGCCAGAGGCCTATTTGCTTATTCTCTCTACTCTGCAGGAATTGTTCTTGTGGATTTTGTTTGCATTTTTTTCATGTTCTGTGTGTGATGTTGTAGGTCAACTGAACTGGATTGTTCTCAACCCATGTTTAATTTGTGTCTGCATTGCATTTTTAAGTTGTTACCTCTTCAAGGACATGCAGTAGCAGTGAATATCACTTGTATTTGCCACATGCAGAAAGAAGACCTACTGATAGTAGAGGCTCTGCTTCTGCTGATACTTTTTTGATGGCACAGAAACGAGTCCTTGACATATGTTCCAAAGAATTCAGTCAGTTTATTACCAAGGGAAAGAGGGGGGAAAAAAAAGGCTGTATACCTGCCCTTAGTTGTGCATGACAGTAAATGGAGTGATCCTTTCATCTTTGGTTTTTCAGAATAACTTCTATGATTTCTTCTGTTGGGTGGAAATAATTTGCGGGAGGAAAATATAGGAACAAACTTTTTACTTATGCACTTTATGTGCATTTTATGTATTTTAACATAGATATGCTTTATGTGTTTGAATATGGATATTGTGTGAGTTGTGTGCTTTTTAATACATGCTAATAGCAAAACAGGAAACAAGGCCAACTAAGGAGTGCAGCCTGGAGTAAGGAGCCCAGTGGCCATGTCTGATGCTCTGAGCTGCCTCCCACTGCTGATTCTTTAGTCTGAATACAAAGCACCAAAACATAGACTTTCAAGTGCTGTTTAATATGGAGTGTAGTAACATCTAATCTAATCCTGAATGGATATGGCAAGTGAGTCTTGTCCCAAAGATGAGTAATGGGACAGGATAGGAATGAGGAAAAATTGGTGCCTCCTGAACTCAGTCTATGTTATAATACACAAATAAGATCAGTGGGGTTATTATCATTTGCCTTTCTCTTGAGCAGTTACCTAACATGAGTCCTCTAACCTGCCCTGACCCCCTTGGCCAAACCATGTTGTGTCTGCTCCCCTGGAGCTGCTGTGGAAGCAGGACAGAGCAATGGGAATGAACTATTTACCTGTCACAAGCCCTTCTTCATCAGGTTATTTTAAGGGAGGATCTTAATCTTGCTCACATGGATCAAGTTTGCACCAAGGAATATCACTGAGCAAGTACTCAGGAAGTGCTGGTAGCTCAGCAGTAACCAAGAGGGAATGAAAGGCTTGGCAGATGCAGTGAAGCCAAAATGTCACAATGTTCAGAAGAAACTTCTTGTCATGACTAATCCAGGAAATTCATGGTGCAAGTTTTAATAAGTATCTTCTGAACATATTTTTATGTAACTAATATTCTATCAGGTGATCCTAACCATTAACATGAGCCTGTTTAAAGAAACAAGGAAATATTCCAGTAGGCTAAGAACAGTGTCATATAATGGACTGTAATTGGTGTGGGGTTTTCATCTCTTCAAGGGGCAAAGCTCTGCCCCTGCTGGTGGCTCTGCACTAGCTGGGTACGTGCTCCATGGGGGAGGATGCTGCTCAGGCCCACTGACAGTACATTGTTGAACATTCCGCTCCATTTCTGCAATGCTAAAAATAGTTGTCCTCATTTTAAAACACCAGGCTATTAGATTATTCCAAGGGTCTGGCATACTAAGACTAATGGAAGGCACATATCCATAAATTATCAAAACATTAAGTAGTGTTTGACCATGCTGATTTTGCTTCTATTAAGATGAGTTTCCTTGCTAGTAACCCCAGAGTAACAAGCTATTTTGTAAATCAAGCTACTGGCAATGCCCCAGTAAATTTAAATATAAAAATGTTTGGTTTTCATATTGAGAATGGAGAAGCATCTGACTGCTTCTTGGTGGCTTTGTTTTTTTGTTTTTTTAATTTTGCAGAATCATGTCTGAAAAATGCTAAAAGTATTTTACAGTAATTGTTTCTCTTTCCCAGCCTTGAAGAGAATCTCATGAAGTTCCAAAATGTTTGCCATTATAAATCTTGTTAGTGCTTAAAATAGTCCAAATAGCAAAGCGCATTCCAAGGGATTGATAAAAGTTTCTTTCATCCCTTGTTTTTGGTTCCTTTTCTTTTTTCTTCTTCTTTTTTTTTTTTTTTTTTTGTGTGTGTGTGTGTGTTTAGACAATGTGATTCTTAATTCATTTTTTGTCACCATATTGTTTGACAGTACAGGTAACAATGCCCTTGATAAAGTTCATGTATGTTAACTTGTATGTTAAGATAGCCTCTCCTTTTATTATTTTGATTTTTTTTTACTGTGTAAGGCCTTTATTTAGGGAGGGGAAATAGCTAAATGTGGATCTCAATATATAAAAACTGATGTAAATGCATTGTACGAAGGTTAAGTACACAGACACAAAGCATCTTACTCTGCCTTCAAAACTCTTAGGTATAGACCAAGTCTCTAATAATATAAGGTGTTGCAATGCAATTGCAACCTGAAAAATCAATAAATTATAACTATATTAAGGACCATGTTTATAAACACACTGCATATTTCCAAAATAGTTAAAGCAATCACAACATTAATAATTTTAGATTTAATAAGAATCAATACTGTTGACATTGATGTAGGAATGTATTTTTGCATTGTTGTGTTGAAGAAATAATGATTTGTAGAACACTGATTAAACAATGCAAGACAAAAGACCTGTGGCTTGTCTCCACAAAAAAACCTGTGACTTTTGGGGGTGTTTTTCTAGTTTACAATGATCCAATATAGCAGGGAAGATTAAATGTTATTATCTGGTAACAGACTATGAAGAATTTTTCACGATCCATCCTGTAAATCTAGAGAAAATGAGCAGCTAAGGATTACTTGTAATGATTCATTAGAATTTTTCCCCAGTACACTACCATGTATTGTTACCGAGGGGAGCTGGAAAGAAGATGTTGGAAACTGTGCCATGAGTGGAGTTACAAAAATGCCATTTTAAGCTATTTTAAGACGTATTTTAATTGTTGTATGTCATGAGGGCTTTGTATTTATTTGCTTAATTATTTGTATCATTTTGATGAATAATCATTCTTTTATTGGCTCTTTCTGATTTTAAGAGAGACTGGAGCTTTTCCTTTGTCTCTGTTCTTTTTGTGTCTGTGAGGCATTTGTCTCCTGCTTGGCTTGGAATCAAACAAGTGAACTTTCAAAACTTTCTTTTATTGCTGAACTCTGTCTTGGACAGAAAACTCAGCTGGGTGGTGCGCAAGTTATTAGGGCCAACTTCTGTCAAGGACATGAGATCCATGAATGGAATGGAGAAAGCTTTTCATTTTAGATTCTTATAACAAGTCTTCTAAGCTCCTATTTGAAGTCATATGAGCTCAGATGAATTCTACCAGAATTTAGCTCAGTAACTGTAGTCTAATTATGACAAAAATTAATGTACTTCATGGTGGTATATTTCATGAGTCTGTAAATGGAGGGTGGTTCTTAGTTCTTAGCCTTGAGTGGCAGAGCTGGGTTCTCACTAGGTCTGTAATTATTTAATACACTTCGCTAAGCAGGAATAGAAAAGGAAATTACTGCAATATTTAATATTTTAATTCTAAATGAGATATTATTAGGCTTTTAACTATACCTTTTCCTTTTAAAGCTTTATATTAAATGCAGAATCTAATTGTCTGCATCTCTGAACTCAGAGTTCTTAATTTATTTTTTTCTTTTGTTCAAATACTCCTCATTCAAATATTGAAGATGAAGTTTACTGTGTTACTCAGCTTGAATAGTTACCTTTTAAAAACATTTTTGGTTAACAATGTGTTTGGTTTTACTTACATTCAGTTTCTGAGTCTAACTTTTAAGCATCTGGTTCCCTGAATAGAATTTGCAAACTCAAATCAGATCCTTAATTTTCATGGGCTTTGTAAGGAGAAAGTCATTTGGGAGCCAGGGGTGAGAGTCAAGGGTGCAGATGACTTACTTTTCTCTCTGTTTTAAAACATGGGTTAAAGGACACAGTAAATTAACAGCATATACAGAACTGTCACTTGGGAAGTAGGACAAGCCTGCCTGGTTGCAAAGGATCAAGATTTGCATTTCTTCCTGCTGAATGAGTTGGGCACTTGGAGATGAAGGAAAGATCTGAAAGGCCCCTTTGAGCAGAGCCTGGAAAGCAGCAGTCAGGCTCGTACCTACAGCTCCCTGTCGGAGCTATGGTTTAAGGTAGATCCCTGAGAGCTCAAGTGCCTCATAGGGTCTGGGGAGAGAGTGGAAGCTGTGGTACACTTGTTGGGATTTTGGGTACTTGGGTAGTATGCAAATGTCTTCTGGAGAGTCTTCTTCTGAATAGGGCCTGAAAAAAAGATTTAGAAAGCTTTTCATGTGATCAAAATGCTCTATTTTTTTTTTTGTTGTCCAGTTGTCTGAAGCAGCCTACAACTATATCTGCTGCAGAATTGTATAACCTGTAATTGTCAATGGCCTATTGTTTTGAAAGTGAAAAGTGCATTAACCAAATACAAGTTAACAGACATAAATAACCCTAGGAATGAATTCAGCTACTCCTTAGAAAAGGAGTGAGAAGCAATACATGTCCAGATGCCTTTTTCTCTTAGTTTAGCTCAGTCATGAGTTAGGTGTGTGAAATGATGGCTGTGCACACTTTGTTTCAGGGGGAAGCTAGCTTAGTAGGTGCTCCTGGCAAACCCCATCTTACTGGTTCCAAGGTAAAAGAGAAACCAAAGAAATACCCAAACAAAAATTTAGTTCTAACCGTTTGCAGTCTCAACATCCCCTTTTCCAGCTGTCCAGTATCTACAGAAATTGTACTTACATGTCCAGTTTCTGAGTTACATAATGAGACAGGAACTTTGCTATTGGCTTCTCTTTCAAAAAAGAACATGTGGTGCTGTGGTACAAATCTGCCCAGCAGTATTATTTTGCATTAAGAGCCGTTGCCTAAGTCTTCAAACTGTACAGGTCTTTCCAAGTACAAGATTGCAGATTCAAAAATTTGAAATTTGACAGTCTTGAGATCTCAGCAAAATGAGATGAGGAGCAGCACTTCTTCCACTCTTTAGTTTTAATCTTTTGCTCCTTTCAAGAAGTGGAATATTGTAGAAATATTCTACAAGGCCTTGCAAAAAGAGATATATGTATTATAGACCTTGCTGTTAATGCTTGTTAAAATTGCCTCTTTTCATGGTCAGATTTTCTGTTGATTGCAGCTGTTTTTAATGGCAAGTATTTGGAATTAAATCTTAATCTCTGTCCAGCCAATTCCTTTTAGTAAAATTGTAGGGGAAATAGTTCCTCAACAATGTTGCTTCAACAAATTAAGAGACCACACATAAAAAATCCCCAGTATTTTGTTGTTATTAAAATTTCAAGAAAATGTTCTGCAACATGACCTTGATGCAATCTGTGTACCTTTAGGGCAGATACTTCCTGTAATACAGCACAAGGGGAAGGAAGGAAGGAACTTATTTTCTGCAGATGAGGTAGCGAGCATTTTGTTCAACAGCAAGCTTACCACAGTCTATCAATTTTTACATTCAGAGCCAAGGTCTCCCTGACTTGTACTAAAGGAACATTTAAAACACTGAAAATCAGATTAGAAGTCCTGCAGTGAGTATCAAGACAAGCAATCAGTGATTGTCCATGGAAAAACTTGTGTGAAATGTTTTGCCTAAGCTAATATGAGAATTTTGCCACCGAAAGGAGAATTTAAGTCAGTCATAAATGCGTTACTTTTCAAATTTCACTTTTTTATTTCTGCATTTGAATTCTTCGAAGTAAGTTACCAGTGGCTAATACTGTTCTATTTTTTATACTGTCAAGAGGAAGTTTCCTAAACTTCTTTATCTAAAATTTGTTGACTATATTTCTTATTTTCTCTAATTTGGCTTTTTTAAAAAATTCAGATATGTGCCAAAAAATCTGGACTATTTCTGAAACTTAAGGCATTAGGTAATCACTAACATTGGTACAGGCAGAGAACTGACTGGTTGAGCAGCAGCATTGCTGAAAATGATGCGGAGGTAGACATGAGACTGAATTGTGAGCTAACAGTGTTCTCCTACTGGAATAAAATAAACCACATATTGGACTATATAATTCAAACTGCACCTAGCAGATCATGGGTAGATATTTTTTCTTTTTTGCTTTGTGGTTCTTGATATGCTGTCATGTTTGGTGCAATACTTCACCTTCAATTCCACAAGAGATGTGGAGAAACCAGAGAGGGTCCAGCAGGGAATTAGTTTATGTTCAGGGGCCTAGAAAACAAGGCATCTGAGTTTCAAGGAGGAAAATTTGTTGAGTCTGGCAAAAAGGAAGCCAAGGAGTGATTGAAACTGTTCTGCAAACCTGAGACCAGCTGGTTTATCTTCAAGGACAGCTTCCTAGAACCCCAAAACACTCCATGCTCTTACGCAGGGAGTTGAGTGAGTATGGCAGAAGGCCAGCAGGGATGCGCGAGATGCTTTTGACTGACCTCAGACAGAAAAGAAAGTAAACAGTGGAAGCAGGGGTGAGCTGGGCAGTAGGAACATAGAAACACTGCCAGAGCGGGTGGTCATGGATTTAGGAAACCAGAAACTTATCTGGAATTGAAACTAGTAAAAGAGTTTAAGGACAGCCTGAAGGGCTTCTGTTAAGTGCATCCATAGCAAAAACAAAGCTGAAGAAAATGTTGACCTGCTGCTTAATGGAGTGGGGGACATGGAAAAGGCCAACAGTATGCTTTTTTTTTTTTTTTCACCTTGTTTTTTTCCCTTATAAGTTTTGCCCTCAGGCCTCCCAGGTTACTTAAGCATGCTAGCAGAGAGTATGATAATGAACCTTTGCCCACTGAAGCAGAAGAGAGTATTAGGGAGCCCATAAGCTACTTGGATGTTTGCAAGATACCAAATATTATGCGTCCAGGGGTGCTGGGGCAGCTGGCTGAGGTCACTGCAGGGCTGCCCTCTGTCATTATCAAAAAAATATGATGACTAGGGAAGGTCACTGATGACTGGAAACAAGCAAACATCACGTCCATCTTCAAGAAGAATCCATTGAACTGCAGGCCAGTCACCCCCACCTCTGTCCCTGGAAACATTATGTGGCAAATGCTGGAAGGCATATCTGAACACAGGAAGGACTAGAAGGTGACTGTGAACAGCCAGTGTGGATTTACCAAGGACAAATCACACTGGCCAACCTGATTGCCTACTCTGATAAAATGACTGTCAGTGTGGATTAGGGGAGAGCAGTAAATGCTGTATGCCTTGATTTCAGCCAGGCTTTTGGCACAGTTTTCAGACATATAATTATACTAGAAACAGTGAGGTTCTGACTGGATAAATGGACAACAGAGTGGGTGGGAGATTGGGGTCAAAGGTGGAATGATGCTATGCAGTCTGACTGCTACCTAATGACTAGTGTCATACCCATGAGGCAATACTGGGGAAAATATTATTTAATGTCTTTATTAATAATGTGGATGATGGAGTTCTCAGCAAGTTTGTGGATGTTATCAAATATGGGGAACTAGTGAGTGCCCTGGAAGGTAGGGCAGGAAGGATATTCTCAGTATGCTGGAGAAGTGAGCTAACCCAGAATCCATCAAGTTAAGCAAAGGCAAACATGAGGTCCTGCCTCTGAGAAGGAATAGTCTCATGCCGCAATACAGGCCAGGTGCCAAACTTCCAGAAAGCAGCTCCACAAAAAGGGAGTTGGGAGTCCTGCTGGATGCCCTTGTTTTGAATAAGGCTAAAGGGATCTTGGGCTGCCTTAGCAGGTGCATGTCCAGCAGATCAGGAGTGATTGGCGAGTGCTTGTGAGACCTCATCTGGAGTTCTGCATCCACTTTGGAGCTCCCTGGAGGGGATAAAGGACAGCTCATTGGGGTGAGCTGCTAAGATGGCCAGGGCTTGGAACCCATGATGTAAGAGGGGAAGGTGAGAGAGCTGGGTTTGTTCAGCCTTAAAGTGAGATGATTTGGAAAGTGGTGGGTGGTGTGCAGACCCATTGCTGTCCGTAAGTAGTGAGTGGGTGTGGGGAAGCCAGAGTCAGACTCTTATCAGAGTATGCTGTGAAAGGATGAGAAACAATGAACACAAGCTACAAGCAGACAAATGTTGGCTCTCTCTCAGAATAATTTTCATATAATGAGTTTGGGATTGAGTAAATGGGAAAATTAAATGAAGAAAACACTTACATGAATTTGTTCTAAAAAGTGTTAGCTGTGTTGTGTGTGGGAAGAATGGGAATCACAGAACAACCCAGGCTGGAAGTGGCTTCAAAACAATTTCTGGTCCAACCTTTCATAAAAAATGGAAACTAGATGAACAGAACAGAAATCATATACATTTGTAAATTATTTGAGGAATTAGCCTCTCATATTTAGATGAGGACATGCGGAAGTTTATTTCACTAGATGCCATTTTGCACGCTTGGTCTTAGGCTTGCTTCTAAAATTGAGATGTTGATTGTATGAGCCACCCCTTTCAAAAGAAAAAAGCCAAAGTCAGCCACTGTAGCTGGGTGATGAAAAGTCCAGGACTATCTGACAATTTATTCTTCTGCACACCTCCAAAGCTTTGAATTTAATTCCCAGATGTGCAGTACACGGTCAGTACATAATACATTACTTGAAAGATTTGACAAAATGCTGCTAGAATTTTTGTAAGTTATAGCCAGCTGTTCTAGTTGAACACACTTAAACCTTAGACTTCTATTTAAGGAAATTACACTCTCTGAAGGGTGAAAGAATGTTTAGACATTGCTCTGTCTAATTTTTTTAAAGGAATTTTTAAAAACACCATAAGCTTTACTTTGGAAATTTTCCATTCTTTTTGTCTACCAATGTATAAAAATCATGTGTGTTGTACTGAGGCCATGAGACTGAATTCAGGAGACTGGCAAAGACATGCAAATCACCTCCTACTAGATGATTTGAGGGAGAATGAGAAAGTTTGGATTTTTTAATTAGGTCATTTTTGTGCTGCTTGTATATAATTTTGTCCATCTTCTGAATGTCTCACAAGACGTGCAAGTATATTTAAAAAAAAAACTCTAAAGCAGGTGTTATTCTTTTGTAATATAGACAGGCTGCAGACTGCATTTGATGAAAATTTTAACATGGTAAGATTGTACATTATGATCCTTTTCTGAGCTAAAGGTTAGGAAATTAGAGCTGGAAAGAGCATTATAACAGACCTTTTTATTGAAATACTATCAAACAAAGAATTCAATCTGCTGAAATAACCTGAGCTTGAGTTAATATTTTAAAACTCACCCCTTCTGTGAGAAACAGAAAACTTTCTTTGTTATTTGGTTTGGTTTGTTAATACTTGGGTAATCGGATATGATTACCAAAGTAAAAGAAATTAGTTTTCTTTTCATAAAACATATCTGTATATTTTTTCAATTGATCTGGGTTGGAGACCTTCACAGTTGACTAGTCATATTTAAAAATTAAAATGAAGGTATTACTAGGAATAAATGTATTAAAATTGGTTCTGCAGAAGAATAGAAGGATTGTAATAAGCTGGTCTAGGATCAATAAATAGTTGAGAATTTTTAAAGCTGAGAAAATCCCTTAGGATGAACAGAGAAATAAATTACTCCTATTAATTGACAAAACTATGGAAAGCCGTATCATTTTTTGTAGACATTTCACACCTTTTTGAATAAGAGACAATCAGCACCCAAATTATTTCATTTTTGTCTCATAATAGAAGTTCAGTGCAGTAAAATAATTTTAAGGAATACAACTACTTGAACAATGTTTATGTTTGAGATTTGTATTTTATCCTTTTGTGTTCCAGGGTGAACGTGGCTTTCCAGGTAGTAAAGGTGAAGAAGGTGAAAAGGTAAATTATCTGTCCATGCTATTTATTGGTATAACAATTTGATATATGGCCAACCAAGTAGAGCTTTGTGCTGAAGATCTTCCTTTACCCTTTAATTAATAAAATTCTTAAATTTTTGCTATGTAAATACTTAAGAACAAGGAGTTCTTTATGTGTTTACTGAGTGCTATCAGGGTTTGTTCTAGATTATTTTTCCCCCCTAAGAAAAGGTGTTATGAGGAACCAACGGGACCTGTGCAGTGGCCAGAAATAGTTCAATAGCTTGTATTAAAATGGGAGCTAAACTGGCCTTGTGGAAGGCTGTCTTGGCTGAGAGAATGCCAGCATTGGGTGGCTTTAGATGATGCAACCCAATCTTCTTGTGTGATTTTTGACAGGTAAGTCTTCACAGGTCATCAAAGGCAAGTAAATCGGTGTTGAGGGGACGAGTGGAAGGAAGAGCCAGGTACTAGCTTGTCTGGTAGGAATTAAATTAGTAGTGGTGATAGCTTATGGTTGTAACTTCCGTTCTTAACTATGTTCAAGCCTGTTTATTGGTTTTTCACTAGTTTTGGCTGTTTTGGATTAGGCAACCTGAAGTAAGAGTCTTTTCTTGAATCATAGGCGGTTGCTCTGTGCTTCAGCCCACTGTCTAAAAAGGGTGCAGAATAGCATTTCTGCTGAATTTATATATCATAAAGATGAAGAATGACAGAAACTGCTCTTCTGGCAATATTCAGACTGATGAAAATAGAGAGTAGGTGGCAGCTTCTGAATTTTAAAAAGTGCAATATATTTGTGAGTTAGGCTGCTTTGGACATGGATATATTCACTCACCCACCATACCTCTTCAGAAGTGTCAGACAGCTTTCCAGTGTTCATATTTTAAAGAAAGCATGTTATGGATTAACAGAATTGAAGCAGATTCAAAATGTGGAGGTTTTTTCAGGAGGAAGTATCCCAATAGCCAAGAAGGAAGAAGTATCAGAAGTAAAAACCAGCATCCATAGCAACTAACATTTATCATGTGAGGATTCAGCCTCTAAAAAGAAAGCACTTGTTAAGCTTGAGTGTTTCTAACTCCACTGACAGATCTTATTTCCTCAGTAGTATCATTATTCATCAGTTCTGAAGGGCTTGTGGCTTTTTTTCTTGGTTTTTTTTTTTCCTCCCCATAATTGCTCTGCAGCTGTGCTGTGCTCTCCTTGAGTTTTATGAATAAATCGTGTTTGGGCATGGGCACATGGTTCCAGCTGTTGCTGCCACTCTCTTTGCTTGATTTCCCTTATTCTAAAGCAGAGATAAAATGACCCAGCCACTGGTAGTCACATTTTTCTTATGTGGAAGCTGAATCAGCATGTTTAGACCATTTGTTTTCTTTGTCTCTCATAAATTCAGAGGATAACTAAAAGATCCCTTTTAAAAATACTTCCAGTGTAGCTATTAATGTTGCATTCAACTGTCCTTCAAATTAAAGGAAATATAAGATTGGAAGGATCTTTATTTACCAGTGATGACTCAAAATAATTTGGGCTAGTCTCATCAGAAGCTACACATTATGTTTTTGTGGGAAGTGTGTGTTTTAAGGGTCTGGGAAGTGGGTCTTTAGCACTTATTCAGTTCAGCTTTAATTCAAATGATTGTTTAAGAATAACAATGTAGAGTTTCAGCTACTAAACTCCAGTATAAAAAAAAAAATCAACACACTAGCATTTTAACATAACAGCACAAAATAAAACAGTTATACTGATTTGTGTGTAACAAATATGATTACAAAGCCTGAAATGCAAAATATTTCTATTACCAAAAACTCTGCCTCATATTGCATATTAAGGAACAAAATTTTGCACACTCTGTTTTGCAATTTATTACCTAGTGTGGGACACAGCTGCCTTAGCGTGGGATATTTGCCATTACAAGCTCTCCACAGAAGTACATGGAAATGAACCACCCTGCTTTTTTGGTTTAGTGACCCTATCATTCTGTAGGAGTGTATATTTGAAACCAACTCAGCCTTATACCTCTTGTTTCACCAAAAGAAAAAAGTTATTTGTTGTATTAGGTTCTACTTTGGCAGAGCAAGCCTTGGGGAATCAGAGAGGCATAGAAGACTGAGGTGGCAGTTCGTGATCATTTGTACATTGCATTTATGGGAAGCATCTCTAACATCAATTATTGAAGGAGATTCTTTTAGGCTGTTTAAGGGTTTTTGTGTCTCTGCCACACTTGGTTCTTCTTGAGGAATCCAAAAGTCTTGTTCTGCCTTCTGGTTTTGGTCATGGTTGAACTTGGTTCTCTCTCACACAAGCCTGCAGTGGTACGGGAAGTACAGACTGTGTGCAGGTATTATGCCACAAGTTTTTCCCCCCGAGGGAAATGCACTCTCACTGTGAATTTATTTTAATTCTGCATTGTATCCTGTTTGCCTTCTGTTACTTAGATAATGACAGTCTTATATGATAGTCTTATAACTGTAACAAAAACATTGGTTGACCCTTTTATAGCATGACTGAAAAAGTATATGCTGAGAGCAGTTTTAATTGGTTTGCTGCCAAGAAGGCAGACTGTGTTATGTGGATCTATTCTCCTTCTAATACTGCTTAGAATTTTAATTTTACAGTATATGATAGAAAATAAGACTATTACATTTAATAATGATAGGAAGTCAGAGGGTATTAATAATAACTAGAAGAAAGCTTTAAAGTCCAGAATGTTCTTGGTAAATCAGAAATGTAGCCTGAAAAGAAGAAATAGCATCAAACATAGAAAGAAAAAGTGCAAGAAGTTACTTGTAGGGGAGAATAAATCTGCGCTGCAAAGCTGCAAAAAACTCAAATCAAGTAATATCTATGCAGAAATTAAAATCTGAGGATTATTTAGATCAGAAGCTGAATACAGGTGAATGAAATTGCAACTGAAAGACTTTTACTAAGGTGGTCTAAAGTGGAGTATTGTCTGTGACACTAATTAAAAAGTCCTGAGCTATTTGGTATTGATATAGCTTCAAGATTTTGAAAGGCGAGCACTGAGCATGACTGGTGCTCAGGAACACAGAACCTTTGAGGAAGGATTGCATGATTGACTCTTCGTGTAGAGTCAGCTGAAAAGAAATACGTAAAAAGTCTTCAAATACATAAGATCGCAGCAAGAAGAACAGAAATGTTCTGTTTGTGCATCTGTAGTACATGCAGAGCAGAGCACTGGAAGTGCAGCAAGGAAGATGCTGTATAGCCTTTAGGAAAGGGTTTTTAATTTTAACACTGTTGTTTATTACGGAAGTAATTTTCTCTTCCAGTGGTCTGCTCTTTTCATCCTGGTAACACAAAGGGAATAAACTAAAGACTTGCTTCATGAAAACAGAGGATCTTAAATGACTTTGCCATTTCCTGTTAATAACATCAAAATTATGCACGATATCACACTTACTTCTAATTGGATAAGTACAGAGAACAGCAAGACAGGTTTTGGGTTTTTTTAATATGTATACTTGTTTGTTTTTAATGTCCAGTTAATAGTTTTCTGTGATAGGACAGTAAAGCTCTAGGGCAAGTTGCCCAGAATGGTTTTGCAGCAGCAAATTTTCCTTGAGGTTTTCAAGACAAGCCTTGAGCAACCTGGCCTGATTAACAGGCTTGGGTCTGGATTCTGACCTCTGTAGGTTTTAAGATCTGAGACCCAACTTGAAACCTGCAGAGGTTGAAATCTTATTTATTATTACTTATTTTGATACTAGAAGTATGTGCATTGCTTGGGAGCTGGAACAGGCCCAAAGCCTGTTAGCTAATCACAGAATCACAGGATTACCTAGGTTGGAAAAGTCCTTGGATATCGAGTCCAACCTATGACCTAACACTACCTTATCAACTAGTTCATGGCACTAAGTACTACATCCAGCCTTTTTTTAAACACTTCCAGGGACAGTGACTCCACCACCTCCCCGGACAGCCCATTCCAATGCCCAATCACTCTTTCTCTGAAGAACTTTTTTTATGTTCAGCCTAAATAATCAATTAAATAAATAACCTCTAAGATGACTTTTCCCTTTGTTAAATCTGCAATTAATTCTCTTTCCTTCTGGTTATTGCTTCCTCTGTTCACTCCAGTTAGTACTCTAACCAGGTCCCCCATTTTTTCTGTCTTTTCTAACTTTTTGGTTAGAATATATATTTTTTCTTTACTACACTTCACAGATATTATTATTTCTGTAAATGATCTAGAACACTGAGAATTCAATTTTCTGGGACACATGGAGCATGAACACCAAATAGATTTCATTAGCATTTGGCAGCATGTGTGGAACAAACCTAAATTTTATTTGAAATAGTGGTGATAAAAAAGGCAACACATTTACATGTTAATAGCTGAGCAAACATGGTTTGTCACTAATAGGTAATAGCCATATCATAGAGCTGGGAATCCTAAATTCCTTGCCTTGCTTAGCTGTTTCAAAATGCTAGTATAAAATCCCTGTTTCTGTTTTAAGTCAGAGAGGCAAGTAAGGTGTGCTGTTGTGTAAAAAAATCACAGAACTAGCTGATATCTCAGATGACTCAGAAGTTGTGACAGTTGGGGGATTGCTGTGCTCTGGAGAGGGACTCTTCAATTGCAATTTCTCTGGACTGGCTGCTTTCCTTCATAAAGCATATTCCCTTTCATCTCACACTTGAAATAGAGGATTTTAAAACTGGATGCCATTGGATCTGAACTGTGTAGCAGTTTATGTGCTGTCATATGCACTTGTAAACACTTCATCTTTGGTAAAGTTATTATTTTACTCTAATTCTGCATTTAATACTTCTCAGTAGAATTATATTAATTAAAAAGTTACATGTATTTGACTAAGGGAATCTTTGAGAATAAAACCATAATGATAGTTATTTATCATTTCCAGAGTTTCCTTATTTTATCTTTATATATTGTTGTAATTGTGCTTTTGCCTGTGTATATATGTGAGAAGAGAGGAGGAGTCTGGGGCTGGTCCAGCCTAAATGTAGAAAAAAATTTCATCTGCTTAATTTTCATCTAAACGCAGGATGTTCTTTGTATATATTTACTATTTTCTGAAGTACAATTTGAATCATCCCAGGAAATAGGGCTTCATCTATTTCCTTGAGAAGACAATTCCTAATAGATCTTAGTGTCAAGAAGATTTCCTGGAGGTTCAACTTTTTCTACTTCATCCTATTACACCTAATAAAATACTCTTCAGTCCATCTATCCATTCAGAACACACAAAGCTATAAACTTCCAGTGTGTCCCCACATGTAGTCTTTTGTTTCAGGCCTCAGTATGCTTTTCTTAAATAAGCATAACTAAATGAAGAAAGAATCACCTTTCCTAGGTCTAACACACTGGTTTGAAGTTAGCCGTTATTTAGTGTTTCTAATGTTTTAATGTCTGTACCATGAATTTCAGTGACAAAACCAGACAGCTCAAGTACGGGGGAAGCTTCCAATTTACTTTAAAAATTAAAGCTATTGTGCGTAGATAGAAGACACTCAGGAACCTCAAAGGTTTAAAATTAAAAATACTCCAAAACTACAATGAAGAGAAGCAATTAGTAAGTGTGGGTATTAGCAGAGTGCTTCTATTTATGACCTTTAGATTCTGCTAGAAATGCTTCAGTCTGAGCAAAAGATTAGAAGAGTAAATTCCATGAACTGCAGATCTTGGTGTAACCATGGTCACTACCTGTTTATGTTTTTGGACTAATGGAAGAATGTGTGATTTGCATTATACACTTAGGGTCGTATTCCGTAATTTGTTTGGATGTGGGTGAAGTTGGTGCCACTGTGTTGAAAATTTGGCTTTTACCTGTGCTAACCATCAGTGCAGATACTTTGTTGGGGGAGGGAGAAGAATTTTTTGAAAACCTTGATATCCTATGTCATGCAGGCAAGACTGAGTGCTTTACCAGCTGGATATAAATCTAACAGAAATTTTTCATACTTGTCTCCTAATGCTATATACAGAAGTATTAAGGTTTTCTCTTTCTCATCTTGTAATGACTTAGTCACCTCTTTGCACCTTCTTTTCGGTTGTATTTTAGATCGTTTTTTTCATAAAGTTATACGAGTTATGTTACGGTTTTTATTTGAGATTTCTTTTTGTTACCAAGCAGATCTTATATAATCAGACATATTCTGGGGAAAAAGGAAAAGCTTAATAATTCTACAGGAAGTTTCTCTCTGAAATAAATGTAGCCACATTGGCATCCTGGTAAGCTAAACATTACCAGGGTTTGTCAAGTAGTTCTGTGGTATTTGGCTTGATCTGTCCATCTTCCTACTGTTTAATGCTCTTGCCCTTTGAAACAGGCTTAATCAAGAGTGTCTGTTGGGAATAGTCCCTAGCCTACGCTAACTTTTGAACTGTGCCTGGGAATTGTATGAGGAAATGCTAATTGGACTCATTGAAATGTCTGCAAAAAACCTTCACAGCTGGGGTCTATCAATTTAATTATATAGATGTCCAAGTTCCAGGTCCCAAGCTCTATCACTGTTTAATTTACTTACACATACCCATTTGGTCAGATTAGAGGTTCATCAGACCCAGCATCCTGCTTCTAATGATAGCCAGAAGTGGTGCCCTGGGGAAAACCATGAGGACAAAGTAAGCAAGTATAGTATTCTTCCAGCCTCCAGTATTTGAGATTGCATCTCAGCAGATGTGTTTTCAGTGAATTTAGTAGTCTTCAATGGACTTTTCTCCCACTAGCAAGTACAGATTTGTCTTGGATTCATGTAAACTTTGAACATCTGCAATATCCTGTGGTGAGGAATTACACCGTTTATCTTTGTGTTTGAAGAAATACTTCATTTTGTTTTTTTGAAACCCCTGCTTCCTCTTAATTTGATTTGGTGTCCTCTACTTCTTTTGGAAGATTCCTGTTCTCCTTTTCGATATCAATTGCGAATCAATGAGCTTCTATTACGCATTCCTGAACTGTTTCTTTCAAACTGAAGAACACCAGCTTACTTAGTTTCTCCTGCTATGAAAAATGTTCTGTATTAGATCATCCTTATTAGTTACTTCTGGATATTGCTGAGTTCTGTTCCAGTGTTTAAAGATGCAAAAGACAAGAACTTAAGCCTACATAATATCACAGTGAAGTTCTTTGGTTTATTCTCTGTGCCTTGATGTCTCCCCACAGGGACTTTCCTATCCTCTCTTTAGCTTTGAGTATGGCCTCAAGATCTCACTCTTGATCCTTTTTTGAGCTGGCCATTACCAGTCATTGCATTGAGGAAGTTATGTTTGTGTTCATAGGTGTTATGGCTACATAGGGCTTGTAAGGATTTTACAGTCTTTATCATTTGATGTATAGCTACACTGAAATTCATCTGTCCTTTTGCTGTTTCATCTTATAATGCCTGTATTGAGTTTGTTGTAGTTTATCCTCATCTGTTTTAGCTCGTATAATTTGGTATCTTCACCAGATTTTCATGTACTTCAACATGGTTTTCTTTGAGGTTTGAGCGTCAGCTCTCCAAGTCTTTCTGAGAATGAGAATAGGGGAAAACTGATTTTGCCAACACATAAATGCTGGTGTGGACTCTCAAGCTCTTTCTACCTTGTTTTAGAAATGTAATATTTGACAGGTGTGGAGGGGTTTTGGCATTAGAAAGGTACTCTTAAGTTCTGAAAATGGCCATTCGCACATATCAAGTACAACTGTCCAAACAGTTCTTGAACCTGACAGAGTTCCGGGTTCTCATGGTCGTTGTAAGTCCCATCCAACTCACAATATTCTGTGATTCTGTAATTTACTTCGGTCCACAAAGCTTTCCAAATTCCAATTGTTCTCACAACTCAGGAAGCTTCTTGCATGGTAGGCCCAGATGTGGAGCCCTGCGCAGGAAAGCGCACGCAGAGCTCACAGAAACAGCCCTGCCTGTTCTGATGAGCTATGTGGGGCATCAGAAGCATTGCAGGTTCCTTAGGAGCACTCTGTTGAGATGTGAGGTTTAATAGTGTGAGCAGAGTACCGAGTTATTTGGATGTACTGCTTCCAGTAACAGTGGCTTCTGTGCCACATTGGGGATTTCTGTGAAGATTTATCCAGAGAGAAATGACTGGATGTCATTACAGCTATAGACACCTGGAAAGTATTTACTAGTTTGGAAACAAGGCTGTAAGCCTTTTGACTGGTAGCTAATAAATGGTAATTAATTTAAAATTATTGTAACGATTTTTACGTGTAAGGAATGATGCACCTTTAACAGCTGAGAAAATATCGTGGAGGAGGAATGAAATGTCCATTGGCACTAGTAGAGAGCACAGCATCATGCTCTCTCTAAGTGGACATTTTGAGGTCCCAGTTTCCATTTTACAACTTTGAAGGTTGTGTAGGACCAGTGGGGTGAATGCTGGAGCTTGGGTCAGGACACCTCTGTACAGTAAGGAGGGTGGAGATGGGCATGGACCTTAAGTGAATTGCTTGGGAAAAACAGGAAAAATGCACGGCGTATGTGTGTGCATTTCTGAGAGAGAAGGAAGAGACTGGGAGTAATTCTGAATACAGAGTGATGTACATCAGTAATACTGCGGGAATAAACCTGAGATTCTGGTGTGCCCTAACCCTTCCATTTGACTGTGCTGCCATCCATGGGGTCTGGATCTTGTCTGTAAGTGGAAAATCTTACTCCTTTTCAGAGTCAAAAGCAGAATACAGAATTTTTGTTTTCCTTGCTTTCTGGCAGCTTGGCTAGTGAATTGTTTCTATTTTGTGGTGAGTGGAAGGTGTCCCACAGCTCAGCCTGTGCTTTTGGCTCACCAAAGAGAGTGTTCATCATTTGCTGCAGCTACCTAGTCTTTTAGCACAAGGCATAAAGTTATTGTGGTGAATTAAAGCATTCTGTCTTCTGACTCCAGAGGTCAACTTTGGTGAATGGCCTTATTCATTATGACAGATAACTTTTGTTGTTTACTATTTATTAATATGAACAGACTGAATTTTAAAAAGATGATTACTGAATCAAGAGATAAGAAATGCCAGAACAGAAATAATTTGCAAACTAAATGTGCCCTCAATTGCATTAGAGAGAAGCCTGGAAATATCCCAACATATTAGTGTTCTCACAAGGCAGTGTCAGAGAAATAGGTCTGATTGAAGTTCAATATCCAGCCATTTTTACTCAAACTTATTTTCTTATTACTGGTCTGCTTTTTTTTTTTTTTTTTTAATCAGCTTTCTATTTTTGTTACATGTTCTGGTTTATCTGTTCCTTCTCTCTTCCTTTTTTTCCTGGCTTATAACTTACCCACCCATATGTATGTTTGTCCATTCTATTTGCCTAGTTGACTTTTTCAAAGGCTGTTTAAATTTCATGGATACTTGTAAATAATAATGTTGAAGAAAGCGTTGTCTTTAACTGGAACTGCTGTGAGAAGCATTGCAGGTACAGTGTACCATAACATGAGTACTTCAGCTCCTTACCAATCTTCTGGGCTCTGGATAACTCCAGGGAGTATCACTGATTTGGTCTTATAGTCAGCCAGGACAACAAATTAAAGTAGATTCATATGGCTATGAATCTCTTTTGTTTTTTTCTGACAAAGTAATCTAGGTGAGATATTTTTTCTCAATCCCAAATCTGGTGATAGGTTTAACTTCGAGTGTATTTTTTCAATTTTAAGCTTGTATGTTTACACACATATTTATGTGTGTACTAGAATAAATCATCCCTTTACAGGAAATAGAGCACAATCATGAAAATATTTAGTAACCTACCTAGTAATATATTTCTAAATTAAATCACTTCTGGCTTAATTATTTTGATTTACTGCAGTGCAGTTTTTAAAGGCAAGCTTTTTTTACCAGAGCTTCAAGCCAGAAAGGAGGCTCCGGTGAAAGAAGGTGTTGCAGCAATAGAGACTAAGCACAACTGAATCCATTCTGGCAGGTGCAGTGTATTACTTTACCATACTAAAATTAAGAGATCTGGTGACATGTGAGCCTCCTTTCTTTCAAAAGGGAGGCAGTTTCTGGCAGTTGAGGAGCAAAAATACACTGTGAGACAGAACTGGCCTGGCTCCACAGCAGGGAGGCTATCAGTACACTGCAGTGTAACTGTCAGTGAAATTATGTCGTATGTACTGTTACAGAAGATTATTCTTTATGGAAAAGAGTGTACTGAGAGGTATCTAATGAGAAGAAGCAATAGAATAATCTAATAAACTGTATTGATGTTGCAATGTTTGAAAATACCGTTTAGCATAAATTGCATACACGCTTATGCAGCCCCGTAGTTCTTACTATTTGGCCTCATATTGTGAGACCTCTTAGAAATTCTTGCAGGTAATATCTCTAAAACAGGCAAATGCAAGGACCTAAATTTGTAGGTGAAATCATAGATTCATGGAACAGTTTGGGTTGGAAGGAACCTTAAATCTCATTTAGTTCCAATTTTCCTGCCATGGGCAGGGACATCTTACGCTAGACCCGGTTTCTCAAAGCCCTGTCTAACCTGGCTTTGAACACTTGCAGGGATTGGGTATCCAAAATGTCTCTGGGTAGCCTGTTCCAGTGCCTCACTGCTCTGATAGCAAACAATTGCTTTCTTTTACATAATCTAAGTCTATCCGCTTTTTCTTAAACCAGCTTAAGTCAATGGGCTCTGTATATGGGCTTTTGCAATTTTGAATGAGAGTTGTTTACAATGAGGAAAAGGATTAGAATTCATGAACACAGTTTGATGAAAGAAGAAACAACAAAATGGCTACACACATTGGTCACTGTAGAAGAGGAGATGACAAAACTGTTTTCATTAATATACTAAAAATAGAACTGAGTGTGTGCATGTGAACAGGGGAATCTTTCTACAACCTGCAAAGGCAGATGTGGATGTTTCTGCAAGTCAGCAATATATATCTTTAAGTATATTTAAGTCTCCAAAGCATTTTTTCTTTTTCTCCACTTAGCAGTAGTTGATGTTTATTAACATAATACTGTCAATGATAAAAATGGTCTTCCTCTCCAGTCTCCTCCTTTCCAGTTGCTTCTTCCTATCCCCGGTGTCCCTGTGCACTGCTATTGCAACTGTTTGTGTTATTCCTAGTAAAATAAACAAGTCAGGGAACTGTTCAGACCAAAAAAGTGTCTCTGTTTACTGGGTTTATATCCCAGCACATTCTGTTTCTCCACACTGCCATGTGCCTATTCTTCAGCAACCAATGTATTTCAGAATAATAGGCATTTTTAGTGACTAAAAGGTGCTGTGGACCTATACCGATAAGTTTTTGGGTTGGAGAAGAACAGTATGATTCCTTTTGGATGAAGCTACCCTGAAAGCTGTACTTTGGGAACAAGCCTAAGGTGCTGCAATTGCTAATGGCTCTTAAATTCCTGAAACCAGATTCAAGTTACTTCATTGTAGGTTTGGAATAGCTCCAACAAAATACAGTGGTAATATCTAGCACTTTTGCCCTTTTCTCCATAAATCATCTCTGTGCCACACTCTATGCTCATATGGACATAGGTAAAAAATACTTTGAAGACCTGACATAACATAGCGTGGAAGTCAAGGGTATTAAAGCTGTTTTAAAGGATCTGCACAGAAGTTCAACAGTGATAAATTGTATAAAAGGATGTGCTAAATGCAGCTAACCCAATCAGCAGCTTTATGATGCTACTTTTTACAGCATGCTCATTCATCATCTTTGTGTATTGTTAAATTTTAGTTTAAGAAGCCAAAGAAGCTGGCTTAGAAGAGTAACTGATTTGCAATAGCTGCTGAGACTTTCTGTGACAGTAGGTGAAAAGTCGGTGAAGACTGAGTTGTCTCAGATGTCTACAGGGACCATATAATTGATCTTCCTGGTATGGCAAGGCCAGTATATATTTTGTGCAGATGAAGAAAAAGGCTTTGTCCTTGTACCCTTTTGAGTTTTATATACTTATTGAAGGTCACCAATAAGTTAAACTACTTCTGTTGCTGGTAGCTGGCCAGTAGATACAGTTCAGATTTCCCAGCATGACCTTTCTAAAGATAATTCCTTCCATTCAGTAGGCTGCAGAACATTGTCCCACCTATTTATTCTAGACCCATTGATTTTTCACACTTCACTGCACAGTGGTTCTGCTAGAAGAGAAATATAATTGTTTCTATGGACGGTACCCATACAACACATATGGGCTGATTGTATGGACAGTTACCAGGAAAGTGGGAGCTGTTGATTTTGATCCTCTCAAAAAGAGAGAAAACTTCCTGCATTAAATCTCTATTTACTAAGTTTTGTGCAAAACGTAGAAATTTCCTACTTTTCTTGTTATATTTTGAATTGACCTTAGGAAAGTCGGACTGAGCAAGGTGTGTTTATTTTGAACACAGGTTAAGTCTCCACCTCAAATAAATATCTTTAAATTGTGCCTGGGTTTGTGAGACCTTTAGCACCAGTTTCCTGGTCTAAAGTATGCATTTCTATGACCTTAATAAACTATTTATTGTAGTCTAAGAAAATAGAGATCACTGGGAGTGCTGCCTGTGTGGGCCTGATGAGCATGGTTAATAGTCACAGCTACAGAAAAGGCTATTTTTCTGGTTGTCATGTGACAGAAATCAAGTTAGAGGTGCAGCCTTTGGCAGAAAAGACATACCAGTCCATCAGTTTGTGCAAACACTTGACGTGGTTTTAACCATCTGCAGAACATCTTTTAGAGTATAAATAACAATAGCAATACCCTGCCAAAACCATGAAAGCATGTGTGTCTAAAAAATACTACGTTCTGTGAAAGCAATATTATTTGTCAACTGCTGTCAAGAACAGATTGGTTTTCAGTTGCCTTAGGAGACAAGCCCTGAAAAGAAACTAGTTTATTCCTCCTACGGAAAAATCTTCATTCAACACTAACCCGGTATAAACAGAAACCTCCCCACTAAAAGGCAGATAGAATTTTAAACAATTGTAGCTGAAAGTTGAATCCATTTCTAATATTTACTTAAATGGAAAAATAATGTGCCTATTAAATGAGACAGCTTTTTCTGTCAAGGTTTTATTCTATTGATAGATACACAAGATACTTAAGTTTACAATTACTGCAGAGTTCAGTGAGGGAAATTTAGAGACAAATACAGCTATTAGTTTTGTTCATGAGTAATGTAAGAAAAAAATCCTGTAAAAACTCAGCTATTTGTGCAAGCTGAAATGTATTATGATTCCCTTGTATTGGGCAATGTACAAAGATCAGACCATTTTTTAAACCAGAGGATATTGTAATTAAAATGTAGGAATTAAGACAGAAGATGGATACCTACCAAACAACCAGACCTGGCTGGTCAATTAAAAAAATAAATAATATGAAAAATGGTACTACACCTATTGGGCAGATTTTGTATTTGTAACACTAGAAAAGAATTGGGTTGAAGGGAATGGTTATTGAATGGGCATAAATGGTATGACCTCGTGTAAGATTTGCCATGCCAAGTTGTGCACTGAGTTTTGCACTTTCATGCCCTGGTATTTAAGTTTGTGTGCATGAGAACCATCAAAGAAGAAGATAAATGATGAACTGCATTTTAGTGATGAAATTCCTAAAAGGTAGGTGAGAGCAGGATGAGTGAGTATCTGTGAAAATAGCCTGGATCAAAGTGGAATCTCTGTAGAGAGATGAAAAGGTTTTTTCTGTGATCTGGATGTGGTTTGTATCTGAGAGATTCACTTCAAGATTATTCCAGTTCTTGCTGACCAACAGAATCAATGTTTTTTACAGTGACAAAAAGAGGAAGCTTTCTCAAGTTAAAAATGTTGAAAGAAATATTTAAAACAATTCAAACATAGATTAGATATGAGGTACTGGAAAGTTAAGACATGCTCTTGGCCAGGAGTCAAGTCTGGATGTAACTGATGACTCACAGAACTGATTGTTGATTTTATATTTGCAGATGAGATTAGCCAGAGACACTGTAGAAGGGGAAGCAAAGTGGACCATGAATGTACCCTGTATGGCCTCTGCATGGAAAGATGCATGCATGAGGTGTCTGACTGAATTCAGGAGTCTTTATAGTTTGGAAAGGCTTTTGCTTTTGGATTATGAGGATAGGTATAGCACAATAAAGGATATGTAGTACACCAGTTTTTAAATTGGAATGATATTCTGTGTGTAGAATTTATTTTAGAATTCAGCCAGATGGAGTGAGTAAAGAACAGAATATCCATTACTATTCAGAATGGCGGGTTTTTGAGTTTTTAAAATATATACTGGGTCTTTCTGGGAAGCTCTGAGTTATTTTAGAAAGCTATTTACACCCACTAAAGCCTCTGCACAGAAATACCCAATAGCATTTGCAAATGAAGATCACAATGAAAAAGCTTAGTGACTCTTCCTTATAAAACATGTTTAACTTGACTTATGATTCTTTCTGAAGAGAGTATTAATATATTGAAGTGAATGTTAAGAATACATATTATCTAGGAGACTGAAACTCCACTTTCAGATAGCTCAGCTTTAGGTTGTACTATTTTTCTTATTTGTATGAATAAAACTTTAATGTTGGGTTAAGAATTTTTCTTTCAAGTTAGGTCTGGGAATCCATGATCAAATAATTTCCATAAAGATTGGAGATTCCATTGTTGATTTTGTTAATATTTTTTCCCTTGACATTGAAAGATTTGAAAGAAAAGAAAAAAAAATTGAAATGGTCATGACAGGATGAGCCATGGCGAGATGGCATACAAAGCAAATTTTGCAAAATGTAATGACTAAATCTCATATGGCAGAAAGAATACCCAGTGTAAACATCTTAAGCATGATTGGGACAATTACTGTTTATATTGGGACATTTATTATTGAAAAACAAATTAAATGTGAGATTGTGATTAGATTTGCATCCATTGTAGCAAGCAAGGGTTAGCCAAAATCTCAGTATTTTTATTTCTTGTTTTGGTTAATATCTATTACCCAAAAGGATGACGTTGTGTCTTTATGTTTCTTTTACCTTAGCAAGTGTCTTAGATGAAAAGATGTTCTGTGTATCTTATTTTTACCACTTATCACAGTATATCTTAATTCCTTTTAGTATTCATTTCATTAATAGTCCTTAATAGCTCTTGTCAACACTAGGAAATAATTTTAGGCTGTCTCTTAGATTTCCACAAGGTAGGGTTACTTTGAGGATAAGAACCAAGGTGAGGTTCAGAGGTCTGTAAGGAGCACATTAAGAGATCATAGGATTGTTCATTTGTGTTTTCAATAAGGCATTGCTGGTAGCCTTGCTGTGGCATTTTCTAGATACTAAATAATAGAATCGGGTATTATTTAAGGTTTAGTTCTCAATCACAGTTTTCTAGGCTATGTTTTCAATAAAGGTTTTCAGTAAGACAGTGAATGAGGACACTTTATTGCCTGTCAGGCTGCCATGGAATTAGAAGACTGTTTTAGAAATCAGTGTTTGTGGATATTGCAATGGGAGAGTTGAACTTTCATGAAGAATGCATTAGAAAAGAAAGTATGTCTAAGCTCCATGAATGAATGTGGGTAGAGTCATTCAATCCAAAGAGGTTGGTAGCTCTTCAGAGTGTGTTTATCAGTCTGCTCCTGTTTTGTCTGTATTTCTTGGTTTAATTTTTATTTTGCTGTTCTTTATCTCTGAACTCATACTATTCAGTCACTGTGCCTGGCAAAAATGGTACATGGACAGAGCAACATCTCAGTCATATTTTCATTCTGCCTGTTGTTGTCTTTTGTATTAATGTTTGTCTTTCAATGCCTTCATGAAAAAAGAAGACTTTATTTATTAAATGAGAGTTTCAACTCCTTAAGACGTACCTCCTCCAAATACTGTAGTCTTTACTTAGCAAGGGCATCATCCTAAGAAAAGCTAAAACTGTTTTGTCACGTGACTTTGGGAAATTTTTCAAGAGAGAGGAACTATAGCAGAACCAAGGAGCAGTTGAGGGGAAATGTTACCCTGGAAGAGTATTTAGGATTAGATCTGCCTCACCCACATGAAGACATGCATACAATGGAGTATCATCAAGTCTGCTTAGAGCATTCTCAAGCAAAATCTACAGTTAGAGCAAATTCACTCTAATCTTAGATCATTACAGTACTTCTCTGCCTTTTTAACAAAACTTCCACACACCCATGCCCCAAAAATCCTTTTGGCTACAAATGAAAGCTATTATTGTCAGTATGGAAAGCTTGATTTCCCATTTATGGCATTTTTTCCCCATATTTGAGATCCATCAGTATGTCCTATGTTCATTCTTTCCTCCTAACCTTTTTTCACCTTTTCTATCATTCTACTTTGGAGAAGAGCAGAAAAATATGATGCCCTGAACTAGCAGCTCTTTTTCACTGTACTCATTAGTGGGAAGTAATCCAGAATAATTGGGGTTTTTTCAGATTGCATTTGACAAATGGAGAATGGAATTTAGCCTTTTAAAAATGTCTTTCTGTTACTGATTTCCGTGCACTGTATGATCCATGACAATACCAAGATACTTTTCTGCAGTAGTGCTACAGGGGTTATTTTTTGTTTTGGGCGTTGGATTTCTCCATTTGGAGAGCACTACACTGAAACTTTTATTGGACTTGGGTTTTGAGTTGAATTTTTTTGGGCTGGGTTTTTTTTTTTTGGTTGATGCTCTAATTGATCCAAATAATTTTGCATTTTAAGGTTTTTCTATGAAGAATAAAAATGGATGGCTGCCTTATTCGTGCTGGCAGAAGGAGGCAGTTCATTCGTGCAGCTTTGGAGCCTTGAGCTGGCCTAGATTCAGATTGTTCTGTGCCTAAGGTTTTGCCCTCAGCTGAGGTGGTAATTTGCCTTTATATGGCCCTCTGGTTAGAAATGCTTAGAGCTTGCTAAGGAATGTGACACGTGACCAAGCAGTAATTAGCCATTTTGAATATTTTCAGTATTGCTCAGTCTATGAAAAAAATACAGGAAGGAAAGATCATTCTCCAGATATGGTATCCAGGCGTTCGGGCGTAACTCTTGTTTAGGACTGTTTCACAAGACAGTGATGGCACAATTTGGAATCAGAAGGTTTTTGGTTATTGTTTCTTGATAAGTGTATCTAGTGAGCTGTCTGATCCCTATGAAATCTTGTGATCACCTGAGTGATCACTTGCTTTGTCTGAGTATGCTAAATACGTGGGCTTGGGAAGACACAGGCTTCAAGGTGATGTCTGTCCTAATCATCACTGTTGATTTGTGTTTTCTAGAAATAGAAGTGTATTTCTGCAGTGTATCGTGCTGTCTCTTTCTGACCCTGCTTAGGAAGTTCTCCTATGTACTACAGAGTTACAGCCTGTTTGGAAATTAGCTTCTTGCATCACTCTTACCTTTCCTTGCATAATTCTTCCCAGTCTGAACTGAGACAAAATCATTAGTTTGCCTTGCTTTCCACTCCTTTTAAGTGGTACAGTGTGTCAGCAGTCCTGAGGTGCTTTACCCTGTGTATTGCCATTTTCTTAAAGCATACTATCCCATGTTCTATGGAAGATGTACAGGTCAGGCAATAAGATTATTGGGGTGCATCTCTTCATAAACCCAGCTCTTCAGACATCTGTGAGAAAATCAGAAAGAAACAAACGTTGGATTTTTTTAATTGAAGATGTAGTTTTTTTTAATTCATAACTTTCTCAAGAAAAATCAATAAGCATTATTATGAGCTGAGATCAGTTTAAAAGAAGCTATGGAGAAATGGTTACAAGAAAACAAAATTCAAGTAGAGCATTCTGCTGAGATAGAGCTGTAGAATAGCACAAAAAAGTATTAAAAAGATAACAAGTCATAACCATCTTAAAGATATGTAGGTAAAATCATGGAGTTTCAGAGGTTAAAAATTATAAGGTGTCTTCACTGACTTAGTGGTATTATATAGCTTGCATACTTCAGAGAGTAATTCAGCGAGTGTTAACAATAGAACTTAATTCCTCCAAAAAGTGACACCAGGAATTCCTGATTTGTATCATTAACAGAGTAGCGCTGCAGAAAAATCTTAATCTTTCTAGGCCAATTTTTAGGTATTAATGTATTGTATTTCCAAATACATTACTTTGCCTTTCTGACATGGGGGAAATAGTGTGCAAGGGAAATGAGGCAATCTTAGCGGACAAGTGAGTGGGAGGCTGATACTCTCATCTTGCAGAGAGGCCATGGATGAACCCCTGGCTCTAATTAAAGAATGCTATCACTGAATTCAGTGCACCCACTATTACACACAGCAGACTGAATCCCTCCCAGCACTTATTCTGGAGCAACCCCATCAGCTTGTTCCATCGGGGTAATAGAATGCTGAATTCACCCAAAGAAATACAAATCATTCAGTGTTACATTGGGTTAGCTCTCGTTAACTAATGAAAAAGGCTTGACACTTTCAGAGTTTTGTTATCCTGTTTTTGCAGTAAATAGTCTTTAATTGGCTCATCTGAATGTAGTATAAGCAGGCAGGAACATTTCATATAAAACGACATTAACGCATTTTTCTCTCTTTTTTGTTAATTTATAAGGTACAATGCCACAAAGCCACAATGTTGATTATTAACAGCCTCCTCTACACTGCAGAGTGGCTTCATCAACTCTGAAAATTGGCTAGAATTGAAGCTGTTAATTATGCAGTATAGTGTGCTCCATAAAGACAGAAATGAGCATGACTTGGCTGAGTTCTCATGAGAATAAATTGTAAAAATTGGACCTGTGTTTGGTTTGAATTCTGGCTTCACAGAGAACATGGACATTCTACACGACAGGCTTGGCAAGTACAAATCGTGTACTCCATTAAAAAATCAGAATATGTTCACAGTAAATTCTCTCACCTGGCAGAAATCCAGGGACTGTGTAGAGGTCCAAGGCTCATTAACAGGGGGTGTTTTTTATCATTTTGTCAAAGAAGCTGAGAAACATCTTAAATCCAAATATTGTGTAAATCATAAGGGAGGTTTCTTTCTTCCCTGCATTCACCAGCCACACTTGTATGTGTCTGGAGCTGCCTGGTGGCGTTTTGAAGTCACCGTCTGCCTGCTGTAGAGGAAAAGGCACTTTCACCAACATGCACTGCTCGTATCACAGCGAGGCACATGATGAGTGAGGGTGAGGGGACAGTCATCTTTTAGTTAGGCTGTTTAGCTTTTTATGTCAATGGAGATGTTGCATAACAAATTATGACGAAATGCTTTTACCTTAGGTTTCCACCTATATATCAAAGCATTTACAGGATGCTATTTCTTCCGAAGCAAATCCATACCTATTTGCATCATTTTTTCTTAAAATGTGAAAGAAGATACACAAGCCATAGAAGAAAAAAAGCTCCATAAATTGGAATGATTTGTAAATCTTTTGGAAATATATTCAGATAAGGAGATATTATGTCAAATATATGAATGCACCTTTATAACTGTTGTAAGATTGTAGCAATGTAACTGATACTAGTTGAAATATCCCGAAATCAATATTAAATGTTCAGTATGTCACAGTGATGAAAAGTAAAATGTCATTTTTGCACTTCCTCTAAAAGTTTAAGTGAGCTATTTAAAAAAGAATTGTACGCCTGGGATTTCAACTGGGGTTTTTTTAAAAACTGACAGTGAAAGAAAATTATTATCTCAGCCAGTGTCTTCACAGAACAAAGACAACTCTAAACATACTAAAATAATAAGTGTTAAATTCCTATAACTGTTTGGTGTCATTTGAACTTTGCAGTAAATGCACAGATTTATGTGGTGGGGTCTTTTTGGGGGGGTTGACCAGCAAGAAAGGGAATACTAGAGGGAAAACCTGAGCCCTATGATTCAAGCTAATGTGTAGCATTAAGTTTCTTATCAACAGGATGTATTAAAATGGAAACAATGAACCAGCAAAGCCATCTTGTGAGTGGGATTATTAAATTCACAGTTTGCTGCTGCTAATTTGTTAGTAGGCTTCAGTTGTTTGACAAAGCTCATACAAACTCATTTTGCAAAACTGATTATTAGATGAAATGTCCTCTGTCATTGCCACTGGAGGAATAGCTCTGAATCAGGACTGTGTCACAAATGGAGTTAGCTGAATGATCTCAGCTCAATGCCATTTACCTAACAGCATTATGAAGATGATGCTGATATAATGAATAGGTTCTGCTCAGATAAATGTAGTCCCCTGGAGATAATGGAAATTCGGTGAAGAGTCGTTTGTTTTCTTTGGTTTATATGAAGAGCTTGGACTCTAATTAAGTCATTCCTTGCACTTCTATCAGAATTATGTTACTCTATGATTACTTATTATGATTTGACAAACTTCAGTTGAGGGAGAGAGATGCAGTTATAGAGCTCTTTAGGCTTGTTGCTTCTGGAAGATATTTTCCCCTAAATTATGCTTCTTTTGCAGGTGTATTTTGCTCATTTTGATGAAACATGTCTTAACTAGAAAAGCATGGTTGTTAGAGTTAATACGGAACTGAATTCTTTCGTGTATCCTACAAAGAATATTTTGGTTTTAGTCAGTGTTTCATGAGCAAACTCAGGAAACAGCTATATTCAGTTCTGAAGGAACCTTCCCACCACTTTTTTTCTTTTGATTAATAATTTTGTTCATATTCACACTTTTAAGAAAATTTTCAGAACAAAAGTTGTTTCTATCTTTTAAATGCAAATTGTGAACCGTATACAAGTATGAGTCAAAGACAAGCAATAATATTGAGCACTTTTGAAATAAACATGTATTTTAAGCATCTGACAGCAAAACCGAGTCTCAGAATGAAAAAAAAAAAGTGGTATCAAGATTATGGTCTTCAAATCTAAACTGTTCCCTGATGTAAATTTCTGTTTTACCACCACATTCTTGAAACACAGCAAGAAACAAGAATGTCTTTCTTCTGTGGTGAGTCTTTGTGGGTGTTCAATGACACTATGAAGTACAGAGAACTGTACCTATCAGAGTGCTAGACTTTTTTCAGGGACATTAATTTGTAAAGAATTTCTGTTGGAATGTAAGAAATAGTTTTGCTTGTGCAGCCAGGAATGTGTATGTAGAACAGACCACAATGGTGAAATGTTTTTCCTGTTGAAAAGCATCATGGGTTAGTATTTGCCTTGAGTATCTATAATAAAATAAATATTCATTCTTTTAGGGTGAAAAAGGTGATAAAGGAGAACCAGGACCAGAAGGCCCTCATGGAACAGAGGTAAACAGAACGATAATGAAACAGTAAAGCTACAAACTTCTGGGTGGATGGTTAAGAACTGTGATTCAGACTTTATGTAAGGAGAGTGATGGATTTAGAAATTGTGTATGCCTGGAGATTTTACATCCACAAGACAATATGGGGAGAAGAGATGCATTCATGTGACACAGGAGTTCTTAGGACCTCATGTAAGGAGGGCTGTGAGTAAGGATCTGGTAGGTTCCATGATATTTCTGCTGATGACTCATGAGATAAACTAAAACAAGCATGGGGATTAAACATGATACAGATGAGAATCATTCCTTGTTAGATAATCTGCTGGAAAAGAAGGTATTATTATAGGCTGGGTAAAGCTATGGTTTGATAGCTTTGGATTCTGAAAAAGAAAATTACACAAACTGTTAGCCACTTCTTGGTGGGTCACTTACTGTGCCATATGTCTCTTGTGATAGAATCAAAACTTAACTTTCCACTGCCAGATTTCACTGCCTACTTAGTTAATTGGACTAGTCCATATTTAAAGTAGCATAAATTTGTGTCTAAAAATACTGGATAATCCTGATGGCTGAGTTCACACTCAAGTTTGAAACTGAGCCTATACTATAGGCATGACTTTAAAGTAAACCTTACTTTTGCCTATTTTTAAATTTTCATTTATTTTTGTATATATGAAACCAAGATGAGAGGGCAAAAAAATCAGATATTCTTTTTTCCGTGAAATATTAAAATAGACAACCAGCATCATTTCAAAAACTGTAATAATAGAGGCAAGCAAAACATTTTCTTTATACTTTCTTCCTATTGTTCTCCCTCTTGACCTTGATAGAGGTTACCCTGGCTGTAGGTTTTAGTGCTGGATGCTGTTGGCTCTCCAGTTGCAAAGCATTGTTGAAGGCACAGAGCATCTCATGGATGGGGGATGACTGACATTAGGACTAGAATCCAGAGACAGGATTTGGAAAATACATTCAGCAATACTTAAGTTTAAGCACCTTTACTGAAAGAGCAAAAGGGTTAGCATTTGACACAAAAATACTATGACAGTCAGCCAGGTCTACTGAAAATGCAGTAAAACAGAATACATAGTTATGACACATTTACATCACCTGGCTTTCTAGGCACACTGTAACCTTAAAAATATTTTTCATCTTTTAGGTTATTATAATTTAATGCTGGGTAAATCAGGCTATTTTTAAGTAAGAGTGGATGTCCTTCATGTGAGAACATACACTATGTGCTAAACTGAAACTACATTTAGGTATTCAAAGAGGTATTCTCTTTTAGCCTGCCTGTCTGTAAAGGTGAACTGTACACTTCTCTCGTGCATACATATATGCTGACAGCATGGAAAAAACACATCTGTGCTTCTTTCCATAGCTGTGGTGACATTTCTGTGTTGGTCTTACATGATCTCCTTTACTACATGAGATCTTGTTCCATCAACCTTTTAGGAAGAGTAAGGTATACCAAGTCTCTGATTAACTCTAGGACATATTTAATATAGTGGCTCTGTCAAAGTGAAAATTACTGAACATTTGTATTTCTAAATATTTACTGAACTGTTGCAATGTGTAGCTTGATGGTAGCTTATTATTATTGTTATGGGAACTGTCATTAAAACATTGAAACAGAAGTAATACTGCACATGGCAGTATAACATTGTATTCTTTGAATCCACACATAATTCCTTTTTAACAACACTTACATAAAAAGCTTCGAATTCAGTTATCACTGTGCATGAGATGCCAGTCTTTAAATTTACAGGACTGTGTATCATTGACTCTTGGTTGCTATCTGTGTCTCTCTAACTTGCTCTGCATACAGAAATGTTACTTCTGATATTTCTGAAATAATCTACTTACATGAGCGTAATCTGCAGATTTAAGTCTAAAAACACTTAAAGCTAGAGGCATTGCCTGCTGGCAGCTGTTGCCTCTGCCTGGGGGAGTGAGGGTTTCCATCCTCACAAGAACTTGAAGATGATGACTGCACATTTTATCTTGAACAAATGGTAGGAACATATTTGAATGTATTTTAATCAAAAGCAGAAAAGTAGGTGTCACAGAAAACTTTTGCTTGCTGTTGCTACTTGTGTTTTCTTAACTGTACAGAAAGTTCTTGCTAGAAAGAAGTAACATGACAGAGGGGAAGCCAGATGTGATTTGTAGACTAGGCTGCAATGACGATATACCTAGAAAGTTTTAATTCCCTCTTCTGTCACTGGTTGTGCTAACTGGCTCAGTTAATCTCATTGAGAACCAGTTTGAAGGTGGGAACTGTGAATATATTTAACTGTTCTGCACATCTCCCAGTTTATCACTGCAGTAATCTGAGCCAAGATCTACAATGCCGTGTCCCAGCCTGGGACATTATTCAAAAGCCATCTGACAACATGAATACTTACTATAAATACTACTAATGTGTTTGCCATTGTTTTTAGTTTCTTAAGGAGTAGTTATAAATAACTTAATTTATTACTGATACAGCCCTCCTGCAGTACATGTCCATGTCTGTAAGCAGATATTTGCCTTTAGAGGATGAAAAGCCAGTTTTCTTTAGTAGTATCTCGTTCATCCCTTGAGTCTCTTTTAGCCACTTGACATTAAACTCAGGGACCACATTGTTGCCACTAAATTCTGTAAATTTTTACATGTTTTCTCCCTTTGCCATTCTTGTGGATATTTTGTTTTACAGTTGGGTGTGAAACCTGTCTGCTTTTGTAGCTGAGTTATGAATTGTCTGGTCTAGTTGACAAGGTGGTTATCAGTGGAAGGTTGGACTCTATCTTGGAAGTCTTTTCCAGCCTTAATGGTTCAGTGATTCTGTAATGTTGTCATTTGTATCACTGTAACAAGTGGAGCTTCATAGACACACTGTCTGAAAGAAACTGATAAAAACACTGATATCTTGTGCGGAATAAGGACAAATTTGCAACATAAATATCCACGAAACTATCTGTGGAATACGTTCTCCGTTATATCTGTATGTCTGCTTGTTGAACTGAAATGAAAAGAAAATCTTTATCACTGAAACTTTTAGACTCTTTTTTTGAGTCCTCTTGTTTTCTCGATCAGTGGTGCAGGTAGGAATGAATACCATGGGATACTGCCAATTACTATTTTCCTGACATAAATCAAAACCTTCAGCAAAAGTAAGTCAAAACAGCAAGCTTTGTCATATCTGTCAGCATGTGTCATGCATAGCTAGTAGAGAAATAGTGTCTTTCTTGTAAGTGGTAAAAAAAGTAAAACAAATCTGAAATTAAAATCTAGTATATATAAATTAAACCAAATGTCAACTAGTTATTTTTATTTCTCTTGCTGGGGAAGTTAATACCATAAGTGACTTTTCCAAAACTTTCCTACATAAAATGTTATTCTTTACATACATGATGTCAAAGGATGGACCTCTAAAGTTCAGTAAGAAATAAAAGAATGACAGGTTTTCAATGGAAAGATGAAAAACATATTAGACCTTTTTATTTTTATGCTTGTGAGAAAAGGTAAACAGAAGTATGAACATTTTTTAAGGGATCCATTGTCCTGATGCAATAGTAATAGTTGTTTACCTTCACACCCTGAGGGCCCGTCTGTCTAATCTTGAACTCTCTTAGTATTAGCATTGCAAGGAAATACCTGGATGGGAAGGGACGAATCCTACTGATTGAAAAAATGAAGTTGGTGATGATATTTTTTTATATCTAGAGTCTGAGAATTCTGTTAGGAAAAAAAGTATTAGGAGATCGTAGATGTTACTTAGGGTCCAATAAATTCTAGTAGTGTACCAATTTGAAGTTTTGGAGTTCCATTAATGAGAAAAGAGCAGTGGCAATATTTAGAAGTACCTAAGACATAAACTGAAAAAAGTATATTGTTTGGAGCTATGAAAACATTTTTCCTAAATGGGAAAAGTTATCCAAACATATACAATTTGGCATTGTACAGCTGACTTTGAAGCAGATGTTAACTTAGATTTTAAGGCTGCTATGTGAAGAAAATGTAGCACTGTTCTTAGTGGTTAGAGTATTTCCAAATTCTGTTACTCAGTAGACAGAACCAAACTGATCTATAATAATGTAGTTGCACATTGTTGGTTAGAGTGTTGTGTTGTGTACTATATTTCCAGTACACATATTAGATAATATCTGTTGCTCTAGGAGATTTCAACCTGATGTGACATTGAACCAGATTTATCTAATGAAGGCCATGGAATTACAAATACCAAATTATGTTTTCCCCAAAAGGTATCTTTTAGAGATGAAAACCTGCTCTCCTAAAAATATTATGGCAATCTTACTGCATTTTCTATTGTCACCTGTGTGCAGCATAGTTTATGCTGTATGAATAGGTGCAATTCCGGTAGGCAACATTTGGCTCCTGCTAGGAACTGCTGGAGTCCTCTGGTTGAGGTCCAGCTGATCTTTGCTTTTTTTTCATTGAGAACATTAGCTGGTGTCAGCTAGTGGTACATGTTACCTGTTTTATCTGTTTTTCATTCATTCATTCCATCAGAAGAAATACCACTGTCATCCCCTTCAAACAAAACCACTGCTTCTAGTTTAATCTGTCCCCCACTGACCCCAATTTTTCTGACTTCACATCCTTACCGATAGTTGTGATATACATGTTCCAGTAATTTTTCTGTTGGTTGGAAAGTGTGCTGCAGTTACCGGTCTTAATTTACATACATACATACATACATATATATACATATATATAAAACATTTCTACTATTTCCAGTGTTGTTATCTTGTTGCCTTTGAGTTGGCCTTACACATACATATTCTAGTGCTTGTTTTACATGTTTGCTTCCATAGAGGGATCATAATGTAAGTTTATTGTGATCGGTAAAAAGACCAAGCTCTAGTTCTTTTAGAGGAGAAAATGCATCAGCTGAAGACTGTTCATGAACTCACAAATGTATATTATTATGCTGGTCCCAAAAAGCTAGAATTAGACTGGGATAGAATTCAATACTCAATTAATTTACTCTCTGTTATGAGAGCTGCTGGAATTTTTAATCTGTTCTTGAATTTCTGGCAAATATGGTAACAGACTCCTTAGATCAATAGAAATTTGTTTGTTTTCAAAACTGACCTTGTTCTCCTAAAACATTGCAGAAAATGAGCTTTTCTAACTTAAGGCTTGGTCTAAAATCATTCAAATTTTATCTGTTTAGATAACTACCATTCATTTTTTTACTGAAGCATCCTGTTCTGGTCTCCCAGATACAGGATACCCTACTGTACTGTGCTAAAAGGGACTACAGATTTGACTTGGCACAGGAATTCTTATGGGATTTCAGAGACAGTGAGCAGCAGCTAAACCTCTCAGCAGCATCAAAAGGGTGACTGTAGGGGAGAATAGGCATGGTGCAATCCCAGATGTGTTTTTTGCAAGCATTCACCGTGTCTGGAACTTATTAGGATTATATTTTTAAATGTATATATGATGTGTGGGAGAACCAGAAATATTTTAATGAGTCTATAACACTGGGTCCTTAAAAATCCTCCTTCAAACACTGTAAGGGTTCTTGTAAAACATGTAGTTTCCCCTTGTCCTTTTTATATGAGGTCAATTGCTGTGGTCATCATCTCTGCAGTAGCTGTCAGACTGCACACCTCACTGAGGTGCCCTTGCAGGAATGCTACTAAAAGCTTTAAACACAGCAATTAAGAAAAAATGAGTTTCATAGTTTGAAAGTGCATGGCTCAGGCTCAATATCTTTCATCTACAGTTGCCTTTCCTATTCAGTAGAGACACACAGATATATGTCACCATCTGTGAGTTGCAAATTTTTTTTTTTTTAGCCTTATCTTCTGTCTTCTGTAAACATACAGCTTAAGAGCTAATTCTTAAACTCATAACTCTTAAACTTTTTTCCACTACTGGTTTGCTAGTATTGATTTTGAACCAAATCCATATGGTTTGCATACCTGAAAATCCCTTAAAATGGCTTTAAGAATATGGATTAGTTTGTTTTATGCAGTCTTTTAGAAGGAGGTGGAAAGTAAAATGCAGCAAATGGAGACAATATTAAAGCTATGTCATAAATATGCAGATTGCAAAAAGAAAGCAATTTTTTGGCTTGGTTTTTGAATCCATCTGCCTATTACATTTTTTTAAGTTCAAACAGCAAAACTACTTCTGATTTAACTATTACATATTTGGCAAGCTTAATAAAGAACAAATCAAAGCTAAATCAGGGGTATTTACAACAACCACAAATTTAATCCAAAGTGGGTACTTAAATGCTCATATAGTTCTAAATGATGTTCCTTCCAGATGGTGAATTAATGTAATTTTAGCAGGAAGTGAAGTTGCACAAATACGCAGTATTTAGAACACTCACTGATTTCATGTTTCTGTACCCACCAAGGCACAGATGTTAGTTACCATTTTCGTGCCAGTTGTCTCTATCTTCCTAATAATTGCAAACTGAGGAAGAGAGTTTGCAAGGACAAAAAGGAATTTGGGAAGAACTTTAGTTTGTAAGCCCTAATTCAGATGTAAATGAATCTTTTCTATCCTTGACCTATTTAACCTCCAGAATAATAATGATGGTGGTCTACTTGTGGAGTATCTCATTATGATTCAGTCCTGTATTGCCTACATTATTGCCATTCATTTCTAAGTATAATCTTTTAAGTTGTTCAGGTGTCTCTGACTTTCAATATACATGGTCTCCCATGCAGCTAAAGTGGTGATCAAAAGGAAGGCACAGGACAAATCTCTTGGCTTAAACAGAAATTAATTCCTGGTAGGTTTGTCCAGCATGAGAATTAAGTTCATTCATTGCTATAGAATGGCTTGAATTTGCTGGACATATTTTGAAGCCTCTCATTTTTCCATTTGTTTTGTAGCAAGAAGGCAACAAAGATTGTGTGTTGGGTACTAAAGATATTTTATGGGGGTTTTTTTGGTACTTCTGGTGAGAACTTCTTAGTGGAAGAGTTGTATAAGCAATACTGTAGAGGCTAGTTTCAGACTAGGTGTAAGTAGGAAATACTTTACAATGAAAATGGTGAAAACTGGAAAGGTTTCTCAGAGAGGTTGTAGATGCCCCATCCCTGGAAATGTTCAAGATTGGGTTGGATAGGGCTCTGAGCAGCCTGATCCAGCTAACAATGTCCCTGTTCACTGCAGGGGTGGTTGAACTAAATGGTCTTTAGATGTCCCTTCCAACCCAAGCCACTCTGATCCTGCGAGCACAAAATTGCTGTGTATGTAATGTGTAAGGCTAGGCAGTGCTATTTGCTTCTCCATTTGAAGGAAGAAGTAAAGAAGGAGGTATGAGGGAATCGATTATTTCTCTAATTGCCTTTTTGAACACTGATGAAAATGAGAGTGTTGGAAGATGCGCAGCAGCTCTGACTTGTGCCTTCCTGGAGCTCAGCAGCATTTTTACTTGAAACAGAATCTGCAGTTGGCCACCCCTGCCTCTTTCCCAATTTTATCAGTGTTCAAGTGAATGTACTAGCACTCTGTCTACTATTCTATTTTACTTTTGTTAGCCATGCAAGACGCAAACCTACCGGGACTGCAAAGGAACTTTGAATTTCTACTCACTACTTACCATAATGGGGCACAATAAAGTAGATTGGCTTATGTTTCATTATGTGTTGAAGACACATGTGGTCTTCAATAGATGTTTTTCTGTTTACAAAATAATGAAAATAAAGGATTTTGAGGTAGTACTAATAATGTGACAGAATTTTAAGGCTTATTTGGTTAGTGTGTATGAATTCACATTTCTACAGAATTTTGTCCAACATTTCTCATAAATGACAACAATTATGCATTTCTCTTCTTGCCCAGGGACTAAAAGGTGACCCTGGTAGTCCTGGTGTGGCTGGTCCAAAAGGAGAAAAGGTACCTTTTCAAATCTATTAAGTTGCATGTATATGTGAGTGTGCATGATATTCTTCAATTTTGAACACATTGCCATGACTATGTGTGGCAAACACCCACTGCTGCCATTTGTGCAGCTTAAGGGTTGAAGAATATGAGTACAGGCAAACTGTAACTGCAAAATACAAGTGCCCTTTATCACAACAAATTTTAAAAGAAGTTCTCAGAAGGAGCCTAAATTTGGTGTTCTGAATTTCTCTCTGAGTACACTAATTTGCTCCCATGAACTAAACCTGGAGGTCTCAGATGTGATTTGTACCTCAGTGACCTAATTCTGTGAATATTTACACAGTCAGATGTCTGTACATATGTGAGCCGTCACACTGACTTCAGCAGCCACCTTGTGCATGTAAGCTGCAGCTTGTAACTTGACATACGGAAATGTGTTTTGAAGGATTGCTTTTTTTAAGCTGTGATTCATTTATGCAGAGGCTTGGCACTTCTTTTCCCTTTAACCTGTGGGGAACTGTGTATATCTGTACAATTACTGGAGAAGAATATCACTTTACTCGCATATTTTCATAATCAACCTGTTTGATGATTATATTGAAATTACTTTTGCAGTGCTGCATATTCTCTAAAAGGTCTAGAGGTTAAGTATGTACAACTGAAGAGATTGTTGGTTTATTTCCTCTCCTGTTTTAACTAGGGAGATGCAGGACCTCCAGGACCAGCTGCCTTGAGTGTGAGTACATGTAAAACAAAATCAGCCAAAAGAAAATCCCTAAGAAATGCTGCATGTTTTTCACTTATTTGCAATGTAAATACTTCCACTAATAAACCTGAAAGTCAAGTCCCTTTCTTCAGAGTGCCTCTACATTTTCCATATGACTTGTGAAGGGAATTCTGTAAATATAGAAAAAATAAGCATGTTTAAGACATCTTGTGTCCCACCAAATGCTAACAAGGATATGATGTTGTTTATTCTGTGTATAAATAGTATAGGCTTGTTAAAGTGAAAGAATTCCATTGGTTTTTTAGGGGAAAAGATTTTTCAGTAAAAGCTTGCAGAAATGATCAATGCTTTTAGGATGTTGTATCAGGCTGTGTCACTAGTTTAGTCATTAATTCATTTATTCACTTTCATGTGATTTACTGAAAAAAAGAAGGTACGAGGTCAGACATGATGATTAGCTGGTTTTTAAGTATCAAGGAAAGACCTCTTAAGTGTGGATTTAACAGGGTTTTTCTGTGGTTCTGGTACACCAGAAAATAGAACTGACTCATGTAATGTATTCTGGCTAGATAGTGCTGTATAGATGGTGGAAGGTGCTCTTAATTTCCTTGCAAAGATCCAGGCCCAAAGCATGTACAAAGCCTGAAGAAAAGTGTCCCCAAAACTTTCCAGGGCATGTCTGGTTTGCATCATAAAAGTAATAAATCCTGCCTGAATTCTAGTGGTTTTGCTCATGAGCTGAGATGAAAGGCCCTCCCATTCAGAACAGTTTATTTAGGTAAAAACAACTCAAAATGGTGCAAAAGAGTGTGGAAAAATGAAAAATAAAAAAAAAAAAAAAAAAAGGGATAAAAGCTTCTAAATTCTCTGTAGCTTCAAAGCAAGAATAACTCTTCCCCAGACTTAGTGTTATGAACCACATCACCACTATTCATATTACCCATGTAATTCTAAATAAACTTCAAAAGAACTGTCATTCATAATGTAAATTATTATATAGAATTTTTATATAAGGATATGAAATCTTTTCCCTCAGTTAATTTCCAAGACTGTAGCAGCAAGGACCTCCATTAGATCTTACAAACATTGAAGGGTATAACCAGAGACCCATATGGTAAAGATAAATTCTACACTTAAGGTGTCAAAATTAAGTTGCCATGACTTGTTTTTTGGACTATGAAATCTAATACCCTGTATCTTGATTTCCTGGGAAGAAGTTAGTATTGTGTCCCAAGATCAGTGACTCTTTGATGCAGTTCATGTCTTGCTGGAGGTAAACAGGTCCATTTAATGTCCTTTAGTTCTTGAATATACAAACTGTGTGTTGGAAGAGTTAATACATTATCAAAATATTGTTAGTAGCCTGCAATAGGATTTTTACTGTAATAAATGCACTGGAGTATGTCTTGCTTTAGATGGATTCTTACAGGCCTTGAAGGGATCATTGAACTAGGAATAGGACATGTATTAAGATAAAACAGGAAAAAAACCTGAGAATATCTCTTTTGTGTGTGCTATAAGACCATAGAACAGTCTTTTTGAGCAGTTTTTATGTAAATGATGGAAAAATTAGTACATCTGTTCTGATAGAAATACCTGAGTATGTTAAGTCTCTTTTTTTAATGTGTTCATTGTCTTAAGTTGTAGTTATGGACACTTAGCTTTCCTAAGAATCATACTCAGAGCTCAGTAGTATCATATCGAGAATCACAGAATAAGCTGAGTTGGAAGGCACCCACAAGGATCATCGAGTCCAGCTCCCAGCCCTGCACAGCTTCATCCCCAAGAGTCACACCATGTGACTGAGAGCATTGTCCAAGAGCTTTTTGAGCTCTGTCAGGCTAGTGCTGTGAGCACTTCCCTAGGGAGCTGTTCCAGTGCCCAACCACCCTCTGGGTGGAGAACTTTTCTCTAATATCCAACCTAAACCTCCCCTGACACAACTTCAGGCCATTCCCTCAGCTCCTATCCCTGGTCACCACAGAGAAGAGATCAGTGTCTGCCCCTCCTCTTCCCCTCACCAGGAAGCTGTAACTGCAGTGAGGTCTCCCCTCAGTCTCCTCCAGGCTGAGCAGACCAAGTGACATCAACTGCTCTTCCCTCAGCTGCTCTTCCCCTCAAGGCCCTTCCCCATCTTTGTTGCCCTCCTTTGGACACTCTCTAACACTTTAATGTCTTTCTTACTTTGTGGCACCCAAAACTATCCCCAGCACTCGAGGTGAGGCTGCCTCAGTGCAGAGCAGAGTGGGACAATCCCCTCCCTTGCCCGGATGGCGATGCTGTGCCTGATGCCCCCCCTGAAACAGGGTTGGCCCTCCTGGCTGCCAGGGTATGCTGCTGAATCAGAAGTTGCTTTCAGATTGACTGAATTTACTCCTTCTGTACCTGAAGTGATCCAATTTCATAAAATGGACTTTCAAAGAGTTGCATTTCTTTGCTTACAGAGTGCTGTGCACATGTTTTAGTTCAGCCAATTCCAGCACGCAAGATGTCTCTGTGTTGGTACATTCACTGATGGTCGTCTTCACACTTTTTAAAAGAAAAGATTTAAATTTTAGGAAAGCAGACACAGTCTTTAGAGGGATGTTAGTAACTAATGTAGATAAGAGTGAGTGTGAATGGATTTAGCAGTTTGAAGACAGATTACAGCAGTGTGGGAATATACAGCCCAGCAGGAAGGCTTTCTCTCTCTGCCACTGTAAATAGTCACGCGTTTCTGTTGGCAAGAGCTAAAAGAAGATGAATGACATGAGTGATGGTGTCTAGGGGAAAACGCAGTTTTAAGTGTGGTTTTATTTGTGTGACTTCTGTGTGGCTGTGACTCCTACAATATATAATTGCGAAAGGAAGACGTCATATCTTGCTGTGAATAAATAGGAGGTCAGATAATATCATGGTTCATGTGTCACTTAATGAGAACTTACTATGTCAGAACCATTCATGCTGTTATAGCCAAAATATGACCTAAGTGTTTCAGTTATGAATCCTGTTAAAGTTGTAAAATGTTCCATCCATTTGGGACACAGGCATAATGTCATAAATTTATCCCCTGCTTCTAGTAATTTTATTTTTTTCCTAATGTAAAAATTATTTATTTTTATCTAAAAGATAAATGAATTATTATGCTGGGGGGCAGGGAGGGAAGAGGAGTGAAAATGATGACACACTGCTAGAACTAATTCCTAAATATGACTTTTGGGCAGGGAGGGAGGGAATATTAAAAGGGACTTGGCTTTGCTCAAACTGGACAACTGGGCCTGGGTCATCGACCTTCTGCCCCCGTGCAATTGCATACTGAGACAGGTGGTAAACGATGGCATTACACAGAGCTCTGCTGCCCTGTGCAGCTTTTATATCCATAGGAATCATACATCAGTCGAATTAGCTGAATGAGGTCTATCACATATTCTGACTTCAGAATAAACTAGGCTATCAGTAGTGTTGTTCAGGGCCAGAACATTCTCCCCATAGCCAGAGCTGTACCATGCTTCTGTCCTCAGCACAGAGGGTGTGAAGGTAGCAAAAGACTGAGACTGCTTCACTGCAGCTGCTGGTTGGTCCAGGGAGAGTTGCCTGTAGGTAATCTTCGTAAGTATGTAACAGCAAGCAGTGGAAACACCTGTTTTTTTCTTTTGTCTGCGGTATTGGTACCTGCAAAAGCCTAAAAGGCGTCAGTGACTCTGTGTCACTCTTTGTGCAACCCTGACGAGTAGGAAATCCCCCACTGCTCAGAAGCATGGGAAACATGAGAAAATACGGAAGAGAATGAAGTGATTGATGCTTGGAGGAAAAAAATGTATTTTAAAGTGTTCAGCTGACAGATACAGCCATTATAGTATGGAATGAGGGATACTTTGAGGCAGAATGTATGGCAGAATTCATGAATACCCAACAGCTGTAACAACCTATTAGGTGGATGAGCATATGCCAAACTGCAAAACAGGCAAAACAATACCACTGCTTTTTAAGATGCAAAAATTATTTTATGTGTTTGAAATTGAAATTTCATAGCTCAGAAAGTGCATCTGAAAAATAAAGTAGAGCTCTGGATCTTCCTGTTGGATGTGAATTAACAGAAGATTTCACGCTGAAATCCTAGGAACGTGAACACTTATCAAAACTTCTCACTTGCAGTAATAGCAGAGAATTCAGAAAGAGATGGGATTAAAATTACATGTGTCTGTGCATTTATTTAAGGCACATATGGAAGTCTTGTTAATACAATTTCATCAATCATGCATGAAGAATTAGAGAAAAGAAACAGCATTATAGCACAAAATATGCTAAGCTCTAAGAAGCAATATATGATAAAGTTTATAGGCTTCACGTAGAATCCTAATGAAATTAGCAATTTCAGTGTTTCTAAATATATTTGTTTGACTCAGACATTATTCATACAAATGCATTTTATTGTAAATTTGACATGTATCTGTGTGTATTTGAGCCCTTTTTTTAAGGATGCAGTTTTCCTGTGTTTCTGCAGGGTCGGTTAGTACAACCAAAGTCCAGATATACATACCTACTTTTTCTTCTCAATTATGGTGGTAGTTTAATGGGAGTAGTCCAAAATCATGATTGATTCTCAGCCTTTCTTTATGCTGCCTTTAATTTCTCTGCTGTATTCTGAATTTATCTGTAAGTAATACTCTGTTCTTTAGTACTTGTCCGGTGTCTAATGACTAAATGCTGGGAATATATTTTGAACTTTTCTTCTTTATTATGTCCACTTTAGGCAGCAATATGTGGGGGATGTTTAAAGTTTAAGTTCCCCGATAAATTGTACTGTAGCTGAGGAACCTGCAGAGAGCCAAAAGGAGGGATTGTGCTGCTCTGGAGTGTGGCTTTTCCAAGATGTGGGATTTAGGGGCAGAAGCTGGGGACTGTGTTCTGCAGGGTCACAGCTGGCTCCGCAGCTTGCCCGCTCTGGTATCCCCAGCTTAAGCCTGTGCGTGCCGTGTCAGAAGAGTGACAGGTGAGGGAAGGTAGCACAGCCATCTCTTGTAAAATATATGATAACTATTCCTCCTGACACTCGATATGCTGCTTTTAGTTCCTGAGGAAAACGAGCGTCCGTCCGTACGTTCCTGCGAACCTATCCCTTTCAGGAGTTATAAAATAGTCATCCAGATGGCACCAAGTGTTTACTCAGAAGCCGAGGCTTAAGTCAGTCACAGACAGAAGTCCCCAGGACTTGCTTACTAAACAGATATTTGGAATGTTGGCTCCTAGGTCTGGTTAAACCGATCCGAAGGAAGCTGGCGCACAAGTGCCGTGTGGAGGCGGCTGTGGGAGGAAGCTGCAGATTCAGGTCTGGGCAAGCTCCACTGTAACTTTTGGCTCTCCCTTCCTAAACAAACATCAGCAGCAGATTGCACAGCTTTCTCCTCAGTTATCCATGTGAAGCTGAAGAAAGGGACACGCACTCTCCGGTAGTAAGCAACTCAACTAATATTACCCTCACTTTCTTTTCATGTAATGACAGAAAGGAAAGCAAGTCTATTTAACTAAAGAAAGTATATGCTGAAAATTACATTTCCATTCTAAATCTCTTCATACACATAGTTTAAGGAAAATCTGAATTTATCTGTCTGAGCTTTTTTAATGGAGCTGTATTTCCTGAAAGAACTAAAGTGTTCAGTTTTTCAAAAAATATAGTGATCTCTAAGTCTCACAGTATAACTTAGAAATATTCTCTTCTTCAAAAAGCACTTTTTAATTATGGAAGCAGATACTATTAAGACTACCCCTTTAGTGAAATAGAAGATGTTTGAGCAGTTTTTATCTTCTTTATGCAGTAATACTGGTACTGAAGGCACAAGTGAAGATTGAAGACTTAACCTTACAGCAAATTTGTTTTTCAAAAATTCTTCCTCTGATAAATTGGCATGAATGTGATTTATATGTCCTTCATTAGAATAATGATTTGAGAATTATCATGTATGCAGTAGACATCAATGTAATGAATAATTTTTGTTTACGCCTCAGAATTTTAAATGCTACTTTTTTTGCTTAGCAAATAAACCTCTGTTTATTAAAAGTGATAGGTTCATGAAGTGTGAACTTCTGTGAAATTAACCTTCCAATTTCCCTTTGAAACTATTGTCTCTGAAAGAAAGTACATTTCAAGTTAAGTTAACAGAGAAAGCTAAAGAAATGGCCAAACCCAAAGAATAATGACATCAGTGAGGAACATATTTTCTGTTTGCTCCAGTAATAAATTATCATGAAAATGTAGCTGACCATGCTTTCTGGCAGACTGAAATACTTCTGCTAAATGCTGTTTCCTTTCCCATAGCAGTAAATGGATTGAAAGCAGTTGAGAAAGAAAAGTGGTGTAACAGCAAAACAGAGTGGTCACTGCAGTAAGTTTAAGAGGCCAAGCACGGTGTGCAAATCTTTCCACTTGCTGTCTCAATGTACTTCAGTAAGGGTGTGAATGAGATCAGGTTATGTTTGGAAATGATTAAGATAGAGGTAGTCTATTTTCCCTCATAAGTGGTAATGCAACAGGAAATTAGTCATCCTTCTGTGATTTTCCTGTGCCACTTTCCCCATTCTAACATATTTGTAACAGTGAGGTGTGTCTGCAAGCTCTCGGGGCTTCCGTGTGGGTGGTGATAGACAGTCTTTTGGACAAGAAGAGGAAACTATGGTAATCATATTTGAAGGTCCTCACCCTCCTGTCTGGGGTTCAAGGTAGGGCAGCAGCACAGTTGGAGCAAATAAACTGCCTTGAAGATACCTGAGAAACCAGCATTTTGACCACCTTGACTGCAGGGAAGTTTTTCATCTTTCAGTTCCTCTGCTTGCTGAGTGCAATAGTCAGACTATCACACCTGAGAGGAAGCCACCCCTTTACCCTCAATATGGTACAAACAGGCCAAAGAGAAAAATATTCTCAAAATAGGGTAGCAGCATCACAGAGACAAATCATGACTTGCACAGTTGAACTTGTTCTCTACAAGCACCTCCAGATAAGTAGATGCATTTAAGACCTATTGAACTGCATCTTGTTCCATCCTGTCTGGGATGCTGTGACATTCTTACATCAGTGCAGCCACAGCAGCACCATCAATCCCACAAGCAGTATTTGGGTGGCTGGGGAGTACTCTTCAAGTCAGTCAGGCTGCAGTTCTTCACTGTGACCACCCGTTGTGTTGTCAGGAATTTGGAAATCTGTGGTCACAACTCTTGATTACTGTTATTCTGTGCTGCTCTAGCTCTGGAGTTTACAGAGAGATCATTGAATATGTAATTCAACAATGTGACAGCTTTTCTTTATCTTGATGAGAGCTGTGCTTTAAAGAACTACATCAATCCCCTGCAGTGGGAATTGCCCACCAGTTTGCTTTTAAAAATGGTTTAGTGTTGATGTTGTTTCAGTGGATCTATGCCATTCTGTTTATCAAATTAATGTTTTGAAATTGCTTGGAAAAATCATATCTCTTATAGCTAGGTCTTTTTGAAGTAGCAAGTTTTATCATTAAAAATGCTTGCATATTCAAATGGTTAAAAATTACCTATTCTTACATTATCACAAGGCGTTTCTGCATACCTAATTTAGACTTCATCCCTCTTTAACTCATCTCACTAAATTACACACATTTTTTCCCTGTCTAGTAGTGTTTATTCTGTAAAAATTGAGGTGCAATTCATAGTGAGGAAAAACTGGATGAGAATAGCTTGTGTATAGAACACACAAACCAGTCTGCAAATGAAATAATTTTTGTGCCTTAATTAGACCTGCTTTATTTCTAATGTTCATATTATATTTAATTTGTGTTGAGAAGGAATTGTATTCTAGCTCAGAACGTATTCCAGCGACACTACCTTCAAGTACATAAGGCAGCTGTCTACGCTTTTGCTTCAAAAACTATCGTCTATGTTCTGAAGCAACTTTCAGGATACCAAAATTATACATACCTGCCTAATATTTGCTCTCTTGGCGTCAACCATATTCTTCCATGAGAAGTAACATGAATAACAGCTTTAAGTAACCTCACTATTCCACTTCAGCTGGGATTTTTATTTGTTTTTTAACTTTCTTTGTTTCACCATGAGGTCACGATAAAAACTTTGGTTTGGTTTGGTTCTTAGGCAGTTACTCTGAGTTATTAAATTTATGAACGATGTCTCTGCAGATGCTTGTCATGATGTATCAGGTTCTTAAAAATGTTTTGGTACCTGCAGAGTCACATGACAGGATTTTAGCCCTTCTACAGTAAGAAGTCCCTGATAGCTCCAGGCTCATACACTTTAAATTAAGTTTCTGAAACTTTAAACAGCTTAACTGGCTGAACTGTTAGCTGATTTTTCTATTACTTCCTAACATATTTTTCTTCTACTGTCTCAAGTTAAGTAATTATTATTAGCTTTTTATGTCTTGATACTTTAAAAAACACTAGCTGTTAAAGTGTTAAAATGTTAATTGCTACAGATATTTTCAATACACATTCTTTTAAAAACTAACTTATTCTACTGTAGCATTTTTAAACCTGTTGTTTTTTCCTAACTTCCCTCAACTAAGGCTTAGACTAAGTTTTGATGATATTTTGTTTATATATCTGTCTGCACATTCTTCATAGTGTGCTTGCTTTTTCTGTTCTGTATTCTAACCAGCATCTTTTCCCTTTTCAACACTTTCCTTTATGGTTTACCTCTTGTAAAGGAATTCACAAGTTTCTGCTCTTCATTTTCAAGATTTTGTACAACCCTCTTGTGCCTACCCATGTTTCATCTCTCTCAGTGAGCCATTCTCACTCACTGTGATAGAGTTTCTAAGTTTCAGATGCGCTTAAGAACATCTCCAGTTTACTGACTTTTATTTTACCCAAGCTATATGGTAATGTTTGAGACATTTACACTTCATGTTCCTCAATCTCCTTCAGGTATATAACTCCAAGGAGCTTGCTTGGTTCACAAGAGGGACAGGTTTTATAGACTGTACATGTTATTTTAATTCACTGCTCCGTGAAGTAGGTGGAACGCTACCACCTTCCAGCCTCAAAGGTGGCCTGGTAGAGTCAGGAAAATCCCACGTGTGTTAGGTCACCTCAAAGGATGCATCATATTTTCCTGCCAGCCTCATGTCAGGCGAATAGGCTGGTTTTATACCTCCCAGTGCCTTGTGCTATTCTGAGATATTCTTTTGCTCATTGCCATACCCATGCTCTTGGCAGTTCAAAGTTATCAGAGTGACAGTGGCACATAGCGAATGATTTCATCTGCCTTTCAGTATCTGAAGGACACCTGTAAGAAAGGTGGGGACAGACTTCAGCTGAGCCTGTTGAGATAGGACAAGGAATAAAACTGAAGGGGATACTAAATTGAAGGAGGGTCCATTTATGTTAGACATAATTATGAAGTTTTTTTACAATGAGGGTGGTAAAACACTGGAATAGATTACCTATAGAAATGGTGGATGCTGCATCCCTGGAAACATTCAAGTCTAGGTTGGATGGGCCTCTGAGCAACCTGATCTAGTTGAAGATGCCCCTGCTCATTGCAGGAGGGTTGGGCTAAATGACTTTTAAAGGTCCCTTCCAACCCAGGCCAAGTTCTATGCTTTTAATTGCTTTAGATGTTGTTTTCCTGGGGAGATTGCACATGCAGAATAAATTGTTTTCTGACATAAATGTTTTGAACACAACGCACAGCATATCCCATGCACCACAAATAGATATGTATATTCAGTCTGTATTCTATCCCTTTATCTGAGGTGGTTGGCTCCTCTGACCAACTGTGCTATCCATGGTTTGAGGGAGTCAAATCTGATCTTTGATCTCCAAAGGAAAATCTCCAGAAATTAAATAGGAATGTGACTTAAGCAGATACTTCAGTCTGCCTTCCTACAAAAAGATATTTCTATTCATTGCCAAATACTATAGGAGTTCAATGGTAGATGCTTTATGGTAGGTTTCCTTTTGATTTCTCCAGGAGGTTTCTTCTGCAGTTATTTTTCCAGGATCTCTTTCAGTGAATGTTGAGCAGAGATAGCATTGCTAAGTCATTACTTTGGCCAAGTTATTAGTTTTAGAGCTGTGTTAGTTAACATGGCCATTGTTGTCCTGTCACTTTTTAAACCGAAGATCCCACTGAAGCTGGTGTGAACTTTTACCTCAGTTTCAATATCAGGATGTGGCTCCTTGTACAGGGGAGTCCTCCCTGCCTAGCTACCAATTGTACACGGCTCTCCTCCCTTTCCTTGAAGATAAATCTCCTTATCTAGTTCCTTTTTCTTGACAATAATATTGCAGAGAGAAGAAAAAGAATGAAAGTACTCCTTGGATAAAAATGTTGGCTATTAATTATCACTATTGTGCAGTTACATTCTTGTGTAATTCTTGTCCCCTTGGAGCCTTATTGTACAGATATGTGAGGCTAAGTATTTCCTCCCCCCTAAAACAGACATTGCAGATTTTCATCTCATTCCTCTGCATAAAGTTGTTACTAAAATGAAAGATTAACAAAACAAAATTCCACCTCTTCCTGAATTCCCTGAATTTTTTACAGAATTAGAATATTGCGCACAGTTAGACAGAATACTCTGTAAGTTCCACACTACCTTGATGAGGAAGTAAAGAAGCCTTACAGAGGTCACACTGACATACTGCTTTATGGGTTTGTGTATCTATAAGCTACATAACTTGCACTGTAATTAACTTACCATGATATTATTTCTTGGACACAACATTCTCATGCATATTTTATTTCTATAACCTTATGGTGAAAGATGGAAGTGGTGTGCATCAACTTTGCAAAAGATCCTAAACCTTATCGTCTTTACATTATAAACTGAAATAATCGAAAAAATATCCTACAGTGAAATACTGCCTGAGATATATTTTTAGCTTCACTGTTTGAAAGTGGGGAAATGACAGGAATGCAAAAGCTCATGAAGTGACTACATCTTTTTTAAATTGAAGTCAGACTACAATTTAACCAACTTAAAACATTACTTGAAGATATATGAGCTAGTAGCTTTGGAATGCCTACTTATTTTTTCAAGTTTATCTTGGGAATTAGAGATCATAAACGAACTTCTTAAATTCATTTCTAGAAATCTGGGTACTTTTAAAAATCATGATTGTCAGGTGGCCTTAGTTCACCCGTATTGGTTCAATAAATATGTGTAATTGATTCTAAATAGCAAGTTTGAATTTGACCAAAGATATAACTCAAGCTGATGCAATACACAAGTTCTGAGTAATTTTAAATATTTTAATATTTTAATATTTTAAATTCTTAAATAAACAAAGTGCAAGTTCTTCAATTTTGTGACACCCTGTAAGAATACGCAATACAACATGCAAGGCTTTTTAATTATACAAAGCAGAACTGTTACATATTCTTTGCTGATTACATTAAAAATTATTTCACATTTCTTGTTGCTATAATGGAAATTGGATTGCTTCCTCAAAGTAATTTTTTTAAATTGTTTTCCAAGGTGACTCATGAAGTAAAGGGGGAGTGGAGGGAATGACTGTTCTAAGTTGTTCTGAGATGTTATTTGAAGGCTTTATGATTATATTGTACATTAATCAGATATAAAATTAAAGCCCCAAAGCATCAGAACTGGTCTGTGATTTGATCTGTGACTGAAAAAAGCAGATCCTTGCACTGGGTTCAGAAGGAAGGCTCACAAGTCAAGGATATATTCAAAACATTCAGAGCTCCTGTGCCTGGTCAGGAGAGAGAGAGAGAGAGAGAGAGAGAGAAGAGGCACTAAAATGTTTTGAAAAGCCAAGCCAGACATGCAGAGGAAGCAGCACAGTGCTGGTTCTTAGGATACAGCAAGCATAAGGCCTTCTGCTATATTTAGTTCCCTTTCCCTGCCTTCCCCTCCCCCTTCAGTGCCTATATTTGAATTGAGTTGTAGAGTAAGTTGTCTTTCATTTAAAATAACTTTTTTCACTTTTTTATGGCATCCTAACTTTACAAGATAAGTCACTTTTCATATAATATTGTAGTTGAATATAACTATGCTTAATTGTGCTGACTTATCTCTTCTGTTCCAAAGGATTCAGCCTTTATAGGATGCAATGTGGTTAATAATTATTGTTTGAGCTTTTTCTTGAACCTTAATTTAACATTGAAGGAATTGTGATGAATAACCAATTTTTATTATTAGAAATAAATGCCTTGCCTTGCCATCTGGATCTTTGGATTAGTCTTACTTCTATAAAGAATTGGAGGATGAAAATAGCACTGAATGTTATAATTGTTTAATGTTTGTATTTTCAGGGTTTGCTGGAGGGTCCCCAAGGTCCACCTGGCAAAGAAGGTCAAAGGGTGAGTAAACTTGGTGAACAACTGGTGAGCGTGCTAACAGCTTGATGTGCGACTTCTGCCTAAGCATTAATGAAAAATGGTAAGGTAGCAGCTGAGTATGAAGCATGCTGACAACAAACTGAGCCTTGACACTTGAGGTTTCTCTTCAGTTGAAGGAGATTTAACTATTTCAACCATCTAAAGTGTTTTAATGACTGGCAGCACAGATGTATTGTATTGCGTTTTGTGCAGTGTGTTTCTGCTGAAATTTTGAGTGAAATAATATTAAAAGTTTTCAGTTTTCATTTTTTAGCAGGGATGAACTATACCTTACAACATCTAAGGTATATAAAAATATATTAGGCTCTTTATCTAAAACATTAACAGAAACCAGTACTATTGACTCAAGTCTTTTAGATGCCATTACGCAAGTGTCAGTGCCTAACACACATATACAAAACATATGATACAGTAAAGGGGAGCGGGGGGGGGGGGTGGGCAGAATATGCCAAATGTATGAAATAAACCTTTGGTTATTCAGAATTTTAATATAATGAAGTAATTGACTGACTGGTTTCTCCACGTTTGATTTTTATGTTCCCGGACTTATTGAATTTGATAATTCATTAGAACAGATAACAAATATTTATGACTGTGTTATTGCACAAATTAATTCAGCTTTGTAAATTTATAATCTAGTATATTCCTAGAAGTTCAGGAAGATATTAAGACTCCACCATTTCAATATTTTTATGAATTAAGTGTATACCCAGTTTGCAATTTTGAAGTTTGGTCTCAATAATTCTTAGTTTATTTAGACATCTTGATATTTAATATCTTAGTTAAAATATCTGAAGTAAAAGGATTTAGTGTTCCTCATCATTGATCTTAGTAAACTACAGTGAATTTTTAAAGGCTAATTTAATGATTCCAATAATGGTAATAAAACTAGCAGAAGACTAGGTCTTGAATAAAATGAGTAATGATGCGTAGGCCCCAAAACTATGTTTTATGTTGGTAAGTTTTAAAAATAGTATTAAATTCTGTTTAAATTGAATGTAAAGATGTGAAAGCTGAATGTATTTATGTTTCTCACTAAGGATTGAGAACCTGTTCAGAAAAAGTCAGTGTAGTAATGGAGAATTCAAAGTTGTGTGGTGAATATGTTATTAAAGCATATTTACTACCATGTTAACATCCTTAAGTATTTTATAATTGCCATGACTATAATTGCCATGCCATTACAGTTATGCAATTAAATATGCAGGATACAGTGAAAAGATATTTGTATCAAGTGTTATGCTATTTTAGAGTTTTTCTGTGGAGTATTGAATCTGCAAAAAGACATACTTCTCCTTTAGGAACAGTTTTAAGTATTCCTGTGGTTTAGAAACTTCACTCTTGGAACTTCTTTATTCTTTTATGTGAAAATTCAGAGTTAACACACTGTATCATTTATTTAATGGTGGATAAATGGATTTGGAAATGCTTTTAAATTTTTTTTTCCATTTTGCAGTAGGAATTAGTGGGTTGATACATTCATCATGGACGTTTTCCTACTCACACATGAAATTGAGCTGCTCTCACAGTCCAGCCTCTATAAAAACAGGAGCTCTGATGGTTTTGTAATCTCGCCATGCACACAGCTGCCTTGAGCCAAACAATGGGAGCAGCAGACTGTGGAGCCTCAGCATCTGTCTTTATCTTTCTCTCAGTCAGATGCTCACAACAATTCTCCTTCTGCTGGCCACTCCCGCCCAGCCATTAACAGCATTGTTGGCAGTCTTAATTCAACTCCCATGTGCTCTTGCATTTCCAATACATTTAATTACACAATAACATATCATTTGTAACAAGATCTCTGCTCTGTTTAATGACAAACAGGACAGTGCACATCTAATGGCTATTAAATGCTCTTTTTTATTCAATTATAGATGTCATGTTCCTCTGTTCTACTTCCAGCAGATCCTCCAAATCTTTCACATTATATGCAGTTATTGCTTTTCTCATGGCCTGCTTTGTGAAGACTAAAGCATATTATTGAGTGTGTAACTAGCTAATAATTTTTTTCTCCAACATATTATTCAGACCTAAAAGTGATACTGTGTCCATTCTGAAGACTGGAACTGTAACATACTAGGGAAAAAGAAGCCACACCAAAAACACCTGAAAGTATCTGTTCAATTTGGATGCCACACTTTGAGAACATGACTTTTTTTTTTTAAATTGCCATTCATACTGTACTTGCTATAGTCAAAATTTTAATTTCCACTTACATCAGGAGCATTTTTAAGTGTTCAACTGCTTTGAAAATTTGTCTTAGATTAATGAGGAGTTGAGAGGAGAATCATTAAGTGTGTAACTTACAGACCTCAGAATACACATTGAAGCAAAGTATAAGGAACTGAGGAGAATTAACTGTGTTAAGGGTGCTATTGAAAAAACATATAGAAGGCTCATGTTAGAGCTAGTGACAGGTAAATGGCAATAGAAAAGGAGTAGAAAGGCAAGAAAAACAGCATGCATTTTAATTTTCAGACTGTTTTAAGTGAGGTTTTATTATATCAATCCAGATCAGAGTTTAATATTAGAACTACTAAGAAGTACCAAAGATTCCCTGTCCCAGAATGGGCACCCATCTCCCTGCATTCACTAAAGAGGGAACTAGGAAAATTGTAACCCTATTAAGAGGAATAAGTCTGAGAAGTAGTATTTCTTTCACCTCACAGGAATAATCTGCGTTAAAAATTACACAATAAAAATACATATAAGAGTTATTATAGAAACAGAATAAGTGTAGTTGTAATAAACATAAAGGTAACTACCTGTAGTTTTTTACTTCAAAGTTACGTCAACTTTAAAATGCTTATTGACATATACATCAAATAAGCCTAGAAATGCAAATTTACATCATCATTTAATTAGATTATGTCAGTGGTTTATTTATTTCAAGTGGAAAGGATGATCAATACATTTTTTGAAATAAAGTGGTTACAGCTTTTTTCTGATAGATGCACTGTAGATAGAGTTATGTGGTGTGATTTGAGCTAATACATAATTATTAAAATACTGAATATGTCATTTTATGTGTCTTGGTGATCTGATTAATTACTTCTGTGTGATCACCCTGGGTTATAGTCTTGCTCCCACATCAAAGAGCAGTTTAGGTTCTTACTTGTTTAAATGATGGTCAGCAATGGAAATTGGTGACAGAAGTGAGTGAAATATCTTCTTAGTTGGTCTCTCTGGATGCCTTCCAGATACCCAAAAGGACAAAAAGGTTTGCAGAAAGCAGTACACTAGTGTGATATATTTTCAGAAATGTAGTGTGGGGAGATCATTCAGAAGGAGAAGAGATGAAGCCCTGAAAGTTCTTTGACTAGTTCTGTGCAGCATTAGAGAACCTTGTATTTTTTGGTTCTTTTTAAGAGAAAATTGCAAACTTGCTAAAAATTTGAAGTAATGCAGTCATAGAGAATAATTAGTGTGATGATAAATAAAAATTGGATTCATAAGCATTTTGCTTCTCTCATATTGCTCTAGTGGCAAAAAGCATAAATATTCCTTTTCTGAATATACAAACAGATAAATAGTCTAGCATTTATCAAGAGTATTGGTTTACATACAACCTAGTCATATTCAGAGAGCACACAGTGAAATTATTTCTGATTCTTCAATCAACCTGACACTTACTTAATATTAATTTAAAGGGTATCTGTGTTGTGATACTGTCTGCAGTGAACACAGTTAAATTTTGTATGTGCATGTAGTGCCCTTATGTTTCTCCTTTTGCCAAGATACCCACTGCCATTCACGTTTGTTAGTCAATGTTGAGTTTTCTGTGGGCTCAAGGAGTCCTCAAGCATTTGCTCCTTTTAAAAAAGGCTAGTGATTCCTCTTGCTCTGCAAGTAGTGACTTTGTATAATGTTTTAGTTTTTTATCCTTATTGAAGTGGTTTGTGTTAGACATGAGACCTTGCTCAGCAGGAGCTTTTGGTTCTAGTTCTGATCACTGAAAGTAGTGGGCCAGTAGAAAGAGCTTCCCATTCTTTTCCTCATTCCTGCATGAGAAATACTAGACAGCTCTGTGGGCAGACAATACATTCATCCGTAATTGGTCAGCGTCCATCACATTGGCTTCAGGCATGTTACTGCTGCAGCAACTTGATACTATTACACAAGTGCTCAGAATGACATCAGGAGCTTCAGAAGGTAATTACACATTGCTCAGAAAGGTCCCTGGTCCGATAGTACTGACCCACAAAAAATAGTAAGATTGGGTACTAACCTAGAACTGCATAGAATTTAAACCACACACAACGGACAACTACACAATCTTCCTGGACCCCTGTGTTATGTAGAACTATTATTTTTCTCAATAATCCTGCACTTTCTAGCTAAGTGCATCTTTTGCAGAAGTCCAGATTCCTCTAGAAAGAACATCAACAACAGATTTTTTGCAATCTCCTTGATTTCTTTCTTCCAATGTTTATTGTCAATCACACATTTCAAAATATGCATTTTATTTTACTCTGGACATGTAGGTAATCCTCCATTAGCCTCCAGCAATGTGTTATTTTTTTTAATGCCTCTTTATAATAAAGAGGTATTTAGAGTTTTTTTCTCTACAAGCAAATCACCATTCCATTAATTTTTGGAAAAAATTCAACTAGGGGCCTTCCGCTCCCATGCAAAGAATTTTCCAAAGTCTTCAAATAATTTTGTCATGTTGCTGTGTATTCTTAGTTTCTACTATGTATTGTTTACAGGCTGGATAGAGTTTTCCAGACTCTGCCTTTGCTATGTTAAATGCAGTGAAGCTTATATTTCCAAAATAAAATTCCAAATGTCTTGTAATGTTTAATTTCAGTTGGATATCTTTGTGGCAGGGATTTTCCCTGAACTTGATACATTTTTTATATTTTATATTTTTTTCTGAAAATGATTCAATTTTTAAAACATAATACTTCAGTAAATTCCAAAAATTTTCTTAGTGGTCACAAGGCACAGCACCCAAGCGCTACTGAAGGAACCCCGACAGCTGTTTGCTGTCAGAATTTTGTACCCAGATGGAGGCCACAGCTGTCTAAGTCCAGGGGGGCTCACATATTACAGTCCTCTCTTGATTATTTTGAATGGTCGTGGTGACTGGGAGAGGCTCCTGAAGACTGGAAAAGAACAAATATCTCTTCTATCATCACAAAGAAAGGTGCAGGGAACTAAAGGCCAATAGGCTTCACCTGAGCCCCTGGGAATGTGAAAGAGGAAATCCTCCTGGAAACCATTTCCAACCACATGGAGAGCAAAAAGGTGATTAGGATAGTCTGCATGGAATTACGAAAGGGAAATTTTGCTTTACCAAATACACTGCTTTCTACTGTGATGTGACTAGCTAGGTGGATGAGAAGTGAGCAGGGGATGTCAGCCTCAGCTTTAACAAAGCCTTTGACATTATCTCCCACAATTTTATCTCATCAACTTCATAGGCAAGCTGACAAAATACAGGTTAGGTGTGTGAATGGTGAGATGGATTGAAAACCATCTGAACAAGGTCCAGAGGTTTGTCATTAGTGGCACAATGTCCAGTTGGAGATGTCTGGTGTATCCCAGGGGTACTACTTGAGCCAGTACTGTCCAGTGTCCTCGTTAACAGCCTGACGGTGGGGCAGAATGTAGCAGAGAGCTGGGGCAGGAGAAACCACATGAAGTTCAAGAAGGGCAAATGATATCAGCATACACTGGTACCAAACTGGAAGAAAGCTTCATGTAGGAGAACAGTTTGGACAAAAAGCAGACCATGAGCCAGCAGCGCATCCTTGTGGTATAAAAAATGCCAGCAATATCCTGGCCTGAACTTGAAAGATCATTGCCAGCAGGTCAGGGGAGATATCCTTCCCCTTTGGTCAGCACTGGTGAGACCTCAAGAAAGCTAGAGACTTCCTGAGAGGGTCTGGCACAGGACCACAAAGTGCAAGTGGAGCCACTTTCATGAAAGGAGAGACCGAGAGAGCTGGGACTCTTCAGCCTGGAGAAGCCTCAGTGGGAATCTAATCAATGTGTGTCAATACCTGATGCGAGGGAATAAGAAGGGAGACACATTCACCTCAGTAGTAGTTGGTGACAGGACAAGAGACAACGGGCAAAAAAATTTAAAAAAAACCACAAAACAAAAAACCCCAAAAAAACCAGAAAATTCAATCTGAACTCAAGAAAGCACTTTCTTATTGTGAAGTTCATCAAATACTGATGCAGGTTGCCCAGAGAGTTTATGGAGCCTCCATCCATGGAGATACTCAAAAGCCAAGTAGACACCGTCCTGGACAGTTGATCCTACTTGAGGACAGGGATTATACTAAGTGATCTCAAGAGTTCCCTCCAACCCAGACAATTCTGTGGTTTTTATTTTACTAGCTCTAGCTTATTCTCAGCATAGCTGCCAACAACTTCATTTTTATGGATTAATAAGACTTTTGAAAAAAATCTTTTATGTGTATTTAAACAGATTATTTTTACATCATGATAGTTTCTCTGGTTCAAGTGGTGAATTGAGTTCATGCATTTACAAATCTTTCTACAATATCACAACCATATTCTTGACTCTGTATTCTTTGGGATGTTGCAGGTGTCCTGAAGTAAATATTTTTGAAAGAACTTCCTTATTTCCAATAGTTGTGTTTATAATACCAAATACTTCAGTTAAGAGGAAGTTATTTTAGCATTATCTTAGTAATAAATTAAACACCTCATAAAACTGAGAGTCTGTTGTTATATCTAGTATTTCAGCATTAATTTCACTAAGATTACGTTTTTGGAGGGACCTTGAGGAATTGCAATTTTTTGGCCTTATGTTAATAATCAGTTTACTCTCTGAGATTACAAGTTTTTCTAATCAAGCATGAATAAAGTTATTATGACAGAGTGGAAAATCTTCATGAATAAATGGATGGAGAGCTGTTAGATTTTCTTAACATAATTATTTAGAGTGGCATCAAAATTAATTTAAATTCAGATTGCATTTATCTGATTTATAGAACTTAAATATTTCTTTGACATAATTTGTTTTCTAGTTCAGTGAGTAAATGTACTAAACCAATTGTAAAGCAAACTTTACAGAGCGGTGATAATGTCTGCATTGCAGGTCAGCCTCCTGGCACAATGCAAAACATTTTCTTCACAGCTAAAGCTGTGGTTTGGAGTTTGGAGTCTTTTAATCTTCTCAGTTCCTTTTGAGTTTGATGTAAGTTGTTTTTAAGAACACAAAGCTACAATCTGATTTCATCTTTAAGTTGGAGTTCTGTATGTTCCTTCGCTCTGACATTTAACAGTAAAAAATATTTAATGTAAAACAGTTTTTCTGCCAGAAAGTGTCTACCTTGAAGTACATATCCAATAAAATAGGATACAGCTTAAAAATATTTATTTTTCTCACTTTGGCATTTAAAAATTGAATTAAAAGGTTGTAATTTAGAATGCTAAAGGCAGATTTGTCAGTTAGAAAACTTCTGGTTTTCCCCTTGTCTCCACTGAAGAAATTAAAATCTCACTTTTAATGGAATAGCAGAAATGGTTTGACTTTTAAGAGGCTCATTTAGAATTTTCATATGCTCTTCCAAATACTCTATTATTTTTTCTTTTAATGTCTTTTACCAGAAGGTATAAAACTTGAGAGAATAAAAAATTCTCATAATTAAAAATTAACATATAAACTATCTAAATATAGTTGAAAACTATTTCTTTGAGTGATTATGAATTAACATTGAGCTTTTATGGATACACTTGAAAAATTGTAATGGATTTTGTCTAGTGATTTGTTGGCAAAATAGGTTGTGGCATTCGACTTCTTGGCATTGCTATGCCTGTTCAAGGATTTTTTTTTTTTTTTTTTTGTTAAATGCATTTGAATTTTCTGTAGTCTGGCTAGGCGTTCCCTTGTAGCATTGTATTAATGTCACAATGAAGAAACTAGAGATTCTGTCAATCATTCCTAAAATGATTTTGGAAACCCAAGACTGAGTGCAGGAATGCTTGTGCATTAGTGAGGAGCTCCCTACTGACTTTTCTCCCAAAACAGGGGATTAGGCTCTGTGTGCTCCATTCTTCTGTGAGCTGTGTTTCTGTGAAAGGTTTTAGTGGGATATGAGGAACAGACTTGCACTTGATTTCTGCAGATGGCTTAATTTCTTGCCTTCTGGCTTCATTTCCTGTGATTGTGTTCAGGTTTAACATTTAATACAGAGGTCAATTTATAATACACTGGTTACCATAATATGTCCTCAAGGCCACAGTTAATAGGATTGAAGAAGGAGTTGTACACTCAGGTCCTAACACTGTATTACTGAAGTTAGAGAGGTTTCATTGATAGATGAACATAGATTTTCTATTTAGGGGAGAGGCTATCCAAACTCTTGCTGTAATCCCAGTTAGTGTAGGCACTGGAACTTGTCTGGCTGTTTGCTGGCAGCTTTGGGCATATGGAAGGACATTCTTAACTTCCCAGAGCTCCACTCCTGTGGCTGCGTTCAGGTACCCAAGGTGCTGACGAGCATCTGTGGGGCTCTTTGCTCTCCACCCACCTCCTGTTTTGGTTGTATCTGGGCCTTTGTCATTCTGGTTTTGAGGATTAACCAAGAGAATCTTAGTTTAGCTTGGCAAACAAATTACATAAACCTCATTAATCTTGCATAACAACTGCAGTAGTTAAGACTTTAAAGCCCAGATTTCTATTTTCCCTAGAACTAGTCCCTGTTTTGAAATGTGATGATGTGTTTCAAGAACCTCTAATTAGCACTTTCCCTTGAAAATTCACATGGGCTTATTCTAAGAACTTTTGCCTTCATAATCAAGTGTAGATTTTTAAAATATTAATTCCATAAATTGTGCCAGTGTTCCCACATAACTGCTTGATTTTATCCTTAAATAATCCTCAGTTTATTTTTAAACACTAGGATTAGAGATTTTACTCCTCCAAAGTTAGATGTGAATAGATGGATATGACATGATACAGCAGGGGTTTACAGTACAGATTTTGAATTCTCTCGCTGTATGTTGGACCTGCAGCAGTGCCTGGGGCAGCAGTCAGAACCAGAGCACAAAGCCTGTGGAAGGATGGCCAGAGCCTCTCTTCTGAACAGCTTTCCATCTCCTGTCAGGCAAAGCTCATCAAGTCATTTCAATTCACAAAGGGGCTGAAGGAAGAGAGGAGTAAGGAATGCAGCTGACCATGTACTTCAGCTAGGCACTCAGCTGGGTTTCCTGAAGCACATAATTTCTCATTTATTTTATTTTTAGTGTTTTATCTCTTTTTGCCCCTAACCAAGCAGTTGTTATTTGAATGATTGGCTATTTGAATGATCTTGCTGAAGTCTGTCCTTTGGGAAAGAGGAAAGTAGCCAGCTACACTAATTAGTTGGGGGCAGGCATTTCAGGAGTCAAGGGGACAGCATACAACATCAATAACCTTTAGAAAACTTACCACATTGACTGCCAGTAAAAATGTATGCAGCACAAAGGAAATAACCAGCAACTGCTTTGGTCTTCTTCAGATATTCTAGGTAGACAACTTGTTGACAGCACGTACCGTTTATAAGTTAGTGTAGGTGGTATTGTATTTTTTATTTAGTTAAAGGAAGGATGTGATGCTGAGGACATTTATTTCTATTTTGAGTGGTTTTATAACCTCAATATTTGCTCAGTGATCTCAGCCAAATAAAGGTAACAGGCCTCCTGTGCAGGCGGTCAGCCCTCTGCACAGCAGTGTGGCACTGAGTCCAGCTCTCATGGGGCTGCCAAGAGCCACTGCTGAGCAGGAGATGGGAGCTGTGACTCTCTGCTAAGCCCACTACAAACCAGAGAGGACACCGAGATGTTTTTCACTTCTTTCTTGCCAGAAGCATGACTCAAAGTCAAACTGTAAATATTTAGTCATGGTCTGGCTCATGGTCTGCTCAAGGCAACATCATAATGGGCTTGTCAAAAACATTCTTCTAATTGTTTTAATTACCCTAAACAAAAACATACACTAATTTTTTCTACTTACACTGTTGCTAGTTTATACTTTATTTTTTTCCCTGCTGATGGTGAGAAGTCATAGAGAAGCAGAAGTGCTGACAAGTAGGTGGAGCTTTGGGTATTCCTAACATTTCAGTCTCTGTATCTGAGAGGCATTGCTGAAAGGTAGTGGCCTTTCATATATTTCTGTATTACATTTAAAATACCAGACAGTTTATAAAGGTGCTCAGAGGCAAAAAAAGAACTTTTATTACTCTATAAAAACCTTGTGCCTCATACTGGTCTGTGTGGTTGTTTTTCATGCAGTGTTGCATAATGACTAATAATATAATGGTTGGATAAAAAGTGAGGCAAATGTTTCTTCTGTGTTTCACTGAGTATGTGTTCTAGTAATTAATAAATTACAGTGAAAAATAACTACCTTAAATTTTTTTGATAACTGTTTTTTCAGGAAGTTCATCAAGTTTTCTCTTTGCTATGTCATAAATCACATTTTAGCTTGTCTTGTAAACAGAGATAAAATTGCCTTCCCAACATATTCCATGTTTTCCTGTGTAATTAACACCTCATTCACAGTTGTGTCTGCCAGTCAAAGCCCTGTCTTCTTCATCCTGACACTTCCTTGATACTTTGTTTAGACTGCTATGATTTTAAGTGTCATCCTCAGGATACTTTAAATAAGTTCAAACAGGAAAAGGAAGGTGCTTCAAGAAGTCAACACTGTAGATCATTATAACTCAGAGGGACTATTTTAAAAGTATAGAGCAATTTATCTTTGTTTATTACATTATTACCTCTCAATCCATTTTTCATACTTTCTAAAGGAAATTTACTTTAAAAAAAAAAAATCAGGAAATATTAGTTTCCACCTGTATTTCCAGAATGGAGATCAGACCAAAAGTATAGATGTGGCTAACTGCAGCCTGCTTTCCTTGTGCACATATGCCTTTCCCTGTGGTGTGCTCTGCCAGGCCAGGCAAGCTCCTCAGTCGCTCAGTGAACTGCATCGCTGAACTGACCGAAGCCAAAAACTGCTCCACCCTAGCCCAGATGAGCTCCCAGCTCTGGCTGGCCCCAGGACTGCAGGCACAGCATTGCCAGCACTGCAGAGGATATGCTGGGGGCAGAGAGTTAGGGCCAGTGTAGCCCTGAGCCCACTCTAGGCACCTAGTGCTGTATTTTGGTTCTAAAAATTTACCCTGAGCTGCCCCAGTTCGAGCCCTGCATGTGCAAGCACTGGCGGGATTGGACAGCTCAGCACATAACATATGTCTCAGCTAGTTAAGACCCAGGAATTTGGCGCTCCAAATATGCTGAGGTGGTTTTGTTTCACGCTGCCCTTAAAACACACTGACTGACTGAGGACATTCATAAAACCATAGTGGCAGGGCACATGTGTGACACAGCCCAGTAGCTGAAACACATCCACACAATCTCTGTTCTGATTGTTCATCAGCTTGAAGGGCTTCAAATACGTTCCTCTGTCAGAAGAGTCCCTGGCTTCTGGGCAAGAGGTTACCCTGGAGAACTGCAGGCTGTGAGGGAGAGGAATTTTCCAGCCTTACTGTAATCGTCTTCTTCCCCTCAGCATAGATCAAGATTAATGAAATGTGGAGCTTTCCTACCAATGGGGGCTCTCACCTGAAAATAGTGAAACTGGATTTCACTTTCTGTTCCTGAATTATTTCTGCAGTCTGTATGAGACTGTTATTTAATAAAATACAGAAGCAGACTTAGAAGTAGGAACCATGGCTTACAGAAATATCCCTATGTGTTAATTGTGAGCTGTCAGCAAGAATTTTATTTTTTCACTTTTTAAGCCAAGTTTTCACCAGGACAGCCCTGTAATGGTTAATGTTAATTTGCAGTTGCCATATGCAAGGGTGACGTTTATTTTTAATGGATATAATACTTCTTTTTCTTTGCCATTTACACCTAGATATTAGTTGTTCTCAGCTGCTGTTTCCAAAAAATGTGCATCACATTTCAGCTTGACAATAAAGATGTTAATTCCTGTAAATTACTTCCATTTTTATGTTGATATTCTTTAAAAAAAGGCATATGTGAAAACAGTTGTTCAAGCAAACTCGGTACTAAAGAATTGTAGTACTTATATACTTGCATGGTTTTTTTTTAGAAACTGAGTGGAAAGTCTCCCTTAAGTAGATGTTTATGGACTTTAAGTTTTAATGCAAATGATTTTGCATGTGCATTATGTATACACAGATGGTAGTAATTGCACAAAGAAGGTGAATTGTTTTTGCAAATAAATCTCTGGCTTTTGTGCTCGTTATCACATCACAGAGAAGGGTATGGGTGTTTGTTAATCGGATTAGATTGCACATATATACTGACTGCAAGTCTGTCTGCTGGAGCACAGTCTAACATCCCAAACTCCGGTGTATTCAGACAAATATAATTTCTTTACACCTAATCAAGATGCTTTGTTAATAGCCTTATGAATGTGCACTCACACTTGAGACAAAGCTTTAAAATGTGACAATAAATGTTACAGGGGTGCAAATATAGTTTGTCACAACTATTAAAAACAATCCTAGAACTACTCAAATTAGATGGTGTTGCAGTGACTAATACAGAGCATCCCATTGTCGATAGGTTTTTTTTTTTTTTTTTTTTTTTTTGCTAGTACCTAAGGCAATAAATCTTTTCTTAAAATTCTTATTCCAGATCTGCCCCTAACCACAGCATTTATAAATGCCTGTTGTAACTTTTTGTTTCCAGGGCAGAAGAGGCAAACCAGGCATTCCAGGAGAACCAGGGCCACCAGGACCTCCTGTGAGTAACTAATGAGGGGAATGGGAAATTTTCACTCTGTCCTCAGATTTCATTAACTTTTTTATGGCAGGTTATTGGATCATAATTATAGTTGAAAATAATTGATCTGTGTGTACTCTGCTGTATCAAACAGCTATTACTGGTAGTGTTTTGATATAGAAAAAATAAAAGGCTGGGTCCACAACTGTGAGTGACTACACAGGAGTGAAAGAACAGGATGGAAACTTCAGCAGAGAAATTGGCATTTCAAAGAAAGACTGGCCATGTATGCTGACTGTGAATACTGTGCATTCATTCCCTTTGCAAAATGCGTGATGCTCTGTAGAAGAAGGGATAATTTCTGTCTCAGAGGGGTAATTTGAAAGATGAAGGACTGTGTGAAGCATGTGCCAACTGTCTGAATGGTGGGGAGGATTATACCCAGCACTGGAATGAGCACTCAGCTGTAGTTCAAATGAGTTGACTGAAGAATTAAAAAGATTAAGAAATACATGACTTTATGAAAGGATTTGTAATATGAAGAACTAAAGGGTTTAGCTCAGTTCTAAGAGGTTTGGGATTTTCTTTTTCTTCGCTATTTAAAAAAAAAAAAAGATAAAGGATTTAAAATTCAAGTCAGGCATGGATGTATATTAGTCTTCAATGAATGTGGCCTTCTTTTCGTAGAGAAAGACTGGTTATATTTGTAAAATCTCTTTATATTATATTATAAAAATGCTGTCATGCACAAATACAAAACAGCTATTTGTGTAAACTTCTGCTGCTTTACATTCTTAATATAAAACAAAAAATTCATAATCCCTTTTTTTGCTTACCTGAAATGGATAAAGGCTAGTGGGTTATGCATCTGAACATTTGATTCATGTAGAGAAGAGAATAATGCACTGCTTCATGGGATAAGATGACAAAAATTGAACAGGTGTCATCTACCCTCATCTTAAACAAAAACTGCATAAATTTCATAAATATTCTTTTCTTGCAAAATGTGTTCAGAAAGAGGAGTTTATGATGGAATTCATTTATCCTGTATAAAACCAAACACTTAATCCCTCCCTCTCACTTTTCTCCCCTGGGTATGGTCATGTTGAACTGCCTTGCTTGTTTGAGTCTTTTGCACAGTCCTAATGCCGAAATGGTACTGCAGACTGCAGGAGGCCAAACAGAGGAAAGGAGTGATGCAGAATCTTCCTTAATACAAGTGCCAAAAATAACCTTTAAAGGATAAAAAAGCAAACCATAGCAGAGGTCAATGTTAGCCCTAATCTACTTAGCTTTTTGTGAGCCAGTGAAAAGCTGATTCTCTGTTACAGATTTCTGCCATCCTAGATTTGCTAGCAGGTCAGGCTTGTGAAGATGTATGATCTTTGACAGATATACCAGAAATCTTGAGTGGAAGCTAAATTGTGCTTTTATTATTGAGACATATTTCAGGTTTTCTTACGGTAGGTGAAAAGCTCAACTTTGTCCGCATGGCAACATCACTACAAGGAACTCTGTATTGGGTACTGTAGCCTAGCACTACATTCAGAAAAACGTTCCACAAGCAGCCATGGCTTAAATATTGGTTAAAATATTTGTTTCTGGTATAACTGTCTTGACGCACTCCGTTCTTCAGATACAGCTATACCACCATCTTGTGTTCCCGTTCCAAGGCTGAGAACATAACATATAGAAAAGGCACACTCTAAAAGCAGTAATGCCTGCTAACGTGCACTGACAGTATCCCCATATTTCAAGTGCCACAGCTTGTATGCACCAAAAAAACCTTCAACATGATGCATCATTCCCGCTCTCTTTTTCAAGGCTCAAACCATACTCATTTTTTGCTGTGCTTCCAGTTACCCTTCTCTCATAATAGTTGGCAGCTTCTTTGTGCCTATGGATGCATTGTTAGCCTTTACTTTGGCCTTTCCAAAGAGCAAAAGAACAGTCACACCTGCAGAGTGGTTGCTGTCATTATTTTGGCATTTACAGGGTACAAAGTGGTTAACAGATTATTGATGGAGAATGTAAAAATTAGATTCTCCAGTATAAATAAGTTTGGGTTTTGGCTGATGTTTCAAAACAATATGAAATTTGGTTTTTGAGGAAAAGGAGATTCAGTCATTAATTGTTAGGGTAGATACAGCATACAGTGTGTGCTTGAAATTAATAAATTTACCTAATTTATTTATCACTTTATGCCATGATGTTAAGTATTTAATTTAGGTATTAGAACAGTCAAGTGCTCGGTACTGACCAAAAAAAAAAAAAAAAAAAAAAAAAAACCCCACGAAAATGGCGAGAAGAAAAGTTCTGCTTCTTTGAGGAAGAAGGTGGTGGACAGGATAAAGTACTCAAGGTATTTATTACAGAGGACAGTCTTAATAACACTGTGTGCAGATAGGGATTTGTGGTGAAAAGACTGGGGTGAAATTAATGCAAACTGGAAAGATACAAAAATTGCAGTTAGCACACATACTGAGCTTTCATGTGACAGGATTGTAAATGCACCTTCTAACAGTCAAAAATCTACGTGTCATATGGCGGCATTTAAGGCTTTTCTAACCTTCTCTTATTATCTCATCTTTTTTCTTTTTATTCCTAAACTAATTTCAGGGGGCGGGGGTGCGGAGTTCAGTAAAATTAATGCTTGGAGTGAGTTTCTAGTCCCTTAACATCATCTGAACAGCTTTGGTTAAAAACCTATATCGCTGTCAGAAACATAGATTGATTGGCATCTGGTAATGAAACTACTCAGTTAAAGTGGGACTTTCTATGAAATTTCTTCCAGATATCCTTTCTTTTGTGTCATTTTTTTTCCCTTTGGAGCAAATCCTTTGCTCACAAAAGGCAAGGAGTCAATGAGGATTTTTATTGATTGGCTATAAAAAATATTTTTGTAAACCTACAGAATGTATTCCTCCTTTGAGTATTTGCTTAGTCTATTATATATTATAGACTTTTAAAGTGTTTCTTGATTCCCTCTGGTTCAGAATTCGTACTATGCATCCTTGCTATCTGATGTTGTTTTTGAGTACTGTTATTTCAGTACAGGAGAGCCGAGACGTGTGCTCACACCTGTCTCAATCCAGTGGGTAGCAATTTGTGCTGAACCCAAGAATCCAAGTAGAGCAGCAGCTCCCTCTAGTGCTTTTTGACCCTTTCTCCACTTTTAAAGTGCCTGGACAGCAGTGAAAACCTTCTGTTAAACACACTATTCGCTTTGCTCTCACAAGCATTCTGAAAATTGTGATTGTAAAATCAATATTTCTGTACCCTTCAGATGTATTTTATATATTTGCCTTCTTCCATTTTCCTCTAAAGTCTTCTGAAAGAGAGACTGTCTCTTTCACATGCTGTTACCCTGCTCAGCATGTCTCTTCACTGAAATTGAAATGCTGATTTTATGAAACAAAAAGAATTACTATGATAATAGGATGCTATGAGGTTGTCAGAACAGCATTTTGATCAGACTGCAGAACTGAGCTGATTGTTTTCTTCTGCCAACGCTGCTAACCACAGATCTATAGGATTCAGCAACACAGAAGGGGTCCCCAGCAGACCACAGCTTGTTTTGCATTTTTATTTGCATATACAAGTCTCTATGTATAGTGCACTGACTTTCTAGATACCACACCTTTTTATTTTAAATGCAAATCACAGAATCACAGAATGAGTAGAACTGGAAGGGATCTCTGCGGGTCATCTGGTATGACATCCCTGCTCCAGCAGGGTCGTCTGAAAGCACAGGATTGTGTCCAGATGATTCTTGAACCATCTTCCAGCATCATTCTTCCAGCAAGGAAGACTCCACCACCTCTCTGGGCAGTCTGTTTCAGCATACTGTCACCTGCACTGTAATGTATGAAATTATGACCCTGATATCCTCAGCCTAAGTATGTACAGGCTCAATTTTGCTCTTTTCACTTAGGCAAAGAGCTTTTCAGGTCTTGGGTTGTAGAATTACTATCTGCCTCATTTTGTGCAGTGTTCTCTTAAGCGGAGATAATTTATTTTTCTGTTTTTTCTGCCTGGAAAATGGCCGACTGATGTCTGTCACTGTTGAGGTTGGGGGGTTATTTATTTATTTATACCTTTATATGAATCTGCAGGTGTATCTCTTTACATAAATGGGCTAGAGGACAGAAAAAGGAGTTATAGTAATTTCTCCATTGAGGGTTAACTTTCTGTTTTCTGTTCAAATTTTCTCTATCTCTACTGGAACTCTTATTATTGGAGGAATTCCATTTCTCAATAGCTCCCATTTTAGTGATTTAGCTTGTTTTTAAAATCAGAAGAGTGCTAAGCTAGAGTTGTGCTACAGACTTGCACCAGTATAGCAGCATTCTTTAAGGTGACTCTGATTTTTGCCCAGTTGTTTTTTGGCAGAACTGAAATGTTATCAGCACTGATTTGTAAAAGTAAGAAACATAGAATTGCCTGTTCAGGCCAAACACGATCTTGTCCAACCTGTCTGTGGCAGAGGTGGGAAAGAAAGAGGGTGTTCTAAATCACAGGCTAGTAAACTGTAATCACAATTATTCATTCTCTTAAACAAATACATCCAAAGCTAAGCTATTGTTTTCAACCAATAGATATAATTGACTCATTTCACAATTGCTATAGCCCTTGAAGATCATAATTCAGTTTATCATTTACCTTTGCAAGAGGCTCAACTTCATGTCTTTTTTCTTCTCCAGTATTTTTGCTTGGAAGATTAGCTTTGTGTTACTTCTTAAAGTTTTAAACTAAAATAGGATTTCATTTTTGTCAGTATTGCACATGATGCTGTAGGGAAGTTCACTCGAACTTCATTTAATTACATATGCTTTTGGTCTTGTGATTCAACACATATGTCAGTGCCACCAAACTAGTTATCTTAAGTAGCCAGCAGTTCACCTTGGAAATTTCATTTCCTCTACTTCAGGAAATACTGTTAGTCCTCTACCAATATTTTGAGAGTGAGTGAATGTTATCACTTAATTACAATAAAGAAAAAATCAAAGCACTGATAAGTGAAAATTGTCAGTAGCATTTCTGGTTTTCCTGGACTTTCAGCTACTTCTTGGAAGAATATTGGAAATGCTTACATGGAAGTGTGGGAATGGTTGACAAAGGGTGGTCATATTGCTTGTTTCTATGCATTAAGTTTTTTTATCCATATCAAAATGTAATTTATTTCTTGTATTCTATTGTAGCAGACATCATGCCTTCATCATTCTTTCCATTTTCTCTTTGGAATAGTTATACAATATTGCAGATCTGCACTGGCGAGTTACATGATGTTTTACATTAAAATAATCAGAAAAGTAGTGTCTTATTTTTAATGGGCAGGCACCAATACAAGGATAAAGGAAATACACTGAGTCACTTGCATGCTCTGTTCTCTGAAATGGCCTATTTTTGAGATGAAAACAGTGCAATTTACTTGTTACCCATTTTATGCATGGACTGCGAGATTGGGTAGACTTTTTCAACAGTCTCATGTTTACAGAAATGCAGATGAACTATAAAAGTTAAGGGAGGAAAATATATTGTAAACCCCAGTAATTTCACAGTTTGGAGCTGTTTCCCTTTAAGCACCTGTGTTTCTATTCCTGCCTTGTCTGTAGAAATAACATCTGAAACCTGTTTGCAATTTTGGAAAACAATCAGGACACATTTTCAGTTCTTTTCTTATTCATGCAACTGTACTCTCTGTGTGCTTCATTTCTCTCAATTACACAACTTGATATTAAAAAATAAAAAGGAAACCCTGCTCAAGTGAGCTTCAAAGTGGCAGATGTGCAAAATTCTCATTCAAAAGCTAGAGACTGCTGGTACAATAATTCTTCTACTGCTGTTAATTTCATTGCTTCTCCACTTTCAGATCAATGCTGTTAGTTCTTTCTTTGTCTGTAGAGGCTTCAGAGTGGATTGTGCAACTATATTGGTGTTGTGAAACTGTGAAAGGGAAGAGACTATGGTTTAGGGGAAAAAAGGCTTGAATAAAAATATTTTCTGTTGTTGTACACCTCTTTTACTAGTTTTTATTACAGAAAGAATGATGAAAGGATAAAATTATTAAATTTATGTCCTTTTTTTTGGAAATAGAAATGCTAAACTGGTAACACAAAGGTTGTGGCATAGTCAAGAATGCAACCCAAGTGCCTAAAGTTCTCCTTGACTGTCTTAGTCATGAGACAATTCCGGGGTGGGGTTAAGGTTATGTTTGTTTTTCAAAACTGTGACATGTACAATGTACTTTCATCTTGTCAAAAATTATTTATTTTATATGCAAATAATATCTGAGAGTTTGGTGTTGATGGCAGACACAGCATTAAGTTCTTCCTGGGTTGTGTGGCTGAAGCAGTTTCAGTTGTGAAAAAACAGAAAAAGAAACATGGAACATGGTGTCACATGAAAAGGGAAAATAAGTTCTTTTTTTTTGACTCCTCACGGGATTTCAGAGTCCTGCAAGGATGCTGGATTCAAAGTTTCAACACAGCCGATCTATAGTGCTGAAGTTGAGACATCTAGGCCGTGTCATCACACTTCAGTCCCAGTTCTGAATTGCTAGCTTTAATACAGATATCAAAGTAAAAATTTTGCCATTAACTTCAGAAATCAGAGTAGAGTGAGCTCTCAGTGAAAACATCGTGACTATATTGATCCTACTTTGAACAGAAATTTGAAGTGACAATTCACTTCAAAATAACATGAATGTAAAAATTTATGGCCTTGTATCTCTTACAATCTCAGGAAGAAGGAGGCAATGAGACACCTCAGATGTTTCATGTGGCTTCCAAATTTTCCTAATGTCCACACTAAAACAAAAGCTGCAGAGGGTAAACTGTAATTCTAAGAAGCCTCAGAGGAGCAGAGTTGGTTTTGTGCCCTATGTGTGTTATATCGAGGTCAATCAGGCTAAGTGACTTACTTGAATATAGTGTAATTTTCTTAATGCAGTCAAATGTTTCTTACCGCCATCATGAGTGGTTGTAGTTCATATTGCATTACGTGAAAGCTTAGACTCAAAGAGAATAACTATGCTAATTTGTAAATTTAATTGAGTCTTAGTTCATAAGTTCCTGATTGTGCTTTCTGCTCCATCTACCTAACTAAAAAATTTCACTGAGGGCATGTTTTTTGGCAGATGATGTCTAAAGATGGGGGAGTTTAATGTCCAAAATTTTTTTTTCCAAACACATTTTTTGGTCTCTCTGTCCTAAGTGCTCATTTGAATAGGAAGTTCCTTTTTAACTGTTGAATTTCTTGATGAAATGTGTATTTAAGTACAAACTTGCAATGCTAATAAAACTAGGATGTTAATAATCTAGAGAACTCTGGCATTTCTCAGTTTCACTTACTGTACTCTCAAGTTAAAAATCTATCGGTTTACTCACACGAGGAGCTGCTTCTACATCAGAAGTTGTGCTCTGAGTTAGTTAAAAGAGTTTTGAAATGCTGTAGAACAAGAATGTTGTTTATACCAGAAGGGACTTGTATTAAAATTTATGTGCTTTTCACTTCTGCCTTCTCTGACAGACCAATTCACTTGAAACTAAGTTGCTGGCTTTCAAAAATCAGAGATTTAAAAACCAGCTTTGTTCTTCCTCTGTGCCAGAAAAAAAAAAATAAATAAATAAAGAAGTTACAGAAAATCATTTACTGAACACTCAAATAAAAATCAAAGCTTTTTTACATACCCATTGCTCTTTAAATATAGATACAAAAACATAAAATTAGTTAAATTAAAATTACCTTCTGATGTATATTTTTCCATATAGGGTCCTTCTGGACTAGAAGGAATTCTGGAATCATGGAACAAGCATTATAATGAGGTATGGGCATTTGATTTAATGTCTCTGTGGGTTTGTCTTAAGTATCTAGGGTAGATCCTTTGATCCTTGTGAACCACATTCCAAACTAATTCAAAAGGTAATTTCTTTCCCCCCCCGCCTTCTGCATCCCTTTACAGTCTCAGTCCATACTCCACTCACATACCTGCTGTGTCATCTGTCTTTCTGCCATGTGTCTTGCCTCCCATCCATCTTACTTTTGACTGGTATGTCTCAAAAAGGAGGTGCATGCACCACCTAGCTGTTAGTGTGAAGCACTAGCTCCCCATTTCTAAACCTAATTGCTCCAAACTTCTTTCTTGACCAACTCTGTCATGATTCTAAGAGTAAAACAGAAAGACAAGGAGGCATAATTTTGAAAAGATCTGCTAGCAGTCCATGAGAATTTTCCTTATGTTTGTATTATGACTAATAAAAACATTGTGTTAATTATAAAACCACCTGCAGCTAAATGAATTTAATAGCAAAAAAAAGTTAAAATTGCATAGGATGGTGTTCAGTGTGACAGAGCTTTTACATTCTTGCTGCAGATATTTCAAATCATTTAAGCAGTGGTAGTGTCTGCCACTGTACGAGAATACAGAAGTTTGCTTAATTCATTAGGGAGTATGTAACCTATCTGACCTGAAAACGATTTCATTCAAAGACTGGTGACTCACTATTACAGCATTTTTTGCCCACTATAATGGTTAATATATGTATCACCACTTAAGTCATGCTGGTCAAGCCTGGAGGACATTAATTCCTTTTAATATTAGACTGCATAACTATAAAGAGCACTTATATTCAGGATATTTTTCCTAAATAACATTGCCAGATGAGTGCTAAAATCTTTCCTTGAATAGGAATTCTGGAGTTAAATTCATGTCAAACATACCTTTCCAGCTGCTTTTATCACTGAAGGGATTTCTCTGTTATTTCTGATATTTAATCCATTCCAAATCAGTACATCGCCCTAGAAGCATGTATTAGGAATTAAGCATAGAGCATTTTCATGCCTGGAGACTTAGTTTCTGTATTTGGTCTGCTATTTCATGTGTGTGTGTCCAAGTTTTACATTTGGTTTTCACCTTTGGTTTCCTTACCAGTGTCTTTTTCCTGCTAAAGAGCTTTCACTGTTTCCAGCACTGTTTCCTCTATCGATACCATATTTATTGTAACTCATTCCCTGCCGCTGCCTTATGAATCTCTTTTATCCTGATGGTCCTTTTAAGGTTAATTCTGCAAGAGGAAATACAAACAGTGATTATCTTCAGGAAATTACACAAATCTTCTCCAAAAATCACGTTTCTTGTGATTATGAGGCTCTAAGTATTCTTAAAGTGCCTTATATTGCCTAATTAACAATATTCTGGAAAAAAATGTAGACCAGCTGGTATGTGTTTGTAAATTAATAATCTTCTAAATCCTTTACACCTTACCAACTTTCTTCTTCCTTCAGCTCTCTAGTTGGAATGTTTTAATGACTCTTTCATGAGCAATTAACTGTTCAACAAGGAAATGCTGTTTGATTCCAGATGAAAGAGGTGCTGGCTTTCTGATTCAAGTAGAAGGTTCTAAATATGCAAAATCTCTTTAACTAAATATTCAGAGCCTCCTAGAGTCAACTTAAGTCTCCAACAGCTACAACAAACATATTAGTTCCTATACCTTTTATGATGGGAATTCCCATCAAGGACAGGACAAAAAGGTTTTCATAGAAAAGGACGGTTTTTCTGCTTTGCCACTGATTCTCTCAGGCAGACGTATGCACAGTAACTTGCCTTTTCCCCCCGTGCTGTTACATAGTGTGACAAAATCTGATTTTGTCCACAGCACCTTGCAGACATCAAGCAGTCTTTCCTCCAGTATCAGATTTTCAGTGTGCCTCAGTTATTTGCATTGGTAAAATGACATTTGAGTGGTATTATGAGGTTTTTGAGATTACTTACAGCACAGGGAATGGTGGTGTCATTTCCCATCATTTTATGCATTTCTCAAGGATCTCACAAGGTCTTCTTTTGGTCTGGTGTTTAAAGTATTTACATATTGACCACATTTTAATTGTTATAGATATTTTAACACCTTTTTTTTTTCCTGAAGGTATTAGTATGGCTTCTTTGTGTAGGAATTTCTAGGAACCATGAGAAACTGATATGAAGAAATGTGGTGGCTCTTAAGACCCATCATAATTATTACTGGTTTTTCTGTTTCTCTAATTTCTCTGTTTCTTAGCAGATTATTTGCAATTTTTCTGATTGCTGTGTGGTAATTTCTGATTGCTGTAATAAATATTAGTAATTGCACAATGTATTTAAATAATTTATTGCAACTAGGATTTTTCTGGGTCAGCATCAATCACTTTATCAGAGTGATTTTTAAGAAGGCTGGAGTGCAAGCCTTTAAAAGTATAATTTACTTGATCCATGTAAAAAGAGAAAGAGAGCACTATAAATACAATTGCTGATTGCAGCAGCAAATTGTGCTGAACAGCAAACCAAGATCAGCAGTCTTTCTTTAATGAAGGTGAGAGGAACCTGCTGAGGATAAATAGTAGCATTGATCCATAATGGGGTGGGAGACAGTGCTGGAGCATTGCTTTCCTCACTCTTCCTTTGTGCCTGGTCCTGCAAGGCGTGGGATTGTTTTTATATTCCTTCTTGTTATGTCTTTTGCGCTTTCAGCGTAAATGAGATGCTTTGCATGTGTTCGATAAATGGATTTTGTTCTCTTCTTTTTGCCAAGAAGCTAGTTCTGCCCTGTACTGTATGCTACATCCCTTCAGAGATGGGTAAATGATGCCTCATGATTTACATTTATGTACTCTCAGGCCTCTGTTGTCCTTTGCTTGGGCTTTCAAGGCCTTTGTTTGTCATCCCTCTTACTTACCAGTTTTCCATACATAGCCATAAGGTCATTTAGCCAAACTTGCTCCTAAACATCTTTGGAAAGGGCATACAGATCAGTTTAATCTAAAATGTTTTCCAACACATAAAAATAAAAATTAAACCAAAACACAAGGAAATTGAAACTACATCACAATCTGTTCAAGAAATATTTCAGAATCATTATAATTCATAGTACTTTTAGATTATTCTGGAACAACTCTTTATTAACTTTTTTTTTTTTTTTGGTGTATTGTATTTACATTTGGTTTTAAAGAGGAAATTACCTTTTAAAATGCAAAGACCATAAAGGTAATTATTTGGTCTAATAGCCTTTTTCTTTTTTTTTCTTTTTTTTTTTTTTTTGCTTCATGTATGCATAAAAAGACCCCAACTCATTATAAATCAAAATTTGTAGTGTACTCATAGTAACAGACACCTGTATTGTTCCCAGACCACTGGCAGTCAACTATTCTCATCAATACTCAGGTATCTGCTTCTTTCTCTGAAGCTGATTTTGATAATTAGTGTACTAACAGTGGTACAAATCCTAAACACCAAAGAAGATCCTTCAGGAAATTAACATTTCTAGAATAGTTATTGATTTTATTCAATATATATATATTTAGTTACCATCTTCTGGAAATATTAACAGGTGTAAATGACACTTCTATTCATCATGATGTTTTCCCATCTTAGAGATATGGAAACTGAAACATGACAAGGGGAGTTGGCCTGCTCAGGGTTCCTGCTCAGCCCAATCGCACATGTCCTAGGACTTGGATTCCTTGGGTCTAGACTGGTGCTTATTTTTCTGCTCATTGAGCTTTTGTTGCTTTTTCCTTTGTCATTGCAAAAAAACATGTTCCCCCTAGGAAGTCTGAGTCTTGACTTTGTGAAAAGAAAACCATTTGCTGTGTATTTAATTGTGTATTTACCTTGTACAGAAGAGCAAATAAATGCAGTTCAATATCATCTGAGTAAGCATACAACCTGAACCCCTGGTCCTTTAATCTCTCTGTCTTCTTTGAAGAGCAATGTGAGGAACCTGTTGATTGTGTTCATTCCTCTCCTTTTGTCTTACTACTGTAGTAGACTTAAATTTGTTCTACTCTTTTTTTGCATTTCATGGTGCTCAAAAGTAAAAAGCTTGTAGGTTTTTTATAGAAGTGGGGTTTTTTGCTTTTTCTAATATACTTGAGAAACATAAAAATGATCATAAAAATATGTTTTTTGTGTTGAGCTTAAGAAAATCACAGATTTGCATAGCAATGTTCAACATAGACATTTCCCTTTTATGCTTTTGTTCATCTTCTGCTAGTCTGGCAGGAGTGTGAATGCATGATAAAGGATGTGCTCTACACTACCTAGCTGTACTGCACAGGCATTTATTATGCCTCTCTAGTAGTAAATTAGGACTTCTGAATTTACAACTGGTAATTTACAAGAAGTTGTTGTGGTAAATAAATAAATTACTGTAAGTAAACTGTGACATTTTCTGTTTTCTAATCTTTGTGGTAATATTTCTTTCCAGAGCGATACAAGACTGCTAGGATTACTTGAGACACCTGGACTTAAAGGCCAGAAGGGAGACATTGTAAGCATTTGGGATGAATTTTGAGATGTTCCAAAGTGCCTGTCTAACCTGTCTCTGCCACCCTTAAGACAGTATCTTTGATTTATCAAAATGGGCTTTGAAGGTATAGGTTTTTTAGATGACTGGCACTTTGATCTGTGTAGTCCAATACCCTACTCATCGTGCTGTCCTACAGTGGCAGCATCTGATCTTTTCTCCTCTAGTATAAATAGAAAGGGAAAATGTTGACAGAATTATGTATGGTTTCTAGAATGCCATCTGAGACATCAAATGAACTACGCTGCCAGTTATGTGGGGATAGACTCTAAAAAAGTTGATATTCAGAAAATATTTTCAATAGTAATTAATATTTAAAGCAGTTTCTATATGACAGTGAGACTTTCTATACCAAAAATACTCATAGGCAGCTCTAAAAATTAAATAGAAGTCAAATTCTGAATCCACACCATATGGCAGTATATTGTTTATCTGTCCTGTGTAAATAGCTGACCAATATTTTAACAATTGCATGCCTTTTAAAAACTTGTAAGAGAAGAGACAAGTGTTCAGGTTATGTGACAGAATTGACAACATTTTATTGAGAAGCCTGCAGATCTGCCATAGAAAACAGTCATTTAAATTCATCTGCAGGTGTTTGAAGCTTGATTTCCATTGCAATAATAGTTAAGGTTTTGTGGCCCACACAGAGCAAAGTACAGTTAAAGAAGAGGAGTGGTTTATTTACATTTGCCAGAATATAAAGATTTTAAATACAATAAATTTTGTTGAAAGGGTCAAAAAGGAGAATTGGGACTGACTGGAGCAAAAGGAGAAAAGGTAAGTCAATTCCTTCTGTGCTCATGTGTTTTACTAGAAGTTGACTAAACGTACTGATTATTAATGAAATCTTGTAAAATAGAGAGGGGATCAAGAAAATATATTTGGACATTGGAAAAGTTGTCAGTCTCTAAATGTCCTTAGTACTTTATTCAAGCCCCTCCTTGGGATGGTCTTTACACACCCAAGTAAATTTCCCTGTTCTACCAGCTCACAAAGTCCTTAGCTTTAAAAACATCCAGACTTTATAAATACTAGTTTAAAATTATTTTATGTAAGTTTATGATCAGGGACTGCCTTGTGAATTAGCTGCCAGTCATACTTTTTCAATTTATTCATGCGATCTTCAATATCTATATGAAAAAAAATGAAGCTTTAAAGTATTAAAATTCACAAATAAACTTTCTATTTTAGTATCTTTTAGTTTAAGCATAAATTTTCCAGTATGATTCAGGTGGGGGTGTTACTGGGGAACAGGTGTGTATTTTGCTTTTCAAGGAATGTGTGATGTACACAGTTCTTCATCTGCTGATTAATAAGTGTTTTGCCATTCAGCTGTGAGGCTTCCAGTTGTTTTCTTTGGTCACATCCTTCTGTATAAATAGTTTTCATGCAGGCAAAAACATTATTTTTACTCTGTTGGTTTCACAGATTTATGATTTTCGGTGTTATAAAGCACTTGTGTTTGCGGATTTTTCAGATTTGGATGCATGATCACTCTCTTCAGTTCTATTCCTGACCCTCCCTTGTGCTCCTGCTTAAAAGGATCACAGGTGTCATGGTCTTGGCATTAAATCAACATCATCCCTCAAGTAAACTTTTGTAGCCCATATATTTGTATTTTAGACAGGTTTAAAATAGCCACATTTTCCAGGACTCTTAATCAAAACCAGAAATGTGGACTATTTACCATTTGAAATAAATCTGTGTTGACCTCTTCCCTATATTTCCTTAGGGAGAGCCTTCTGAAAAAGGGGACAAGGGAGATCCAGTAAGTATAGCATGTTTTGAACTGATGTGAATAATTTACATTTGAGATTACTTTCATCAGATTGTGTTCAGATTATATTCAGATTGTATACAGATTGTATTCACTCTGTAATTCTTTTCTTTGTACACATTTATTAGATTCAGGAATTATATGGAATAGCATATGTATGTCTCCTTCTTACATGCTCATCAAGTTCTCACAGGTTAGAAATAAAAAACAGAGATGCCCTGTTCCTCAGCATTTCTGCTGCTGATACCATCCATCAACTGAGTTTAAAGCACATGCTTTATTTTTATGCCCTGAAGGTTCTTTCTTTCAGCTTTTTCGCAAAGTTTTATGTGGCCTGAACTGTACTGTTTTGATGCCACCAATGTAGCATTTAACATCAGGCTGCTCTCAAACAGCCATTTGATGTGTGCTTAATTTCTTTGTTATATCAGGGCTTGTTTTCAGAACACTCATTCTGTAAGAGTCTCTTTACCTATGTTACGTATTTTTAATTAGTATTGTCCTCTCTTACACTATTAGACAAAAGCTAGCTATGTTTGTTTAATATAAAACTCAAGATTGCTCAGATATTTGTGATTACCATTATAAGAAGTCCTACTGTAATAATGTGTGGTTTTGGAGGGGAATACTGGGTACAGAAAAGATGTAGTGGTGAAGAATAGGCTTTTGACTTGAAAAGCTCTTAAGCAAATGTAGTGTTTTCAAATATTTTTCCTTTAAAATGTTGGGGAAACTGGCAAAGAAAATTAGGTTGCAAGAGGAATGTCTTTCAGAGTTTGCACAAGGCATCAGGAATTCTTAATATTTTCTCAACGTTTAAATTTACAAACTGTATTACTATATTTTAAGGTAGCAGATTAAACTCTTAGCTCATCTTAGTTAAATTTCTAACTTCTTATGGTTGGATTTTCAGGGAGAGCCTGGAATGGAGGGATCAAAAGGAAATAAGGTATTTTTTTGACTCTGTACACATTACATACACAGCCAGTATACATTGTTGATATTGGGAGACATAGCAGTAAACTTGGATTTTTTTGTTTTCTCAAACAATATCATTAGGGTGAAATGGGAGACCGTGGACCACCTGGTCTTATTGGAAATCCAGGATCAAAGGTAAGCAAAAGTTATTTTATCGAATAGCAATTGCATTCTATGCTGTTATATGAGGACTCTGATGCTATGAACTCTTAAGCTAGTATTAATGGGCAAAGAATGTAAATAGTTTATATCAAAAGCTTGTGCTTGGATTGTGGCAATTTTTCATAAAATTTACATTTTACTTAAAGTTCTTGGTGTTCTCAGTGTCGTTCAGAAAGGAATATTTAAGCAACACTCAGATGTTATTTTGTCACTCAAGAGCATGAGCACCCATTTTGCAATTACAAATCCACTGGTAGCTGGGTGTATTGTCTTTATCCATCAGTGAGGCAAGGAGTAACCACTGCCGGTACCTTAGGAGCTCCTTTGTTTAATCCTCTGAGACCGCAGGTAATGTCAAAGCAGTCACTGCCTTGCTTTGAGTCTATCTTCATAGCCAAACTCAGGAAGTGTGGACTGGAGGAGTGGACAGTGAGGTGGATTGAGAACTGGTTGAACAGCAGATCCCAGAGGGTCATAATCGGTGGCACAGGGTCCAGTTGGAGGCCTGTCACCAGTGGTGTCCCCAGGGTTCAATACTGGGCCCAGTACTGTTTAACTTGTACATCAAGGACTTGGACAAAGGAGCAGAGGCCTCCTCAGCAAGTTCCCTACAACACACAGCTGGGAGGAGTGGCTGATACCCCAGAGGGCTGTGCGCCCTTCAGAAGGACCTTGACAGGCTGGAGAGATGGGCAGAGAAGAACTGTCTGGAGCTCAACAGCGGCAAATGCAGGGTCCTGCAACTGGGGAGGAATAACCCTAGGAGAATGACCTGCTGGAAAGCAGCTCTGTGGAGAAGGCCCTGGGGGTCCCAGTGGACAAGAAGCTATGCAAGAACACAGTGTCCTGGTGGCCAAGAAGGCCAATGGTGTCCTGGGGTGCATTAGGAAAATCATTGCCAGTAGGTCAAGGGAGGTGACCCTGCCTCTCTACTCAGCCCTGGTGAGGCCACACCTGTAGTGCTGTGTCCACTTCTGGGCTCCTCAGTACAAGAGAGACAAGGAGCTCCTGGGGTAGGTCTAGTAGGGACTGGAATGTCTCTCTTACAAGGAAAAGCTGTGGGAGCTGGGCCTGTTCAGCCTTGAGAAAAGTCAGCCGGATGGAGACCTCATCAATGCCTGTCAGTATTTAACAGTGGTGTTGAGGAGCTTTGAAGGCTCTTCCCAGTGGTCCCAAGCAACAGGACAAGAGGCAATGGGCAGAAACTGATGCACAGGAAATTCCACCTGAATATGAGGAAGAATTTCTTTACGGTGCAGGCAACTGAGCATTGGAACAGATTGCCCAGGGAGGTTGTGGAGTCTCCCTCACTGGAGATACTGAAGAAAATCTGCAATGTGCTCTAGAATGACTCTGCTTGAGCAGAGAGGTTGAACTAGATAACCCACTGTGGTCCCTTCCAACTTTACCCATTCTGCAATTGTGTGATTCTGTGAAGAAAGTAACTGAAGCACAGGCATTCCTGAGAATCTCTCATGATGCCTCGAATTGTATCAAATAAAAGTAAAATTAGAAACTGTTAAATCTAAGTGCCACCCAACACTATTTGTGTTGGACAGTACCTGAATTTTAGATCATGAAAAGAAGGTCCAATAAGAATGGATGTGGCTATGGAAGCCACAAGATTGTTGTCTTAAAAATGATTCTTGAAATCTTGATTTATTCTTTTGTTATGTCTTTCCCTTTAGGTATTCCCTTTGTATTTACTTGTATTTGCTTTGTGTAGATACTTTGGATTTTGTACATATCAGTCCACAAAACTAACTGAACTAAACATTAGAGTAAGAAAAAATGACCAAACTCTGTACTTCTTACTCCATGTGGAAGATAATTCTTAATGCCGGCTGTTTTAGTATATTTATATATAAGAATGCTTTACACCATATTACAATAATTTATTGACTTTTACCTCAGGTGTGTATTATATCATTTTGCAGGGACTTCAAGGCCCTCCAGGACCTGTTGGACCCAGGGGACTGCCAGGAGAAGTTGTATGTATTGTGCCATTTCCCAGCTGTAGCACTGTGGTGTGTGAGCAGTGCCACAGTAGTTCCCATAGGGACCTCCTTTTGTGGGTGGTCCTGTAGCAATCACATGTTGAAGCACAGGAGGGTGGGATGCCTCCCTCAGCAGGCCGTTATTCTGAGTTTCAGTAAACCATCAATATCCTGCTTCTGACAGCATTTGACAGCCTGAAGTGGATCTGGATATTGGGGTTTATTCAAGAACCACTGAAATTAGTGCTTTTACCCTTCATGATTATCTCTCTCTCATTCCCCTGTTAGCGTTGTATTCGTTGGGTCCTCACTTCCCATTCCAGCAGGGAAGTTGTTGCTCAGCTGGGATGGTTGAGCAGCAAGTTGTCCTGCTTTGTGCTGTGCTGCTGCTCAGAGCTGCCAGGAGCAGGTGTCAGTGGGCAAGGCTCCCCAGAGACACGGTGTGCTTGTGGCTGCAAAACTGCTGCCTTGGGAGTGTCAAGCAGTGGGGTGTCTCAGCAGAGTTTGGATGTTCCTGGAGTTACTGTGCTTTTGGGTGCCCCAAATTCAGGTCTGCCAACTGATTAGGGTTTGTCAAGGTGATGGGGGCCTCCTTCATGAGGATTTTACTGTACCTGTAACAATTGTGCCACTGGGCAGCAGGCTGATGGGTCTGCTGGCTGGTTGAGACTTCTCAAACTGGTAGGCACTTCACCAAAAATCCAGCACACCTTTAACCCTTGTGCCTGTGGGCAGGAAGAGCACAGGTGAAATGTCAATCCAGTCTGGATTCTCCAGGAAACATCTGAAACTATTAAGTGGCATTATACTAAACTTGAAAGTGCCCCATGCATTTGATTTGACACCCACATATAGCAAAGTGGGGCAGTGGCTGCCTGTCTCCCTTCCAAATTATGGCACAATTCCTCTTTCAGTGTGCAGACAGCTCTGTTCTGCCTAATTCAGTCCACAATACTAGTGGTGCCACGTAATCTAACAAGTGGCACCCACTCCCCCATCTTGGTTCTTGTACCTCCCTTCTTCCATAAACCATAAAATGGCTTTTAAGTAGCATCTTGGAGGTAAGAGTGGTTAGATCTGAGAAGTGGATCAAGAAAAGCAGAGAATAAAAAGCTTAGCTTTAGCCTAGCAGTTCAGCCACTCACTTGAAAAGGACTGGGATTTCAATCATTACTCACTGTGCGTGGAAGCTGCATTTTGTCTTGGGCCCTTCCACTCATGCTCTGAGACTACTTTGCGGAAGAGAACTCTTATTTTGAAGAGATTTTAAGTGATATACCTTATTAATATTAAAATACTCTTCTGAGTGGTACACAGCTGGCAGACTTTTTATTATTGACCTGTTAAAAGTCTCAGGGATATAAGCAAAGTGACCAGTGGAGTACATCTTCAGCTCTTGTCAAGGGAAAAAACTGTAAATAGTATTTAAATCTGCATGTAGTCATTTTATACTGTGTTACTTATCAACCATTTATTTGTGTCTTATTTTCCTACTCAGCTGAGGCACATGTTTTTCAATTATGTCTGATTTACCTATCTTCTAAACAATCATTTATAAGCCTTATCTGCTGTGCTTCTTTTTATGTCTAAATCACCAATCCTACTGTGAAAGATAACAAAATACTGCATTTCTCTCTTGCTTGTGTTGCCACCGTCCAACTTGAGCTCATAATTGCCTCCTTTGAAACTGCTATTCTGATGAATCTTTGATCAAGCTACGTTATGAACAGATAAATACTAGATATAACATATGTAAGTCCTAGATATAGATGATCCTGAAGACTCATATTTATGCACACAATTCTAGTATGTAAAAACATAAATTTAAATATATTACGGAAACATTGTGCTTAGCTTGTTGTGTTTTATCTTCTAAAGATGAAACATTATAGATTAAAAAATATAATAATTTTATGCAGTATGATGACAATTATGGAAGTTTGAAAATTGTTTTACATTAACTTACATCATTGAAGAGTCATCTAGCAGATAAGAATTACTTTTTTTCTTTTTATAAGAAACCACTTGAGCTTGGTCCAACCAAAAAAAAAAAAATTGACAAATCCTTAGGAAAAAAGAGAGAGAAGAGAGTATTTTATATCAATATCAAAAGATGGATAGGGTAGGCCATGATGAGTCAATTTAAATTTACATTTTTATAATGATTTTGTGTTGGTATAAGCAGAATATTCTTCATTAGGGTACTTTTTTTTTCTTTCTTATGCTTTTAGTTTGGATGACTGGGTGAAAAAAGTAGCTGTCTGTCTGTATTAAGTACAGAATGCAGCAGAAAAAGCAAACACAGCTGCTGAACATTCACTACTGGCATGAAAATGTTGTCATCTGTCATATGTCAGTGTTCACAAAACTGTGTTTTAAACTGTGAAGAAAAATTAAAACAATATGTGTTTCCTTGTTTTTTTCTTAGAAAGTTCATTTTTCAGTCCAGCATAAGTTTCATGCTTAGATTTTACTGTTCAATTTGGGCAATTTTATCCTTTACTGCGAAAATTACTGGTATTCTTAATGAAACACTTGACTAAATAATTGGTTGAATAACATTGAAGGGTCATGGAAAAAGTTTTCTGTATTTGTTACTGTGTAGTAAGAGAACCCCATTAAACCTTACTTATTATTTAAATAGCTTCTATTTAGATTTTAATCTTTTTCATTTATCTTCATTTCTCTGCATTTATAAAAAATCCTTCATGGAAAGGACAAGCAGAGATACTGATGTTAAAATCAAAATGTGAAAGATGAGAAGATTTAGACAAAAGAAAGGCTGGAACATACTTTATTTACTGAAAATGTTTGACTGTCCATTACATATCTAAAACATTTAAAGGGATTTGTTAGATTAACTAATGTGAAGGGGTAGGAATTCATTGAGGCTTTTAAGATACCAGTTTGAATAATTAACTAGTACAGGAAATCATGCAGCCCTCCATGGGCAAGAAAGATGAGACACTTACTTAAAATTCAAGTCTTTATGTGCTACTGCCTTCCTTGAAAAAAAGATTGATTTTCAAGACTTGGAATTACTTTGAAATAGAAGAAATAAGCCTTTTGGTCTCTGCTATTCTGCCATGAGAGGGTCCAGAAAATAACCTTGATGATTACATTTTCACTTAAAGAAAAATGATACATATATTTAGTTAAAGACGCATTCATTAACTTAGTCTTGAACATTTGGGGTCAATACTAAAGCACAGTAAATAATCCAGTGTAAACTAATTTTCATCTGTATTTTTATATAGCCATTAAGGGAATAGCTATAAAAATGTACAGTTCTGTTTTTATTAATTCCAGGGCATACCAGGAGAGCATGGGGCACCAGGAAACCCAGGAATTAAAGGAGACAAGGTATGTTTTAAGTGTTTTACTTAAACTTGATATGTTAAAGCATTTTGAATTGTCACTCCAAGAGTAACCTTCCATCCTGCAGCAGTGCATCTATGTGACTGCTGTAAGAAATGATTTTAAAATGTGCCAGCAGCAACCCCCTGTGTCTTGGAGGAGAAACATCTCTGCATTTGGATGTGCTTCAGGCCAGTTTGGCAACCCAGTTGCTCTTTAGATTAATAATTTAAGTAATGTTTCAAGGAGGTTGGACTGTGCCTTACATCGAATCTGTGTAGTGCAGAAATGTCGGTTCAGGTCCCAACTACAGAACAACCTTTTCAGTGTAGTGTCCTACCCAGACTAATGTGTAAAATCCCAATTCATAGTCAGACATATTCATCTTGGCAGAGCTCTAGGGCAGCTACACTGTCTCAGATGTGAGCCAGGGCTGGATCTCTTTAGGACATTGTATTTTGAAATCCCTTAGTTAGAATTCAGCTGCATCAGCAAGAGCTAAAAATTATATGTGTATGTACTGAATGTAAAGAGAGAAAAGAGGATATACAGGTGTGCTCTGAGCTGTGATGTGTTGTGGTATTTATGCATTGTGGGGTACAAGGGAAACCAATAAAATCCAGTTTGAAGAAGTGCACGGAAAGCAAAGAAAATAACTGGAACAAGGACAAAAATGTACTCATCTTGAAAAATGGGAAGCAGTATATTCAGAAGGAATCACAGAGGATGTTGCGGGAGCCTGCAAAACACCAAGAGGACAGTGTAATAAAAGGCACAAATTCACTGTGTAAGCAGCAGAAGTTTAGAGATATGGAACAAGAGACACTGCACATATTGGAATAAGGAATAGAGGTGTAAAGAGGAATACACTGAAGACCCCAGGTTCAGCACTAGTGGTTGATAACTGGGGAGAGACAGCTGTTCTTTCAGCTGTTGCTATGAATTAGTTGGCAGGGTTTAAGGACAACCTGCATTTTGGGGGCCTGGGGAGCAAGAAATGTAGATCAGATGCATTGCCAGCATGGAAAACCTAGAGAATACTAGTTACTCTTAATGGTTACATGGTCCATGTCTCCAATTCTCTAACTTTTTGAAGGAAAATGTCATGGGGTTTTTTTTTTTCTTCTCTATAATTTCTCAAAGTACTGGCACTTTCTATGATAACCTTGATAACATTTAGAGATTTTTCATAGGGGAAAATTCTCACATTTCAATTAGAGATTCAAATTTATTTTGTAGGGTGACCCTGGTGGAATTATGGGGCCGCCTGGACATCCAGGTCCAAAAGGTGATATGGGGCCTCCTGGACCAAGCCTGCCTGGAACACCAGTAAGTTCATAATCTGAAAAGAGTTTTCTGACTTTATTTCCTATGGGGGCAACTGCAAAAGAATTCTCACTGTGCAGTGAAAGAAGTTATAGAATGGTTTGGGTTGGAATATATCTTAGAGGTTCCCCAGTTCCAACCCCCTGCTGTGGGCAGGAACACCTTCCACTAGACGAGATTACTCAGAGTCCCCATCCAGCCTGGTCTTGAACACTTCCAGGGATGGGGCATTCACAATTTCTGTCAGCAACCTGCTCCAGTGCCTCACTACACTCACAGTAAAGAATTTCTTCCAAATACCTAATCTAAATCTACTCACTTCCAGTTTAAGGCCACACTGCAATTATTTTTAATTGTAATTTCAAAATCGAAATATATGTTGCAGTGGTATTATAAGAGCACTAAAATACAGTCTAGAAATAGTGCAAGACTCGCATATGCTCCTAGTGACACTGGCTCTGACAAGGAAGACATGTAAAACTTGTCATAGTTTATTTCTAAAGGCTGGCTAATTTTGACAATAAAATTTAGCTATTCTTTTGAATTTCAAAACATAATTTGGTTTTTTTCTTGTTTTTCTTGTGTTTTGTTTTGCTTTGGGTTTTTTTTAGGGTCCCTCCGGTGTTCCTGGAAACCCAGGTCCAAGAGGACCAAAGGTATAGAAAATACATTATTTCTCATGCTAAAAATATTTTTTAAAAGCTAATTTGCTAGTTTACATTTTTAGAGCTGTTGTGATGGAAAGCCTTGTACCTTTCACAGGGAGAAAGAGGACTGCCTGGTGTACAGGGAGCACCTGGGGAGATGGGGCCCCCTGGAATAGGCATTCAGGGATCACCAGTAAGTAAACCAACACCCAGAATTTGGGCTTCACTGAGAAACTGCAATAAGCAAATAAAGCAGAATAAAAATTCATGCCGTGAACTCCCTTCTGGCTTGACTCCCAGCTCCCAGTTTGCTTCAAGGGTTGCTGTGCAGTTCAATTTCAAACATGAAGCAAGTTTATACAGACATCTAAAGTATTCATAGGGAATAATTTGTATAGCAATAACTGTTCCAGTTATTCAGCTCATTTCTCAGGTTTCTTGCTTTTTAGTGCCTTTAAATAAAGCCATCTGCAGTGTCTTCAGAGTGTTCAGTAAAAGAAATTGCTGATATTGGTGTGCCTGGTAGGTGGTATGTTATTACAAGAGTTTTACTCCAGTGTCTGAGGCAATCTCTCTTCAGTTGACCAATGTGTATCAGCTGATACAATTCAGTTTATGGACAGTACTCTGATATAAAGAGAAAATGTTTGTGAAAGGTGACTAGACATTCACCCTGAGTTCCAATCTAAAATAATAATCCTGGAGATACTTTTTTTCAGTTACAGTATTTTCAGATCTGAATTTTAAAAGGTTTAAAATCTGGTTTTATTCAACTGCTCATTAGCTTTTTTAATGAATCTCCTTGCTAAATATCAAGTTTCACCACAGATCATTAATTTTTGGAATTGCTTGCCCTTGAAAATGGGCATTCACAAAGTCTTGAGGTCTCTAATTTTGGCAAAATTAGATTCGGATTTAAAGCCAAACCTTAGAGCAAGTCTTTTTCAAAGTGAAAACTGCACAAATAGCCTAAATTTGGCATATTTTAATGAAGTTCATCTCCCTTGTCTCAGAAAGTGAAACGACTGATTATTTGGAGTTTTCTTACAGGGTCCTATAGGTCCAACTGGATCAGCAGGTATGCAGGTAGGGTATAAGTTTTCTCTTTAATACAAAAAGCATTAATTTAGTGTAAGAATTTTACAGGAAAAATATTCTTATATCCTGAATGACCTTTCATGCTCTTAGGGCCCTAGGGGACCTCCAGGATTACCAGGAACTCCAGGTACCCCTGGTATTAATGTAAGTGACAGTTTTCTATGTATACAAGAAAAAGTAATGTGTCCCTCATCATTGATTTAAGGCCATCAAGTTTTGCATGTGTTTCTAGGGCACTCCAGGAAGAGATGGAAAGCCAGGACTACCAGGCCCTCCAGGTGACCCTGTACGTATACAGAGAAGGCTTTTGGGTTTGCTTTGGTGCAAGTATTTTAAATTTATATGCGGTGGGATAACAAAGCAAGTCTAGAAGAACCAGTGATACGAAGATAAAGCGGAAATACTTTCTTTGGAAAGACAGGATAACAGTCATATTATGTATCTTGGCTTCAAGAGAACTGAGACTGTCTTCATGATGTTTCTTTAAGCAAGAAAAAATGATTAGAATTAGATACCATGTGGTCAGTGCTTATCAAAAATCATGGATCTGAGTGTCTCTCAGCAGATTACTATCAAACTTGGAAAGAGAGGTCTCTCCCATGCTCAGTTGTTGTCAGTGATTTAATTTGGTTTAGTTAAATAGACATAAACTCTGAAATTGGAGTGGGAAAGATTGCTGGCTTTTTGAAATTATAATAAAAATTCAGAGGCTGTCTGAAGTCAACAAGGTTTAACTTGAGACAGATGAGCATAAAGTGCTTAATAAGGAAAACAAAAATCCATAAGTAGACTACATCTGGAAGGCACAGTGCATTGTAAACTAAATGTAAGTAAAATATTTGATGCTGCTATTGAACAGACAGGTCTAAATGGTAAAACTCACAAACAGGATGATTATTGCCTTTTGCTCTCTTGAAATACTCTTCTCTTTGGAAAGACCATTTTTTTGAAGGAAGGCATAGGAAGCAAGAGCAAATCTGGAGAATTAAGGCCATTTTAACATTTTTAAAATCCCTGAATATATCATGCACTTATTCAGACATCAGCACACAGAGTTGTGGCTCTACAGAGGGTGTTTGCAGTCAGGCTGGAATTGCCTTACAGAGCAGAGCTGTGCAGCACAAATACAGTTGCCTTGCTCTCGTACAGGTGTGCTCTTTGCAGCTGGGGTTGGGACCCTTTCACACTGAGGGCTTGGGGTTCTGCGCAATGAGTTTTTTACAGGAGGTCTTTAAATATAAGTTTTATGGCAGGTCTTGGAAATCTGGGATGTGCGTCGGTACAGTGTAGATCCATTGACTGATCTTTAAATGGGTTATCTTTATTATTGGTAGCAATTTAGTGGTGGCACCAAGGAGTTACACATTAATTGTTAATGTTTGAAGGCAGGAAAAAATACTACATATGTTGCTTGTGCTGCTATAGCTGGATTATTTCCAGTATCTGAGCTAATTTATTGAAGTTAGCTTTGGCATCTCCAGAATTTGTGCTGCAGCTGACAGAGTCAAAGCCTAGGGGAAAGGAGGAGGAAAACAATTGAAAATTATCAGGTGAAAATACAAGACATTCCAGTAACATTAAGTTGCCGCTGATATGCTACAAAAACTACAACATTAGTATGTTCTGGAGTTATGCTGTTGTCATGGTTTGAGAAACTTCATTGAAACTGTAGTGAAGAATTATAGTTCATAGGTTGGATAGACTGTGATATTTAAGTATATTTACAAACCTGTTTTTTCTGAGTTTTCATTAAAAAATAGCTTCAACCAATACATATATAATCAGCTCTGTGTAACAACATAAAGTGTAGAAGTGATAAAAACACATCAGAATTAGTAGTGCTGTGTAAAACATTAACTGCAGCTGCCTTTTTTAATTTCAGGTTGCACTTCCACTTGTGGGAGACATGGGTGCTATACTGAAGGTAAACCTTTTCAGAGATTATATATCAGTTTTTGCTATAAACATTCTCTCTAAACAAACATACACACTTGAAAGCTTCTATAGGTTCAATTCTGACTTACGGTACTAGCCTAAAATAGTATTGTGATTTTTGTTTATTCTTGGTTTGTTTTTTAAAAATACTCAAGTAATGTATTTTATAGAAATTTTTCAAATTAGTGTTTGAACAGCATGTGAGGTAGTAGGCAGCAAGTGCCTGTTCAGCACATCCAGTCCACAGTATGAATTGCTACAAATGTACCCTGTTCTCCACTTTACTGTGTAGCGTTAATTTCCATAATATATCAAATGGGGAAAATGGTCCAGAATTTCCAATATATTACTTTAAAAAATAAGGAAATTTGGAGCTTTCTGCAATATTCTGAAATGAAAATTGTGCTGGGGAAGATTTCAGTATGAAAAGTACACATCATTTCTACTGTCCTTTATTAATACATGTACTTAGGGTTTATTGACTTTCTCATTTCCAAATCTGATTTATTTTAGGTCTTTTTTTCTGTTTGTAATTGTACTGTCTTTCTGCTGTACATGTTCTTCTACCTCTTTGTCAGAGGTTTCTCTCTTGCTGATTTTTTATGCTTCACTCTTCATTTCTCTGTGTTTTGTGGTTTGCACTTCTATATGACTGTAATTTAGCTGGCAAATCTCTCAGCAAAGCAGGGGTCATTTGCTTTTAAATAACCATAGATTTGAAGCTGGAGAGAGTAACAAGTAGCCTTCATCTCTACCTAGCCCTTAAAAGAAAGATGGTTTGCTGAAACCTGAACACAGATGTGTCTGGGACTATCCAAAATGAAGCTAAAAACATGTTAGCATGATTTGAGTAGAGAGAGTGAGAGATGGGGATGAAAACAAGGAAGGCTTTCTGAACAAGTATATATATGGTTTAGAAGAGAGCTAGGACTAAAAGAAGACTTGGGGGTAAAATGAAGGGTTGGTCAGAAAGGCAGGAAGGAGGCAGTGTGCTGAAGTTGGTCTGCATGGGTCAGATCTATGTCATAAAAATATTTGTCTCTTTGCATTCTGTCTGTTCTGCAGGGTGATCCTGGCACAAGAGGTCCTCCAGGCATTCCTGGTAGAGAAGGACCAAAAGTAAGTTTTGAAGAGAGTACTTTTCATTGCTTTATTGCTCGTTAAAAGCAAAAGGCCAGATTCTTACCTTTGCCAGTCCTGACTTTTTTGTCTGATCCATATCCCTGTGGCATCTGAGCAGCCTAGTGATTGAAATCATTTGTATGGTTCAGGCTTCTTCATGTGTCAGTTTGCATTTTCTCTAGGTTAAGTGAATAAAATAGCCTGAGCTGAGTCCCAGGCCCAGATAGCTTTTCTGTGTGGTGTCTCCATGAAAGCAGGCTCAGCTCTGACTGCCCAGCAGTGCACTGCTGTCTGTAGGCTCATTTTGGGTGTGTCAGTCACATGAGAATCCTGTGGTAAAGAAGCAAAGTTCCCATGTCCCCCTCAAGGGTGCAAGGGCTGGAGCACCCTGTGCCGTTGCACCCTGTTCCCATGCGGGTCACACAGCCATTTCCCTGGCACTTGGATTTTCACTGACATCAATCAAAATCCTGCTTCACTGGAATCGGGTCAAAAGCCACATGGTTTGGCATATGGATATCTCCTACCGTTGAGCCTAATTCCATGGAAGTGAGCTTTCTCCATTTCAGCAAGTATTTAAGCTATGGGTGTCAGTGTCTCCATCAGGCCTTTTGACTGCTTTGCCTCCTAGGTGCAAACCACTCATTTCCTTTCACCTTGCTGGGAGGTATATTTTAAAGCTTTCAGATAGTTTTGAGCCTTTGTTTTCTGTTTTAGGCACTGTGGCTGTAAGGGCACCGTGCTAGCATATATTAAATGTGGGTCATAAAATGCCCTACAGAGCATGAAATTCATTGTTCTCTAATAGAAAGTATTTGTTTGAATATTATATTTTCACAGGGAAGCAAAGGTGAACGTGGATTTCCTGGGCTTGTGGGAGAGAAGGGCGATGAGGTAAAATTACTTCATTTCCACGGTGGCTGCATTCTTATCCGAACCTGAGAAAAGACCTAGACTGAAAATGAAAGGCACAGAATGTTATTTAGTTCCTTAAAACTGCTGAGATTGTAATGCATTGCAATAAATAGCCCTTGATTCTGATTTTTCAACAAGATTAAATAACAGTTATTATTCAGTTAAATAACATCTATTTAATTTTCTTCTGTGAATTTTTGCTCTACTGTATATTTTAAAGCCTCACACACATTTACATGCTAATTTTTAAGCATATAGGATAGAACAATAAATAGGCTAATGCCAAGTATTTTCAGAACATACTTCATGTTTACAACATATTTGCTTTCATTTTGTTGGTTCCCCTTTATAATTCACTTTTGAAAACTTTCCATTAAGCAAATAATCTGATGGGAATGATCACAGCAGCCACTACTATTAAGTGGAAACTGAAAAATATTTAAACAGGCTGAATCGAAAGTATTTACATTATTTTGGACCATATATTGCATTCTTAGAGTTGTTTGTATGACTTTATGGAGAAGGAAAAAAAGCCAAATGACTGTGGTGCCAAATCCAAAATAGCTGCTATAGCTTTCATTTTAAATTGAAATATTTACAGTTAACATGTCAAGAGCAGTATCCGTGGGGGAAAAAAAATAACATCACCACAGCAGAAGGTATTAAGCAAATTAATCTGGATAAATAAATTAATTCCTTAGTGTCGTTAGCTAACTGAGGAGTTAAAATAAGTAGCACATTAAAAAATATGTGGTGAAAACTTCAAAACTCCAAAATATTTAACTGGCATTAAACACATACTACTCTTCTGTAATTTAGAAGTGCTGGTTACAAGACACAGCGTCTGGAAAATACAAAAGGAATTTAGAGTGCATTGATTGTTGAGGGGTTTGCAATTCTCTATAAGCATTTCACATTTCTTTGGCGCTAAGGCCATGATATCTTAAGAATTTTTTAAGAGTAGTAGAATGAGAGAATATTTTGCAAAAAAAGTGTTCATCAGGATCTTTTGCTTCCAGAAGTAAACAGTTATATGGGAAAAAAAAAAAAAAAAAAAGACGCAGCTCCTGCTACTGTTTTGCCCCAGAATTTAGCATGTTGTCAGCTTGAAGCATCATGCTATTTTTTTTCTTTGGTTTTACGTGACATATAGAGATCATTAATCTTCACTTCTTATGAAAGCAAGTGCCTCCTGAGGTGTAATTCAGAATATATTCCATATAAGGATGGGGCAGCCATAAGCAAATTTCATGCTGAATTTTACTTAAAAAATAAATGGGAAAGTAACACATACTTTGTGTGCCCTGTAGGATACCTTGACCAGTCAACCCTAGCAGAGTGAGGCAATAGCAAAACAATTTTGACAATTCAGCTACTATTAAAAGGCTGAGACCCAAATAAGGCATTGCAGGCAATTAAAAGGGTAATAAGGTAACAGCAAGTTTATGACTGGCAGATTTTTTAAAGGAGTCTAGAGAAAATTAATGGTACCTTTTTCATTAATGCAGTGTTAATTAGTTACATGTTTCTTCACCATTTGAGAGCTGGTGAGCTGCCTTGGCTCTGATACTTCCAATGTTTTGCAGTAGCTTTTGATTATAACATTGTGAGGGTGAAAGTGAATCTTTTTTTCAGAAACATGTATTAAAAGGTTTTAAAAGTAACTTTTTCTAAGAATTTTTAAATTTTTATTTTTATTATTTCATTGGAATGATAAGAAATGGGAATAAAAATTGAGAAGCCCACCTAAAGCCCTTTGAAATATGCTCATTAACTTCCATACGCTTTCCAATCACCCTTTAATCTTTGTTGAACTTGTTATCTTCACTTTCAAAGCACTCTTTTTCAGGAGAGGGTTTTTTAGTGTTAGTAGCAAGAATTACAGAGAATTTTCCTTTGGCTTCGTATTAATTTTCAATGTAAATGTAGCATCAGAGTAAAGTAGTTCAAAAGGAGCAGAGAGAGCATTAGCAGTTACATTGCCACTCTGAAAAGCTGCAGAGGTGGATCAATGTCCTCTGTGTGTAGGAGCACGAAAAGAAAATCAATGTCTCTCCAACTCTACATTTTTGCTGATTTATTTCTCTCTGAAGTTTTTCCCTCAATCTCTCCCTCAGAGCAGCTATTTCAGGACTCCTGACCTCTGTGGCTTTCTAGGCTGCTTCCTTAGTCATTCCTGCTTAAACACTGCATTTAAATGAGAAATAACACCTTTTCTGAGGAGTTTTTTTTTTGTCAGAGGATGGACAGATGAAATTAATCACTGCTTGGAAGTGTCTATTTCCCTTCACGGATTATAGGGAGAGCCAAGCATGGTTAGCTCTCATTAGTACATGAGTTTTACATGTCTATAATTGCACCTAAGCCTGATGTGGCAGAGGAAAGACTTCCAGTGACACACAGGTTTGTCTCAAATCCCATCTCTATCCACTGTAGTGAGTTGCACAGCTGTGTGTTTGGTAAGTGGATACCAGAGACCATTGATTTTCGGACAATCGAACAGAATACAAGCAGCAAAGTAGATTGTTAAGTGCTATGTAAAATGTCATGTTCAATTATCAAAAAAACCAAACCAAAAGTGCAGCAGAAAGCATCGTTTCATTTACATAGCATCAGGTAATATTGAGAAGCCTGAGTAAATGTCTTCTTGCCAGAAAACAAAAGCCTTTGAATAAAAGAAAGTTGAAGATTAATCTCTAAAGAAAAGCTAGACATCTATTTTTATCTGTACAACTAAAGACAAAAAAAATTGCAAAATATAAACTAAGAATGTGAAAGGTTGAAGGACAAGTGGTGTTTGTCAGTCTAGCAAGAAGTTGCCTCTAACCTGGTTCAATTATGATCTCTTCCCTGCCTGGTGGGGTGGTTATTTTTTTAGCCATTACTAAAAATAATGCCTACATTTTAGAAGAAAATGCACTGTCACGTAGTACTGCTGCACATGCTGAATAGAAGTATTTTTGGGGTATAATCGGGAGAGGAACTATACATGTGCTCTTTTAATTTCCAGGGTCTTCAAGGTTCTCCTGGTCTGCCAGGCATTCCAGGACCCAATGGCCCATCCGTAAGTGTGTGGTGTCACTTGTTCATCTCATTAATTTCTGCACGGATTGCTATAACTGCCTGGTTTCTTGTCCTTTCTTTTGTCTTTTAGGAGAATCACAATAAAATCTTACCCATTCTGGCTCTAGTAAAGTAAACTATACTGGTGTTGATGTTACTGAAAATACTGTAATTGTCTGGACTCAAAGTTTATGTAACTTAAATAGTTTTGAACTTTTGACATTACTGGAGAATCTGTGCAGTTACATGATTTATGATGTGCAAAGGTGCAGTGAATTATGTATTTTTACCCAAGTTAGAGTCATGTGTAGTAATAAAATCTAAAAATAATTCCAGTAGTCATCCTGAAAAAAAAAATAGTGTCAAAACAAAGTCATGACTTGGTTTCACAATTCAAAAACAAAGTATAAGAAGAAGCTGACAATATTTAAAGACACTGAAATACATCATTAGAATTGTTGGTATTGCCAACAAATGTCCTCTTTGACATTTTTTCAGATTTTCTTGTCTGCATATGGGATGGAATCACAATAGTATGATCATTATTCATTCCTAGGTTTCATGACAATACTAATACTTCTTTCAAAAATTGTAGCACATTCAAGAAGTTTAATGTGGAATACATAAATTGGCATTTTAGCAGTAAGCATGATTCTCAGCAGTATCAAGATGTGCCAGTTAGGGTCAGCACATTTCATTTGCCAGGGTGAAAATGCAATGGCAAACACAAGTTTTACCCTTTAAAGGACTTGTCAGGGGGACACAGCTCTTGTATCAAAGAGAAGAGAAATATTTAAACCTGAAGGAGGAGCATAATTAGGTTTAAATTGCCTTCAAAAAGCACAGGTTTTAACAACTTAGGGACACTGCAAAAATACTGTGTTTCATTTTTTCCTAACTTATACAAACAATTCTGTGTTGTGCAGGGAATCCCAGGAAGACCTGGACATCCTGGTCCAGCTGGAGCAAAAGGCGAAAAGGTATTCCTTCTTTTTGTTCTTGGTAAAGGCCTGTGAAGGTTTTGCCACGCCGTTGCACTGTATTTTGGGGCTTTTTTAAACAAGTGCAAGAGTGCAAACAAGAATGTGGCATTCATTTCAAATTTTTATTTGTGTTTCAATAGAAGTACTTTCCCCAAGTAATGCTGTGCATATGGGCTTATACTTTGAAGTGCAGTCCTTGTGGTGTCTTTCAGTTGCAGAGAATTTTCTCTTTCCTAAACATTATGTAAAGTTTAGGAAAGTGAAAATATGTTTATGAATTAGAATATGACTAGCGACTGCTTTCTGTGCTTCTCATTCTTTTACCAGTATTCTACTCAAAGGTAGTTGCACAAGTACTGAAAGTTATTGGGTGTTAGTTATTCTGAAAAAATATGTAAGCCTCCCTTATACTTAATTTACTCTCTTGTAGCACTGTTTCTTTTCAAACTTTTTGGAGCTCTATTATCAGGAATAACTAAGAGGTCAAATTCCTTTCTTGGGTACCTCAGATCTGTGCAATACAGCAGAGACAAACTTTGCTGCAAAATGCCTTCTGATGCAAGTTCTGCATTTTGTGTATGAATACAGCTTATTTTTCAGTAGTACTCTGGAATTTTCCAGGCATAGCACTGCCACATCCATGTGTGGGATCCTACAACCATACAAAATTTTGGTATGAGCAAGAAAGAAAACTGTTTTGTAAAGCTCTGAAATTATTTCAGTATAAAATTTGAATTGGAGTTGTCTCTTTGCTGATCACAGTAACAAAAATTTACCCCACTTACTTCCTTCTTATGTAACTGAATGCAAAACACAAGCCTTTGTTGGTTCCTTGTTCACAATTCACATAAAGGTGGGAATGAGCCCCTGCACCACAGCTCATGTCTCATCATTCTAAAAGGGCGAAAGTCAGATGGCTGAAGAGTAATGAAGTAAACCAAAATATGGCCCCAGTAATTTTCTTCTCCTTCTTTCATCTGGGACATGCTTGAGAATTGATAATATAATATGCTTTCTAAAGTAATAGTATTTTAATTCCCCATTAAGTTCTCCAAACCACTCTTGAGAGGCCGACAGTTCCTATCAATTAGCAGGGCCATTTGGAAATTATCCTAGTATAAAAGTTTAGTTAGAGTAGTATTTTTCTGCTGAGCTAATTATTGGCATTGAACACTTAGCTTGACTGTTGCCACCTTAGTAATTTTAAATTTGTGACTTAAGTGTCTCACTGAGATCCAAGAAACTCAGTGAAAAATTCTGACAGGCTTGTTCAAAATTATACAGTGTATTTATCTGAATTGTAGTGGTGAGATTTTGAAAAAACTGCCCGGGAAATCTTAAATTAAAACCTTTGTAACTCTGCTAATCACAGACCCCATGATTCTGCTGGAGAAAAACTGCAGTAGTTATGCTTTTTTTAATATATCAATTCAGTACACAACAGCAGAACAGGCCACAAATACAGTTAACAACAGATGAATATTTTACAGTAAAACCCAAAAATATATTAATTATATCTCTTAAAAAGAAAATTCTTAAAAAATCTTAGTTTTTATTCAATATGTTTCTGAGTAAACTGAACTTCTGAAACTTTAGTTCTTCTTTGTTTACATATGAGTGGTCAGCTGAGGACTGGTTTTTGCAAAATAATATACAAAGCATAAAATGTATGTTAAGTTTTATCTGCCAGTTGCTTAGAAATTCATATTAACAACTTTTTTTTTCCTTCCTCTCCTTCATGATACATATGAAATATTTCAGAACCCAGGTTAGCACAGCTATTTTGTCATAAGGAAGTTACTACACATAAAGCAGCTAAAGTAACTAACAAAATAAAAACTAGTACAAAGTAATGACTCATATCTTCCCTAAAGCTTAAGCAGGAACACTGCAGAAGAATTTATTTTCGATATTACCTGCTCTTATTGACTGTATCTCTTGTTTATTGTCATTATGGTCATCATAGCTTGAGTGTGGAATAGATGTGGCCAGTTACAGTAAATGAGTTACATGAATCTCTTGCTGTACTAGGGTAGCGAAGGTTCTCCTGGGAAACCTGGACCTCCTGGGCCTCCGGTGAGACATTTTGTTTTATATCTTGAATTTATATTAGGAGCAATATACTTGCAAATAACATGTAATGTAGCATAAAAAAGTGACTGTTGATCTAATAAAAATTAATATTGCATGAAGGTAACAGTGTCTTTTTTTTCCAAAGGTTTCTCTATTCCATATTTTCTTTTCTTGCAATTCATCTCTGAGTAAGTTCAGATCACTAAAGCCACCTTAGAAACCTGCTCAGATTAGTTCACCTTGGTATCCAATATTTTTAGAGTAAAATTGACAGCTTGGATATCTGAGATCAGAGAACCCAGGCAAACCTAGGGAAAGTCTGTGGAGCTCACTGGACTCCAAGTTAACTGGAATAGTACCTAACACAAAATTTATTCTGGGGAGTTATAATAATAAATATAAAAATAATAATGCACACTGAGAAATTCACATGTTTCTGGGTTTATAATTTAAAAAAAAAATCCCAACCTGCGTTGGAGTGTATCTTATATTCTTCTGAGATCTTGAATCTTTGACAAATTGAGAAAGAAAAGGATACCACAGCTTTGCTGAACTACAGGACTTGAACAGGTCAATAGTTCTGCCTTTATTATTCATAAATGACACTTACTTGGTTTTTATGCTTTAAAGGGTATGCCTTACAATGAAAGAAATGGAATGAGCAGCTTATATAAACTGCAGGTATTTCTCTTTAATGTTAATTGCTTTTTTTCCGATTCCCACCTAATTTTGGCCCAACTCAACTTTTAAACTTGCTGTTACAGGGAGGTGTGAGTGTCGCTAGTTATCCAGGTCCACCAGGACCTCCGGTAAGTGCTCTCAGAAGTCTAATTTCTAAAAGCTAATTGACACAGAAACAGAGGTTGGTTAGTTGCATGGAATTTGATTTTATTTGTGAAAGATTAAAAAAAACAACTATATGATTGCTATGCAGTGAAGTCTGTGATTTTATGTGTTTTCCAAGCATTTTAGCCCATTTTGGAGAGTGATTTATTTTGATTAAAGCATTTCATCCTAACAAGTAAAGTCTGCAGAAATGGTATATAATTTGGTATTGGACTCTTTAGTGAAAATGTCCCATTATCTAAAAATATGTATTATTTTAGTTATAGTTCATGGAGGCATAGTTTTGTTGTGGATGAAATTTGGTGCCAGAAATGAGAAGCTCATGAATTCTGATCTGAGTTCTGTCTCTGGTTGTAACTACATGTAACTACCATGCAGAAAAATATGTAAACCTAAGAATTATATTTTGGGAGTAATACAGCACTGGTGTCTTTCACGCTGCAGATGCAGCAACTTGCAGCTGGACACTGTTGCTTTGGTTCTGTGGAGCCAAAGATGCTGTGCACTTTTTTACATCCTACTCCTTTTTAGCATCATAGGCAAGTTCTGTTTTGAGATGATTGTCTCTCTGGTAACCACAATTATGGGCTGGCACCAAACACCACCGTTTTGGCTGGCACCAAAGAGCTGTATTTCTCTGTATTCTGGAACAGCAAAATAAAACCCAAAATATTACTAAGATTTTATACAAAATTAATCAGATGAGAGGGCTGGAATTAATAATGATTCTAAATGCACCGCATTAGCAAAGTATACTCATAATGCAGTCACTTAAAAAACCCATCTAATTGTGTAACTGCTCTTTAAATGTGGTTTGTTTGGGGGTTTTCTGCAGGGTCCAAAAGGAGATCCTGGAACAGCGGTATGTATGTATTTTTTGTTCTTGATAGAGAATTCCCCAAGTAGTTTGATGCATGATACTTCTCAAGGACAGTAAGAAACCCAAACCAATACCTCTCAGAAGTGACAGCAAAACATGGAGTTGAGAGTTTTCTAAAACAGTTTAATAATCTGTTTTTTAAAAAAATTACAGAGCCTCTTTTTTTGTTTCACCATAATGCCTGGAAGCTGAATATGTCTTTCTGTACCAGCATCCAGTTCCTACTCAGAAAACACCAACTACCAGAGTTTAGGTTTGAAAAGTGAAATCTGTCAGAGACTTCAGGAAATTCAGACAGCAATTTGCCATGGCTTTTGATTTAACTAAGAATTGCAGAAATACTGGAATTGTTGGCTGTATTTTAAATGTCCATGGTCAATTATCAATTTTCTTTCAAAAAAAAAAAAAATTAAAAGGATGTCCCAATTCTACATGTTAATCTGATTTCTCCAGTGGAGCATGTTTACAGTTTTCTTTCAAAACTTGAAGACCTATCCAGGGATCCAGCCTGTGTCCCTTGCTGCAGAGTAACCTTTGTTTGGGGAACAGAGCACAGAGTTGCTTGGGGGTTGGCTCTCTGGCTGACTGTGGATGCTTACACCACAGGGCTCTGCTGCCTGGAGGTGCTTCAGAGGTGACCTTGGCTTGTAAGAGCACTGGAGTGGAGTCTTCCTTATTACATTTTTCATCAAAATTAAGGCATTTATCCAAATGCTTAGACAGATCCTCTGGGAAAAGCTTAATTTGCAGATCAGTAAAACAGGGCATAACAAAATCTGTTTACCTAATAACTGGTTAGCTGTTCTATTAATCTCAAGTTAAATAATCTGTTGTTGCTTGCTCTTCAGCATTACCCATGTAGAGTACAGAAATTCTAATGTATACAATCTTTTAATTTCAAAAAAATGAAATAACAGGGAGACCCAGGACCGATGGGATTACCAGGATTGGAAGGACTCCCAGGGGAAAAGGTAAAACCTTAAAAAGAAGTCATGACTTCATAGTGGCCTCTATCTGCAACTAAATGCTTTCTAAAGCCTTGCTTGATTTATTTTTTTGTGTGCAATTTAATGTTTCTGTATGAAAAACTTTGCAATTTATTTATAGTTTCCTTTCCTGCTTTAGTGTGGATGCAAATCATATACCCACTGAACATAAAATTTCATTTTCTTCAAATGGAGAATTGTGTGTAGGACGTCTTGTAATATTCTTGGCAGAATACCACTATGCTTGATAGTAATATAGTTAATATTTTTCTATGTATGCTGCTTTCTCTCTCTTGCACGTCATCTTACGCTTACAGTCCATCTGTCTTGTTCTCAGCCTTCTGCTTTCTAATTGTGGAGGCTGATTATGAATTTAAAGAAAAGCTTGTCATGAAAGACTAAAAAAGTCAAGATTTTGTTATTTGTTTCTAAATAGAGAAAAGTACAAAACACTTAGCAGAGAAATAAAAAAAAATCTGCAAATACGTTTTCTGTCAGCAAAACCAGTTTTATTTTGCCCATATCTTCTAAATTTAAGAAGAAAAAAAGAATAAATTTTTTTGCAAATGAAATATTTTTTTAGCTTTTTGAATTATGCTATTCAGTTACCTCCTACAAAAATAGTTGACTGAAACTTATTTTTCATCATAAAGCAATGTAAATTAAAAGTTTCTCTCTCAATACCACTGTGCATTACTCCTACTTGCTCAGAGAGGGGGGAGTGACAAGACCTAAGGCAGGTATCTACACTAGGTGCTTAAATTACATGAGATGGCTCTTGCTCTGCAAGTCTACAATTTACAAGCAATTAACAACTAGTGTGATTTCAAAATGAACAAACACAGGGAGACATTACAGGTCTAACTGAGACAAAGTGGGGACAGGAATTAAATAAAGGGAGTAAGCAATGGATCAGATCATATAAACCAGCTAAGTGAGAGTTTGGCCCTCTCCCAAAGTAAAAATATCATTTCCTTAACTAAATTTGGTCAAAATTCCATACCTGTGGTGCAAATAAATGAACAGAATCTCAGAGCCTGCCAGTACCAACAGGATAGTGCATGCTGGGTTTTAATTTAGAGCTATTATGCACCTCCGTGTAGCAGAATGCCGTCTTCTACAGACAATGTTGGCTATGATTTCATGATAATTTCATGAACTGCCATAAGAACTTTGTGTCCTCTGGATTAAATGTCCCTTCCCTCAGCTGTGCTGACAGGCAGTTGTTGCAGCTGTGCTGCAAGCCGCATTGCTGAAAGGACCAGAATAACTCTAAAAAGAAAAAAACCAAAGTTTCAAGGGAAGTGTTAGGAATTTCTAGTTTCACTGTCACAGCGAGCATACCGGGAAAACACCACCAGTTCTGGGTCCAGAATAACCGCTGGGGCAGAGTGCAGTGCCCAGACACTGTGCCCTGCCTGCTGCAGGCACTCAGTGCTCTCCTGTTGCACCGAGTGACTTCTCCAGCCTCCAGAGCACGAGAGGCTGTGTCCTGGAAGCTGCTTCCTCCAGACATGAGGTCAGATATTGAATTTGCCAGCTGTTACACTTTGTGTAAAGGAGTGAAGTGTTTCTAATCATCAGCAGTGCCGCTGTGCACCTGAATGAAATGGTGAGGATGAGGCAAACCACCATTACTCATAAGAACAGAAACCAGAAATCCCAACGCTTCCCAGGGTTTTTCTACACAACACAATGTGGCTGTAGCTACGTTTAGAGAGCTTTAGCAAATCTGCTCCAAGTAACATAAACTCATCTCAGAAAAATATTGTCCTATTAGTATGGCTTTAACAGAGCCAGGACACTTCTGACATAAATATAGAAACAAGGACCATGATTTTTTCTTACATTTGTAACCAACTTTACACTAACAGAGCATAGTGTTGCAGACAAACATGTCAGCAGTAGTTAAATATCTCTGTGTAGAGTTTTAACAACTGTTGAGCTCTGTCTGTCTGCTTTGGGTTACAGTCCTGTCGAGAAAGATGAATTTGTGCCTGTAACTCATCAGTTCCAGCAAAAATACAACACTGTCCTGGCCTAAAGCATAGATGAAGGTGGCTGTGTGCTGTAATGAGAACCTTTGCCCTGAAAGAGCCGTGACACAAGCAAACAGAGGACATTGACTTGTAGTAAATGGATGACTGGGTAGCAGGAAAGCAAAAACTTCTTTAAAATTTACATCTTAAATATGGGGATGTTGACATGAAAGTGAATTACCCTATGTAAATTTTGGTCATTGTCATGACCACAAATTTTGATTGTTTGGAGAACTACAGATAAGTCAGGGACTTTCCATCCCTTTTCAAGGGAGGCCTAGAGCAGATTCAAAGGGAAACATTATATAAGAGAACCTAAACAAAGGATTTTGGTTACTTGCTCAAGTCTGTAAAATGAGCCAGTGGCACAGATAAATATTAGCATTTAGCCTTGCTCTTGCCCTCGTTTTCAGTTTCATCTTTCCTCAGGTTTTAATGGGAATCCACCAACAAAATTCTGTTTTGACTGTTGTCATTTAAACATAGATTTATCTTTTCTTCAGGGTGACCGTGGACCAGCCGGCGCACCAGGAGTATCAGGGACACCGGTATGTATGTATGCATGTATGTATGTATGTATGTATGTATGTATGTTCATTAAAGAAAACTCAGGTTTTTAGAAGCTAAAAAATGAGTCAAGCAAGGTGCTGAGCTGTAATCTCAATCATTGTGGAACACCAGTGCTTGGCCCATGCTTTGTAGGCAGGTATGAAGATGGTGTGTTTTCCCTAAAGAAATTAGAGTTCTAATAGCAGCAAGGGCTCACATTATCATTAAAATTACAAGAGCGAATGGTGTGAATACATGATAAAGCTGGAATTTGAAGCTGCATATGCTTACTTAAGGAATGTGAGATTCTTCTCATTGCCTCTGCTTAATATAGATAAAGATGTTTTCTGTGTTCCTGGGCATGCACGAATTTCTGAGCATCTTTCTATCACAAAGGAAAATTATGAACATTAGTTATTGCAGTCCACAAGGATCTGCATATCAAGTCGATCAAACATTTGCTTTAGGGGAATGCTTTGTCAGCTATTTACATGTGGTGTTCAGCGAAGTTTCTGAAAGTCATCGAGAAACTTTGTTGTAGGTGAAAGTAAATGTAACTAATGATGAATTGAAATTATAATTATTCATTTGTGGTCCTAAAGGAAATGAAGATATTAGATTGCATTCACAGTTTAATAAAAAAGTTTATCCATATTTCAGGAGGCAATATGGAGTTATTTATATGCAAATAGATTTATTATTAAATTTGGGCAGCTACCAATACATTCCGGAGCTGTTTAAATTATAAATATCTGTTTCATGAAATAAAGAGAAGTTTGTGTCTATGCACTCCCATTTCCATTAGCCACTGATTTAGTCCATTTACTGTGAGTTCCAAGAGAGAACATCATCTTAAATAGCCTAATTTAATTGGGCTCAAAAAATTGTACATTTAAGAGGAAAAGAAAAATATTTCTCTGAGTTTTACAGCAGATGTAGCAGTTTCAAAGTTTGTTGTTCTGAAACAGATTTTACACTGTTAATAATAATAATACTGTAGCTGGTTAGAATGATCACAGTTGTTCATTTTCTATGAATTTCCCACTGGATATGTTCCAAATTAGTGGATGTTCTCTATTCAAGTTAGATACAAAATATTTAATGAGATCCCTTCATCACTGATGGAGTTACATTCGGTTGTTTATATTCAGTTCTAGTAAAACCCACTTAAATAAAGTATTTTATCCTGAAATAAACTGTTTGCTTTTACATTTTATGCAAAGGAGTTTTATTCAACAAAGTAGTAGACATGTGAGAAAAAAATTTTTCAGTAGTCTAGAAGTTTGAGACATACCCACATATCTTACTGGAAAATAATTTGTCTTCCTATCCCTAGATTGAATAGTGGACCCTTTTTCCCATCTGGGAATCTAAACCTCTTATTTTGTCTTTGGTGTTTTGCTGAGATTGCTGGGATTGTCAGGGAAGCCTGGACTGAGGTTCTGCAAGCATTGCCACCAATGCCTATTTCCTCAACACAAACCCTCAGTCCTGCTGTTCCCAAAGTTGTCATTGGTGTTGGTGTGTTTGATCCCTCACTTGCACAAGTCACCTGAAGATCTGGGCTGAGGATATTTCCAGGAAATGCAGATTCAAGTTGTTAAAAGAAAGGCATCCTATAAAAAAGGAGACATTTCAAATCAGCATTTAAATGATGTCATAAGAGAGGATTGTGACTTCTGGCAGGCTGAACACAAAGTGACAATAACAGTCACCAAAAAAGAGCATGAAGAAAATTTGCAAAGGGCATTAAGTCAGTAGTAAAGTCACATACAAAAAAAAATCAGGACTAGAAAATACCTGAAGGAAAAGATCTTGATTTTACATATACAGTGAAAAACTTTGATCTGACTGTGACTTCTCAAGATGGAAATCATGGTGCTGTGAAAGAAAATTTCATAAAAATATGAAAAAAGGAAGAGTAAAGAAAGTGCCCAGGAAGAGTAAAGAAAACCAAGGGATTGAATAATGTTTAACACAAGAGCCAGATTCTTCTTTAAACATGAAAAAAAATCTGGTAAAATATTTCTTTTTCCTATCTTAAAGCATTAATTAACAATAACATGAATATTTCACTCATATATATATATACATATATATGTTTGTATGTATGTAAGTATGTATATATCTATATGTATATATTCTCTCTTATTTTTGACATAGAGAAAAATTTTATTTGGCTTCCTACTAATTTGAATTCATAATATTCTCTTTTTTCAGGGAAAGCCTGGATCTCCTGGGTCTCCAGGGATGCCAGGAGAACCTGTAAGTACAGATTTCAGTTCTGGATTCTTATGATAACAAATGAATATTTCTGTCACCTAATGCAAGATTTTTATGCAGATTTATTTATATGTGTGTTATCTTCTTTCTTAGGGTGAAAGAGGGCCTATAGGAGATATAGGCTTCCCTGGTCCAGAAGGGCCACAAGGAAAACCCGTAAGCAATTTTATACTGAATATATATGTTTGTTACAAAAAGATGTGTCTTAGTTTATCAGAAGTCATGAAAGAAAGGACATTGCGTCTTGCTTTGTGCTCAAGTAGGTAACGTGTGAAGAGCACACAGAGCTGCAGTGCTCAGTATTAACTATCCAGAAAAGAATTCCTGGTATTGTGGTCTTCTAATAGTTAATGTTACTGAGATGCTGCCTTTAAAGGTATTATGAAGGTCATTTGGATCTTGTTGGCATAAAGGTTCCTCCTGCACTTTTTCCAGGGGAAGAATATGAACCCAGACACTCCACACAGTCTGTAAAGGATGGGGAGGCAGAGCAGGTTCTCAGTTTCAGTTTAGATAGAGGAGCGTGTGCTTCACGACTGAATAAACGTTGTGACTCTTCTATATACAGGTGGTGCAACACTGCAGCTGAGGCTTTTAGTGCTCGCTTAGGACATGTCTAATCTGATCTCTTTATGTAATAAAAGTGTGACAGCAGTGTAGTCATCACTGTCTGAGCTGGTTTTAAAAACCTAGTTTATATTCTAGAAGGGGTTCAGTAAGGGTAGTGCAGGGCTCATTATCTCCCCTGAACCTTGGTGTTTTGGGGATGAGCATGAGAAGCAGACCTTTGCAGCTTGTCAGCACATCTCCACATTACACTTCTGCCTTGAAAGAAGAGACAATTTCTGCAGCTACAGCAGCAAATTAGCCCAAGGTACCTAATCTGTGCAAAACTCCACTTTGCAGTATAAGAGGGGAAAGAAACATTCGTGATGTCTCTGCTCATGCCAGTCGTCCTTTTTCACTCAGTGAAACAGCTGTGAGTTTGCTCCATTTGCAGATCCATAAATATCCCATTAAATTAAACACTACCAGAGCATTTATCTTGCATTTATCTGGCATTGTGCAATTGTTAATATACTCTCTGACACTATCTTGGCCCATACCAACTAGGACTCTCAGATCATGCCACATTCCAGTCTGAAGGATACCGTGGGCCTAGAACAGTTCCCAGCAGGTGCTGTGAGTGCAACCACCTTCCTTTGGGAAGGAAATAGGTTTACCCCAGGGGACCAAAACTGTGCCATGCTATAAGTCCTAAGGACCAAAGAATGGATCTGGACACAGAATAGTAAGGCATAATCAGTAACAGCAGGAGGGTAATTTGGCATCAAAGCTAATATCTAGAATAAAAGAAATCTCTGTTGTGGTTTCATTATGACTGGCTGGGACTGAAAAAGTGCATATACATATCCACAAATATTCCACATTTGCAAATATTCCCTATAATTTGTCATTTGAAGTTGGATGCTCGTTAGGTTTCATGCACATCTTGATGCACTTTGTATTTCTATATTGTAGTCACACAAACTGCTGCTTCTGCAGCTTCAGAATATTTACTGATTTGGCACTAAACATTGAGCTTTACCCTTTATATTTTTAAAATATAGAAACATATTAATTTTTTTTCCCAGGGAATCAATGGAAAAGATGGATTGCCAGGTCCCCCGGTAAGAAAACATGCTTTTGTGTATTTTATTCTTCACAGATACTACAGCTGTTAATCCTTGGCAGTTGCTTTCTATTCTGCTAACACATGATTATACAACAAAGCCTTTAATTGATAAGTTTATCTTTTTTCAAAAACCATTTTTCAGGGTGCTGTGGGGAGACCAGGAGATAGAGGACCCAAAGGAGAACGTGTAAGTCCCTATTATAATAACTTTTTCTTTTTTTTCTGAGCATCTAAACACCTCATCAGCAGCCACCTTATAGGCAAAATCAAGAAATTAATTCTCTGTGAACTTCAAGTAGTCACCCAGACATCCAAGAGGTTTAGTCCTAGACAGCACTTTAAGGAATTAGAGTTGAATTGGCTTCTGCATTTAGAGGAAAACCACATTTTATAGACTTTCTAACACAGTTGGCCTGGGCAGTGTAAACTGATCAATAGGTGAAAATTGGAAAGCACCTAATCCTGTTGTGTTGTTGTCAGACTTTGCAAAACTATAAACTTGCCCTTTATCATCCTTTCAGTGTCAGAAACACAAATCATGTTTTATATAAAACAAGCTTGTCACACGTAGGCAGCACGAATGCCAGAGCAATATGTGACTGGTTCCCAAGCTCTTCAGACAGTTCTGTTCATGGCAATAAGAACATGAATGATTACAGGAGGTGAGAGATGAGGTTTTATATATATATGTGTGTGTGTGTGTGAGAGAGAGAGAGAATATATATGTGTGTGTGTGTGTGTGTGTGTATATGAAAGATGATCTTGTTGCAACGTTGCTAATGTCATGATGTCCTAATCCAGTGGATACCACATTTATTTGATGAATCAAAAAAGTATCTCCTTGTTTAATCTGAAAATGCTGCTTTATGACACTGAAGAGACATGAAGGTTTAACTATTATTACAAAAACTATCCCTTAAAAAGTTAACTGTTTGCAATGTTCTGGTTTTGCCTTTAAGGACACAGGCCTGCATCTGTGAGAGAGACTGCAATGATTACACAAAATAAGGTCAAGGTTTTCTTGCAGCCTTTATTTTTACTGCTGTACAGCATGCTCCTTCAGTTTGAGACCAGCTGTTGTAGTTACAGAAAACAGAAGCATAAAAATTGGCAGGACAGAATAAAACTCTTGAGCTTTTCTTGTCTAATATAAGAATGTCCTCATATAATCTGTTTTAAGGAGGAATAAGCCACCTGGGCTGAAATAATCCTATATATCCTTGGAGTGACTAAATACTGCTGTTATTGCTACTTTATAAACTGAGTGACAAATTAGTTGAAAACATGGTTTGAACGAATCCGTTTTCAAGTAATTTCAACAGATACAAGTACTAATAGCTTGCTCATTTATTGCTATTATCTGCATACCTTGGTCACAGAATGTGAACCTGCTGGACTAGAGCAGGCAGAAACCCAGGAAAAACAGCAGTTCCTGCTGCACTGAATTTGGTACAAGATAAAATACAAAATATAGGGGAATACTAGAAAGGAGAAGGGCTGAATAAATCAGAACCTTAGGCAGTGATCACAAAACACAAATGCCCTGAGTTTTGTACAATTGAAAGCGGAGAGTTTAAAGAGGAATCTGGAGGAAGATATGACCTAGTTTTATGAATTTTTACAAGGACCTTTTTCAAAACACAAAGAAAACACTGGAGGCAGTTAAAAAATGCTTGTTTGAAAAGTTGCTGTAGTATTTGATTTGTCTCCTACACATCGGCAGTCTGTAAAATGTGTTTAGAAGTAAAGCATCAGCTTCACACTGCTACAGCACCATGGTTCTAGAGAAACCTCCCTTTTCCTTCACCTCTAGTAGAAGAGCTATCTATGCCTACTCTGCAGGGTTATAAATCTGATAAATTATATATCACAGAATCATAGAAAGGCCTGGGCTGGAAGGTACCTTTAAATATCATCAAGTTCCAGCCACCCTGCCACAGGTAGGGACACCTTTCACAAGACCAGGTTGCTCTAAGCCCCATCCAGCCTGGCCTTGAACACTTCCAGGGTTGAAGCATCCAAAGCTTCTCTGGACAACATTTCCAGTGCCTCACCATCCTCACAGTAAAGAATTTCTTCTGAACATTTCATCTAAACCATTTTTTTTTCAGCCTGAAGCCATTCCCCCTTGTTCTGTCACTACACGCCCTTGTTAAAAGTCCCTCCCCAGCATCTTTGTAAGCTGCCTTTAGGTACTGGAGATAACTTTGATTAACTAAAATTTTGCATAAATGAAGACATAAAATAGGCTTCTAGGGAAAGTTACAGGAAAAATCCTGGTGTGTTGTGCCTGTGTGAATTTGAGCACCTAAATTTTACCTATGCCATAATTGACATTTCTAGATCCTTGTATAAGGGCTAAAGTCTTTCTATACTCAAGTTCTGTCCTTGAAAAGCGGCTTACAGAGTCAAGCTGGTTTTTTTGTCATTGATTTCAACATCAAAGTGCAAGAAAACAAAATGTATTTTCGGAGACAAGGTTCAGTCTGTAAAATCATCTTCCCTGCATTGACTCAATCTGTTTCTGATCAGGCAAGAATTTTCTCTTTAATATTCTCAAGTGACTTTTCAGGTTTGTTCCACTACGTGCAATTGTTTTCTTTCTGCTTTTACTTTACACAGGGAGATCAGGGTATTCCAGGGGACAGAGGTCCACAGGGTGAACGAGGGAAACCTGGCCCATCAGGACAAAAGGGGGATGTGGGTCCTGTTGGCCCTCCAGGAGACAGAGGCTACCCCGGATCACCAGGTCATCAAGGTCCCCCAGGTTCACCAGGACCCCCAGGGTTTCCAGTAAGTAAATATTAGCTTTCCATGGTTGCGTGTGAATTCAGACAGTGTGAAGGCAGCGTGTGCTGAGCAGTGGAAATTCAACTGAGCAATACCACAGTATTAGAAAAACTAAGGATTTCCCTCAGGTAATTTCAGAATTCAGTTAAAGTGAAAAAAAATATACCCAGATGATTAGGCAGTTATTTTAATTATTTTTTAAAACATCTGCTATGGATAAACTTTAGTTCCTGCGTATCAATATGGCTACTCAGTACAGTTAATTTTCACATTTGCCATAAGGTTAAGAGCTAAAGTATAAGCCTTTGCAACTGGGAAAGAAAAGGAGGCAAAATTAATTCTCAATAGAACAGAAATCAGCATTTAAAAAGATAGTGAAATGCTGCTTGCCAGTTGTAGATAACTTGATTTGCCTGCATGTGCACACCGGCACACACATCTATGTTATGGGTCCTTTTTAACCTCAGTCAGATGAGGTAAAGCTCTAAAACACTTTTCCAGTGAAGTTCCTGGCGCTGTGGTTCTGTTCTGGCCAGCTGTGCATCAGAGCAGTTAGTCCCCAGGGCAGGTGAGAAGTTGGCAGATACAAAAGCAAGTAAAGCAGAGTGGTGTCACTGGACATCCTTATTGTCTTGTGCAAGTTGATTTCCATACACATCACATCCTGCTCATCTTGGCAGCTGCAAGTGCCTCTCCTACTTCAGGCCATTAGTGTCTTTTATAATATTATTATGTATTTGCAGTGAAGTGGCCTTTGCAGTTAAGCAAATAACAAATATATTAAAACACTTATTTTTTGGTGAAAGATTGTATTTATAATGCTAATTTGAGCATTTCTTATTTTTGTCGCATCATAAGATGCCCTCTGTATATTCTTTCTGATACATATCACCTTTATTTTTCCTCATCAGGCTGATGCCATTTCACTTGAAGAAATAAAAAAATATATCAAACTAGAGGTTCTTAAGGTTTTTGAAGGTAAGAAAAGGAAGTATTATACAACTAAATTTGAAATTCTGCTCTAGATTTCTTTACATGACATATAACTTACATTGGACTTAGCAGCTGCCTTGTTGCTGTGGCTATGTTTAACAAGTCTACTCTACGTGATTGTGTTCAATTAGAAGTTACAGTATCTGTTAACCAGAGTATTTCCTTATGTAGAAATGAGCATTGAGAGGTAGTCTGCTCCAAATCACAACAGCAAGTATAGGTACGTATCACTGTAGATACATTTATGCATCATATATTACTGCAGATACATGTTTATCTACAACATACCATTAAGACATTGAAGAGTTACTAAAGCAGAGACCATAGAAATACTTAATTATTTTGCCCACTTAGTGGCTGACTGTCTAAATGAGAGAAAGGCTTGACAGCTTTCAGTCACAAAGGTCTAAACTGCTGTGCAGTTTTCTCAGGAAATGTCCCTGCTGAGTTCCAGAGCTCCCTGTCAGACCATCTTCTGGCACAGTTTTTGGCAAGTAACGGATTCAGCCAACATCTTTGTATTACGTAAGATTTCTTAGATGAGTCCTTAATCTTAAAAGGAAGTATTTTTCTTCCCCAGCATTCCCTTAGTCATGGTAGAAAAGCTGTGACTCAGATAGGTGTCTGAAATAAGAATCTGCATGAACACCCCCGAAGAGTAACTACTTTTCCATTTCAAAATGCATTTCTTACGTCTTCAATATGCTTTGCAATTTTGTCAATACAAACCATCTTTTAGGGATAAAAGAAATCATATAAAGCTTGAGACTTTTTAACCCACTCAGGCAGTTTTTCGGTTTATAAAAAGGCTACCATTTTGTGTGTTTTCACCCTTCCCCAGGATGCTACCCCTCAGGAGTTCAACTTAATATGTATTTCTAGAGCAGTATGTTGAATGAAGTCAACTCCTTTTCCCATTCAGATAGAATGGTAACAAATATTTAGTCTATTCACAAAAAGAAAGTATTAGAAGATGCCTTGCCTGCAGGGAATGATGAAGTCTTCATAGCTATTCTATTTTCTACACCTTCCTAGTGTTCCCACAGGTCTTCCATTTTTGGCATTTTTTCATTTTGCCTACTTTCCATCAACTTCCTTGTTTTTACTTTGATGCCCACTCTTCTCTATTTTAATTTTTTTCTTATGCCTTAGAACTCCACCACAGTAAATACCCACTAAATTGTGGAATATTTAGGGGTTTAGTCTGGTATAAATGAGACAGAGTCAAGGTTAGTATCTACTTTATCTACCTCTAAGAAGCACTAAAATGTTACCAAAGGCACTTTATCCCAGTAGCATGAACATTTCTGTTCTGAAATATCTACAATTAATAATCTTTGCTGAGCACTTTCAGGTTTTTTACAACTGTTTTCAGGGTTCCAGCACATTCCAAGAACTGTTTGCAGTATTTAATCTCCACTCTGCAGCTTAATATGAGTTATAAGCATATAAGGTAGCCCTCCATCAGTGCATTAAGTACTAATTATTCTGTCTGTTTTAAGTACTTCCATGAACAGGAGTCAAAAGTAATTTAAAATATTGGAATACTTTAGTTATAGAGAGTAGTAATAGAAACTTTAATACAAATTCATTCTGATTATTTCAAAGGGTGTAGACTCAGACATGAATCTGAGTTGGAACTGAAGTTGCCAGTGTTTATTGAAGCATTTAATACCTAGACATTAAGAAGAGTTAAACACCTTATTTCAGAAACTTTAGGAGGGCTTTTGGGATATTTTTTTTTTCACCTTTTTGCTAGCAGATTTCTTACCCACTTTTTCTTGTCTTTGATTAATGAAGAAAGGATGGCTCAATTTGTATCCCAGCTGAAGCTGCCTGCTGCAATGCTTGCCTCCCAAGCTCATGGAAAACCAGGGCCACCGGGAAAAGATGGGTCACCTGGGCCACCGGGAAAGGATGGTTTGCCAGGGCCACCAGGAGAACGTGGAATTCAAGGTAGGAATTCCAAAAAATGTTCCTGCTAGTTGTATCTTGAAATCCTTATACACTTGCTAATAATTATTAAATAAACCAGGATTACCTATCTAGCTTTCTAATTATTAACTTTTAAACTTATGTACTTATGTTTTTCCAGATCAGTTCTAAATATTAACCCATAGTAAAAGTGTGGATTTTACTGATTAAAAACTCCTAATCGTGCATTTTATTCTAATCAGTTATAAAGTTAATTATTGACAGATATTTAAAACTGACAGAACTACTGTAGCAGTTATTTTTTTCTACAAAATACTTGAATAAGGAAGAAAAACAATGCCAGCACTCTAGCTATTTAGATCCAGCTTCATATTGAGAGAACATCTAATTTAAGAAAGAAAATTTGATCTCCTAGTCTGAGTGCTTTCAACTTTGATCCTGAGACGATGCAGGGAAGGAAAAACTGAAGGCAAATATTCTTTAAGAAGCAGTGAAAACTGAAGTATTACCGAATGAATTCTTCCTATGGTGAAGGAATCTATTGTCACCAAAAAAAAAAACCAAAAAAACAGAGAAATCAGTTTTTCACTATACCCCAAACAGTAATTTGTGCATTGCAATGCACTTGGACAGTATAGGACTCTCATTTCTCTGAACTGTCTTTTACTGCAGAAGTAGCTTTGAGGGATCCAGATTCATTGTAGTTGTGCTCCACTGTAGAGACAGCCTTTCAGAGATTAAAAGGAAGAGGAGAACAGACTAAAAAAAAAAAAGAATTTATCAATGAATAATTTTTTGTGGGTGGGTAATATGTAATTTGCAGTTTATCTGTAGGTAGTTCTTTATTATCTTTTGTTAGTTTGGTCTGCTCTGGAGTCAGAGCAAGTCAGACTGGAATGAAGAACATGAGAGCAAAGCTGAAGATGTGTGGATCCTAAAGCTATCAGAAGAATAAGGACTTACTAACATTGATAAGCGCAAACCCCTGACAGAAGCTTGAAAAATGTGATGAGCTCAGAATGAGAAGAACAAGAATAAAGGATCAAGGAAAACAATAAAAGGCTTAGAATCTTACAACACTGATGTCATCGTTACCTAAACATTCAGATCACTGCAAATAGTCACCTTCAATGTCAGTGCCAGATTGTCCAATGATGATGTATGTACTGGATAGTCTCAGATGCTTCTGGGAAGTGAAACATTGCGCTAGATTTCATTTCCAGCTAGTGAGCATCAAGACTAAAAATGATAGCTGTGCTTGAAAAAAATCCAAAAAAGCTACTTTTCCATACCTTATGCTTAAGTAAAATAGTGCAACATGTACACAGGATTTCCATTTGCTTTACCCATATGCTCAATACTTCTTTTTGTTTAGTAGAAGGTAAGCTAAGTGAGAAGCATTTACTTCTCTGATACATCAAAAGATATATGAAATTACACTTCCAAGGAAAGACAACTGAAAGTTTACCTTGCCTCCTTTTTATACTGCGAATAAGAGACAGTCCTGTAAGAGGAGCACACTTAAAAATATCCTTCACACCTTCCTCAGTTGTGCCTGTGCATGATGCCGCTTTGTGCCAAGAGTAAAAAGAAAGTCAAATCTCTGAGCAGATTGAAAAGTATCCTTTTATATTCCAGCTCGTCTTCAGCCATAAAATACATAGCAAACAAGACTCCTTGGAGAAGCACATTACATGCATGTGTGGCTGAGGCCATCAAGGTAGCATGCTGTGTGCACAAGTCCTAATATACACTTGGTATTGACTGACAGACACTCCTTATTATATTTCTCACTTGGATGCAGCCCAAATTGCCAACACCAGGGATTTGCTGTGTGCAGCAATACATGTCTGGGCTGGCAGAGCGAGGCACTTGTCCCACACAGACAGTGAGAAGTAGAGGATGCTTTTGGCAAGCAATTAACAGTACCTCTGTGAATAAGTCCTGATTGTGATGCTGCATGCAGAGCCTGCTAGAGCCAGCCAGCTGGAAAGGCAGATGCTACTGTGTGTCTGGGGAGGTGTTTACCTTCATTTGTGGATTCACAGGGGTCCTTCCATACACCTTGAGCATGCTGCCGCTTCCCCTGGAAACTGGTCAGGAATGATTTAGCTGGATTCCGATAGAATCTCCTTCTGCACAGCAAACCAATAGGTAGAGGGTTAGTTCCAGAAGCAGAAAACATAGACACTAACTTTTGGAAGTGTAGGCATGGTTATCAAAAAGTGTATTTAAAGAATTTCTAGACTCCTATGCATAGCGTCATTCCCTTCTAAGGAAGTTCAGAATTTTTACCTGCTGTCCTTCAGCAAGGCTGTTCATAGTGTTCCTCGGATACTTCCCAGTGGTTCAAGTAGATACAATTTATAGGATGGTCTCATTAAAAATATAGCATGCAAGCAAAACATAACAAAGAATTGCAACTTAAATTATGGAACACATAATTGGTATTCAAATAGTGAATTGAAGTTTTTTATGGTTTTTTATATATATATATATATATATTCATTTAAAAAATAACCAATGGCATGTGCATCAGCAAGCTGATACTCAGAGGCAGCATTACTGATAAAATGTACAAGTGTCTCCTTAAGGGAGAACAGAGGAACTTTACTCTGTATGAGTTTTAAGGTATGTTAATGTCTCCTAGAGAATTAGAAAAATTATTTCAAGATTTTACAAACAAGTTATAGCAATGTCATCTGTCTGCAAACAGTCAGTCAGCTTGTCATGTATTAGTGGATCTAGCTCAATTAACTCCACTGACTTAACTGGATTTTTAAAATTGTAATAGTAAGTGAATTTTTGTCCATTAAATGAAATACACCTTGGGATAATTTAGCAATTCAGAGATCCTTTATGTTAATATGACTTCATTTTTTTCTCATGAGAGAAAAGATTCCATCATAATTAAAATTCACTCTTTCTATCCAATTAAAGAAATTAGATTCTTATAGGTCCTCATAACTTTTGGTAGCCTCAAGGAATCAGATATCCCAGCTCAGAAAATGAAAATACCATGCAATGAATAGTGAAAGCTCCTTATCTTTATTGGTAGTCTCTGTTGTAGAGTTTTTGTCTCTTAATTATTAATTTGTATGATGGAAGCATGTAGAAACCTTGGCTGATAGCAGGAACCCACTGCAGTGGATGTTGTCTAGACACAGTCACCCTTCTGAAACAGCTGCAATGGTTTCAAGAGATACCTCCTGTAAAATGTTCTCTGTTGTGGAGAGAACTTTTTGCTTTGATTTGAAACCCAGCTGCTCCCTCTCAGCTGAGAGAGCTGCAACACGCAGGAGGAATTTGGAGCATGTACGTGGCTGGATGAGAGGGCTTCATCTTAACACCTTCCGTGTTGCATTGCAGTCTTTTTAAGAACACAGAATGTTTGCACAGTAAAACACGGTGGATACTTTGGTCTCATTGTTCCCTGTTTTGGTAATCTCTTTTCCCTATATTTGTATTGACCTCAGATTTCTCTAGGTACTTGACATGTTAATTTTGGGTGCTGCATTGTCCATGCTGATGGAACAGGGTTCCGTGATATAGGTGGGATACATTCTGGAGCAGTTTACATTTTACCTCTGAGTTCGTAGACATGAACTTATGTCATTTCCACACAGAGCCGCGGGTGTTGCGGTAGTGACACTTTTGACTGTGAGCACCAAACTGAGAGGTCTATTCCAACTGTTCCTACTCATCTGTGAGCAGAAGCTTACCTGTTTGAACACAAACTTGCTACATACTGCTACCAAGTGTTTGCCATACTACCCACGTTGGGTACATGTTCATAATACCTGAACTTTGGGGTTGCAGAAATCACAACAAAACTTCTGGAACCCGAGTAAAGGGCTCTGCTAAAACAGTTACTTTTTGAACTAAGCAGGTGCCTCTTATGGAATTGTAATTCTACCAGGAAGAGTAGATAGCATCTTATATGTGCCTTTACATTAAAAACAACAAATCAAAATTTGATTTCTGTGTATGGTAATATTTTCCTTTGACTGTGTATGAGTTTGTCAGTCTAAGCTCAGAAAGAAGGTGACATCCTCTGGAGGTGTAATCGTGGCCCTGCTTCTGAGCAAAATATACCTCATTGAAAATCAAATATTAGAATGTTCACATTGTTTACGTATTAGTCTGTTCATTAGTATCCTTGCATCCTATGAAATAAAGCCTAATTGTTAGACAAGATATCTGGGAATTTTTGTATTAAACTTCAGTGCCAGCAGAACTTACCTGCCACTGTGTACAAACTACACCCTTGCATGTGTATTTGGACACCACCAGTAATGGATTACTTCTACCCTGGCCCGTGTATTTGCATTGGCAGGCTGCTCTTTGTCCTGTTGTGGGTGGTTTCCTTATTGTCTTGTATTCCAGTGATGTTTACAGAATCATTCAGTCTATCTCGCTCATGTTCAATTACAGTGTGTCAGAGACCTGCAGTAATGGTTATCATGGAGATTGTGAATGTGATATATGGTATCTGTGATTTCTCTCTTTTCTCCATAACTAAAGAAATGCAAAACAAGTAATTAGTGGCAGTGCTCCTTTGTAAAATTACAGTTAACTGGTTTTGTAGTGAGAAATGCAATGTAACTGTTGACTGTATATTAAAAAACATTGATACCTATAAAATAAATAGGACACATAATGTATTCTGTGGTTGTATGATTGAGCTTTTCAAACAGTAGCAATACTACAAGTTGCACAAGATTTTTCAGAGCAAATCAACTTGATGTAGTTATAAATACTACTGTGGTCGTTGGAGAGTAAATCTAAGATTAAAAATCCAATACAAGTACCTGCATATTCCTTTTCCTGAGTCTCTATAGCTTGTGTGTGTGTGTATAATATATATTACACCTTGTATAATTTTGCTTAACACAACTCAGTGAGCAGAATGCATGATTAATTTAGATTTGGGTTTTTGTGAGGTTTTAAACTGTTGATTTCCTTTAGTTATGTTATGTATGGCACTCTGCATGCATTTTGTAACGTTTTTGCCTCACTGTAATTTCCTTGTTGCGGTGCTGAGAGAAGACTTAGATGATTGATGCTCTGTTTTGAAAGCTGGAATGATTGCAACAGATAACAGACTTTCTACCGAAGTGTATAATGAGCTTGTGTGTAATAGAAAGCTTGAACGCTCTGTGTACCATTCCTACTGCATTGTGTCTGTCGTAACAAACCTGAATTGGTACACAACCCTCCAAGTAATTTCCTTCTGGAATATCCTGTAAGGTAGCAGTGTTGCCATAGATCACAGTACACTGACGAGACAACCTTTGCCATCCACCTTGCCAGTGCCAGTTAATCTCCAGAAGACATCAGGTGGATTGACATGGCTGTGCTCTTCTCTTTTAATTCAAACTAAGTTACAGTTCTTCACAAGAGGAAGAGCTCAATACTTTGTTGTATGGCATAGGTGATGCTAGAAATATACTGGCCCCTGAAGTAGGACAAATTTAATTTGAAATGTGACCAGAAATCAGCAAATGAATCTTCAGCTTTTGTCACCATACGTGCCAGCATCTGAGGGACTGGAGACAGAAGAGGGTTTTCTTGTAAGCCATTTGGAGTAAGGGTTTGTGGCAGGTGTCACACTTGTTCCTTTAAAAATGCCTTCATCCTCTCTCCTGCATAATTTGCATTATCTGAGCAGAAAAGGTACATTTGTATATGGATTCTTAACTTGAAATAATAAGGAAAATGTTTTACCAACAACCACAAGTCCTCTGCTCTAAAAGAGCTAGAGTGTTTACAAGAAATAAAACTTTTTAAATACAGTTCAAGAGAAAACAAACAGGGGTTGGGCATGAGTTGCAGCACCTGAGAGGGTGGAAGCTATTTAAATAAATACAAAACTATGGCCTGTGAAGAAAAAAGACTCAAGTATTCAAAATATAATTAGTGATCACATCTTGTTAATGACATGCAGCTACTTGGGTCAAACTAAGCTTCGAACCCAAAATCTGCAGAAGCCCCAAAGATGCCTCATTCCACATAAGGGCAGCTGGGCAACACTGGCCACAGAGTGGGTCTTTTTTTACATACAGGGGAAGGTCTAGGCATAAAACTATGAGTTTACCATCTAAAAAGTGCTAGTGTAAGGATTTATGCAGAACAGAGAAGGTAAAGTCTGCATTTGGCTCTTTATTAGAGGAATTTCAGGAAGGTAACTTAAAATCTTGGGGAAAGGTCCAGCTAGTGAACAAAACAAGAGTCCTTTGACAGAGTATGCAACAGTTACTGCTAGAAATGCTCATATTTTCCAGAAGGACTTTATAAATTTAAGAGCTGTCTCAGAAAAAAAAAAAAGTTTCCAAAAAAGAGAAGTGAGCATGTGCTTTCCCAATTATATTTGTCTTGGTAATTTCCTGTCAACAAGATATAAAGAAGATCGCTACTTAAAATAAGAGGGTGCTCTTATTTTCATATCTTTATTCTGTGTAGGTTATAGAGGACAGAAAGGGGAAAGAGGCGAGCCTGGAATTGGACTGCCTGGTAACCCTGGATCTCCTGGCCCTGCAGGTACAAGTCTCCAGATTTATTTCTGCTATTGTTCTTTATGAACTAACAGGCCTTTCTCCTGTTTTTAACACTGGTTTTACACTCCTGCTTTTCCTCCCGAGCTGGGTCGTAGCATGAGGTCACCCCCACCTGCCTTCTCGTGGATGTGCTGGAGTACAGCTGATGTTGGTGACGAAATGCAGGGCACTGCACGTGCCCTGGTGAGGACTCTGCTAACTGTGCCCTTGTTTTAGCAGCTCCTGGCCTGCCAGGCCCACCAGGAACACCAGGCTCACCGGGACCGCAGGGGCCACCTGGACCCAACGGGAGATGCAATCCAGCAGATTGCTATTACCACGTGTCACAGACTCGGTCACGCACCAGCAGGAAATAAAAACCCTCTCCCCGAGACACTTGGGTTCACGGTCACTTTTCACTCTTCCCAATAAGTTAATTTAATTTTTGAAACATTTGGTGCATTTTTATTTTTTTCTCTTGACACTGCATGGTATATAGGTGATTTGTAAGGCACAAAATTGAGCCTTTTTCTATGTTATTTGCAGTGTCATAATGATGACTTGATGTCATATATTTTCCAGAGTGCATTCCATGTGTTGTTTCTCATATTTATTTTGCTTAGAACAGAAAATAGGCCCAAATAATTTTCATAAACTTCTTTCTTCAAACAAAAGGTATTTTATTATAACTTAAGACATTATGTATGCCTCCATGTGTAAGCTGGCTTTCTTCTTGCTGGTGGTGAATTTGAAATGGAAAAAATACATTTCTGATGTTACAAAGTGTACATGTTAACGGAAAATGCAGGACCTGAGCTGGAGCACTGGGAGCTCTGCTAAGACTAAACATTCACGTCCCCCGAGGAGGCTCCAGCACACCTTCTGAAAAGGGTCTGCCGTGCACCAGGAATGCTGCCCACAATTTCAGTCACACCCAAGATGGCAAAGAAGATGGCAAATCATGTGTTTATAATCTCCTTATCCCATCCAACAATGAGCATCAGACTGACTGGAAAATCACCAGGCACAACTCCAGGAAGTGTCTCTCCTGACTGGATTTTGTCCCAGCCAGAGGCTTGTACGTTCCTTTAGTTTTGGTTACTTATACCCCAGATATTAAACTGCAAGAGGCTGCTGGTGTTGTTCCAGACTGAGAGCTGTCACATCTTCTGACCATTATGTGGACTGAGTAAGCCTACTAAGGCTTGTAACCAAGATACTCTGCCGTGAAGTCTGCCTGCAGCAAAGGTGACCCCTTGCTTTAGAGCAGAGGCTGGTGAGTACATAGTTCAAGAATGGAACTTTACAAGCCCCTGATCTTGGTGGTGGCACTGTTTTCCTCTTCCTTCTGCAAAAGTCACGTGCTGAAATAAGCTTGAGAAGAACATGGAATCTGTAGAGTGCAAAACTCACAGATCCCAATAACTGGTGGCAAAAATTTTCTTGAGTTCAAGAGAAATTTGGAAAAAAATGCAAAGCCCTCCTTGAAAGGTGTACTCCTGAGAGCACAACAGCATCCAGTTTTCAGGCTTTCAGTAGATGCTACAGGAACAGACAGTGTCAGTGATGAACAAAACAGAGCAATGTGTAAATCCTGTAGCGCTCAAAAGATTGAGCAAAAGAAAAGCTGGAGGAAATAAATCACACAGAGGCTGATTCTGAAAAGGAGGGAGTAGGGGTGCCCAAAATTTCTCTTCTGATTATCAGGAAACAGATAATCCTAGGTTAGTCCTGTGTAATTTTTTTCAGTGCAATAGAAAGTGAAGGTGCTATTGAGAGAACACAGGCATCTATAACCCACAACCTCAAAATGCATCTGTAGAACAAAGCCACACTGAGGGCTCTTACCCCACCATTAGGAAGTCAGTCACTCTTGCACATCAGGCAGGGAAGTGGCTTTGATGACTTTGTGCTTGAGCAATACTGAGCTGCCAAGGAAGCACTCCCAAATTGGAAGTGCTGGCTTCCACACAGGCTGTTGTGATTCGTGTATCTGACTCACTTCTGGGTTTTGCTTTAAAACAATTAAGGAATGACTGGTGGGAGTCTTTAAAAAAAGAAGCACATTGGTATTTGTTCTGAATAGAGCTCCTAGTACTTGCACCCAGAGCAGAGGAGCAAGATGAGAGCAAGAGGTGACAGAGTTAAGCCACGCAGCTGAGGCGCTCAGGACACTTTCTGGGAGGGAAAGCACACAGCCCTGATGTGTTCATTGGTTAGCTGTTTGGAGGGGAGAAGGTGCTTGCTACAAAAGGATGTTAAAGGAAACACCTGGGACAGGAGAGGGCAGCAGGACAGGGACAGCAGAAAACCTGTGGTATACCATGAAAGCATCTCCTGGAGGAGCTGCAATACACCCTGCAGCTGGGGACCCCTGGAGAGGTCAGGGTGTTACGTGCTCCCTGTGAGAATGGGGAAAGGCAGGTCAAAGCCCACAGGCAAACCCAGTCCTCACACCTCCTGTTCTTCTCAGCCCCTCATTCCTCAGGGGGCACTGGCTGCCCCTTCTCCAGGCCAGCACATGCTCCACTCTGCGGGCAGCAGGAGCCTGTCCCACCGGGGTGAAGGTGCAATTGGGACAAGCGGTGCTGCCTGAGCTTAGCTCAACACATGCTGCTCCCATTCCAGAGCCGCTTTTGGTTTGCTCTGGGGAATTGGTCACCTTTCCACATCTGGTCCTCAGAGCACCGGGGCTGTGGCAGTGCTGGGAATGGTGGGGCAGCTTGAAACAGAGAACTGAGGCAAGGACTGCTGTGCCAGCCACAGCGCTGCCCGCCCTGAGAGTAAAACCCTGCAGCAGCACAGGTCTCCGTGTCTAAACATGGGCACCAGAGGAGGAACAGCGCCACATGCAGGTTTCCATTCTCTGAAAGGAACTGCTGGTCAGGTATCTTGCATGAACATTTTCTCTTTTTTTTTCCTCTTTTTTTTTTTACTTCTCTTGTAATTCCAATATATCTAATAATCTAAACATTTTTTACTTTGTAAGTTAAGTTTGAACTTCATTTTCTGTGATAACATTGAAAGGGTGCTGTCTTGTGGTGGTATTTGCATGACTTAGAGGTTCCCAAGCAGCCCTGTCCTGGAAGGCAGTACATAGACCCTTGCACCATGTAAGTGGTATCTGTATATTTTGGGGCTTTTAGCTCGCTGAAACCCAGCATCTGTTATCTGCCAGATGCAATTGCTGTATGTTAATTTACTTGAACTTATTGGAAAGCAGAACACTTTTTATATTTGAAGAAGTTTTATTTTTTCATCTATGTTTCCTACAGATGCCTTTTTCTTTTTATAGGCTCAAACATAAAGGTCTTTCTAAAATGTATTTGAACTCTTTCAGTTGATTTGCAGTAACTTTGATAATTATCTTGTTGCATTATTTTTATTTTGCTAAAAGCCCACTTTAATTTTCTCATGTGAGAAAACGGGTATTTTTTTGTGTGGGCTATCTCAATGCCTATTTTAAGATGCCACTTTCTTCACTGGGATAGACCATAGCTAATCCCAGCTTAACTTTACTTCACACTGACTTGCTCCTACTTCACATTTTTAGAATTGAAAGTGGAATGTAGCTGGAAACATGTTTCTGCATGGTTTTCTGGTTTGGCCCCTGAAATTTCTTTGCAGTTTCAGACTGGTGTGTTAGTTTTTTGGCAGGAGGCCAGGAAGGGAAAAGAGGGTGCTAATCTATTTTGCAATTTGCTTTATCAGTTTTGTATCTGTTTTGAGCAGTTCATACGGCAGTAAGCACTGCAAGGAAATAAACACAAGGGATTATTTTTTTCTGGTAGCATAAGGTCTTTTATTCTGCTTTAGGTTTGTTTGCGTGCAAAAAGACCCAGAAGTGAAATTACTTTGACAAAATATTTTAAACCTTTCTTAAAAGCTCTCTAAGCTTTATCCTAGTTCGGGGTCAGACTATTATATTTTATGGCAAGTTGCTTTATCGTCTCTTAAGAATGTGTTGGGATTTTCTTTAAATAGATATGTACAGAACTACTCAGTTTGCCTAAAGAAAGCAAAGAAACTGGCTAAGAGGGAAGCTTTCCCAAGGCTGCAGCAGACCTCCTGCTGTCCACATGGTGGAGTGCAAAACATCCTTTCAGTACAAAGGATACAGCCCAGGCATAACTCGCGCAGCAGCACAAGAGCTGACACAGCCATGCTTATTCTCACAGTACAGTAGTCAGTGTTTCTGATTTTGCTCTTGAGATTGATTTTTTTCTATGTTCTTTTTTTAAGTCTCTTTAGTTTTACATGGTGGTATTTGCAGAAATACTGCCTTTCTTGGGCAATTATTGTCAGATAACACTGCTAAGACTTTATTTGTGTTTATTATTATACTGTGTTTTGTGTATGTTGCAAAAGAATATGTAATAGTGGGACATCTCGCTTTCAGGCATCATTTATGTCCTCTGCAATGATGTTTGTCTCCAGGGGAAGAGGGACTCGCCTACGGCTAGCAAAAACTACAAGAGCATCCTGTGTGCAATTGGGCAGCAGTGCAGGCTGGCAATGTTTTGAATACCAATATTCTTATCTTAAACTGGATTTGGTTTCAATGCTAAAAGAGCACTGTGATACAGCAACAGGATTGATTATCCATCCTTCCCTTATGTTTTATGGTTGTGGGTTATGACAGATGTTAGATATGCACAGCTTTGTTAAATAAGGGGTTTTTTTAATTAATGTATACTCACACAAAATATTTTGGATCTTCTTTTTCACAAGAGTGAAATGTTATTTTTCATGTCTGTATACGCTTAGTTTTTTTCTTCTTTTTCTGAAATGTTTATAAGAAAGTCTTGTAAAAACTCCACTGGCTAAATTAGCATTTTATAAACTTGTTTCTCCAAATAGACTGCGTAAAACCAGTCCCTAATCTTGCATTTTACCAATGCAGTAGAGCTGCTGCTCTAGTGCGAAATGTTAGAACAAGAAAAGTAACTCAGAAATCAAAACAGTTTTGGTTTGGGATGAGTTTTTACTGAGATTTTCGTAGCTTCTGGATGTGCCAAGTAATGCAAATTTTTCTTGAAATCTGATATGTCCACTGCAAGTCAATTGTACTGGATGGATGTTTAAATCGCCTCCATGCACACAGATGGGTGTAGGGGCCATGGCGAACAAGTTTAACCCCCTGACCTTGTCATGGTTGGTGTTTAAGTGGAAAATTCAAGCTTCAGGATACCTTAAGGAAGCATGATTTTCAAATATTAATTGCTAACAAACATTACAGATTCTAGAACAAAGTAAGTTTGTAACTAAAAAGATTGGAGTCTACATGTCCTTTAGCAGTTTTCTTTCTGAGTCTGCTATTCTATAAACATGAATGCATTTAATTACTTCCTGCAGTTTTAATGTAAATATATTCTGTCTCCAGTCAGAACGTTTGAAGGATTCTCAATGACATACCTTGGGGTTTTTGTATTCTTTTCTTTCTGAATTATATGCAGCTGTCACTGAATGAATCACAGAACATGCAACTGGTTGCTTCCTTCCTTCCTTCCTTATATTTTTGGTTTGCAACATTTAAGGTTCAGTTCAATGGAAATGTATTAAGTGGATGGAAAATAGCTCTTTCCATTATTATGTGGCCATGTACATCTGAAACAGGATTCTGGATGGAAATGGAAATGTTTCACATACTTTTGTATACTTTGTGTTTGTGGCTCTGTCAAAAATGTCAACCTTTCCTTCTGTGTCGCATCACCAGAGGGAGGATGCAACTGCAAACAGGAGAAGGGAGAGGCACAAAGCCACTGCAGTGAGCTCTGGGGAATGGTCAGGGTGGATTGGCTGCTTTTGGGTGGGGTGGATTTTGACCACACTGAAGTCAGGCTTGTGTTTCCTGGCCTGGTGAAACTTAGGGCTCTAGAGTCAGGAGGAAAAAAAGAAGTGAAAAACCTTGGTCTTAATATGTATATAATTTATGCAAGTTAATACATTCTCTGAATGCAGACAAATTTCCTGCCTGAGTAGGAGATAATCGCTTTTATTCAAGCAATTGATTCACTGAACCATTTAACTTTAGAGAACTTTAGGCATTTTCATAGTTCGCTTGCTGCCTAACTCTCCAAGGAGGGAAAATTCCAGTGGCATTTTAAAGGAGGCTAGCTAATAATTTGACCACTAACTTGCTTTTCTTTCTTCCAATTTCACAGTGAGTTCAGCAGGTTTGTTTTGTCCATTGTCTGAAGCTGCCAGGTTTATTCATCCTTCTGAATGCAGAGGCAGCAAGCAAAAGAGAACAGGAATAAGAAAAAATAGAAGGGAGGAGAATAAAACTGAAGCTGTAGCAAATCATACAGGGGTAACATGCCCTAGAAAATGTAGACATTTTTTCTCTACCTGTGACCCATGAGCAGAGGAGATGCAGCAACTGCATTTTTTAAGTATAGAAGAGTATAGAAGTGTAGAAGAGGCAGAGGCCACATGGGCAAGTAATAATACAGTGATTAGCAGCTCAAGCAAACACATTTCACCCAATTATCTAAGCAATTTAAAAATATTTGGCAAAATGCAGTGTTTGTCTGTGGAGCACAACTGCTCTGTTCTGCCAGGAAGAACTAAGACCATTGTCTCTGAAACTAAGAGTTTCTTTAGAAACTTGGTTTCTTGTTCCCTCTGTCCTTCAAGTACCATCTGTTGACACTTTCCTTTTTTGAAGGAAGAACAAATTTTGTTGTAGATCTGTGCTTGGTTCTGGGTAAACTCAGATCATGACTAGGGACACAAGGAGACAAAATGTAGTGTAATCCTCCCTAGCCTTGGTTTTGTACACATTTGGGAGCTCTAAATAGTGCTCTAGAACTTCTTCGGCTACAGAGATTTTGGCCTTCGGGAAAATTCACAAGATTTTTTGGGAGTAGTTCATACTTAATTGCTTGAACCCAGTGACGGCTGTGGCAGAAAACTTATATATAAACTGATACATGAACTCTATGTGTATATAACCTATAGATGTGTAACACATACGTCTCCTAATGCAGTATTCAGCAGCAGCGTTATGAATACTTACTAATAGAATGGTGGAGAATGGTGTTAAACCCAGATGGCCTCTGGTCACTGGTGGGGTCTCCAAGGCTCAGAATTGGGGTTTGTCCTGTTCAGTATCTTTGTCAGTGATCTGGATGAGGGGATTGAGGGCACCCTCAGTCAGTTGCAGACAGCACCAAGCTGGGGGAGAGTGTTGATCTGCCGGAGGGAAGGAAGTTTCTGTAAACTGGGGAACCTGAACAGGCTGTTGATGGATGCTGAGGATTGAACCAACCCACACGCAGGACCTTGTCCTTGGCATTGTTGAACCTCATGAGGTTCCCATGGACTCACTTCTCAAGCCTGTCCATGACCCTCTGGGGCATCCCTTCTCTCCAGCCTGTTGGCTGCACCACACAACTTGGCATGGTTGGCAAAGTTGCTGAGGGTGCTCTTGAATCCACTGTCCATGCCACCAACAGACATTTAACAGTGCCAGTCCCAATATGGACCCGTGAGGAATTGGTCTCCACTTGGACATTGAGCCAGTGACCCCAACTCTTTGAGTGTGGCCACCCAGGTCCATGTCAAATCCATGTCTCTCTAGTTTACAGACAAGGATGTTGCGCAGGACACTGTCAAATCCTTTATCCAGATAGATGATGTCATTCCCTCTTCCCTCATCCACCACCACTGTAACCCTGTCAGAAAGCCACCAAACCTGTTGGCAGTGCCAGGTTAACAGACTCCATGATCCTAAAGGTCTTGTCCAACTTAAACAAGTCTATGAACTTATCATCACAATTTTCTCTGGGTTCTTGCCTATACTGAAGTAACCAAGGAGCTAAAATACATATTTATCACAGTGCAATTAAACCTTCAGAATCAGAAGTCATGACAGAAATCATGATGGGTAAAACGGATTTTCACTAATCTTTTGTTCAATAAATCTCACAGAATTTTATGACACTGACTCTAGAGGAGATCAGAACAAGATTTACTCAGGATTTCACTGAGATTCCAGGAGTATTTGGTTAGAATTGGTGGCACGCTGACAGTGGCTTGTGAAACTTCTCAGTCTCTTTGCACTGTGTCTTCTAAATTTATTTTAAAAGCTATTTTTTCTGTATCACCATAGTCAATACCTCTTTGTTTTAAATTCATAATCCTGTCTTTATTCTCCTAATCTTTATTTTACTTGAATGTGCTGTAACTAAAAATCCAGCCTCTGGTATGTCTACCATTTGTCAAGTACCTCTTTTCCATTCTTGTGTAAGATTTGGAATTGAGAATTAGATTAACCTACACATCCCATAAGGACTTACAATGGGCCTGAGGATTTTTTCTTCAGTTCTATAATTTAAGTTAAAACTGTGAGTCAGCTTGAAGGCAGAAAATCTGTCACAATCTTAACATGTTATAAAGATTCTGCATTGAGTTGACTCTCAGTGTTGAATTTGTTTGATTGTAATAATTCTTATTTGGGTTTTGCATATGAATATTTTTGCTCCTACATGAGTTTCCTTCCATTGTGGAATTTTATGCATTTTTCAGACTGTATTTTCTAAAGCACTTCACAATTGTATTTAAATGGGGGGGAGGTGCTTCTTTTGATTCATATGTTTCTGCGTTATGTACAGAAAACAATATTTTCATTCTGTTATCAGGTGGGTTTTTTTTCTTTTCAACAGTTTTACACACTTTATAGTAAAAATAAAATTTTGCTGGTGAAACTACAGGGTTTTTTACTAGTGTTTTATTTGTTCCACTATATAAGGAGTACTTTTGAGGACTATGCCCTAAGCCAGTAAAAACTGACCTAATTCAAAAACTTTTGAAAATATCTTTATGTGTTCCCAAGCCACTCACCTTGTTTGTGTGAAATTTTCTGGATTTGCACATCAAGAATGAAATTCTTTGCACTTGCTTAGTTTGGTGACTTCTTGTAGTATTAATGTAGGAGATCAGTTTGGGTTGAGGAAGGTTTAACTACTGTTTTTTTCAGTAATTCCTTTTGGAGAATACATTACACCAGTATTTATCCCTTTAGTGTTATGTTAAATGTTACATGCAAAATGCAAAACTCCATGGATTGTATTATTTCTCTCTGTTGTCACATGGCAAACAAGTCAGCTGTTTGGAACATGACCAGACACTTAAGGGCTAGGAAAAAAATCCATGCTTAACACAGGTGTGCCAAGGCTTAGATGGGAAAATTTGGATGGCTAATAATGAAAGAAAGGAAATATCATAGGATGGTTTCATTGTCTTGGAGAGAGAATAAACATCAGAGAGTTAAAGTCAAACCACAACTTGTTTAATTCATACAGAGAGGAACAGAATATTGACATTGCACATTTTTCTCTAAAAACTGAGTATCTAAAAAGGCAACTTGGGCCATCTAATGGCTGCCTTCTGGCTGTTCTGGTTATCAGAAGGGAATGTAACCATACATAAGAAAACTATTTATTTATTTTGGGGTTTTTAATCTCTTATAGGAAGCTTACATAGTTCTAGGACTTAAAATTCCCCTGACAGTGCCGACTAGCCTTTGATTTTAATTTCACATAGAAAGAGACAAGCTGAAATGGGCTTTGTATGAAATTACAAATGCAACACAAATTGGAGTCAAAAATAAAGAGGCTATTCCACATGAGTTATTCATGAGAACCCAGTGATTGTACCTTTACAGAGATTGGCAGCATAAGCAGTGCCAGGGGTGGCAGGTTTTCATAAGAACAACCTCCCATCTGGGTTTCTGTGGTTGAATTGAAGAGCTGAAGGAGCTTTAGCATATTCGGTACAAGACATACATACAATGAAGTGACTGTGCATGAAGGGTATGTACTAGAATTTATTTTTTAAGTATAAAAGAATAGCTACAGCTGCAGTAGATAAACTATCATTTTTTTATTTGATGGCTGAAGACATATTATTTCACTGTACATCATACATAGGAATTAAGTAGGGGAGGAGGAAAAATCACAGAAACTCTTTATTAAACAAAATCAACAACAAAAATAAAAATAGACAAGTACCTTTTATTCCCCCCAAAAGGAGAAAGAGACAGAAGGCAGCACCTGTGTATTTCTGTAAGCACCATTGTTCCAGCTTGTGTTGCTAAGTACTCCTTTTGGAAGCACGTACAACCACCGCTGTGTTAAAAATACCTTATTGAAACCTTGGTTAGAAGGTTTGTCCATGTCTGTGTTTCTCCTTCATTCATTATTTTGTCCTCAGCTGCCTGTGCAGGATGTAGATTGATGCTGACACCATGCGGCACTTGCGCTGCCCACTCAGGGTCCTTTCATGTTCTTTCCCACTCTCTGTCCCGCCTGCATCCTGCAGGACGCCGGCTCGCAGTAGCCTGGAGGGCCAGGAGGGCCAGGGGGACCAGGAACCCCAGGCTGCCCAGCTGCCCCAGGGGGACCTCGGTCACCATCACGGCCTTCCCTGCCGTAGCTGGCTTTGCCTGGTTCGCCTGGAAAAGTGGATGCAGGTCTAAACATTGGCAGCATGGGACTTGCTTAGCATAATTAGCTTTACTGAACATCCTGTCCCTAAAAGCTGTATGAAGATAGCTTTCCTCTGCTCTCAGGGGATTCCCAAGAGTGGTGCCAACTTACAGGGACAGTTTTGCTCTACCAGACACCCAATGTGCAATTACACAGCTCCAGCAATGACATTTCAGTGCCGGTGTTCCCCACTGTACAGTGCAGGTCTGCTGCTGTACAGAGCTCTGCAGGGCGCTCAGCCAACCCTGCCGCCAGTACCTAGGGCAGGTAGATGCTACCACAGAGTTTCATTAGCTCTCTGGAAAAAGACAGACTGGTAATTCATTTTTATTCTCCCCTCAGATGGCTGAGGAAATAGATTTTTAGATTGGAACTGCTCAGCACTAAAGTAGCTTTTTACTTCTAAATCTTCAATGAAGAAAGGAAATACAGTGATTTCAGGAAGCTTCTTCCAATGATAGATTTCTACAGAAAACAGTTCTGAGTTACACAGACATCCTTGGGATCAGCAAATACTACACTTTTTTTCCCCTTTTTCGCAAAGAGAACAAAATTGGGTAGTTTCTCTCACTATATAAGCACAGAAATGTGCTGTAGAAATACTGATGGAAATAACATGTTTATGTTCATTCCCTGGCCACTAGAGGCCAGCTATGCTTCATCCATCAGCAGGAATCTCTCCTGGCGCCCTGGTATATAGCACTGCAATTAATTACCACAGAAATAAAACAATATCCTAAATTATGAGTGGAGATTTTGAAGACTGCTGTGCCAGCCAGTGAGATAATCTGAAGGTTACAGCCTTTTTTTGTTTATTTTTATATATGAATATATGCATATATAATATACATAAAATATGTATTTATATTAAAAGAGGCAAATTTTATTAATGTGTGTGTAATTGCCTTCTTTTTTAATGCTTTCTTTACATTTTTCCTAATCTTTCTACACTGAGATAAATGAAGTGGTAGCTTTTGGATTTTTAGTAAAAGAGTTTTTAATTCTGATTTCTGACTGAATCACCACCTATGAAGTAAAAATTACAAAGCACCGTAATTTGGAAGTTTATTGCCTCATGGACTTCTTTTACCTTTCCAAGGCACTTGAAGTAACAGTTCTGAGTAAATTTTTTCTACATCTCATCTTTATCCTCACCCTCTTATATTTACCTGGAAGACCTCTTGGTCCAGGATAACCTTTCAGTCCTCTGCCTGGAAATCCTCTTTCTCCTCTTTCTCCTGGTTCACCTAAAGCAAGGTCATGAAACATTAGTTACAGTCTGCCCAGAGTATCATTTTCAGTAAATTCCCTTTCAGAAGTGAATAGTTAATAAGCAGAGAATTCAGCTAGCTATATGTATTCTTAGTATCTTTCAATGATGTCCTGACACATCCTTGTAAAATGTTTGGGATTTGATAGGGTTTTTTCACCCATTTGAGTCATACTCAGAAGCAGACAAGTTGGAGGGGAAAGAAACCACCTAGAGCTGGACAGTAAATACCACATGAAATATATCACAGCCTACATAACAGGAATAAACCAAAGTCCCAGGACTTCAAGCTCTTTGGAAGACAGACTGAGGTTAGTGGCTTCTGCAAAACCATGCAAGCTCAGCTAAGAAGTAAAATTCTCTAGTGCTGGTCCTCAACACAGCCAGTGCAGAGGAGAAAAGAGAAGGTGGCTGCACAGATGACAGTATTCTGTTGGTTCCCACATAAGACATTATTTTACCTTCATGAAATAATTTTTGCTCATATAATAGTATCATGGAGTCTTTCCTTTGGTGGACACTCAGCTTTTCTTCAAGACCATATCTTGCTCTAAACCTGAACCATCTTGGTAAGAGGAAGGTTTTTTTGTTGCTTGGATTGTAAAGCTCAAATTCTGTTCACTGTATCTATTCCATAACATTGTGCACACTCCCATTTGTGAATACCTTATGTTGGTGTGGGAGTTTTTTACCTTTTTTTTTCCTGCAAGTCAAAAGTCACAAGTTTATGCCTAATAGTATTTGAGTGAGCTTTATTTTATGTTTCTATACTGTCTTGTACTGTGGTGGGGAAAGTTAGATTAGACTGCTGAGTTTCTGGCTTGCCTCGAAATGGCACAGCAGAAAATAAGGAAGTTCTGCAAAGGAACAGAAGAGTCAGCACAAGAGTCCAGGTTTTAATAAAAGATGCACACAGGGGAGGAATCTTATCTCCATGCTTCAGACTACCTAGCCATCATGGAGATCCAACCTGTCTTTATAAATACAGCTCGAAGCACTGGTTTAGGTTACCCATATGTACTTCTGCTTTTTCCAGCTACCTAACACTGTGGAATAGTGTTTACTACTGGTTATCCCAAACATCTCCAACTTTTTCTTTCTGTTTCTGAATAGAAATGGTCCTTCACTACCCCAGATTGCTCATTAATGTCACTAAATCTCCTTCCTTGAGACACCTCATTTTGATTCTGCCATTGTTTCTGCTATTAAAATCACTGTACCTTTGTGTCTTCTGCTGTGCCCCCTGGTTACACTTTGCTGTGTTTCTATCTCCTATTTATTGCAGCCTTTTTTAAAACCATTTTCAACATCTTCTTCGTCTTCCCTTTTATTATATGTCCAAGTACCCTTTTCCCCTCACTCCAAATCTCAGACAGCTCTCCAAAAGGATTATGAAAATCAGTTGATCCCTGTAATTCTGTGGAACTCTGATAAGTACCAGAAATTCAGAGTGAAGCACTGAGGCTTTTCAGGTTGGTTGCCATGTACCATCGTGATAGCTCTTGCACATGAGAGCATTCCCCACCTCCCTTGTATCTGTAACAGTATTTCAAGGTTTACTGCAAGGTAACACAGAATTTCATGACAGTTTTGGTACCAAACTAAGTATCTTGCTCGGGTTTTGGGGGTTTTAATGCACTGTATGTTTTTTTCTTTTAATATTAATACAGCGGAACCTTCTATGTGTTGAATCAAATTTTGCATTCCCCATACATCACCTCTGTATCTCTGGTTTTTGTTTCTTCTGCAGATGACATTACATTGAATTAAAACAGTAAAAACCTTCAGTAATTATGCTGTTAAGTTTTGCTTTGTTTGTATTCTATTCCTTCTCTCAAAGGTTTTCTAAATTTTACTTTCAAATAAACCTTGAATTAAAAAGTAAACACTCTACTCCAGTAACAGACCAGGTTTGTGCAAAAAGACAGTTTTTAAATGAGATATTCTTTTGAGAAAACAAATCAAAATCACTGCTGAATAGAAACTAATACATACATGATAGTCACAAGACTTTGCAGAAAATTCTACCCTATAATCCTCTGGAGGAGAATAGAACCTCTCAGTCATGAACAGAAGAGATTAACTTAGATCAAAGATTTTGTGCAAAATGTAAGTCAATTTTATTATGGATTTGTCCTTTCCAAAGAATCAATAGACTCTGGCACCTGGTGTAATGTTGTTAAATGGTTCAAATATTATACCCAAATAAAAGGCAGATTATTATCAGTTCCTTGTAATGTAATAAAGTGAGTGAACTTAGAAAAGTAGATTAGATTTTAGTGAATGAATCTGAGTGATTACATCAGCTCTTGGAACCATGAGTCTTGCAGAAGAGAGGTCAACAACCAGGCTGAGTAGGGAAAGAGAATCACTGCTGGAATCACATGTGGGTTTTGTAATCAAACGACTTCTACAATGTGAGAAAGGACAGGCATCTGCCCTGAACTGGAAGTAATTCTCACTTTCATGGACTTTAGAGTTTTGTGTTTCTCATGTGCTAAAAACCAGATTTCTAAACCAGTCTTGCTAAAGCTGGGCCAATGTGCCCTTTAATCACTGTGGTGACTGACACAACACCGAGAGCAAACAGCTTAGCAAACAGCTTACATTCCTAACTCAGGATCTTTTTGGACTTCACATGTGTACAATGTACATCCACAACCTGCAAACCAAGAAGGGGGGGAAACAACAACAACAAAACAAACAAACAACAAACGAACAAAAAAACCCAAAACCCAAGTAGCCACCAATTGGAGAATTTCTTACCTTTAGAACCTTTACGACCAATCTCACCAGGGGGACCTTTGAGGCCAGGCAGGCCACGGGGGCCAAGCTGTCCTGGGAAACCATTTTCACCAGCAGGTCCTGGAGCACCTGGTGGCCCTGGTCGGCCAGGAAGACCTGGAGCACCAAATTCTGGCCTCCTAAGGCTGGCTGCCAGCTGAGCTAATTGTTCTGCAATAAGCAGGAGGACAGAGTTAAGGAGTAAGTGAACATGAATGAAGAGATTCCCATGATCACTGAAGAAGAATGTATGTTCTCTGCTTCAGGAACTGACAGATTACACTACAGCACCTTCTTTTTGTACATTGCTATTTACAAAGTTTATTACATACAAGGTATTATCTTAGGACTACCAGTGGCAAACTGCATAGGTACACTGTGCAGAAAAAAATTGCAATATTTTCTGCAAAATAAATTTAATGTTTATTGGGTGAAATTATTCAAACATATATAGTTAATTTAGAAATGTCCTTATAATTTTCTGTGTCATTTAAATTTCAACCATTACTAAGAAACTTACTCTTTTAGGAGGCAGCAATTTAATGAGCAAATAGCTCTCTTCATTACTACACATTAATCCTGTCAAGATCCATTTTTGCAAGAAGGGAAAAGTATGAGGTAAGTTATGTATGTTGCCTCGTATGTGCAGGCCTGCTTTTTCAAAGGAACGAAACCCTCAAACTTGTGCTTACAAGCTCAGATTTGATAAATAATTTAACATTTTATGTTGATCTTTTCTTAAGGTAAATCAGCAGAACCTTTGCTGCTAATCAGGCCAAGGATCAGCTTGCCATTCTCCCGGACAGTCTATGCTGGCTATTCCCTTTTGTTCCTCCTTCTTGCAGGCCCCAGCTCCAGCAGCACAAAAGCAGTCCTCTCTTTCCTTAATATTTCTGTTCTAGACTTCAAATCCATCCTCCAAACATGCTTTAGAAATTATTTTCTCTGGATACAGCCACACACAACTCCATACAACATTTGCTTCAAAGACTGCAGGACTTGGAAAGATCAATTATTTTGTGTACACAGCTGAGAGATATTAAGATGATGTGGGATGGGGTGCAGGGGGGTTAGGATCTGAATTAAAATAGGGATTATAGACAGCAGATATACAAGGAATAGCTCTCTGCAGGCAAGGCCTGAGGAGCTGAACTTCACTTACAGCTGTCTTTAAGATGACAAGGTTCCAAGGACTCACTTGGACTGATTTCTATTCCTGTGTTTTTCTCTCTTTTGAATATGGCAGTATGGACAATTATAGGAATTTTCAAAAGAGGTGCAATGAAGACAGTCTAGATTTTCCCCATAACGGTGTCTTCACTGTTAATTCTGATGGTTATGAATAAATTCAAGCAACAAATCTGATTTCACTGTAAGCCTCCTCAATATTATTGTCTCTCAAGAGACCACTTTAAAAGGCCTTTTTATCATGTTTATAGATTTTTTTTAAAAATACCCTGTTGAGCAGTATCAAGAACAGTGACAAGTACTGAAAATTTTTAAATCATGAGTAGCAATTTCATTCTATAAACCCTTAACATTACAGAGGCATAATAATATCCCAAAAGGCATCTTCAATATCAAGTAGTGAAAAGTTTCTTTTGTGTTTACAAGGCAGCATAAATGTCTCAAATCAGTAAAATCCATGCACCCAAACATATTAGAAAAGCTTCAGATTTCTCTGTATGACAAGAACTCTGCAAACATAACTAGGGTTTAAATTTCTCTCTATTCTTTAATTTTAAAGCATGTTATCTCCAGAAAGCCTCTCTCTGCATTCCTCTTTGCCTATTTTGCACAGTTTGTTTGCAACAATCTAATAGTGAGTACAAAATGCTAAAAAGCTTTCAGTGAAGTTTGTACTTTTATGTGTGCAAACACAGAAAGTAAGGCTAAAAAGTATATATAAATAAGGGACTTCCTCAGACTGTGTTCACATATACACGTGGAAAGATTTTCTGCCAGATCCCCTGTTGAGGCCATGCAATTTGTTCTGGGTAAGAGTGGGGAAAATCTTGGTTGCCTCCACAGAAATAGATTATCCCAATTTAAATGCACAAGGAATATCAAATACTTTTTAGCATATTTACCTTGCATGACTCTCATGCAAACCTGCTTAATGTGCTGATCACTTGGTTCTTTTCCCTAGGATTAAAAAAAAAAAAGAGAGATTTAATAAAACAGTTGATGTCACACATTTTATCAGTGTGCCTGATGCAAAAAAATGCTGCCGAGTTGTCACAGTTTAACCCCAGCCAGCAAAACACCACACGGCTGTTCACACCCTCAGCCTGCAACAGTGGAGTGGAGGAAGGAAAATAGAGTTTAATAAATGGAAAGCAAGAAGTAAAGGGAGGGCTTGGAAGGAGAAGAGAAAGAAGAAGAAAGTAGAATACAAAAAGGATAAGTGATACAAATGAAAGCAGTTGCTCACCACTCCCACAAGCTTTCCCCTGGTTAAATTGCTGAGCATGCTGCCATATGGTCTGGGATATCCCTTTGGTCACTTAGGGTCAGCTCAAAACCTCCCAGTTTTTTGTGAACCTTCAGTCTACTCCCTGATGGGGCAGTGTAAGGAGCAGAAGAGGCTTTGATGCTATGTAAACACTGCTCATGGGTAACTGAAACATCACAGAATGGCTTGGGTTGGAAGGGACCTTCAAAACCATCTAGTTCCAACTCCCCTTCTCTGGGCCACACTCAACCTGGCCTTGAACCCTTCCAGGGATGGAGCATCCACAGCTTCTCTGGGTCACCTATTCTTGCCAATTCTAGTACCTCACCTATTCTTGCCTATTCTAGTACCTCAGCATTCTTGCAGTGAAGAACTTTCTAATATCTAAATCTATGCTCTTTCACTTTGAGGCCATTACCCTTTTTCCTATTCCCATCAGCGCACTATAAAGATTATTTTCAACACATATCCAAAACCTAACCCCATACAAGCCACTATGAAGAAATTTAACTGTATTCCAACCAAAAACCATCCATGAGTTACTAAAAGGTGTTCCAGCTCCTGCAAGTGCAACTATTCCAGCTGATGTCAATTTGACTAGCAAGGCGAAGTCTGTGAGTGATGCTCCTTTGTATCAAACACGGTTTCATGCACACCACAGAGGTGGGGTGAGCATAAGAAAACAGAGCTGAACTGAAAGCTGGGGCCCCAAGGACGTAGCTGTGAACAGCTTAAGATTGTTCTGGTGTACACGTGTCTGATGAGAGGTACACTGTACTGCAGGCTGCTGTGGCATTTCAGTTTGGCATGTGTACATGCAAAACAAGGAGGACAAATAAATGTTCAAAAGATGAAAACAGTACTCACAGCTGGGCCTTCGCTGCCAGGCAGGCCTGGGGCACCCTGTTCACCCTGCAAGCCTCGCGGGCCAGGGGAGCCTCGTGGCCCTTCCATGCCAGGCAGTCCCCGACTTCCCTCGGGCCCACGGGAACCAGGGTCTCCAGGATTACCAACCTGACAACGAAAGAGAGGAATTTCAGTGGACTGCTATACTAGTGAAAGACTCATTCTGACACATCAAATGGTAACAGGAGCTATTCACAAATGCAAAGCAATGAGTGCTGAAATGTACAGATGTTGAATGGTGGGGTTTTTTAAATAAGCAACTGGAGTCGGTAGTTGTGTGATTTTTAAGAGGTCTGTATTCTTTACTGAAAGGGGAGAAGTAGAAAAATAAGCTATTCTGTCAAAAGAGGTAAATCAGAATTTATAGTGACATGCTCAAGATGGCTTTTTGTCAAGGAACAGACCTTTAGAACTTGGTTTCTACTTCTGCCCTCATGCATGTCAACATGGAACATTCCTAGACATTAAGTGCTGCTTAAGTTACAAAAATTTCAGCTCCCTGTTTGCTCCAAATGACTTTTATGTCTTCTTGTAGAGGGTACCACAGTATGAGCCTCTCCTGTGAAGCCCCAGGCTGTTTGGGAACATACATTTTTGCATTGTTTTCTCTGTCAGAGCCAGAGCTAGTTCTAGTGCCTATGCTTGAGTTTGCTGGCAGAGGGAAGGAACATCCTCACACCAGCTGACATTGACAAACTGCCTGAACAGATGCAGTGCCACTTTATTTCACTCAGGGAAGGGGCAGAAAGAGCTGCTCCTGAACCCTGGGGACTGAAAGGATTGATGTGACTACGTCAATATGTCCACTTAAGTACACTGAGTAAACAAAGCTATAGCTTCTCCTCCAGTAAATTTACCAAGAGTTGTTAAATATCATGCAGAGTGAGACCTATGCCCGCAGGCACCTCTGAGTTACTGCATTTAGTTTGTGTGGCAAGGTTCTGGCAGCTGGGGGTCTACAGGGGTGGCTTCTCTGAGAAGCTGCCAAAAGCTTCCCCCATGTCCAGCAGAGGCAACGCCAGCCAGCTCCAAGACAGACCTGCTGCTGGCCAGTGCCAAGCCAATCAGTGTTGTTAGTAATGCCTCTGGGATAACATACTGAAGGAGGAAAAAGTTACTGCCCAGAAATAATTGCAGCCAGAGAAGGGCATGGTGAGAATATGTGAGAGGAGCAGCTCTGCAGACATCGAGGTCAGTGCAGAAGGAGGGGAAGGAGGTGCTCCCCCATTGTTTTGCTTCCCATTATCCTACCATGAGCAATGGGCAATAAATCAGTTAATGTCCCCAAGGCAAGTCGTTTTGCCCGTGACAGTAATTAGTGAGGGATCTCTCCCTGCCCTTATCTGGGCCCATGAGATTTTTGTTACATTTTCTCTCCCCTGTCCAGTTGAGGAAGGGAGTGACAGTGTGGCTTTCGTGTACACTCGATGTGCAGTCAGGTGCTTTCAACAGATGCTTTCAACACAAGTTAAGTTACTCCTATAAATCAATAGTACTACTAACAAAAAAAAAACCAAAAAAAACTGCGCAGAAGAAAAAAAGAAAGCCACACAACAACAAAACCCAAAACAAGCAGGAAAAAAAAATCCCACATACTCATGACTTCCCAAATCCACTGGGAAAAAAAATAAAAAAGAGCAACACCCACTGAAAGTGGTGCTGAAGAATAAATTACTCAGCTGTGGTATCAGTTAAATCCACGAGATGGAGCCATTTCGGTTCCATCTGTGCTGCATCCCAGACAGCCAATCGCTGTCCCTAGCAGAAGAAAATCCAAATATGCTTCAAAAGATATATTAAGATAGAATAATTGCTTTCATGGACTATACAACCAGGAAACCATCATTCCTTTCTCCCCCAGCCTGGTGAGTTTTCAGGTTCTCAGACAGATTATTCATTCCCATGAATGAACACACTGTGATGACAAGGACTCTAGGGTCTCATCAGAACAAGAGGATTTTAAAAATCTAGGTGGGTAAAATTACAGATTTCTCCTCTGCTCTATCTCTTCCTCATGTCCTTCTTGTAGGATTTTCACCAGCAGTAAACACTCTTTAGCTTGCATTTGCTTAGCCTCAAATTACACAGAACATTAAGAACACAAGCACAGGTTTTTTGTTATGCTCATCCCCAGTTCCCCATAGGCAGAACTGTTGATATTTTAGTATCACAGCCCATACTGTCAGATGCTGTAACAATCCAACTCTTCAGTGATCCTGAAAAAATAGAATGAGTTCAGCTCTCCAGTTATTTTTCTTGTGATATAGAAGCTTCTGCTCACCTTCCGTATCGAGGTTGTCATTTTGAAATAAAATAAAAAAAATAAATGAAAATAATAAAATAAAATAATAGAATAACAAAATGAAATAAAGGTATCTGGGCCATAAATACTTCTGGTTTCACAGACATCACAATCCTGTTGCCAGCTTTTTAACAGTGGCGTGCAGCCACTGCACTGAGCCTCCTTTCTATACAACACCTACTGCACAAAGAGTGCATTCATTTTCTTTTTAAAAAAACTTAGTTGGCCAGAAAACTGCTGCTGAATGATGCTTCTTTTACAGAGTTAGAATTCAGGAAACTAATTCCTTTCCAAAGCTAATTCATTTTAATACTAACTGTATTCAAATTTAAACAGAAGGAAAGCTGTTAAAACTCAATTTAACTTGTTATTTGCATTTTTTTCTTTAAATCAGAAATCCATCTAGATGATCTACTAGATCTCTATTTCTCTAACAATGCTATTCATTATACTTACAGATCCCTTTGCTCCTGGTAATCCCATGTCACCCTAAAAATAAAACAAACTATATCAGAGGAGAGTCTCCATTACCACAGATATTATAAATGAAGTAAATTTGACATTACTCTTTTTCACTACAAAAGTTCACATATTCAGTCAAGTTACACAAAATTCCACCACAAATTAATTACAATTCCTTTGAAAATAAAACCTTAATTTTGAGTGGTTTTTGTACAATTCCTTTTCTCAAAAACTTTTCTATAAGGTGCAAATGAGAAAGCATGTTTGTTGTAATTGTTTTTGTATTGCTTATCTTGGAATTAGACACATGGCTCTAAAACACAGTTACACCACATGAAAATCTTAGATAGCAGATTTCTTGGAAACGTTTAGAGAAAGTGTTACTTAACCATGATTTTCTAATTTCTGAAAAGTGGCAGAACTATGGATATCAGTGCTGTGCTAATGCTGAAAAAACTGCAACAGAAACCAGACAGTATCTACCTAAAGTTCTGTGAAGAAGTCAAATCCCTTCAAGTTCCTATTCCCAGCAATCTTACTCCTGGGTTGAACAATATCAAAATCCCTCCATCACTTGACTGAGAATAGCAATCCCACTATTCAGGAGCTTGTCGGTTTTCCTCTCAACTGGGAAAAAAAAAATTTCAAAACCTTGTAATCACCCATGAAATGGATTAGTGTGAAAACACTAAAGAAACTTAGATTTCTGAAAAATATATTTTCCCAGTTCTGAAGTGTCATTGGTGAAATAACTGGTTTCTAATCAAAGGCCTGTCTGTTACTGAAAATGCCATAAGTGAATTAGAAATAACTGTTATCCATTTAAAACCAGATTAACTGGCAGCGCACTTAACCCATAAATTGCTTCCTGGGAATCTGCAGAGTGACTGTAATGCTCAGTTACTGGACATCTAGCTCACTAAGGCTTTCAGAATTGCAGCCTGTAGGAAAAAACCACTCATTTCCAGTGCACAACCTGGCTGCTGCTCTTTGGATAGGAAGCAGTTTACTTCCTTTAGAAAAATCAGCTCTGGCTTTGCTGGATGAGGCCCCATAGGAGCCACCAGACTAGTAGGTTTCTCTTTTAGCAGGGAAACAAACCCTCTTTACCCAATGGCACATGACCCAGGCATTATCCATGCCAATTCACAACATGCCACACTCCTGCAGTACATAGATATAAATATATATATAGATAGATAGATATAGATATAAATATGTGAAATATATATATTGCCAAAGCCTCTTTCCAGCCCATTTTTCCTCTCTCTAACAGCCAGTTGCAAATCATATTTCCAAAGAGAAAGTCAATACAAAAGATTTCCTTTAAGTGTGAGTTATTAAGGATATTTATTAACTCTCCTCCTCTTTCACCTGAATGAAACTACTTTCTCATCCTCACTGCCTCAAACACCAATAATTTATTAGTCTGTGTATGAACGGGTATATATATATAAACAGTCTCCCTCTATATGTATGTATCTACATACATATATATACACAAACACAGACACATCCCTTTCCTTCAATGCAGTCTGTACTATATTGTACAGAACATTTGTTTCAGAGTGCTTTACAAAAAGCAGGAATAACTAGGCCAATAGAACTGCTGTGCTCTGCAATGGCCAGTTGGTATAAAACTGAAATGTGACTGATGAAAACTGTGATGATGAAAACAAAACTTTTGAAGCATTCCAACAATACTTTATATTTTTAATTTACAACAATAACAAAATATTATGTCAGGCAAAGGGGGGGAAAAAGCGCCTTACTAAGTCACCCTTTTCTCCTGCATCTCCTTCTGCTCCAGGTGCACCCTGTATCAAAGAAAGACATACTGTCAGCCTTCAGATTCAGTCAACATAATGTACTGTGGCATTTGGTACTATGACTTTAAAGTCCCATGATCTCTAACATGACTTACTTGCTCACCCTTAGGTCCTGGTTCACCCACCGAACCCTAAAAGGTAAAAGATTTTTTTTAAAAGTATTCAGAATTTCAAACTTCAGGTTCAAAAACATACTAAACATTCTTCAATCCTACAATCTCACATTATTGCAAGAGACCTTTAAAGCTGCAAATTTTTAAGAATGACAATGAAAGAACTTAAATCTTACTATGTAATTTAGGTGACAGACTGAAGGTAAGTGCTAGTATGGAACATATAATCCACCACCACACTAGACAGTACAGATTCTGACTGCTAAACAGTAGATCTCCCTTTTACATGACAAATGCCCTTGTACCTGCTACAGATCTGCTCTGAAAATTGGTTATAAGCTAGCAGTAAATAAATCTAGCAAGTGTATCACTTTTCCTAGCACTGTCATGTATTCCATATTGCTGTAGGCTACACCAGCCCTGCTAATGTGGGAGAAGCAGAGAGACATCCACAAGTACAGTCACAATCTGTGACTTGCATGCTGTTTAATTCTCAATGTCTTTTAGTAAACCTGCATCTAGAATTTTGATCTTAAAGTTAATATTCCTTTTTTAAAAGAAGTTAGATTATGTTTCATCTTGGAATCCTGTAACAAAACATACTTGTGTGCACAGGCAGGAAACAATGAGTTATACATAAATGACCTAATTAATTTTAAACATATGTAATTTTTTTTCTATAGCAAAGTTATTACATTTGTAGAAGAGTATATCATTTAGGAAAACCTTTTTGTATTTGTATTCTGTTAGAAAACCAGTCACACCATCCTTTTAATACTCTGCAGTCTGTACATGTTCAAAGATACGCATTCCAGAAGAACTATAACTGTGCATGATAATTTTTTTTTTTTATAAAACAGACAGAGATGCAGCAGTTTCTCTCCCATTTCAGAGATCCATTAAATTCGCATAAGATATAGGCACGCAGACTGGTGTAACTTCTACAAATTTAATGAATTCTGACTTGTTCTCATATTCTTGAAGATGAAGAGCTAGTACTAAATTATCCACAAAGCTAAGCAGTATAAATCACAGAACTGTTTAACATTCCGACTTTGTCAAACAACACTGAAACTATTTTGTCTGAAGTGTTCTCAACATCGCGCCTTGTTAAGGTTTTCTAATTACACAAAAAAGACATTGGTTTCCAACCTAACATCATTTTGGGAGTTCTTTCCCTCCCCTTACTCTTTTTTAAAGCAATAAAACTGCCAATAGATAAGGTTGACATAGAAGAATCTATTTCTTTTGTAAGCCTTTGCCTGTAATGTTTGTATTAGCAAACATAAAAATCACAACCAAAACTATCTGAACCAATTCTATATTGACTCAAAAATGTCAATGGAGGCAATAACGCAGTATGTCGATCTACGAAAATACTCAGTTTTCTTGACAATAGTGCCTCTCAAATCACACCCAAGAATGGTTTGCAAAACTGCCTGCCAGCATCATCCAAACCTGTACCAGGGGCGACTTTAACTACTTAGCAGCATAAAGGATCATGCTGCAGTGCCAAGGTCTGGCTCATAGCTTTGTGCTGTTTAACTTACTAAAATAGACAGAACCCGAGTGTCTGAAACCAATTCAAAATACATGAATCAGAAACAGCCTAAGTGGTGAATGCTGGGGTCTGGCCATTATCTGTGTTGTGTGGGTGTAATCACTCTGTGAGATTCACTGAAGCATAAGCCATTGCTCTTAGATTGCTTTGTACTGCTCTCTCTGCTAGACTATGTCAGGTGTGCGACTGATGCACTCAGCTCCTCGCCCAAACCAGTGGCAGTCTGATTCAGGCTCCAGAGGAGGCAAAGGCCTAGGCTGTGACCTCCTTTTCCAACCTGAAAACCCACACAGGAACAGAGTGACATGGTGAGGATTGATCCATGGGGGCTTGGCAACAGGAACACCAACCCTGCAATTAGCACATACTATTTATGCTTGTAACATTCAACCATTATTGTATCCATCGAATTTTGTCAACTCTCACTATTACATATTACTTCAATAAAAACACTTCTGCTGGTATCTTTGGTGTGGTGGTCACCTGCATGTTGATAAGGTGCCAACAGATAGTACCCAATATTTAACAGCTTTGGGATGAAGAATGGCTACTGATATATCAAATTCATGTATTCTACTGGCTTCTGGCTGCTATTTACATCAATTCTTATCACGCAGATACAGTTACACAACAGAACTTTATAGGATCCCTGTGTACAAAACCATGAAGGTTTAAAACCAGAAAGGGAAAAAAGGTTACTTCAGCCTGGAACTTACTCCCAGAAGGGAATGACCTGGGTTATCTGACTAGGGTTAATAGGCTACAGAGATGCCTATTTCCAACCTGGCAAGGCTGTTTGTGTAAGACTGATGCAGCTGCAGGAGCTGGAGGGAAGAGGAAGGACAGAACAGCACAATGCTCTCCAGGCTTGTGACTGAGAATATGTACTGCAGTCAGTGCTCATGGCAAGGCTGCCGCCACACTAAGCCTGCCCCAGAAAATTCACTCCACCCTCTATGCAACTGGAAAAAAAAATGAATTAAAGATGCAAATGGAGAGCTAAAAAGCAATCACAGGATAATTCCTAGCATAGAATTTTCAACTTTAAGATATTTGCACAGAGCATTAAGCTGAACTCAGGCTTTAAAAAAAGGTCCAGGCATAAGTTACTGTAATTTGCCAGTTAGATAAGCAGAAACCTCCTGGCTGTAGCCTGAATCTCTCTAGGTCTGTTTACAGCCATCGACAGTCTACTTTTTATCCTAAAGATCCAGACCCCTTATATGGCAAATGAGGAACATCAGGCACTTTTGGAGGGAGACTGTCAGCATTGCAACAAATGTTAGTTATCTTCTTTCTGCATTTGCTTCCTCAGTACCTTCAGCCTCCCTCTGGAGAAGTCTAAAGTATGAATCATTACCAGTCTAATAAAAAGACACTGCTTTATGTCAATACATGTGACTAGAAACATATATTCCTGATCTCAGCACTCAAAAAAAACCCAACAAAACCAAACAAACATGAAAAAATACTTCAACAACATCGAAGACTTAGAAGCTTGCTTTTAAGTACCAAAGTGCCAAAGACAAGAGCACGCCCTATCCAGAAACCCCATGACGTACACTGGGAGCAAACCAAGGACAGGATTCCTCTGTTCAGCTAAGATATCCTACAGCAACTGTACCCATGTCTGACCAACAGTCCAGTCCTGTTTGTCAGGGGAATGTGAGGCACTTCACAAGTGTAACTCATTTAATACTGAAGTACAGGCGCCTCAAGTAAGAAAAACAAAACACTAGAAAACGAACTATTTTTATAACAAATATGTCAGAAGTTTGGCAAGTGAATTCCATTCTTTGCAGCCTCTTATAACCAAGAGAAGATAAGAAACATCTTTGGCTTTATGTACTATCTTCACTGACATTTACTAAGTGAAGCTGGATATCCTCTGCAGTTATCTGAGGCCCCCCAGGGCCCAGTTTTTCCCTCTTAACAAAATACTGGAAGAAGTACTTATATCCTGTAATTCTGCATGTATGCAATAGCTGCATTAGCATGTGCATTTCCATGGCAGGTCCTAAGACATGTGGCAGGTATCACTTCTACTGTGGATGAGGGTTGAAGTTTCAAAGTTCTGTAGTGACCAGAAACCCTAACTGACTAAAATCTGGCTGTGTCAATGATTTGCAATACAATTTAGGTCTTTAAATTATTCAAATTTAAAAACCCAAAAGAATATTTATACCAGTAATCTTATTTCAGTCCCTTAAGTGACACTATCAAGACTTCTCCTATACACATTTATGAGCTACAAGTGGTTAAAGGGCACACAGAGCACCACTTTCAAGAAGTTAAGATATCTACATACGAAACAAGAAAACAGACATTAATTCATGGAAAAACTGAAAACAGTGTTCAACTTATTGGGTTTACTCCTGACATCAAACTGCAGTCTGCACATATGAGTGCATTTCTTACCCGGTCACCTTTACCACCAGGAAGGCCTGGAGGACCAGGCAGTCCAGGAAGTCCAATATTACCCAGGGGACCCTGTGAAAATAAGCCAAGGATGTAAACTTAGCCAATCTGGTTTAGAATGAACAAGTAAGGGTCATACCCTGAAGCAGATTGGGCAGAACCTTATTCTCAGAACAGACTTACCTTGATGAAAGAGGATTATCTGATTCAAATAGGGCTGATCCAAAGTACAGCATTTTAAACAGAATCTTATTATGAATTTATTGCTGACAACCACAACAGAAATGTGTTACAGGGTTTTCTACCCTCCAGTCCCTCAACGATAGTCTGGTTCTGTTAAAAACAGTTCCCGAGATCTTGCACTCTGCGATTTGCACATTCCTCTTTAACAGTAGGCTCTTTCAGCCAAGACCTCCACAGCTATGCTTCTGACTGATGCTGTGTAAATACTCTGGAGCTCTGCTAAAAGGTGCATTCACAATGTGCCCTATTCATCAGCTTCACGTAGCTGTCAGCAGAAAGCAAGGCTCTCCCTGCTCCTGTTCCCAGGTATACGCAGCCCACACAGGACAGTGCAACCCAGCTTTGCACGTCACAGCATTTGTGGGTTTATTAAGTAGTAGAAAAAGTCACATACACCTCCGTGTAATTTAAAACAGCATTTTCTAATATTAGCACAGTCACAGAGGACTGAAAAAGAACCTGAACCACCACTCACTTCAATGTTATTTTCAGTTTCCTGCACAGATAAATGGGTAAGTGTAGTTCCAGATGATACCATAACTCCTTGAAAGTAAACATGAGCACTGAACATGGAAATAAACTGCTTACCAATTTCCCTGGTAAACCTGGAGGACCTGCAGGACCTGTCTCCCCTCTGCTACCCTGGAAGCAGAAATAGAAGGACAATATTACTTCCTGAAATGCTTCGTGTGATCAGGGAATAAAGTATGATTTTTTTTTTCTTATTGTTTAGTGATTGACACTACTTAACAGTTGAGTTTAATAGAAACTGTTACATAGTGCAAAAATACCATATGCATGAAAATCAGTGAAACTTTCTGAGTAAACATTTTTAGTTAACAATGGTATATAATATTTATTTGGCATTAAATGATTCCATTAATTCAGTCTGCTGACTGATTAAGCACAAGGAAGTTCCCTTCCTGGGATCACACCTGAGAGTTACCCTCACAAACACATTCACTCCACTAAGACAACTCTGGCAGGCACATTTAACTCTAGTTTGCTTAATTTCATCACCTGAACTCATATGACCACATATTTAAAGCACCTGATCCCCAATGGACAACGGAAAATGTAAAAAATTAATTCAGAAGTAGTGCTTAACAAACTCATTCAGGTTGAAAACAAGTCTAGACTGTTATAGGGAAGGGTAAGTTTTAAAAATCCCCATTTATAATAGTGATAAGCATAAATATGTGCTTTACTGCATCTTTATATCTTCACTTCAGACATATTTATCCATTCAGATCATCATATTCACATTAGTGTTACAACTCCATTTCTTAGCACAGCCATTTGAATACATACTCTGGGCAAATCTGACATTGAGCCAAACTTCCAAAGATTTTAAACAATTTTTGAACTAAAGTATGTTTCCCAAAAGGTTTTCTCTCTTATGACCAAACTTTTCAGAACAGCTCCATAAGTTTCATAGCTTTACTCTCACATGTATAGACATGTCCCTGGGCAGACAAATTTAAACAATGTCCCAACACAAGCCTAAGTCTCACTTGAGAAACTTTTCTTACTTTCACTCTGTGAATACATAAGAGCTATTTGCAATAAAAGCAAGATATAACATTTAAGATCATAAAATATTGAGAATTGAAGTTATTAGTTATGTAAGCTGATAAACTACTATACAATAACATAGAAAATTTTAGATAAAAAGAGATCTTAGCATTCTAGTGCTGCATGCAATGGATAATTTTAAATATAGAGGTTTTTCATAGTAAGAACAATATTGTGAAATGTTGTGCCATACCAAATAAAAAGAGATGGCCGACATGGCCTTTTACACTAGGTCATAAATGCAATGACAACTTCTTGCACAAGCTTAGGAAAGCTAACTCTAGAATTCAAGAAATAATTAGGTCTCCTGGAGAGATCACCGAACCAAACATAAATAGACTTTTCCATTCATTTCCTTCAAAATATCCAATGATGTTAAAATAACTATTACTCTGAAGCACTTTGCATAATTTCTAGAAGCTTTTTAATGTTAAAAAAAAAAAAAGAAAAGAAAAAAGGAAAAATATCCCCTAATTCACCTTCATCTTACAACCCAGAAAACCCATTAAACTTTTATTTAATCACAAAATTTTGAACTACATCTCTGACCTGGAATATTATTACACTTCTGATGCAGGAAAGACAAAGACTAAAATTATGATCAGATAAAGACTAAAATTATGACAATGATATGAGAGATATCATTGTCATAACAGTCGTTGTTATACAGAGGAGACAAGAGAGCAGTATAACCATCATAGATTTAAAATTGTATAATAAACCACTTAAGCACATCAATAGTCTGCTGGTCATACAAAATTCAAGAAAAATCTTCCATTTTATTTCAAATGCAGAAAAAATCTTTTGTCAAATGCATACTACAGGCACTTTGTCAAACACAATGTTTTTCTGAGGTAAAAAGGGAGGTTAGCATACAGAAGACAGGAATACAAATGCATAGTAATTCCTGTAAACATTGACATTATGTGTGTAAGGACAGATTATTTCAAACTATGAGCCACCACTGCAAGATCTACAGCTGTGTTTCAGCAAGTAAGAGAGGAACTGAAACCCAAAGAAATGGGAATCCCATTGGCCCCTGGCATAACTAGAAAGACTGTAATGCTTCCTCCAAGTTACACCTGATTGAAATGGCCTTAGAATAGGATATACATTAAGCTCCTTACTCATGGTTCTGAAAGAAAAAAGGCATCTTGAAATGTCCGCACGCAAACATTTAAAACACAGCACAAGTCATGTCCTAGAAGCACCTACATTTCCCCCACAGCCTATAGGTGGGTTTCTGTAATAACTAGTTCAGGTTTTGACGTCTGTACTTTGCCAGATGAAATGTTCCTCTGTGCCATAGGTCCCCACAGGCAGAAATCAGAGCAGGAGGCAGTCTGGCCATGTCCTCAGCCTACCTTTCCGATACAGCAGCCCTCTGTACTCTGGTGCAGAGCTTCAGGCCACCCACAAACCAACAGGCAAGTTGCACTGGTTTTAACAAAAAGACAACCAGAATCTGTGTGGTTTTACACACTTTTGACACACTTCAAAATCTGTACCTTTCCTAGAGGTGAAACGCTTAAGGAGGGAAAGTAGCCCCTCCAGTTCGGAGTGAGCTGGGACAGAGCAGCTTGCATCCATGCTGGTGAAATATTCCATGCCTCTAGGAAAAGGCACATGCAAAAGGTAAGTGTGAAATGGTAGCACAGCACTGTAAGTCTGAACACTACCAGGATGCAGCCCTTCCACAGCTCCTGTGCTAGACTGTGGTTACAACAAATCTGCCTGCCCTTTGTTCCAAGGCACAATTGCCAGACCACTCAATATATTTAAATGAAGATTTAATGTCTCTCTCTCAGTTCTGTTAAAACTACATTCAGCGTTTGAATGCAACAGACATAACCAAACCTTACAGGAATTACAGTAGACCTTCCTTTAGGTTGTCTGGGATGGTTTTCATCCTCACTGAAATTTTGAAAACTTGATTCTTCTGTAGAATTCTCATAAAGAGTTACAGAATGCATTTTCATTCTAAGACAGTTTCACTGGATAATTGATTTCATCAATTCATTGGTTCATCAATTGAGTGGAACAACAATAAGAATGAGAATACAACCCAGGTAATTTGCATCTCACTTAGCTGCCCAGATAATTGAAGCACTAATTAGAATGACTTGAGCGGTAATCCACAGCATATACTGTAATAACCTTTTCTACTTAAAAAAATTGTTTTAATAATATATGTCATAGCAGTGCCACAGAGAATTAAATCAGTGCAGAATAAAGAAGAATAAATTAAGTACTTTTTTGATTTTTTAAAACTTCATATTCAAAGTTTTTTGCAAAATGTAACCCATTTATCAGTTACATGCTTTTGAGCCTTTAACTTTTGAGACTTTAACTTTTAATCAAATTTTTGTCATGCAAAATCTCAGAGGAAATATTCATTTAAGTTCAATGATTTATCCACAGAAGCATAAACAGGACACTTTGACCCTCAATACAGTATTGAAAAGCATCCAGGAAGGCAAACTACTATTTGATAGAAGAGTAAACATATGAGTAACTTTCTCTGAGATTTTAAATGTACCTTTGCAACTTTTGCAGAGTAATAATTAAATTTTACTGCTCAGGATAATGGTAAGAGGTAAATGTAGCATGAAATGCTCCCTTCTTTTAACTGTGCCATGTTTTGGGCACAAGCCCCAAAGCCAAAGAAAGTTGTTGCAGGTGGAGGGGTAAACAAAGAGGTATCAGACAAGAATCTGGCTACATTCTTTAGGAAGACAGGGGTGGATAGTATGAGAACTGAAGAGGTTTGGAGTTTATCAAGTTTGACTGGGATCTGTAGTCTGCAAGCGTGAGAGGAAAAGTGCTACCCTGTACAAACCATGTTGCGGAATTGAGCAGGGTCAAAAAGTTCTGTCGCATTCATCTAGTGGCTTAGGTTTACTGGATTAAAAATACCTGGCAAGATGGAGATGCACTTTGTCCTTTTGACTCTGCTATAAACTCCATAATGCTAACTAACTCCTTTAGCTGTGCCTTCAATATAAACTATGACACCACTTGTGGAACATGTCTGAAATTATATATAGGAAGCATGTCCACTAATTCCTAAACATATCATATAAACTAAGACAAGGACATTTCATCCTACCACACTACAGCTACCAACCACAGAAAGTGACCCATTATTTCATTTTAGCTATAGCGTTAGGGTAACCAAAGTTACATTTCAGCACAGGCAGGACAAAAATATCTTTAAAGACCAGAATATTATTTAGATGGAAGTAATTTAAGACGCTGAACACAAAATTCTCCTCTAACTTTAGGTTGTCTGACATTTGAGTACTAAATCCAAGGTACTTTCCAGGCTTCCCCCACACAGTGAGACAAAGGCACTTCCAGAGAGCAAAACAGCCCAACTGACCAGGGCGCCTGAGAGGTCTCTCAGAGGGGCTATGGTATCAAATCTTAGGCAGCTGGATATTTAGCCTCTGTTGCTAATGTTGGGAAAACATCTATTACTTCCTAATTACAAAATAACAGATATAAATGCTGGCCTGCATATACATCAAGTTTGCTCCATTTGCTAGACACGTATTAAATTTTAAGGGATTACTTCAATATTAAAAGCTCTCTGCAAAACCACAGGGGGCAATACAGGTTCTCCAAATGTTAGCAGTTTATAGGTCAAATAGCTGAAGAAAAGCAAGGGATGAAAAAGCAGAGGCAGGGGTCAGTATTTTCTGCAGACACTAAATTAGATTACTAAATCTCAGCAAATATGAAAGAAAATGGTTAAGCAGCTTAGGGAGCATGACCAAATTCCAGTGATTAGGAATGACACTCCCATATTTGAGAATTCCTTCCTTTGGGCCACCTGCCATGATGATTGACTTAGAAATGTTTAAATCACAAAAGAGTTTGATAATTATTTGGATTGGTTAGACTAATGTGAAGGAAACATAAGGTTAACCAACAAAACAATTAGAGTGGGGTGGAGAATATGTTTCATTTAGAAATGAAAGGCAAAATTTCCATGTTGCTCTAGCTGCTTTTCTGGTGTACTGAACACATGGACAGTAAAATTTCCTCCCCCCAACCACTCAGGTGGCAGTTGAAGTTTTTTAAGCAAAAGCAATAATACACTAAAATGATACTTTTAAAAGCCATTTTCTCCTAGGGATATTTGTTAGGGGTGAGGAAAAAGAGTCTCCCAAAACATGAGTTTGCCATGAGTTTTTAATTAGCGCTAGTAATCTTGTTTTCAAATATTTTGTATCTTCCCTGTGAAATTGTAAATGTTTACAGACTAACAAAAGGCCAAAATTTGCATCTGCTGTTTAGTAACAATATCTTTCCAACTACATTCCAGCAGTTGTTTAACAATAAAAATTCTCTCAAATAACATGGTTTAGGGCAAAGGACTCTACAAGTTACTTGGCAAACAGTACAGAAGTATTATTCGTCCCACAGAGTCACTGCTGATAGTGCTCCTTTGTGTAACTTTTTAAAAAACTAAACATTAGATTAAGTGAAAAATTTCTCTCAAAAATATGTCTTTTGTAAGTAGATAACACTGAAAAGCCACATGATTTTTAAATACAGCACAAAGTAGGCATGTTGGTTTTCCCTATTGCAGATACCAGCCTGCTGGCCACATCAGCAGAGTCAGCCTCATTATCCCCCACAAACCTCCACCAGATGTCCTTTCCTCTGGAGCTCTGCCCCTCCTGGAGCTACCAGCCACGCTGTCTAGCCAGTCGCAATGTGAAGAACAGGGATAAACATAATAGGGAAGTGAAGAGGATCTCATGTGGCTGTTGCTGTGCAACCAATATAGTAAGGGACTGAAATGCCCCATACGCTGCAAAATACGTCTTTTCCTTCTCAAAGGAATAAGCCCAGCAACTCTTGACTTCTACATGTCTTCTAAAGCAAGAATGAAATGGAACAAAGGGGTAAAGGAGAAAGAAAAGAACTGAAGTGACTGCTAAAGTCGATAATTCAAAATAAGAAGAAATAGTCCAAGAAAAATACCTGAATAGTAACCATAAGTTCCTCAGGCTTTGAAAGTGTTTGGTTACGCAACTTTGGACAAAAACAAGCTCATGTTAAAGCTTTGAGAAAATTTCAAAATACGAAAGAAGAAAAAAAACAAAAATTTTCTTTACGACAATTTTAATTGCTTTTCTTGGCTTATTGTCAAATTGTCTAGTTTTAGAAGTTTGAAAAACATGGCAGATAAAATTATTTAACCAGATTAATTTTTTTTCCCACAAATGTAAGAGCTGAATCCTAAAAGCTGAAATTCAAATGTATCTGCTACCTGGACATGCTGCAGAAGAAAGAGAAAGCACTCTTTTTCCTGCCCTGGAAATAAGTATCGACTCAGTTTAGACCAAAGATTTCTGAAGTTCAGTAGTTCAACCCTGTGTCCTTCCTAAACAAAAAAACCCTCATCATGCCTTTTTTTGTCTAGATGTAAAATGTTCCTTAAAAAAAAAAAAAAAAAAAAAAAAGGAAGGAAGTTATTCCAGGCCTATGCTGCCTGTAGTCTTAAGCTGATGGAAGCCAACATAGTTATTATTATTCAAGGCTCTCTTTATAGCTTTAAGGGAACTACAGATGAAAAGCAGATTACTGTTTGATGCACCACATACAAACTTAATCAATAATTTGCATCCTTTCTCCATGTCATATTGACCAAAAGCTTTTTTTCTATGCTTTGGTTCTAATGTTTACATGTTTTCCAAAATAAGTGAACTTTGTAAACACAGAGAAAATAAAGGCAAGGAATCCAGATGTCTTGCTGGTCTCTAGAGTGATAAAAGGAAAAATCACTGTATTTAATCTGCATTAAGAATTTCTGTCCATCTACAGGCTTACTAACAATTAACCTTGTGTGTCAACCCCTGTTCTACGGACTGCTGATTTTGTAAATTCATGTTCACATTGAAAGGATTAAAAGAATAGTTCAGCAGATTACAGTGCATTATCAGAGTGGGCAATTACTTTGGTCTGATTCAATTATAATTCTTGTTCCTGTCACAAGTGTACAGTATCAGCCTAAGAACAGAGCTGAAAACTTTTCCTAATGCACCCAACACCTTTAAGCACAATGAACAAAAATAAATGTTTGCAAATTGGGTATTTGGGAGGCTGAAGATAGCTGTATTCCATCCTAGTAAATGCTCTTATAATCCCCTTTTTGTATCATCCTTAGGCAGCTGTGGACACAGCAGTCATGCAAAGACTGTCCAAAATAAATGTGATCTCATGAATTAATACATCTAGCACATGACAGCACAAGCCACAGAAGAAAAATAGAAGAAAATGAAATCTGTTACTTGGCTGACTGCTGGTGTATGTTTAGGAGCTAATTCAGAGAAGATATTCCTGACCCTTACAAATATATCACAGACAGGAGCTCACTAAGCCTTGTATGAGAATAACCCTACAACTGCATGAGCAAAACGTGTGTCATCGTATGATAGCAGAAGCTCAGAAAATTCCAGGAAATTATCCCTAGGGTATCAGTGGTGAGAGAGAAGCCTGAAAAAGCAATTGCTTACAGAGCCTCGAGCCTTGTTAATGTCATCAGAGTGAATATTTGTACATGAAAATTTTCTTCAAATCACTGACCCTCTCACCCCCTCCATCCAGAAGGATTAACAGCAAAGGGAAATTAGATCAGCCTTACACAGCTTCCAACCATGTCAGATCCCCTCTAGAGAGAATCAGAAAGCAGTACCCAACACTCTCCAGCATCCAGTTGTTCTTTGTCTTCAAAACTGAGCTTTAGCAAATGTCATCAGACCACTTTTCTTAGCAGATTTATTTCCTGCAGCAAGCTACCTGCCCAGCAGCAATTTCTCCAGTCTTCCAAATCTTTCTAGTGTTGAGGAAAATCTCCAGAGAAAGAAATTACAACAGCAGTGTTTCCAATTAAAGATAAATGCTATTCCTCACACCATTATGAACCTACTTTCATAATGCCAACCAGAGTGTTGCAGTGGAAGAACAGGAGTTTGGTTCCAGCTTTTTGTCACAAACCACACTCATTCCCTCTGTTTGGGCTTTTACTCAGCATATTTAAAAACAAAGACAAGAAGAATATAAACAAAGGTTTAAAAATTAATTTTTCACCAGAGCCAAAAACAATCATAGGACATTATTGGACAGATGTAGGACTTGCATGTATTTCTCTATGTGATGATGCACATCCTCCTGGAGGGTGATTAAAGAACTTCTATTTACCTCAAAAATTAGAATTCTTGGTTAATAATAATTGTACCTTGTGGTTAGTTTCAGCAGCTCTATCTTGAAATACTGCAATTTTACATATGCTCAATTAGAAATTTATTCCATACTTACTGGTGGTCCCCGGGGTCCTGTTGGACCTGCTTCTCCCTCTGGGCCCTGTTGACCCTGTTTTAGGGAACAAATTTGAAATGCAACAAAGTTGAAATGTGATTTTTTTTTACACATTTTTCTAGATCTCTTGTATAAGATTAATTTTTACCTGTTTACCAGGATTTCCCATTAACCCTGGCACCCCAGGAGGACCTCTATTACCCTGTTGGACAGAAGATGAAAAATATTAGCTGAGCTAATGGTTCGTTCTTCCATTTTAAAATAAAAATTAAAATAAGGAAAGCAATGAAGTTAAAAAAAAAAAACAGCCTGTGTTAATTTTTTAACTTCTACCTATATTTTAGTGTTCTTTTAACTTTGACCAAACCCTTCTAATTTTTCAACAGTCAGATTTCAGTTACTTTGCTGTTTATGTGCTGACAAATCCCAAATAGATTTGACTGCTGCTTTCAAATCGCAGAAGGCAATATCATTCCATGTAATTTCAGACAAAAATCATGTCTCAGTCTAGTTTTATTTTTCAATTACTTTCAGCTAAACTCAAACATCATTGTCTGAAACATTCCACAGTCTCAATCTCACTACAATTTTTTTTAACTAAATTGGAATTGATGCTGCAATTTTGTGCCACCTAAATAGAGATAACAACCTCTGTGATTGAATCAATTTAGGATCACTATAAATATTGTTCTTATTACAAGATCATTCATTCCAAACTGCAGTGAGGTAGGCATGTCACAAGCTTCCTCTAGCAATGACTTCCACAAATTTAAAAGGAAATGGCCTTTTTAGGTATTAATCATGTGTTACATCATGAAGTACAAGAATCATGAAAACTCACACGACTAGAGTTGATTAAAAAAAATGTTTAATTCTTTCAACCAAAGGCCTGTCTCTTAACACAAGTGAAATTAGTACAATTTCATTGAATACTTTAGAACTTGAAAAGCACAAGCACAGCATTATAAGTCAACACTCAAGATGTTTTACCTTTGGGCCGGGAATGCCTTTCACACCTGGAGAGCCTGGTAAACCCTGAAAGAAATAAGATTTACATTTATGTGTTGGTAAGGAGATTGGAAATGATGTTAAAAAACATCTTTCTCATGCTTGAGTATTTGTTGATATTGAGCACTCTTATTCAGTAACAGACCAAGCTTGACTTCTTTCTGTTTACAAAGTAACAAATAAGTATTGTTCTTACTTCACAAATTGCAAAAGTAGCAGGGAAAAGTGAGGAGCCCTTTTTCTGGCTTAGACTAGAAATACATGCTTGTTCCAGTATGCTGAAACTGGAGGTGCAGAGTTTAACAGATGCGTTTGGACATTTTTCATTCCCTCCTCACTTCTCTGCAATAACTCATATCAAGCATGCTTTTACCAAATTGTCTTCCAACCTTAAGAGTCACCTTAGTACTACAAATTTACTTCCAGTTCTGTTTTAAAACAGTTCCTTCACTATTCCTCACAACAATAACTTCTATAGCAAAGTGTTTTAAAGAGGTTTCTATTTACCTTTTGACAACTGGTAGATTTCAAACTCAGCTAATGCACAAGGATTTCCTTCTGAAAGCGTCCATAAAGCACTACCGATTCCCTGTAAGTTCACCACAGGGGGACACACTGGAGAACTCCACTGCACCCACAGAAAGAAGCAGGAGCGTGATGCATTCCAGATGTTCTGAGCCAGCAGAGTGTCAAAGGGTGATTGTGCACGTGAGGTATGTTACAGTGACAGCTCAGCTTTTCCTGCTCAGCCTGGGAATAGCTCAGCCCTAGTCAATACAGTGAGACCAGCCCTAATTGTGGGGCCACACCACAGCACCCACAGGGTCTCGGATAGGAGAAACACTACAGGAGTCACATCATGGCCACAAATGTTTTGTGAGACCAAGTTCCTCACAATGGCACCATAAGGACATTTAGACTTCTGTGCAAACGTTTTGCACACACATAGCAGAATTTCCCTTTGCATTACACATACTCTCCCCTGGGCCTTTTGCTTACATTTTCACTTGAATTACTCCAATATCAGTCAAATTACCTATACACAGCCATTCTATGGTTGGAACTGAGCCTACCTTTCAAAGGTTAAATACCTGATACTTACTGGCAGTCCCTGAAGCCCTGTATCACCTGGAGCTCCAGGCTTTCCTGGTTCACCCTGTAAAACATTTTAGGTTGTAATTTATGCAAATCAAACATAAGGGAAGATTTTATTTCTGGAACACAGAGCTGACATACTTTTGGATCTCTAGTATAGGAATGTTAATTCAATTACCCTAATAATGTGCATAAAGCCATGAGCAGAAGCCACAAATGAGAGAACAAATCTAGGGCAATACCAAAGCTCAGACGTATGCCAGTTGTGCCTTACTTTTGCTCCAGGCATTCCAGGGATCCCTTCACGGCCATCAACTCCTGGTAAGCCCTTGAAAAAAGAAAAAAAATAAATGTAATTTTGAAGAGATTTTGCTCAACCACTGACATACAAATTAGCATCACAGGAAGCAAATGAAGAAATTAAATATACATACTGGCTCTCCTTTAGGCCCAGGGAGGCCATTTATTCCTCTTGTACCTTGAGGACCCTAAGAATAATAACAATAATTTTAAAAATTAAGCTAAAGACATTGAAATGACAAATTAAAAGAATGTCAACACATACTCATTCAGATATAAATTATTTTGAGAGTATCAGTTATATACTGTTTTTATGCTCTTAAGTAACTAATGTTTGCAAGTCAACAAGAGCCAAAATTTGTCTGGGCTCACCCTTTCTCCCTTTGGACCTGCCTCTCCTAGTGGACCTCTCTGTCCTTGATCCCCCTACAGAAAAAAAAAATTATTAGAAATAAAACCAGAAAATATTTCCTTGTATTTTTTAGCTAACATTCAGAAAATCAGCAAGTACAATTCACATTTAGTGAAAGAAGACATCTCAAAATCACACTATATTTAAAAATGTGGTTTCTTAAAACTGCAGCATTTTAAAAAACAGAGCTCAAGCCATCACTTGGGATTTCAGGAGTGTCTAAACAGAGGATGGTGCTTGTTTAACACGGAGTTACTAGCTATTCCAAGCACAAATTCCAGCTGTAGAAGCAGAGAGCAAGGAAGAATTTAAGGGGAAAAAAACAAACCAAACCAAACCAACCAACAACAACAAAAAAAAAAAATTAAAAAAAAAAAAAAAAAAAAGAGAGAGAGAGAGAAAAGAAAAAAAAAAAACACCAAAAAACCCCAAAATCCCCCCCCACACACACAACAGAAACCTCCAACAAAAATTGCACAAATTGCCCTGTACAGGTTTTCTTCCAGTTTGATACCTGAAAAATTCCAATCCACCCTAATGCACAAGTAGGACTCTGAAGGAAGTGGTAACCATAACATACTAAGAAGTTAAAATTTGTTCATCTACCTCAAATTCTTTGGGGACATTAAGAGATTATAGACTTGGTATCACTGTAATATCATTTATTCACCTGCAGGGAATCAATAGAATTGGATTAATCAGAGGCTTTTTTGATTCACAGCCACAAAGTATCACTAAGTGGGCAGTGTTTGGATAACCTATACTCTACTTACAGGTGCACCAGGAAGACCTTGGGGACCAGGATCACCATCAAGACCACGAGCTCCCTAGAAAACAGATAAAACAAGACACTAAAGTGAGCTGCTGGAACACTAACAACTTATGTGTCCTCCTGATTTTATGGGAGCTGCAAATTCTATACAGATGAGGGGGGTTTTCTTCATCTGCCTTGTTTTTTTATAGTGTTATGAAAGCCAATATATTTTAACTATGAAAAAATATCAGTCAAAAACCAACATTCAGATCATTCTCTAAAACATCTACCAAGAGGGTAGACCTTTACGTGCTACTTCAAAAAATCTCTGTGTCTTCTTTAACACTACTATAGCTTTCACCCCATAATAAAATAACACCAAAACATGAAGAGGAATCATCAAGCGCAGTGCAACTGTTTTTATCACATATGTTTCAAGGAAACAATGAAATCATTACCCTGTAAAAAAATGTAAATGGAGAGGAAAAAATTTGTTTAAAAAGATTTAGAGAGAATAGGGAACTCCTTTGTCAAACAGATGTAGTAAATATTTCAAGTAGACAAAACAGTACAGAAAATGTAGGCTAATAACTATGAAGATTTAGAATACACAAATTCCAGAAAAGCAAAGGAAGATAGTAATAGCTTAGCAAACGTGTCCAAAAGGTTAGAAAGGATCATTTATGAGAAGGTTCATAATCAGGAGAAATTTGATGTTGTCTCCAAAGACAGATGATCACAAAATTTATGTGATTTGACTTCTTGAGAAGGAGACAAAGGCAGGATTGTTACATTCTACTCCTTTCAGAAATTTTCACCATATAGATTTAGCAAAATCACAAGACTAGAGATACAACAGCCAGTTTTGAAATAATAGATAGAAAGACCTTGACAAACACAAGGAAAACTACCCAGCAAAGTCAGAGCCCACATAAATACTAATCCCACTGGCAGCAATTTAAGACACAGAGATGTTAAAGACAGAATGGAAAAAAGAACAAACTCTCAATAAAAAAATCCTAACAAAAACTGAGATGATGGAAACAAAAAACTTTAGGAAGATACAAATCATAGGAGGCACTACTTTACCTTTAATTGAAATGTGCTATAGTTTATAACAGTCATAATTTGCTATCTTGTTAACTACAGACTTTCAGACATGCAAAACTACCATAAATGCAAGGATTGGGGGGAAAGGCATGAAGAGTACATGTCTATCATTAATTAGAAGGACTCGGCTGCCTTTCTTCCTACAAAGTACAGTAGCTATGGAAATACAGCTCGCAGGAGAGAGAAAATACAAGGGAAAGGAAGAAGATGCTTAAATAAGCTGTAAAGACATTCCAAGGTGTATATTTTTTTTAATATAGGCCATTGTATAGAAAGAAAGATTAATACTCACTTTGGTACCTTTAGGTCCCATTATACCAGTTATACCTCTGATACCTAGAATGCCCTGAAATAGAAAAGTGCATTCAAATTATGCTTCATTCTTCTCACCAGAACAGTCCTACTTTTCAGACAGAAGATTCAACAGTTCTACATGCTTTCTTTATGCTTATTTTACTATATTCTTAGTATTAAAGGAGACATCCAACTACTACTCTATTCTAATTCTTAATTTATATGGTAATTTGATATTTTACTGATTTTAGAATTTTAAGAAGAATAACAAAACTATCAGGCTGTATTATAAAACCACAAATACACAGTAAGGACCAAAAAACCCCCACTGTTTTTTTATTCTTGGTTACTACAGAGTTGAAGTATTCTCACCTGCAGCTTGTGTGAAAGGAACACACGATGGCCAGATGTGCAAAAGGGCTAAATTTTCTTAAGAGGGGTAAAGGACACATGGAGGAGACTTTATAGAACTCCAGAGGCAGACAAAATAGGGCAAGGTTTTTGAGAGTGCAAGTGCTAAGTTTATATGTCCACCACACCTACAAGGCCAAACTGAGTAGACATTCTCGTGCAGCAGGATGTATCATAACTATCACCACAACTATCGTCACCTTCCCTCAGAACAGTCTTGTGGGAAATTTGACTTCAATGCCTTCCTCTTCCCAAGAGACTGAAACTACATGAGATGTGTCCTGCCCACAGAGACCAAACCCTCAGCAGCAATATGTTTGTCCTGCAAGAAGAGTGCGCTTCAACTGTGTCATTGAAACAGCCACAGGCACTTCCACACAGTTTAGGAAAACCTACTCCTGCACCAAGCCTCTACTAGCTCCTCACAAAGTTAGATGGAAACTTGCACAGAACATTTGAAGCCTTGTCAGCCCCAAATGTGGGAAAAATCACGACAATGCAATGATGACTACAGAGTAGTAGTAGTACCTCCCACAAGGGGAGATGAACACAGTCTGCTTCTAAGATCAAAAATGGAAGTAGGCACACTGCAGTATCCAATATTTTCTGTCAAAAGCAACACCTCTCCCAGGGGTGGCTATCTTATGCAAATCTTCTTGTCAGTGCAATGCATAGGTTGGATTGCAGGTGCACTGGTGGAGACTGGATACTTAATCCCTTTCATTTGTTTATGTAAGGAACACATAAGAAGATACAACATGGCCTCTAAAGCATCATCTGTCCTCTTTTCCATAGGTTATCTATCTGATATCTATCTGAAAATTATGAAAAGGAAGGCCAAGGAAAAAGAAAATCCAACAATTTTCACAATTTAAGCACAACACAAAATTTAGGACATTAAATACTTCTTAAAGTTAGCTTTTCCATAGAACTATTTGGAGCTTTGTGCCAAGCAACAATGTAGCTTTTCAGAGGGACTTAAATAATTCTGCTTCCATTCATAGACAATACAGCAGAATAAAGAGAAAGCTGCATGGAGGTATTATAATATCTGTCTTCCTGCAATAATAAGAAAAAAAGATATGTCATTATGAAGCAAGTGAGTAAAGGAAATACTTTACTGGAGGGCCTTGAGCTCCCACTTCACCACTGGGTCCTTGGTCCCCTTCTTCACCCTGGGAAAGCAAAAGGAATATGTCTGTAACCAATCCATCCCATGCATATTCCTCTCTCACTGTACGAGGTACATTTACTACTTAATGTGTTCTGCCACCATGTCCTGCTTGATAGAAATCCAAATGAAGTCACACCACTTCCTCAGACAGACACTCATTCTATTCACATTCCATTCAATTATTAGCCAAAATGGTAATTTCGAAGAAACATCAGTATAAAGAATAATGATATTTACACTTAATCTGTCATTCCATTTTTTCTTGACATTATTCTCGTTAGGATTTCATCAGGAACAGTAGTGATAGGACAAGGAGTAAAGGGTACGAACTACAAAAGGGGAAATTTAGGTTAGCTATTAGGAATGAATTCTTTACTGTGAGGGTGGTGAGGCAAACAGGCTGTCCAGGGAGGTGGTGGATGCCCAAGCCCTGATAGTGTTCAAAGCCAGGCTGGATAAAACCTTGAGCATCCTGTTCTGGTGGGAGGTGTCCCTGCACATGGCAGGGGAGGTTGGGACTAGATGATCTTTAGGGTCCATCCCAACCCCTTCACATTCTATGATTGTATGATTTCTTGTTCTTCCGGTCTAAAAGTGTGAAAAGCTTTCTCTAACATTTTTTTTCCTCCAACGTTGAAGCATGGACTGAGGCAGTGCAAATCTGAAAATTTCTTGCAAATATTTCAATATTAATGAGCTTATATAACAAGGTTAATGCAAATGAAACACCTCGATAGAGTTTACATTTCAGTTTTCAAGCTGAATTGGACTTGGCCTCTTTACAGTTATATCTTTCTTTGCTTATGAACTTATAGGGTCCTTTCCCTCTCAAATGTATTTTTCTGTCTCATTCTTCATTTAACTATTCACTAGTGCCACAGAACAACTAACCCGGTAAATTCAATGAATTATTCTGCATTTAAACTTGTGCATCATAATAAATACATATGTGAATAAAGAATAGAGACGTGCCTTTGGTTAATCTGGAGCACTATGATATGTAGTATCACTTCATGCATTCTGTTAAAACAATTAATACTTATAACAAAATATAATAGTGTCTTTGAAGGAGAAGCTAAACTACTATTAGCTTGCTAAAAACGACAGCAGTTTTTTCCTCTTTTTTTATTTTACCTTATAACCTTGTTTTCCTGGTTCACCAGACTCTCCTTTTGAACCTTTTTGTCCCTAAAATAAACACAAAAACCACCTAAATAAATAAATAAATAAATAAATAGAGATTATTTAAAATTAAAATACAGTTTTCCAAAACAGACATAGACTGCTGAGAGCTGTCTTGATGTTCCCTCTCAACCTCCAGTAATTACTGTTTTCTCACTTGTCTAGGAAACACTACATATTAAGCACTATGCTCAAAATATCTGCCTCTGGACCTAACAAGACTGCTTTTCTAGGCAGGTTAGTATTTCTTCTTATGTTATCCCACAAAAATTTCCTCATGTCAACAGTATTCCTAGAAAACTGCAAAGAATACATCAAAATAAATAATCTTGGCTGAAATGAGACTCAAAACATGTTAATTTCAATTCAGTATGTTACAGGTCTCCCAGGAAGAGAAAAGGAAATCAAAAAGATTAAGGATTTGGGGGGAATATTTAGAGTTTCTGGAATCAGACTACAAGTGGTTCAGGAAGTGAATGAAGCAATCCTTCACATACTCTAATCCTCTCAGGACCACACATAAATTTTACCCTGAAGATTAGTGGAGCAGAAAGAGATTTCAACAAGAAGTTATTTTGGCAGTCAAGAGTTGAATAATCATAAGCTATCACATTGATGCAATCTTTTTTGAAATTAACAGTGAAATGCTCTTTTTTCAAGTCAGTAATTGCCCTCCTGAGTTCCTTGAGACAGCATCTCTGTAAGGAATGCTGGAACAAACAAGTTCTCTTACCTTCATACCCATTAAGCCAGCATGTCCTGGACGGCCAGGTGGACAAGCACTGGGACACTGGAAAAGCATTCACATAGTTATTACCACATAGGCTGAACAAGATTGTCTGAAATTACTTTAAAAGAAACAAAACTATGGACAATAATCTTACCAACAGGTCTCCATCTTGCAGGCCAATCGTTCCCTAAATTAAATTAATCAAAGTCAGCAACAGAGAAATAGACAGATATGACTCATTAGGCAATACAGTCATTAGATAAAACAGAAAATACTACTAACTAAACCTGAAATCAGAAATACAATCAACCAAAGGATCTCTCACATGAAAAACACCTAAACTGTAGGACTTTATTGCAGAACTGCAGGTCATGTCCTCTAACTTAGATCAACTTTTTTAAAAAATCCCCAAAATATTTCTTTTGCTTTTTAAACTACCTCAAATATATTTTCTGTTAAGTATAGAATAGATATGTCCAAACCCCATTAATTTCCTCCAGAGCCTAAGACAATTTCTGTAATAAGAATAACTCAATGTCATCCAGCAACATATTCAAGTCTTTACAGAGAAAATTATTTTTACAGGGAAAATAATCTTCCCAAAAGTATTGGTAGATGACAGTTGCAATAAACTAGACATCAGTGTACAATGAGATGGACTCAGTGGGGGGAAAGCCATTTCTCATATTAAATCAAATACTTGACAGAAGCTAACAGGAAGCTTATGAGGCACAACAGGGAGAAAGATTATTTCACAGCAGCAGCTGGATTCTCTGAAGCCCAGTAGGAGGGAGCACGCTGTTTCAGAGACAAGAACAGGGGAGTTTAAGGAATGAGCTCCTTAAGGAATGGTCTCTTTATATACAGAAGGATTTTAAAAGACACCAAGAGTATTTGGGTCCATAACGTCATCAACTGGATTGGGACTATGGCACTTCAAACACCTAAAAAGGACAAAACTTAAGGAATAGAAGCAGTATATGCCATTATTGAACCTGTTTCCTAATTACTCTTCTCCAATTTACCATTCATGTTTTTTTAAATGCCTCCCACAATTCTCTGACAACTTTCATGAAAACGAGAAACATGACATAAATAAAGCATACATGTTTAGGGTCTGTCCCTAAAGAGTGGGAAAGAGGAGGTTCCCAGCAAAGGAACAGTACAGCTTTAAAAAGACATTAGCACGACACATTTCCCATTGGTTTGCATTTCCCAGCACCCACACTGAGATGTGCCTGCCAAACTCTCCATTTTATCTCTCTGTGCAGGTAAATTGCCACAAGACAAAGGCATAACACATATTCCTTCTCTCAAGATGTTGAAAAAGGTAGCCATTCCCCTGGAGAGGCAAAGCACTGCTGTAAAGCTTCCTTCATTTCTTGCAAGTAGCAGAACTGATGGCAAGAAAGATATTAGAATTTAACCCACCTGGAAGCATATATTTTTGTCTTCTGAGCCAAATATTAATTTTTTATTCTCCTAACAGAGAAAAGGTTGCTTCTGCTGAAGTAATACCAGTGAGGCCCAACAAAGACTACATTTACAGTATTATGATTCACAGGGAAATTTAAAACCTCTGTATTTGCAGTTTACAGAATTGGGAAAGCATCATGACAGAAGTTACACAGTCTGCATTTCAAACTACCCTTTTATAACCATAAAGACTAGAAACTTGCTTTCTAAATGGAAGATCAAAATCCTGCTGAAATCCTAAAGTCAGTATTCTGCAGTAGAACTTGGGGAGAAATTTTGTTCAAGCAGCAACAACACAAAATTCAGATGTACGCACGTATTAAACATAATCACTTACTGGAGGACCTGGAGGTCCTGGTGGCCCTGGTGGTCCTCTTTTTCCTGGATCTCCCTTAAAAAGGGTAAAATAATTTAGTCAATTGATAGTAATAATGACAACCAGTAGTCACATAGACCACACAACAACAGTGAGAAATTGAGTGCCTACAGAGGGGCAGACTAGGTAGGAAATCAAAATATCAACCCACAACATGGCTCCCGTAATAGAACAGGAAAATGACATTTTTAGTAGCACAGCAGCCATGTTGTGAAATAGGAGCCACATGAAAACAAATGCATTTTTGCCTGCTTCAGAAAGCTGAAACATCTGACCACAGGATCATCTATGCACTGCTCCTGCTATTAACTGCTATTAAGTTATGAATTAAAAGAATCCTAATAACTGGCAGAAGTGTCCATAGCAGAGAGAGCGGAAAACCCACATTTTCAGTGCCCAAGATGAATTTACCAAACTAGAATTTTTTCCTGTATGAGAAATTTCAATTCTGAGTGCTCTCATAAGTAAAGACAACTTGGAACCTCTGCAAAATATTTTTTCTGAATGTTCTTAATTAAAATAGATCTAATAATTGGGCAGAGACCACCTTTTAAACTTAATACTGTCATTTCAAAATTATTTTTTACATTTTATTAAATCAGAAACGCAACTAGCAAGATGAATATAGAAAAATTATTCATTAATTCTCACAAGGCATAAGCTATAGAGCCATTCTTTTCCATGCAATGCATAATTACATTGTGGGACTCATTATTACATATTATGGAGGCTTGGGATATAAATGGAGTCAGAGACCAGCTACATTAATGGAGGATAGGCTCACATGCAGATTTTGAAAAAGCATCACAGATGCAATTTCTGATTCAGGCAGTCTCTCAACTACCAACCAACTGCCAGAATGTGCGACAGTACATCAGAAAAATGACATTTTACAAATAGCTTGTACACTTTCCTAGGTATCCTTCGTTGCCCCTCCTACAGACAAGACAGTGAGATAAATGGATCATCTTCTGACACAAACTGGCAGTTTTTAATATTGGTTTTAGATTCATTTATATAATTGCATTAATGCTGTTTCAGATTTGAAGTAGAAAAATACCAGTTGGCTTCACCTTCCACTTCAGTAAAGTGCGGAGTCAAAATACGTCAGTGTGGTGAAATTGAGCGCACAGTTCAGCAGTAATATCAATAGATGGGGTCGCACTTAAAATGAGTCTAAGAAGAAATACTGAATTGCCATGCTCAATGATACGCAAATGAAATTAGTAGCTTTAGTAGTTAAGGTTTATATATTTCCTGTTAATACATTTCCTGTATTTCTGGCAGGTCCGCTTTATTATTTCAGCTTTCCTTAAATAAGAGGAATATGGGACACTCCATGAAACATTTAATTCTAATCTACCAGGTGACCCTGACTTCGTGATATTCATTGTTCTTATCTCTGACGAGCTTCAAACATAATCTTTCTTTTACCAGTGATCACTGCAGAGGAAAAGAACATTTGAAAATGCTGTGATAGCCCAAATAGTATTTAGAAGGGCCAGTAATTATTCATTTTTTCTTTAAGTACCATCTAGCAATTGAATAAACCCACATTTTCAGCAAACACAATAGTACTTACAGGTGGACCAGCACGACCTACTTCCCCAGGAAGTCCTGCTGCACCAGCTGGACCCTACAACAACCAAGGTAAATAGTATTTTTATAGCGTACAATACCTATGTAACAGCCATCCAAGGATGGAGAAAATGTAATTCGCACAAACAACAAACTATGCCTTCAGACACCAATATTCTTGCCCCATATACCACAGACCTACACAACCTCAGTGGTAGCTGAAGAAAACATGCATAACAGACATAGGACATCAGGATTAAAACAGTCTTTTTTTTCACTGAATTACTTTTAATTACAGTATAATAGCTTCATTGAATATTTAAACAGATTCACTGAACAGTATAATTATGAATTGCAAAACTAATACTTACAGGTGGTCCAAGAAGCCCCTTGCCCTATGAAATATGAAAAAAAGGTCAGAAATATGGGGGGAGTTCCAAACCTAGTTCAGCTGTTTTCCAGGAACAGAGTATTTGGGATAAAAAACGTGTGAAAACCCCCTCATTTGGTTCTGCAAAATAATTTTGAAAACTTGTTTAACTACTGTTAAAAGTCAATTTCATTATCAGGTAATCGGTATCAGTAGCAAAAATTAAATTACTGATTAATTGTTTTGCAGTATCATCACATATATTTACAAACACATATACTTCCACAAAGGGATGAAGACATCAAAGGCTTTCTGTTTAGCTAATTATCAAGTACCATGATAAACATATCTATGCTATAATAATTTCCTTCTAAAGGTACCTCTGAATTTATAAGAAAAGATAACTTTCTTCCCCCCAGTGCTTCCCTGAGGCTAAGTCTATTAAACTTATGGGTTTTGGTAATCAGGAAGAACACCAAACTTCTCCTTTTTACAGTTTTCCATCAGTACTGCTCTTCTGAATAATTTTAACGAGAAGTGTCCAAAATACAAATATGTTTCTGCCTATTTGCATGATATATTCCCTCTAAGAAAACAGATCCCACAGTCTTGCATGATTAAAGCAATTGGAAAATCTTATGAAGGACAGCATCGGTGATATATATGAAACACTAGAATATAAAAACCCAAATGTAATTACATATTCAGGAGATTCAGTGTAAGAAGGCACCTGGACTGAATGTGAGTAAAAAAGCCACAGAATATTAATCCAGGATTGTATTTGTAAGGCTGTTTAGAAAAGTTGGTATAACACAGGGAAAATTACAAGTATTCGTAAGAATCATTGCATTTAATACACAGCAGAAAGTAAGCTTGCATAACCTATGTGATTCCTTTGCTATTGCTTCACACTTCTTTGCTGCAATTCCTCCTATTACGTGTATCTATATTTGACCACACAAATCAAACTTTCACTTCATCACATAATCAATATTACAACAACACCTGCCTCTGAAAGAAGGAAACCACCTGCTTGCAGGTTCTCATTGGAGTACCCCTTCCTAACACACACCAAATGACCGCGGCAGGGAAGGCCCACAATTCCAAAAGAAGCAGCTACAGCTACGGTGTCCAGCCCACACAGCAGCCCAGGAGAAGGCTGTCCCCTCCTCTGCCCACTCCACTGCATTTCTTCATCTTCTTAATTAAGACTGCAAAAAGCAGGTACTCTCCCCCTGCAATCAATGCCTCCTCCTCACACAGCTACTCCACTCTTCTGGCCATGAACTCCCTACGAGAAGACCAAGTTGCAAAGCTGAGAGCTCCAAGGCAGTTGTCATCAGGAATATACACTGAGCAGCTCCTGGTCCCCATCAGCTGCTCATGTTCATGTCTCTGTCTGTGTCCTAAAGGCAAAGCCTTTCCCCACAGCCTGGGATTGCAGCCTTACACCCCCAGGTGCTTGCTGCCTGCTTTGGAGATCTTGCAAATCTGACCCACAGAGCACATGGAGTGCACAGGCCAGGGCAGCAACCCACCTGCCTCAGAGACACCCTGCCTGTAGATCTGCTAAGTGTCCCTCCACCCACACCAGGAATCCAGTATTTGTATGTGTACCACGTGCTGTATGCTGTGTTTTAGTAGACCTTAAAATATTTTCAAATTATCTGTCACTAAATACACACGATCCTCCCCATATGCCAGATGTGTAAACCACTAGCAATACATCAGCTCATAGAAAAGTTAGAGGGAATTAAAAGAGAGAATGGACTAAAGGGTGCAGTACATGCACTTAATGTAGCAACCCCAGGTCCATCTACCAGGGCCAGGTGAGGGACATCAGCATATTTAAATTACTTAAATAAAAAAAATTACTTGAATTAATTAGAAGAATTCTATGAAATTTTTAAGCCTGTCATTTGAAAGATTATCCACCAAAGAGATGAGACAAAGAGAATAAATTAAAACAAAATGATGAAACAGGAAAAAAATATAAAAAAGGGGAAACTTAAGGTAATAACTGAAGATCACCAGAATACATTCTAGGGAAGTAAAGGTGACAGAAGCAGAGAAGCAAATGCTGTATATAAAACTTTACGTCCTTAATATGCATACTTGAAGATACCCAGAAGTCCTAACTTGGCTGATAAATGCCACTGGATGAGCATGAAAAACAATGATAATAATTTAAAACTAATTGGTGTTGTATCCAAGGCTTCTGATTTTCTATTTGCACTGAGCATTTTAATAATTTGAGCAAGGGTTTTTGTGAGAAATTAAGTCTTTGGATAACTATCCAGGGACTGCTCCACTTGCAAAAAGCCACTGACAGTATTCAAAGCAAGGCATAATTACACCTAAGCACTCAATCATGTAGCTAGTCTGCAGATTCATAATTGTGCTCACTATGTTTCTAGTAAATGAGGCTTCATTGATCAAACCAAAGAACTGCAAAGGTTAAACAGCCCCATTTCTTCATATTTGTAGTAAGAGACTTCTCTCTAAAAGTCTCTGAATCTGAAAATCAGAACCATCACACTCCACACTACCATTTCTACTTGTTTGATTTTTCCTTTCTGTTTTTATGGTATGTGGTTTTTGTTGGAGTTTTTCAGGGTGTTTTTTGTTTGTTTTGGTGGGGGGTTGTGGGTTTTTGGTTTTTTTGTTGTTGGTGGTTTGGTTTTTCTTTTTTGTTGGTTTTATTAGTAGTTATAATCTCACTAAAGGTCAGAAGTGCTGGCCATTTTGAGAATATTCCAGCAGCTGCACAATTTCTTCAGTAGCATGCAGCCATTCATCAGAGAGGAAATCGCATTTATACAGACTTTTCTGAGAGATGTACTTAGAGCATTAACCTCTCCATATGAATTCAGCATGTATGGATTAACAACCACAGAGCTACAAAATCAATCACTAGACTTCTTCCTAACATGTGAGGTCTAAGGATTAATCTCAATAAATAAAAGGGTAATGACACAAGGTGACTAGGTATATCCATAATTTCTCTTCTTTTAAATAAATTGGAATTCTCATTTCCTCATTACAAATATTTCTGTGAATTCACCTGAAAATACAAGCTTCAGTTGCTTATTAAGCAGAGGCAGAAAGGCAGTCCCTACTGAGGTTCACTGAAGCGTTATCACCTTAAGACTGAAAGTCTCAGGGCAAACAAAATCACTGAGCTTTGAACAGTGGTCCAAAATCTTATAAGATTTATTGCTTTTACAGTCTCAAAATACTGTGGCAGAAGTCCTGCTGCTCTGAAAAGAATCAGCACTCTACTTTGACAGGTTGGTCCAGTTTCCTGCTTTCCCAAAGTAATATCTCTACCTCTAAATTGAGATTAACCCTCTATACATTTTTTATACACCCACTTTTTCTGCAGGGTCTTAAATTATTCATTCTTGCATTACTCTGATAATGGTGAGCTAAAATCATCTATGTTTTCCCCAACTCAGGTTTTATTTTAGTTGACAGGCGTAAATACCACAGTACTTTAACCAAGTATTTAAGTAATTCACTTTTATTTCCCCATTTTTCCTATCACAGAATCACAGAATGGCTTGATTTGGAACTTAAAGATCACCTAGTTCCAATTGCCATGAGCAGGGAAACCTTCCACTAGACCAGTTTTCTCAGATCCCCATCCAAGTCAGCCTTGAACACTTCCAGGGATGGACCACCCACAGCTCCTCTGGGCAGCCTGTTCCAGCACCTCACCACCCTCCCAGCAAAGAACTTCTTCCTAACATCTAAACCTACTCTCTTTCAGTGTGAAGCCATTTTCCCTTGTCCTGCTGCCACATGCCCTTGTAAAAAGTCCTTCTCCAGCTCTCTTTAGGGTCCCTTCATGTATTGGAAGGCTACAATTAGGTCACCCCTAAGCCATGTCTTTTACAGCCTGAACAATCCCAATTTTCTCAGCCTTTCCTCATAGGATAGATGCTCCCTTCCTCTAATCATTTTTTCCCATATCATCTGAGTAAACCTACCTGACAGAGTTTAACTGCCTCTTCTTTGCAGCTAGATATTATTACATTGCATACAACCAAGAAATTATCTCCCCATCTAGCTGACAGGGAAAAAAACCCCAAAACAAACCCACAAACAAAAAAACCTCAAAACAACCAAACAAACAAACAAAAAACAAACAAACAAACAAACAAAACCCCAAAACCACCTCAAGCCTCTAAGAGAAAAATGTAGGGGTTTCAGTCTACCTAGAACCTAAGTTCTGCCACTTTCTGTGACTAAATTTAGCTAATATATTGAGCCCACAGAGCAGCCAGCCATTATAAAAGCACTACTTATTTTCCAGATTTTCCGGTAAGGATCAGCATACATAAAAATTGAAGTGTCCACAAAGGGATTCATCTTGAGTTTGAACATGTCTATAATGTAACACCTTCAAAAATACCTTTATCATTTTCTCTCTGGCCAAATATCAAAATAATTGTTTAATATAAATTTAATGAGAGCTAATAGGTCCAGGTCAAAAATACAAATACATAGGGAGTGTTATGCTGGAATACAATACCTCTTCTATTTAATTTAAATAATTTCTCCAAATGGAATCTAATATTTAATTAAATTTAAATTACATGCAGCCTTATTATAATTTATTCTAGTCATCTTGTTCCATTACTCATCTCCCTTGAGGCTTTTTCCTAAACTAAATTTCTACATGCCAACCATCATTCACTTCTTTAACCTGCAAAACTCCTAAAATTCACAACTATTTTCAGCCCCTAAAAATGGATGTTAAATCCATGTGCATGCCAACTGGAATGGTACTCTTTGTTTGTCCTTTCTCATACCTTGGCTTGTTTTCATACAGAACAGCAAAACAGTGCAAGGCATCTCACAGAATTTACACTTCAATGATGCCATCTAAACACATGGCAAGAAGATGAAAACAGGAATAACTGTAGACTCCCGTATGCAAATGAAACATGGGCTCTCTCGTCTCCATAGTATTTTCACAAAGATGGAAAAGAATGGTACAAGTCCAAAACTTGGGACCACATCACATGTGCTTTCTTTTCCACAGCATACAAACCAAACATAACATTTCAGTAATATTTGCACACTTAGATATAAAGACAAAAAGGTTCCGTAAAATACTACTTTCATAACTTATGAGGTTCTTTGAAACCTCAGAAACAGTTTTGGCCTTTTCTTCACTCCATTTAGTCATAAGAAACCCTCATATTAATATTTAAGGTGTAAAAATCTTCTTTGTATACTAAATGCACTACTTACTGGAAGTCCACGAGCACCTGGCAGTCCTGGCTCCCCCTTTAAAAGATAAAAAATGAGTTTTTAAGAGGCATTAGCATTAAGTTTTGCAAACAATATACAGGAAGATGTTCTCTCACCTTTTGGAGGGTATCATTTAGCGGACATAGTCTGCAAGTAGTACTCACTTCATTAATGCTATGCTGGTTTCAGTAAGACTTGACAGAAAGGAAAGACCTTCTCAGCATTAAAATGATACAGCCTCAGGCCTTTTACTCCCCCACCCCCAAAATTTCAAGCATGCTTGTTACTCTGACTTCTGATCTGTATTTCATTTGTTTGATTGATGATGAAGCCAGGTTTGACTGTTCTGGTTCCCACTACGTATTACAATGACACAATTGTAACACAAGATGGAAAGGGCCTCACCATCACTGAAGATGCTTAACCTTAATGTCAACAGTGTAAAGCCAACCACCATTCCTTACTGCTGGCTGTGGGAATGGAAACTTCTTTGTACTGTGTGAAAAGCACCCAGTACATATGTGTTCTACAGATATTTTAAGAAAGGCCGCAGCATCTTATTAGTCACACAGAGACAAACAAAAATGCTGCTTTAAAAAAATCCATCCTTTCTTGTGTAATTTTGTTCCTACCTTCTGTCCTTTTGGTCCTGGGGCTCCACGTGAGCCGTCAGGTCCTGTGAATCCCTTTGGAAGTAAGGTATACAATGTTAATGCAAGGGTTATGTGTTTTTCTTTGTCACAACAGAAAACATTCTAAAACACAGAAAAACAAAACTATTAAATGAAATTAGTAACTGCAGAAGCCTTGAAATCCAAATATTTATTTAGATGTACAGATAGAACTGCACAAGTTCAAAGTATTAGCTTCTAGTGAGATAAGTACAAACATCAGTGCCTGTGATATGCATCTTCAAAAATTATTCAGTTAAATCACAATTAAATTAAACATGTGACCTCACATGATCTTATTCCCTCTTAATGGGAGATTGATGAATTTATTTCATGGCTCAGGTTAAAAACAAAAACTGTCAGAGTTGTCCATTTCAAATAAAAGTTTCATTGACAACATCATAAGGAAAAAAACCAACAAAGCCACCAGGCTGGATTTAAATTTACCCTTTGAACTTGTTTATCTGGCTAAAATTAAAAACAAACCATGATATATTAACCCAGAATTCATTTGGAGTTCTTACTTTTCCTTTTGTTTCCAATTTTATAGTCTGCTTATATGGCTTAGAAATTTCCAGACATCCAGAAAAGCTTTTCTTTTACATTTATCTAATACTTTTCCTTTTTTGGTATACTTCCACTTTTTTTGGTACACTTCCAGCAATTCAGTGTTCATACAATTGTTCCGACAATTTGATTTTGAAAGCTTACATGATCATTACAAGCAATTACTGTACAGTACCTTTTCACAGTCTATTAAACCTGACACTCAAATAATTTTTGAAATAAAATGAGATTTAAAAAGTCATAACTGCCTCACCAATTAAACACAGAAGGTATTATAAATTAAAACCCCAATTAAAAGTTGAATGCACAGTGGAAGTACAATAAGGTCTCACTTTTTTTCTTGAAGTGAAAATAAAAAAGGTTCAATATTTCAGAAGACCGTAGTCTAGTATTACATTTTCCCTCAGCCACTAATATGAGGGAATATACAAGTGTGAACAAATAGCAAAAGCTGAGCTGAGTTTAGTGTGTTCTGTTTCACCTGCTTGTGTTCCCATGAATTTTGGCAAAGAAAGTAAAACCACGCCTTTATGAAAATTGTAAGAGGCAATGATTTTTAAAGATCTGCTTATAGGTTTTTGACATGTACAAATGGGTTGTGGGTCTGTATTGTTTTCAGGAAAAAGTGAAGTAGTATGAGATGTCACTCACAAAGCCCATTCCCTCTTACAGATATGAGATTTGAACAGTTTGATTAAAGACTGTTCCAGCTCCATGTCCACTAAATCTCTTCTCAAAAGCAGATTGAATATTAACCTCTAACAGCATTGCAACCTTAAATAGATACTGGCCTTTTTCATTTATATAATTTGTAGTACTCTAATACACTGGTTTATTGTACTAATCTTTATTTTTGATATTTTAAATTTTTAAAATTTTAAAAGCTTATGTAAATTAAACATAAGCTTGCCTACTTCCTGGCATAATGTCTAAGTACTAATACAACCATCTTTCTTCGTAACAGGAAATGCTTTCTAACAGTGCTCTCAAGAGAAAGAAATATGAAGAGTTTTCCAAAAATGTTTGAAGGCATTTTTATTGCCACAAATTTCTTCAAGAGGTATGACCTAACAGGCCATCAACACTTGATGATGCTGAAATTTTGATCTTCTCTATTACTTTCCACAGGACAGGAAGATGCATCAGTAGACTCTTCTCACACCCTCGCTGCCCTGCCCTGTGACCAGAGGTGGTTTCCAGAGGCCGCAGTGTCATTCCTCCCTGAGACCACTGCCCAGTGCCCTCTCCAGGGCCGGGTGGCAGCACTGACAGCCCTTGTGCTTTATTTATTTATTCTTGGGGGGGGGGGGGGGGGTGGGGAGGAAAGAAAGGAGGAAAAAAAAAAGAAAAAAAGAAAGGAAATTCTGGAAAATCAAGTGTACTCACATCAGCTCCCGGCTCTCCCGGCAACCCAGGGGATCCTGGCTTGCCTGCATCCCCATCTGAACCCTTCAGGATTTAAATGGACAGTTAAGTATGTTTCACAGAGGGAAGCAGAAACAAAACTCAAAAATTCTCTTGTAGAAGCAAATGTGAGTAGCTGAAATCACTTACCGGTGGACCAGGCGGGCCATCTGGGCCTCTCTCCCCCTATCAAGATACGAAAAGGAAGGTATTAGTCCGTACTACAGCAACTTTTTATGGTCCTTCTTGAAAATCACTGATTTACGAATTATCAGATATAATCCTGAACTGACTCTTGTTGTAGAAAATAAATATTAAATCCACATCATCGCTATTAGAGACTAACAGAAATCATCACAGAAACTTCTGACAGGAATCAAGGGAACACACATAGTAGGTCCTACCAGGAATAACGCCACAAATCCTTATCATGATTTAGTATGAGTGATTCTACGAAATCCCTTTTGAGACTAGATTTATTAAACTCCTACACCCCATTTATAGCAGATAATCACAACATATGATGCTGATTACATAAAATAAATAATCCTGAGTTTTCCATATCAAAGATAATCTGAAAAGCTGCTCTTTCCCCTCACTCCAGCCCACTACAGAGTATGAGATCCATCAATTCCTACATGTATCTGCAGCCCTAGGGATCAAATGCAGACAGAAAATGCAGATATACCTCAAGACATTTCCTATATCCTAGGCAGGGCATGGGAAACACTTACATCAATGCCATCAATACCGGGAACTCCTGGTGGCCCTGGTGGACCTGGGGGGCCTGGTGGACCAGGGGGACCTCTCTGACAAGGAGTAAAAAAAAAGGAGCAATTAGAGCTTTGCAAGCCACTGAGCCAGTCTGGGGGGACCAGCACAGTTAGAGGCTATGGTCAGTCAGGAGGTCACAGCTGTGACAAGGAGCTGCATCCTCATTCCATGCATATCACCGGCCCTATATCCTATTTTGACTGTCACTATGAGAGCTGGCAACACTGCCCTAGCCAGGGAAATGGGGAAGGAGTTAAATACCCCTCCCTGGACCCAGCCACCCTCCTGTGCCCACAATGCTGGCAGGGCCAGGGAGAGGCGAGGGCACTCCTCTCCCCACCCAGCAGGGTCTGAACGCCACATGGCAATGACAGGGTTGCAGAGATAAAAGTGATCTTTGCGAATCAAACGCCGGAATTCACTACACTACTCTAATTACTGATTCAGCCAACACAAAGGAGATAGTCTTCCTGAGAGTTCATACTAGAAACGAAAACTTAAAACAACCCTTTCCCTGCTTCACTGACAGGCTCAGCAGTTTCCCCTGGCTGCTCAGGATTACATTAACATCTACAGAGGCGCTTTCTCAAAGCGCCAGGCTCCCGAGGGGAGGCAGCAGGCGCCGCCAGCCTGAGGAAACTCAGGGAAAGGCTGTGGCAGGTCTCCGTTCCTATAATGGGGGGCTCTGTTCTCCTCGGACTGAGCTCTGCCCGCGGCCCCACAACGGAGCTCTGCGAGCAGGAGGCTGCCCCGGGCCCTGAGCCTGCTCCCTTGCTCTCCACAGCGCTGCTGCTCCGGACACCTTTCCTCCACATTCCAGACTTCCCAGAAATCATCCATCCAGCGGCAGATGCGTGTGGAGCTGCAGCCCCGCCAGTGTCACCTGCCCTGCGCTCAGCAGGTCGGCACACACACGGTACCAGCGCCCTGCGCTCGGCTCGCCTCTGCAGCGGCACCGCAGCTCCTGGGGGGCACGGCCCAAAGCCCCTCCGGCGGGTCGGCACCGGGGCACGGCAGAGCAGCCTTCCCTCCCTCTGCTCCAGCACCCCGAGCACCGTCCGCTCCCTCGCACTCACCTCGATTCCCGTCTGGGTGATCTGCGAGGGAGGAAAAACAAAAAACAAAGCCAAAGTCAGACCAAACTTACTTGAGCCAGGCCGAGGCACAGCGCCTGCAGGAAAAGCACCAGGGGCAGGAGGCGCGGGGCCATGGATGGAGGGAGCAGCCTGCGGCTGCCGGGGCGGGCGGCGGAAGGTGAGCGCGGCCGGAGCCCCTCCCGGCTGCGGCCGGCCCTGGGCAGGGTCGCGGGGATTGGAGGAAGGCTGGCGGCCGGGCAGGCGAGGACGGAGCGCCAGCAGCGCCTTAACCCTTTGCCCTGCCGCTGTTGTGGGGTGGGACACCGACCCCGCCGTGCCCGCGGGTCTGCCACCGCCAGCTCCCGGTGCGGCGATGCGGGAGGCGGCCGGGACAGCGCTCTGCCTGAGAGCCCAGCGCCCACGGGGCCCCGCCAAGCGCCCGCCGGGGCAGGCACAAAGCGAGTCACGGAAGGGTTAACATGGCAGCGGCTGCTGCTGCTCTGGGGGGTTGGATTTCCAAAAGCACCGAACACCAGGCAGGTATGGTAAGAAAGACCATCTCCGGCCGGGAATGGGGAGAAAAAACGAGAGTCCCGTGTGCTGCCCCGGCGGACAGGGCAGGGCAGGGCAGGACAGTGCAGGGCAGGACAGTGCAGGGCAGGACAGGACAGGACAGGGCAGGACAGAGCAGGACAGGACAGGGCAGGTCGCTCACCCGAGCCGGCAGCTCTCCGCAGCCTTCGCGCTGGGGTCGCAGGGGGTCGCAGTGAATCACCATCCACTGGATCTCGAACTGGCAGAGGAGATAAAGATCATGTTAATTCAGGGGGTCACGCTGGCTGAGGGTGCAGGAGAAGGAATATTGGCGCGCTACGGAGAGGGTTAAACGCTAGTTATGTAATGTCAATAGCAACAGGTGGAGCAGTCTTTTAAAGAGAGGACATAAACAGCCAAGGGATTTAAAGAGAGATTCGTCAGGTGTCATTTTTTTGCATATTCTTTATAAGTGCTGGTATTTTTCCTTACGGTTACTTTATTAGATACACAAAAACTGTTTCTCTGAGTGGATAGTTGTGCTCATGTAGAACGGTAGATGTGAGGATGGAAATGTGGTCCAAAAAGTTCAAAAAGCAAGTTCATATGCACACTCAGAGTGCAACTGAGTACTTCTGTGAAATTTCACATCTTCACACTTTAGTATTTGGTACTGGAAAACAGCACAGGATTAAGGTAAACCTCTTTGCAGAAGCTGCCACCAAAACTCGCTTGATGTTCTATATAGGTCAAAAAACAAACCGGCTGCTGAAAGTAACCAAATCACTTGAAGATAGAGCTTCAGAAGTATATCCATTGATATATAATGCATCACGTGGAATTTCAAATACCAAAAGCATATTAAATTGTGCATATTTATTGTATCTCAGTTTTAAAGTCTTGTGTTGTCTTCCCTTCACATCACACATAGTATCAGCCTGGCTTATGAACCACTGAGTGGTTTATCCAGGGATTTTTCAGTTTGACGATAACATCCAGAGGCTTCTATTCCTTTCTTTTTATTATGAATGGCTGAGGAGCTGGGGGGAAAGAAAGTTTTGGTGGGTTTCTTTTTTCTTGTTACAACATAAATTGGTGTCTTTTCCATACCAGGGTTCTATTTTTTCCTGAGAAGCAGAAAATAGAAGTGAGTGTCCAAAGTCTTTCAGTTCTCATTTCTTTGCCTCCCTAAGACTTTCCTCCTATTTAATGAGCTAAAGTAGCTGCTCACTGTCACTTTCTCAACATACTGTCTTGGTGCTTCCTGGCTGCTTTCTGTGGGACTGTGCTCTTCAGTCCCAACCCATAACTGATGCAGGAGGCAGACTGGCCATATCCTTACATTGACTTAGTTGCTTACTGAGTGCTGGGACTAGTAAATGCTTTGAGTATGAAGTCCTTTAAAATCTCTGCAAGACACCACATATGCAAAAGCTGAAAAGTTGCTGCTTTTTTTTTTTTTTTTGGCTTTCACCTTCCTCACTTCAATGCTGCCACTCCTGAAATCCTCTTTATCACATGTCTACTGTTCTATTTGCTTTGTTGTCATCACCGTTTCCAAAGAGCTGAGAGCAGAGCTCAACAGAAGCAGTACCCTTGTTTCTTTTACCTGTTATCTGACACCACCATCTGTGAGTCAATTCTCTTCCTCCTTTATCCACTTCTCATTTTCAAACCTTCCTCAGTTCATAATAATGGCCAATTGAGTACCATAATATGCATATAAAAGAACTAATACTAATTTAATGCTACAAAGCAGCCATACAATAGCAACAGCCAAAACAGAGTAAGTTGTCAGCATTATTCTCACCAAATCCAAAACACAGCACTGTACTGGCTACTGAGAAGAAAGTTAACTCTATCTGTCTTGAGGCTATATGAAACAAAAGCTGATATGAAACCTTTCTGACTTTCTAAAAATGAAAAGTAAAACTCTTCTGGTGGCAAGGTGGTAAAAGATGTGATTGGCTTCCCATTGAGTTAGGAGAGGTGAGTGAAGGGCAAATATGTTTTAGCCTTGCTGTCAAGGTATCTTTTCCCTTGCCAATATTCCACAATGATCTTGTTGATTAGGTTAAGCTGATTTAAAGGATGCCACTATTTTGAAGATGTCTCATGTAGGTGTTCTGTTGATATCAATCTGTTATTAAGGATTGATATCTGTTATTAAGGATTAAGTACAGGTGCAAACTTCTCAGAAGTGAACCTCAGGTAATTTAGGAGTAATCATAAAGCAAAGATATTAAAATGTGACCTTTTAAACCTATAGGTGTTGTGCTGGTTTTGCCTGGGGTAGGGTTAAGTTTCTTCACAGTAGCTAGTGTGGGGCTGTGTTTTGGGTTTGCTGGGAGCAGTATTGATAGCACAGGGATGATTTCATTATTGCTGAGCAGTGCTTGGACAGAGTCAAGGCCTCTTCTGCTCACCCCACCCCACCAGTGAGGAGGCTGGGGGAACACAAGAACTCAGGATGGGACACGCCAGGACAGGTGACCCCAGCTGACCAAAGGGATATCCCAGACAATGTGGCATCATGCTCAGAATGTAAAGCTGGGAGAAGAAGGGAAGGTCGAGGTGGAGTTTGAAGTGATGCTGTTTGTCTTCCCAAGTCACTGTTACATGACATGGAGCCCGGATTTCCTGGAGACGGCTGAACTCCTGCCTGCCGTTGGAAACCAGTGTTTTGCTTTGCTTGTGTGCATGGTGTTAGCTTTACCTATGAAAGTGTCTTTTTCTCAATCCACAAGTTTCCTTATGTTTACTCTTCCAATTCTCATCCCACCATGGAGCAGAGTGAGCAAGTGGATGTGGGGGGCTTAGTGTCTACCTGGAGTTAAACTACAGCAGATGTTTAAGACCCATCTGTCAATAATCCTGGCATACATTTTCCAGATTTCCTACAGGATTTCTGTTTCATCTTAATTTCTTAGCACCAATATAAATTCCTGTGTCTGTCTGTTCTCTGTTTTGTCCTCTAAATTCTACAGAAATTCCTGCAAATACCCACAGCTTCACACATCTCGATACCAACCATGTAATTCAGTTGTCCTATTAGTGCTTTAGAGGAGAGAGGTGAAGGTTAAGTAAGATGTAAATGAGACCTAAACATGTAGGGTAGTATTTTCAGTATAAAATCAGTCACAGAGATGCAATTAGCAGTACCATAGGCTTTAAGGAAAACCATGACCCTCAGAGCACAGTTGTAGGTCTCTTCTGGGAGAACTGGCTCCGCATACCCCATGGGGCTATGTTGGCTTGATGATGATTCAGGAGATGCCATCCTTTCCAGGGAAGTACAGCTCAATTTTTCATGTGGAGATTTTCTACAGTGTTTTGTCAAGGATATCTTATGTTTCTTCTAAGAGAGGTCTGATATCAACTGTACATTTGTTAGGAGACCAAGAATTAAGCTACATGTGTTTAAATCTAGACCTATTTGAAACATTTTATCCATTTTTCTATATCTTTGTAATAGGTTTTTAGAGCTTCATTTTCTTTGCACCGTTTTTCAAAGCCTTTGAACAGTACAGCCAATTCTGGTGTTATTTGACTTTCGATTGCAAGGGTTCAGACTTCTGAATGTGAGATTTCACAGGGTGAAAGAAAATGAGATGTGACTTTTTGCAGTACACAGACACAATCTGTTCTGTGGTGTAAATTAATCCCTGTTAGGCAAATATTGACAAGCAGCTTCCTCTTAGATGTTACAAGTCATGTAGCTTCCCTGAGCTAGTTAGCAGCACTAAATGTCAATTAAATAATGACCAAGAGTCACTTCTAGCAAAGTGTTTAGTGTCTATTATGAGAAAATCATGGTAATGCCTCTGAAATCACAGGAACTAAGGCAATCATATCATCTTACAGAAGTTAAAATTTGAAATTAATCCCCTTACCTTCCTATTAAAAACATGTAATTTAGGAAGTAAATTCCTTTCCAGTTTTGTAACGACAAAATATCTCATATTGCTTAGAGTTTATATTGGATTACATGAATTATTTTGACATAAAAAGATAAAACTTTTAGATACTTTTATCTAAAAAAGGAAAAAAATAGGCAGCTGTAAACCTGTATAAAAATTTGCCCTCCATAAAACATTCCAGAAATCCTGGAATAAATCTTTGTAAAGGCTGTAAGACAAGATGCATTTTCTAACAGATGTATTATTCTCCTAGGCAATCATAGTAACAACAAGCAATAAAGAATCACTTTTAAAATTATATGTATTACAGTGCACCTATGAGAAGCTGACCTATTCTGCAGGATAAATGGGGCCCTCACAGAATGCTGCAAAAAAGAATAGGAAACACATTATTTATGTCCTTTTAAAATTGTACTGCTGGAAGTAATATACTTTAACAATGCCTGGGAGTAAATTAAAAGCTGTGCCTAGGGCTTATTAAATAACCAAGACTGTTGAGATATTTAAACTTATAGTCAAGCAAGTAAAAGGATAAGCCTAGAATATCCCAAAATACAGGTTTATTTAGTCAATTTAAAGAGAAATAAAATATACAAGCTAAAACAGAAACTTCTGCAATATAAACAAACATTTTAAAATTACTAGTCCATCTGACTATGTAATTCTTTTATCATTATTTCAGAGGACATAGTCTTCCTAAATCTATATTTTTGAAATATCAGGTTGAACAACTACCATTGCCAGTTTGTGCTTCACAGCTCAGGCCATGCAATTCAATCTAGTGAGTCCTAAGTCAATTCTGTCTAAAATAAAGTGTACTATCAGACATCCAATCTCAGTTTAAGAATATAGTGTCAGGCTTACTTTCTGTCCTCCCTGATAATCTGTTCCAGTGCTTCATTATTCTTTTTGTCAAGAAGTGTGCATCATACTCCTGTTTGAAGGCCTACTTCATGGGGAGATTTTACTTTTTTCATAAAATACCCTTCATATGACTGGATCTTCCCAGAAACGTGATAAAGTTACAAGCAAATATTTTGCATGATAAAGGGTGAATTGCAAAAATTATTTAATTACATTTTGTTCTTTCATCCTTAAAGGAGGTTGTCCAGTAGCTCCACACGGGTGCCTAATGTTGTACAGCCTTAAACATGGGCAAGGCAGAACTTAATGCCAGACACTTTTCCCTGCCAGATGCCTGAAAAGCCCTGGGTGATCAACATTCTTCATTTGTATTCCTTGCTGAAAAGAGCAAGTCCCTGCAAAACATAGTTTGCTCCAGCACTTTTTACCAGGTGCCGTAAAACTATTGCATTAATACCTATAGCTTTCTCTGCATTTAATCTAAATATCTTTCCAAAGATGAAAACAATATTGGCATATAATTTTTTTCATCCTAGTGACATGCATAGAATTTGTGTAATGTGTAACGTTTTCATCATCCTAGCTATCCATTCATCTCTCAGTATCCCTCAGAGCAGTAAGCAGAGCTAAGATACATATGCTAAATTTTAATATGCTAATTGTCACATTATCACCTCCAGCTGATTATTTTTGAATGACATTTTCAAAGACTAACGCTGGTTTTCAACAGAATTAGTATAACTTTTCAGCTATTGAAATATTCTAATCCACATCTACAACATGCAAAATAGGTAATTTCAGACACAGGGGCAGTTTTCTGCTGGGATTCTCAAGTAAAACTGATTTCAATCCAGTGCAGTGCAGTAACTAAACATACAGAGGGGATGAAATGTGAGGTGTTTCTTTTGTAACAATGTTTTCCCTTTCAGGTTTACACAACATCAGTTAACCTGTGGCCACTGTTTTTTGCAAACAGTGTGAGATATAGTTTAATATTATGTCTCACTTCACTCTTTGTTTCAAACTTGTTGTATCAAGTCTGAATGTCTGGATGTCTAAGAATTTTCATTATTGAAACTTAGACATAATCTGTTTCATTTCTTAACTTACAAGGTATAAATACAAATGTGCAAAATTAAAAAAGCACGTCTAGTACTTACCTGCCAAGAAGTTGTTGATTTCTGCCATTTTTGCTTTCAGAAATAATTTAAACATGTGTTCCACAAAACAAAACCCCACATTTAATGTGAAACAATTTTTGCAGAAATAAAAGATTATGAAACTTACCGGAACTGAAATTTGAGGATTATTTTTAAGTTTTCCAAGCACAGCAAAGCCATCAATGTTGATTTTCCCTTTTGGTTTTATGTTTAAGGACTCTATTTTAATGCAGTCAATAAAAAGTGTGACACTGTTTGCTTCCACAATTATCATAAGCTTGTGCCATTGAGAGTCAAACAAAAAAGGCAAATGCAAAAATGATGCTGTTTGGTGTCTTCCATCTGCTCCTTTGTAAGAAAACTCAACGCTTTTCATTTGACCATTGAGATTCACTCCAACTTGTTCTTTTCCTGAAGAATCCTGAATCTGCCAAATAGTCCAGTATTTCTGAAGTGTGGCCCCAGTCATCCGAAAAGTGGTTAAAAAGGAATATTCATCAGGCAATCCATTGGCATATATGGCACTGTGTAGGATTAAAACACAGTACATTTGTTGTGTATTTGCTCTAAAAACTTCCAGATATCACCACAGAGTAATGATAAACCATTACTCAGTGGAACCATATTTCAACCATTCCTGTATCAGTGCTCTTCTCCATGCTGAGTCCCAAAACAAGGTGTTACTAACAGCAAAAGGAACTGGTTCAGAAATGGGGGTTCTTCCAATGCGTTACAATTTTTATGATAACCCTTTCTAAGAGTAATGGATGGAACAACAACAAACTCCTAGTTCAGTTTTAGAAAGTATATCCTACAGTTTTCCTATTTCCCTCTATTAGATAAAATCAGTCAACATCGTACAGCTTTTGTAATTGACCAGGGAGACAGTGCAGATCTGATTTGATTTTGAAGGCATAAGAATGTCTTTTGCAAATGCATTTTCTTGTTCAGTCTGCCAATAACCCTTCTGTTAAGGTATTTCTATCACTCCAGTAGAAACCATTCAACAAATCACTCACTGACAAATATACGCATGGTGAGAACCCACACTCAAAGTGTATTATGGCCTGTGACATTCAGTGACAAGACTACAAGTAGCAGGGAACAGATTTGCCACATATAAAGCACCCCTTATTTTAACAACTCCTCTAAGGTGAGATTTGGAAACATAGGTAGCACTGGCTGTGTCACTGTGCAAAACAGTAATGTCATTTTTTATCTCAAATGTATCTCTGAATCCAGTAAAATATTTAGGAAATAGGCCTTTCCATATTCTACAGATCATAAAACTCTAGTGTCATAACCAATTGACATCAATACATTATTTGCCATCTGCCCACATTTAAGAATAAGTTTGAATTAATTTCTTAAGCATGAAGATATGCAGACCTATTTTGTCCCAGCTTTCATTAGAATAATTTCTCAAGCAGACATTTTGAACCAAGATGATTTTTGAGTGGCAGATCAATCCTATATCAGCAGCTTTTCATTCAGCATTAGTGAATCTCAGGATATAGGCTATGGGGAAAAGAAGCTGAATAGTGGAATAAGTTAGCTCTTATTCTGTACGCTTGATGACTACTGATTTAGAAAGAGAGTACTTCCAGAAACAATCCCCCTAGTTTGTAGTATTCCAAGCTGTAGTGCAGCTATGTTCCAGCAGGCAGCGGCACAGCCTCAGCAGATTTCAGTGAGGACAGGGCAAGCCTGGCAGCAGCAGCAGCAGCTTTGCCTTAGGAATGAAGTACCCACACTGCTGGTGTTTTTCCTTTTCCCCTCGAGCTTTTACAAACACCTGAGAGCTAGTGTGTAAGGAAGGGGAATGCTCAGCTGGCAAATTAACTCAGTATGCAAGGTGTGGATCTATACAAAGGGAAAGAGTGTCTGTCTGTGCTTTGCTCTGAATTGTGTCTCTTTGGACTGAGGATGAAGTAGTCTGCCCCAGCTGGTTTTGTTTGATAGGATTTTATCTAATTTGTTGTGTTCAATCATCATTTATTTTTAGTTTTTATCTTGCCATCTCAAATGCAAATGTCAACGTGTGGATTTTGTATCTTTCCCTCTGCTGTGAGCATTTTGCAGTGTTTACTGTCCCCAATCCTTCCTTGTGTTAGGTTTCTGGCCTGCACAACAAGCTTGCATACTCTTTTCTGCTCCAGAAAGACATGCCTTCACTCTTACTAAGCTTCTCATCCAGTTCAGACCATCTTTTATAGCCCTCTGTGTCCTTCCTGTATAATATCTCTTCTAAAAGTATTTCAATCTCTTCTAAAATCTTAGCTCACCTGGGTCATTTATCTCCTCAGTTGCTGAATCCCATTTGTTCTTGCACAAGAGCTGATTTTTCTACTACCACACTGAAGGTGGTATTGTTAGGTCGTCTTTAAATAGCCCCCATGGAACATTCAACATTCTCTGTTAAGTTCAGTGACTCCAGGGCATCTGATACACTGAGCCTAAAAGAAGCAGTATGAATCCCAGATCTCATGTGAAGAGGTTTCCAGTCTTTCTCTGCACTGCTAATTTATGCTGTCCTGGCAGTACTAGTTAAACTATCACACATGTTCTCATCCCACCTCAGCTGACACAACTACACTGCCAAAAAATCAAAATAAAAAAAGAAACAGAAAAACCCTAGTATGTAAACATACTTTTTGATTAGAAGATTGTTTATACCAGATTGGCAAATGAATTCTTTGCACCATATTTTGCTATAGAGGTAGTACTTTTCAAGACATTGTACGGGTTTCCTTCATTTTTCAGACAGTAAAAAAAGAAAGAAGTATGTTCACTTTTTCAAGAGATATGCAAAGAGAAATATTGTAGAGCTTCTGACATTGATAAGAGAAAACTAAATTATAAGAAATGTATATCAAACACTAAAGATAAGAAACCAGTGCACAAACATGGAAAAGTATTAACTTTTTTTTTTAATGTTAATAACAAATCAGAAGAACTGCTGCCTTTAGACTAAAGGCTCAGTATCAGTAACATGACTCAACACAGTGGAGCATGACCCACCACCAAAGGTACTCTGCAGGGGATTGTTCCTGTGTAAGATTTATACCTATGGTTCCACAAGTAAAGGAAAGACAGATGGTCATCTCAGTTACTCCAACAGCAATGATCCTTTAGTGGTTTCAGAGTATTTCAGAATACAGTTCTTTCCAAAGCCTGTAATCCTTATATAGGCAAAACCCTTCCTAAGTCAGCAACTTAAAATGCTAAATATTTGGAAGCCATGGCAAGTTTAGCATGATATTTAAATAAACAATTGTAGAGAAGTTACTCCTCCATCTTACTGCCAAGTAAAGAGTGATGAACACTGTAACCTTATTGAATAGCTGATAGCTGTATAAGCACTTGAATTATTTCTGTAAATTATTTTTAACATCGTTGTTTCCAATTCCACTTATTTATGGAAGGGAATAAAACAATTATAAATTTAGATTCAGGTAAATGAGCAAAGAAAGAATTAATATGGAAAAATATTTCAAGCCCAAAATCCAGATTTATTCCTGAGCCATTTCTTATCCACTTAAAATTGTTAGAGATATAAGCCACCAGAGCTTTTTATTTAATTCAGATTTTATCTTAAGTTTTGTGAGAAAGCATTCCAGTCCTGCTTTCCTTGTGTACTCATACTACTAGTAACTGCTTTAGCTTTTTTTTGAATACAAGGTTGGGTCAATTTTTTTATCAGATATTTAAATATTTGCCTAAATTTTTAAAGTATAGGAAGGTGGGAAATTTGAAATATTTGTTTATCTAGGGAGACTTCTGGAACACTACTGTTTCTTTTAATCTGTTTCATGAATACCTGAGACTCCTACTGATCACATAGTTTGAATACTTACCAGGAAGACTTCTTTAGTCTTAAAGCTAAGTCCTACCCAGGCTTCAGTACAACCAAGATAAATCACCCGGCTATGGTAAAGAAAGCCCTGACCCATCCCCCTGGCTTCAGGATTCATTCAAGAGCAGAAGAGAATGTTAAAAGGTTAAATATGTACCTATTTAAGTTCTACAGAGTAACTGCTTATTTTATGAAATTTATTAAATTTGTTTCTTTGAGTTGATTTCTTAGGCAAGCTTCATGCTCACTGAGTTAAGTTAGTCCTTGCTAAATGAAGATTTTAGAAAAGTTAGCACAACCCACTGGAGGCAGCTGTGGAAATTGCTGTGGCCATTTTCATGATTCCCATGATAGTGGAGGATTCTTTTGCTCAGTCTGGAGACACTTGTGTCTGCACCTCCTGAAGCTGCCTAGAATCACAGCTGACCTGGCAGGCACTGTCTGGCAGCAATTGAACAAGCAATAACAATAAAACTTAGCTCAGCACTTTTAAAAGCATCTGTCCTAAGTCATTAACCAGAAGCCGTTTGTTAGGACTCATTACCTTCAGCTGATCTTTATTCTTCAGGAACTTCCAGTTCTGAGCTAATTAATTCTCTTATGACCTAATTAGCTTCTTAGCTGCATTTTGTCTTTCCTATTTCAGTGTCATCGTCAATATCTGTAGGATAGTCTACTCATAGCATAAAAGGAAAAGCACATGATAACTTTGGTGGCTGAATGTAAAAAAGCCAGACCTTCAAGGATATGCTCTTGAGGAGCATTAATTCACAGAGAAACATTATTCACAAAGGAAAAAAATCCAGAAAATCAGTCTTTGAAATTCTCAGGATGTTCCAAGTTTACTGATAAAGCTTTATAAACATCTCTATTTTGTGTGTGTTTTATAAAGTCAAAGTTTAAGACTTTATCCAATGCACAAAGAAAACTAATGCTTTTCCCACATATGAGAAACATATCACGAACATATTTCTTTGGGCTAATATACCTTTTTAAGTTTTCCATTAAAAATAAACACAATTATTATCCAAATAACCAGGATTCATTCTGTGCTTACTAACTGGTGGACACTTACAATATGTACATAGATTAAATTGAAAAATGATGAGTTCACCGTGTCTAGAGAAAACAGCTATGTGTCATGGCAGTTCCACACAAAGTTATTCCACACCTTTATTACACAGAGAACACTGTATTGATCCTTCAGCAGATTTTATGCTAGAAGAAGCACTGGCCAATGGGAATTTATTTGGATGACGGGACAAGCTAAGTTATGACTTGTATGCAATAATTTCTGGTCATTCTGGGATATACTGGGCAAGCATACTAAGCAGCAAAAAGACCAAGTTACAATTCAGCAGCATTTTAAGGAAGCTCTGTGAGTTTTCCAAGGCATAAACTATTGTTCCAGCAAAGACTGAATCGATATGCTGAGCCATACCCATCCAATTGAGCTCTCATTCCCATACCACATAGCCACCATAAAATGGGCTCCTCTGCCTTAGTGTAATCATCACATGTTAGCCTAAAATATTATTTGCCTGTTGCCGACGTGTTTGATGAGGGTCCCTCCCCTATGGTACTTGGGCTATATCAGCCATCCAGCTCGGGAAAGCCGTGCTGGCCATTTTTCCCTAGCTCACTCTATTTTCTCCTCTCCCGCTCTCGATGTAGCAGGAGCACTCAGCTCCGGAGGCGGGGGCCGGAGGCTGATCCCTGTGTGTGAGCCCCGGACAGAGCAGCCCGGACACAGCAGCCCAGCCCCAGCAGCCCCGGACACATCATCCCCGGCCCCAGCAGCCCCGGCCCCAGCAGCCCCGGCCACATCATCCCCGGCCCCAGCAGCCCCGGCCCCAGCAGCCCCGGGCACAGCAGCCCCGGCCCCAGCAGCCCGGCCCCAGCAGCCCCGGGCACAGCAGCCCCGGCCCCAGCAGCCCCGGGCACAGCAGCCCCGGCCCCAGCAGCCCGGCCCCAGCAGCCCCGGGCACAGCAGCCCCGGCCCCAGCAGCCCCAGGCACAGCAGCCCCGGGCACAGCAGCCCCGGCCCCAGCAGCCCCGGCCACAGCAGCCCGGCCCCAGCAGCCCCGGGCACAGCAGCCCCGGGCACAGCAGCCCCGGCCACATCATCCCCGGGCACAGCAGCCGCGGCCCCAGCAGCCCCGGCCACAGCAGCCGCGGCCACAGCAGCCCCGGGCACAGCAGCCGCGGCCACAGCAGCCGCGGCCACAGCAGCCCCGGGCACAGCAGCCCCGGCCCCAGCAGCCCCGGCCCCAGCAGCCCCGGCCCCAGCAGCCCCGGGCACAGCAGCCCCGGCCCCAGCAGCCCCGGCCCCAGCAGCCGGGGCCACAGCAGCCCCGGCCACGGCGGGCGCCGCTTCAGCACCGCGGGCGCGGACAGCTCCGGCAGCCGGGGCGGGCCGGGCGCCTCTGCCCTCCCTGCCCGGCCCTCCCTCCCTTTGCCTTCCCTCCGCTTCCTTCCCCTTCCCTCCCCTTCCCTCCTCTCCCTCCCCATCCCTCCAACTGAGAGAGCCACGCTGTAAAATAACTGGAGCAGAGCAGAGCAGCGAGCTCGGGCTCGGCGACAGAGGAGCAGCAGACTGATGCACTAGAGCACGACTGGGACTAAAACCTTAATCTGCTCTCTGCTATATAGCAAGCTTATATCAGCTGCCTTGCTACAGCATCTGAGCTGACCCCAATGGCTGGACTCAGCTCAATTGCTGTAGTAAGGCAGCTGATATAAGCTTGTTCAGGAATAACTTGTGTATATCAAGCACATATTTCACTAGAGCCATCTATGGCAATGAGTCTAAACTCTCTTAAAAGTGAAAATCTTGCTGCTTTTATCTGAGGGTCTCCAGGTCCTCAGACAGTTAGTCATGATCCCATTTGTTGTCTGTGTTTGGATTCACATTCATGCACTAGCAGCCCTGATTTTTTGTCTGGGACTGAAAGCAGTCATGAGCCCAATGTAACCAAACACTTAAGCTCTAAACTAGCTTAACCTGGTGGCTATGAAGGTAGAAGCCAGGGGGGACTGCAGCAAGAGAAGCTGTTAGTGATAGGTGGAGTAAGACAGAGACACTTCACAATCCAATTATTCCTAGCTTGAAACAGTAGTCCAGTTAATGGCCTTGCCAGTTAATTGCTACGTTAAGGCATTTTTAATTACATAAGGTGCTGGAACAGAATCCAGACTTGCCTAAATTTGGCAAAGAGTTCTCTACCCTGCTGTACTGTCTCTACTCCTTCACCAGCAGCAAGTCTGGCCTGTAAAGCACAAACACAATTAGATTCCTAAATCCTGGCTTCTATCACAAATTCACCGTGACATGCTAAATAATAATTTTCAACTTTTATAGATTAAGTGACCATAAATCAGCCAGGAACATTCATGTATCTGTTACCTAAAACAAACACACAACAAAAGAAACCTTACCACAGAATGAGTGAGTTGTTATCCTACCTCATCTCTGCAATCAGAAAGATCCCTTTGAGTCAATGTTTTGAGAAAACTTCCTTCCTTCTCCTCCTGTTACACTTTCTTTGCCTCCCTATTTCTTTTCAAGTCACCAACAACTTCTGGCATTACTTTCTAGAGGTGAATCCCTTAGTATCAGTAAATCTTGGGGCACTCTGAGGAATATCATTGGTTAGAGGAAAGTGGAAGTCCCTGGAATTGTTATTACAGAATAAGTCTGGTCTGGTGGTGGCAAAGAAAGGAAAAAAAGTTGAATTCTTCTTTCCCCTTGCAAAAGCTTTTCAAAATAGGTGATCTAGCTGGTGGGAAGATCTGTCCCTCAAACAATCATATTGCAAAATATCTATATTTTAACGCCAAACAAGGAAGTCATTACCTGGTTGGTATCCTGAAGTCTACATTTGGCCCCAATTTATAAGCCACTTGTAGAGAAGTGGAGCCCACTACTCTCTCAATAATTCCTTGGGAAGCAGCTTTTTCTATTTGGAACTGAGAAATCAGGTCAAAGCCTGCAAAAAAAAAAAAAAAAAAAAAGTGCATGTCCATAATGTAACGTTCATTTTAGCTTAATTAGAGAATTGTGCTGTCACAGAGCTGAATATAACCTGATAAATTTTTTGAACAGCATATTTTTCCAGAAAAAGTGAGGAGGCTACTTGCCTGGTAAGTCATCTTGGCCAATCCTGATTGTTGGGCAGATATCAATTCTGTGAGTGGCACCCAGAATAACTGGTAGTCCTGCAAAAAAAAAAGAATTTACTAACCAGGGGCCTGCACATTGCCTCAGATCACCTTAGAAAATTTAGTTAAGCAACTGTAAAGTTATTATGAATAAAATAGAACTAAAATAATAATAATTAGAGGTATATAATTTAAATTGTATTCCGTAAAGTAAGAATGCTAAGAAAATAATCATCTCTTTCTAGAGAGGTCCAAATTAAAAATGGTAACTTGATATACTATTTGATTTTTTTTCAAGCCTTTAAATGAGGGTGTTACAGTAATTCTTCTCTTGCAGAGCTGCTGAGAAATAGTAGTAGCTTAAGAAGGCCTGCTGTGTAAGGAGGTTTTGGCTTGGAACTTTCGGCGGTTCAAGCAAACTTAGAAAAAGAAAAGGCCAGTTACCTAAATCAACAGTCTCCCTAGTCCCAAGGAAACTTAAACAAACCTCATGCCAACTAAAGAAGTTGTTGAGAATCTGTTGGCATGTTTTCCATCCTCTCTGGTATTCCAAGTTTTCCTGCTTTCCTCTGTGCCAGATTTGATCAGAAAATGAACATTCATGAAATGTATGGTGGGGGAAATAGAACTTACAGATCTTTTCTGTTTACCCCAACAAGAACGTAGAAGAAATTTGATTGAGGAAACTAAATTTAAAAATCCGATTTTTCGGAATATTATTTGTCAAAAAACTTTGCAATGACCATAAGACCTACAAGATTCCAAGACTTAAGGAAGGAAAAAGGAAAAATAAGCATTTATTTGAACAGTTTAAAAACTATGTACAAGTCCAGTACCAAGTCAATCTTGAAAATTTTAGTATAGTGTGGTTAGGGAAGAATGAAGAGTGGAATTTGGAAGGAGAAACATTTCTAACCTACAGAGAGCCTCTTGTGTGCTGCAAAGGCTCAACCCTAAATGTGGGTTTCCTTGTGACAACATAGGCTTAAAGAGAACATTCAGGTTGACACGTTACACCTTAGAAAAGACTTCATTCTATATTCTTTGATGAGGCACATGGCTGACATCCAGCCTTTTACATTTTATGCCCAGCAAATAAAGTAGAATGAGTTTATTGCCACATGTAGCAGAAGAATATCTAACTAGAAGCACTGAAAGACAGGGGAAGGTTTGTGTCCTGTATCTACCACCTATGTCCAGGTTTTAATCCTTACTTTTGAAATATATCTAATAGCAAATTTAAAGCAGAACACACAGCTCTTGTTTTTTTCCCTCTTTTTCGTATGCATTTTTCTATCTATCCATCCATCCATAAATGCACATAGACAGTTCTCCCTTTGTGTGTTGTCAAGCTACAGAGGATTTTAGTTTTGAATAAACACAGAATAACTCTTTTGACATTCAAAATTACACAAAAATAAAATGTAGATAAAATCTGCCTCCTTACTTGATTGGTGCTGGATGGTGGCTGAGATGAAAGACCACAGAAAACTACACAGGTAAAAGAAAGCTGTAATTTTCCTGTAAACAAAAAGAAAACTCCAGTATGAATCTGTAGTTTCTGACAGATTTTGTTATTAAATTTCTCCTCCAAGCCATGCATATTAAATGTATAAAAACCAAGGATTTACTAACAGATTTGACAACACAATTTCCTTGACAATTTCTTTACATGACAACGTTTTATTTTTGCCTTATAATAAAGCATGTCAATAAAGCTCTTTCTGTTGATAGTCCCTTCATATAATGCTGGCAAGGACAGCTTTCACTGTTCTAATCTCTTATTTACAGATGACTCTAAATCCCAGTTGTTCTCTTACCAGTGGCTTTTCATCTTCACTGCTGGATTTCTTCACTTCTCTCATGTGAGTATGCAGTGTGTATCGTCACAGTGCCTGCTTCCCTCTCATTAGTCCGACAGAGGAGTGCAGCAGTGGGTGCAGACAGCTGCTCCTGCCCCACCAGGACCCAGCAGAGAGGGAAGTGCAGGCTGCTGGGCTGGTTTTAATCTTGCCAGGGGAAGGAGGTGGAGGCTGGACAGACATGTGTGTCCTGGTGGGCTCTGAGGGCGGATCTCTGGAGACAGCTGAATATAAGGAAGCCAAGAGAGCAAATAAAAGCTGCTTCTTTCACCAGCATGAGGGCAGGGAGGTTCAGAAAATGTGAGTTCAGCAGTACCAGTCTCTGAATGGTGGGGTCTGCTGTTCAGCCAGGCAGGGGAATCAATTACATGTACCAGCAGGTTTGAGGTAGTTGGTGGCCCTGTTGTGGTGTTAAGACTAAAAGCTCTGAGAAGAAGGGAATCCATCCATGTCCTATAAAAAGGCATTTCCATTTCTCACTGATTTTCTCACCAGGCAGCCTCAGGAGAAGCCTGTCGGGTGAGGTCCCAGTTGATTTTTCTGAGTAAAACAAATTATGTAAAATGGTTTTCATTGTTTAGACTCTAACCTTAAGGCATTAGACACTAACCTAATACTCATAGGCATTATTAAGCAGACTCCTGTTCTGTTGTCATTGATAAAGCATTCCCTTTCCAAAGGCTGTTAAAACATGCTTGGACACACAAAGACATTTACTAATATTTGTTCACATGGATGTAAAAAGAGACAGGGAGAAACTAAAATCTGTATGCATGAAAAGATCTAGGAAAAGAGATTAAACAGCCAGAAGATCCTGATAGGCACCAGAGTTACAATTCATGTATGTATGGATGAGTATGTTAGGTTGTGGTTATACATCATATTTGTAAGGTTTCATCTTCTCTATGTTACAGATATTGTGGTTCATAATAGTTTAAATTTCCAGATTTTTCTAAGTGTGGGGTATAGGAAATGCAATAATCTCTCCTGCCTGATGAGTGTCTGGAGAAATGACTGGGTAACGAACTATCCCATTCATCCCAATTTGCTGTAAGTCACATTCCCAGTATTGATAATTACAGTGTTAATGAGGTTTATAGTTTTATATTTACTGTTAGAAAGGGTGGGGCTGGATCACAAACATGAACAGTTTGACATGAATAATGTCTCACTTTGATGCCTAAACAAGTGCATCTTTGGTGATACCATTTCTTCAGCCTTCAAGAGAAAGGTACACCCATGGACTCTTGTGGTCCAGCACAACTGTGAACATAATAGCTCAGCACCAGGATGAAACCACTGTCAAAAAAAAAAAAAAAAAATTAAACCCCCCCCAAAAAAAGAAACAGTAATTTGATTTCACAAGATGTTTGTCCAACTTACCACACACCCAAGTGCCTTATCCCCCATGCAGAAGATATTTCCGTTGTGGCATGCAGTGGTGCATGTAGGACATGAAAGAAGTCCATAAGGAGCAGGAGGAAGAGCAGTACGTGGAAGTCACTTGAAGCGATAGTGAAGTGGAATGACATGGGAACGTGGCATGATAAGGAAAAACTGAGAGTACCCAGGGCTTGGAAAGAACACCAGAAGGTTTGTGAAGGAATGGAAAAGAGTCAGGTGCCAAACCATCTCTTTTGTTGTATATAATCTGTGGCATTAAGTTTGCCTTTGAGATTGCTTAGTGTTGCCAATTTATTTGAGGCATATATTACGGAAGAAAAAGCCATTCCAGTAGTTAGATATGGAATTAAGTAGTACCACCTTAGAGTAAGTTAGCATTATTTTTTGATACACGATGTGAAGATATCTGCCATCTGTTGTGTCTGGGGTTATTGACACACACATCATCCTCTCGAAATTCAGAGAACATACACTCTGTTTCTGGGCAATCTATAATCTATTTTTGCCTACATTTCATTGCAGCAATTCTCAAGGGGGGGAACTTCTTTTATGTCTGGAGTATTTTCCCAATACAAAATCTTCAAAAGCCATTTTTAGTGAAATAAAACATGGGATACACTATGTAACTAAAGCTGGAAAAACATGTTTACTCTTCATTGGAAAAATTCTTTAGAAGACTAATAGCCTCTGGTTTTTCTCTGTGCATTTTGATACCTTCATCTTGAAGGAAAACCCACAATCTGTGTTGAAATTCCTGATTAGATGTTCTGCTAATAATTATCACATCACCTTGAAAGAGTCAGAAAAGTATTAACAGATAAACCATTGGTAGCAGATTTAATAGCCCCATGATCTAGCCAATATTATTCACATTCCAAGAAAATGTAAACTGGGATAGATGGAGTATGTATCTTACATATCTTGCTATCACAGAGACAGTCCCCATCCAACTAACCCTCCTGTTTAGCTGAGCTGACTTATTTTGATGTCACTCTATGTCTCTTCATAATTTTCTCTTTTTATGAATTGGACCAGTATAGATTTTTTTCAGAAAAGCTCAGTGCACAGTGATTGCTGTTTAGTCACTTGCTCAGGGATTCATCATCTAAACACTAACTGCTCATCTTTTGAAAGTGGATTAATTAAACAGTGGTGACTTTGTTTTAATACTATCTCCTGAAAATAAGCTATGTAGGAATGTCATCACCTTGCTAGCATGTGAAGGTGTGCTTACACATCTGACTTCACATTCCACTCCTCAAATATCTGATTCTATATCCCTGTTCTTCTGTGCAGCTTGAGTTAGAAAACAGGCATTCATACAGCTGTCTCTGAGAATGTGGCTGGAGAGAATAAGTGAATAAATAAAAGGTGGACCCAGCTTCTCCTGCAGATATAAAGCTTGCTCTCTCTGATGAAAAGATTTGCAGTGAGGTGGCTGCAGCTGGACTTTCAGAAGGCTCAATCCAGCAAAAACCACAGAAACCAAAGTTTTGCTCAGAAGAAGCCATGAAATGTGGCAGAGAAGGAGGTTTCTCAAATCAGGCTTGGGTTTACAACAATTTAGGATGACTAAATTAAGTGAAAAATCCTTTCTTGATGTTTGTTTTCTGACCGGGCATGAAGGAGCTCAATGTCACTGGCTTATACTTTTGAGCAGGACTTTTAGGAGGAACTAGGCAAATTTGTTCTTCCTCTGAAAAGTACTTGCGACATAGACATGGGCATTGGGATCCCAAGAACAGGCTTTGGAACGGGAGGAACCGAAGTCCAATCTGCACAGTTAAAGTGGGGCCTCTGCCGGCATGAGTGATCTCACAAAGGAACAGTGGTTCATGCTCCCAGCTCTGCACTGCTCTTCCCCACACAGCTGGAGAGGAGAGGAGAGGAGAGGAGAGGAGAGGAGAGGAGAGGAGAGGAGAGGAGAGGAGAGGAGAGGAGAGGAGAGGAGAGGAGAGGAGAGGAGAGGAGAGGAGAGGAGAGGAGAGGAGAGGAGAGGAGAGGAGAGGAGAGGAGAGGAGAGGAGAGGAGAGGAGAGGAGAGGAGAGGAGAGGAGAGGAGAGGAGAGGAGAGGAGAGGAGAGGAGAGGAGAGGAGAGGAGAGGAGAGGAGAGGAGAGGAGAGGAGAGGAGAGGAGAGGAGAGGAGAGGAGAGGAGAGGAGAGGAGAGGAGAGGAGAGGAGAGGAGAGGAGAGGAGAGGAGAGGAGAGGAGAGGAGAGGAGAGGAGAGGAGAGGAGAGGAGAGGAGAGGAGAGGAGAGGAGAGGAGAGGAGAGGAGAGGAGAGGAGAGGAGAGGAGAGGAGCAGCAGGGAAGACATTAGTTCTTATTTATTGCCTATCTCTCTCCTATCTCCTGCAAAGTTACTTCTCTCCCATGTGGTCTTCCCTAAATTGTGCCTTTAGTCTTTTCATGTGACTTCAGCTTCTTATGGCCACATTCTCTGTTCAGTTTACAATAACAAAAACCTGCTTTATACATTTCAACCTCTTTTATCCTTACCTTTAGTGTAAGGGTCACTGCTCTCCCTGTAGTTTACCAGACTCAAGGATAAGAACATACCACTCTCTCAGCTCTAGTGAGTATGTTGTTACGTTGTGTTTCGCCCTGTCAGCTCGAGATTAACTCTGTGGTTGTGAGTGATGGCATTTCTGAAAGACCTGCTCTTTATTAATCATGCTAAGAGTTAAGGTAACTGGGACCTGGGACTGATCTCATTGACATCAGGGGCAAAACTTGCACTGACTTAAGAGCCTTTTAATTAAACCAGCAACAAATAATTAAACCAGCTTCCTCGAGTGTAGGGTAATTGAATTGACAGCAAAACTATAATCCTTGTCAGGTTCCAACACATCATTGGAATTTAACAAAAAATTTATTATCCAATAAATTCTTACCTTCATCACAAAAATGTACTTTTCTGTCCAGAATTTTATGAATTTTGGCATGGGAAGAAAAACAGCTTTTCTTTCCAAGCTGTCAGATGCTGTTTTGCATAAAGACCAAACAGCTTCTTTCTAGAAGAGGTCACTCAAAGAAACCTGGGAATTCATGGGGCCAGATTCTCATCTCCTCAGCACAATCCTCTTTCCAGGTAAACCTCATGGTAAAGGCACTGCAGCCAATTTTTGAACACCTCAGCTGTCCAATGTAGTCACAAAATTCAACGAATCCCTCAGAAGTGTTCTTGGAGCACAAATAGAGATGGTCTCTACATGGGGCCAGACATGCTTTCACCCTATGGTCCCTTGCCATAGTAATTATTTCTGTGGATGAGCCTTGGATACCTTTGGATGAAAGTCTATATTGTGGTATCATTCCTATTTTTATTTCTTTCTAGATCAGAAGATTTGTATGTTGTCTCCAGGGGTGTCAGACTGCAATTATCCCCAAATGTTACAGTCAGTGTTTCAGATTATCTCAGATACAGGAGAATTTATTTTCTAGTGGAATGGCAGAGAAAGTGAAAAGTTAAGCCAACTTCAAGCAGAATTATGCTAATATTACATTGAACACTGCTGTGTTTCAGCAGAGGTTACGACTCTGATCTCATCTGTGTCCACCTACTGGTCACACCGGTTCTCAAGAACTGAAATAAGATCAGAAACAGGCTCTGCTGATATTGATTAGTTATTTATTGAGTATAAAATGTAGTGAAGAATTTCTCATTTATAATAGCAAATACTATTATCAAGAGCTGGATCCAAATTGCATGTAACTAAAAACAAAACAAAAAAACCACCCCAGATTTGGAAGTATTTTCAGTAAGAGTTTAATAAGTCTTGATAATAGTCTTTTATATTGTTCTGTGTTTCTAATACCTCTAAATATATTAAGATCCTTTTCTAGCCAAAATTATATTAACTGAACTTTTAACAATTGTTGACATGATGGTTCTGTTGATATTTGTCTCTAAATGCTGCAGCAAGTGTAATTTAATTTACTGTCATTAAATACGTTTTGACAGAGATCACCATACCAGCAAGAAAATATCTGTTGATTTAAATGGGGTCAGGTTTTCCCTCTCTTACACCAGCATATGTTCATCACAACACTGGTTCATAGGTAAAAATACTCATGAAAATAAAATTAGTGTGGTTTCCTTAAATAGTGACAGGCCACGCTCTCTCCATCACTCCCCACCTCTCTGCCCACCTTCCTTGGCCAGACTCAGTATTCTGTCTCAGTCCAGTCAAGCTCCAGCTGCCTGGACCTGAGAATGGGATAGGTTTACCCCATCCAGAAAGCAGAGGATGAAAGATCCCAATAGGGTGGGGAAAGAAAGAAATATGCATATATGTCTACTTGAGTACACAAAAATAGCAAAGAAATTCTGATTTTTGTGGCATCGGGGGGGGGGGGGGGGGAAGAAGCTATTTCACACTGTTAATGACCATGAAGTTTCTGTAGGATTTTTTTTCTAAAATGACAATCTCCAAAGTCGTCAGATTTTTCAAAAGTAATTTCAGGACTTTTGGAGACTCAGGGCATCACTGTGCAGTCTCATGTTTATTCAAGGACTATCTGAACAGCTCTGGGATGGGGACAGTAGAGTGCTCTGTTCATTTTGTACTGAAAGCTGTGATTGAACAAAGTTGGTATTAGAACCACAGAAATCTGGCACACACAGACCTCTATATAGAATTGATGACATTTAGAATATGTAGAAAAAGCCAGGCCTGGTCTGAGAAGGAAGGGATTTTTTTTTCTGACATTTCCTAATATTTTCAGAGTACAAGATATTGGGATGGAAATTTTGTTCTCATATATGGAGAGGATTATCAAAGATCACCTCACAGACTGGATGTTAAAAAATAATCCAAAATGCATAGAAGCGTAGAAGAATTTAGTCCAGGAATTACCTGTCCAAGGACAGAGAGTCCAGAACTTCTTGGGGTGACTGCACTGCTTGTTCAAGCAGAATTTCCACTTCTACATCTTAAGAACACCTTGGAACCTGTGCTTGTTACCTCTCAGATTTTCCGGGGCCTCTTGTCCTTGAGAATCAATGCGAGAAGGGCTTTCACTACTGCCAGCGAGTAGTTTGATAGTTACTTTCTATCTGGTTTGTATAGTTGTAAGTACCTATCTGTGCTGTAAGAATGTGAGGCAAGCGCTCAGGCAGTTCAAGAGACATGCAAGAATTCAGAAAAAAAATCTGACAGTGATATCTGGAAGATTGTTGTTCTGGAAAACTACATGAAGAGCTTTTCTTAAGAAGCAAAACAAAACAAAAAAGATGGAGGCTGAGCAGAAAAGTGTTTACCGTCTTTTCATCTTGATTCATATTTTAATGGTTGGCTTTATAAAAGATTAGCAAATCTTTTACTGCAACTCACTTAAAGAGGAAGGTAGCCTGCCTATAAATCGATCCATGTTGATTGTGTAGTGGGATAAGCTTCTCTGTTTCCCATGCTACAGATATAATTCTCTGAACTGTATCTCATCAGATATGATTAGATATTTCCTGTTGTCATGTGTAAATTAGTCACTCACTCCTGCAAATGTCACAGAACTTGTTTTGCTGCTTTCTCATTTTTTATGTTCTATAGCTGGATTGCCCAAGACAATTGCTGTTACTACCTTTTTTTAATTCCAGCTTTTTTGCACCACTGGGCTCCATGTGCAAAAAACCTTTAAGTCTTTTTATCCAAAGATGCTATACTTTCTGGGTGTCTTTTGGTTAAGTTTTTGTCTGTCGGGTTGAATTTGCAGTATTTTTAACAGTAAAACTACTTGTAATATACCTGAAGATTTCTTACCTTTGCTTATAGTGAAGATGGTACTTTGTTCATATGCCTTCCTAAAGTAAGTATCAATCAAAAAAACACCTCCAGCAAAGGTATTAGGTGTGGAAATTTAGCTGCTATTGTGGCTCACGAATCAAGAGCCAGATGCCTCCCCACAAAAACCAAGTAGGAACGTCCTATATACCAGATTCTCATTTCCATCCACAGGTACTACACACAAAGTAAGAAGAAAAATGGGAATAAAAATAACCTCACTATAATGTTCTGAAATGTCAAAACCATTTCTTCACAAAACTGGTGATCTTGCCTGGGTTATGCAGACTGTGTTGCATGCTGCAGCCACTCTGGAGAGCAGCCAGTTGCTGCAAGGATTTACAGCGTACTTTAAATAGTTGAAAGGGAAGATGAATGTCCAAGAGGCAGGCAGTAGCTCAGTGGATTAGCCGTGGGAGAGGACTCCTGCCTCTTCTAAGTCAGCTCTCAGCCTTACTCAGAGCCAAACAAAAGTTGTTACTATCTCATGTCTGCTAGTCCATGTGAAATGAGTTAACGATCCCAGGCCAGTCCATGGCAGGCAAACATTGCACTGCACAATCACCCTCCCTTCTACAAGCTTTGAAAGAAAACCAAGAACAAATTGGACATGGAAAATGAACTACCTTGTCTCTTCCAACCAAGGTCTTTCCAGGCTAAGAATAAAACTAGGTGGTGAGAAAGGGGGAGCAAGTAGCTGCATACCTGGAACTACCAATTTTGAGGATAACCAGATAACTTTACAGGAGCTCTAAATCAGTAACTCTCAAGCCCTTGTGAATCCATCTGGGAAACACAGGCACATGTGAGCAGCACTCTATTCAGTACTATAGACAGCATTCGAGACAGGGAGTTATGTTTGAATTGTTAAAATTATTTAGATATGTTTTAACAATTTGAAGGATCATTTTAGGTCTGAGTTCTCTTGAGCCAAATCTTAAAATAACTAAGGTACTGGACTGCAGCGCACAAATATCCCACTCGTGATGAGGTGTGGCAAGTTTAGCCAAGGTGTGGCAGAGGATCATACACTAGTTCAGCTTTGCAGGGGTTTCTGGGGGTCCTCCAGTCTGTCCCCCACCCAGAGCAGGGCTAATCTCAGGTGCTGAGGACCTGTCAAGTTTTGTTATCTCCAAGGACGGACAACTTGTTCCACCATTCAATTACTGTCTCACACGGATATTTCATAAATGTGCTTACTTCCAGCATTCAAGCTGAACTAGTTAGGAATCCTGGAGCATAGAAGCACCAGCAAAACTGCTTGACACAGTCAGCATATAAATATAGGAGAGAATCTTTTCTACACTCGCTGTCAGTCAGGCTGTCTCCTGCACCTCTAGGACATTTCTTAGAGTATTGCAGATGCTTTGATGTAATTGAGAATAATACTCCAGGGCACTGAACACAATTTTCAAGGTAATGCAGCTCAGATTTGACACACAGCGTCCTCTGGTTCTGTGAAATTTCAATAGGTTTTCTCAGGAAATTTCCTATTTTCAAGCTATCTGTGTCTTTAAGCCTCCTCCGTAATCCCATTTAATGCCGCCTGTGGAAAACTTTTTTTAGGATGAGTTTGGGTCTATACTGGAGAAGCCTTTCCTGGCATAATAATGACAGAGTGTGGGATTTCTTGTGACATTTTTATACTGGAAAAGTTTGAGTGTGTATATATATATATATATATATACACAATTATACCAGATAAATGGGCTTTAGTCAGAACTGGCATAAGTGAGTCCAGGAAAAGCAGAGCTTCATCGCAAGGAAATTATCTAAATTGAGAAATCTTTTTCCAGTGTGAAGAGGGCACAAATAACCTGCTTGTGGCAACCTGATTAGCGAACTGACTTTTCTGTCCAACAGATGGAGTTTTACAATCACCAATGCTCAGATTCTCACATTATACTGTTCATTATAAATTAAATTAGTTCTAGCCACATATTAGTGCTTCTTAATATTGATAATTCCAGATGGATATATGCATATATTAATTAATTATTGGCCTTTTTCATCTTTATGAGTATTAAGGTTGTTAAGACACACCAAGTCAGCAGTATTGTTTCTATCTTTAGTTGTATTGCTAAGATATTCAAGAAACATGACTTTTTGAATTTTTGCTTTCAAGTACTCTAATATTACCTACACCTTGCTTACAGACAGTTTTGCTGCAAAAATGCCAGAACAATTCATTCTGTCTAATACTGATAAGCTTTACATTCTTGTGTTATGTTGACTGTTGTTCATCTGATGAAGATGACCTTTTATTCTTTTCTGCACTCTCTGCATCTTTGGAAGAAATAATAAAACACATGTCAATGATTGCCCACCTTTTAATTACATAAAGACATTTTGTTAACTTCTGCATTGTGATCCCATTTTTTTTTATAAGCTGACATCTCTTATTGGCTTAACACTGTGGATTTTGCAGAGTTTTCATTTGCTTTGCAACATAATAATCCTCTTATTGCAACTGAAAAACTCTGAAAAGCAAATGCATGTGCAACAGCCAGGAGAGAAACTATGGACTGAGCTGGGATAAAGAGCTGTGGACTGATGGCCATTCCTGGCCTTACAAGAAACAAGATCCATTCCTTTGGGGTTTAGTTCCAAATTCTCATGTTTAAGTCATGCTCGTTTATTCTATCCTTACCTTCTGCCCTGATGAATCTTGCATTGCATGCAGTGTGGCCAGGAGCACACATGGAGTGGCTGCACTTTAGTCTGTCTCTACAGATGGAAAAAGAAATTGAAGCTTGATCAGAGTCACATGCTGGACATCTGTGCAAACTTGTGTGCTATTACATATAAAATAGGTGTGGTGGTAACATCACCTGTAACCACCCTGGCTGCTGATTTGAAAAGGTTGGGACCTGAGCATTCTTCCCAAGATGAGGTGTGAAGGCCTGATCACCAGGGTGGACTCCATGTTCCAGATGCCAGAGGTAGGGAGGAAACTTCCTCAAGTCCTAAGTCAGATACTTGGGCTCTAGGTGAGGACTTTAAGAATGTTCCTGCTGGTTCCCCAACAGGCCTTAATGTATGTCTATCTCTCTTCATGCTCACTGAATAATTCTACAACCTGGATTCTTTCTGAGGAGGAGAGCTATAAAATTAAAATTTTGGGTTTGCATGCAGTTAAATCTCTCATTTAGTCTGTATTTATTTTTAAAAAACTTGCTGAGCATTTCAGTCATTATATAACCTTAACATTTACCCTGGGAATTTCCTGGGAGAGTTAGCTTCTGCTACATTTTGTACAAATACTTTAAACCAGTATAAAGAAAAGGACACACACTGAAATGGGCTTGATGGAACGCATTACTTGGGCGAGAGAGTCTCCAGAATTTCCTGATGTTCTCTGTTGGATTACTCCTAAAAATTTATTCAACAAGCTATCACAAACTGGTAAAAAAGCTGAAGAAAACAATTAATTTACTGGCTTCACCCCTTACTGGCCACATCTTTCCCTTTTGCAACCAGGGCTGAGACACTGCAGCTTTAGCAGGTTTTGTCTTTGTGGGAGGTTGTTCTCTTAGGTATGTTGAACTGGACGGAAGCCAAAGGTAAAAATGTCTGTAAATTATCACATGTTCCAGAGCAGTAATAATCTCAGAGTATCTCTGACATTCAGACATAGAAAAATAGTACTTAAATAGAAATGTCTATCTCATAGCAAAGAGGCCAAGAAAATACTGTAAATGCAGCAGGTGTAAGGAAATGAGTAAGTACATACCGTGCTGTATGCACATTCAAATGCTATGGTCAGGCATGTTCTTCAAAGTGGTAAAAAGGATATAGAATTAGATTTTCTTCACTAAATTATAACTGTATTTATTAATATTTACAAAATCTCTCAAAAATAAATGTCAGGGGTGCTGAGTTCATCATTACTCAGTGAAACAGTATGTTGATAACTGAGGGACATCCAGCATTCTGAAATGCTGATCCATAATATTTTGCTTGTTGGGTAAATATGGTGTATTACATTGTGAATAAATACACAGTCAGGACTAGTGTGAATACAAGTTTTCTCCAGTAGTTTCCGATAGTCACTTTTCTACCATTGTGAAATATGGTTGAAGCCTGACCAAAGTGGGCAGCTGGCACATAGGGCTGGGCAAGAGTTTATGTTCACAGTGCACAGTGCAGGTACATCCTGTAAATCCCCCAAGCACTGGTACATCTTCATCTTTTACCTGTGTAACCATACAATAACATTGAACAGCTGCACAAGATCAATGGATGTTCTTCCTAACAGCATTATCAGCCACCTTAAAACAGATGTTCCAGAGAACACACACCACATTACATGATTCACCTCAGATTTCCATTTCTCCGGACACAATTCTGGAGGTGAAGTGAAATCACTTTGTGCTAAATATCAGATCATGACCTCGGGTTGCCATTCTCAGCCCAGAGCACTGAGTGCCAGGTGCAGGTAGAAGGACTGTGGTCTCCAGGGAGGGAAGTGACCTTCCTTTAGGGAATCTGCCTATCTCTATTTCAGCATCAATGAGGAAAATAGTGTCTTCTCTTATCCTTTGAACACTCAGGGCTAGAGCAAATTTTACACGTATTATTTAAACTGCTTTGTTTATACTGCAAGGACTGGCAACACTCTGGAGGTCCCCCAGGACAGGTTTGGCACTTCTGTGGCATCACTGGGGAAGGGCCTAATGTCCCCAAGGGTCTGACATGGGGTCCTGAGCCAGGGCAGGGGTGGGGAAAGACAGGCAGGGACCATACCAAAAGAGGAGTAACCATCAGGTTGAGAGATGTGATTCTTCCCCTCTTCTTCACTCTGGTGACACCTCACCTGCAGTGCTGCATCTGCTCTGTGGCCCCAGCACGAGAGGGATGTGTACCTGTGTGCAGGATGTGAAAAGTCCAGAGCAGGACCCTAAAGATGCTCAGAGAGCTGGAGCATGTGCCTGTGAAGACAAGCTGAGACAGCTGGGGTTGTTGAACCTGAAGAAGAGAAGGATCCAGGGAGACCTTAGAGCTGCCTTCCAGTACCTAAAGGGGGCTTACAAAAAGCCTTTTACATGGGCAGACAGTGACAGAACAAGAGAGGGCGGTTTTAAAATGAAAGAGTGTAACGAGGCACCAGAGCAGGTGACCACAGAAACTGTGGATGTCCCAAGTGTTCAAGGCTAGTTTGGATGGGGATTTGAGGAACCTGGGCTAGTGGAAGGTGTCCTTGCCCATGGCGAGGAGCTGGACCCAGATGATGTTTAATGTTCCTTCCACCTGAAACAATTCAATGATGATGATGATGATTAAGTATGGCCCTCACTAGAGGCCTCAGATTTTTAGGTGATGCATCCAGAGTCACCAGATCTCCCTGAAAAACCTTTGTGCCAAACCCCACAACACAATTTTAACATGCAAAGGAAGATATTCTACCCACAGGGAATATCTTGTCTGGGAGAGACTTTGGCTGCAGCTATGCCAACTCATTTAATAATTGATACATCATGAGAGTATGCAGTCTTTTTGCTGTTTAAAGTCCAGACAATGTGGAGATTTAAGCCAACATGCAATTCAATAAGCAGCCATGGGAAGTAACTCCAAAAAGGGCTAGTGTTCTGGAAGTAAAACACACTGCTTCAGTATCTGAGATGGATGGTGATGAGAGCGGTAATTTCTAGTATCAAAAAGATTAGGAGATTGAAACAGTGAAATCACAAGAGTAGAGAGATCAGGAGACAGATTAAAGAGAAACCAGTTTTTCTTTTTCTAAAGAGAAAACCTAGACTTTTGTCAGGGCACAAACATGAGAGAAGTAAAAGAGAGGGAAAATTTAGATTATTCCTAAGATGTGATTCATGTTATCGAACGGAGCCCTGGAGAAAGGATATTTTCACTCTGCAGGAAACCTTGAGTCTAAGAAATTTTTGTGCTGCCCAGACTGTGATGGAGACTTCCCCTCTATATATTCTAAGGTCACTGTCTTAAAACTGCATCTACAGTAATGTAGTACCACACTAATGTCCATGAGCTGCCTACAAAACAATGGGAACAAAAACTAATCTCAGAGGTATGCTAAGAAAGATTGAAAGAATAGCTGGGAGGTGGAAGAGGAGACCCATGTGAACAGCCTGGAAAACGTGGGAAGACAGAACATCAAGAAACAAAAAAAAAAATCCAGAATTTAAAAGTCAACAAGTATGAAAGGAAGAGAATATAAAGCACTTGAAGTCCAGCCAGGAAAATGGGTGTTCAGACTCTTTGCACTATTTCTGCTGCAGTTGTTCTGTGAATGAATACCAGGGTTTGGCAAAACCAAGCATGTTTACAGAATTTATACAGATATATATATTTCAAAGAATACAACTAGACAGTTCACTCCTGCTCTCCTTTATTCTCTTCCCAAGTTAGGCCCCATGATGTCCACAGAAATCAGTGGAAGTATCTCGATTATCAGAGATGTAGACAAGACTGGGACCTTGCCCAGGAACATTTATTTCAAAATAGCTGATTGACATCAGATATGAAAGCCCCCTGAATAAGTAATGGATTCTTTCACATGCCCGCTTGGTCTGTGTGTGTTCTGCCTGCTGCTTGCACAGCAGATGCTGTAAGAGCTGCTGGAGGGAAGACAGAGACAGCAGACATGTAGGTTAAACGTAAGCAGTGATGCTAACAGGGTTTGGGCAGCACCTATTCAGTGAGCCCATTAGCTCGGAAAGGCACTCTGCTGTGAAACAAGCTTATGTATGACCAAATTTTTTCTCACTGAACACAGAGATATTTTAGAATTTTTTACATTGTTCCCATGGAAACTTTCCCTATGTCACTCACATTTTTCTTGCTGCAGGTCACATCCAATTTCATCTTCAGTTATTATTACTGTTATTATTAATGTAGATGGTGGTTGCTTTATGACTGCCTTGCAGAGCTTTAGCTTGCCTTACTCCTAAGGCCACCCTTTAAGATAAAGATATAATTGCCCTAATTGTTAGGATTTAGTCTGTCATTCACTTCCTGTATACACTATGGCAAGGAAAAGATCCTGATGGGCTTTGTTTGCCAAGCACGTTATTTCAAGAAGAATGGTCAAAAATAGCATCTGATGTGGTTTGCATAGGATACTCTCATTCCAATGTCCGTAATGTTCTGATCCCCTATACAACCTGTGAAAGGTTGTTAATTGTACCTCAGCTGTAGCTGGGTCTATTTTAGGGTAAAGTCCACAAGTCAGTTTGCTGCTTAGTGTTGTAAAAACCTGTATTTGGGGAAAAAATGGCCACTTGTGCTTTTCTTCATTTTGACTAGCAACATTCTAGCTGTAACATTTTCAGGCAGATGCTGAAGTTCTCAGATTATGGGGTTTTTTTTTATTTATTCCTTCCAGAAAATTTTTGCTTGTTGGACACAGGTCACTATAGCCCAAGATAAAGCAATTTTGGATCTTGAATGAGTAAAGAAACACATCAAAATTATTTGTGTGTGTGTGTATGTATGCACGTATGCTTTTAAATAGATGCAGTTTGGCAATTCCTTGGCTAGAAAACTGTTTTTTAGCAAAATAGCCCTCAGAGAGGAAAATTATATGAATACATTGATGAAAATCAGTTTAGATCTGGCCAAGTTACAGCTTGCTGAAAATAACTTTGTGCAGAACCAATCTTTTTCTTTATAATGAGTGCTTAAAATTGAAAAATACTGCATAAGTGCACAGCTAATACAATCACCTACTTTCTCCAGTAGCAGCTGTTTCTCAAACAACTCAATGTAACACACAGCTTTTTGCTGCAGGTCTTTCCAGTTCTTTCTAACAAACAGCATTCTGTGCTTTCATATACCAAATACATAAAAAGATACAAGAAAATGCTATACATTTATAATTAAGATACAGAAACAATGTGTCAATGTGTATCTGTGCAATCCTAATGGATCAGACAGAGATTTGGTCAGGACTGATGCCCTGTTTCCTCCTGTTTCTACAGAAGGGTTTACCCTGCTCCTTTGTAACTTTAAGAGGATGAAAAACTCTACCTATTGACAATGCGCTATTGTTAATCGTCTGCTACAATTCCTTATCACCCACAACAGAGCATGAGACGGGCAAGGAGTAAGAAGTTAGGCAGCAACTCCCACAAAGCTGCTTTCCCTGTGGTGAGCTGGAAAGGGGAAAATTAAATAGTAAATTGTCTTCTTGTTCTTTCACTATCTTGCAGCAAGAGTAGTCCTGACACATCTCCCTTTTACATGTGCTTTTAAGATATTTTTTATCATGTATCCTTGTCTTCCTGCTAAAATATGCAGTGCCAGTATTTTCAGCCTCTCTTCAGTGCAGAGACATTGCTTCACTTTTGTCATTTTTCTCATTCTTATTTAGGGTACACGCTCTCTGAGTTAGATTGATCTGCATCATACAGCATATGCATGTGAAACTGCAACACTCATTTGGCTAATAGCAGCTTTCTCTTCTTATTTGAATCTTTTTCCTCCTGCATCTTAACATAGCATTTTTTAAGTGCCTAGATGCTTCTGAGCGTCATGCAACTCTTGCTGCTATTTGCTCTTTTCACTGGAGGAGTTGGGCTCTTTTTCTGGGCTGATAGGGAACAGGAGGCAAGTCTGTGACTGAGAGCACTTTTCAACATCCAGCCAGAGAAAAGAGCATCTGTATTGACAATGCCCCCTTAATTCTCAGTGGCTTTATTGACAGATGTATTTTTCCTAGCATTCACTGTATGTATTTTTGTACCAATACAGAAGTCATCATTGTGGAAGAAAAAACATTTTTGAAAGAACTCTACTTTTTGGAATTTATGCTTTATTGAAATTAAAAAAATAATTAGATCAGCATGAGAAACATCTTCTCCCAGCACTTAATGTAACTCCTCCTATGAAATAATGTCAGCATCTTCAATCAACTAGCTGATTTAGTGAAAGAGCATTTTCATTATCCTATACTCTTTTTGAAATGGTAATCAATTAAAAAATAATTTTTTAAAAATGTAGTTCTGACAGAAAGCAGACAATGACGTGTAACTGACTCTACATTTTAATCTCCTAAAGCAATGACCAGAAAATACACAACTTTCTTAGATTTCTTTCGGACTGTAGTAAAAGTAAGAATACAACTTTTAAATATTTTTGTATCTCCTGGTTTAGACAAACACCCAAACAGTATCTCTGATTTCCTCAGGATATAGTGTCCACAAAACATCAAACCATGTCCTACATTAGGATGCACAACTCATCATGCAAGATACAACAAAGATATATAATTACAAACTGTTCTATTTCATAAACATACTGCCACCGTTGTACTACCTTTATTGGGACATAGGACAAGCTCAGACACAGATCAAACAAGTTAATTATAGTGTTATTCCAATTGCCACAGAACCCACAGTGTTATAAGAGGGATTTATTTAAGCAAATGTTTACTCTAAACAAAAGCCCAGGGGACACATATCTACACTCTCTTGGAGGTCTCTCTGTGGAGTGATTCAACCTACAGAGATGAGTCCAGGAAAGGAAAAGGTATTCAGAAATAAACTGGGAGGCTTTTAAGAACAATTTCACTTGATGAATACAAAAAGGTCCCTGAGCCGTTTAACTTCCATTAACTCTAATTAATCAGAATGAATTTTTCCTCATTCTCTAACACATTTAAAAGTTAGGTTTTCTTTTTGAATGTATTTTAAAAGCCAATCTATTTATCTCCAATGCCCAGAATCTACCAGCTCTCTGTATTCACTCCAGATCTACGATGGCTCAACCCATTGACACATCCTATACATTGGGTTTAGATTGTAACATCTTCTGCTAAATTTCACAAAAACAATTTGCACAGACTCACATCGCCCAGGGCCCTTATCATCTATGCATGACCATCTAAGCTAATTTTAACTTGCAGAGTTTCTTGAATACTCTGCAAACCCTTAGTTGCCATGGAAACCCCTGCACCTCGGTGTGCACATGTAAAACTTCACTAGGAAATCCACACGGAAATAGTGCCTGTTTTTAGGTTAAATGTTAGTTAGAGATTATGTATATTACAGAGCACTAAATCACTAGTATCTATGCATTTCAGAAAATGATGTGGTTTCACCCACAACAGAATGTGTGAAATGGTACTGGGTAAATGTCCTGCAAAGTACAAAGAAAATCATGTTTTGCTATTGTCAGCCTGGAGAACAGAATAAAAACTTTCTAAAATTTCCACTAAAAATCACCACTTCTTGTAAAATAGTCACCTTGTCCGCCATGCTAAAGGTAACCATTAAACAGAACAATTAAACAGAATAAACACTTGTCCTTGTAAGAAATGACTCCTCCCAGGCAAAAAGGCAGCTGGAATTTTGAAATGATGTCTTAATAATGAATGCTTCAAGAAACTTTTAATACTCATCTGAACAAAAAATACAGCAGAAATAGAACCACATCAAAGCATTAGTCAGTGGCCATAAATATGTGCTATTTTTGGTGGCTTTTTTAGCAAGGGCAGACTAGAGATAAGCAACAGAGACATACCAGAGAAAAAGGTGAGAGAGAAGAAATGTGAGCCAACAAATACAGGTAGGAATCTTCCAGATGTAGATTGTCATGGGGCACCATTTTAGTGCATGTTTATTCTTTCTGTATTGGTTGTATGAAATCATCAGATCTGTGTTTTTCTTCCTTCCCTTTGTATTGAAATATATATATATATAAAAATATATTCTAGAATATTATAAGCAGAAAAAAAAATAGTTAACCAATATAAAGGTCACAAAGAGTAACCTTTATGTTTCCACTGCACTGTTATAGCTAATGTTGACTAAACTGTTTTACCTTTTACCACCCCTCTGGTCTTGGCCATTATTGCAGTAAGTTAAATCTGGGTTAGAAATGATGCATGTCTGACTTCTGTCCCTGGTATTTTCTGACTGTTTCAGAGGGTTCATTTAACCCCTCTCTCTTTTATTTCTACATTTATACATGGGAGCTCACATTTTCTATTTCCAATGGCTACTTTCGGTTTAAAGTAATTGTATAGCACTGCAAGCAGATAAAACAATGTCTATATTAAGCAATATTGCAATGCTTAATATTATTAATATTATTGCTAAATCAAAACATTACGAAGTTTTTTCTTTGTTTTTTTTTGGTTCTGTTCCCAGCTGACTTTGCAAGCTATTGTATGAATTTTAATCAGAATTGTTGTAAATCTTTTTTGTACTAAATAAATAAATATCTGTGGTACAGAGCTCACTAGAGTCCATTAAGAAATAACACAAGAGATAATCCTCTATCAATTTCAGAAGATTATCTCTTCCTGATAAGATATTTCTTTATTGATTTCTTGCTTATTAACTCCCCAGGGTCTTTCCATAAGGGAGGCTTACTAACTTTTTAACTAATGGCATTACAACATCACTTCCACCTTCTCTTTCAACAATAAAATGTAACAAAACAAATCATCTGCAAAGGAACATCTGCTGCAGAATATGAAACCGCTGTGTTCACCTTTATGTTAATGGCCAAAGGTCATGAAAAAAGGAAAACTAAAGTCCTTAGCAATGTTAACATATATCCCATGTGATTTGAAAATGAGCTCACTGTTCTGAAAGCATTTGGTATCCTGCATATGGGATGTGTTTATACAACTGTTTTTCAGTCCATTGGCTGATGATGACACCAAACACAATAAAAACAGAACACACATCAATATCTCTTTCTTATATTTAAAACCTTAGTTCCATTCTCTACCCCAAACAGAGAGGTAAGAGCATTGTGAGATGCTAAACATAGTACATATTCTTTTAGAAGTTAGACCTGATTAAAAGTCCTCATTCAGGTCACTTGCCCTCTTCACCATAATGTTACAAATTGAATCATCCAGCTGAAAACCACAATGCAGAATAAATGTATAAACTTTATAAAGTTCTTTCTTTGGGGGTTTTGTTTGTTTGTTTGTGGGGTGGGGTTTTTGTTTGGTTTGTTCTGTTTTGATGTCTTTGCTAAAGGAGGGAATAGAGAGAAGGAAAATGTCAATGAAAATCATGTTCGTGCTGCATTAACTGTAGCTGCTGTGTTGGATAATTTTTGCTGAACTGGGACCAAAGTTCAGCAAAAATTCCATTTGAAGGACATAATCTTTATCTCCTTATCTTTTGACAAGCAGCTATGCTGCTGCCAATACCAATTTGAATGTTAGCATACAGTTTTGCACTTACTGTCTTTAGCTGTATGTTCAGGTTCAGGTATTTTCTCACTGTCTGGGTAGATGCTCTTGAACCCTCAAATATCTGACCAATCCTCTCATTCAGAAACAGTTATGTGCCAAATAGTATTTAATAACTGCAGCTACAGGATGCCATCACAGGGCATCTAAACAACCCCAGCGCTTGTGCCACTCATCCCAAGCCAAGGTGAGAAAGTCGGGCTGACCGCTCCAGGGCAGGCTGGGGGTGAAGGAGGGTAAGGCTGCACACTCAGACCCTGCCAGAGGAGGGGAGCAGCTTCTCACACACACCAAATGCAGCAACTTCCACACAACTCTACACCAGCAAACTTCCTCTTGCCACTTTTGCCCCACGAGCTCTTGCATGTGCTTTGCATCCCAGGGATTACAAGGTGTTTCAAGACCCTACACCCAGTCTAGATCGCAGACATTTTTCTCTAACCCCCCCCTGCTAAGTCATTAATCACTCTGACATCCTCATCCTCTCTCATTCCTCCTTTTTCCTTTCCTTTTATCCTTCTTCATGCAAAAATAAAGCTGTTTCTCATTTTCATATTAAATCTTCTACCCTTAGTTCAAACCTCTACAGTATGTTAAAATTTCTGTGCCCCAAAAAGGACCCAAAAAGATCCCAAGTGTCAGCAATACATATTTTATTCACAACCAGATACTTCTGTTCATATGTTGCAAATGGTTTTCTCGTCTTCTCTCGCTCATGCCTGTTTGAGACTTCAGGTCCCAGAGGCAGGAATTGCTCATGGGTATCCAAAGCCTAACTGAGAGGATCAGCACTACTCTAAAACTGCAACAAAAGGATATTTGTAACAGCAATACCTAAAGATTGTAATTGACTACATTTGTTGGTGATTTGCAAACAGCACTGAGAAAAAAACCCCAAGGCAAGAGTGGCAAAGTTCAAAACTTACAAGTTACTGAATGATACCCTGACGCATTACAATATACAAGGAAAAAAAATTAATTCAATTCAAAGTACAAATATGGCATAGATTTTAGTGCTGGGCTACTCAGGTAAAACACATAGTGATCTTTCTCCTTAAAAAGTTTGGTAATCTTGTAATCAAACCTACCTCAAGCAAGATTGAGCCTACCAAAAATCTGTCTCTAAGGTGCAAAACCACTCCTATCAAGTATAGTAAGGCTGACAAAGTTCAACTGTGAGTTCTCACAGTGAACAGACTCTATGCACTGAGATGTGAGACAGTGGATTAGAAGCATGAAGCAAACATTCTGATTGTTACCGTGTGTACAATGCTTGCCAAAAGACCAGGGCAGCTCCTCTGTAGCAGCTCATAACTCCAATCGCCTGTGTATATGTTAAGCAGAGAAGACAAACGATGAGATGGTAAGAGTAGCTAATTGCTTCTACAGAAGTGATTTCAAACATTCACTGCTGTTTCACATACATCAAAAGCAAGTAAATGGCATACAGAAGATCAGTGAATTACATCCTAGGTAACTATGTGGGCTTAAATTACCTTTAAACACAGGCATTTGTTTATGTGGTATTGTCTTATACTGCAAACTGCATTCTCAGCAGCTCTGATGTGTGACACAGCCTCATGTGATCATAGATGCTTAAAGAGGGGCATCTCCTAATCCCCATTTTAACTTTACATTTTTTTCTCTACCTCTTCTACAGAGTCTCACCACACAGCCTCACTGCCTTGTCCTCATGATTGTCCCTTTCCTTCTGTCATGGATTTTGGTCTTTCTGCAACTCACTATTGGACTTGACCTGCAAGTGCCACAGGAACAACTGAGTCTAGGCAGGAGCAGGCAATCCTACGGAGCAGGCACACCCAGCTCTGGGCTGGAGGAGTGTGCCACATGGGCTTGGGCTTCTATTGCAAAAAAGGCAGTGTCCACAGATGAGAGATATTAGACCATGTGTGAGTAAATACAAAGAGCAGCCTCCTACATGACAGACACTGGGAATGGCATTCAATATTTTTGATTTTCACTGTTTCCATTTTAATTTATGCTGACTGTTAACTATAAAGCCTTCCAGACACTTTTTCCACATTTTCTTCAAACCATCTCGGTTCAGCTGTCCTCAGCATGTGTTACTTCCTTGTCACCTTCCTCTCCTCTGGCCTATTTCCTCATCTTTTTTGCCTATATTTATCTTTCTGTCCATTAAATCTCTTTTTAAAAAGTTAGCCTCAGGAACTGAAACATCCTTCCATTTACTTCATGGAGAAGGAACTAAAAATTGTGGAAATAGCAGGTTATTTTCACAGTGTTCTTCTGCTTATAGAATTTATTCTTTCCTCAAATGGCTTCTATCTGTCTTGACTATCTTGTTTGTAAAAATTTAAGAAAATAGGAGCTTTTCCTAAGGTGGTTTTCCTGGTCATGGCATTTGGTGATAAAAGGCCATCCAGACTGGACTATAACGCACTGCAATATGCTCTTCCTATTGTTGCTTTACAACAATGTAATCCTTAGAATATAAGGATTATATTAGATATAACTAAATGCAACCTTCTATCATAGACACTACTCCAGCTAAAAGGTGATGAAGGTGTGAATAAAGTCCAGCTCATTGCTTACCAGCATGGGATAGAAACTTTTAGTCACCTGATAACCATAGAATGTATTACTGATAAATACATGGTATGTCATAATTGTTTAATGTGTGTTGCTGCCTTTTGTAACATCTGATCAAGTAATTTAGAGGATGCAAGTAGATGTTGAAAAGGAGAAAGAAAATGTGGATATTGATACTGAACACCTGTACATTTTGTGTCAATTGGTGAAGGTAGAGTTTCCAACAGCTTTCATTATCAGTGATCCTCCAAGCTTCTTTGTTGCTTTCCTTCTTATTTCAGCTTCTGTGAAGCTCAGAAAGAATTATCCATCAATAGAAATAAATTAAATAAAACAATAAGAATGGGTAAGATCTTTCCTTATGTGAACATATGATCATTGGATGCTTTAGTGAAAGGGCATCTAACATAAGAACTCTGAATCTGTCCTCTTCCTTCAGGGCTGAGCTCAGTGTTGCAAAACAGCCACTTTTTCTCTTATGTCTCCAGCACTGCCTCACATGTAATGACAGCCACACTCCTGGTGGGTTTCAAATTGCTTGTTGGGTGCAGATTTACAAGACAAAGAGCAAGAAAAATAAGCACAGTTACCACAGTGTGCAGAATATTCAGCACAGTTTATAAATGGGTATTTTCAGGGAAACCACGGAGCAAAAGCCAGCTGCTGCAGGGTGCAGATGGCAAAGCCCAGGCCAGAGTTCAGGTTGCCTTTGTGGCAGCTGTCACACAATACTCTGCAGCTGCTTCCTACTCCAGCTTCTCAGATTATCACTGAATGCATAGCCCAGCTGATAAATATCTTTATTTTTAGGGAGGAAAACACATTATTTGTTTACAAGATAAAACATGCCTGGGAAGTTTGTATTCAATAAACTGTGAAGTCTGTTTTGTCCTACCCTGGTTTTGTGGTTAGAAACTAAGTTTTGGTAGCTAAAGAAGAAGTGTTACAAAACAGTGTTATTAAGCAACCATGAATTCAGAGGAGTCTACAGAGACAGACCAATTCCTGTTTAGTGTTATATAAGTACATACAGTGAAAGAATACCATTAGGTGAGGTTTTCATGCTGTTGCATATGTTGTAAGTTCAGCCCATGGGAAAAATGGGTCGCTACTTCTACCGCGTCAAGGAAACACGGCAAATAAGTGATGCATACAGTGCTCACTGGTGGCCTTATGAAATAATTTCATGCTCAGATCTGGTATAGAGCCAGAAATCCTAGCCTGTACTAATTGCTTGGCTAATACAGCACACGGCCTTAACACTCTGACCTGGGATATGTTGCTGTTCCCATTCAGTACAGGATCAGCATGTTTCGCTCCCATCTCTTCTTTTGTGCAAGCAGCTTGTGGCAAGGTCATTTTAGGGATAAGGGAGGTAGGGGGTGCACCTCAAGCTGCTAGTTCTTAGGTTGTTGGGAATGAGGACCTCATTTGGGAATGCCATTGCTCTCTTCTAGCTCTCATAGCTTAGTTTCCTCAGGAAAAGAGTTTTTCCATGAGTAAATAAAGAATGGGTGAGATGATGAAAGATGTGGTGAATAATGAGATCTCATTCTGACATGGAGGTGACCCATGAGGATCAGGAGATGAGGCTGGAGTTTACAAGGCTGGAAATATTCCCAAGTTCCCCAGGATACACAGAACTCTGACCTGTTCTTAGTTTCAACTTATCCCAGGGCTGGGACCATTCTGTTTTCAGTGCTGTAACAGTCCTTTTGATAAAATCCTGGCTTTACAGAAACCTGCTAGCTCCTCCAATCCTCAGCAGGACTTTTAGCCTTTATCATTTTTCCCTCTAAATACATATACATATGTACAAAAGTAAGAAATCAGAGATATTGCTCTTCTATGTCCATCAAGTCTTTGAACACATTCAATAGTTTTCTTTCCCTCTACTGAAACCAAGAACTGAGGTCAAGTGCTCATTTTTATTTAAGCTGGATACTGTGAATTTCAAAGAAGAATCAAAATGCATTATTTTTTCATAATAAATTGGTATTAAATTTTTGAAAAATACATTTGACAATCAAAACTTTTTATTCAGAGTTATATACAGTTAGTAGTTTCTGAATGTCAGTATTTGTATCCTAGTTGGGGAGGAGAATCATCACAGAAGCAAATAGAAAATATAATATGAATAGTGACAAGTGTGCTAGCAATCTTTCGCGGTGAGTAGATGTATAAATATCTTTGGAGAAGGATGTCACCACTGTATGTTGTATATATTCATTATAAATGTCTATTACCAGATTCTTGAGTATCCATCTGAGTTTCACCCCCACTTTTTCCCTACCTTTCCCAGTATTCTTTGTACTTTACCTGAATGGGAAGGTAAATACATTACTGTTTTCACAGGTGACAACAGTGAAATATACTTGTTATTTCTCATCTTTATTCCCAGAGACTGCCCCTTTAATTAACCCGATGAAGTCACACTTAGTATCAGTTCAGAAATTCTAAAAAGATTTTTAACTTTATTTTTCTAAGTATAAACCCAAGTCTATTGTGAAAAGTATATTATGGACCTCTGAAACGATTTTTTTCCTATTTTAAAATAAAGTTAATTTTAAAATCTTAAATAATAAATTATTAAGAAATATGTCATAAAAATCGTTAAGAAATATGTCATATTTTAATAGTCCTGATTATAACTTCTGATTTCCTTGGGCTTATTTTAAATCTTATAAAACACTGAATTTTTTTCAAAGACAAACCTTTCACTTACATAGTAAGGAAGTAATGTATCAATATTATAAAATACATATGCTGTATCCTTCTGAAGGCAATACGTCTTTACAGTGTTAATTTTGCTATACATACACTTTAATGCCAGAAAATATCAACACAATAATAGCTGCAAGTGTGCAATAAAATTCAGAGTGTAGAATATGTCTGTGTATTACTAAAATAGTTAACAGAAAGTCTAACACATCCATCCATTATAAGATATTAAACAATATGATGCAGACCCCACTTACTCTGAAGGCTGTTGGAAGACTGCATTGAATGCCTCTGCTGTCTCAAATAGAGCTTGATGTCTGTTCAATCCAGTTTGCTTTTCAGGCATTTTTAGAGATACTTAAAATCTCTGCACATATGTAATGCTTTCTGGCTCAAAATGAAACCATTACCTCACTGAGTTTTCAAAACTGCTGAAGTCTTAGGCATTTGTGCAGCCTGCAGTACTTTGAGGAAAAGTCATACTAGGTGTGAACAGCTCAACAGGTTTTTTGTGAACACTGAGATACACAAAATGTACACATCTCTAATACTCAAAACATGGAAGTACATGGAAGACAGGAGAGTCCATATGCTACTTCCTCTTCGTTTATATGGCATAGAATTTTACTTAGGATTTTTTCTTAGTAGCACTGCACTCAACTTAAAAAGTCTTTAAATCAGTGGGATGAGATAGCACAGCCTTACCCTGTGTGGTAACCACACACACACACACAGACAACTCTGGGCCTCCTATTCTCTTAGTTTATTGGAGGCATAAAGGAGCTGAACTTGGAAATTTGCAATGTAGAAAGAAGATCTTCAGAGTATGTCAGAAATCCTGATTTTTATGTTCTTCTGAAAACCATAGAATGTGACGTAATGTTATTGCTGTAATGTTGTAGTCTTTCTGTATTGCCATAACCATAGTTCTGCTATAAAAACCTATTTTTTCCGTTAAGTATGATATTATTTTTTAAAAAACATAACTGAGGGAGTTTTAAATCCAAATCTCCTTTTTTCACAGTGTAATAGTCATACATACAGGATTTATCCTAACAATTTCCAATCTGTCTACTCATGCTGGATCCTCTTTTAACCTTGCAGTTCAGTTACACTCTAAAGCTTCCTTTACCTTATATATTATCCCACCTATATTATATCATTATTATACGTGCACAGCTCATGGCACTGATATTTTCCTCCTTTCCTTTAAGGTGGGATATCACATGATACTGTTGTTATACCATGGAGCTATTATTATACTATAGAGCTCTATTATACCATAGAGATGTTATACCATCCATTGGAGCTGCGCTCCACTTATCTTTGGTAGAACATTTCTCCCCAATTTTAGAATTAAGATTTGGTTGGCACTCCAGATCTTATACAGTATCTTTCAGAAATGTTTAAGAAATTATATGGCTGATCAAGGAAAATGCACACCAAGCACTGCCATCCACACTAATTTTTGACAAACACAACCTTTTATCTGTCAGCTCATAGCAAGTCCTGAGAACTCACTACAAAGAAGGAGCCTCTGTTTACTGGGGACTTGGGCTTTAGAGTCTGTTCAGAGCATGAAGGGACAGATTTGTTTTCATACTGAGATGGACGTTTACACAAATCACAAGGTAAACAGGGAAAAACTGAAAAATGGCTGGTTTATTGGAAGAGACTTGGAGTCATTTCCCACGGTTACCAAACTTGTTCTCCATGATGTTGGCATTTATAATCTTGATGCTGGCACTCATATCAGGCTGTTAAGGGGTTTGAAAGATCTGTTGTCATGTTTGCTCATGTTCCATAATATGCTTTGGATAGATGATTCCCACAGGTTTAATCCATTTTTCTTACTCAGAGAAAGGGTGGGATTATGTGCTTGAGCCAAAAAGGATACTCAGCACAAAGATGTTGGAAAACAAGTGATTATTGAGCTGATGATCCTGTTACTGCTGTAATGAACTTGGCATTGCTCCTTTTACCTAAGCCAAGAAGCTGAGATCGTTTTCTGTAAATTGAGATGAGAAAATTCACAGCATACACTTATGTTCCAAAAGAAAAGACTTTTCCCCTAAGTTTGCTTTTTAAGTGTCTCATTTCTAAGTTTGTCCATAATAATGAGAGATTGGTTAATTTGAGAGATAAATTCTGAGACAGTGGCTCTGGGAGCTAGATTTCTAGAAATTGTTGACCAAAGTATTATAGAATTTGTAGCTGAAATATTTAGCATGCTTTATGCAGTGGTAAACTATCATTTTATTTGGCAGTGTATTGAAATAAAACTGCTACACAGAGAAACCTGTCTTCTCATTTAAATAATTATTGACTTTTTTTTGTGAACCTGACGGCAACAACTGCACACAGTCAGTAACACAAGGCTATCTTTCTGCATAAAATGGCTGCATTTTAATCAAGAAATTAAAAGAGCTCAGAGGAGAGTGACAAAAGTAATTAGACTCAAGAAAATACTTCCATATTGAAAAGAATTGAAAAGTGTAAGTTCTAAAGGACATGAATAAGAAGAGACATGAAGAAGCTGACTGTTAAAGAAAGGATATTTGCCAACAGCAAGCTGTGGGGATTCTCCCACCTTCCTCCCTCTTGAGAATCCTTGTAGGAGCGCAGAAAGTGCAAAAAAAGTTCAGTCACTTGCCTAACTCTGCTGTGTCAGTCCAAAATTTGCCTACATCCCTTTTACATAAAATGTATACACTTTATCTGCTGCACCTTTTATCCCACAAAATCTGGAAGCACCTTCTTATCCCATTCATAAACATTTTCCATATTTTAGAAGTTCATCATTATAGTTAGTCAGAGAGAACCAATGAGACCCCTCAGAAGTGTTTGGCAGAGCCCACAGTCTACATCTAACCTGCCCAACAAGTGACCACAGCCTTGTAAAAGCTGCTCTCCCCTCTTTCTCCTTCAGCTGCACTTGAAGGTGATGCCATTGAGAAAACAGAAGCAGAAAAAGGGTGAAGTGAGTCCCAACTTACCCAGTTTGAAAAGATCCCAACAGCCCTTCTTCCTGATACCTTGGCATGGCCACTGCTCCCTCTGCCAGGAAAAAATCCCCATCGTTAATCTCCAAGAGCTGCAGAGTAGTGGCACATGGCTAGAAGATATGTGAGTAGGCATATTGACCTTCCTTCTTACAAGGATTTCACAGTGGGTATGGCAAGGGATGGCTGACAATGGATGTACCCGAGCTAAGGCTTTCTGCATCACTTGTGTCAAGTAGATTGCTTTCCTTAAGAGACAATATGGACATAACCATTGTCTATTTTTTACTGTTAATGTGATACTTGCATGCAGTCAGTTGTTATTTTCTGAACCCTTGCATAATCTTCTTTCACTTGGAATATATGAATGACATTAAAGGATATATTCCATATGAAAAACTGAGGCAATTACTCTAGAACACTCTTTCAATGTTCTATAAAATTCAGAAAATGGGCTTTGTTGCACATAGAGAAAAGACCTTTCTGGCCTGAACTGTTGCTTGAAAACTGCCTCAATGTGGATATTCCTGTTCAGTCATTACATTGGTGCAAAGTACAGACACCTTTTTATATCAGCATTTTTCTTATCTCTTTAAAATACTACACCCTGTGCAAGGGACTGTTTAGGAAAATGCGACACAGAAAAGCAGGTGTGTAAAGATATGTGTATGAAGGAGGTGAGCATAACTCCTCATTCCTACACTGCCAGCATTTTTAGTTCTGGCACGATGTCCACACTTCCTCTGTCTCAATCAGGCTCCCAGGCCACGCCACATCGTGCACAAATGCATGCACATGGATAGGTGTGCCTGCGTGGGTGTGCAGGAAGCAACCAGTGTGAACTAGGACAGTTGTGTTGATAGCAATGGCAGCCTTGTGTGGGTGAAGGTAGGTGCATTTAGAAATCTAGGACAACAGGAAACAATGGCTCACTATAGCCATATGTAAGAAACAGACAGCTCATCTATTAAGTCATGATTCATTCATGTGCCATTCCTGTGCCAAAGCCCCATATCAATATTCAGTAATTACTGTTGAGTCATGCAGACAAGGAGATGAACTCAGAGCTGGCACAGGTATTGCCAAGAAGTGATACAGCAGCAATCACCTGGGGTGGGGAAAAGGGAGGTGCCGCTTCAAAATCTTGGGCGAGGCCCAGGGCCACACAATGAGATCAAACTCTCAGCGTTTATTTAAAAAAAAAAAAATCCTGTTCTGTCTGGATACGAAGAAAAAACCTTAAAAATATAACAGGCTACCTGCTGTTTGGTGTACAGCCTGATATATTAGCTTCATTAGGAGTAAGCTGTCCTGCTACGTGTCTCTCTGATACTTGTTGCCAGCTAAAGAAGGAGCATGTACTGTGGGAACACACAGAAGCAGAAGTGAGAAGGTCAGACAGTGCAGTTTGATGCAAAGCTTGGCCTTTCTTTGGCTCTGGAGAGGCCCTGTCCATTCTGGGTGTGATAATCTTCATGCAAAAAACCTATCTGCTCGCATTTTCTTGCTCTCCTTTGCGTGGTGACTTTGCAAAACTATGAAAAGATGATTTATGCATGACGTACAAGAGGGCTGGCTATGAGTCACTCTCAAGATGAACAAGTTCATTCAGTGGAATGTTCCACACTACACCAGTTATTATTTGAATTCACTGCCTTGGTTGAAAACTCCTCCACTGCTTTGCACAGCAAACAAATAAAGCACAGAGTTAACTAAGCTGCCGAAGTTATCTGGGAACAGGCACACATCTTTAGGAGGGTTGTCCTGACACAGTGAGGGATGAAATGAAGTGCGCTTTGGGGAGCTGGTAGCCCTCAGGAGGGTTCAAGGTGTCAAAGTGTTCTGTCAGCACTGCCTAATGAGTTGGGTATTTCCAGGTACATCCCCGTGCCGCAGAGGCTCAAAGCTGATGTCGTTGCAAGGGAGTGAAGCCTCATTCCCAGGCTGGAGAGTACTGCACTTCTTCCTTGGCCTCTTGCTGCTCTTGAAATGTTCCTGTGTGCCAGGATGGAGTCTGTCACTGTAGACCAGATTTTTGTGGATCTTCAGCATCTGTTATTTTCTCTGTCACAGGAGTGTGACATTCCTGTTGGCTATTTAAACCAGAATTGACAGGCAGCCAGGTTCCTCCTACATGTGTTTATTGTGGCAGCTCCCCATTTTCTTTTTTAAAATGTATGGAATTCATAGAAATGCATACACCTTGACATAATAATTTATGTAAAAAAAATTAATATTCACCAAATTTATAACATATTGGAAATAAAACATGTTTAGTAAGATTTTTGCCTTATTAACATCTAAGTGATTAAATGCATCTTTGGGTAATAGATTTTCATTCCTACTTTCAAAGAAAAATTAATTCTTTCAGTCATTTGCTAAAATAAAACTGGTATTGTTATTTTGCAAGTAACTCTGACTTTGCAATCTTTACTTAGGGAGTATTGATTTGAGATTTTGAGAATCTGGAAATGAAAAAATTGCAAAATAAAACAATTCACTAAGAAGTGCTTACAATTAACTTTTCTTAGCCCTCTGTAGAAAACTTATGCCACTGCTGGTTGCTTCGCAAGTGCGTCTGTTCTTGGAGGAGCCTAAAAAATCTTGTTGTCACACGGAGACAGAGAGATAAAAGCTGTAAAGCTGAGGGTGGGACAGAAATGCATTTATTGGCTACTCTAGACTTCTAACCTCTTTCCTCCCTTAATAAAAAGTGAAGTCTAATTTGAACATATCAGATATACTTGAAAATATGTGTAGAAGGACTGTGGAGGGATAGATCCTTTCTGCTATATTACAGATAATTGATGCAGTTTATTACCTGTATACTGCTTATTATGTGCATAAATTATTTATGAAGGTGATAACTAAGAGAAGTCATGATGATAAATTTTTCAATAAACCTCCATTTAAACTGTATTCAAAAGAGTAACTTTTATATTTTCAACGTTCGAAATGTGTTTCAAATAAATGCAAACAACACTGCTCAAGAAAATCTTTCATCTCACTAAATTAATGAAGAGTTTCTGACTTTTAAGTAGCTATTCAAGAATGCATTATCTTGTTTTCATAATCTTTTCTCTGTTAGAAAAGTGGGTGTCATGTGAGTCATTTCTTTTTGAGTTGCATAAGCCAAAGACTTGTGTATGACAGCAGGCCAAATTAACTTCCCAATTAATATAAATATTCTAACACAAATAGCTACTTTCCTTAGTAAAAGGAAAAAAAAAAAAAAAAAAAAAGAAAAGGCACCTTGCTATACAGTACATGATATGCATATCCCAGCCTGGTCACAGCCCATGCCCATGGAGGTTCCTGATGCCCAGGGCTGGGGCTGCCTCGGTTCCCTGCTGCTCCTGGCTGGGACAATGGGATGGGCTCTGGCTGCCAGACCCTTCGTGCCATACCCCTGGGGACCTCCCCTCCCCACCACTCCCATCCCCAGGGAGCTGCCCTGGGAGCAGGAATAGGATGGCTGCATCACAGGGCTGCTTTCAGTTCTGCAAAACCTACACCTACATTCCTCAGCCAGATCTCTTCACAGTGGTTTCTTTCTAATTGACAAATTTATGTTTAAACCATAAACACATTAGAAAGCCTCCCTTCGTGAGGTAAAGAGCATATGCATGCCAATGCTGGAAAGGCAGAGATTTCTCATCCTTCCCCTCAATCAGAGGAACAGCAGCTGTCAGATTTTATGGACTGTTTCTTGACCAATAGCAAGTACCTTCACAATCTGTGGTTTATAATGTATTTTTAACTTCCAACAGAAGACTTCCAGTAGGTATGTCAAACGAATCACAATGTTCAAGGCTTGTCTTGTGCTTCTAACACAGATTACAAAGAACTACAGGGAAAGCTGAAGCAAGTAAAACCTGCAAAATAGAACAACTGCCTCAGAAGGAGTGGAAGGATGCCCTCCCACAGTTGCTGTCTACGCTCTGGGCAGTGCCACATAGCACGTGGTTCGTTTTCATCCCATGGGTTAGCTTCTGACTCCAGCTCAAACTCTTGTCAGTGAGGTCCCTTTCTGCAAACCCACTTTCCACCCAGGCAGTGGTGCAAGACTGCATGATATTTTTGCATCCTGAGTGCAAGTCACTGCATTTGTCTTTGGTGAACATCATGAGGTTTCTGTTTATGAGGTCTGCTCCAGCCTATCAATGTCCATCTTCAAGACAACCCTGTCCTCCAGCACACAGACTGTTCCTCCCACCTTGGTGTTGTCTGCCAACTTGCTGAGAGCAGGTTCCAGCCTGTCATCCAGGCCACAAATAGACATGTTAAACAGTTTTGACCCCAGCATCAGTCCGTGGGGAACGCCACTTATTACTAGACACCAGCTTTACTACAAACTCCATGAGCTCATTTTTTCACCCATGTTACAGTCTCCCTATCTGGAAAAAACCTCCTCAGTTTGTCTATTAAGATGCTATCAGAGAACGTGGCAAAAATCTTGCTAAAGTCAAGGTCAATGACATCTGCTGCTCTCCCATTGTTCACAAGGCCAGCCATTTCATCACAGAAGATACTCGTGATAACCAGCCATGATTTGTTGTTCATAAATCCTTGGTGGCCATTCACAGTCACTTTCTGGGCCTTCATGTCCTTGGAAATGGCTTCCAAGTTAATTTGCTCCATAACTTTCCCAGGAACTGACTTTGACTTGGGGCCACATGTCCTGTAGCTGTGCTGTAGAGAGATCCTCCTTTGTGCGCTTTTCAAAGTGCCTTTTTCTGGTCACTGGGAAGCTCCCCTGACCATCATGGCCTTTCTGCAATGCAGTTGGCCGGTTCCTTCAGCATGCAGTCTGCACCTATGAACATCCTTACATCCAAAGTGCTTAAGTAGTCCATATCTCGATCCTCTTTTAGCATGGTAGTGTGTCTCTCTCTCAAACTCAATCAGTCAGCAGAGACGTAGAGATGTCTGCAGAAATACCTGCCCAGTAAAGACTGAGGTACTTACCTACGGTTTTCATGCTCTTTTTCAACCACCCCATTCATCAGTCAGTCACATTTTTCTCATCTTCATTTTCCTTACGACATACCTACAGAATTTTTTTTACATTTCTCACCAGCTTTAAATCCAGCTGAGCTTTGGCTTTTCCCTGCATGCCTGGGCAATGCCTTTGCACTCCTCCAATGTAATCTGGCCCCACTTCCACCTTATGTACACTTTAGCCTCTGTGATGTGCTCTTCTTTCAAACAAGCTGGCTCCCAGTCATGCTGGCTAGATTCCCTGCTTAAACATACTCAGGAGATCTGGACAAAAACAAAGTATTAACTTGTTATATACAAGCTATTTGATTATAAAACATGTAGGTATTATCAATAGCTATTTTGAATAGCTTGGAAGTGCACGAGTCAAGACTATATCTCCTTTGTCTTCCAGATTCATCAATTAAAATATTTTTTTTAAATGAAAATACCTATTTCAAATTTGTCTTCATCCTAGATATCTCAAATTTATTTCTTACAGCTAAGTCCTAAGAGCCTTTTCTGCTACCCTGTGTACAGATACATAGATGAAGTAACATGCCATCAGCCTAAGTAAAAGAACATGGCAAGTCATCTAACAAGTAACACGCCTCTACAATAGTCATCTTAACTATTTTATTGACTATTAGAAACTCAAATTGCTTGACTGTTTTACCTCCATTAGTCATCTATTTAATTTTATTCTTGTCTTTTATTCTGATACATCTTGTCTTCCACTACACCTAATGTGTTTTTAAATATCTGATATGTTCAAATGCACCATAATGCACATACAGGAGTTGTGCTCATAAAAGCTATTGAGTCACTGATTGGTAGACTCATGCACATTTTTATGCTTTGTTACAACCATTGTAAGTCAAACATAAATTACCTCCTCTCACTTACTGCTCTGACTGCCATTTAAAATGAAAAAATCTGAAGAAATTTACCAAAAAAAAAAATCTCAAAGCATTTTCTTACAAGGATTGGAAAAATCCATAGAAACGGAATCATATGAATCATGAGATAACACATAATTATCTTTCGGCTCTCTTATTGTCTGTGTTTTTGGCATGAATATTTTTTACCCTATGAACTGCAAAACTCTTTAACCATGCATTCTGCCTTCCATCACTTCCTCCCATCTCACAGACTGAGCAGGAGGAGGATGTGTCACTGTGAAAGCTACACAGGTAGCATTTAGGTAAGGACAGCAACTGGGAGCATTAATTTTTCATAAGTGATGTGTGGTGACTCAGTGCTTCTGTTTGGAATGACTCCACCTTTGAGATGAGAGAATGACAGAGAAACTGTCTCTCCCATCCGAGTGCCCAGGGCACACAGCTTCGTAACCATGGCCAGACTTGCATTCTGCTTTTGGCTCTGCTGTGTTGCATTGTCCCTAACCCTAACAGTTCTGGAGGTGTAAGGAAAGCTATTTACCCTAACCACCCCATTCCCAAGACTGACAGCAATTTATGAATGTGTCAGATGTAATTTCTTTAAAAGGTACATAGGATATGTGGGCTGCAAAACATTACAAAACCCAGATACTTTCACAATGTAAGCTTGTAGCTGCAAGTCTATGCCTGAGTTGAAAGACATATGGATGTAGCAGTCAGTCTTCTGAATCCCCTATGCTTATATCAAGGGAGGGTCACTGCCAGTCAGCCTAAAGATGCCCCATTTGGATTCCCATTGCAATCTGAGTGCGAATAGTAGATTTTTCTGTAATTCAAACTGTTTAAGCAAGTCATGGACTCAAAACCTGCTCAAAGCCAATTGGAATTTTTTCTTTGCTAGGATGCCTTAAATTTCCAGTAGAGCCAGCTTCTCTGTGTTAGCTGGCTGTACACATTATTCTTAAGGGTCCCTTTTCCCTACTCTTCTACAGGAGAGTTCCACCGACTTGAAACTTCCAAACCAGTTTGTCATCTCTCTCAGGTCTGGTAACTAACTTACTTCTAAGGGTAAGTCCAATGCAAGTAAAAATATTTCCTTGTAGAAGATAAAAAGAGAAGACACAAAGGTGCTGATATGGTGCCATCATTTTCTAGCAGGATCATTGTTTTTGGTCTGTCCTACCAGACAAGGCCCTCTATAAAGCGGTCGTGTGCTTATACTCACCTCCAATGATTCTTGTGGTGGTTGTTCCCATCTATGCCACACTTTTGGAGACTGCTGGGTTTTCACTTGACTGTTCAGATGTGGTAAATAATCATAAACAGCATATGGTACCCTGAGAAAATTATCTAAATAATCCTTGTGTCTGAAGAGAGCTCTGGTTCTCCCCAGAAATTCTATGTGTTTGTTCCACTGGTTCATGAAAGTCTTCATGACAAATGCAGATATTCTTTTGATGGGTGTTACATGAACTCCTTTAAAAGAAACTGAACACATGATTCCCAATAAGAAAATGAAATTGGACACATCTTCTTTGGTAATCGGAATGCATCTTTTAAGCTGATATATAAGAAAAGAGGGCACAAGTGACCTTGAAAATCTTACACGTGGTTGTTGTGTGTACCATGCCAGATTTCTGACTGCGAAGAAGATGAGTGAAAGAAGTTTCCTTTTTTTTGCATTTACTTCAACGTGGTTGACAGTATTTAGCTGACTTCCCTAGTGAGGCCAGACCAAGCTGACACTTGTTTAATTTTAAAACATGAGTAACTAACTCCACTTGCTTCAGCACCACCAGGCATTACAAAAACCAGGGTTCTCACCAGTTCGTGGATGATACTGTGGATCAACTTTGCAGCAGGTCCAAAATGACAGTGTAAAATCTGAGAACTGCTAAAGCAGACAGTGTGGGTTTTTCCATGCCAGTTTACATGACCATCGGCCTCGGATGCTCAGGACTTTCCTCCCAGCCTCCACTGCCCTGGCAAACCACTCATTGCATATGAGCAGTTTGTATAAAGAACCAATAGAAAACCATTTGCTTTGTATTTAATAAGAGTCATTCCACGATCATTTATTTCCTGAGTTGAGCTTTCCACGAAAGCAGAGGAAACCAGCATTGCAAGTGTGGGGTGAAGGCTATTTAAGGCTTTGGGAGAGTAGTAATATAACAGCCCAAACTTCAGGTCAGTATAAGTTGCTGTAATACCACACCCAGTAGGCAAAATATTACTTAAAATTACTTTCAGTTGTTGTTAGACTTGTTAACTTTCATACTGATGGTTTCTCTGAAACACCAGCTGGCTTCTTTCTTTTTCATCCATCTGTAGAAATTATTCTGAGCTGTTAATACAATGAAACCAAACATGGTGAGGGGACCATTAGTGGTCTCAGGAATACAAAAAACCCCCTCCTTTCTTAAAAGCTCCAGGCTGTTCTAGTGGTAGTAAAGAAGTGGTTTGAGTTTTGGTTTGTTGCTTTTACAAGGCAACCCACAATATTAAAATAAGCCAATTCATCAGAGTCATAATGTATCCCTGTGGTTTAAAGTATGCAAACAAGTAAAGCAATTGACCTAACAGTGTTCTTTCAATTTTATACTAATTTTGATTTATAAGAACCAGCTGTTTTGGCTCCAAGGCACTGATAGAAATTAATAAGCCATTTAGAAAACTTGAAATGACTACATGAAGCACAGAGCAGTAAAGGAACAGGGGTTTGGATCTGAAACACAAACGGTTTTAGATGCTTTAAATGAAAACTCACTCAACAGTACCATCGGAACCCCCCCTTGCTTCAGTGTCTTTTCTGCCCAAAAGACTGTTTTGCTAGAATCCATGGGTGCCTAGATTTCTGTCCTAAAGATCTTCATACAACCCCCTGTGGTGCTCAATGCTCAAAATTCAGTAATACTCACAAGAGTCTGTCCTTTAGCAGTCTTAATGCACGACCCATCTGAGAGTTCTTAAAAAGCACTGTTTTTTCCTAAGTCTTGGTACCTGTGCTCCTAGTCCAGATGGCCTCTTTCTTAGCTTGCTGGTTTCTTTCAATCCTGTTTTTAGGATCTACAGAAGTACCTGCAGGCTGAAAGTGGGGCTAATGAAGAATTTGAAGAATTAAAATCAAGGTGTAGGTAATCCCCACCAATGTTTTTATCTGTCCTAAAGTCTTTGGGCAGGTCTGTTTTTACCAGAACAATTCCTGGGGCACCTATAGTTGTTATTTTTAGTGACCTAAAGTCACCTCATTACCTAAAATTGTTTGGCTCTGCCTTCTATTAGGCTTTCCATCTAAGTCCCAGTCCAGTGTGCAGGTGCAGAAGATGTTTACTAGAATCATGTCTTTACCTTACATCAAACATTATTAAAAGTTGCATTATGGAAAGCTCTTCTCTGGCTCTGACCTCTGATTTCTCAGATGTCAGTAGTTTTCATGTCCAGACTACTCTTTTTTCTTTTTTTTTCTTTTTTTTTTTTTTTTTAAAATTTTTTTTTATTTAGTATTTTTAAAATGTAGTTTTGTCAGGTTCTTACTCTTGATTGTCTTGCATAATTTGACTTTCAGGGAACAATTGGCAACTAAAAAACAATATTGCCAGTATAAATATTTCTCATAAAATGGTGTCCTGTCTTCACTGTTTCATTTCCCTTTTACACCCTTCAGATTCATCATTTTCTCCCTTCATGGTTTTCCTTTAAATGCGTCCTCCTGAAAACATGGCAACACTGCCAAGGGAATCCCTTGCTTTTCTTCACATTTCATTGTACCTGTGACTTTATGTATTCCTGTAAAACAGATAGAACATTTGTGCTGAAGAGCAGAGACCAACAGAAACATGAATATCAGAACTGGGAACAGAAATATCAGAAATCAAATCTTCCTTTAAATGCTCTCAGTGTGAGGAACAACACACTGAATGAGGGGGACAATTCCTGTTGTCTAACCATGCTGTAGAGCTCCAGGAAGGCTTTATCACATCTATTTTTGCCCCCACATCCAAGTTGTTTCAGTTTAGCTTTAAAAACTGAATGTGCTTTCTTACATGTTTATGCGACTGCAATGCTTAGTTTAGGTCTCAGCTGCAGGCAGATGAGCAATTCTAATGCTACACGGACAAAGAACATGTATGCAGGCAGAGAAGGTTAAAATTAGATGGGCTGCTTGCTACTTGTCACATGCTGTTTTAGATTGCATCGGCAGCTCCATGTATGTTATACTATAAAAAGATTAGTCAAAACCAATGAAAGGAAAATATTGAAACTGGAACACACGGGAAAGGAAAAATGTGTACCATTAACAGTCCAAACCTTTTTACTCAAGCACTTTTTTAAAATCTTTTTATTGGTGTTTTGCCCACTTTATTAATAAAGTTAGAGCATGTCTGGGGAAAGCAATTAGATTACAAAATTACAGCACTTAATTATGGGCCAAAAAAAAAGTGAATATATTAAAGCACAATGCTTCCATGGAAAGGATAAATAGTTAATGTGCATGATCATCCATGGAAATCTATCTTTGAATCACTGATTCTAATAAAAGAGATGTGTGCAGTAAGACCAAACCACGGTGACATATGATTACATTAAACAGATACAGTAAATCTCTCACAGCAGCTGTAGTTCATGACACTTGGAAGAAGCAAGTGGCCTTTTAAGTGAAGACTTTTCAGGTGATGACTTCATTTTTCTCTGTTGCCCTTTATATAGCTTATTAGTGAAATGTTGATGAAAGAATCCTGAATAAATCCATTATTAAGTACCAGACCCAGGTTTGCTCAGAGAATTGGGAGGGACTGGGGCAGAATCTTGGCCGGGCAGAATTCTAGCTGTTTGATAAGGTGGATTTAGTTAGAAAATAATTCCAAATATTAGGGGAAATATTTCACATTCTCCTTCTACTAGTAAAAGAAAAGCAAACAAAAAAGTGTTTTGAGATGATAGTTTTGTCTAATTTTCTATCTTTCTTGAGTTACGAAGTCTAGCATTATATTGTGACTCTTGCAATATGTGGATTTTATTAATAGTGGATTAACACATTAAAAAAATTAAGAGTAACTTCTTTGATTATTGGATGATATTTCAGAAATCAGGTGTTACAGTATCTGTTATAGTTACTTATAAGATTTTTTTAAATATGAATTTTCACTTCCGCGAGAAAAAAGGTTGCATCAAATGTTTTAGTGCACAATTCTTTTGCCAAAAAAAGAGTTTTAGCCAAAAGAGAAGAGTGGTTTTTGATGTAAAAAACCTAATAGTTAATTTGGGAAGAAAACATTTAAAATCTTTCTAACTCTTTATTTTCAAAACCATTCTTTCTTTAAGAATGTTTTCTGTATTTTTCTTCCCACAAGGATGAATCAGTTATTTGAAAGAAACTATTTTTTACTACATTTATAAATGGGCTACAAGTGAACTTTACTAATACATTTAATTCTGGCTTTTTCTAGTAGGTGGAAATAGCCAGATATTTCTGTGTAAAGTCCACATTTAATCAGAATGTACAGTCAGAAGAAAGGCCCACTGTACTCAGTGTAGTGAAAATTCAACTTCAAAACTGAAGATCAGATTTCAGTAAGTGAATAGATAAATAAATTAGTTTCATGTAAAACCAAAACAAAACTAATAAAGCGGGCTGGAAATCCATTATAGGCTGCACCAAATCCCCTCATAAAAAGTTTCCCATGAATAAAAGTTGTAGAACAGTGGCTGAACAGTTAGAGACTTTAAGTGCAAGACTGAAAAGGATTTACAGTGAGAAGAAGAAATTGTAGAGGGTCAGATTAGCACTGTTTTGAAGAAAAAGACTTTTACTGAATTTGCATCATCTGACAGAAGAGACATGCCTTTTTTCTATGATGTTCAGATAGTGCAGGCAAATGGTAGAGAATATTACAGATTGTTCCCACGACACTTTTTATATGTTACGAAGCCAGATCTTTGCTCGTGTGGACTCTTTCAAGGCTCAGGAGGAAGGTGGGGTCTAAAGACGAGTGAAAACATCAAACATAGACTCCAAAGTGAACTCTTACATGCTGACTGGTTGCTACTACTTAAATGGGCAATGAAAATAGTGTGGAAAATATACTTTTAGCCATAAATATGTACAGCATTTTTCAAATTGAAAACTGTTACAGGGATTAGATTAATAAACAGAGGAATATTTGATGTCCTTTACCAGGGTACAGTATACTCTTTCTAAAATATCCTGCCTTGAATAGTATACAGTTCCAGAAGCTTCAAAAATGTCTAAACAATTAATGGGAAATCTCCAAGATTTAGAAAGGGAAAATGGTAAGAAATTACTTAAATAGTTATTGATCAATAAACTGATAACACAGTCTTCAGCTGCCTATATCAGGTTCTCTATTTACAATCCATTACATAATCAAATCAACATATCTTAAAATACGTGCATGGTCAAGATTAGCAGATGGCCATCTTTCTCTTCTCAAAAATGCCTTCAAAAGTGGTCTCTGAATAGCAGTTGGCAGAAAAAATATGCAGATGGTTGAAGTAACTTTAATATACAACCATTACTGATACAGAATTAAATGGGATAATTACTCATCATAATCACTGATGATTAATTACAAACATCAGACATAAAATATATATGTTTCATATGTTAGTTCTTCAAGTGGACTGCTAAGGCAGTTGGGCATTGAACCAAAAGATTAAAACCCAAATTAGATATGCCGTTGGCAAAAACAAAACCAAAGAAAAAATCCATAACTAGTCAATCAGCTGCTCAATACAATAGACATCTCTTGCACTGTAGCCTGAAGGTCAGTCGTCTGTGACTGTGATGGCATGTCAAGAAGAGTGATTTGCTTCAGCTGAAAAGAAATCTGCCTGTAATTGAAATATAGCCAGCCTGCTTTAAATTTAGGTCTTTTTTTTTTTTTCCTCAGAAAAACAGGAGACAATCTGTATTGTGTACCCACAGGCATAATAAAGAACATGACAATTGAGCACATGTCACAGAGCTGAAATAGCTTTAGGCTACCTATGCTTGGACCACAAAGGTACAGCAGTGGCTCCTAAGACAATTCAAAATTGTCATGGAGGCCATTAAATTGCAAGTTGCATTCTGGACTGTTGTATCATCTATAGCACAATGTCAGCAGTGCAGAGGAAATAGACTTCTATCCTTTACCTTGACCTCCTTTACCTTGGCCTCCACACCAATGCTACCCAATGCCATCACACACCCCTTTAGGCTTCTCAGAATCCTCCTTCAGGCTGCTATTAGTGGTGTGAATTTGTGTGTCCCTTCAATGTAATGTAATTCTTTTCCAAAATTGCTCAATCTAAACACAGATCAAACACAGCATCAGCATCTGGGTGATGCTTCAGCAAAAATAATTTCCTTTTTTGATGAGAGGCCCATACTCTATTATCTACATCCTTACTGAAATACATGTTAATAGAGAGCAAGCAAAAACATGGGGGTAAAAAAACAATGTCTTTCACTAAACTTTTATTAGAGGAAGGTTCAAAAGAATATGCCATGTTTCCTTTTTCAGTAAGGATGTTCCCTTTTCCCTTTAACAAGTAAATGTCAAACTTACTCATGTCCTCACTACCTTGTTTATTCTGTCAAGCAACTTATGTGTGGCATAGTAATTACTGTAGGATTTGAGCACAGCATCAGCAATGGCAGCTTTACCCTAGTGTGATAAACAGGACATTGATCACTGACACGAACCTCTGCCCAAGTCCGTTTCAAATGTTTACTCACAGCTTCCTGATCAACAGTCTCCGTTATTAATTCTATTGCTGTAACTACAGAAATTACATACTGCAGACTCTGAATATTTTTCAGCTAATCCTATCCTGGTCCCATAGGATTCCTGAGTCTGAGTTTATGATCCTTTTTTCAGATAAAACTCTGAAAAGGCAGAGGAGTGGATTAAGAAAGATAGCACAGACAGGAGATGCCAGCAGAAAAAGATAGCTGGGTACAAAGAGCCATGGTATGTACCTGTCTACTGACATATTCTTCCTATGGGAAAATCAAGTTTCAGTCATTGTAACACTATCAAACTGTTCTAAAGAGTATTGAAGGCAAAGACTTGACTCTGCTTCAGGCTTGATGATCTTTTGGTTTTGTTTAATTGTAGTTTCTAGACATACCAATTTTGAAATTATGTCTTTTTAAAGTATTTGAAACACAGTAAAATATCTTCACTTTCTCAGATTACCATGTCTCATAGCCATTTTTTTTTCTATTATTGTTTTCCATTCCCCATCAGTCCACTCAGACTTAGAATAAAATTTCCTTGAGAAACTTCCCTTGAGAAACATCAGGAAGATTGAATGTACCCAACTATTCAAGACAGTAAGATTAAACCATCTCCACTAGGTTGGTGTGACTCTAGGTTTGAAGGAAGATACCAGCTCATAGTTTCAAAAGCAGCTGTTTTATTGAACAATTTTACTCTAAAATGCTGGATTAATGAGTTTGATATATGATTTCAGTGGATTGTGCCTGACTAACTGGACCCATGGCTTATAGCAATACTGCATAAGAGTAATTGTACATGAATGACACATTTTTTTTATATACTTCTGCAGCGTTCCAATTTGTTCAACTGCCAGATGATAGAAAAATAAAACTGGGAATATGGAGAGGAGAAACTGAAATGTGTACTTAAATCCCTTGGACAGTATTATCATTCTGACATTTAAAGACAATGAATAATTGTGAAATCTGAATTTCATGAATGTTACAGGAGTTTTGCAATTTAATCTAATCTTTATGAGTGGTGAAGGCAAGGCATGTTACCAAACACATTTATTTCCCAGTGATTTATATTTTGTGACTACTCTACATAAAGGAGAGATATAAATTCTGCTTATGAATCTGAAACAAAAATTCCTGTGTTTGTCTTGAGAATAAAATATACTTGAGGCTATTTAACATCTAGACTTGTTTAAAATGGCTCTATATTATCTCTTTTATACCTTTATATAATTTTGCCTCTGAAATTTATAATACATACAAATTTCCATTAAAAGTTTTACTAATAAGATAGGACAATCTTTGTGATAGATAGCCAGTTTCACTAAAGAGCATTAATGATTTTCTGCAAAAACAGATTGCAGTGATCAACTGTAATTTAAAACATTATTAATTAAATCATTATGAGTTAACCTTAGCCATCCAGAATTTTGAAGCAAGTACTCTATTAGGGAAGTGCATTGATTTAATTGCATTTTTTATACTCAGTCAAAATGTCAAAGGAATGCTCTGAATTTTATATTATCTGATGGCTTGATTATTTGCTTGTTAATAATTGTATCACTCATCTGGAAATAAACTCATCTGACATTTAGCTTTTTTCTGTTTGTTTTTTAAAGTGAGACATGATTTAGCTAAGGCAAAGAAAAGAACATGAAATAGGAAGCATATGGAATTAATTATATACTGTGTAAAACTACATTTACATTTAAGTGGGTTGGACCAGATTAGCTGGGGTTTTTAAGTCCTACCCGCTATGGATGTGGATGATGCCCTTTTTGGATTCAGCTGCCCTCTGCCTGCCCTTTGCACTTGCTCCCACTGCTGCTGATCCTCCAAGAGACCTCCTCTCATTTCCCTCAGAAGCTCCAGTTCAGCAATGACTGTTTGAATAGTCAGGCTAGCAGTTAAAGGCACCACATTGTCTGGACCAATAAAAAGATACAATGCTAATAATATATTTCTAAAGTTAATACATGTAACTGCAGATGAGAAGTCCTCATGGGAGCAATTGCTGCAGAGCAGAGCAATGTCTTACGCAGAGAGGCTTTGGAAAGGATACTTAACCCACAGCTAAGTTTTGGTGTAGCCTTCAGGGTTTAGTGTGGGCAGGTCATACGCCAGCTACATTATACCTTTCAGCCATGATGTTCCCATCCAGACATAAAATGCTTTGGTCATACAAACCCTGTCAACATTGTGCAAGAGCTAGGTGGGAGCTAGCACCCAACAGAAGGGCAGAGCACAAATCCTAACATGCTCTGAGCTCTGCACTGAATGGCTAACCATGCTGGATCCAAGTTGCATCTGCTTTGACCTGTGTAGGCTTGTTCAGCAAACAGAGAAACTGGGCTGCAGGCCTGCTGACAGCACAAAGAAAATTTCAGTGCTGGGTTTGGTTGCAACAAATATTTTGTTTGGGGTAATACCTTCAACATAATAACCAGTCTGGAGAAGACAAGGCTCCAGAAGACTGATAGCAGCCTTCCAGCACCTGAAGGTGGCCTACAAGAGAGCTAGAGAGGGACTTTTCACAAGTAGATGTAATGAAAATACAAGGGGGAATGACTTTAAACTGAAAGCAGGTAGGTTTAGATTAGCTGTTAGGAAGAAATTCTTTACTGTGAGGGTGGTGAGGCACTGGAACAGGTTGCACAGAGAAGCTGTGGATGCCCTATCCCTGCAAGTATTCAAGGCCACGCTGGATGGGGCTTTGAGCAACCTGGTGGAAGGTGTCCCTGCCCATTGGAACTTGATGATCTTTAAGGTCCCTTCCAACCCAAACAATTCTACAACTCTATAACAGTACAATCCCATTTTGTGCTACAGAGTGGATCATCAGTAATTATTGAGTCTGGATAGACAATTTTCCAAAACAGTTTCCTATCAGGTTACAAACAGACTGTATTATATTAATTTCACTGTTTAGTAGTTAATATTAGCAAAGAGTTTCTATTTCCTAGGCAATTGGGGGGGGGGGGGAGTGATTGTAACACCATATTTCCTGTGACTGTAACTTGTTTCCGCATGGATGGACATGATAGAGGAGAAACATTGCACTCCTGTCCTCAAAAATATTATGTCTAATATATTACAGAGCAAATTATAAAAATTAATAAATTGTCTCAAGTAAGTAAATTGAGAATCTTCCAACTCTTTAAGTCATGCCTCACTTCCCACAAGATCTCACTAGATCAAGAATTCAAGTTTCACTGTGGTGCATGCCATCCAGGTCCGAGGCAGAGAACTCGGAATTGCCAGGGCAGAGCTCCTCACCACAGGACCTATGCCGCATGGTCTGAGAGGTGCAGAACTAATGAGCTCTTTTCCTGTAATGTTTAGACACATCATAGTAAATTATTGCAATTCAAATATCTCCTATTGCTATACTGAACTCTGTTTCAAGCAGACAACAGATGTGCTGATTCTCCTTCTCCAGCTGAATCCACATTCATCCCTCTCCCATTGCAAGAGGCTGGTTCTGCACTACCACAGCCTATTCGAACACCATCGATAATTTAAATGCAGTCAGAGCCAAGATAAGATAAGAAAATAGGTAGAGTCATGTTTTCAGGTCCTGCTTTGCAAATCATAAAGCAGAATCTCATGTTCAAAATGAAAAATAGGAAAAAATAGGAAAAAAAAGTAAAAAACAACAAAGCAATTGAAGCGAAAATGAAAAACTAGAACAGGAGCTGCCACATCCCAGAATTAATTACTATGTCTGTCTGAGTTCAAATGTCAAACTTGCTACTTGGATGGTGTCTCAAAGGTGCTGTATATCACCTAGCAATTTATGCACTGCTTCCTCCTGCCACTGCTTACCTTACACCCAAGGTTTTACTTCGTGAAATACAGAAGGACATATATTACAACAGACTGAGGACAGACATCACTTAATATATTGCTCTGTCTTTTCATCTGTACTCAATGCATCAAAGTTATCTTTTAAGAACTTGGAATAAACTTGTCCAATATGGGTAAAATTTGTTGCCAGTACTGTGATGCCTGAGGATTTTAAAATATTTTTAGTTGCTGAAAATTTATGGGTTTTTTTAATTCATAAAATAAACTTTCCCTGTGAATAGAGCCTAAGCTCCATAGCAGAAGTAATTAAAAATACACTATGGTCATGATCCATAAGAAAACAAATACAACAGAAAAAAAATACAACAACTAAAATAACCCATAAAAAGTGACAAGAGTAATTTAGTGGATATAGCAATTTCTGTGTGCTTTATGTAAGAGTTTAACATACTTTTCTTTAAGTAATAATACAAAACATTCAGAAGACCTTTATCACATATTAAAAACAAACTATAATACTAGAAAATTATATCCTGTAAAATACAGAGTCATAGAATCACAGAATGGCACAGGGAGGAAGAACCTTAAAGATGGTCTAGTTCCAACCTCCTGCCCATTTGTGATCATCGTAATCAAGTGGTTTGTGTTGGAAGGGACCTTAAAACTCAACTAGTTCCGACTTCTGCTGTGGACAGGGACATCTTCTACTAAACCCATCCCACCTGGCCTTGAACACTTCCAGGGATGGGGCATCCACAATATGACTGCTGGCTATTACACACGCTAAGAAAAATGTAATTTATAATGGAAAAGCTTATTATTCTCAACAGTTTGGATTTATTATTAGGAGCTGCCCAATGGGAAATCCAGCAGAGGCAAGACTGTTTCAGTCCAATATCCCCACGGCCTGCCAACAGTGGGGCCGAGCACATACACCCAAATGTCTTGTGCCAGGACACTAAGGGGCCTGAATGTCCCTGCTCAGCCCCCTGGAGTGCCCCCACCTCCCCATGGCTGAGGATCTTATGATAGCCCTTGGAGGTGCCCCATGCCCAGGGCTGTCCCAGTGCACCCCAGCTGCCCTGCTCTGGCTGGGGCATTGGAATGGGCTCTGGTTGCCAGGCTCTGCCCAGACAGACCCTGCAGGAATGGCCTCCTGCTCCTAGGGGAGCCCTCATGGTGACACCAGGGCGGGAGCTCCATTTCCATGACTAGATGATGCATCCCCACCTGCCATGGCTCCTCAGTGCCTCACTTGGTCCAAGGAACCCCAGACAGCAGGTCTGGCACTGGGGAACTGCAGTGAGATGTGACCTGCTATAGACATCTCTGCAAGCCCTGGTTTTTTTCAAGAAATGCTGTAACCCCTCAAGTACAATAATAAAGCCATTATGGCTAATAAACTATTGTGCTATTTCCAGTTATTCATGAGTCATTCATATTTTCATGGCACTATTTGTGGGAATACTTAGACTATGTCATGTTACCTGCAGCGTGGTCTTCTTTTCATTTTCCAATAAGCATTAAACCTTGAGCCTTCCATAGTTCTGCTGTGATTTAACCCCTGTCGGCAGCCAAGGGCCACACAGCCACTCAATCACTTCCCCACCAGCAAGATCAGGGAGAGAATTGGAAAGGAAAAGGATGAGAAAAGGAGAAAACTCATGGGTTGAGAGAAAGCCAGTTTAGTAGGGAAAGCAAAAGCCACACACACAAGCAAAGCAAAACAAGTAATTAATTCAGTGCTTCCCATGAGCAGGCAGGTGTTCAGCCATCTTCAGGATAGCAGGGCCCCATCACACATAACAGTGACTTGGGAAGACAAATGGCATCACTCCAAATGTCCCCCCCTTTCTCCTTTTAACCCCCACTTCAGACACTGAGCATGATGTCCCATGGTCTGGAATATCCTTTTGGTCAGTTTGGGTCTCCTGTTCCAGCTGTGTCTCCTTCTAACCTCCCATGAAGCCCCAACTTCCTCACCAGAATGGTAGTGTAAAAACCAGAAAAGACCTTGACTCTGTGCAAGCCCTGCTCAGCAATATCAAAACCATCTCTGTATTATCAGCCATATGTTCAGCACAAATCCAAAACAGCCCCATAGCACACGGCGCAAAGTGAACTCCACCCCAGCTGAAATCAGCACAAGTTCAAAGGCTTATATTTTTTAAAAGCCCACAGAAACTCTTGCTGCATGGCTCTAGGTGTGCATGCACATTTACACACGATGACATGGCACCAGGGGTGAAGAACTAAGTAACTGGTACTTGTTTGTGTATTTCACTGATTTAGTTTCACCATGTGAAATGCCAAGGTGCTCTAGCTGGCACTACTGCCATTTTCACTCTCATCTTTTCTGGTACCTTTTGTGATCTTTTTGTCCTGTCTTATCTGGTGGTTTTACTCAAGAAATCATGACAATCTCACCTTCTACTTGCAGTACATGATTTTTGTGCCTGTTGTGTTAGAGATGTAAGCTGGAAGAAGTGATTTCTAAAGGTTCCAAATCTGAGAAAAAAGTTAATATAGCGATGGTTTATTTTGGTAAAACCTTGGCATTTTTTAAAGCTCAGTATTGGTAATTTGAAGAAAATGTATTTCAGGAGGAAAAACAAGGGGGTTCTGCTTTCCTTCCTAACCATTTCCATATATAACAGGCAATAAAGAGGCTGAGAGGTTTATGATCCATGAGGCAAATTTTTCATAATCATGAGAGAAACCACAGCACTCAGTCCATTTACAAGGAGCAGATACCAAAAAGTGAATTGAACAGGTGACAGAGGCAGGAGAGAAAAAACACCTTACAGAAGAATGAAATCACTGCTAATGATTGCAGGCCATATATATTTGGGTGTCTGTTCTCCTCTGTTTTGTAAACCTTGTGTTCTTGGTCACCTCACTCCAAAATGAAGAGGACCTTACACAGCAGGACTAGAGAGGGCATCAGCTCTGAAGAGAAGGTAACTGAAAACGTTCTTCTATTCCCTCCTCCTTCCTTCCTTTGCTCCTTTCTCCTTTTCTTCCTCAGAAGACAGTTTTTTCTGTATCTGAGCGAGGTTCTGATAACTGGCTTCCCCATCAGAATTTAACTGATAATGCATGCTAAGAGTTATTTAATACTAATTGCAGATTATTTAAGGCATAAAGGCCTGATCCACTGCAGAAGCATCACATCATTAATGTAAGTGCAGTGATTGATATCCGCACACTGTTTCTGCATTTGGCCGTAACAAGCAATTCAGCCAAGGGAGTACATGTTCTCTAACCCTTGGTATCATCGCTCCTTGCTCTGTGGAATGCTCTCAGCATATAGTGAGCATTTAAACATGAAACAGTCTAGGACTTGGAAACATTTCCCAGAACGACTCAAGCTGATGTCGCAGGGAAGGCACACTGAAGGTTTGTATTCTTCTCCATTTTGCTCCTTTCTTTTGGAAATATCACAGTGAAAATGGGATAAGTGGCAGTGGAGTCATGAAATTTCTGCAATGCTGAAATTTTCAGGGGTTTTAACCATTGTGCCATCGCTGCTCAGAATTGTGTTGCTTTCACTCTGGAGCTTGGCAAAACAGATGAAATGAATTGGCCAAGAATTGAGTGTTGGCAATTCAATCGTTGGCCCAGCAGTCACAGATGTTTTCAAGGCAGCTCATGCTGTGCTTTCCATCAGTGTAGTCAAAACTTGAAATACTCCCCAAACAGTTGTCTTTAATTGGGTTTAAATGGATGGGTTATGGACTGAATGCATATGTACCATGAGATATGAAACAAGTAAGCACAAAATAGAAAAACCCTTCAGAAACTTGGGGGCTACTGTTTTGTGTAAAGGGATTCATGGAATACCGGATGCCTTCAATATCCAGAGGTCTGTTGTTAGGTTCATGCCAATACTTTGTTCTCTCATTGCAGCATCATAAATGATGTGTCATGCCAACCCTGATTTTAGACGACCCAAAGCACCATCTGCTGCCTTGATTGCAGATGCCTTGTTGTGACCTGTGCCAGCAGGACAAGTGGCAGCATAACGGTGCTCAGAGTACCATGCTGGAATGTGATCCTGGACGAATGACAACAAAATGGAGCTGTTTGTTTTCTTGTTTGGATACTGGGCATGTTTTCCTCTTGACAATATCTTTGTGAACAAAGAAACAGCATTGCAGCCACCAAATACTTCAGGCTGTCAAAGGTGTATTGTCTGTCTCAGCAAAGATGATAAGGAACACATGTATGTATTTAAACTCTCAGTCTTATCAGTAACATGTTGAAACTCATTAAATGATCTTATAGTTCACTGGTGCACTTGCCTTTTATTTAAATTCAGGGGGTTTTTTTGCAGGCATCCAATGTGAGTGAAATAGCTGTCTGACTGTGGTGAAAAAAAACCCAAACCATTGCATATAACTTTGTCCTGATTTTACATTATTTTTACCTTTTTCTTTGAAGAATATCACTATCATTGAAGGAATAAATCCTGCTGTACATGAACCTGATAGGGGAAAATAGAGTTTTGCAAGGTATAATCTAATTCTCTGCTTGCAGTACACAGCCATAACTGAGAAGTAACGACTTTTATCTAAAAAACTAATCCATTGTGCTAGCTGAATCTTTGAATCAGTAAACTTCTGCATATTGTGAAATTTTGTAATAGAATTGTTTTCCACAGGAAAGCAGCTGGAAAGTTGATTATTAATTATCTGTACGTTACCTTTCAAAAGCATATATGAATATAATGACAGGGTCCCAGCAGGAAGAGCAGTGTTTTAATCCTTTTCGATAGGCTGCAGCTTTATAAATACTGTGATGTTCAGATATGAGCATGGAGGAAAGATCTTCCTGAAGGAAAGAAGCCGCCCACCTGTGCAGGCAAAACCTTCCCATCTCTTGTCATATAACTAGATACATACTATTGCATTCAACCGCTGTCTGCTGCTAGTTTGAAGGAAGGTTTTTTCCTATGGCTGCAAACAGAATAATAGCATGAGCAAGGAGTAAAGGCTGTGCAGAACTGGCATGTAGCATGGGAGAAACATCCTCTGAGCACTGCTGCAGAAGCAAGGGATTGTACAACAAAACCCACCCACAAATTTCACATTCTTTGTGCAAAAGAAATATAGGCGAGACTATCACGCCCCACGGTGATGATCACTTTTCTCTTGTCCCTCAAACTCACTTCCATTCTTCCTTGTCCAATGTGCAGATCATTTGAACTAAGAATGATGCAATCAGCCAAGGTTCCAGTATGGGGGGCTGCATGAAAGGGGAGGTTCTGACATATTTTTGTACACGCCGCAGTTTTGAACAGGTACCCATCATTAAATGAGGCTCGTTGCTCCCAGCACCGCAGAGCCTGTGGCCTGGTCCAGTTTCCCAGGGCTGTATGGGGTGTCTAAAGGCACATCTATTGACAGCAGTCCTGAGCGTGACACATTCGTGTTAACTCAGAGCACAGCAGATCAGTCTCATCAGTACTAGCTCACAGCTCTGCACTACAGAGCAGTAAGTAGCAGAGCTCTATCTGTGTGCCTATTGATCTTCTCACACTTTGCATCCTCTTTGCCGAATTCTTGCACTCGTGTCTACCTATCTTGACACCATGATAAGCCTCTAGGTGCATAGACCTAATACCAGACAATTCAATGTTGCACTCTGAAGAATTAAATACATGTTTTCTTCCTCACTGTGGTCCAAAGTTTTATCTCGGGGTCATTTTCCAGCTAAGTAGTTGCATGGTATTACTCCTGGGTCCCTATACCAGCGCACAGGATAGATGTGCAGCAATTTGTGTAAAAACGTCATTTTGATCTGACTTTAGCAACAGCTAATTTGATTCAGCAGTGACAGGATAAGCTCTGTCAGTGCCTGGCTTGTGTACACAATGGTAAGGTATCTTTGCAGGCATTCAGGAAAAGCTCTGTTAATGCAGATTATTCTGAGATGCTAATGGCAGCTTGCTTCGGATTTGTACCAGCAGTAAAGACAGACACCTGCTTCTGCCTCTGTTGTTCTGGATAGGGAATGGGATGGGGAGAGCCAAGGTATTGCCCATTTCAGCTCCACCTGCTATGAAGAAAATATAAAGAGATGCTTAGACCCAATGTCTGGGCAACCACAAACAGGCAGAAAACCTGTTTTCAATTACTCTTACTGCCTTGACCAGACAGTAGTAAAAGCCATAATCTTGACTGGAACTCTTTTGTTTACCTGAGAAAAAAAAACCCCAGTTTTTTTCCATAGTACCACTTCAATAATCCGAAAGACCTGGCAGTTAAAAAAACCCCGAATTAATGGATAAGTTTCACTTGCTTTGTAGCTGACTCAGTTTCTGTGTCTCATGTTGTCCAGGCTATTTTTATAAGTCTAAGACAAGCAGTGCAGCATTTCAAATCCTAGACAATGTGAGACTTGTAATTAAATACTAAGAAAAAAAATATTTTGTAGCAGGCATGGTAGATGGCGAAGACCTTTCCTTCATTTTATTAGTGAGTTGCAAAATTAATTTTGTGTCAGAACTGGCTGAAGTAATACAGTAGCATAAAATTGAACAATAACCTGAAAAACACCTCTTTTTTTCTGTATTTGTAAGTGGCAGTATTTGTATGACTTTTGGTTGTGAGTAGAATTTGTGATGCTTTTGCTCATCCTTCTTTATAAGATAAGTATTACAGCTTTCCACTTCAGCAGATACCTAAACCAGCTCATATGTGAGGTAGCTGAAGAGAATAATTAATAAATACAATATTTAAGTAAATTACATCTTCTTCTGTTGGAGATACAAGGAGCATCTGACATCTGACACCCTGACACAGCATCATCTGTCTTCCCAAAACTTATACTCACTATTCTCCAGGGCAATTAAAGCCTAAAACACTTTCAGATTCAGTGGAGATGACTTCAACAGTTAGAGAAATTTGGAAGCATACTGGCTGTAGTAATAATGAAAGTATTTGCCCTCAGATGCAACTTTCTTTTCACCCCAAAATGATATTTAATGCTATGCAAGGGCCAGAGACCTTCAGAATATTATTTCTCCTATATTAACTCCAAAAATGACAGGAGTTAATTGCTAAAGCCATTTATTTCCACTGAGTCTGTTCAAATGTTTGCCTGATATTAGAAAACATGATGTCTCTTTCGACTTTGCTGTTTCAGGATGGCATTTGACCTATATATTTCCATTTTCATACCTTTCAAATTGTTATGATCATTAGAATCTTAAAATCTCAGCATTTCAGAAGTTCTTATCTATGCAATTGTTTTTCTTTCAAGACAGTATTTTTTAATCCAAAATATAGGTACAGCAGTGGTAGATTTAAACAAATGACCTGACAGTACTGAAATTGTGCAATATGATTTAAATTTTGCAAGGATGCATTTTTTTAACAATTGAGGTTGTAAACTTGACAGAAGCTTTGCAAAAAATCAATGGAAGATAATCAGGACGTCTTAGTGATTTTCATATTCTAACTAAATATAAAACACAACAATTTAAATAAAAAACAACACACAGCTGTTTGTATTAAAACCTCCTACTAACATATTTCAAAATCAACAATATCATAGATTGGAGATTATCTGCATTACATATTTTTGTATTTCCTTGCTTTAGAAACTTCATTGCTGACTGACATGAAAGAGCTACACAATTCTTTTAAAACATTTCCACTAACACAGGTGCATTTTTCAGGAAATCAAGTAAATAAGTGAAGCATATGCTTTAATTCACCTTCAACTCTCAACAAAGTCTGCTTTTTTTTTTTTGCTTTTTTTTTAAAATGTGATTGCAATGACAACAGTGCAATAGTGGGGATCTCTTGTGCCAGTCCTATAACAAACCAGTACAGGACTCATGTTCTTTAAGCTCTGGCCTCAGGGCATACATGACTGTTTATGTCCTTGACAAACACAAAAGAGCAAAGGAGTGAGCAAAACATGGTTGAATCCCAAAAGGTTTTTTTTCTCTCCCCTTCAGTCTTGTTACACCACAGTTCTCTCTCTCTCTCTCCTCTTTTCAAGCTTATTATAAGACTGAGAGCTCATTTCAACCATCAGTCACATGCTGTAGAATAAATCCATATGGATTTATTGTGTTACTGTGCTTCCCAGCTCTCAGAAGGATATACTTGATTTAAAAAAGAATGGTAAATCTTATACTACGTAATCAAACAGAAGATTGGGAAAGATACTGTACACAAAAGACAATGATAAATAACAACATAGAAAGTGGGGGGAAAGCATCTAGTTGAATATTTTAACTGTTGTTTTAAGGTTTGGTCTTAGAAATTTTCATTTGTATTTCAGAAGCAAAATCAAACAATACAATAATTTTAATTAATCTTAGAACTTATATCCAAATTTAGTTTAAAAAACCAGCAGAAAGAAAGCATAGTTCCAGAAAAACTAGGTACATGACTGGTTAAAATAAACTACCAGTGACCTCAGAAAAATGCAAGCAAATAACACGAGAAAGAAAATACTCCAAAATATCATGGAGTTGGTATTGGATATAAAATTGTTTGCGGAAATCTTATTTGATATCGCCAAAACACAAATCAAAGAGTTGTGGGGCATTTGACTTGGATATTCAGACAGACCCATTGATACATGCAGTGGTCTCACTCCCATCTGGCAACAGCCAATTTATACTTCAAATCCTGTGTTTTCCTCCACATGAACTCTACAGAATACTGGAATGAATTCAGAAACCACCAGTTACCAAGAGAAGTTACCATATGGGAAGAGCTGGTAACCCTAATCTTGTGAAGCTCAACATGATAAACAGAGATTTCTGGTGGAAACATCAGTCTACAGTACTGCTCAGGGAAGCAGGCTGCCCAGAGAAGTAGCGGAACCACCATCCCTGGAAGTGTTCAAAAGATGCACAGATGTGGCACTTGGGGACATGTTTTAGTAGTGAACATGGCAGTCCTGGGTTAACAGCTGGACTTGATTTTAGAGGCTTTTTCCATCCTTGATGATTCTATGATTCTATGATCTATGGTACTTAATGCACAGCATAATAAGAGAACTGTTAATGTTCAGAGCAAACTAGGGTAAAGTAAAATGTGATTTCAGTATAAGGAAATACTTAGTAATAAGGTCAGATCTGCTGGGCTGTGGAATATCCTTCCAACAGCCAGGGCAGAAGGCTCCAAGGCAGAAATCACTTGACATGTGGCATTAGCAGGACCAGCCCTTGGCATCACTGAGAGGAGGGGGAAATTCCAATGCGGGTGCAGCTGGGGCCAGAGACACAAGGCCCCACCCCTCCCATGACCAGGCAGGGGAACAACCTGGAGAAAGCTTTTTTCAGAGACTCCATAGAAGAGTGCACCCATTCCCTGCAAATAGGGCACTTTTTTCTCCCATCACTGCCTAGAACTTTCTCCGAAAGTACTGCTGTTGCACTGAGGAAAGAGTAATTAGCTTCTATTGCTGTCTTTCCAAAAAGGGTGAGAATTGAAATTGTTAGATGTAGACACAATTATTAAGTATTACTGCATTGAGATATTTAGGTTTGATACATGGTAACTTGCTAAAGAGCAATGACAGTCAATGCAAATGTATTTGCTGTAGTTTCTATTGGCAGTAGAGTTTTTAAACAAGTTTTTAAACCTTCAAGTAAATTACTTTCTTAAATCCTAGCTAAGGAACTCAGAATTCTTTTTTACATCTCCTTCCCTCACTGCCTTTCATTTGATGAACACTAGTATAACATATGCCATGCCCTTGATGCTTGCAGTTCTGTCTTATGTAAAGAAAAGCAAATCCAAATGCAGTTTTCTCTGCAGGATCTGTCTTTCCCAGCATTTCTAACTGACTATTGGTGTTTTGTTCCAACATCCTATGGACTATATTTCTTCCATATCCTTGTTTCTTCTTTTTTTCGGAAGGGTAATTAACATGCTGTATTTAAAATCCCTTTTTTTTTTTTTTTTTGCAAGCCTGCATTGCAGTCTTCTAGTGGGTTCTCTGCTTCCCTTTTTTCTTTTGAATGTACTTCCACCTTTGGATCATTTCCTCTCCCTCTCCAACTACAGCTTCTCAATAATTAATCTCCTTGCATTAATTCTGTTCCCCTCCTTACTTGCACACTTCCAACACCTAACTCATGTCCATTCATTTAATCCTGTCTCTAGCCACTTCGACACTTCCTGAAGGTCCCTTACTTAAAGTCAGGGCATCTAAATCTAAATTCCTGTGGCTGTGTCTGAAACCACTGACTACAGCAATGGTGCAAAAGTTTCCCTATAACACTGTTAGCATGCTGTGTGTTAAAAAAGCCAGTTCCTTATTTTTGCATCACCCTAGCACCATGCAAGCTGAAGGTGGCTGCAGCACTGAGTTCCCCTTCTTGAGCAGCCTTTAGAGAGCCTCTGCTGACAAGAGGAAGCTGAACTTTTAAATTCTATTGCCATATTTTTATCTCTCATTTATTCTCTATATGAGATTTGTTAATTTTCCCACATTTGCTTTGCAATTCCCAAATGACCAAAAAACTATCATTATTTTCCATATGAGGAAAAGTAGGTTTTAATCAATCTTCTATGAATCCTATAAATATTGCATCCATTTATTATGTAATAGTTTAAAAGCTACTTTAGATTGTTTTGACCAAATTATTTAAAGCAAAAAAAAATTGTAATTGTAATGCTTTCTATTTTAGTAGCATACTAGTTTAATTATGATTTTGTAATTATATATCCTAATGAGAACTTTGCAATCCCTTGCAGTACACAGAAGCATCTTTTCATTCACTGTTTTCAACACACAGTTATCAAAATGTTCTCAAAATGTAATTAGTTTCTATGTTTTCTTATGATTAAAGCCATTGCAGAGGATGTTTCACACAAATCTGTTATCCGAAAATGAACATGCTTAGTGCTGTGTATCCTATATCTGGATATTCATTTAGGGCACACAGCCAAATCTGGCAGTTGTCTAGAATTTTGTTTTTATTGAGCAATCAGTTGAACGTTCATTCAGCATTTTTCCATATTTTGACAGCAAACAAGCACAATCAACAGCTGCTTCTCTGACAGGAATCATCCCTCCACTCATACTTACCCAGTTTTAAATCCTAGACACAGTAAAACATGAACCATCCCTGTGATACAATGTTCACTCCAAATCTGGCAATCTTTATCATCCTATTCTATGCCCAGTGTTTTCTCCTCTGGTAATTTTTCTGAGATTCAAGTTTTCTCTTTGTCCAGCTATAGAAACTTCTCAGAAAAACTGTTTATTTACTCCACACTCTTCTTGAATGGCCTCCTGATACATGAACCACTTGTGCACACTGTTACCAAGCTTCCTTGCCAGAATATCTACTGTGGTTTTTTTTTTCCTAGGAATCAGGATTGAGCCTCACAGGATTTTCCCAGACTGGTGGTTCCACTCGGCTTCCCTAGCCCTTTACCACACTATTCCCACAGTGTGCTTGTCTATACTACACACAGGAGCAGTGCAGAAAGATCACTGGTCAGGCTGGCTCGGGAACTGGAAGCTGTGCAGTTGCTTTCTGCATCTGGGTTCCCAGTCCAGCTTCTCAGTTCTGCAGCTGGTGGCTCCACAGCTTTTGTTTCCTAGCCTGCATAAATTTGATGCTAGCTAGAGGATACAGACCAGTATTAGAGCTGTATTGAACCTGGCAGACATATCCATAAATCAATAACCTATTTTTTAACAAAATCCTGGACTGGTAAAAATGCTCAGCCCAGAAATATGAACTAAGGATTAAATTTCATTTCACACAGAAAAGACAGCTTCATCAGAACTTGAATTGCAGAAGTGGTTTCTAGGGTCTCCTACATCGTACCTAAGCAATCAATTACTTCCAGGCTTCCCTATGCTAGTTATTAGTGAGCATAATCCATAATTTCATGATAGGTATCTCTAACAAGAAATGCTTATCAGTGCATCCAGGCTTGAACAGGATCTCCTTTTTGCGGCATTTCTCATGTACAGCACCCAAACTTTAAAAATCTCCTGGAAACAAAGGCAGCTTTACAGAGACTGAGGGAGCTGCCGTTCCCCAAGGTTGTCTTCATTCATAATGGCTGTAAGATCATCCCTCTTTACATGGACAAACAGGGAGGCACGAGAAAGCACATGGGATGTGTGTGGGATATCAGTGGACCGCACCCCCAGTACTCACTGCCACATGCAAAAGAGGACAAGGTTGGCAGCTGGGCTGACTGATGATACATCTTCGCAAGTGGATTTATGGTGAGGGAGGAAATTAGATTTCTATAATCGGAGCTCTGCCATTTATGGGAACAAGCTGACAATTTTCTGCTCATATCAGTGGACCAAGAAATGCTTCTTCCATCAAATGGGAAAGAAGCCTGCAAGACACATTCTCCCAACAGCAGAAGTCCAGTCAAGGTTAAGGAGAGAGAAAACAACAAATGAATTACAAGCCAGATAAGAATTTATCTGTGCAGATATAAAAGCGCATCCAAACTGTCAGGCTGGCTTCTGGACTATTCAGCAACCAGAACATCTGCAATAAAATCTGGCTTTTGAGATCCACAGGCACTGTCTGGAGCTGAGCATCTTTTAGTACAAAGCTGCTGTATTTCTGAGGCAGGTTTGAGGTGTGTTTAGGCCTGGTGAGACCATTTGTCAGCCATGCACAAACTGCTCCAGTATTTTTTTGGTTGTTGGAACTGACTCTGTGGGACCACAAAGCAGTTACTAAAGCCCATCCCAAAATAACCAAGGATAAAACCCACAAAATGGCAGCCACTGATGCTTTCAAAAGTGCCTTTTTAAAAAGCCTTGAGACACTCACATGCTCCTGATAAATCAGATGCAAGTTTCATTTAAATCATTAATCTCCCATGAACTGAAATCTCTTTCATAAAAATTAAATTTCCAAATAACCATGAGTTCAACCTGCAGTAAATTTCTGCCAGCAGTACAATCTCAATCACATTTGACAGAAACAAGAGGTGCTGAGAACTCACAAGGGTGTCTCACAAAGCTGGTTTTGGTACTCCACGGCAATCAGCTTCCCATCCCTTTGTCATTTATCCCAACCCAGCATCAGTCTGGTTCCCTGACCTCACAGTCAATTTCTGTTTGCATGTCTGGATGATAAATCAATTGGTGACAAAATTATTGAAAAAATTCTATGCAAAGACTAATATAAAATTTAACATTGCTGTCCACTTGACTGGACTGAAAAACCCATTTAATTAAAAGCAAATTGTCCACTTTCCAATTCCTCTCTCTGCAAAACAGCTACAGGGTTAGGTTCGGCATTGAGAAAGAAGCCCGCACTGGGAGTCTGAAAAACTATGTTTATGCAACCTTTCTTCACATCCATTTTTTTTTTTTTTTCAGATAAAGACAAGCGCAGAGAAGAGGAAAAGGAACAAGATTTTTCTTCAGACAAGCATTTTATTTGCAATAGTTCTCTGAACCAACTAAACTTCAAGCTGCATGTCGCACTTGCTAATGAACCAGTAGTACCCAGCATCCCTCCTCCTCAACGTTAAAAACTATCCGGTTTATGAGTGTCGTTTACAGCCGATTTACTTCTATTTGGTATCACGTACTGATAAAAAGTCTTACTACAGAAACGAGAATTTTTTCTCCATAAAGGCTCATTACCTGCAGTCCTGCACCCTCTGGCAGCTGCCCCACAGCCCGGCCCGCCCCTCCGCTGCCCCCCACGGCCCCGGGGAGCCTTTCCCCGCAGGCTGCTCTCTGCTCCGTGCCCAGGCCGGGCCAGCGGACAGGCAGCGCTGGCGGCCGCGGCACAGGCAGGCCTCCCCCGCCTGACAGCGTGCGCCACGAAGGGGTCTCTGGGGACCGGGCCGCGGCTGGAAAGCAGCCAGGAGCAAGCCCGGGCTGGGTCGCGTCCCTCCCGCCCCGGGGGTCTCCCGGCCCTTCGGGGCCGCCCCAGCGCGGCCCCGCGGAGCCGCGGGAGGGGCCCGAGCCCGGCCCGGCCCGGCGGGGCGGCAGGGGGAGCGCGAGCACGAGCGCGAGCCGGCGCAGCGCGGGGCCAGCCGGGGCTCCCGCTGCCAGCAGCGGCCGCCGCAGGAGCCGCACGGAGACTCCTCGGAGCCGGAGCGAGGCGGCGCGGAAAGCCCGGCGCGGGAGCCGAGGATGTGGCCGCTACCACCGGCCTCTGTTTAGCCCCGGCGCAGCCCCCCGGCAGCGGCTCCGGCACCCGCCGCCCCTCGGCGCCGGGCAGCAGGAAGCGGCGCTCGGCCGGCTCCCAGCGCTCCCCCCCTCCCCTCCCCGCCCAGCGCAGAGCGAGCGCCGGCGGCACGGGCCGTCGCGGGAGCAGCAGGCGCTGGCGTCGGATGCCTGCGCTACGCCATCCCGGTGCTGCCGCGGCCTGGACTCCGCGGGGAGCACGGGCGATCGGCGGGCAGCGGCGGCCGCTCCTTTGTGTCCCAGGTCGGTGCCGGGGAGCGCCGAGGGGGCGCGGGGTGGTGGGGCAGAGCGGCGGGACCGTGTCCGTTCTCTCGCGGAGGGCTGGGACAGGCGGGCACCCCTCCGTGCCCGGCCTGTCTCCGGGGCCGCGGGCATGGCGGGCGGGGGACTTGTTTGTGTCGGGCTGACCCCCCTCCCCGCACCCCAGGAGGAAGACTCCGGGAGCCTTTCCGAAGCCCGACCGGGTGGGCGGCGAGGCAGGGCGGGGGTCTCGGCCGCCTCCGCCGCGGGGCGGGGGACGGTCCCCCCGAGCCTCCGGTCGGGGAGCGGCTTGTGGCCACCGGGAGCGGCTCGTGGCCGGGGAAGTTTCTGCCCAGGCAGCGTTTCGCCGCCGCTGTTGATTGTTTATCGCTCCGAGGCAGCGCCGAAAATAGGTCAGAAATAATGTCCCGCTCGTCCCCGCCGCGAAGTGTCCGAGAGCCGGCCGTGGTGCTGGGACTGCCGGAGGCGGTGGTGCCTTTCCTCTCCTTCCTTTCCTGAGAAATACCGGACCTTCACAGGGTTTGAAACAGCGGGGTGGGGAGGTGGGGGCATGAATTTTAATTTTATTTTTTGTAAATGTCGGTTTCTGCGTGCAGTGTGGAAAGTTGCTGGCCGAGCGGTAGGAATAACTCGCAGCTATTTCCTGGTGCGCGGAGGGCGGCACTGGCGGCTCCCGCCCTCCCGGTCCGAGCGGGAACAGCGCGTTCCCCTCCGGAGCGCCGGCGGAGCGGGCAGGGTGCTGTGCCTGCAGCAGATCTCCCAACCCCCGTTACCGTCCGTAGGATCTCGTCAGGGCTCAGTTAACCTCGGGGCGAGCTCGGCAGGATTTGCATGATCAGTAAGCGCTCTGGTGGAAATAATTTTTCTGTTGTGTTATTTTAAGCAAAATTTCCAGCAGAACCTATTTGAAAGCTTTTTTGCTAATTACGTGTTGCAAACATACTATTTGGAAGAGAAGTTGCATAGCATAACGGATTTTAAAAATTGTAATTGGGGGATTTACAGTCATGTTGATACTATAACTAAGGTATTTGTGCTGATGTGTTTAAGCCCACTTCCCCTTTCTCCTGGTTGCAGTGGATTTTGCCGACTGAAAAGTAAACAAGCTACTGTTTGAGATCTTACATTTTATCAGGTAGAGTGGATATAAATGCCTATTTTGTTTTTCTGGGTTTTACTTTGTTTTCTAAGTGGTTTCAACTAGCTTAATGTCTTATAAATCGACAAAGCCTGAGCTAAAATCCACATGCACCACCTTTTGGTTTGCTTGACCGATAACAAGTAGCAAATGCTGCGGAATCTTTTATTACTCTGGAAGGGAATGTCTTACATTTTCATCCATTAAATAAGTCAAACTTAGCATTTTGATTGTGAAGATAAAATTGCTTGGCCCTTGCTAAGGGATAAATAGCACAGCCCAAACGTGGTTCAATAAAACTCTGCTTTGCTAGAACGTTACAGCCTTTTTACAATGAAAGAATTCTGGATTTGTGGAGGAACAAATTAGGTACTCCAGAATAGATTTTATTATTCCGTTCAACAGTTCATTGCCCATTAGAACCAAACTGTTTTGCAGGAAGTGAACATCAGTCTGGGCTCTGGATGTATCTTTACAAATACTTTAAATGAATGAAGCACAGAGTTGTCATCTTGTTCTGTTTCATCCAAATGACTGTGCCAGTAGTCACAGTCTGAGTACCTGCATTTGGTATGTCAGAGCACAGCTATAAATCTTAGTCTGCATTTTCCTTGGATGGACAAACTTGTTTTCATTTTCCCACCATTCATTTTTCCCCCTGTAAGTGGCATAAGGCAGTTCTTAAGGTTTCCTTTGGTAATTGATAAAAGTTAGAGAATACGAATTTGAACTCATTCTTCGGAGTGATTTAAATATCCCTTGTGTGAAATACAATCCTACACAACTGGTAAGAGTTGTCTGATACGTGAAAATACTGGTTTTGGTCTGAAATTAACACTAATAAAATTGTTCAGTTACCTTCAATTCAAATTACAGTCAGTGTGGCTGGCCTGGATAAGGTTTGACATGAATAGTAATCAGTATTAGTAAAGCGCACACAACAACTGAAATCTGTCTTCAAAACTGTGATTTTTGAAAACGTGCCAGACAAACCAACCCATTTGTTGATTCAATTTAATTCCACTGCAATAGAATTTACTTTTGTTTTGAGTTAAGTAACCTCAAAATAACCTCAAAAATAACACGTTGGGCTCTGTTCAGATTTCAGAAGAGCTAAGCCCTTGCATCTCTTCTGAAGCCCAGATGATGGATGTGACATTGTTACCTGACACTGCAGTTTTGTGGTTTTAACATTTCGCTTGGCAGTACCTGGGTTTCAAAGCTCAGTTCCAGGACTGTCTCTGGCACTTTTTTCTCACATAGAATTAGTGAATTCAGTTCCCAAGCAGAGAGAGATGTGAAAACTGAGATCCATTGCTCGCTCTGGCATTCCCTGTTGACTTTGCTAGGCAGTTATCTGCCGAGGAAGACTCTGACAAGTTCAAGTGGACTTGGTTGTGGTTTTGAGATATGATGAGCACTTTTTGACAGGATGTTTCTATCAGTATCTCATTCTCACCAGTTTACAATCTCATTTTTGGTGCGAGCTTCTCTTGCTGGAAGTGATTAGAATGAATGCCACAACCACCTCTCTGGCTGGCAGATGCATAGGAAAGCAAATCTGGCCAAGGAGTGAGGCAGATTACTGAGTGGCAATGTCTTGAACTACTGCAGGTAAAGGTGTGGGAGCCCTTTATGAGCTCTGACTCTTGTACTATTTTTTTCTTCTAAGAGATCCTGGTGGTCTACACCAGCCTAGGAGGCAGGTACCCAAATGTTTATAAATGTAATGCTGAGAGTACTGATGCCTGTGTCTCTCTCTTGGCCTGGCTGCTGTCCTGAACAAATTTGAAAGTTACATCAGTACCAAAGATGGACCTCAGTGTAAGAATTAAAATCAACAGTTGTGATTTCTTGTTACTGTTGACCTTGTTTCAGTGTTTGAAGTTGTTATTGATAAAGACTAACGTTTCTCATCCTTGCTTAGTAACTGTTTCATCTTGTACTTGGTGTTTTCTGTCTTGAAGTCCTTTCCTTCTTTTTCATCTCCTAATCCCTGCAGACTCTAGGACTTGGCAGAATGTACTCTCTTGTTAACCAAGGTGGACGAGTTGCAGTTTTGTTGTGTGGGTTTCCCCCCCTCCCCTTTTTCTCAGTATGGAAAAATACAGTCTCACTAGTGCTTTGTTTCATGTCAGGAAAAATGAGTAGCACCTGTGTGTTGACCAACTATTGTCCCTGATGGATATTTGTTTTGCCAGCCCGTTGTTGTATGTCAGTACCTCTGACAGGCTGTTGTTCAGAGAGCCTGTAGCCTAAATAAGTGTTACTGTGTCAAGTACCAGCACATGAATTTCTTTTGGTTAACTATGAGCATAAGTCAGAGTTTATTGGATTATTAATTATTTAATCTTGCATTCAGTATTCCTCCTAATGAACAAGCATGGAAAATGTGATTTTTTTGTTAATGAAAAGTTTGCTTATATAGCAACCTTCAAAAGCTTTATATGTTCTTATATCCTGGTGATATGGTTTACTGGTTACAGTGGTAGTGCTGGGTTGGCGTTTTGACTTGATGATCTTTAAAGGTCTCTTTCGACTGATGATTCTATTCTATAATTCTGTAAGTCACAATCTTTTAAAAATAGGAATGAGAGATTGGTTAAATCTACTCAGAAGTTACATTTTTGGTCCCTGTGAGCTTGCTGCAGCCATTCTGTGCCTCTGAAAAAATGCTGCTTCTATGTTTTTCTGCCACAGCTAGGCAAAATAGTAAAGTATGTCCATCCTTACATTCTGTCAACATCAATGCACCATGTGTTTTCTCCATGGCAAGACACGTGATTTTATGTTTGCTACTCATCTGCCGATTTTGGCCTTCTCTTGCATTTTGCTAAGCACCTTTTCAACACATTAATTCATTGGATGCATCACATCAAGTATTGTGTGTAGAAAAATAAGTCACTGTTGAAGTATGAACATAATTCAATATTTATGCATTCATTTATAGCAAAAGCAGTTGGTTTTTGGTAATGTGGTGTTGCTGATATTTGTAGAAGTCTGTTGTACAAACTGTCTTCCTTTAAGAACAATACGTGGAACCTTTGTGGTAACAAGAGTATACAACAAAGACTACACCAGAAAAAAATCTGAAAGGGAGGAAATAAGTTTGCCATAATTTGGGGTCAGGAAGAAGTCAGGTGAGCAAACTGTGTTTACTTCAAGCTGGAAATTGGTGACAGCACTGTTCTTGGAAAGAACGGGCAGAGAAATAAGGAACAGAATCAAATCTTGCAGAGCTCAACTTAAAACAAAAGTTGAAAATGCTAAAGCAGGTTGAAATTACTTCAATTCTGTTTTTTGTTAGATGATTTCAGTGCTTTTTTTAAAATGGATTTTCTGTCGAGGCTTTGAAATTGGGAATATTTTTATCGCTAAGAATTTTGTACTTTATATTGTGCAAGAAGTTTTATTGGAAACAAGATACAAAGTTTTGCATACCAATATTTCTTGGTAATAAAATTATTATAAATAAAAGAAAAATAAATGAAAACATTTCTGAATTAGAGGTCTTGTATCAGGAAAAAAAAGAAAAACATACACACTTTGCTATTTTTAGTTTTCTAGTGAAAAGTTAAAAAATTGTTACCTCTAATAGAATTATGCATACATATACGTACCTGTGTGTGCATATGGTTTGCTGAATCTTGTTTATAAAATAAATCACAAGCCTGTATACACCATACCCCCAAACTGAGAAGAAATCTACAGCATTCATCAGTTAATTATGCAGGAAGCTTTACACTTGACCTCTGACATTTTGAAATAATAAACTGACTTGTTTTCCAGATGCAAGTCTGCTTACTATAATCACAACCTTGTTCACGTGCTGTGACCTCATGAATTAATCACTCTTACTGATGATGCCATAAATCACTCATTACCTGTTGCATAAAGGATGTTGAAAGATAATGCTTTATCATGCTTTCTAGCTATAAAAGAAACTGAATTCTCTTAATGCTTTAGATGATCTTTTAAAGTTAATAAGCAAGGTTTCCCTTTTAATTTTCTTATTATAATGGCTTGTGGTACGTATTTTGTCTTCTTTCTATTGAAATTTGCAAGGAAAAATGTTGTTGTATTTGTGCTTCTGTAGAAGGAGCTATACTTTCTACCCAGGCTGTCGGTTCCATTATCGCTTCATAGTTTTTCTGTGTAATGATTGTGTATTTCTATGTAAAAAAATCAGTCTGAATAGTGTAATTTATGCTCCTGGGTTTTTGTGTTAGAGGTGGTAGAGTTGCATATCTAGTGCTTTTAAACTTAATTAGGATTGCTTGCCTATTTGTATGTGGCCCGTCTAGCTTTCTGTAAATGCATTTATATGTTTTTAAAAGATTTTCTAGGTAAATTCTGAGATTGTACCAGCTATCAGATAATTCTAGAGCTTGTATTTTCAGGCATCTCTGACCTTCAGTCCCTCACGTCAGTGAAATAATTCATATCAAAACATGCCAAGGTACTGAGGATATTTGAAGTACTGAAATGATAAACAATAGATAGTAGAAAACATGTTTCACTGCTTTATAGGTAAAACAGCTTAGAGGAAAAAAACTTGAGTGAGGTCAATACTACACCTAAACGTGGAAGTCAGGACCTGCATCTGCATGTTTGTCACTGTTCTGTCATGCTGGACTTCTAATGAAGGCCCTTGTTGCTGTGTCAGAAGCTCTGAGCCATTGGGTTTTACCTGGTGTTAATTTTATTTTGCATGTTCTTAAGAGACAGCCTTTTCTGTAGAAGGTGCATTGTATGGCTCTGAAATTGGTTTGAGTGCCAGCTATTGCTACTAATGTTTGTGCTGAATTTGAGTCGGTGACTAGATGTGTTAACGGCCTTTTGATTGAAATGTGTAAAAGCTGATGGAGTTTGGCTAGAAAGGCGAATTTTCATGGCCAGTCAATATAGTTTGTCCTTCTCAGGTAGGACAGGAAGGAAAAACAGCCTGTTTGAAAACCAACCAGCCATGCTCTAAGCAGGGTAAGGAAAACCTCTGATGGCTTTGGTTCCTAGTTGTTGGCCCTGGGTGTGTTATGCTGTATTTAAGGGGTGATTTTATTTGTTCTAGTTGTAGCAAATTTGAAAGCAGCATGTAAGGGGTTTAATGATTACAAAACGTTAGTACAAGAATTTCTAACTAAACATGACAAGTAAATGGTAGGAGAAAAGGAGTGAACAGAAACTGTTCTGTACAAAACATTGTCAAAAATTAAGTAGCATTGGTGATGCTTCAAGTTAATTCAGAAAACAGTTTTCTGATTTGTTTTGATGTAACCCTTCAAGTCTACCCATTGAAGTTACTAAAGGTGATCATTAGATTTGTTTTGTTTCTAATGTGTTATTTTGGAAACAAAGTCTTGCCATTTTAGTTTTGTGTCAGTGTTTTTAGCAGCTTCTCACACGTCAGCGTTGTTCTGTTAGTGAAATGCCACACGGGGAGCAGGATGTAAGAGGGGCATGAAGCCTTCAAGCTGCAAAATAAACAAAAGCAAATCTTGAAACTGAGTTTGGTAATGCTACTATATTTGTCTGTTTAATAGGGACTCTAGTGAGATGTTCTGGCACTGTAGTGGGGGAGGCGCAATGCCAGCACTCTCAGGGAGGGCTGCAGCCTGTGGAGCTCAGGTGGAGCAGGCTGTGCTGACTAGGGCAGCCCTGTCTCTCTTTTCCTCTGTGACAGGGAGCGGAAGAGCCCTTCCTCAGCAAAAATTGTTCCTGTCTCCTGATGCCAGATCTGTTGGCTGGTAACTCTGCAGGCAGAGCGTGTTTCTGGGCCTGTTGGGACAAAGCTGCTGGAAGCTGCTCGGCTTTCCATCCTTCCATGCCTCCCTCTGGAGGGAAATGGTCTGGCTTGCCAGGGGGGGTTCCCAGGTGAGACATTACCTCCCTGGGAAGTCAGGTCTGCAAGCAGAGAGCAGAACTTGCCCTGTGGAGCAGGGGAGAAGTTAGACTGAGCTTCTGCTTGGGCTCTGGGCTTGTGTCCTTCCATGGAAGAAGTGGGCCAGGGGTAGGGGCTTGCTGTTCACCTTTTGAGGTGAATCAAAGGAAGGAATGGATGAAAGAAATATTGCCTCAGGAGTGGCTGTGAGAAGGGGCAGTTTCTTTCACCCTGCTACTGAGACCTCTGCTTTGCTGTGCCAAGTCTGTGTCTTACAGAGGCTGAGGGGACAACTGGCCAGGGAACTGCTGTGTTGTGCTGCTGCTCGCTTCCCTTCCCTGTGCTCGATGGCACTGCTATTTGTGGAGCTGTGCTTTGAAACCGGATAAGGAAGTGATCTGATCAAGCCCTGCAAAAATAGATTATTCTAAAATGGTAACTAATTAATTTTAAAATGCTGTCCCACGAGCACTGTGTTGGCAGTGTTGAGGGGGCGATGTACTGATGCTATGAAGATGTGAATGAGCACCTGAGGCAGAAACTTCTGAAACTGTTTCTAGTGTAGAAGACTTCAGTTTCACGGGCAAAGATGGCTTAAATTCTTGCAACGCCCTTGCTCATCTCTTCAGGGTTAGATGTTAATATAGGCATACTCTTTGAGATAGGTAGTGCAGCTGTTTGTGGAACCATGCTGTATTTAAATCAGTGAAATGCTGCTGTTTAAATCTAAGAAAACAAAAAACAAACCAAACCCCCCCTGCTCCCAACCACCAGTAACTCACAAAGTAATTTCCAGAATAGCTGTAAAGATTTGATTTGGTGCTGGGGGCATTTTGCCTCCCACAACTGCCAGCACAATTGCAGAGATGGCTGTTTGTGCTGTGGGTGCAAGCAAGTCTGCAAGGGTAGCAAGAGGAAATAATTTAAAGACTTCGCTGCTGATAACATAATGCGTTGTTTTCTCACGGTGCTTACTGACATCCAGTCTTCTTATAGTGTCCATGCTAAGCTCTGCTTGGTTTGTTCAAGCTACCATCACAGCTGTCCACCAGTGCTGATCAGTGTTATCTTTACTTGACACTTGTTTCTTCAAAGTCTTCTTTGCCTAAGCATGTCAGTAAAAAAGTACACACAGTACTCTGTGTACTGTGTTTAGTCCCTTCTCTTCTAAACAGCTAAAAAAAGTAGGGAGTGATTAAATTTTATTGGGGTTTTTTGTTGTTGGTGGTTTTTGTTGGGTTTTTTGCTGTTGTTGAGAGTGGGGAATGTGGGTTGTTTGGTTTTATTTGTTTGTGGGAATTTGGTTTGGTTTTTGGTGTTGTTGTTTTGTTTGGGGTTTTTTTTGGGTTTTTGGGTTTTTTGGGGATTTTTTGCTGTTAGGTCAGATCTGTTTTGCTCCAGGCTCCAGTGGTAGAAAAGAAAGTGGGGAACATTAAGGACAGAGCATTAAAATCATATGCTTGACTGGTTTTGGTTGCAGAGAAGAGTATGTCTCTTCTTCAGCTGGTCAGTATGAAAATAAGTGAGCATCAAGAGAGCTTAAAGTCTTAGGCCAAATAGACATGTAGGTGTTTGTTTGCTGTAGATATTTGATGTTTTTGAAAAGCTTTCATGCACATTCTGAAATACTTTTTATGACCTTGTTAGGTCATTGCTTACAGTGGCAGTCTGCTAAATTGTCCTTCAACTTTGCACTCGTATCATTCAACCATAACTGAGTTGCACTTTGTACTAGAATAATATGGATTTGACTGTAAAATTAATGCATGTTTTGTGTAGCAGAAGAGGTATAGAGAGGGTCTTAGAAGAGGGGTCAGTTGTAGAGGGGGTCTTGTAGAGCATCAGAAAATCATTAACAAAAGAACAAAAAAAGAATATATGACTTTTCTCAAGCAGATATTGAATAAAGGCAGTGGGCAGATGTTATGAGAAGTTAAAAACAATGTTTTATATTTCCACGGTTTTTAGGTTTGGGGTTTTTTGCACTGAAGATCAAAGAATCAAGCTTCTAACCTAAATTTACATGCTATAATGCTTAGCTCAATTTCTTTTGTTAAACTGGTAGGAAACTGGAAGCCAAACCACAAGGAAATCAGAAATAGTGTGGCCAGCAGGACCAGGACAGTGATTGTCCCCCTGTACTTTGCACAGACGAGGCTGCATCTCAACTATGTCCACTTCTGGTCCACTCACTACAAGAGAAACATTGAGGTGGCTGGAACGAGTCCAGAGGAGGGCAGTGGAGCTGGAGAAGGGTCTGGAGCACAAGTCCTGTGAGGAGCTGGGGGTGTTTAGCCTGGAGAAAAAGAGGCTCAAGGGAGACCTTATCACTCTCTACAGCTACCTGGAAGGAGGGTGTCGCAAGATGGGGATTGGTCTCTTTTCCCAAGTAACAGGTGATAGAATGAGAGGAAGCAGCCTTAAATTGTGCCAGGGAAGGTTTAGATAGGAGAATTTCTTCACTGAAAGGGTTGTCAAACTGAAAAAGGGTGCCTTAGAGCAGTGGTGAAATCACTGTCCCCAAAAGAGTTAAAAAAAGGGGTGACTGGGCACTTGTGGACATGACCTAGTGGTGGAGATACCAGTGTTAGGTTAAAGGTTGAACTTGATGATTTTAGAGGGTTAGGGTCTTCTCCAACTTTAATGATTCTGTGATTCTATGAAAATAAGGTGGAATCAAGGATTATGTTTTTAGAGATGTAGTAGCCAGCCAGCCCCAAATCAGCTGCCTTTTTAGTGGGTTGTTATCATTAGGTGTTGAAAAATAAAATGGATTTTGATACAGTACTCCTGTGCATTTCTGAAAGAACTTATATTTGTAAGAAATATAAATCGGCATCACTGTTTTTCTGTGTTGGCTGATCCAGCCTATCACCACTGATGCTATTACTGTAGGAACTACCAAGGAAGTGGTTTTGTGAGCACTGATCCTGGATCAGATTTACTATCAGATTATCCTCTAATGTAACTTCGATCGGGCAGCCAAGCTATCACATTTCTTAAGTTAATAAGAGGATGCAATATATCATTTGTGCTAACTTAATGTCTACTGTGGGAGGAAATACAGTAACTATTTGGCATAAAGCCTTCCAATGCAAAATCAACATGTCAAATCTAAACTGTATTCACTGCCTTGTCAAAGAATGACCTCAGAGCAAGTATTGGAACAATGACTCCACTCTGTAAATTGTGCAGTTTTATTTACAGAGGACAGTAGTACCTCTTGAATTATTATTATTATCTATTAAAAATAATTTACTGATCATATACAGTTAGATTTATTTTTCATTTCTCTTGAAAACAGAGTTCTGTTTTTTTGAAGATAAGTTTCCATTTGGTGGTGGAGAAATTGCTACTTTCTTTTGGAGACTCTTTTGAGTCATAAAATATGACAGAGTAATGACATTAACCGTCATTTGCAGACACTTTTAATGCCAAATTCCTCTATCCATATGAAAGTTATTTTTCATTTAATGACATTGTTGGGACATGGAATTCAAAGAGAGAGAGCTTTCTCCCTTTGTGCAAGCAGGAAAATGAAGTATGTTTTAAGTGCACTTAGACCCTCAGTATTTTATGAAGAACCTACTCCATTGGACAGAATCAAATTATTTTAGTAAGCTTCCCTTTCCTACTTTATTAATTTTTATCAGATACATCCTTCATAAATTCAAGAGTTTATGAGAAGGTGAATGTATTAAGCTATGCAAATTGGTTTTTTAAGCCAAAATACTACAGCCTGCGGTTTATTGGGTTTTTTTCATTTACTGAAAGATCCTTATATGCTTTTCATGTAAAGTTCCAAAAGACTTGATTATTTAGTGTAAGCACTTCATTTTGCTTTTCCTTTTATATTACTCTTCTGAATACATTAGGAAAAGCTAGATTGTTAGTTCATTAATGAGAAATGATAAGCAAAACAAGTACTTTACAGATTTATTTCTACATTTGCAGATGTATTTCTAGATACATTACTGTTGCTGCAGTTAGAGATGTTTATTTTCATCACTGTTATTACGGTAGCTCAGCTTTACTGCTGTTTTACACTGTCCACTCTCCCTGGTTCTTAGCATGAGTGTGTGGAAGTTAATTTTTCTCACTCAGCCGGTGTATGGGACCAAAGTGGGACAAGGTGGCTGGCATAATGTAGTAGCACATATCCTGAACTGCTACTGCTTATCATCAAAATGCTCCATTTAGCTGTTTCTGACTCAAAGGCAGTCACATATGTGCCAATTATTTCATACCCTTCAATAATTTTTAAAATGTGGCTTTTATTTTGTAGGGGAAGTCTTGTTAAAGGCAAATAAAACATTCAGTTTGGTTTGTTCATGTTCTGTTTCAGTTTTCTGTGCTAATTACTGTTGAAACCATTGCTCAATTCATTTTAATGAGAAAGAAGAGAAGGGATCTCAGAGATGACGCAGTTTTTGTTTAGTGTAAGTTGTTGGCTGAAGAGAGAAGACACTGAAGTTAGTGTTCAAAAATATAGAGGAAAAATACAGAAATCTGTAAGCATGGGGTCTGTTTTGCAGCAAGGGTTTTTGTGGTGGAGGAAGAACACATTGATAAGAAAGAGAGCTTTTAAATGTACTCTCACAGAACTTTTTATGTTAAACTTTTTAATGAGGAACCTTAGAAATAACATGTCATTTGTCAAACAGACAAAGACCAATGCTAGGATAGAAGGGAATAAGCCTAATAAGTGTTCAAGATGAATTATTGTATCACATGTATGATCTATTAATAGGGGAGAAGAAAAGAAATAAATGCAACATCTTAATGACTTCTGTGCTCAGTGGGAATAATCAAGTTGTCAGCTCAAAGCAGTGAGTGTGTTGTTTTTATCAGTGTGCTGCGTAGAGGACGAGATATTGGTGCTAAATTTAAAGCAAAAAGTATGAAAACTTGAATTTTAATGGCTGATTAAGTTGGTTGTTTATCTAGCCCATTAAAATGTCATAGATACCTTGCATTAGCTTTATTAGAATCAAACCTTGTGGTTGGCTGGGAAGTAGTCTAGACTTATAGAACCAGGCATGAAGAAAATTGTAATAGTTGAATGTTGCCCTGAGCCTGTGAAATTAGGTCATTGTTTAACTGTATGTGTAGTTATTTACTTCATGTAATTATTTAGAACTGTGAAGCTTTAAAAAAAATAATTAGGAAGTCCTGATATAAAGCAGTCTGTTCTGAAGTATTTTTCTAGTGGTGGTCATGTTGTCTTTTTAAAACTGGGATAATGAATTGAATAAGGTATTCTGGATATTTCCATTTAGGGGGTTTGTTTGTTTGCTTGGTTTACAACATGATGATTATGCAATCCAAAATTCAACTACATTTCTTTTCTACACCCTCACCTTTTTAATTATGGAGAAGCAGGGTTTATTTCTAGCGCTGGGAAGCTCTAGTCTTGACCAGAACACTGTGATACAGGGTGCTGCACAGCTGTGAAAGGATTTCAAAGGACACGGGAGTTATGCTTGATGCAGTAGTCCAGGCTCTCTCTGCAGGGAATGCAGGGAGAGAGGTGAAATGATCAAAATAACAAGCTGGTTCTTTGCAGCACCGTGCTGAACTAATACATGCACTGAATTATGCTTTTTCAGCCTCACGTTAATTAAAATAAAAGGATATTAGCTTGGATGAGTTTTGGCTGTATGGATAGATGGGACATATTTCTGATCACATGCAGAAAAATTTGGCAGGTCTTCTGTATAGTCTTGCCAAAGTCTATGAGACCCCAGAGAAAACCAAATGAAAAACACTGTTTAGGTTCCCAGTCAGATTGTGCTAGTATGCACTCCAAAAGTAGGCATTGGGAATAGCCGTGCTGGTCAGGTCAAGAACTTTGTTTTCACCACACTAAGTTTCAGCTGAAGGCAGTGTCCAAGAAACAGCTAAAATTGGAATTGAAGGCAGTTCTCAGGTGGAGGGGACAAACATGTGAGTCATCAGCACAGAGATAGATGGTGGCTGAATTTGTGTTGGCAGGTGCTGGATCTTTGAGCATACAGGGGAAGAGGACGGGTAAAAAAGCTTAGGGATGGAGGTGTACAAAGCTCCTACAGCAACTTTGAACAAAAATACTACTTGAAGAATGTTAAATGAAAGCTAGAAACAGACTAGAGCAAAATGAATGTTTTGTTGATTCATTTGTAGACTATAGTGTTACTTTTGATTTCCACTGAATATAAAATACTAAATCTAAAGCTAGAAAAAATTCAGCTACTAAAGGTTGGTGCCATTTTTATGCAGCATTATGGGATCAGGATTTTACTGGGTTGTTGCTGATAATTTGTGGTATTAAACATGTAATACCAACATGACATGGACAAGTGAATGCTGTTTAAAAAAAATCCAGATAATTTTTTTTTCTGTTCTACTTTCTGTTTTCTTCCCTCTGAAACGAAGGCAAAACCAGCTTTGTTTCACAGCTTGCCTGCACAAGCTGTGATAGATTTGTGTTTGTATTTCTCTGAAATATACATCCAGAAAAGATGCAAAGTTCCTTTAAGAGGGGAGAACTAAGTGTTCTCTTTACTATGCCTTCAAAATCTAAAGGTCATCAGATAAAAAAGAGATTTTGCAGGTCTTTTATTGTATTTTTTAAAGTATTCTAATGATTCCAGAGTACAGGAGAGATTAACTGATTCTTAATAAACGGTTTTAAGGTAGTGGTTTCTCAAGTGCTTCAGGGAGAGTTTCAGAGTATTAGGTCATACTACTGCAATTGCAATGTTTGCTCTAAGAAGGTGGATTCATAGTCTTAAGGCTCTCCTCCTCATCCCCTGAATTTTGTCTCCTATGGAGAAGGGCCATAAAATTTACCAGGAGAATCTCATCAGACCTGTTCCCATCGGTTGTCTCCTCCCTGGTAGCTATGTAAGGCTGTGTGGGGGCTTGAGCTGTATTTGATGACTCAGGCCGGAATATCCTCCTACCTCTTCATCGATGTTGCTGCTGGTGAGCTGAGAGTCTCTCTGAAGACTGGGGAGGTTGTGGGGTGGCTGAGCATGTACCAGAGTCACTTGGGAGCTGGATCTTAGAATTCCTTGGTGAAGACAGGGATGGTTTGGCCAGACATAGCAATGTCAGCTTTGCCAGAGCATTGGCTTCATGAGAAGTTTTATTTTTTACTTTATTTTGTAAAAATACGTATCAGATTGCTACACTTTGAGAACCGAAAGGTACAGTGCAGGACCTAAGGGCAGATTGGAGAATGCTGGTAGGCAGTCTTGTATGATTGTTGGAAAAGTCTTGATAAATGTTGTTATTAGAATGCAGGAAAAGAGAATGAAATACCTAAGTGTTAAAACATTCTAGAGATGCTGATCTTAGTAAAACGTTTGTTTCTTTGTTTTTTAGTTCGAGCAGTATGTTTTTGACAGCAGTAGCAGAGAACTGGAAGACTGGTTGATTGTCATACTAAAATGGAGTATTTACCAGTTCAGGTAAGACATTCTTTGAACATCTTTATGCAATTTTGTTTCTTAATGTTGTCTTGCAGTTCCCAGTGCAAATATCTAGATTAATGGCAGTGTTACACAATCATTTTTCTGAAAACAAAGCTGGTTTAGGAGGTTTCTGTCTTTTCAGTTCACTCATATGCTCTGATGCAGCTGCTGTAAAGTAGCACTAAAATGATTGATTTAGGAAGAAAAAAATAGAAACAAGAAACACAAGAAACATTTTTTTTTCCTTCAGAAGGACCTTTAAAATAAGGTATTCTGTTATCCACTTTGTATTGTGGCCTCAGGAAAGATTAGTCTGGGTAACTAAAGAAGTGGTGAGCTAATGTGGGGGCAACATTGACCAGCCAAGATATATAGGAGATTTTTCAGCTTAGGAAAATAAGTAAATCCTCAGAAGTGTGAAGGAAAGGAAATTGGCCCTCAGTGTAGGATCAAGTGGCTTTAGCTGACATTTTAGCTGTTGGAGATGTTAAATCTCAGTGCTCTAAATACTTTTGAATATTGAAATGCTGTTTTGTTTATAAATGTTAAGTAGCTACCAAAACGTGCTCTAACTTGTGTATTAGGGTATTGTCATTTATTATCAGACTTTCTGATGTGGGTTTATATGCTGCATTAAACTCTGTTTCTCATATGTAGTGAGCTTCTACTGAAGGATTCTTTTGTTTCTTACATGCAGTTTAGCAGCTTGGTTTCCAAATGCTAATGATGTGCTTTAAAATACAACAGTAAGTTTATTAACTATTAAAATGAGTTGTGGACTTTTGATGTAGTTGAAGTTTGTGAAGTGCAGCTGTAAATTTGAAAGGAATCTATACAATAAATACTTCTACATGAGTTTAATTCTTTTTTGTTGGCTTTTGTATGATTAGTGTGCAAACTTAAGACATTGCCCAAGCTGAGTTTCTCCTTTAAAATATTCAATCACTGCATAACACTTTCTGTTATATAGTTCACAGAACTACAGCTGTTCTGTGCTGTTTTCCTTTGCACTGATATGCAAGACTTTGGCATAAAAATAGTGATGTGGTTTATGTCAGCCCAGGGCAGTGAACGTTCCCCTTCTTTTAGTTAAAGGTGCACATGGAACAAGCTGATGCTCAACAAAGAAAAAGCTATTCCCAATGGTCAGCTGACAGCTGCAACCCTGGGTACCTGTGGCAGCACGTGGCACTGCTTGCTGATGTGCTCTTCTGTGAACTGTGCCACAGTATTTCTTACTGGCTTTGCTGTTGGTACTGGAGCAACGCATAGACGCTGTTTTTCCAAATACTGTTGGTAGTTGAGCAAGAGCTGCATTGCTGGATTAAAATGAACGGTGTTGTGTCATGAAGGCCTGTGGTTGCTGGACCCTGTGCTTGGTCTGCAGGGAAGAATTGCCTGCCAGGCGATTTTTAGTGGCCTGGCTGAGAGTGCTAAGTAAGCTTGATAGAGGAGGAGAGGGAGTGGCCCCAGCTAGTATTGTACACAATAGAAATACCACAAGTTCACTGGACAGCCCTTTTGGCAGTGATCAAGATGTGTCTCTCTTACCTTTTTTTTGTTGAATTAACTCATTCAAAAATAGACCTTTGAGCTTGTCTAATTGGACTAGTTCTGGTTTGTTCTGGGTTTTCCTGTTGGGGACTTGAGGGACCCTGAACATGGCCCAGCAGCAACTGCAGGAATAGTTTTTCCTTCTCTTAGTGGAGGCAAACTGTTCATGGACTTAGCACAGCTCATTATGCTGGGAAGTGGGAGCCTTGTGATGTCTTCCTCCCTTGAGAATGTGGTTTCATCAAAATACAAGCTGGGTGAGATTGCCCCATGGCCTCCATACTTTATCCTTTTGCTTTTCCTTGAGTGCTTTAAAGTGGCTTCCCTCTGAGGTACTGGACAGTTTCATGCACAGCCCACATGGTTTGTTGCCCAGCAGCCGAGGATCTCAGTAGGTCTAGGAGCTCTGGATCTCTGCTCCATTGCAAGTCAGGTTTCATTTGCAGAAGATACTCTTGCATTTGGGTAGGTGATGCCCATGTGATAATGCAGTATTGTATCCCCAGAGAATTAGAGTGCAGAACATCTTGATTCTAGCTTTAAAGACCACAGAGGACACAATATTATAGGCAAAGCAATGGCAGAGGGAATTGCTGCAAAGCCCTGTAGGTTGTCAGTGCCAGTCTTAACACTACAAACTGTAGCAAAACATGTGGCATCATTCAATTAATTTCAATTAATTTCAATTCAATTCAGTTAATTAGACAGGCTGGGTTAATAGCATCATCTAGATGCTGTAGTTTTGGTCTTGCAGTAAGGGCCTTTGATCTGAGTTCTTCATGTTGTCCTAATGCAGAAAAGTTCCTCTTCCCCTGTCCCCTGTTACATCAGTAATGTACTGTTCCTGTGTTTTTGTAAAGTGCATTCAGAGTCCTTGTAGTGGCTGTTAAACCAAGGTCAGAATTAACATCTAGTTTATAGTGTAAAATCTACGCCTGTGTTATGGTACTTGAAGCCTTTCAGCTCCTCTAGAGTCAGTACAGAAAGGGAAATCTTATCTTGAGTCATATGCTAAGATAATTTAGTTGGTAGGCTAGAGGTTGTGCCCCTAAAGGTAACTTTGCTTTTGGCTGACTAATACCTGCTCCAATGATGACTTTTTTTGCCAGCTACTCTGTTTCAGTCTCAGTAGTACTGTCTGCTACTTCACCCAAACCCATGTTCAAAATTTTAGAAACAAAAAACCCCATAATCCGTTCAAGCTCCAGACAATGTCTGCTGCTTCTGCATCAGAGCCAGAAAAATGGACTAATGTGCATGAAGAATAGCCTTCTTAAGGTTTTTTCATTTGCTTAGTCCTCAAACCACATGGTGCTTGCAGAAACTGGAAAGTTTGAAGACAAGTGTTTGCAGAAAGTGTAGTCTGTTTTATTAATCTAGTTGATAGTGGTGAAGGCAAACAAGCAGAACATTGTTGAATCTGTAGGATTTTAATTTAGGTATCAGCAGGCAGTTGTAAATTAGCAGGAACTTGCCAGTCAGTGGCAAGATGACAGTGAAAATTAACACTTTTTTACAAAAAAGAAAAATACTAAAAATAAGCATGTTGCCTTCTTTAACTCCTGACTTCCCCCTGGAATCTCTCTATCTAAAGCCTTACATGACCTGGTCAGGCATTTTCTCTTTACTGTTTGGCTACACTGTAATTCAGCTGTTCCTGTCCTCATGCCAGAGTTGAGGCGCTGCTGCCTGCATGGTCACTCTGCACCAACAAGGGCTGGAAGCAGCCCATGCTCTTTTTCTCCTTGTCGGCAGTATTTTTCCCTCTCCAGCCAAGTACCAGAGCAGAGCTGCAGTATGTAGGTATCAGTAAGTGCCAGGATTGTATTATGCTGACGATGTGTTGTGATGCTTCTCTGATAACATTTGATTCCTTCACAAAAAAAGGTAGAAGTTACTGTGAGCTGGATTTTGTACATCCTATATTCTTGTTTACCTCAGGGCCTGCATATTTAAGGAAGCTGTGAAAAACTGTGTATAAGCGTTGTCCTTTTTAGGACCAGATGGGCATTATCCCCAGCTTGTGTTCTAAATAGTTTGTTTTCTCTTTGTTTTCAGTAACTAAGGTGCTGACAAGTTTTGACTTCTTCATCCTCATAAACATGAGTGAAGTTCAGGCTATGGTAGAATTCTCCGTGGAGCTCCACAAATTCTTCAATGTCGATTTGTTTCAAAGAGGGTAGGTAGCGTGTTCTTCCAAACTTTACTGCGTTGGATGGCTGCTGTTGGGAAGACCTTAAGGGGTACTCTGTCGTGTAGTGTTGCTTCATGTGTTACTGGCTATTTTTATAGTGATCTGAATTTTTTTTTATTCCATATTGGAAAATCATATTCTTTCTAGGATTTAAAATTAAGTACTCAAATAATTTTTCTTAAAACTTCAGTTGTAATACAATATTTGTGTCTCATTGGAGACAAGAGAAAACCTGTAGATACAGAGAATACATTATATTCTTACCTAGGCCTTTACCCTCACATGTCTTAATTTCTGTAATCCCTTTTGTTTGAAATATGATAGGTATTTCTCTTCAATATTTTAGAAATGGTCTTGTCCCAATTAACTTACTCAGTTATCAGTTTGGCAGTGGAGAACTTCACCAGCTTCTCTCTTCTCACTGTGCTGTGCCTTCAGTTACACAGGACTCCATACTGCCTCTTCAGACTCTCCTAACCTCCTCTTACTCCATCTCATCTCTAGAAGTCTTTTTCACGTTCCTTCCATTTGATATTACTTGATTGTCCTCAATTACTAAGGTCCTTGTTTCCCGTGGCTATACAGGAAATAATCATTTGTAGCTTATTTTGGAGTTAATAAAGATTATTGGTCCTTTAGTGTTGTGATACATTAGCCTTCTGTCAGCCTTCCAGTAGGCTACAGTAAAAATGCATGTTAGGGTTTAGACTGTATCGGTGTTTGCAGAGACAGAACAAGATGTATCTGTGTTGATTTATGATAGCTGCTTTTTCTAAAACATTGTAGAGTAAGTTTCCTCAGAAACTTTTAGTGATAAGAAAATACATTCTTCTTTTTAGCCTTGTCATTGTTCAAGTCAGGTGTGTGTCTGAGTATTGTTTTCAGTATAGGTAGGGCGTTTTTTGACAGAAGTGATGACCCATTTTGTTTGCTACTGCATGCAGTCAGAGTATATGTAACAAATTGTCCCCTTTTTCAGAAAAAATGTAATTTCACTCTTCATTGGAAGAGAAGGATTAAGGAAGGCTTAAGAGGTCTGGGAAGACACTGAGAATATTCTAATTACTTCAATGAAAAAGCACAGTCTTTTGAACTGTAGCCTTTTTTAATATCTGAAATTGGTTGGGAAGGAAAGGGTAGAACATTGCAGTACACTTACTGTATTAGAGAACCTGAAGAGAAGAAAGTGTTTTGGTTGTCTTAACCTTACAGTTCAAATGGGTCCTCAGAAATGTAGTTGAGAAGCAAAGCACTGCAATATAATTACCAGTGCTTTACCTGGCATGTTTCTTTTTAGCTTACACTTGCAGTAAGCGAAAAAGCAGTAAATTCACAGGGCAAGTTCAGAGAGGTGGAATGCTGACATAATGAGAAAAGTGACATGAGAAGATACAACTTCTCTGGTTTCAAGCTGAACCTTTGACTCTGGGCACGTTCCTGTAGAAATTAATGTCGGGAAGAAGAGAGAATTTCCAGAATAATTTGACAGACTGAGAAATGTGACTATTGCAATAAATTTAATTTGAGTATGTTCCAGTATTTTTCTTGGGAACTGTCTTTGTATTTATTTCAGACAGAATGTAATACTTTTGTTGCCAGAGGAGCTCTTGGATAATGGATTGAATGAGCAGAAAAGGAAATCTTTAGTTTCATTGTTAGCCTCCTATTTTTGAGCTACCACTGTGTTTTTTAGCATGCTTTCTCTCACCAAAATCAAGTAAAGAATTGATTGTATTGTGTGCATGCAAGCTTACCCAGGGTGGCACGCTTGTCTCACAGTGTTAGAAACATCATGACCTTCTGAATTTTGTAGAATAAAATGTCAGCTATTGCAAGTAATCACATCAAGTTCCTTCTTAAAACTTAGTAGATTTTTATCCGAAGTATTTGCTTGCAGAGTGAGTCCAGATTCTTGCTCATTCGATTATTGGAGATGTCATCATTTCCAGCATAAATTTCCTTCTGATCGGTTTTAGTTGTTTTTCTTTACAACTTTGTCTTATGTTTTGAATCACTCTATCAGTCTGAAAGTTCACTCTTACATGTTTTAGATGTCGGTCTTTTGTCCCTTTTACTAAATATGAACTGACTTGAGTTTGGTCATTGGAATTTTTGGCACATTCCCCACCCCACTTCCCTTTCAGTAGAGTCCACATAACCCAGTATCCAGTCAGACCAAATTTACTCTTTCCCTGCTTTTATAACTTATTTGAAGAAATCTGCCAACTCCTGCATCCAACTGTATCGTATTTTCTTGGATCTGTATCTGTAGTGACACTACAGTTGCCAGAAGCACTTACTACTGTGTTTACGCTAACAATTAAGTTTGGTATTTAAGGAATTAATTACTAGAGGCAGTGTTGATGTCCCTACATCTGTGTGGTTCCAGGGTTACTTCAGACTAAGTAACTTCTAAGTTACTTAGAAGACTAAGTATCTTCTGGACCAGATGTTTTGTATCATGAGTGTAATTCGAAGTTGTTCATTTTGGTAGTTGGCTCCGACATTTTTGTGCCCCCAGGGGTTGAAGTGCATTTTGTGACAGGTAGATCAGAGTAGTCTAGCTTCTTCAGGAGACATCCAGGTTCTATGACTGGAAAGCTCTCAGTGAACTTAATCAGCATGAAGCAAACCTGGGTCATTGGGGAAAGTGCCTCAAAACCACTCTGCTGATCTAAACTGATCTAAATAATGCAGACTGAGCCAAAATTTCTCCTCACTCAAGATCATATTTATCTGAAGGATTATAACCATATTATTCTCCTAAGTGGCCCTCTAAAGCAGACTGTTTTCTTTGGTTTTAGATAACTGTTAGTATTTCGAGACAATGCAGACATTTCATTGTAATAGAATATTTTTCTTATGTATCTAATACAGCTACTTTGTTTTCTTATTACTGTGCCATTTGCTTTAAACCCAGCTTGTTCCAGACAGCTCCATTGGTTTATTTTTGTCTTATTACATTCAAATAAGGCTTCACGCAATTTTTCTTTTGAACTTGTGAGATGTGACGATAGGAGTTTTTGACCAAACAGTGACTGATATGCGAGTATTGAGTGGCAAAATGAATTAAGGAAATGTATTTGTTTGGGACCTGTGAGAATGATAGCCTGAGATAGTGAGGTTTCAGGCTGTTTTGTTATCTTAGCTCATTAAAGGTCCAGAAAGTAGTAGTACTGTAGTACTGACCTTCTGTAGAGACAAATGAAACATAACATAGCTTGACTGCAGAAGTGAATGAGTTGGGTGGAAAATTGGTTGGATGATTTGGCTCAAAGAGTAGTGGTCAGTGGTGCAAAGTCCGGCTTAAAGCTGGTGACCAGTGGCACCTCTCATGGACCGATACTGGGTCAGTGATCTCCTGCCATGGGGAAGGCACTTTCCATTGACCAGGTTAGTCAGAGCCCCATCCAGCCTGGCCTTGAACACTTCAGGGATGAGGTATTTGCACCTTCTCTGGGCAGCCTGTTTCAGTGCCTCACTACCCTCTGAGTAAAAGAATTTCTTCGTAATATCTCATCTAACTCCACCCTCCTTCAACTTAAAGCTGTTCAAGCTCAAGTTCAGAGACTTTGCTATAAGAACAGGTTGCCATTCAGTTTTCCGCTGTGGACTGTGGGAGCTTACCCCCTGCATTTCTGTATATGTTTTGTATGCGTCAGCATACATATGTGTCCTGAACTGAGGTATAAATGAGAATGTCTGATTCCAAACAACTGGTTACTGAAAGTGCCGCAGTGCTTCGTAGTGCTCAGTTCCCATGTTCCACTGTGGATGATGGATCCTGATGTCTGACTTGGGATAGTTACACCTTTTCTGTGGGTAGAGAGAAGAGTGAAAGGAGTTTCCTGGTAACCCTCACTTGTGAGAAGATGAGGTTTTCATTTCCCTGGAGCTGTGTACTGCTTTTTGACCTGTAAATGGCAAATCTAATGAGCTAAAGAGACTTAGCTAGTGGTTTGTAGTTTAGCATAGTGCACACATTGCTGCAAGATCTGCTTTGAAAACAGCTTTAATCTACATTTTCCCCATCTCTGTGCATTTTTATAATCCCAGTGTTAAATTCTTAGTCACTAATCTTTTGTTACTTTGTCAGTGGAATGCATGCACACACATTACACTGGTTGTGTAATGCAGCTTAAAAGAAAATAACACTGAATCAGAGTATGAAATTTACCGAATCTTATTATGATTACACAGTAATGTCATGAGAAGTAATGCAATAATATGAAAAGTTGTATTGTTTTCTGGATCCAATGAGTTCTTAGTAAAATTTTTTAAAGGAAATTAAAATTCAAAACATATGCTTTCAGTAGGACCACTTTTCTTCCTTCTGGCTATATCAGAAATGGAAACATTTTGTCCTTAAATGAAGAAGTAGCCCTGCTAATGGTTAGTGTTGCTAGCATGTGAGCAAATAACAAACTCTTAATGGACAAGGAGCATTCAGGTTCGCCTGTTTGGTTTTCTTTTTAATTCATACAGCTCAGACATACTTTTACTTTCAAACTGCGTTTCTGTATGACACATTTTTCTGGAAATATGTGTTGTGAATTGCTTTCTGACAGGATAGCTTATCTTTTGAAGTATTGTATTGTGATCTTTACTTAATGTAATGTGTTTTTACAAAGAAAAAGCTGTCAAATTTGTCAGTTGTAAGATGAGCTCTGTTCTTCAGCTTATGGTTTACAGTAATACAAATAGCAATTACACAGCTAGCTGTAAACTCAAGGGAATAGTCTGTCTAGGAAAAATAATGCAAATATCTTTTGGTTTTGTTGTTGTTGTTTTTAAAAAGTGGATCAGTTTCTGATTCTAGTTCATCAGTGGATGCACACTGGTCCTGCTTGCTCTGAGGCAAGAATGGCTAAGACTGGAAATGAGCAGTGGGGAAGTTTAAAGATGGCGTTGCTTCAGAAGCTGAAAGTTAGTATCATCAATTATCCTATTAGCCCTTCTGATGCGGAATGTCTGAGACACCAGTGACATGGTCTGGTTTCAAAGAGCAGTAACAATTTAAAAGACAGAATCTTGGCTTCTGAAATAAAAAGTCTGATATTTGTTGAAAGTAGGGGTATAGAAGATTAAGTGGAAAACTAAGCACTGTTTCCTTTGAGTTAACTGAGAAATTAAGGTTTTTTGAAGCATACTGATGAGTGGAACTGATGACATGGGGAGGTTGTTCTGCTTGTCTTTTTCAGTTATCTGAAGTGCCATGCGTGTATTAAGAGAGTTCCAGCTACACAGGGAAGCTTGTCCAGGGGTCACCTAGAGCCACTGTAAATTGGACTTCTACTTTTGAATCCTCCTCCCTGCTCTTCTCCATGTTAATTCCTGGAAGGCTATACTTCAGCTTAAGAAACTAAATGAGATCCTGATGCTGCATTTTTTAGCTACATATTCTGACCCATAAAGATGACTGTACAGATGCTTATTTCTTCAATCATTATTCATAGAGGTATAGCTAAGAGTTGGTAGTTGCAGTTGTCCTGGGGGTGTGGTTTTTTCCTGCATCCCCCCCATATTCCAAAAATATTTCTTCAGTGTTTTGTAATGATCATGGGTACTCATTACATCTTCCAGACTTCTCAGATATGGGGTAAAAATTTCAATTCACCTGAATTTTATTCAGACGTTAGCTCTTACACTTAAGTAGTACTTTTGGGCATTTTAAATATAACAACTTTTGCAATTGAAATTATTATTTTGCGATGGAAAACATTTTCTCCACTCAGAATTACAGCTTTCTAATGGCATGTCATATCCTCCAGGCATTCAATGTGGCAAAATTCCATTTTCTAAGAACAAAAAGATGAAGAGCTCAGATGCCTAGTTATGCCATCTTGCTGTCTTTCCGGACCTGACAGTGCCATGGTAGGCATGGCTCTTCGGTGTGACAGTGATATGGCGTAATTTGCTGTCCTTTGAGGACTGCTTTTTGGTGGGGTCTATGTAATTACTTCTTTAAGCAATTGAATAAATAGGGGTATTGTGTATGTAAGACCAGGTACCATTTCACACTGCATGGTAAAGATTGTACATCAGCATGCCTTGTCATGAAGTCTGTCAACAGAAACATAACCAATGAATTTAGTTTAGTGAGGGAGTAAATGACAGTGTAAGACAGTAATGAGTATAAAAGGATTTTGTCTAGAGAATGCCCTTTCTTTTATTCTGTAGAATATATATCTGTTGCCTATGTATAATATCAAGGTACAAATGGGCATAGGTGTTAGCTGAAGGCATCACAATAATGATTTCTTGAGTAGGCACCTTCTTTTTTTAAATTGAGTTTTACTGAGTTCCGTGTTCTGGAGTGGCATGTGACAGCAGTAACAGTTTTAACTTTGCATTGAATACATATTTAGTCTCTAAAATTGCTACTTTTGAGATTCTTTCATGTGTTAGCACCCTTCTGTTCAGAAGCTTGTAGCTTGTGCATTGTCTTACAGTTCAGACCTGATGCTGTAAGATGGTAGCAAAATCCAAAAAAATCTGTTCGTTCTTAAGTGTTCATTAAGCATTCTTAATGCTCATCCTGTGCTCATTCTGCCTCACAATACAGCAGAAGATTCTGGTATGGTGTCTTTTTGTGCCTCTTTTGCTGCACATACAAGCTAATAACACCTTTATGGATACCTGTATCTGTAATCACAAACAGCACTTTATTGGATCATCACATACTGCAGAGAGCATATGGCTTTGCTGGAATAGAGAACCAGGCTCAGTCCCACCACCAGATGCAAACTCAGACTCCCTGCCTCCAGTCAGGTGCTTGCTTCAAAATCTCTTCCTCTTTTACTTCTTATGCCTCCTATTGTACTCCACATAAAGTAACTCATCAGATTTTTGAATTTTTTTTCACCTTATTTCACCCCACTCGTTTTCCCTTTCCCAGATTCTGACTCATATTGGCCATGGGGAAAGAAGCTTAAAATACCTCTAAATACTTAGAGGCCCACTAGACCAGACCATCATATTCGTGCATATCCATGCATAGCTTCATTTGTTGATTTGCAAAGTTCTAAAATTGGCTAAAAAATTTGTCTCATATTTTCTCCAAAAATATGATGAATACCTTAGATTAAGTGATCAAAACCTCTGCTGCTAATAATTTTCTCTTTTCATGTGTTTTTACTGCAAGAAGTAGCATCCAAGCTATTGGAGGGGATCAGATTGGGGAGGATAAAAAAAAAAAAAAAAGTGTATTTTTCACTTGTGCATGTTTCTTTGATGTGAGTGGTTGTGCCTGAGCACTGGAGTTTTTTTTTGTGGGGGGAGAGGGTAGGAATATACCCAGTATGGCCCACTGTTGGTGCCATGAACCCAAATCTAGTGTGGAACAACATTCTCATCTATGCATTTATAGTTGGCCTGAGCACGTATCTGCCAAGAGGTGTGATATGCATGGTATGCTCCTGTTTTGTTTGCTCCTGCAGACAGGTCAGTAAGATGGACTCGCTTTTTACAGCGGTGTAGTCGGAGAGTGGGTTAAGCTGGCAGGAGCACAGGGCTAATAGTATAGATGTTACAGGTAGGGAGATCTGTTGGATAGCAGCCACCCTAGCAGGGTGATCCTGCTTCCAGTGCTTTCTGTGTGCTTGCAGTAATGCTCTTTTGCCATATGGTTGGTCAGCTCAACATGGTAAACCAGCAGAAAAAACCAGGCAAAACCAGAATCGTTCTGGGTTATATTTTTTTTAATCTCCCTGGCCCAGATAAATATTCTGTCAGTGGTGGTGCAGAAGGAATATAAAGTACAGAGGAGGAATGGGATGCCTACTTCTGTCATCAGCTAGCTTTTGGGTTGGTTTAACTGTGATCCTGGGCTGCATCCTGAGACAAATGTCCATAAAAGTTCGAGCATCCATGTTAGGAAGACGTCTCCGGAATGGGTGAAGCCATTATGTCAGTATGATCTGCTGAGCAAGAGCAGCCCAGAGATTAGTATGTTTTGAAACAAAACCTCTGTTTGAACTTCCGCATTCATCTCAGTTGGCATCCCTGCCCGCAGGATACAGGGTTATGACAGACGTCAGGTATGTCAATTCTAATTTCCCTAAGCCCTCATGTGGAGATACAGAGCTCGCCTGGCGGTGCCAGTTTGCAGAGTTTCCACCTCCCTTGCTGCTGGCAGCATCATGCCGCTGCACTGCCCTGCCATGTGGGTTGTGCTAGCTGAGCTGCTGGAGCTGCCTGCTGGAAGGGGAGCTGCTGGATCTGACCAGTGTCCAGAACTGCTCTGCAAGTGGTGCATTGGTGTAATTGAGAAAGGAGTCAAGTGTCTTGCAGGGGCAAAAGTTGAGTGCCTGGAGACATAGGACAGAGGAAAAGGGGAAACAGAACTCCTTAAACTTCATTTTTTGCAGAAGTCCTTATATTGTAAAAGTACAGTCTAAATTTCAAGACATTATTCTTGACGTTCCCTTACTATAAGGAAGGATAGGGTTTCCCAGATGCCAACTTGCTTGACTGACACAGAGAAGGAATCAGATTATTGCAGACGACCGACAGGTCCAGCTCTGGTACTTGCTGGAGAAAGGGCCATTAATCACCTCCAGAATGCCAGATCCCTTTCTGTAGGTCAACTCTGAAAGGGGGAAGGAGGAGATGATAGAAAGACATCCAGAGCATCAGAAACCCATTGTTGCTTCCAACAATGGAAGGAGAACTCAGATTCTTCTTCAGTGGATTTTGCAGATCCCAGCTTACAGGGAGCAGTGGTGGGAGGTCGGCCTCGTAAGGGGAACAAAAGGATTTAGATAGCCAAACGCACAGAAAGTTGGAGGCTCCTCAGTGTATGCAGAAAGTAAATCGTATGATCACCTTGATGATCATCTCTGCACTTCAGTCATATTACTATGGTTAGTGGTTCTTCTATACAGTTTTTCTCTTTTCCTGATCAGTTTTCATCTAATAGTACTTTTGCATGCCTTCCTTTCAGCAATTTGTTTCCTACCTTTACAGAATACATTCCTACATAAAATCTATTTCAAAATATTTTGGATACCATCTGAGGTTTTCTGCAATGCTTGTTACAGTTTTCTCAAAACAAAAGCCTTTTAAAAAATGTAGACTTCAGAAAAACAATTTTTTTTTGTTTTGCTTGCTTGTTTAATTTTTTTTTAAGTTGTTGAACAGGCTCAGCAGGCGCTGTCTGTCTTCAGGGTATCCAGCTTGTGGAACCTGGCAAGAGAAAAAGGGATTTGGCTACTCTGGTCTGTTCTTCACTGTAATTTGTTTCATTTATTTGAACTGGCATCAAAAGTTTAATTCTTGTGAGTGTACTGGATAGGGTAGGTCTTAGGAGATGGAAGATAACTTTTGCTAGAGGAGGTGGCTCTGTCATGGTGAAAAGAAAAGTCTGCTCAAGAACAGCAACTCTTTTTTTTAATGAAGGGGAAAGAAGTGGAGTTTTTGCTTTCCAATCTTGAATGCTCACTTTACACTTCCACGTTCATAAGCTTGTAGGATCATTGTAATTGAGAGAAACAGGTCTTAACTTGCGCTGCTAACTTTTCATTTCTTGCTTGTGACATTGTTCTAGTAATATTCTCTGAGATTATTTCCTAAGATTTATGTTAATAATGAATGCATAAATACAGTGCACAGTCAGCAGTTCTGCTTCTCAGTGGTTTTGGAGTTGAAACTCTTGAAGAAAAAAGTAATTTCCTGGAAGTGGCAGTACAATTTTGTGTTATTTCTGAGCATGGAGCCCCACCTGAGCCTAGCTCAAGCTGTCCTAAGCCCATGTCATGTTGCTGAAGGGAATACTTCCTCCCCTGGCTGTACGATCCTGCCTTCTGTAATAGCCCCTACTGGATTGTTTTTTTCCCTTTCCAGGTGGATGAGCATGTTGGTTTGTTTTACCATACAGTTGATGGAACATCAAAACCTATTTGAGGAGGGACAAAAATATGTAAAAGAAGTTTTGGTCTGCAAAATGCTTCTACCTGTGGCAGTACTGGCTTAAGCTGATTAAAATGAATCATGAAAATGTGCCTTGCTTGAAGGAAAAAAGATAGATGCTTCTAATTCTGAGAGATAACTTTTCTTTCTTAGTGTCCTAATAACATTTCAGAGCAGTATGTTTTATTTGAAATGATAGTGTTTCATTTTAAAACATGGAGTGACAGGAGCTAATGTGACTTTCATGAATGACACAGCTTACTACAGCAGAAAAGATGAAGATGTTGGTAAGGGATGAAAGTGATGACCTTTGAATCTTACATAAGATACAGTCGTTCACATGAGCTCTTTTGTCATGATTTTATGCAACAGTTTTCTTTGTGGTACCTGATTTTCCATCTCTGGTTAAATGTATGATGTATTAGCTATTAAAACAGAGATTGCCTTTCATTAAAATGAGGTGCAAAGTGAATTGTGAGGCTTGTATACTTGTTTACTGATAGATGAGAGGAACAGAATTGCACAGCTGCAAAATTTATAAAATTTGAAAGATTAGTAAATGCCAGAAAATGAGTTGTCTTCTGGTTTCCCATCTGTTGTGTTTGCTAAACTTTGATTTGAAAACTAGGATGTTATGATATGTCTTAGTAAAAATTGATGCCTGTTTGCACAGGGTGAAGCTTTTTAAAATTGTGATCCTGTATACCAAGAAAGCCTAACATCCCATACTTCCCAGAAAACGGAAAAGTTCCAAGCCACAAAGTGGTTAAACAGTTGTGATACATCATTTGCAAGGCTAGTATGCTGAATCAAAAAGTCAAATGAAAAATTCTTTCAAGCTAAATAAATTGAATTGAAAAGTAGTTGTAAGAGAAAATGGGAAATCATTATTCCTGAAAATAAACTTTATGGGACTGTTGTACATTTAAGATTTAAGGAAATTTACTATGATTTCTTTCTTTTTCTCTTCAGTAAAAACAGGAAATAAAAGAGGAACTAAAATTATGAATACAGGCTAATATGAGATGTATTTGATTAAATAAGAATTCATCTAGTATTGCATGTTTATGTGTCTCTTCAAAAAAGCAATACTTATTTGAGGCTATTCCTCTTTCAAGTTTTTTAGTAGATGTTCTTAACCATTGCAGGAATTCTGCCTGAATGTGTCTTCTGGAAAGAATGTGGAGGAAAGGGTTTTGTAATAATAAGGCAAAATGTCCAGCTGCATTTCTTTTCCTTTCTCTCCTGTTTTACGTATTTAATCTTGTTTCATAACAAGCTGCTGTGACTTAATTGAGGTATTAGTCTCCCAAATAACTCTCATCAAACTTTTGGTCTAGTTACTATTTTGTTTATATACAAGAATTTAATTTTCAGAAATAATGTGTGCCATAGATATGTAAGGTACTTCAAAAAAGTAATTAACATCCAAGGAAACTTTCTTTCAAATAAATGGGAACCTCTTATCTATTTCCTGTAAGTTTGCCCATTGTGTTATTCATCTTAATAAAAGTCAGCTGGGAAATATCTGGATTTTTCATTAAAGGGATTGATAAAAGATTTTAAACATAGTCTTTTGGGCGTGATAGTTTTCCTGCTGCTCAAGTATCTAAATTAGAGTTTCTCAGATAAATCCCACAATTACAGCAGAGTATAATCTCATATTGGTCCATATTAGAAGTACCTATTACAAAGTGATTGCAAGATAAGAATCTTTCTGTGCATTCTATACTTGTATTAAATAATTTCCTGTCTAGATAAGCCCTGTAACTAGTTTGGTGTCCATTTGGTATTCTGTGGGCCTCAACCATATTTGGTAGGATTAAATTTTTTATAGATGACTGTGCATGTCTCCTGGTGGGGAAACAAGTGTAACCAATTCTCTTTTTAGTTTGGCACTTCAATAATCAACATTTTACTGCTTGTGCTTTGTCTTTCTGTTCCCTTGCACCTTATTTTACTTCTGTTCTGATTTTCCTCTTTGCCTGGATTGCCTTTTTACAGATTGCTTATGAGGTTACAAAAAAAATCTGGCAAATTTGTGGTAATATTTAAGAGGGAGTATTTGTGTTCCACAATGAATATGAAATGCTTTAATCATTAAAGGTGTACTCTGATTGCCTAGAAAAGTATGTAGGCATTTGTCAATATTGGCTTGTGACTGTGTGAAATGCTAAATGTCTTTACTGCTTTTAAGATTTTTTTTTTTTTTTAATAAATCCATGAAAGAACTAGGGATGTAGGGTCTCTCCAGTAGCAAGAGGGTTATCTCATAGAACAGAGGGGTGTTGAACAGAAATAAAGGAATGCTTTTTCTCCCTGTTGGAACCTTTCAGTATTTTGCTGACTCAGCCTCTCACTGCAGCAGGAGTTTCTGTTAGTGCTGGTTTGCTTCCGTGGGAAGAGGTGTGATCTGTGGAAGACACAGCTCTGCCAGGGTCAGTCTGATGCTGCCTCCATGGAATCACTGCCCCCGAGCTGCCTGTTCCTCCAGAAACTCGCTCCTCTGTCTGTTTTCCTTGCAGTTCTGCATTTCAGTGCCACATTCTTTATTTGCAAAGCAGTGCTTCATGTTCAGCTCTGTTTCCTCCTGCACTAAAAGAATTGTGCTTTCCTGAGCCACAGCTCACGTTGGAAAAAGGAGAAGTCTTAGGGGCAGTCTGCAGTAGAGGGTGGGTTTTCAACGGGGCACTGCATTCAGTAGATCCCAAGAGCTCTCCCGAGGTTTTGCATATACAGAGTCACAGCTGTTCTTCCATTTGGTTAACTGATAAATTTAGAATGTGCCCTGCAGGTGACCCAATGTGCATGTGAGTTTTACAGTCCACGACATTCTGTGCTTGCTCTTGTTAATGTGACTGAGTGCATTTAACTGTGCAGTGAGTGCAGTGGGATTTAGGGAAGAGGAAAGCTCGAACTCTGCCATACACACTTCTGTCTTTCCTCTTCCTGGTGAGAGGAATGGCAAAAAAGTTTTGCCTCAACAGTGAAGTATGTTATGAAGCTTTTTCAGAATGTACACTTGCCTTGGAATGTTTTTTAGCTGACAAACTAAGTGGTTTTTCAAGTAAATTCTTGTGCAGCTATTGCCGTAAATGCTCGTATGCTTTTTTAAGCATGAGGGTTTTTTATTTTAATAATGGTTGTACTTTATGACTGCATTTGCACACATTACTCCCTGTGGTATCATGTGGGAGCATTAAAAAGTCGAATCGGTATTACATCGCATGTTTCCATTTTTGTCAGTAGCCGGATACATTCCAGTTATTGATAAACCTATTTCCAGCTCAGATTATAAATTACCATTTTCCATAGATGTGGTAAAAACCCCCTTACTTATGCCTATCTAAATGAAGTTCTCACCCATTGGGGATTAAAAGAAGAAACCTGTCAATTTTCCTGTGTTGGAAAGCATTTTCTATCACATGCCAGATTTTTGAATCTTCAGGATTTTAATGCAGCTTGGTGAAAAAGATTTAATCCTTTATACAGGATGGACAGTAGTGGTGTCCTCTGCCTACAGGAGAGCAGTAATTCTAACTATTTATTTCAGAACACCTTTTCCTGCAAGGTCTGTAGTAAGGACACTAAGCTCCAGATATCCTTGAACCTTTTAATATCGTGTTTATGTATTTGCATGTAATTACACTGAGGGCCAAATGACATAAACAGGCACGAGCAGGTACATGCATATATTTACTGAAGAATGATTGCGTAGACTGAGCTTGACAGAAATTAGCTGGATATTTATAAGCTTTCCACTTCAACTTTGCTTATGTATGCTGTCTCAGTAGACATGTCAGATGTTCAGAATATCTCCCACATTTTGAAGCAAAAGCAAAAGTACCTTTTAGGGGATGGGAGTTGAACTGTTTTAGGATAAAGCTTTTAAGCAGTGCAACTAGATCAAGAGATCTGGTATTCATCGTAGACCTTATGTCTGTGGCCAAGATAAGTAAATGCTGTAAGCATTTAGGGAAGGAAGGGTTGGCAAGTTTTCAGAGGTGGTGTTGTAGGTCATCTTTTTTTTTCCTAGGCCTATGACATTGGAAATGTAATAGGAAGTAAAAGATGCTGCCTTTCAGGGATGCAAGAAAATCAGCTGTTGAGAAGGATTTTGCCTGTGTAGACTCAGGAAAACCAGGAGCTGGAATATGCTCTATTCATAGATGTGTTTGCAGCTTGTTTTGTGTAACAGTTCCCAGCCGTATGTGCTTTTTACTGTGTTGCCTTTCAGTCATCATGTTGTAAATTGCTGAGCCCTGTTTTTCAGGTTTCCTTTAACTTCTCAGATCATATACTGGTTCAGGGTGGATGGGATAGTAACATATCATACAGTCAACCTCATGATGAGAGGAGGGTCAGAACTTGATCCAAACCATGTTGCTTGGAGCTCTGTTCCCTCACATCTTGAAAGCTTCTGTAACTGGAGATTCCATAGCTTATCTGGACAATCTGTTCCAATGCTTAAGTATCCTTAAGACTGTTTCAAGTCTCATTTGCTCAGCCTCCTTGTGAAGCCTGTCCTTCAAATCACATCAACACCATGAATGTCAAGCTGCTTGTTGTCTTAAAAAAATGGTTCTAAAGACTCATTCAGAATCTGTTCTTCATGTGGTGTCAGACCTTCATCCAACTGTGTACTCTGCACTGCCTCTACTGCAGTGACTCATGTTAAGGCTCAACTTCTTTAGCTGCCATTGTAGCCCAGCCTTTCTAAACTGCCAAACCGTAGCTGTATCGTCTGAGATCACCCAAATGTATCCTGCTGAATTATCAGGTGGTGATTCTAAACATCATGGGCGTAATCCGTCAGGGTAATTTAGAAACTGATGCACATCAGGCTGTTGCTCAGGATTCATTTTTAGTGTATATTCTATCATGTTGTAAGTTAGAGTTCTTAGTGCTATTTCTGTTGTTTTGTTCTCTGTTTAGTGAAATATAGTTACCCTGCTTGAGCTAATGGCACAAATGATAGTCTGATGGATGTTGCTGTTTTTACAGGTGATTAATGTGTGTTCTTACAGTGTACCATCTTTCTGAATACCACTGATTCTTTTCTTCAAAGCAGAGTAGCTTTAAAGCATCTTTGTCAAAATACTTCTGACTTCTTTGTTATCTGGAAAATGTCAACCCTTAATAATCTGAAAATAGTGGGTTTTTTGGTAGTGCAGTCAAATGTGAGATTAAGGGACAGATTGCAACAGATTTTTTTCAAATTATTCTTCAAAAATCTTCACATCAAAACACAACTAGTCTAAGCTTTAAGAATCCTAGCACTTTTCTGGAATCTTAATGCTGACTGCAAAGCTTGAGCTGTTTTCTTTTTATAGTATTTCTGATCGGTAAAACAGTTTTAAATAAAGCTTTATATGAACCTGAAATCCCTATCTCTGTTATCACTGGAGCATTTTTCTAGGTTGCTGTCAGAGTCAGGACTTGAAAATGAACTAGACTGGTGCAGGATCAGTTTGATTTTTCCCCTGTCATGTTCCTGGGACTTAGAGGTGCATGTTAGAGAAAATGCACTATACCGAGTTTGAGCATGTGAATCTCACTGGCTTTGCTTCAGCACAGGCCATGCTCTGAGGCGTCTGTGCTGGATTCCATTCCAGTGGGCTTCGGGAAGGCAGTTTCGTATAGACACACTGATGGACTCAAACTGTTAATGTCTGAAAAATTCTAGTGGTAAGCCTGCAACTGTGTGATTAAGTCTGTGTATGCCACTTTTTGGAAGATACTGGACAGGGGTCGGAAAGTATTGTTAGACTGGAGTTATTTAATCGATTTGGGCAAATTTACTGTACCATCAGTTGTGTGATCTGTAGCATTGTTATCATATGGGATTTTCCACTACTCAGGATACCTTCATTCTCTCATTACATTAGATAATGGAGAGTTGATACATGAGACAGTGGAGAGCTGATTGTATTCAGATCTTATTTATGGAGTGTTTTAAGGATATTTGGGTCAATTGAATGTGATAGATGAGTAACAGGTCCTTGATACTGAATTGTTATGTGTCGGCCCAAGCAAATACAATAGATCAGGTTTATGAGTCAGTTGCCCCCATGAGAACTAAACAATGTTTATGGTTCAGCTGGGAAATAATTCTAAGTGACTTGGTTTTGGTTTTTAATAGAAATTGAAACATTGCAGCACAAATTGATTAGTGGGTTTAACAAAAGATGGAAAGATGAGGAAGGCAGGGCTTGGGGAAAAGAGTGATGAAGCTTGAGGCTTTTTTTTTTACATTACTTTTATAATTTGCTGTGAAATGAGAAATGTATATCAAAACTTTAAAAAGTATTTCCTTATTTACAAATTGCAAATATAATACCTCTATGAATCAAGTATCATGTTTCAGTTTAATAGTTCTTCATTTGCAGATAGATCCTTAATATATACAGCATTTAAAGATGAATGACAGTGAATAATTCAGGTAAATACTGTGTAGGAAGCTATTTTTCTTATTTAACTATCTTGACGCAGTTAAATAATTTTGTCATATATCTAGGCATAAGATTTTAAGTTAATGTTTATGTATTTGCCCTGAGCTGAACTCCTATGAGATTTTATTATTCAGATTAACAGGTGAATGTTTTATGTTCTAAACTGCTTAAAATATAAATCTGCTGAAAATCAGAGCTACCTGTCTCAAACAAGAAAACAATACACCTTTATCTCCATATTAACCCACATAAAATTTCAGGCAGGTAAAGGGTTTACTGAATAAAAAGGATAGAATGGTCTATTTTTGATTAATTGCAAGCAAATAATAAGACAAGGAAGGATGTCCTAACAGCCTTTTGGTTTCACAAATAACATTTTAAGCATGAACAATCTATTGATTGTTTTCTTTGAGGCACAAATTGTAAACAGTCATTTAATAGTATCTTTAGGGCAAATGAGTCTTATTGGATTAAGTAATGGGAATATCCCATTGCACCTTTTTTCTTTTCAATGCTCAGTTTTTATTTTACCTTGCCTTTCATTTTACCTTGTTACAGTCCTAATTCAGTAACCTATCCACATTTGATAAAGTTGTTAAGGCGTAGTTAAATTTATGCTCTGCAGAGCTGCCACGTGCTTCTAAACAGCAACTGAGAATGATGCAGATTTTGGGGTTTTAAAGTCTAATAGAATGACCCAGTTTGGTAGGCTAAAGCCGAGATGAATTAAAATATGTGGCATGTCTCTGAACTTCCTGAGATATAATGTTTTAATAGAAAACATACTGAGACAAAATAGTTCATGTAGACCATATCAACAGTTTTACATTCTTTTTTTAATACAGGAAGTAACAAGCAGTATGCTTTGCCATGACAGGCTGGTCATTAGGATCATGGGAAGATGCAGCTAGTAGTGGTAGGGCATCAGGCTCTTGATGAATGTTTATTGTGAATCCAAAAATGAGTGTGAAGCTGGGGCTGGTGGAAAGTATCCCCTTGCTGAGGCTATTGTACATTATAATGTATCCCGTTTCTTCAGTGTAGGTGAAATGAGTAACTCATTGGATGATGGAAGTCTCATCTGACCCAGAAAAAAGGAGTACATCAGTGTACTGCACTGCATCTTCCTGGGTTAATGTTGAGAGGGCACTCTTAATCTTCTCAATTGTTTATACTCTTGGAGAAGGTGACAGTGAAACTGTAATGTTAATTTATATTTCTTTAACCCAATACAAGATGAATTAATTTACTATTTATGAGTCATTTAGGGAGCATATTTGGGATCATGTTTGACCTGTGGGTTTCAAAAAATAAAATACGTTACTAGTAGCTTGCAATAGGTTAAGTTTTGCTCTATTTTTAAAAAGTAGGAATCACTTCATTTCTTATCTCTAACAATGATGCTGGTTCATTATAAAGCATTCCTTGATACATAGTTTTGACATGACTGAAGTTGATGTTTTAGTTTTGTGGAAGAATTAAATTAAGCATGTTTTCATTGGCTGATTGTTAGGTTAATACACAGTCCCATCAGTTGTAGTGAAATTCTGGATGGTGAGCTTTAGTTGAAGTGTTAGAAACCAGAATTAGAAAACCACAAATAGATTGGTTTGGATTTGGATTTTTGGGGGTGATGAAAACCATGACTGTGATTGAGTGTACACTGTGAGTGAGATACGAAGGGTAGATGTGTACTCCTAAGGACATTTATGACCATGCTTCTGCCAAAAAAGGCGGAGTTTTCTTCCTCTCTCTCCCTGTGAGTGTTTGTGCTGCCTCCCTTTCACTGGTGTTAGTATTTGTGGAGCTGTGTGGTAGGTCACATCAGCTCACTGAGGAACTGAAGCTAACTCCTCAAACAAAAATAAATTATCTGAAATGGGATGAGATGGTTCAAATGTGTCATCTAAGTGTATTTGTGGGTGCTCGTGTTAGGTAAATGCTTCCATAAAATCAGTCTGGTGACAGTTAAGGATTTCTTAGATGAAAATCTAAGTTGAAAATTATATGGAGCTGAATAAGATGAAAAATGTTTTAGAGATAGATGGGGCAGAGACCCGAAGGACTTGTGTTGGGGTTTTTCTCAATTTTAGGCTTGAAGCTTGCAGTTCCTGCCTTTGATAGTGTAAAGGTATTGTCATGTTTTGCCTAGTATGACCCTTTATTTGCACTTCTGCATAACTGCTGGCCATAAACAATCTAGTGTCTGGTAAGCGATGTGTTTTGTGGGGATCCCAGAGAAGGGAGTTTCACAAACTGAAGTTTCACAAATAGCTCCTTCAGTGTCAGAACTGATTATAGCAGCCCCACAGATCTGCTATGTGGTAGATCCTTCCAAGATGACTGTAGTGTAGCTGACAATCCTGATTTTTCATTCATAGCAGTTTTCCAGTGTAGTTCACTGCATGTCTTTACAAGTATTTGCCCTGACTCTGCAAGATGTGGAAAAACTAGTGCTTTGTTGGGACTTCTTTTTATTCATGTTGGGCTATTGCTTTGGTTAATGATTTAAAAAATAAACATAACAAGATAAAGAGTCTAGTAAGACAGTATTAGGCTTTGTACACTTCCTTGACCTATTCCTCCTTCCCATTCTCCATGTCAATATATCTGTGTATTTGTCTTCGTTTGATAGACAGGTGTCTGCTTAGGAAGGTGGGAACCTTCCTTAGAACAGAGAATGTGAACCCCTTTCCCTCCGAATTATTAGAACTTTAGAATCAAGGGCTCTCAGGCAAAGGTATGGGAAAAGGAATAAGAGTTTTTTACTAGTATCTATAATAAGGTAAACAATCAGTAATAAAAAAAAGTAAACAAGATAAAAAAAACAATAACAAAAACAAAAAAACCCTCAGTGGCCAATGTCCCTGGGCTGTCGGGCACTTTCCCGTTTGGTGCAGTCACGGTCACGGCCAGCAGGGGCGCTCTTGGGCTCCTAGACCAGCAGGGCAGGTGCGATGACTCCCGGGAAGCTGCAGATGGCGCTGCGGCGCGGTTGGAGCTGTGCCGCGTGTAATGGCGGACGGGCTGGAGCAGGGTGGAGCGCAGATGGACGGGGGCGCAGCAGAGAGCCCAGAGCCGGGAGATGGAGCGGCCGGGTCAGCCCACCGGGGCCAGCCAGCAGAGGAGGCGGCAGGAAACTCCGCAGTTGGGGCAGGCAGGGTACCGAGCAGCGGCAGGCAGGGCGTGGGGTGGTGGCAGGCAGGGGTCCCGCTCCGCTGCAGCGCGGCTGGTAGATGCACCCTCCCGGAGGGGACGAGAGGATCGGAGTCCCGTGCCCTTCCCCCCAAAGCAAGAACTCACCCAGCAGGCAGAGAAAAACTAGTGCAGAGCCAGGCGTTTCTTTTCCTGCAGTCCCAGCCAGAAACAGAGGGACGTCTCTTCCCCTGTTCTCTCCTCCGAGAGCAGCGAGCGAGTGTCGTTATCAAGTCTTGCCATCTCTTGTTCCAGTGCCGCCCAGCCAAAGTCTTTGTCTCTTTTGTGAGAGTAAATGGCCCCGATCGTTACTAGCCTAGCAACAGAATGGTAAAAATTCCATTTCCCTCCCCCAACCTCCAACAGTATTATAAACGAGATGTGCTGTAATGTATGTGTTGCAAATCACTGTCTTTTGCTTTAGCTTTTACCAGATTCGTGCATCTATGAAAATTCCTCCAAGAATTCCACACAAATTAGAAGCTAGTTTGTTACATGGAAATGGTAAGTGCAAAAACTTTTCAGTAAATTAGATCATTATCTTGCCTTGCTAATTGAGGGACTACATTTTTTTGTCTTACATTGTTATAACTAATATAGAAGTGTTCTTAATTTTGCTACTAACACAATGCAAATGTATTTTGTTCTTAACAATGAGACTTAAAAGTTGATTACAGAATTTGTGTTACTATTTTTCACCTGCTGAGTGCCTCGGCTGGTGGCAAAACATGGTGATTCCTTTTTATTACTGTCTTCGGTTTTTTCCACTGATCTGCTCAGTCTTCTCCGTGTTTCAGGCTAAGGGCAGGACCAAGGGCAGATCTCATTTAAATAGATATCTCGAAGTAGTGGAGAACTTCAGATACAGGCTCTTACAGAGATTGATAAGCCCATTCTTTTTCTGAAAAGAATGCTTTGAAAGGATCCAGTTTTCAAACCTACTCTTGTTCCCTAGTGGTAAACTTGAAAATTGTTTTAACCTCCTGAACAAAATTATCTGTTCCCTCATCTTTTTTCTTTTTTTAGCCTGACATTCACTTTTAGTTTCTATGTCCAGGCAAACTGAACCCAGAGAAACCTGTTAGTGCTCTCCTAATTCTGTGTAGGCCATACCTCAGCATGGTGTGAAATTGTGCAAAGCAAAAATTGAATTAAGTATTCAGATGTTACATGGAATTACTGGACTTTGAAGGAAGAAGAACCTAATACAGTCCAAGAAAATGTGATAGGATGTTACTGAGAGCTGAGTTTTTGAGTCTGTTTTGAAAGTAATTGTGAGTACAGCAACAGTGTAGATACTGAATTTTGGTTAAGCTTCCTATATATTTCTTGGATTTGTGTGAGATAAATGAATAGTTCTGATGAGCCAAGATTACTCCACTTCAAAAGCAAAGTTTAATGTAGTTTAGAGAATTTGGGTCTGGTAAACATCCGTTAATAAAATGTACTTTTTAAATAGTGACACTTAATAATATGATTGATATTGCTGGAAAAACGTTTTTCCATTTCATGGTAGATTTTTGAATGGTCTTAGTTTATATTTTCAGAAAGCTGCAATCTTGTTAGTAAATTGTGACATGTATTAGCTCTTGTTTTCTTGTTACTAGGCATAAAGGGTATAAACATTAAGACTGCAGTTTGGTGTGAGTTTAGATCCGCAGTTCTGACAAAGAAAAAAAATCAGCCCTGGCCACTCTTTCTTAACTTCATATTGCTCTGTGTGTTGTTGACTCAAGAGTCTGATTCGATCTGGGAGCACAACTGGGGAACTCATTCAGCTGACAAGCAGCCTTACAAAAGACTTTCACACCCAGAAACTGGGGTCCTTTATTGATTAGTTTCTCAGTTTGGTTTTTCACGGGTACTTACTGATAATGTTTATCCCACAACAAAGCAGAGGGAGGCTGGTCAGGATCCCATGACTCCCACTCTTGAGAATGGTGTCCTATGTTGATCAGGTGCTTCTTCCTGTACTTTTCTTTTTCTTCTGTCTTTCTCATACTAACCTATTCTAAATCCCATTTGCCTTGTCATGTCATGGTTTTCCCACTCTGCTCCAAATCATTTTGCCTATTTCTAGCTCTCCCTAGGCTTTGCACAAGTTACCTGCAGTTCCTTACATTAGCTGTGTTTTCCCCTCTCCCACAGACCATTTGTCTGATCTCTCTCCTCCTTTTATCTCCGCAAGTCAAATACAGAGTCTGTTTTTCCTCGTCTTCCTGTTCCTTTGAATCTCCTTTCACCCCTTGCCCAGCTATTCATGCAGTCCTTCATTAATTTAAATAAGTTTTTTTCCCATTTCTATTTCCCACATCCTTTAGTAGCTCACTAAAACTGTTTGGTACCCAGCATGAGTGTCATTACAGATATGGTAAGGCAATTCACTTGCTTTAGCTCCAGCCTTGTGAAGGTCTTTTATTATTTTTGTAATTTGAAGGAAGATGTAGTTGTGGTCTAGAAAATTAAAATGAAAATATATCTTTTTAGCCTTTATGAGGTTGTTTCAGATTTGAGGATGTTCTGAATTCCTCCTTCTCTCAAAAATTCGTGGCTGGTTTTCAAAGGGAAAGAAAAGGGGTGGGAAAAAAAGGGGTAAAAAAATCAAAAGCAGGTTAGGAAGGAATGAGGTGTCTGTTTTTACGATGCAAGAGTAAATTATCTTGTAAAATATAAATCAAAAATATGTATATAAGCCCATATATCTAATAAAAATATTAATCTAGTAAATTTATGTACAAGAGTAAATATGTAAGAGTAAACTGTAATTTATATGCAGGAGTAAAATAAGTCCTGCTTCTTTTTCTCCTCTGTTGTGGAAATGGCCTTTTGTGTGGATAGAAGCTTAGGAATAGTCCTGGCCAGTCAGTGCATCATTGATTTAAGAAACAGTAGTTCTGCCTTGATGATCTCACATTTGTGAGACCTTGCTCCCCATGTGGAAGTGGCTCAGCCTGTTCCTGACTCAGCTTTTCCTCTGCTGCTCCCCTCTCTCCTGGGGGTGCTGGTTTGGGTTACACTGCAGTCAGCAGAGCTGAGGGCTGTAACTCAGGGTTGGACACTGCAGAGGAAGTGGGACCTCAGCCATTTGTCTCCCGTACTTCTTTTGTTTCAGACGGGAGTGGGAGATGCCTTTTGCTGATGCTGTGCAGTTATGTCAGATTGTGTGCCAAGTGAAACCACACCTGCTCTGCCCTTCAGCTGTAACAGATGACACAGATGGATATAAGCTCAAAGTGGCATTATACGTAGGGGAATTACACTGTCATGATCCAGCCTTTGTAAGCATTTTGTCCAGGACACTTAAACTGATGATATGTATGAAAACACTTCAGCAAAACCCAGTATTTGTACATTTCTGAAGAGAAGTTAAATTAAGATGTTACTAAGAGAGGGAATGTTTGCCAAGGGCACTAATATTCTATCAGAGGCCCCAAAGCTATAGACCACAAACTGCAGGTTTTTTTTTCCTCTTGTGGATTCCTTTGAAGTAACTTATTAAGAAGAATCAAAAGAATTGAAAAAAATCTTTTGCACCCTCATTTACACATTTTCTAAGACTTTGTGTTCTGGAAGACGTTGATGTTATTGAACTGTTTTTTAAGAGGAGTTACAAGAAAGTGTCAGTATTTCTGTTACTTCTGTTGTTCTGAGTTCCAACTTCTTTTATGTATTTTCAGAGGGTAGTACCCATCATGATACTTTCCTGTGTAATAGCCTGTTACTATTGTGATAAACATTTCCTCAATAACTGTTTTAAATCATTCCCTTTCTCATTTCTTCTGCAAGTCTTTTAACTCTTCTTTTTTCATCAAAATATTCCCCAACCATTTATCACACTTTTCTGAACTCTTTTTGATGAGCCTTTGGATTGAAAGCAGAAGTGTCATATTGCAAGAGCAGTGCAAGGTTCAGGTGATAAGCTTGAAACTAGTCTGGCCTGGGTAGGACACAAAGATCTCGAAGGAAAGAACAACCAACCTCTGTTCTTGATTAATTCAGTGGAGTATGTGTCATTTAACCTCCTTGCCTCATCTGTAGGTAATTAAGTTTTCAGTGTGGCTAAACCCTGCAAGTTAACATGAATGGTAGATGAAACAACACAGAATTTAGGATTTTTGTTACGCTTTTTGATGCCTATAATGTCTTCAGTGTGGAACAAAGCAAAAATTCTTGAGAACATACATTATAAGCAAATTATATTAAAAGTATTGATAGTGTTTTTTTGAAACACAATGTACTCCTTCAAACTTCATCAGTTTCTGACTGAAAAGAAAACCACTGATATAACTGATGTTGTTTTAATAGTAATCATGAAACTGATGGAAATTATAGTTCCAGTTATTAGGTGCTCTGAGTTTTCCCATTATATTAATACTTGTTTCTCTCTTCAGGTGCTTCGGATCTTGCCTTTCCTGCTTCAGTCCATGACAATATAGTTTGCAGTAAAACATTTCAGATTCTCTACAAAAATGAGGAAGTTTCAGTGAATGATGTGATGATTTTCAAAGTAAAAATGCTGTTAGATGAGAGGAAGGTAATCCGCCATTCAAATTTACTATATTCAGATAATTTAGGCTTCGTTATGTACAATTTGAATTAGTACGAATAAGGGACCTGAACGATTTCATGCTTTTACAATTTCTTTGTAGATTGAGGAGTCGCTTAATGAAATGAATTTTCTGCTAACATTAGATTTACACTTCACGGATACAGACTACTCGTAAGTTTAAATATAGAAGATTTTATCAAAGCAAGAATATGTGTTAACTTTTTAAACTGTTTAAATCTGTGTTATTTATAGGTGTAGTGTGTTCATATTAGACATAAATGATTGTAAAAAAGAAATCCAATGCTGAAGTCTGTTAAAATTTCATAACTGGTTTGTCTCATTCTGGTTTTTTTCCCCCTGGGGGAGACGCCATTGCATTCCAAAGTATGGACCTAGGCTAAATTGCTATTTGTGTCAGTTATTAATACCTTGCACTTTAAATATGATTGTTCTAATTGTATGTTGTTTTATTAATTTCTTTTTAGACCAGAAGACCTGAGCACACTACAGCCAATTAGTAGCCGAACTTTAAAATTGCACTTTAACTTACACCAGGGCCTTCATCATTACGTCAATGTTATGTTTGATTACTTCCACCTTTCTGTCATATCGGTTATAGTCCATGCTTCTTTGGTTGCTCTGCATCAGCCACTGATAAGGTAATCTCTTGCTGTTAAAATCCAAATAAATTATTGAATGTCCAAATGGAAATGTTATAAAAACAGAATAATTGGGAAAGAGTTAAATCTATGGACAGTATTGGTTTTTACAATGATTTTGGAATTCAGGTCCCAGAGGGATGAGAAACTTATTGTTTCTAAAATTATCTGAAACAAATTTTGAGGGATTTTTTAATTGGACATAAGAGTGTGTAGTGTAGAAGAGAGAGAATGTCCAAGACCAGAGAAGTGGAGGAATGTATAAATATCTGTATTTATATATGTATATTTGTATGTATAAATATTTATGAATTTTTCTAATAAGGAAGATGTGCTGCTCATTCTACACAGTGACTGAAATAGCTGCTGTCAATACGAATAGGGTGCCTTCTGTTAACGATCTGCACACTTATCAGTTACTACTGGAATGGCAATGATATCTGCAAATGATATATTTACCATTTTATTCATGTAAATGGAACTGGAGAATTTACCTTTCTCTTTAAAAAAGATTTTGGCTAATTTTTGCTGAAGCCTTTTTATTTCATCTACTTGTGTCACCCTTTGCAATCTCTGTTTAGTTTGCATCTCTCTGTGAAAAAGGGCTGTACAATCAGTCACACATATGAAGTGTTCTTTGCTCAGCTTTTTCTTTTGCATATCTGTAATTTTCCATCTTTCACGGTCTTCAAATACCCTATGCTACTGCCCTCAGGTTTCTTCATATTCAAGTCCAGTCTGTGCCATAAATGCCCAAGACCTTTAGCTTCAGGTATTTCCACTCCTTGTGCCTGTCTTCACATCGTGCAGAGCAGTATCTCCCTGTATGTTAGACAGCTGTTCTGTGCAGTAGGACTGTCCTGGTTTGGAGGATTCAGCTTCCTTTTGTGGGGTTTTTTGTCCTTTTTTTCCCCCTCCAAGCTGGTTTGAATTGTTTTGGTGATGTGTTTTAGGCATGGTTATATAGTAAATGATCTGACACATCTGAAGAGATGGTGCAGCCTTATTTGGGAGAGAAACAAGTACTGAGAAGGTGGGAATTATTGTTGTTGAAGACACAATCTGATAAATCCAACTTAAATGTGCTTTTTAATGTGCTTAAAGTAGCATCATATATGTAAAATGTACATGGTCACAGAGTCCCACAAGTGAAATTCAGACATTTAACCTGTATTTATCTCTTTGTGGTTAGAAAATGAAAAACAGGTTTTGATACTAATTTTTAGTCCGAAACATATTTGTCCCTATTGACCTTTTAAAACGTTGTAGTAAATCTGAGGGATTTTCTACATATTTATCCTTGGTTTCTGGCTTTTCAAGTGATGATAGAGTAATGCTATTTAATGTTTAACCTCATCTTGATAGAGCTGGTGTAAGGAGATACTGAAACAAAACAGCAACTTCTATGCTGCTTTTGTTATCTTGAGAGTAGAATGTTGCTGATGTCCACAAAATTATTTTAGGTATTCAAGTTGTCCTTCAAATCAGCTTATGATTGGGAGAGGAAGAAACTTTAAAATTTTGTGTTTTATTTCAGCTGGGCTCCCCCATGTAGCAAATACTTGATAGTTGCTGTATACGTGTCTGGCTCACTTTTCTGGAACACCTCCTTCTGAAAAACCTGAGAATTGCAGATGTCATTCCTCTTTGTCATTTGGGCTTTCATGGGTGACTTTTTGCTCTTCTGTTTGGATCATGCTCACATTATTGGCACCTCTTCCTTTCTAGGGTTGGTCACTTTTTGAGTGTTTTCTTCTTCTGAGTAGTGTTCAGATTTACCTTCTCTTGGGAACAGCCGGTGTTAACACTTCTCTTGAAAGAGGAGATAATTCCACTTGGCTACAGCCCTGGTGTCCTGTATAATCTGTGCTTTTTTATTAACCTGTAATTGCTTATTTCTGCCTGTTATCTAACAGTCCCCACTTTCTGCATTCATTTTTTTTTTTCATGCATCTTTCCTAGTTGTTATCACAAGGCTACTGTTGCAGGATATTCTGTTTTTCCAGGGGTTCAGGGTAGGATCTCCTCCTCAGAAGGCAGAGGTCAGGCATCCTTTATGAAAACAGCAATGTTAGTTTGTGTTACCAGCGTTCAACTTCTTGCTACTGCTTCACTTTTAAGAGGTTAAATCCTCACAGCAAAATTCGTGAAAAATTAATGCTTCATACCTGTTATTGTTCAAAATTCAGCTTTCTGTCTTAAACTTTCAGGAATATTGTTGTAATTAATTGACGTTTGCATTGGAAGTAATGAGGAACAGTATGTTCAGATTATCAGTTCATTTGTGCTTTTTGCAGTTTTCCTCGCCCAGTGAAGAACACATGGTTGAACAGGAATGCACCAGCACAAAACAGAGACTCTGTGATTCCTTCTCTTGAAAGTGTGGTCTTTGGCAATAACTACACAAAGCAGTTGTCAGCAGATGTAAGAATATATAATTTTAAGATTTTATTTATATTCTGTTGGTTGGCATGAATTTTATCTTTTCTGTGGGAATATTGCTTTATAAAGAATGAAATAACTTTGTTAGTTATTTTGGGGTGCCACGTGATAGGGGAAATGAGAAAAATTGTTCAAAAAGGCTATGTTATGTGCTTCAGGAATGTACATATGGAAATCTCACAATATTAAGTGTTTAACCTTCTGTTTAAATGTCTTGCAATCCATTGAAAATCACAAAAATTTGGATCAAGTTTATGGAAAGAGGCAATTGCTTATCATTTTAGTCATTCTGCTAACGCCTCATTTATTGTACAAAATTAATAGGTGTTTTTACTTCTTTATTTTAGGGTTGCAGTTTTGTTGTTTCAGAGGCTTTTCTCAGCCATGCTTATAATTTCCACTATACACTTTGTGCCACTTTGCTGCTTGCTTTCAAAGGGTTGCATAAGTATTTCATTACGATAACAAAGGAGCTCCCCTCTTCTCACCGAATTGAACTAGGTATGTTCAATTTCATAAAATGTGTCACTTTCTTGTCAATGTTTATTAAGAATTCACCTCTTGTAGACTAAACTGTATTGATTGCATATCTCTTCTATATCTAAAATATTTTTGCTTAAATTGATCTGAAATATAATAACTGAAGGAAAAATAAAAAAGAAACAAGTACTGTCACATCTCTAAAGAGATAACAGCCTAAATCTATGTAAATACATTTTTTCTTCTTGGTCTTGATTTGTGCTGTTATTTTAAATCACTGTGTTTAGTGGTGAGAAAGTTAGAGAAGCTCTTAATCCAAGTAGCACACCACACTTCTTTGTTTGTAATAAGGAAACATTGCATATTTGTACAAAAACTGTAATTCTGTAAGCTTTGAGAAGAATATTTCCCTGGAAACTTAAATGAAAAAAGACCTACAAGAAAAAATTGCTGCTGGCTCAGTTTGTTGTTTAACTTTTGAAACGGACTTGGTTGCCTTGAAGAATTCTAGCCAGCTACATATGATAAAAGTCACTGTGAAAGTATTACATGTAATGTATGGAAATGTACATGTACATTACTTTTCTGTAAAATGCAGATATATTAGAGAGCCTAGCCTTGATTTGTGAACTAGTAGAGCAGTGGAAGTAAAAAAGGAAAATACATTGGCATTATGAAGAATGATTTTTTTTTTCCTCAGCAAGCATATACTTTTTTTACTCATGTTCTATTTCAAACAAACAAACCATAAAAACCACGGATCTTTTGGAATTATATGGATTGTAGACAATATGGATGTAGACAATTTTTGTATTGTTTAATTTTACCAGTGTCAAAACTAAGCATAATGAAACAGTAAGGTTGGTCATTGAGATATGAAAGATATTTTAAAAATGTGATTTGTTCAGTTAGTGATTCAAAGGAAGAATGTTTCACTTGTATATTATAAAATACAAAGCTGTTTTTTCAGAAAACAATTTCAGGGAGAGCATTACAAATCTGTGCACAGAAAAATGCTAGAAACTCACATGTTTTCTTTATAGAAGTAAAAACTGTGATATTTCTCTGTCAGTTATCTTTATCTTGATATGTAGGGAAACACCTTATTAAAGGAATGACTCAACTTCCCTTTAAGGTCATAATATGCTTTTTGCCAAATCATAAAATTATAGGGTGATTTAGGTTGGAAAAGACCTCTAAAGATCATGAGGTCTTTAAACCATTAATCCAGCACCACCATGTTCACCACTAAACCACATCTCCCAGTGCCACATCCACATGCCTTTAGAGTGCTTCCAGGGATGGCGACTCCACCATTTCCCTGGGCAGCCCTTTCCAATGGACCACCCCTTCAGTGAAGAAACTTTTCCTAATATCCAATCTAAACCTCCTCTAGTACAGCTTGAGACCATTTCCTCTTGCCATGTCACTTGTTACCTGGGAGAAGAGACCAACCCCCACCTGGCTACACTCTCCTTTCAGGCAGTTGTAGAAGAGCAGTGAGATCCCCCCGAGCCTCCTTTTCTCCAGCTAAACACCCCCAGCTCCCTCGAATGCTCCTCAAAGGACTTGTGCTCCAGACCCTTCACCGGTTTTGTTGCCCTTCTCTGGATTTGCTTTACCAGCTCAATATATTGAGTCTGATGGCACTGTTGTCATTCTAAGGATAGGTTTAGACTAAACCTTGATACCTAAATGTTTCAAATATGATTTTCAGTTCCCCTAAAACATGCCTTCAAAATATATATCTATGTAATAGAAAAAAGCTGCCATTGGGTTCATACTGACAGTACAATGGTGGGTTGTATCTTTCAACCTCATTGAAGTAACCAAAACCACTCATAAACTTCAGTGCAACTTGAATCAGACCTTTTCTCATCTCTGTGGGTAATATAGCTTACCTTTAGGAATGTAGTTTTGAACAAAAATGCTCAAAAGAAATACCTGAAGAGAAAATTACAACTTAGATTTAACATTCATTGTACATATTCTACTGATAGTTTGTTTCCTGTGGGTTTAATTTTTTATTTTTATTTTTTTAAGTCTCTGCTAGAATTACTTTGTTTTTCCATATTTATAAATATATTTTTCATTTATTTCAGTTATTTTGTGTATACATTGATTGGGACAACTGATATAATAAAAAGTACTAATCATGTAAACATTAATTATTACTCACATTTTGCTCACGAAAAATTATTAATACCTACCATTAACGCTAATGTTTCTAAAATCCATCAACAGTTAACAAAAAAACCTGTGTTTCTGTCATGTCTATAAAGAAGTAGAGGCTCACTGGGCTTCACAAAGTTCACAATTGTAGCTTGCGCTTTTTAAAAAAAATTTAAAGTAAATGAACTATTTTATAGTGGATATTTTATCCATGAAGTTTAAATGGGCATTGCAGAAGAGAATATCCAATCCTGTTTAAACTTCAGAATCACCACTTTCTTATTTAAGATAAAATTATTATTTCTTTAATTTTGTTTCATCTGTTTGCTTTGCTTATTGCTCTGTCATATAATTTTAACACAAGACACTGATTTTGCAGAAGCATGTGCAGACAGCTGTTGGACTCAGTAACTGTAATTGGGCATTTAAATATTACTGGTTTCAGGAAATCAAAAATGCTACCTTAATGTGTATCACAAGTGATACTTAATCTAGGAATTACACTAAAATGATATGTTTTCATGTACTGATCTAACTGCACTAATTGCTAGGCTAGCAATAAGCTCTTTTACTAACTTTAAGGCAAATAATAAATCACAGGTGAAAAAAGGAGTGTAGTAACTAGTCATGTGTGTACAATCCCTGTAACTAGCCAAGGCCAGCATGCAGGTCCTTTATGAACGCCTTCTCAGAAGAAAATATCCACGAACCCAGAGAGTCGCCTACCTAGGTATGTTTCCAAAGCAGGTGATATAATCCCTCAGATTTTTATTGATACTATAAAATATTATATTCTTATTAATCATATAAAATGTTACATCATTTGTGGAAAGAAACAATTTCAATATTCAGCCACAGTGAACATATGTTGAACACTGAAGTCTGCAGAATTGAGCTACTTACTTCTAGGCTGAGTATAGATGATAAAATGCGACATCATTGCTGTTTTTTGGTTTAGTGTTGGTCTACATTACTACACAAAAATGATTGAAAGTTCAGTCAGTCATCAACATTTAAAAATAGCTTAAAATTACAGCTTCATTTAATGCAACGCAAACTCTTTTATGTTTTTTTGATAATTAAATGTAATGAATACCTTTTCTTCCTGAGAAATCTTTCAGATTGCTTCTGGTATCTCAAGACTTAATTCTTCCAAACATGAGTCATTATCAGTGCTTAGGGTGCATTTGTCCATATCTACGTGGCCAATTCTCCCTTTCGAGAGTGTTAGTGTGGCCTGATGCTGGACAAAAGATCACAGTGCTGTTTAAGCACAAGGAAGTTTCTGTCGGGAAAAGGATATAATGGCAGTTCAGGCTCATAGTAGGTCACCAGCTTAATCATCTATAAATGTGTTTTGGTTATGCTGTAAAAAGGAAACAAAACTGGTTTTTAGCAGAGCCAGCAAAATTGCATCAGATGTTTGCTGGGTGAACATTACTGCCGTAGAATATAAGTGCTTAATTTCCTTTTGTATTGTATTAGCTCTGTTCTGTATTCTCTTTTTTAATTTAGCATTGGGGTAATGTAATTTGGGATTTTCCGTAGTGATTTTAGATTTCAGAGTTTTAAATCTTGTTCAACAAGACTATTCTCAATTGAAGTGTGACAAACAAATAATCAGTAGTGTGTCATAAGTACACCATTTAATTTTTTCACTGATGATAAAAGTTGTGTGGCCACACCAAAAGTAGTATCATATCTTAAAATATTTACATGTATTTTCAGAATAATTATCATCAAGTACTATATAGCAAAAGGTATATGTAGTTTCTTTCAACAACTTTTGTAAACTTGTTTCTGAGAACATCGTACATTTCTGCAATTTGCTTTTTTTCTCAGAACTTTGAGTTGTGTGAATTAATTTGTGTGGCATTAAGTTCAAACTTAAGTATGATGAATGCTATATAGTTGAAAATCAATATATACTTAACAATCATAGGTGGCATAATTCAAAGAGAAGTTGAGTATACACATTGTTGCTGTTCTGTAAACCTTTGTTCATTATCCATGTCCTGAAGTGACTGTTGGGGGTTTCAAGGCATGTTTTGTTGGTGTGTGTTTTCAAGAAATATTGAACATTTTTGTCCTTAATAATGTGTTTCAAAAATGAAATACAAATACTTGTCACAGGCAATTTTAGAGTTTATGAATTATTCCCTTATTACTTGTGCTTCAGATGCAGAAGGAAATTAAACATAACACCAAATTATTATTTGATTTATCAAATCCCCTGAAGTAAATAGGGTTGTTTAACAGGGAGAAACGTCTACATGAAGGAATAAATCTGTTTTCTTCGTAAATGAGTCATTCAAGGTTCAGATCCAGTTTAAACTGCCATGCTGTGTTAGATTTATTTGCTCTTAATACTGAGCTATTGAGAAAAAGATCATTTAAAGAACAGTTTTATTTGACTAAAAAATAATTCCTCATACAATTAAAGACTTGTATTTATATTCATGTAGCTTGTAAATAATATACCTTTGGAAAAATCGTATTGGAATAAGCTTTCTCTAGAAAATCTGGTAGAAGAGGAATTGTGTTACCTTGGTTTTAAATGATGGCATTGCTGCTGAGTAGCAGCAGCTGTCAATGTATAATCTGAAAACTGTGTCATCTAAATGACCGTATTTTCAAATTTAATTTTGAATGGAAAATTGTTGTCCTTGACAAGGTATCATGATAAGCAATCATGATAATTGCAAACTTTTTTCTTAATTATGTTCTGTCCTCAATCTCAGAAACTGCTATGAAATTATTTTAATGGAAGTTTGTAATTTACTTAACTGTGGCACTTAATATGGCTTTTATTTGATGGATTCTTTTTCGTGTCTTAAAATTGTTTTGTGAGATAATTGGTTTCACTCTGCAACTTGGAAAATACATTACTCATGGATATGTCCTCTCATCTTTCCAGAAAACATAGATGTAGAAATTCGTCTTACAGAATTGTGTGAAGAAGTCAAGGTACAGGGCTTTTTTCATGTATTAAATAAGTGAAATAACTATAAAAGTAGAATGTGCTGATTTTATATGCTACTTGGGATTAAACTGTTTGTTTCAGAGATGACAGTATGTATGTTTTTCGCTAGCACTTATTTCAGCTCTTCCTCCAGCGAGAAATTGCTCAACTGACGCCAGAACTTAACTGTTGATCTGGCGGCTTGGTGTGTCAGTAGTAGCCATGTAACTTTTCATATCATGAAACTGAAGGTTGTAGAAAGGTGGATTACTTGTATGAAAATCACATTTTGAATTTTCTGTGTTTATGATTTGATTTTTTGGCGTTTGATGGTGTCAAATAACAATGACACAGTGACACAGTAGTTGTAGTTTGTATAAAAGGAGATTCTGCAAGTCATCTCCTCATCTGAAAGTACTCGTTCTGATGCTATCTCCTATTCCTGTTTTCCCTACATTTTCAAGGAAGCACTGTGTACTTCAAATGGCTTAGATTTGTCTCCCCATCTCTCTTCTTAGTCAGAACTAGTCCCAGCTAAATAACTGATTTCTTGGTCATAGCGAAGTTTAAAAGGACAGGTTTTAAAACTTCCTGAAAGATTATCTGTGCTTTGCTGCCAAGTGGGCCATCTGCCCAGTTTTGGAAGAACAGTTGGCTCACCTTTAGTTACTGCAGTAGTAGTATAACTGCAAGAAAATGTAATATGGCTTTTAAAAGGATGTAATTTGTATAACTGGAGATAAATTCAGCACTGCTAGCTCTCTATGGGCAACTAATAATCTTACCTCATGTATTAAAATTTTTTAAATATATACGTAGGTTCTCTGAATTCTTTAGTTCTCCCTCAGCTTGCTCAAGGATAAACATTTCCTGTTTTCTTCTTCTGTTCTTTTGAACAGTTCTCATCAAAAGTGTCTCTTATTTCTCTTGTTGGTTAAGTTGATGTTTCTGTATTTCCAATCCTTTTTTCTACTAGCTCTGTAATATTTCTACAGTTGAATCTTTACTATCTTTTCATTTTAAGCCCTTTGCCTCTGTGCCTTACGGGCCTACAATGAGTTTCTGAAAAACTGTATTTTCTTCTAAAATGGCTGGGAACATAAGCCTACCTTTCTACAATTGGCTGGTGTGGGACTGTGTCACAGGATTACAGTATGCTGTAAAGAAAGAAAAACTTGTTTCACACAGAATTTGTCTTGGTGTGATCTAGTTCTAGGAAGCCTGTGCTGTAACACTGCTTCCTGACTATGCTTCAAATATATGTAGATGTATAGCATCTTATAAAGGTTATTGTGAGTTTTAACTATTCTGAAATAGAGATGTCTCTCTTAAATTCTTATAATTTTATCAAAGTTGGCCTAACATACCAAGTCTCAGTTTTGGGTTTCCCGATTCCTCTCCCTTTCAGGCACACTCTATTGTTATATGTTAGAAAATACAACAGTTGAACTCAGTTCTATCTTTGCCATAAGTGAAATTATTGCTTTGATTTTTGGTCAGGAGTCCTAATTCTAAAAAGCAATTGGATAATATTTAATACAACATTATCTATTACTGTTGTAATATAGACTGATCCAGTTGTGATACTTAGTCAAAACAGTTCTCATTTGGAAGTTGCTTTTAAATGAAAATTCTCAGTAAGATAAAGTGTATTTTTTTCAATTCCTGTCTATGCATTATGATTTCATCAGTGAATCATGTAAATATTTTTTCCTGACTTCAGAAAATAGAGAATCCTGATGAACTGGCAGAACTTATAAATATGAATCTTGCTCAGCTTTGCTCACTTCTGATGGCTCTCTGGGGGCAGTTTCTGGAGGTCATTACCTTACAAGAGGAGGTCACAGCCTTGCTAGCACAAGAGCATCACACGTTAAGAGTAAGTATTGACTCGGGCACCTTCATGCGCTTACTGGGACGCATTGTTATGGAAATGTGTATCAAAATGAGACTCCGGATTATCATTTTTCTATTTTTATTTGGGAAAGCTGGTTGGAATTGTACAGGGAGCTGTTGCATTGCATTTGTTACCTTGTGTGTAATGTATGTTGTTAGAATATAATGCATAAAACATATTATTTATGTTTACGAGCCAAGTAATTCACTGTTCTTTTGAATAAGAAATGCAGTTCAGAAGGCAGATTGCAGTCTGTGGAATAAGATTTATTTGTGCAGACTGATACACTTTTCTGTGGGAGCCATGTCTAGTGCCCACCCAACATTTTACTTCTCTGCTGCATTTAGGCTGCCTGCTTACATCATGAACAAAGTGTATTTTCTTCTGAATTAAGAATTTATAACATGAATAAGTTTTGAAAAGTCTCTTATGTGGGATTTTATAGAACAAGAATGTATGTGAAATGCTCTGGCACGTGAATATGCATGTGTATGTACAAACACATCTATCGTGCTACTGGTCTGTCTCTGGGTGTGTGCAATTGCTGCAGGCTCTCTGCAAGCAGAACCACAGCAGTGCTGTTCCCATGGTGAAATATATTCAAGTATGAACTAAAACATTACTCTTACTTGATAAATCACATTGATTAATGAGGAAATCGTGGTTGTGCAAGTAGCCTGTTTTGGAGAATAAATGGAATCTTTCAGAAAGAATGCAAGGGTTATTTGTTTGATATGCTAGCCATAGGAAAGGGATCATTTTATTGTCTGTCTGTGAATCCTACTTACCTTCTGTGCTTTTCATATAAATTCTGGAATCTCTCAAATTAACTGGTAGAAGGTATGAAACAAGAATACTGTTTAATTTAACCTGCACTTGCATTCAGCTCCTGCTATGTTAGTGTTTGTACAAATTTAGGAACAATTAATATATTAATTTTTACTGCTCTAGAAAAGACACTCACTGCTCATGATAATGTATTTGTCTTCTTAAATGTAGTTCTTTTAAAATCTGTGATGTAAGTCATCCTCCTTAGCTCATAAATGCCTTAATTATTGTATTTTACTGCAATTATTTTAGGGAGTATAAATCAAAGTATTTAATTGTACTTTAGGAATTGATATTTTGCACATATTAAAAGTAATTCTGTGATGCTTTCCAGTTTGGAAAAAATTCTAGTAGGAACTCTCTTCCTCCCTATAATTTGATTTCACATCAGCATGACCTGTGTCCTTTTGACTTGCTGTTATGCTCACTCCTTTTGTTATCTGTCACTGTACTTTATGGATACTCTGTGATCTGTCAAAGACTCAAGAGGAGATGCAAGGCATGGGTAATCCTAAAATTCCATTTTTATTTAGGGCCTGATAGCAAAAAGCAAGCAGGCTGACTCTTTAAGAATTGCATAATGCAGCATTGAGAAGGGATTTTTACCTGAGCCAACTTAGATAGAACCAGCAATGTGGTATTACTTAATTTTTAAATGGACATTTGTTTTCTTCACTCCAAGATGGGATGAGTTTGTGAATACTTCGCAAATACATGTGATTTTATATTACAAAACATTTGAACACTAAACTAGTTCATCTCTTTGTTCAGTAGTGACATCTTCTGGTAGCTCTGAACATACTCTTCTAAAATTATTTCTTTCAGTTTGATTAGTCCTAAAATAGGAGAGCTGGAAACTAAGATCTCTGACTGCTATTCAAATATATGCAGAGACACACTATGTATTCCACAGCAGTTTTTATAGACAGTTCTTCTGTTTACATTGGGAGGAGCATAAAATTCATGCTTTTGGCAAGTCTGTAGAGATTAGGAGTAGCAGCTGCAATTTCCTCCTGCAAAGTCCTTGTGGAGTCAGCCCAAGTCGGTAGCGCCTGCGTCACTGTCACAGCTGGCAGTCGTTCTGGGTCTGCAGAGCCTGTTTAACAGAGTCCTAGTGAGTGCCTTGTCCTTCAATAAGTTAAGCACCGATTAATCATAATAAACTACTGTTGAGTGGGATTTTTTTCGCTCATTAAGAAAGACTTACATTCTTTTGGAGCTTGCTTTCAACTAGTTGTATACTGTTGCTCTTCTACTTGGAGCTGTCCGGAGCTGGTAATGAGATGTTATTCAAAAGCACTGGAATTACCTAAACAATTACAAATGGGTTTTATTGCAAATGGAAAAAAAGCTTTACTCTTCTGTTTGAGTGAGTGCAGAATTCTAAAGATCCATATAACTCCATATAACTCTAGTTACATGATGTGGTGAAGTGCTCACATCTAAGCTCAGAACTACCTTGCTTGCTTTCTTGACATATACCACAGACATCTACTAAGGTGGCAATGCTCCTGTAACTATTACCTGATTGATTAGGATCTTCAATTAATTTTTAAATTGTTTAATTTAGCACAATAATGTCCACTCTCCATGATCAATTGTTCTAAAATCCAGTTTTTAAACCGTAAAATTATCTGTTTAGTCTATTGTTTAACAGCCCCCTTTTCTGGGGGAAAGCTTGGGGATTAGCTCTGACAAAATCATGTATTTGCAAGGTAGATGTCTGTTTAGAAAAGCCAGCTGGGAAAATGCAGCAAATTACATGAGAACATCAATTCTAATCCCACATGTGTATGCATAAACTCCTAAAAACAAATTCTGATGAAAAGCAAATAAAGTTCTGGTGAGAGTGGAAGTTGCATTTACAAGAAAGTGTTTAATATTTTCTTTTTACTTCAAAGCATTTTGCATGACCGTTCAGAGATGATGTTATGACTGAGATTAATTTCATGTAATGCAGTAAATTAAATTCTGGGAGGTTGGGACAAGACTTTCAGCTTCCAGTGCAGGTTAGAAATTGGGGGTTAAATGTTTATGATTTGGGGTTAGGTTTTTTTCTTAAGCACCTTAGAACAGTTTTTTCCCCAAGTTCTTGTATTAAGAAAACAGAAAAGTGTAGAAGCTACAGAATTTAAAGTTAATCCAGAATTTAAAGTTAATCCAGAATTTAAAGTGGTAGTCTCTAAAAGTATACTGGGCAGTGTATCAGGAAGGAAAATTAACTCCCCTGCAAGTGCTTATCTCTGGAGAAAATTAATGTGATCCTGAAAGCCTGATGTTTGCCAGTTCATGCACGAGATTTTCGTAGAGCTGTGTTTGTCCTCAGGGTGGACGCAGATGCTGGCTGCAGCTCTGAGTGAAAGAGCTGAGGGAACTGAACTAGGTCTGATGCCAGCTTCACACTGATAACTCCCACAGTCTGTTAGGGAAGCTCCATAACTTAAGAGAAAGACCCAGAGTATATTGAAGAAATAGAGGAGTAGGAGGCAAGGAAGTAGTTAGTAAATAAATTATTGATTCAGTAGACTAACATATGTGATTCTCTAAGTGGAACAGAAATTTTGTTTTAATTGATACAAACAAATTAATGTTAATGAACAAGCTGTTGCCAGCAACCATTGCACAGTACATTCTCTTTAATTTGCTTTTTTTTGGATGCAGGTAGTTTGGCAGTTGCAAAAATAAAATGCATATAGATTGAATTCATATTTATATATAATATTGGAAATGTGAGAAATCTCATCTTACAAAACTTTTGGGGTTTCTAGGTACTGCATTTTCATGACATTGATTATGTTTTCATTTGTAGTAAATTGCTGTATAATTCACACTCTTTATTTGAGCATGTATTCGATGGTAAAATATCAATGGTTTAACATATTTGATGGTAAAATAATATTCTCCCCTATGTTATTAAATACCGCTTCAGTATCATATTGTTTATTGACCTCAGGCATACAATAAAGTCTTGAATACAGTGCTTATAATTAATGTACATTCTGTTGCTGTCTTCATCATTTCCAGCCAAAATCTTTGCAAACAAAAGATTCTTTTGCACAGTAGTTTACTGTGGGTTAGAGGGTATTTATGGAAAGTTTGAAACACTTCTCTGCATTTTGAGATTGCAGAATATCTAATGGGTTTCTCCTTCTGAAGGTAATCATCAGGCTCATTCAGAAGTGTCAGCTGAACAGTCATTTCCTTTCTTCTCATCGAAATTTCCCATAATATTTTTGTGTTACTGTTTCAGGTGACCCTGATTTGGTTGATTGATTTATTGGAAATCAAGTTTTTAGCAGGCAGTTGAATCTAATATAATTCCCAGTTATCCAGAGTACAAATTAAAAAATTATTGTTTCAGTCACTAGTCTTGTCTGTGGCACCCACCCAGAATGAACATATAAAAAAAGTAACTGTCTGTATTATACATACAAATGATACATTGATGCATAGGAATGCTGGTGGATTTTTTACAATTATTTGTAATTTAAAATAAGCTCTGACTTCTTTTGGCTTTGCAGGTGCGCAGATTTGCTGAAGCATTCTTTTGTTTTGAGCACCCTAGGCAAGCCGCTCTTGCCTTTCAAGAACTACAGTGAGTAGCCTTTGGAATGCCACGGTATATAGCATGTAGTACTGTTACTGTGTAGTCTATGTTGTGTAGAAGTAGCATTGCAAAAATACATTAAAAATTCAAGAGAAACTTATGTTCTCAATATAAGTTTAAAGTACTGAAAGTTACGTAAGAAGTTATTAAATAATCAAGCTATTATTAGTCGATTAGTAGAAAAGCTTCTACTAAAATGAATTAAACTGTTGGAAATTTCTGTTAATGTAAAAATAAATAGTTGTTTTTATGGAGGACTGCTTCCTTTTTTTCAGTGCTCAAAGTCATCTACAGATGTGTGCAGCTATCAAAAACACTTCCTTCTGCAGTTCTCTTCCACCCCTCCCGATTGAATGCAGTGAACTAGATGGAGATATTAACTCCTTGCCTATTATCTTTGAAGATCGATATTTAGATTCAATTACTGAAGGTAAACATATCTCCTCACAGTACAGTTTCCTTTTTGAAGAAATGACCAAAACTTATGTAAAACTTGAGTATTTTTGTATAAATTTCTTGCTGGCTTTAAAGGACTATATTTATTTGATAGGGTGTGGGGTTTTAGCGTGAGTTTTGAGTATGTGTCAAATTCTATAATTGCTAGTGTTCTATAGCATCAGTTATCTGCATAATCTTATTGTAAACATCCTTTTTCTTTTTTTTTTCCCCTCTTTTTTGTGAAAGAGCTAGATGTACCCTGGTTGGTAGCTCAGAGTCTTCCAAAGGCAGAGTCCAATAAACTGGATAAATTTGAAGCTGAAGAAGGTTTTGTTGCTGGTTTTACTAGCCCAGAACTCAAAATAAGACCTGCAGGTGCCTCCATCTTTTGGCATTCAGAAGCTGAAAAGATGCTAACAAAAACTTTGAAAGGGAAAGGTGAAGATACGAATAAATCCAAAGTTAAGGTTACTAAGCTCATGAAAACAATGAAACCTGAAAACACAAAAAAAGTCATAAAACAAACCTCAAAGGACTCTGTGGTCTTAGTAGGATACAAATGTTTGAAAAGTGCAGCACTGGAAGATGCCTCTAGAAGCTCAGAAGGCAGGCCTTCATACAATGCTAACGAAGGGCTGGACCCTACAGCAGGTGGAGTTCCTTGTGATACAAAGGCCTGCATCAGGCAAATAAGTCAAAGAGAATTTCCACTTTCGCCATCTGAGGAAAAGACTGCCAAGATTGAAGGTGACCAGCCAGGTCCAAGTAGTCCCGTGCACTGTGAAAATGAGGCTATTTTTGATCGACCGACTGTCTCCCAGACAGGTTCTGAAACTATTCAATCAGATAGTGCTTTACAACACAGAGGTACACTTGAAGGTGGTCAAGGAGGTCAGCCAGCTTCCTCAGGAGTCAGGACAGTCGAGGTCAGAGCACGTAATAACAATCTTTGTGAAGAGGAGAAAGGAGCAGCTGACACTGGATCATGGGCTGAGTTTCCACAAGAGGGAGTGCACGAAGAGAATTTGCTGACACCCAATACTCAGTCTTCAGAATGTGGAAATAAATTAAATTTGGGAGAACATGAACCCGTGCTTGAAAAGGAAGAGGTCCATGAGAGAAACTGTCAGCATACCAGTGACATCTTGACAAAAATGAAAAATAATCCACCTACTCTTTCAACAAGAGAAAATCAACTATCTGCAAGTGGAGACATGACTAAATTACCAGATGTTAGTGTGACGTATGCCTCTTCTAGGTTTTCAGATTCAGGTGTAGAAAGTGAACCAAGTTCTTTCGCAACTCACCCCAACCCTGATCATGTTTTTGAAAATGTTCATGGACAGAGTGCATACAATGGTGAGAGATTGTTTCCTCAGCCTTTACTAAAACCAGACTGTGCTATAAAAAACACAATAGAAAGCCATTGCACTGAGAGTACGAGTGCTGTAAGTGAAATACAGTCATCCCTGACATCCATAAATTCACTGCCTTCAGATGATGATGAGCTGTCGCCTGATGAGAATTCAAAGATATCCGTTGTACCTGAATGCCAGCTAAGTGACAGCAAAACGGTATTGCATCTGGGAGCAATTGACTTGCCAAAATGTGATGACAGTAAAACATCAAACACCAATTTGCAGCAACAGCATGTTGTATTTTCAGAACACTTGGATAACAAAACTCTGTCTATACATTCCTCACTCTCAGGAAAAAAAGATCTGTCACACTCGGTTGTTTCAGATGAGGATGCACCTACTAATGTGAAAAGTTACAGCCCACAAACAGGCCCTGGCACAACTTGCAAGGACTCTCAGGACCTTGAAAGGCATCCTACAGCTACAGAAGAAACAGTTACATTGTGTTTGGAAACCACTTGTATGGGTGAGCCATCTGCTGTTTCAGGTTCTTCATCTGTAGATGCAGTGTACGAGGTTGAAAAAACAAAGAAAGAAAAACATAATGAGCCTTTAGAACTAAAGGGCACAACTGAAGAACTGTCAGTAGCTAAAAGTGAAACTGGTACAGATAATCCTTCTCCAACTGGTAGTGCTGACATGGTAAAGCAAGGGCTTGTTGAAAACTATTTTGGCTCTCGAAGCAGCACAGATATTTCAGATATTTGGCCTACGGACAACAGCAATCCTGTTAGCCCTCGAAAGGAGGCATATGGAAAACAAATTATTTGTTCTTCCCAAGAAGATGAGGAAGAAGAGGAAGATCAAGAAATGATCGAAAATGGGTATTACGAAGAAACAGATTATAGTATATCAGATGGAGCTTGCAGTGCTGACCAGGATCATGGCTTAGGAGAAGAGAGAGGCCTGAGATCTGAAATGATTGACAGTGGACACCTGCAAGATATAATGACTGTGCCCCCTGTCTGTACTCCTGGTTGTCTATCCTTCCCTTCTTCTCTGAGAGACTCTCCCTGCACTGTTACCTCTTCTTCAAAAAGTAAATCTGATGCAATTACACAACAGCCAGGCAGCACATCCTACAGCTCAGCGTCAGCTGTTTCCTGGTATGAAAGCTCCCCAAAACCTCAAATGTTAGCGTAAGTGATTGTTTTAAACAAGCTTTTTACTTTTAGAAATTATGTTAATATAGTAGAGAAGGGGAAAAGAAGCATGTTTGGGCTGTTGAATGCCCCCAGAACTGTGGCTTGTGGATTCTGCAGGCCCGAATAACAGCATGTTCTAGATGTTCAGATAAAAAGTGTCTTAGCACTGAACTCCTTCTATCAGTTATCTTGTAATTTCATGTGGTTTGAGAAACAAGCAAAACAGGATTTTTCTTTGTTATGTTTAAAAAAAGAATCATTTGGCTGAAGAATGATGTTGTAAAGGCTACTGAGCATAAAAATGGTGTTCTATGAAACGGAAATTGTTAAAATAGCAAGTTTGGGAAAATATGCTCTGACTTTAAAAACATAAACCCAAAAACATGGTGTAACTGGTTGTCCATCTGATTAGTTAAGTGAAGCAAATGTGTAATGCAGGCTATGGTAATGGCCTTATTTTTAAATCTTAACTTCAAATATCAAAAATGTAACACCTCAGAGACCACAGTGCTCTAAATTACACTGCAGTTTGGATACCAGGAAAGCCAAATTTAGAGGAACATCAGGGATCCCACATTGTGCCTCTTACTGCTGTAAACATAGGAGTTTCCCTGATAACTCCCTGCTGCTAAATGGACATGGGAAGCAGCAGCTTATGTGTTGTATTGGAAGTAAAATGTTGCTATAAGAGAGGAGAAAATTTAAGAGAGAGGTAGAAAGAAATGCTGAGTGGGCAGAAGAGATAAAAGACCAGATAGTTTGTGAAAAGCGGCTGAGAACAGGAAGAAGGATTTAGCAGTCACGTGGAGGAAAGCAGGTTAGAAGTGGCCAGAAAAGTAGCTTCTGAAATACTGTACAGTGGGTACTGGTGTGGAATGGGAGAGGGGAAGAGCAAAGACTATTCAGGCTGTTCTGTAACAATGAAAGTGAACTCAGAATAAAATCAAGGACTCGGCCTTGGCAAAAGCAGAGTCCTCTGGAATGTGAGATAACTGTGAATCCAGAGGGTATGATCTGCTCCATAAAGAACCACCCTTGGTATGTTCAGTTCAGAAAACATGCCTTGCGTACAAACTGGAGTAGCTTCTGTTGCAGAGTGATAAGAGCAGCTGCCAGCAGTGGTTTCTGTTCAGGCTGACTTCACTGAAGCCTGCTCCTGCCAGTTAGTGAGGAATGAGCTAAAGATAAAGCTGGGAAAAGAGAGAACAAAAGGTAGAATGGGAGGGAAACAGTGCCTGCAGAAGGGGATGGGGCACAGCATGACACTGCATGATGGATTAAGGAAGCATAAAGCTTTATGTGCTGCCGGGAAACTGATACGCAATTAGGAAGGTCATACACAAAAACTAAGGGAAGGGGAAGAAAGGGAGCAACACAAGGAGCTCCTAGCATGTGAGGATCTCAGCTATTACAAACCTTACAGTGTATGCCTTCATATAATATGTAAAAGATTAGAAGTGTGGATTTGGCTGTTTCAGAGGCAAGTATCAGTTATTCAGCCTAGCACAGGGACCTTATGGTGAGACATTACAGTACTGACTCCAGCTCTCTGCTGACCTAAGAAATGGGTTTGGTAAGAATTATCAAAAGTCAATGAAAATCTTAACCTTGACTTCTGATTGGTTATAATTCCTATAATTTTGTCACTGTGTGTAAACAAAGCTGTTGTTTGTTCAAGGCCACAGTGAACCCAGAATCTTGAGTGATTTCAGAGATACTTGAGAGTTTGCAGAGATAGTCAAAGGAGAGAAGAGAGCTGAGCTTGAGACACAGTTTTTGTTATAGAGGAAAAGGGGCTTTAGGAATCTGCAGTAAAAATGTTTTGAGGAATTTGCTTAATAAATATGTTTTCCTTCATATTAATTACATAGAATACAAAGCAAAATGACAGTAGAAACCTCTATCCTGGAAGACCCCACATTTATCTAGCAATAGTAAATGTATAATAAGTATTTTTTTATTCCAGTTTCCTACAGGCTAAAGAAGAATTGAGGCAACTTAAACTTCCTGGATTTATGTATAGTGATGTTTTCAAGCTGGCTTCTTCAATACCTTATTTCAGTATGGAAGAGGATGAGTGTTCAGAAGAAGGAATACATCTTATAGTCTGCGTCCATGGCCTAGATGGTATGCTGGAAAATATGATGCTGTACAAGACAGCAGTTCAGATTACCAGTGATATTTAGCTTTGGTCATTCCAGCTCTGAACTGAACACCTGAAAGAGTGAAACACACTCTGGTTCACCAGAGGGAAATGGAAATCTGACATTGTACTGCTACATTTGACAACATGTTCCATAAAATCTTTTAAAGAATTCTGTCTTTAATAAAACTTCCTTGCACATAAATCTGTTTCATGCCATAGTTCACATTAGGTGCATCTTTCAGTTTTTTATGTCATAAAGGAATTTGTCCATGTTGTGGTAATAGGTACTGACTTAACTGAGCTACTGAGTTATTGACAAAACTGTTTTCTTTAGAATTGCTGTGTTTCAAGGAAAACCAAATATGTGTATCTTGTTAGGAAAAAGAAATAGTACATGTAAAATGCAGTAAAATGTTTATAAGGTTTTAAAAGGTTAGGTCACTGAATCACAGAGTGGTTGAGGGTGAAGGGGATCACTGGGGATTGTCTCATTCAACTTCCCTGCTCAAAGCAGGTTCACCTACAGCATGTTGCCCAGGATGCAGCCCTGTTGGGTTTTTGAATATTTCCGAGGACAAAGATTCTACTGTGGTAGAATTGAGAAAATCTGTTGCTAATTGAAAGGGTTATAAAGTTTAAATAGCTTGAATATATTCAAGCTGCTTTTAATTCAAAGCATATACGCATTTCAAGAAATAATATCCCCTCTAGTTTTTGTGGGTTGTTGAGACACTTCTTAAATTAACAATGTAAGGAAGCACAAGAGGGCAGTAGAATAAAGTATTGGGCTGCACCAGCACTGCACAGGTGCCTTCTTCATTTTTCAAATTCCTAAATTTAAAAGAAAAAACAAAAAACAGTATAGTTTATCTTTCCTCCTTTGGGCAGAAAGCAGCCTTTGTTAAGCACTTAAAAATAGAGCTCAGATGTATTCCCTCTTACTAGTGTAGATATTCAAGTGATATTGTATGTAGAACTGGCACAAAAGTTAACCAAGAAGCCTGTTGTTAAATAAAAAAATAGCCTTAGGAGGCTTAGCCTGTTTGAAGCCTTAGGAAAGTCCACATAGTTAGAATTTTCTTATGAAATTACAAGCTTATACAAGTTATTTCCTCTAAATGACAGATATAAATAATTCTGTTCTCTAATTAAGGCAGAAACAGTACTCTTTCTTCAAAAGCATCCATGATTATTGATGTGGAAAAATCTTCAGGATGTTAGTTTGAACTAGCATTTGTTGTCTTGGGTACCAATCTAAAAGTATCTTTATCTGCTGACAGTTCACTCTGCCTTTTCATTTTATGAAAATGCTCCTTCACTGATTTAGGCTAGTTTTGAGTTCTTCAATTGACTTTATCAAAATTAATTAGGTTTCCAAGAATGTAATGTTCACAGTGCTACATATCAGTTGGATGCTAAGACAAAATCAAGCATGACTTCCTACATCCTTGCTTTTTTAAAAGAGTTTGCATTGAATGTCATTTTCATAGACCATTTTATCACTTAATTTGACATTGTAGTTTACCTTTCAGTCTTAATGAATTTTAATTAGGGATGAGAATATCATTAGCTGTGTTTAAATATGAAGTTCTGCCAGACATTCATTTCTATATTCTGAGTGCTTCTATTGCAAGTTAACTTTGCAGAATCTAACTCTTGATTGTTTTTCTTTTGAAGGTAACAGTGCAGATCTAAGATTAGTGAAGACTTACATTGAGCTAGGGCTGCCTGGAGGAAGAATTGAATTTCTTATGTCTGAAAGGAATCAGGTATTTGCCAACTAAAAAAGAATTTTCATAAAGCTATGAACAGTGTAAACCTTCGGACATGTTTATTTAGTGGCACTATTGTGTTTACCACATTTTGTGTGTCTTTATTGTATTCTCATGGAATCCATTATTTGATCTGTGACTTATGTCAAAGTAATTGCAAAATCTTGTATGGTATTGAAGGTCAGTTTTTTAAGGGGAACATTTGTTGCTACCATTTTGTTGTGTGTACTGTGTCTCCTAAGTTCTCAGCATAAGTAGTTTGGATTGTGGATAAAATACGCTCAATTCTAGTGGTAAAAATGGTAATAGTGAAAACTGGTATGGCAAGAAGGGAGATGTGTTATTTCAGAGGTTCTGAGAAATACAAAATACCTGTCTCTTGTTCTTTTGTCAGCATACTGCAAGATCTACATCATAACACTGAACCAATATCAAATTACCTCTTCCATTAAACTTTTGTGAGTTGTATTATTTTCTGATGTAGTAAACTTGACAAAGCACAAAAGACCAATTTTTACTTTTTGTCTGTGTGTGTGTTACATATTGTATTAGACATACTTCAGAGATGAACTAGAACAGAATCTCATCAATGGCTCAAACAAAAGCTTCTTTTAGTGCAGTAGCATTTTTCTGGCAGTAGCTGCTGGGATGCTTTGTGAAACAGGCTGGACAGGCACCAAGCCAGGCTTTCTCTTCTCTAGCCCTATAGTTTGTGTCCGTCAGCAGCTGTGAGACTTTCTGATTTGTGAATTCCACTGAGACCACTGAGCCTAATAGCTAGTGACAGACCTTTCTCCTTAATGCTGGCTGATTCTTTTTGAATGTTTTTACTTCTGTATCCACAGCATACAGTTGAGATTAATTCTGTGGTTCATATACATTAGTAATTCAGTTGCAAACAAGGAAATTTAAATAATTTACCTTACAGCTCGTTTTGGAAAAAATACTCAATAATCATCCTCATTCACTGCTTCAGTTAATCACGTACTTTATAAACAAGTATAATTTCTCCCTCAGGAGGCAACTGAAGAGACTTAGTCCATTTAGTATTTCTTAAAATTAGATGTGAAGCAGTGTCTGTTCATCCATGATACTCTTCCCTGCTTGCCCTCTTGAAACTTGGTGTCATTTAAAATCGGATGATCAGAACTAGACAGGGCATTTAAGATGCTTTTGCACTATGGACTGACCAAATGTTATATTGCTGTTTTCTTTCCTCGCTTTCCTAATATAGCTGATTATATGCAACACACATGTATAGATTATTGGTTGCATGTACAGTTAGGGCTGGTTTTCCCTGTGCATTTCTTGCCATTTTATCACCCAGGCATGCAGTAATATAAGATTCTTCTGAAATTCTGGTTAGTTCTACATTTGTCTGTCCTGGATATTTAGTTTTCTCTACCAGCTGATATTTCATCTACTTCTTTCCCAGATCATTTACCAATATGTTGAACACTAGAGATTTTAGCACAGGTCCTTTGGAACTTGCGTTGAAAAGTTTTAGGCAGGCTTTGCCTATCTCTTAATTTCTTACTGCTGATTACTGGAGAGAATCTGCTATGAACTGGGGATAAGGCCTTAAGGATTTTGTTTGTTTGTTTCATTTCACATAAACAGTATTAATGTAGACTGCTGTTGCAGTAATTGTCTCATCTATATTTGATGGACAGTGGGATTTAATTCTGAATATGCAGTTTGGTCTTCTGCTTCACTACAGATAATCTTAAGTGTAGAGAACGGCTTAGAAGTAAGGCTGGGCGTGTAATGTTAAGATTTGTTTTGGTGTATTAGAAGAAAGTAGTCTTACAGTAAAATGTGTATCGCTTTATTCCATGTTACAAGAAAATTACTTGAAAAATTTATAATAACTAGCTGCAGTGTTTGTATTCAGAGTTAATATCGATGCTTTTATTTGTGTGCTGTTGATCAAAACACTGGGGAATAAGAATTCAGACTGAATGCAGAATGTATATTGCTGCATTAGAAAATACAGTTATTATTTTTTATTTCTTTTATTTTACAGAATGATACCTTTGCTGATTTTGATTCCATGACAGATCGTCTTTTAGATGAAATTATACAGTATATACAAATTTATAATCTAACCCTTTCAAAAATCAGGTAATATCTGTTCTATACTATTTACAGAAATAAACTTAAAAGTAGAGCCCTGGTTTGTTCTGAACTGTGACGCTCAGGAGCAGGCCAAAAGAGAGATGGGAAAAAGCAATTTGGGAGGAGGGGGGAGTAGGGGAAAGGAGGACAGTGGAGAAGAGAGGGAACTGACAGATGAAAGACAACTGAACAATTGTTGTAAGCTTATCTGTTGATGGTTTTAGGGCAGAGGTTAAGCATTACATTTAAGGAATTGCTGTTCTGTGCTTCCACAAATCCTGTGTAATAGGGTTATGCAGAAACACAGATAGTATTTTGAGAAAGTCGAAGGAAACTGTATTAGTACTATGCCAGGATGAGGTTAGCTTCCTTCTGATTTTATAGTTTCTTCACTAAGTATGACATAGCAGACTGTTTGTCTTGTCATTCCTACAGGGCACTTTCATCTTACCTGTGATATTGAAGGGCAGCTGCATGAAAATGTATTTCATCATTTTTTATGTTTTCTGCTTGTTTCATCTGCTAAAGAGCATGTTTTACATCTGTTAGAGGGCTCACCGCAGTCTGTGCATTCCTGTTTTCTTCTCCATTTATTTCCAGGGAATGCCTGTTGCATTTATTTTCTCAAAGTAGCGTGCACCATTTGGGCAAACTACCTTACTAACTCAGCACTGTTGCTGGAGTTAGCTCATTGATAGATGAAAGGAGTTAATTCAAGCCTGACTTCATCCATTTGTTTAGGCATCCTCAAATTATGCATCCAGAAGGTTTTTTGACTTGCTAGTCACATGCATTTCAGACAAATTTCTGCATAGACATGTGTTTGGTAGGCTTTATTCAGCTAGAGGAAACATCCGAAACATTTAAACATAATCTCACTATTTAAACAAATGTTTCTGTTTTGAGATAGGCACGATTTGACACACTTAATTTTGTCTAAACAGTTGATGTAAAAATTTTAAAAGCACCATGTGATCATATTTTTATCTCACAGTCTGCGTGGTAGCACCCTCAGTATGGGAGAGAAGAGTTCTGTACCGCCAGCACACACCAGGATCTTCTCTCCCATGCGTTTGTCTGTAATGAGCAAACCCACCCACTTTACCTTCTCACTGTCCGTACCTGAGAACTGAACTCATTTGCTTCTCTCCTAAGACTTTGCATTTGTAAATATTTTTTCAATTTTGTTAGTCATCACTTGAAAAAAAATTATCAATTTTTTTTTAGTTTCCTTTTCAAAGTGTATACTTACCTCAGGCCCTACTGAAGCAGAAGTTTTCATTTCTCAACTTTAGCTTTTCTTATGAGAAGGTTAACTCTGTCAGCAAATCCTGTAGCTGATCCCTGGTAGCTAAATGCGAGAACTGTCAGAAAGATATTCTTCTGTGCAAGGCCTTGAAGGGAAAACCCAGAAAGCCCAGGAAAGTCCTGTTGAGAAATCCTCTGCTTAAGTAGCCAATGCTTTCCTGCCTCATTTTGGATATTCTACTGTAGAAAGCAGACCTTGTAGTAGTTATCCGTGGTCTCCTGAATGATGCTGGTTTCTCCTCATAAAATCTCCTCATCTCCTAAAGGAAGTGTTCTCTCTACAAGTGCTGCTTAGCAGCCCAGTCAAATTAGACATCAGTCTCCAGATCTATGATTTTGTATGGCAAAAAAAGCTGACATCCTAAAACTGGTAGATTCTGCCTTCCTTAAACAGTGGGATGTCAGCATCCCAGGGCTTCAATGTAAGGGGAACGATGTTCACAGTGGAAGTTCTGGCTTCCTTGGCCTTGGGTCTGGATAGATTAATTTCATATTTCTACATTTCCAGTTGGCCCATATGCTCCTTCTTTTGTTTCCCATTTAGTCTTTTTTTCCTTCCATTCTCTGTTGTCCCTAACATTGGCTTTTTCTTCTGAGTTGTACGATTGTGCTCCTGCATTAATAGACCATTGGGGACCTCTGCCATCTGATAGCTGTACTTACACTCTTCCACACCACACTTCATTCTGGTGATACACAGTTCAAGCCACACAGAATAACTACTTGTTATTAATAGAAACTGTAGTGAAACTAAAACCGCTTTAGACCTGACTTGTTACTTCACTGGCAGGCGATCGTTGTCACAGCTAAAACAAAATCAGCTCAGGTCAAGACAAGTCTAGAGCCGTTCTGAGATTCTGCCCTTTATTTGGATAAATGCAGAGTCTCATGCTTTCACTTAATGGTGGAATCCTATTTACTGTGCTACATTCCTGTATTGAGAAAAGACACTCCCTGTGGCATCAGAATAGTGTCAGGTTCATTAAACATTTTTGGTACTTCCAGAGGTAATAGCAGTTATGGCAGCAATTCACTATCTAACACATTTGTTCATCTCTGAACAAAATCTTTGCTCACTACAAACATGTAGCAAGCATGAGCTGGAAGCTTAATTCAAAACAAATGCAATTTGCCTTATAAAAGAACTGTTTGGTAAAGAATCACTGGGGGCTTTAGGTTGAGAGGACATCTGGAGGTCATCTGGACCAGTTACCTGCTCATACCAATGCTACCTTCAAAGTTAATGCAACTTCAAAGCATGTCAAATTGCTCAGTCATACCCATTCAATTTTTGATTATCTGCAAGGATGGGAGCCTTTCCAAGTAATGGCACAGTTACGGAATAAACCACCTGCTCTTCTAGCGTAGTTTCAGAAACCATTTTGCACATGTCAGATCTTACGTAAATTTCTGATGACTTTGTATTGGACTTTGACCTCAGGTGGATTAATCAGCTTGTCATCCTCTTCCCTAAGTAGCATTGGCTCATTTTAAAAAAAGGAAAATTTTTAACGCTATGCATATATTAAAACATATTTGTTGTTTCAGCACCTCATTGATTATTAATTTTGATTGATTTTTCTTCCTTCCATGAATTTTTATAGCTGGACAAGATTTTTGTTGATTGGCACAGAATAATGAGGTTTTACTGTGTTTGATTTTCGAGTCTGATCTGAATTGGTAGACTTGTATCATAAAGCATGTATAAAGACTATAATTCTGTTAACTTCTGTGTACTAATGATATCTTATATTCAGAAGATTGTAATATTGCCACCTAGTGTTCATTGCTTTTGCAGAGCATCCCATGAGTAGAATGGATTACATTCCTGTCTTAGACTTTCAAGACCTTATTTGAAGGGTTTTCCATTTCTTCCCCTTTTTGATCCAAGAAATTTTTTAAACCTTTCTTTATTAGAAAACAAATTTAAGACTTATTATGTGTTCACCTAAGCATCTGAATTTGACCACAACATATTGCTGTAATCTTTGTCACATTTCTAAGTCTTTTCAAAGTAAGTACAAGTGTTTAATCTTTGAGGTACGTTCACATAACTGATTGTGAGCACCCCGTTTTCCTCAGAATGGAACTTTCATGTTTCTGAAGTTCTGGGTTAGGTATGCCTGTATTCTTAGGGATGATAGAATTGATAGATGGATTGCTGCTTTTTTCACAGAAAATGCCCTTTGTTATGGTACAATATAAGGGTTTCTCATCCCCTTATGACTTTTAGTAAATAGTCTGAACTATTAGAGAACTGTCAAGAGAATATCTTTGCTAATGTTCAGATCTTCTTTAGAAAACAATCTCTTTTATTCAAGAGCAGTTACATCATGAAGATCATCTTCAGGATCAACTCAATTTCCATGGGCATTTACTTGTTCTCAAAGAAATATGTGGTTTTATTCTTGTGTGAATTTTATGATGTACTCTGAGAGAATAGTTTTAAATTTTAGTGTTCAAGAAAGCAGCTCAGTGTTTTGTTTTGCAAATGCACTGCTGTTGTGCTGACACCATAGAGGATACATAATCTTTCATTTCAAAATTAGTTAGGCAGATATAGCAAGCTGAGGCAAAGAATTTCTCATACTCAAGTAATTTTGAAAATCTAGTTGTAAAAGCCGATGAGAAGAATATACTTTCATGCTTATGTATTAATAATGAACAGAAAGCCTTTTTCTGTCATAGAAATGCATTACTATTTTGGAGTTTACGAGTTCAGGGTGGTTCTGCCATTCTATTACTAAATGCTTGAATTTTTTATTTACCTTTAAATTGGTATTTTCTGAGGCAGTGATTCTTGCTTGGGAAGCATTTAAACAGTCAAGTAATCTTTTAGCACTGTATTTTACACAGATGCTAGAGGAATTTGTTTCAGCGACTTTGCTTTAACTTTGTTGATGATTGTAGTGATACAGAGCAAACAGGAAGGATGATCTTAAAGGTATAATATTGTAGCACATATATGATCCAGCAATGATAGTTCTACTGTACATAATTTTGGATAGTTTTCTGTTTTCTCCATGTCCTGAGATTGCATCTGTAACACAGGAAGGCACTTTTTCCTTCTGACTTTATGAGTCTGGTCCCTACCATATACTTTTTAAGTCAGTGCTAGTCTGGTGTGGTCCTTACCTCAGCAGGGATCTGTAAGCATAATAACTAGAATTGCTTCATTTTCTTGTGTCCATTTTAAAGAAATCTTTTATATAGTCTTGGATATATGACAGTAAGCACCTCCGATTAAGTAATATTTATCCTTAGATACAAGAAGCTAAGGAGTCCCATCCATCTTTCCCTTAAATTGCTTAACCAGGGAAACACCTAGAAGTAATATTCTCCTGACAGAGAATTCTTCAATTCTTCAATTGCTTGCTCAAGCTGATAATCGCTGCTTTTGGTCCAACTGCTAAGCAGATCTGAGATGTTGCTTCTATTTTTAAATAATCAGGTTCAGAAGTAATGGTGTTCCCCCTTATTAGGACTACCTTTGGAATCTGTCTCCACCTGATTGTTTCAGTAATGCTCGTACATTTATATTTAATGCCATCACATGCCAAAGTATTGATTTTTTCAGTCATGCACAGCTCATAAAATATTTTCTGAATAGTTGGTGCTAAGGGAAATGAACCCAGAAATAATAATCTTGGGTTTGGGTGGTAGATGCTGGTGGAAGGCTAGTTTGTTTTTGCTAGCTTTTCAAAAATGGTGTATAAAATGTTTTTGGAGGAGTTCAGAACATGTTTGTAATGACTTTGTGCAGCTTAAGAGAGATGGACAAGCTATGCCTTCAGTATGACATAAAATACAGGTTCTGAATGGAAACTTTTCATCTATTTTTTCCGATGCTCTTTTAGCATTTCACGACACTGGTTTTATTTTTCTCTTGTAAAAGAAAAAAAATTCTGCCATAAAATTCCATGTTCTATTGCTTTTTCTTTTTAAACAGCTTTATTGGACACTCTTTGGGTAATTTAATAATCCGTTCAGTGCTCACAAGACATCGATTCAAGTATTACCTCAACAAACTTCATACCTTCCTGTCTCTGTCAGGACCACATCTTGGTACCCTCTACAACAGCAGTGCTCTTGTTAATACAGGTGAAGTATTGCTTTCAGTAGTATAAGTTTAGGGGAAACTTTGTCATTTTGTCTTTGAAATTTCATGTGGGGTGCACATTTCTGCATTACTGTGATTATGAGAAAGTGCAAATTTCACTGTCATAAGCAGAGAGAAGGGTTATAAAAATAAAGTATCAATAAAAGGATGCGCAAGAGACGATTGGCATAAGTATTTTCCAGTATGCTTGGTTCAGATTTTCTGCTACAGCATAAATAAACTCCAGTTTTCATCTGTTGAGCTCAATTTATTTTAAACTGAATTTGAATATACTTTATCAGATAAACCATTAGATAAGATGCATTAAAATAATTCTGAACTACTAGTGTCTTTTCTCTCTCAAAAATGTCTTACAACCTGCAGTGTGTTTCTGCAGATGTGCATGGCAAGGGAGACAAGATTTTCTGAAAAGTCAGTTAGCCACCTAGCTCACTGACTAATAAAGAGAACGCAGCACCATAGAGAACGTTATAGCTATGGTATCCCTCTGGGAAAATTCTGCTTCCTTTTTTCAAGTTAATCTGAGAAGCCTGTTTTTTGAACATCAAAATGTTCTAATACCATGTAAGTTTTTGAAATAGAATGTGTATATTCTGGCTGGTGTTATGGTATTTATGCATTTTTAGAAGTTTTTTTTTGTGGGCAGGCATGTACGTTAGTGAAAATAAAGGCCTTCATGCTTCAGCATATAGATAGACAGGAGAGAATAATGAATGAAAATTTAAACTGTTTCTGAGCTTGACAATGCTTACATGAAAAGTAAAATTGACATCTGAGAGGCTGTTGTAAACTTTTCATATTATACTTATGTTTAATTAGTGTTAATATTTTATTGTGTATCTATACTCATGTTGTACCTAACAACGCAGGACTGTGGTTTATGCAGAAATGGAAGAAGTCTGGTTCTTTATTGCAATTGACATGTCGAGACCATTCAGATCCACGACAGACATTCTTATATAAACTTAGTAAAAAAGCAGGTAAGCTTTGTTAATGCTTCCTATGTCTTAAAGGCAACTGTGTATAAATGTGAATAGAAAACCTTAAAAAAAAGGGAATTCCTTTCAACAAGCTCATGCTTCAGTTTTAATATTTAAGACTTACTTTAGTCCTGTGTTCTTAAAGTGAAGGTTAACCATTTTTGTTGCAGAAGTAGGATATTAGTTTGAGGCTTTCCTTCCCAACCAGTGAGCAGACCTTGAGTGCAGCCACTATACCAATAGATAAATAGGGGATGTTTTTTTAAATATCTATCTATGAGCCACTGTGTGGTGAGTCAGTACATTAATATACCTTTAGGATTATCTATTTCTTTATCTGTTTTTCTTATCTATATTACAAGGGTAAAATTCTACTTTAAAGTTTTTGCTAACTAGTCTTTTATTACCTCATTAAGATGGTCAGGGAAAACAAAAATTCATTTTCATAAAGGAAGGAGAAGTTGTACTTAGCATAATAGCTAAACCCCAGATTAGATTATTAATACTATATAATTCATACAGCTTTCTCTGCATTGAATATTCTTATTTCAGCTGTTGGTTGAGAATGCGTTTTGCCAGTGGATAATGTACCAACAGGGGGTAGTTTCCATTAAGCATTATAAAATTATTGAGACAGCCTCTGACAGGTGTTTCTGAATGCGTGTCAGTCAAGCAGTTGTGGAGCCAGAGATGCTTGGGATGTTCTGTGAAAAATCCAAGCATGTTTCTACATCAAAATATTTCTAAGTTGTCACAGCTGGAATTTTAAGAGCAACACAGTGCAAAGATATGGGCAGGAAAAGACTGACATATAGCTCTTGAGGTGTCTGAATATAAAATTTACAGGACTTGGAAGGAACAGAAAATAATAAGGAGCAAAAAAAATCATGGGTAAGATAGGAATATTGATCAAAAATTGATTCTAGAAAAACTTGGGGGTTTATCACCCTTCTCTTCAGAATCTACTATCACAAAGTGATTTTGTTGATAAGGTAGTATTTAAGGCTGAACTGGTATTTAAAGGCAAACTCAATCTAGCTTTGCAGTCTTTTGAGAATAAATGTTTGAACATAAACAGAAGTTATGTGAGAAGTTACACACTGGATGCTGAATAAGATTGTGGGACCTGTGTTAAGAGATAATCAGATTGATTAATCAGTTGGCTTTAAAAAAATGGTGTTCCATGGTTTTTATGTGTATGTATCTCCACATGACTAGAGACACTGTTGTTGGAGTACTATTGTCTGTTGTAGAAATGTGACATATTTTCTGATGACAGAACTTCATATGACAGGATTTTTGAAAGGCCTGGATAGCATCGTCTCAAGAATCACAATGTGCGTTTCAGACTTTATTTCCCATAAATGGTAGAATGAATATAAAAGTCTTCAGGCTCAGTTTCTTCTTTTATCTTTCTTACCAAAGATTTGAAAAGAGCTGTAATTTGGGCCAGAGCCTCATACACCATCTTGTTTTCAGGTCCTTCAGTGAGTTTGGTGTAAGAGAGAAGGAAAGGTTGGAGGAGAAAGGAGAAAGATGTGAAAAATTAATAATTTTAGATAAGGAGAAAAGAAAGTAAGTTTTATGCTTCCATCATAGAGAAGGAAGAAAGTTTTCCTTTGAGGGATGTTAATATACTGTAGGTACACTGTAGGTGTTGGTGCCTTTAACTCTTGGTATCTATACAAGGCCTGCTTCTGTCCTGCCATCTCTTTCTTCACTCAGTGGACATACAGCATTGGCTGTGCTTGACTCTCAGACACAAGGTGAGAGGCATTTGGGATTTCCCAAACTGCACAATTCCTCTTTTCAGATTCTCAATACAGGAATTTATATACTGGTCTCTATAGAAATTCTAAACATAAGTATTTCCAGAAGTCACTTAAACCCTAGGGTACATGCAACAGATTGACAACACTGTTGAGAAGTATAGCCCTGAGTTGCAACTTCCGTTAATTTTTGTAATCATATAGGAAAATAGGGGTCTAAGATGAAGAAACATCTGTTGCTGCTTAATGTGGTATCTTCTCTAGACATTGGCTTTGCATCTGGGATAATCCCTAAGGCAGCAAAAACTGAAACTTGCTGTGGATCCAGCAGGTGATATTTTGAGGGTCAAGGTCTCAGCCACACTGTTGTATGGTGGCTTGTGGCTCTAGATTTCAAACTTGCCAAAGAACATACCTGTTAAACACATCATCCTGTTGCTTAACCCCAGAATGGATGAAGAATAGATAAACAGTAAAATTCACTTATCTTATGAAATACCCTGTATACCTTCTTTGCTCCTACTGAAGATTTTGATCAAACACTTTTTCATAATGAAAGATTCCTGGTATCTATGTCTAAAACATGATATTCCGAAGGGGCTGTTCTAAGGCAAAGGCAAGATATTTTCTTAAAGTGTTCCATTGTGTTTGGCCTAAAGCAGATGGGCAGCACCAGAAATCTGCTGCAGCTTTCTAGAGAAAACACAGCCATTAAATGTCTTTAAGGACTGTAATTACATTATAACTGGGGGTTCCTAACTTTGCATCGTTCTACTATTAGTGTGCTTGTCCAAGAAGTAGGAAGTCTGGGTTTAGTTATAAAGGTTTAATTATACTTGAGGGATTGTGTTGGGTGGATCCTGCACCTGGGCTCGAGCAGGTTAAACCTTACAGTGAGGCAGTGCCTAATAGAGACGCCTGCACTAGATGGGCTTTATTGTGTATGTGTTGGTTCTAGGCATGAATTCTAATGCAGCTGTTGTCTGAAACATCAGTGAAGACAAGGCACCATCCATCTTTAGATTTAAATGATGTGGAGGCTTTACTCTCTTCTGTATAGCCATAAACCAACCACTGTATTCCTAAGAAATAAGATGAGGGTTTGAACCATACTCAGTTTAATACTCAGTTAACTTTACAACTGAGCCATGGCAGTGTGTGTTAAATATGTACAGAGGAAAGGCTGGTACCAAACATCTCCTTATTTTGTAGCTCTACCTATTGTTCTTGATTTTTCTTACTTTTTGTTCAAGATCTTGTAATAAATTGGTGCCAGATTTCAGTTTTAAAATGCTTTATTATTCTGTAGTAATAAATCAAGGGATTTGCTATAAGTTATACAGTTTTCTCTTTTCTTGTAGGTCTTCATTACTTCAAAAACATTGTGTTAGTAGGATCTCTGCAGGATCGTTATGTTCCTTATCATTCTGCTCGCATTGAGATGTGTAAAACAGCTTTAAAGGATAAACAATCAGGTAATATCCTGCGAAATAAACAAACTGCTCAGGTTAAAACCTCACCGATACCAGTCTCCCATTTAATTTTGGGTGTTTAACTGAGGCACCTCTGTTATGTGTTTAGAAACGTGGGCTTACTTTGTAGTAATAGAGACAGAAAACCCACGTGGGGGCTGAATTGCTTTCTGTATCTGTTCTATTACACACAGATGGAGATGAGACTGAGTGAGTTTCTAGCTCACAGACTTTGCTGAAAGTTAGGTGAACAGACACAGCCCTTGATGCACTGTTCCATTAACAGGGAGAACAAACAGCTTTGATTTTTTGAGGTTATCAAGTTGTAGCATCAAGTGCTGAGCTGTATTTAGTTGTGGCTTAATAGTAGCCCTGAAATAAAGGTAGTTTTTCCATCAGTTAGGGCCCATTGTTGTATTTACTGTTGAGACATCCTAGCACAATTGCATTCTAGTATTATATACTGACAAATAACTTTTATGTAGTGTAATAAATGAATACCGATAAGTACATTCTCACTATAAATGTACAAATACTAAAACGTATAGCTTCGAATTATTTTTCCAACATTTCTAGAGGAAACTAAACTCTTGAATGTGTTGATTTTGAGTTCAAGGTCAAAGAATTGTGTTTGTTTCTGATAATTCACACAGTTCAACTTTTCCTCCACAGGACCAATTTATGCTGAAATGATCCAGAACCTGCTTCTGCCAGTTCTTCAAAATAAGGAATGTAATTTGGTTCGTTATAATGTAATTAATGCATTACCCAATACAGCAGATTCTCTCATAGGGAGAGCTGCACACATTGCTGTTCTCGATTCAGAAATATTTTTAGAAAAATTCTTTCTTGTTGCTGCCCTAAAATATTTTCAGTAGAGAAAAGCATTGTAAGAGACTTGGTTATTACCTCATTAACAGATGAATTCAGATAATGTGTGGTGTTAAAGTATAGCTGCAGCTGTATTTTAAGAGATATTTATACTTTTTATATGGAAGATAATTTATATCATCCACACTTAGGGCTTTTTAACATCAACTTTACTTTCTAGGTAATGTGACTGTGCAATATTTTTTTATTTTGTTCTTTTTACTTTTCTATTACTTTTTCTTAATTTTGGGTACCTAATTATTTAGAGATTAAAGCACAGTGTGTACTTTTGTTTGGTTGGTTATTGGCTCTCAGACAACAGAAATCGATGTTACTTGGCTACATTTTACAAGAGGCTTCAGATGCCAAAAATAAATTGGATTTTAAAATTCTAATAATGTCTTACGTGTTCAGTTGTCGTATTTTAGCACTGTAAGAAGTTTAACTGGAAACACAATGAGCTGCTAAAATACTGGATATTTGAAAATTACTATATCTGCTACAGCTTAAAGTTTTCTACAGAATCATTACTGTCATTGTTGAATATGTTATGCCTGTGGGAATATATTTTCTACTGATCTCAAAAACATGTGAGTTTACATACTCAGATTTTATTACTGGAACTTTTGTTTTCAGAAGCAAATGGCAACTAAGGATTTTTGAATGTTCAATGATAGCTGCCTTCAAATAATTGGGGTTTTGCAAACTGTATTAAGATGGTTCCTTACTCTGTCAGTTCTTCAGATGAACATGGACAATTTTAAATGGACTTCCTTGTATGTACTTAAAATAAGTAAATGTTATAAATTTCTGCAATACTTTTATGAATTTAAGCAATTTTTAAATATTGTTAAAATGTTTTATTGACTAAAAAGTATTGTAAATATAAATCAATACATCTTCAAATGAGACAATATTGTAAACATTACCTGTTTAGTGACACAGATAAAATGTTTTTGATATACAGGAATGTTAAAGGTCTATTGACTTTCTACTGGTGCTGAATAGCATTGTTTTGTTTCTCCTTCCTTCCCTTGTCTCCATTTCAAACAATAATTCACAAAAGGTGGAGGAAAAGAGTTACATGTGCATTCACTAATTGTACACTAATTGTAATGAACATTTTTTGAAAAAATATAAATTTGTTGTATAATGCATGTTTATTTTTAGCATTGTGTTATTGCATCTGGTGTTAATAAAATGAACAAATTACGCTAATGAAAGCAATTAAAGAAACTGAAATATTCTACTAATTACCAAAATTCTGGGGAGGCTTTTTTGTATATAATTAATAATTTTGTACTTTTGAAATTAATATAACAATAATAGTTTATAATGAAGTGATTTTGCATTTTATATGGAATGTTGTATAATAGTCTTTGTAATATATGGGGAGGGTACCCTATAACTTACAGTATGCTCAAATGAACATCTACAGTTTAGCAATGTACGCACTGCAAAGAGTATTTTATTAGAGTTGTGTTAGGCAAGTCCTTATGACACAAAGATATCTTTTCTACATTCTTACTATAACAATGCCTATTTTTATTAATAATTTTGTATTATGATGTTGCTGCTAAGCTCTAAATGTTTAAATTATGTTCTGGTATCTCAATGTCTTTTATTTAACAGTATTATAGTATTTGACTACTGGTGTAATTTTGAATATCTATTTAAGGGAGCTAAAGTTACAAAATATTCTTTGATTCACAATGAAGACTTTAGATTGCTCATAGTAAATAAGTATGTAGATGGTTCTGTCACTATTGAAAAATGTCTGTCTTGCATCCTGTCTCTGGAAATCTGAAAGTGTGAAGCATGCTTTTGTGATCAGAAAAGCAGAAGTACCCTGGCAGAAATAGCCTCTTTTTTTTTTTTCCCTGGATAACAGTAGAAATCATGTGCTATTTGCATGCAAGTTTCTCAAGGAACAGGTCAAATTAAGAGAACATTAAATTCATTCTTTCTTCCCTGATTTTTATTGCCTAGTCCATAATATGTGGTAGCCCTCTCAGTACTGTAGCTTTTGTGAGGGCTGTTTGACATCCCCAAGTCCCAAAGGAATGTGTTGTCAGACAGTAGTGAGAGGTGTGATGACGCCAACATGTCCTTGAAGCATAGGAAGCTCATATTTACTTACAGAATGTATTGTCACTTGCAGTTGCTCTCTGAGCAACACATGCAGGCTGGAATGTTTTGGACAACTGTGCATGTGTTGCATGGCATGTTCCCCTCCTTCTGCATTTTTCTGCCTTCTCCTTCCTAGACAGAAATATAGACTTGTGTATATACAGGTCAGTGTCATCTGATGCAGTAGCAGCTATAAAGTGATCCATCTCACTACTCTCCTCTTTGAATGAGGGCTTCATCTTCCTTTAGCAATAGTAACCTCTCCTTTATGCAGGTATGCTACAGCTGCTTGAAAGAAAATTATGCTGCTTACAGAACAAGAGGTAAGAATTGAGTTCTTAATATTCCTCTTGAGAACTGTCAGTCTCTTGTTCGCTGAAGGCAATAGGTTGGTACTGTTATTTCAGAAAGTTCTCAGTGATATTATTAGGAGATCGTTGCATAAAATGACATCATGTCTGAACTTCTGTTTGCATGTAGTGTGTATAAATTAATTCCTTGGGTTGTGTTTGAATCCTTGATAAAAATTAAACTTTCCATTCCTGTAGATCCAGGAATTGCTACTACTTTGGAAAAAGAGCTTATGTTATACCGGGAATCACCAGGCTTTGCAGCAGAGCCAAGAGATTTCACACTGATGGAAAACTTACTGTGTAACCACAAAACAACCTTGTTTCCAAGCCAGTTTGATTTGCCCAGCCCTGACCAGGTGTGGTGTTCAGGTAACCAAGGTTCTTGACATGCTCTCAGAGGCAGAGGGGACATTTAGGCACTATCAGTACACTTGCTGCCCAGGGCAATGCTGGTTGTGGTGCTTTCCAGATAGCCCCCAAGACCAGTACCTTTGGCTCATCTGACCTGACCTGCTGCAGGCTTTGTGCTAGCTCTAAGTCTTTTCTGCCCCACTTTTTGGAACAGCAAAGCTAAACACAATATTATGTCATCTTGCAAGGCAAGCTGCAGTGCAAGAGATAAATGATCAGTAAACAGAGGAAGGAAAACAAGAAAAGAAAACACTCAATTTAATTACAAATAGAAAATTCCTGTGGTGTATGCTACATTGTTTTTTACCAATGTTCAGATTTATTACCTCCTCAGCCAAAAGATCTAGAAATTAATAATTCAGGAGTTAAAAGTGAATTTTGCATTTTTACAACAATACAATAAATAAAGACTAGAAATAAATTTTGAAGACAGTTAATTTTTAGGTGGGTAAACAGTACCACATTAATCTTTCGTTGCTATTTCATTCTTACCATTTGAAATTTGACATGTATGCATGTCCATATGATGTATGCATACATGTATGATTTTTCATGGATTGTGTTAAGCTGTTCAGGAGCAGAGCTTACTATTACTTGGTGTCTGCAGACAGCTTGGTAAGAGTTTTTTTAAGGGAAGGATTTCATGTTAGTTTTTACTGTATTGAACACATAAATGATAAGCTCTTGAACCTTGATGAGATCTGTTCAGGTTTTTTTTTTTTTTGCTGCTTTTGAGCAGAAGAGCATTTTTTTCTCTCTGATCTAGAGGACCCAGCATCTTGCTGTTAGAATAAAGGAAAGTGTTTGCATTATTTTCAGTCTCTAATGTCTAATTAACCATGTTATAAAAGGCTGATTGAGAAAATGTCACTCACAAGGCAGTCAGTTAAATTTCATCACTTTCAGTGTGTAGGCATTGCCAGATGTAGTGCAGTAAACTCCAGAGAGTGCTGCTGCTCTTAATTTACCAAGATTTACTCTCTTAAACCTTTCAGATGTGAACACAAAATGCCACATTATCTTCTGTGCAGTTTAGTATCTTTGGACAGAATGAACTCTGTTTATGTAAGAACAAGGTTAGCTGGTGAAGTTTGAAGAGTGACAAAAAGCAATGTTGCCACATTCAAAACATTAACTGTAGCTAATTAACTGGAGGCGCACTCCATGAACACAGGTGTTACTTATCCCAGCGTTAAGTTTATACTGAGTGTTAAAAGCAGCTTCACTGATTAAACTTGGAAACTGGAAAGATGCCGTCTGAAAACAAAAACACTGTCTGTACATCACTATGGTATTAGCCAAAGTTGCTTCATCTCCTGAGCGGCCTTTGTGTATTATTTGAACAATGTACATATTTTTATTATTAAAAACCAAAAAATCCCCTAGCTGGACTGGACTACGCATGGGGGGGGGGGGGGGGGAGATGGGTTCTTGCAGCGCTAAACTCTTCACTGCATCGAAGAAAGACGACGACTTTGCTCCAGGTTTGGAGAGCGGTGGAGAGAAGAGTGACAGCATATTTCTCGAGCACCTCTGTGAGCCCGTAGCTGCCCTCAACGGGACCATGGCTCCCCGGCCGCCGTTCGCCTCCGTTTCTCGGAGCCAGGGAGAGCAGCCCAGGGCACGGGGGAGTTGGAGGCCGCTGAGGCAGCCCTGAACCGGGGCCGCGTTCGCCGCCCGCCCCCGGCGGCAGCCGCCGCCGCCGCCGTGGGCGCCTGCGCGCTGGCGCTGCCCGCCCCGTACGGCTCCGTCCCGGCCATGGCTCTGCGGCTGCTGCGCGGCGCGCCCGGGGCAGCGAGTAAGAGGCGGGCGGAGGGCGGGAGGGCCTGCAGGGCCCGGGCTTTGCCGCGGAGGGGCTCCGCGTCTCCCCTGCACTTCCTCCAGCAGCGAGTGACGAGCGAGGGGAGAGGGCGGGCGCCGCCCGGGGCTGCCGGCGCTGGGGGGCTGGAGAGCGCCCAAGATGGCGGCGGGTGAGGAGTGTGCCGCCCCCCGTCTCCTCAGCCCGCGGGGGCTCTGGGGGCCCCGGGCTTTCGCTTCACAGCGTCCCCCACACCCTCCATTTCCCTACAGTTTCTCTGCTCTTCATCCCAGCCCTTCCTCCCCCCCGTCCCCCCCCGGATATTAATATTCTCCCTTATATTGCAAACCTACTGCTATCGGCCGTATCTGTTATTACGGAGGTTTTCTTGCCCTGTCGTTGCTGCATACTTTTTAAGGGCAGTAAAATGTTAAACAGTGGTTTAACGATTGTAGAATAGCTGGAGGGAGTGTGCTGTGGTCCTGGAAATTAGTGGTCCGTGCCCTTCACCTGAGGAAATTCAGGTGGTTTGTTTATGAAGAAATAATGCAGCCTGCATACCGGAGCCTGTCCCACAGGCCTCAGCTTGGGCTGTTCGTCGGGTGCTTCCCTCTCCGTTAAAAGCTGAGGTTCTGTGTTGCTTGTGATACAATGCTCCTCAAACAAACCAGTATGCTGTATGTTAATGGCAGAGCCGTTAAAAAGCTGTTGTTAGATGCTTGTGCTCTATTTGGCTGTCAGGTTCATGGCAAGATGTAGCTGATGCTCTAATCCTCTGAGCATCGCAATGTGTGCCCAGCTCCCTCTACATAGATGGCTTTGTTATGGTAAATCACAGTCTGTGGGCTACTTCAAAAGATGTTGCAAGATGAAGCTTCAAAGGCTTGGGATTTTCAACTTCTTTTCAAGTTAAATTATGTAATTAATAAATGGGAGGACTTTGTGACAGTGAATCAAACATCAGTTTGTCGAATGTGGTTTACTGATGAAGTTGATAGTTTGTATCGTTTTCAGAGATATTTAATATTGAACTTTTGTGACTTCTCTGTCAAGAAGAGTGTATCTTGGTCAAGAATATCAAGTAAATTCATCAAGGCAAATGGATTTTGCCTGTTCTCTGGTCACTGAAATAATCGATTTCACACCACTACCTTAATCTGGCTTTTATTTGTATGTGGACTAGAATATCAGCTTTAATTTAATTTTCTAGCTAGCTTCTCTTTTAGCTTACTGAAGAACAAGAAGCTTGGCAGGAGTAGAAAAACCCAATGTTTGCAACAGATTAGATCCTTTACTGTTAGTAGTTTGCTCTGTCATACTTAAAGGAAAAAAAATCATTCTTTTGGGGCATTGGCAGCACTTGGCAGACATAATACAGTTCATGTGGCTGTAGGGTTTGATATTAAAGCTGTGGTATTTTAAAATGAATGAATATGCTGATTCTGGGAATACAGTTGGGTTGTTGGTTGGTGTGTATTTAGGTGAGTCAAATTGACACTGCTTGAGAAGGCTTCCTGATTCAGTCTCCTCAGCAAGAATAGTAGTTCTTCCAGGTACTTTGCACCCACCTGGTACAGGGAGCATTTCTGTTTGAATCTTCCTTCTAAAGAAACGTTAGAGCTGCTTTAGGCACATGTTCATAGCCAAAATATTTTTAGTGGATAGTTTATGCTTACTGTGGATATTTGGCTTTTTAACCAATATTAGTTAGTAGGACTTTAAAGTAGGACTTTAACCAAAGTTAGTAGGACTTTAAAGGAAAAAAGTTAGTGCTTTTAATGAAAGCATTTGCATGCAGTTGCATAACTGAACTTAAACATGCTCAAAGTTTTTCCTGCTTTTGACTACCAGCTGAATTATTTTACCCTCCTAAGGGAACCCCAACTATCCTCTGCCGACATTATGGAAAACCTGTTACTAAGGGAACAACATTTTATTTTTTTAAACTTTCCTTTGGGAAAGCAGAAGCTTTTTCTGACTAAAAACCTGTTGGAAATGAGCCAAGACCTGGAAATCAGCAGGTTTCTTGGGGGAGGTTAGGATTTCTCCTGGAAAACAGAATGTACTGGTCTATGCTAGCATAATTGCTATTTAAGAATCTAAAATACAAGAAAGTAACAGCAAAGATAAGTTCAAGCAATTTAAAATACACTGTTTATGTGAACTGAGTTATACAACCAACACAATTTTGCCTACATATGTTTCTAGGGCCAAAAAAAATTATCTGTGCTGATTACTTAGGTGTTCATGAGTTGAATGTTAAATAATTTTTCAGTTTGTTTTCCTTTCCTCCACTCCCTCATTCCTGAAGTAGGTTTTTTCAGTGTTTCCCTGGACAGTCACAGAGTTACTCAGTGTTAAACTCCCACATTTATGCTACACGTGTCTATTTGCTTGATAGATTCATCACTTCTTTGCCACTTGCGAAGCAGCTCCAGCTCTAAGGCAGGAGGAAGATCTGAATCTGCCAAGCAGCCGCTTAAGAAACCAAAGTTACCAGTAGGTCGGTTTGATGAACCAGAAGAGTCCAGTATGGAGAAGGAACCCCTGGAAAGTAAGTAATGTTTTACAAAATTGAAAGCTGTGTTTTAAAGGTAAGACTGTGAGATGCTGTGCTGATGTCAGTTTAGGAAGATGACAAGCATTCAGCACTCTCAAATCCTTTTCTAAGCTTACTGATTCTGGGAAGAAACCAGAGAGGCAAGGTAATGCACACAAGTTGCAGCAAATAGTGTACCGGGGCAGAAGTCTTAAGAACCACTGTGGTCAAACATTGTAACAAGTTACCCAGAGAACTGGGATTCCTCTACCCTTGGAGATAAGCAAATTTGCCTGATTGTCCTGACCTAGTACCAGCCGTGCCCTGAGCAGGGCTGGCACCAAGTGCATGGCAAAGGTGCCTTCCATCACAAACCATTGCATGATTCAGAGAGATGTAGCTGGTATTGGTCTATAATAGTGCAGCTGTAAATGGTGTCAGTTAACTCACCAGGGTACCAGCTACTTTGTATTATTCAAAACACCTGTTTTATTTCTTAGTCCACAAAATATTTCCAATTCATGCTGTATTTCATAGCCAGCATTTCTTAATTCTGCAGGTAGTATTTTGAAAAGAGACAATTGATACTGAATTTACTGAGCAGATCAGTGTGGCCTGGGCAGACCTAATAAAATGATGCTCATGTTGTGTTCTGCTGTCCTCAGTGGGGCTGCATGTGGAGAACCTGACAAGATTGAGGCACACATACATCCATTCTGAGCTAAATAGGAACATACCCTTTTTTGTCAGCTGGGAGAAAGAATCTCTTTCATCTTTTTAATTAGCCATCTTCACTTAACTGAAAGTGATAGTCATGCTTTGTATAACTCACCATAGTGTGATGTTCTGCTACAGTTCATCAGTAGCTATAACCCATGTTTATCTATTTTGAGGTATCTAGGACAAGCTTTTTAGTATATCAATAAGTTATTATAAATAGTTAGGTGACAAAATGACCGAAAAATCGTAGCACCGTAGAATAGTTTGGGTTGGAAAGGCCTTTAAAGATCATCAAGTTCTAACCCTCCTGCCATGGGCAGGGACACCTTCCACTAGACCAGGCTGCTCAAAGCCCTGTCCAGCCTGGCCTTGAACATTTCCAGGGATGGGGCATCCACAGTCTCTCTGAAGAACTTGTTCCAGTGCCTCACCACCCTCACAGTAAAGAATTGCTTCCTAATAGCTAATCTAAACCTACTCTCTTTCATTTTACAGCCATTCCCCCTTGTGCTGTCACTACACACCATTGTAAAAAGCCCCTCTCCAGGTTTTTTAGAGGCCCTCTGCAGGTACTGGAAGGCTGCTAAAAGGTCTTCCCAGAGCCTTCTCTTCTCCAGGGTGAGGAAGCCCGATTCTCTCAGTCTGTGTTAATTGGAGAGATGCTCCAGTCCGTGATTGTCTTAGTGGCCTTCTCTGGACTTGTTCCAACAGGTCCACATCTTCTTTGTGTTGGGGCCTCCACAGCTGAACATAGTACTCTGGGTGGGGTTTGGGTTTTTTTTTGTTTTTTTAAACAAGATGATACAAGAATTTACAATGAGGCAATGAAAAGCATAAACTGTTTAACAACAAATTAAACACAAGTTCTGCCCAACATAAATCTTCAGGAATTAAACATTAACAGGTTGATGAAATATTTTCTTGTCATTTTTCTATATACAGAATATATTCTGCCTTACCATGTAATCAGGAAGCCAGGTCTGAAAGCAGTAACATCCTGGGGAAAAGAAATACAGACTGATCTATAGTCTCCAAAAGGAGGGCAGCAGAGTGCCCACTGGAAGCAGAATTTCCTTCGTCTATAGACAGTACTTCATGAAATTCTTCAAACACATTAATGAGCCCTTCTGTACAGAGCTGGTAATTGCTTCAATTCTTGAGATGTAGTCTTCTTGGATAAACTTGGATAAAATAATTTTCCAGAACTGGACGTGATACTGTTTCATGAGAGCATTGCCACCCACCTCCAGAAAAGTAAAAGGTAGCATAGCTGTCACATCTCTCAGAGGCTCCATATTCAGCGTCCAAGCAAGCACCAAGCATAGTTCAGTCCATGAGGATGTGCCCCTTAATTATTTCCATAAGGCCACCAGAGTTGAATAATAGCAGCACAAAGATGAGTCATTCCTGACATTCATTTAAGAAACTGATCTTGTTCTTCCACCTTAGAATCCTTAATTTCATATCCAGAATCCTCAGGTACTCTTCCACAGAAGTCCCCTCATACAGGGTAAAATGGCACTTTTTGTGCAGTAGTGCTAAAAAAAGGTCTCCGACTCCAGCAAGTATTTCCCTGAGGCCACCACAGCCTTTGGGAAAGCTGCATCCAGGTGAAAACCTACTTCTGCTTCTACTTCTTTCACAAATTTCTCCACAAGTTTGTCGTTATATTATTGTTTTACATTATCACCATTCTTGTATTAGAGAATCATCTCCAGAAGGATTGCACACAATTTCTGATTGTGGCTCACTTGAGAACTCACAGTTGGACTCACTGTGTAAGCAGTGTTTAATTCTTATCTTTTTATTCCCAGGAAAATCAATACCATCACTGCTTCATGTAAAACATGCCTAATTAACATCTTTTGTTCTTTACCTAGGTGTTCCAGGTTTGGAGCAAGATTCTAGGTTTCTTTAGTTGCACCTGTGTAATTTTTACATGTAACACCAGCAATAGTTTGCAAACTGCCTGTTGTGTTATTAGGGAAAAACTTAAGAGTTGAAGCTGGATGTTGTAATTCCTACTGCTCTGTAGCTATTGTAGAGAAATCTTTTGAGCATCTGCATGCACTGTCAGCACATCAGTAGTACTTTGAAATTGGGATGATGACATGTACAGAATAATACTAGGTGCATTTGCACTCCTTGTACTGCCAGAGGTGCTCAAATACTGACATTTCTTTTCCTGGTCTGCATCAGTTATGAAACAGGCATCCGGGTATGTCATCCTCTGTCTTGGAGTCCCAAGTTATGTGTATATACAGAAAGCTCTGGAGAATCAGCATGGCAAGGGGCATGTGGGGTACTGTGAGCTTCTGGGATCCCCACAGTCTAGTGCAGGATGAGACTCAGCCTAGGATGGTTCTGTGCCACCAAGTACTTCATGGCTTGGTGACCTGAGTTAACTATTCTTAGGAGATGGCCTTGAGTAAAGATGCACTGAGTAGTGGAAGAATGTTGGCTGAGGCACGGAAAGCTCTGTGGTGTTTAAGTAGCATGAATTTGTGGGGTGATTCTCTTTTGTAGCAGAGTAGGGGTTGGGTGAAAAGCCAGACGTGATCTGACAGTGCATGATTGCAGCCCAGAAAATCAATGGATTCCTGGGCTGCATCAAAAGCAGCGTGGCCAGCAGGTCAAGGAAGGTGATTCTCCCCCTCTACCCTGCCTTCATGAGACATCTGGAGTGCTGCATCCAGCTGTGGGGTCCTCAGCACAGGAAGGGCATGTACCTATTTGAATGGGTCCAGAGGAGGGACAGAAAGATGGTCAGAGGGCTAGAACACGTCTCCAGCAAAAACAGGCTGAGAGCTGGGGTTGTTCAGCCTGGAGAAGGTTTTGGGAAGATCAGATTGTGGCCTTCCGATGCCTAAAGGGGGTTTAGTCCCTTAAGGGGGTTTATAAAATGCAGGGAGAGGGAGGGAGTTTTCATACGAGCAGATGGTGACAGGACAAGGGGCAGTGGTTCTAAACTGAAGGAGGGCAGGTTTGGATTGGATGTTAGGAAGCAATTCTTAACTGAGAGCGTGGTGACACACTAGAACAGGCTGCCTGGTGAAGCTATGGGTGCCCCAGCCTTGGAAGCATTCAAGACCAGCTTGGATGGGTCAACCATTCAACGTGGATGTTTTAAATACAAGACTAATAGAATATGGACTAAAATTCAAGCTAAAATTAAAAAAGAATTCTTAAAATTAGAGACCTAAACAAAGTGACCTGGGGTTTTAGATTTAGTGAATGTCAGTACAGCATACCTGAATGGTCCAAGTTCTGATTTGAGAAACTGGTGCATTAATGCCTCTGGACATTGGCTTGCCTCTTCATTTGCATAACTGAATATGATCATAATTATTACTGATTGTAGTCAAAAAACCTGAAATTACTTTTGTCGGACTCTGGGAAATGTTTAACTGAAGGTTGCCTTTCAAAACAAAAAAGAATTTATTTTGTATTTGAAATTGAAACTAAAAGGAAAACATCATAAATGGTGACATTTCCATATTTGCCAACAGTATAGAAATTTTAATGAACTTTCCCTGTTATTTTAGAATTCCCTGATGGAATCAATCCTACTACAAAAGAGAGGGGTGGACCTAGAGGCCCTGAACCTACACGTTTTGGAGACTGGGAGAGAAAAGGACGTTGTATAGATTTTTAATATTTAATTGTCTGTATTGCTAATAAAATATTTCTGATTGTTGAAAAATATAATGCACAGAGAAAAATCTCACCTGGATTTGTTGTGGAGCTTCTTGTTTCTGTCATTTTTGTGGTGGATTTTTTGAACAACACGATGTAAATAAACACAGTGCTGCAGCTCAGATGATAGAGCTGTTAGTGGCGCAATGTCTGCCTGATCTTTAATGCTGTTTACACTGTGCAAGTACAAATGCAAGTAAAGTGGTGTGAAATTGGTAGTTAGGAGCTTATTGAGATGTATAAGGGCTTGTATTTCATGAACATAAAGATTTATGTGGTGGTGTAAAAGTGTTGAAAGAGTTTTGCACTTCATGGACCTGGACGCCATTCATCAGAAGTAGAACCAGCTCCAAGGAGATCAGTAGGTCACTGATTCCACACAGTGGTTCCCTGGTAAAAGCCCCTTCACTCAAGATCCTTCTCCTCTGTCCCCATTGCAGCGGGTTGGGTGTTTTTCCTGTTTGTTGGAAAGGGATGGTCTTGTCTCTCTGATTGAGGATTGTAAATAGCATAGTGGAAATGAAGGCTTAATTCGGAGAGGGTCAGCTCTTGATTGTAAGTAGTGTAGAGGTGTTCTATTTGCAATGCTAGAACACTGTTCTTTATTACTTCTTCATGCTATTTGCATTTTCTTTTGTAAGTGGGGTGCCCTTTTGCACATGGGCTAAATGCTGCTTGGGAAAAATGCAGCATTACTTTTCAAAACCTTATGGACAAAGGGGACAAATTCTGTTAGATGATCTAATATTGCAGGTCTTAAAACTAAGTTATGTGGCATCAAACTAAATATCTTTCAGTCAGACTGAGCTCAGTTCTTCATTCAAGAATTTTCCTAGCCATAAGAACTGGAGTAGTAGTAGAGTGCAAATCTACCATTTGTGTGGGTACTTACTAATGAGAGTAAGTTGTCGTTATTGAAATGTGTGAACATGTGCTCTATTTCTGTGCGAGTTCTTTTTGATAGTCTGAAAAATGGATCTTCTCCAGTCACAGAATCAGAAAATGGTGTGGGTTTTGCATTACTCTGGCTCTGTGTGGGCTTCGCCCAGCTTTGCCTTTGTCTGGTTTAGCTAGAGCATTGAAGTGTGTTGGTCCTGTCACAAATCTGTGCAACCTCCGTAGAACTCCTTGACTGGCAGCCAGTGGGGGAGCTCCTTGTTGAAACCTGACAGTGTGTATGTTATGGACATAGTCCTGCTCTAGTTGTGAGTTTGGATGTTTCTCTCACTGTAAGGATTCCCTACAAAAATACTGAACTTGTTCAGTGATAGGTTTATCAACCAAATACCTCACTGACGAGCAAAATGAGATTAATGAAAGCCTGTTTCTCATAAAAGGTGTTAACTAGTGGTAATTATATTTTGAACCTTTAAATTTTGCAGCATAGTTTGGATATTGGAAAATAGGTTTGTATTTATATCTAACTCATTCTAGTTTCCCTTCTGTAGTGTGACACATCTTCCCAAAATCTATTGACATTTTCAGTTACCTAAAGGTAGGCTGGGTCAGCTATCTTTAATGTACATCCTTTGTTAAAATATTTATTTCTAGTAATGTTTTGCCTTTTCAGTTGCGGGTGGGTTGGAAAATACTTTCTCATACAATACACCACCTTTTCAAATAGGAAGTGGAAATTTTAATTGGAAGCTTCTGCCTTTTCTGCATCATTATTAATAGGCTTAACATCTTAATTCGTGAAGAGGCAGTAAAATACTGCAGTTATTTTATTTTTTAACTCTAAATCTTTTCCATGCATTGTTGCATGACTTCATTATCTTCTCATACCAGGTTTTACCCTTCCCAGCACACACTTCATGAAATGTTTACCTAGTTCCACTTCTTGGCATTCCTGATTTTCAAATCTAACTGCTTTCTTCAGCACTGACTGCAGCTGCACTCCTCTCTGGGTACAGAATTATGCTGTTGATTTAGCATACAAGGAACTGGTCTCACTTTTCCATTGTTTTCCTTACATTTCAGTTGGTTATCTTGAGTCTCCCTCAGCTTTGTGATTAAGGGCTGACCCGAGTGCTGTTTAGGCCCCTGCTGGTCTTCTTCCATGCGTGTGATGACTGCTGCTGTCAGAGCCACAGGCAGGCAGGCCTTCCCGTCGGAGCTCAGGCAGGTCCTAGGCCTGCCAGTATCCATGAAATACCTGGATTTGGAAGATAAATCTGAGAGCACTATCATCTGTTCCAGTAAGACAGAGTGTCTCATAAACGCAGGGATTTTGCTTTTCTTCAAAAAACAGAATCACAGAATAATTTAGGTTGAAATAGACCTCTAAGATCATCAAGTCCAAACCATTAACCCAGGACTGCCAAATCTGCCACTAAATCATATTCCTGAGTGCCACATCTAGACATCTTTTAAATACCTCCAGGGATGGTGACTCAACCACTTCCCTGGGCAGTCTGGTTTAAGCTTGACAGCCCTTTCATTGAAGAAATTGTTCCTAAAATAGAAAGACTGTTATAAATAGTTGTCAAGGAATTGGTGCATGGGAAATAGAAGATACCACTTCAGTCTTGAGCAACGTCAGACCTTTCTTACCACCTCCCAGGCTGGTGCCAGTAACCACCAAGTATTTGCTTAACTTGCTTCTGGAATGTGTCAATAAGACATAGGAAACTGAACATTTGGGCAAAATAATGTGTAGTAAGGGCCAAAGAGTGAATGCCAAGGGGCTCCTCTTATGTTGTCTGTCAATCTGGCATTTACCAAAAAGGAGCCCTGGGCTCCAGAAATAATTAAGCACAAAATCCTATGATGCTGCAAAATCTCATGTGGTACCTGTCAAAAGCAATAATGGTTTGAATGTAAGAAATGATAGAATGATACTGTAGGATATAAATGATAATTTCTCTTTGTTTTCTTGCAGTGTCTGCAGTTAGGAAAGCAGCACTTCAGCATGTTTTTGGAGCTTTCTTCCTGCTCTTCCCAGATAATTACTATTAGCAATTCACTGGAAGTTAGCATTAGGGTAAGAAAATCGCTTGGGGCATTAGCTATTAGATTAGCCATAGATATGTTTTTATTATAAATACTGATTGAATCTTTTTTTGTAGCTCTTTTTGTTGGTATAAACAGTGAAAAGCAGTAGGGGTTGTATCCATTTTCTGTTAACTTTCTGGGAGACAAAGGAAAGTTATTCTGTGTGTGTAAGCAAATCCTTGCAGTACTGTAGGATGCTTGCTGCTCTGTTTTGTTTTCTTTACTAAAAATCTGTATGTTATGTTTCTGCTGTAGGTTGTCTCTTTGTTTCTGCTACTTGGCATAGATACATTTGGTACATTATTAAAATTATGAAGCCTTTATTGTTTGAAGGAATTGCACCATAATTACTTTATTACAAAATACACGAACTTCCAATTTACAGTTAAAGAAAATATTTGCTATATATTGCCTTGTTTGGAAAGTATGTATTTCAGTGTTGATTTTATTATGTTGAAACACAAGATACAACATAGAATCACTGTAACATTACCCATGATGTTTGTAAAGGACCGTAGAATGTTGTTATAAATCTTTACTATTTTATTAGTTGACTGCAATAAATTATGACAAGTTCCAGTGGTCTGTAGTGACAGATGGATTACATGCGTTTTTATGACCCTTATTTTGGTATTCTTATTGAAAAAGGACCACACCATCTTGTTCTGAAATGTCAGGAAAATGAGGAAAACTGCATTCATTTATAAGAGAAGCGGATTTGGTAGTTCTGTATTTTTTAGTAATTGTTCATCAGTCAATAACACAGCATCAAGCATATCAGAGCATAAGGAAATTATTTGAAATGTGTTTCCATGTGCCAACAGAGGTCAAAACCATGCACATTTGTGGTCATGTTCTTGCTTTCATAAAATGCCGTATAAAGTACCTCTGCTTAGCTGGTGGTTGGTGTTTCATGTCAGACTAGCTGAGATGTACAGGCTACATTCTAGTGTGGGTATGGCTGTGCTTCCTGTTCTAACTCAGTAACTGCTGCTTGTTTGGGGGTAGACAGGTGTAGTCTTCCCCAAGGCTTGTTGCAGAAAGGCTGTCCCAGTAGAAACTGAATCTTAGTTACAAAGTGGCAAATCCTGAGAAAAGAGCTCTATTTAAAATGAGTGCTGTGAGGGGTGGAACTAATGAAGTCCTCTTTCCTACCAATGTCTTACACCTCCTGTAGATCGAGCATCTTTCTCCATGTTCCTGTGTTGATTGACATTATCTCCACCAGGCCAGAGACAGGGCATCTTTCTGCCCATCTTTTCCCCCTGAAATAGAATTCCTCCTGAGAGGAATTACTGAGATCTCTTTCCCAGCCACCGATTTCACAGAGCTTTCAAGAGCTTAATTCTCTTAATGTCTCTCCTTGACACTTTTTCAGAACAGGCTGGAGTTACTAACTTTTGAAGTGTGGGGGAAGTGCAGATATTGGCCTTTGGAAAGCAAGCTGCTGAATGACTTTGACCATATGTGTTTTCTTCAGAAATATTCAGCATCTCTGTATTTTTTTGCTGTGAGAATGGATTTTTTCCCCTCCTCAAATAGCATCAGACGTGCCAATAAAAGCTTACAGCAGCAAAGTCTTGGACATGCATTCTCCAGGCATTAAATCTCCCAGTCAGCCATGGTCTCGTGCCTGTAGAAAAAGCATGTATTTTAACGTTGCCATTTTTAGGGTGAGAGTGTTCAAAGAAGCTCTTTAAGGTCCTTACTTAACACATTAATTTGTATTAAAGCTGACATACATGGCCCATCAAAACACAGCTGTAATTCTTAAATGCTAGCCTCTGACAAAGTCAGGTGAGCTATGCAGTGGTGGTCAGGTTAGTTCTAGCAGCCACATACTGAAGTACACTTACACTAGAACTCTCTCCTAATCAGCTGTTTTAAACTTAAGCAACTTACGTAGCCATCTGTGCTTCCTTCCTAGTTATAATGCAGGGAGATGCCTCTAAAAGGTAGTCTTGTCTTAGTATGGGGAGATGAGTTTGTCATTACAGATGGTGAATGGGGGTCTTTTAAGGGCATCCTCCCCGTTGGCTTTAAAGGCTGCTTAAATGGCTGTCCTAAGCGAGATGTATTAGGTGTCGGCTCCTTGGTGATGACAAGGGAAACCAGGGTGTCTTGAACACGAGGTGTGAACTACTCACTTCCTCAGAGGGAGGAGGGTTGCGGTGAGGCAACAGGACCTGCAGTGCTTTTGCTGTCTGTGCTCTTCCCAAACGCTGATGCAGGGAAGGGGATGTCCAAGGCCAGCTCTTAGACACCTTGTAAAAGGGAGTTACCTTGCCTTAAAATGAGAGGAAAAAGGCTGAAGCTAGGATTTTTAATTCCTTCTGCCTATCTACCTCCCAAGCAAATGCCTATAGCATGATATAGTCAAGAGAGTAACATTTCATATACTTATACATGGGTGACAAGAAGTATCTCAAACCTACAAATTAGTTGGGATTACTTCCCTAATAAGGGTGAAGTGTGTCAAGCTAACAACTAAGCAGTCTTGTCTGATATGCTGCTGAGAGGGAGCCAATATCAAAATAAAACTGGCAGACTAAGAAAAATCCTATATTTGCTCAGCAAACATTTAGTCTATGTGACTTCCTCGTGAGAGGTTAAAGAACAAAGGATGGTGTGTTTCCAGTTACCATTTGAAAGCTGGGGGAAATTTCACCATGTCTTAGAAGACAGACAAGCAAGTGTTGCTTAGCTTAGGGAATATCCTGCTTTTAGCTTATTTTTACCCCAGGGCTTTCACTTACAAGTTCTACAGTAAGTATGTGTGATCTTTAGACAGATTTTTTTCCAGATTATTTTCTTGAGGCAGGACTGCAGTATAATGGCAGGTAGCTGTTTGGTCTAGTAGGCATGTTGTTTCATTCTCCTTGCTTCTGGTCATTTTTTTTCTTTTTTTCTTTTTTTTGCCTGATAATGACAGCTACAGCTCTTTTATTATTAAACTGCATATTATTTCATTTCACTTTCACTTTTTGCCATCCTTGAAGTATTTTTGATAGGTGGTACCCTTAGTTCCTCTGTAGTAGTAACAGAGCACTTCATAAAATTAATCACAAATTTCAGGTGTTTCTCCCTCTGCTTACTTTCTTTGAAGGAAATCTTTTGATAATACAGGGCATTTTTGTATGTGAAGATCTTATTAAGAGTCAAGAAAGATCACTGAACTTCTCCAGTTGCATTTGACTCTCAAATTTAAGTTCAACATTCTGTTAAAATCTAACTTTTGTGGGAAGTCAAAGATGCACAGAGGGAGAAAGAGATGACTCTAGGAAGTAGCACCAGTCTCCCTGAAAGTTTTAAACATAAACCTAAACTCATTTCAAGGTCAAGTCAGGACATTCTGGTGTATCAGGACAGTCCCCAAAGAAGCTTTTACAGTTTGATGTCTTAGTTTGCATAGAGAAATCCCATGCTAAAGTAGAACACATCTGACTGGTAAGTACATTGTGGGCTCACCTGTGAATGACTGTGGGCATCAAAACCATCTCTGAAATGGCAGAGAGATTTGAGCAAAAGGGCTCAGAGAGCCAGGTGGTTGCCTTCTGGTCCTATTGTCATCTCCACTTTGAAGGTAAACTGGGATTTATTCCTCCTTAAAGAACAGAAATCTCAAAAATGTGTGTGTACCCACTGCTGTTTTGGGAGATGTGCTGCATCCTTTTGTCCTCAGGCTCAGGAAGACCTCTGATGGGAGAGCACCTGTCAGGGAGAGGCTGAGTGACACCGAACAGGTGCACAGGGCAGCAAATGCGCATTTGGGCAACTGACCACCAGATGGTCCTTCCTATAAAGCCGTTTGTAGAGAGCTGTGGATAATACTGGGTGTATCACAGAGGCTTGTTGGGCTCCACAAACCCTGTATGAGGGGAAAGCACGGAATGCTCAGTGCAGGATTTGTGCAGTTACTGTGGTGCTTCGAAGGAAGCCAGAAAGCAAAACAGCACAGGACTACAAGGAAAGAATAAGTATTTTCACTTTGTCATATTATTGAAGTAAGTGTGGCTGGAGAATGAGATGACCAGTAGTGTGCTTTGTTATGGAGTGGAGGCAGGAGTAAGCTTCTCCACATGATCTACACCACACCTGCACTTAACGTGCACCCTGAGCGCCAGAAAACATCTCTGTTTCTGGAATTGTTCCTTCCATTCCTGTATGTCAAGGTCACTGTAACATCCAAGTGATCTTTTATTATAGCCATTTCCTTGTTGCAGCAAGTTCTGCAGTGCTGGCCTGGCTGGGATTCCTTCATTTCAGAAAACCCCAGCTGATCAAGGACACTCCTCAGCATGTCCATCAGCAGGTCCCTCCTCATGCACCTCCTTTAGCCCAAATGTTTTGAACCCTTGAAGTGGCAGCTTGTGGAGGTAGGTGATTACTTGTCCCTCACTAAGAAGAGTGGCCCTGACCTGCAGTGCTGCTGCATACCTTTCATGTCTGGTCATCAGCAAAAAATGGAAAACTTACTCATTTATTTTATACCATAACAGAAGTTTCAGTTCTTAGCTCTTTTTTATGTTCTTCCATCTCTGCTTTGACATGATTCCCAGATTTTTTCCTGTCATAGAAGTGCGTGTGTTTTTTCTTTCAGTGTATGGTAACAAAAAAATGATCATGTCCTTTCAGATTGTGTTGAAACAGGACTGATGGCAGGGCAGCATTAAGGATGGTGCTGGTATTAGTTTAGACCACAGTGGTACTGGAAGACAAAGTGTATGTTTGTTATCTCTCAGCAGAGGAAAGAACGAATTCTTCTGGCCTTTGGGAAAAAAATTAATGTATTATGGTGCTTGCTTAATCATCTCCTGATTGCTGGGAGAGAAATGGTATGGAATAGATGATGAGTGGGGATACAGGAATTGGCAAGAAATCCTTCTAACGTTTTGAGCTGACTCATCTGTAGGAAATTCTCATACAACCTAATTTGGGAATAGCAACCCAAATTTCACTTTGTAGTCTGCAGAAACCTTTCTATCTGCTGTACTTCAACAGCCAGAAACATATTTGTAAAATTTCAGAAGTGGCCTGGATGTTGTACTGTTCAAGACACACAAGGAACATTTATTTCCTTAAGCCTGTGTCTTGCCCATTTTTAGTTTTGTTTTTTAAAAGTTAGGCTGTCTCCAAGGAAGTTACTCTTATCAGAAGCAGTTTTAGCATGAATATGCTGCTTTTCTAAACTCACGGACAAGAGACCTGGATTTACTGTGGATTCTGGGAAGAGTTCACTGTGCTGGAGGCTGACTACTGATGCCTTGGTAATTTATTGACACTGGTTGGCATGTAGGGCTTTTTCCTTAGTCCACGAGCAGTAGAACACACTGCAGTGCTTCGTTGGTGGCACAGAGCAAGAGCAAGTTCCGTGGGAAGGCGGTCAGCTGAGTTTCCTGTGGACAGGAAGGAATGGACAGTGTGACCCAGCATGTAGCTGTCACAGACCCTTCTCACACACCCTCTGTGCTGCATCCAATCCCAAATTCATCATCCTTTCCCATCGCCTCACTCCCAGTACTTTCAGCTCTTTTCCCTAATTTCCTTGGCTACAGGCTGGGCAAGCTGAAGCAGCTGCAGAGTGTGTGGGTCACCCCACTTTCTTGCTGCCCCATGTTCATGCAGGATAACCCATAAGCTTGCTTAACAGCATCCCAGCTTTGTCCTGTCAGGGCAGAGGGGCTCTGCAGGCTGCTAAACCCCCACTGTCCTCTCAGACACTGCACAGGCAGCAGCCTGGACTCCCGACATTTCCTACTGAGTACCAGTCATGTGGTTCTCTCTGGTCAATAGGTCTGTGTTGTTCCTCTCTGTGGAAGGAAACTGCCTCCCACACAGAGCTGAAAATGAAAATTGTAACAGTTTCTAGAACACTAATATCTACGTACATTTGCATATCCTTATATACATATACATATATATATATATATATGTACACACACATCACTAATACAGAACCACTAGGAGATTTCATCCCTATGTGGGAGGTTGGCACTTTTCGAAACCATTTCACAATGCATCAAAACTTGATAGATAACAATTATAATAAAATATTTTATGTAGTAAAAGTACATGGTGAAGGTTTCTTCTGGAATTTAAAAATATATTATAGAATTTTGAAAACTGAAAAAGTTGCAGGCAGATCAAGACTGCTTTAAAAGGCAAATACTAATGTCTCTTCTCTGCTTCTGAGAAGTTGTTTAGCAAATGCCTGCTTTCGTAGCTAATAAAGAGGAATCCTGGTGGAAGACACCAAACCATAAAAGAACTGATAGTGTCTGCTAGAACTATGCCCAAAATTCAGCTAAGCCAGCATCCTTCATCTGACATCACCAAGTGCATTGGTAGAAGTCCTCTCACAGAAGACATTGTGGAACATCAGTGGGACAATTTTTTGTTTCAGTCTTTTGTTCTCTCTTACCATGGTCTGATAGTTTAGCTTTTAAGTCTAGGTAGTTTTTCAATACAACTCTCTTTCAGACCCTGTGTTCTCAAGCAGTTCTACATCTTGTACACAAAATAAATTGTCTAGAGACAAGACTAGACAAAAGGTATAAACTTTGGAAATCATTTAAGGACCATTTGATCAGCTGCTACTTTGAAACCATTTCAAACGGTTGTTTTAATGCTGTAATTAGTCAAGAGAACCTGTAGTGTTTCCTAAGTGGGAAAAGATAGTCAATAAAAAGATAAACATCATTAAAGAAAGTAATTTAGAGGGTAAATTTAAGAGAGACCTGAACAGCTGTACATTGCTGGTGACTGTATGTGAGACTGAATCCAATGTGAATAAAGATACATTTTTTTCCTCATTGCAAATATTCAGCTGCAGCCACAAGAAGGCATGTTGGGTATTTTTCATTTGTAATAACATCATTATGCTCTTAGAGTAGTGGGAGAAGAAAACTTGAAATGCTGCCAGATGCAGTTATATTTCTCAAGTGGAGAAATCTCTGACTATATCAGTCTTTTGCTTAGTTCTGTTTTCAAAATTTACACTTACAGATGAATCATTGCTTTTGCCTATTTTATGGCTTTTATTTTCACCTGAAATTCTAATGTGAACAGAAATATCTGATTTCTGTGATCTGTATCCTGCCTTCTAATTGCATGTGCCAAAACAAGAGGGTGGAGGACTGTGTCATTCTTGATTTCTCCTTAGGTATGCACAATTTGCTGTATCCCTGGCATTAAAAACAAATTCCTGGCCAGCTGTAGCCCATATTTCTTACTCTTCTCATCCAGTTGAGGCTTGTGCAGGTTCTGTACCTAACAGCCTTTGCTCTTCTACTTGTAGTCTGCATTGCTGTTCTGCAATGGCCACAGAACTGCCACAGAATTCTTCCTTTGCATCATCAGTAAACAATGGGAAGAATTTGGAAAATACATGGAGCCTAATACACGGTAATCAACATTCTCTCCGTTTATGGTCAACAGAGCTCTGAGGCTGTGTCATATGAATGTCAGTTGTGGCTGAAGTGTCTTTAAGAACTAGAAAAACAAGACTTCAATGAAGTTTGTGTATGTGAATCAATTTACTATAGCTGGCTGATGGTGGGGAATGCCAGCTACTGTATGGAGTAAGGAATTAGGGTCTGCAGAGGACAACAGTAATTAAAAAATTCTTTGGAAATATTCTTGTACACATACCCCTTACTTACTTCTTGAGTAAGAATCAACTCAAATATTATATATTCACATATGTTATCTCTCCGAAATGTACAGGTACTAACATTCTTGGATGCTAATCTGAGATACTTTTAAAGGCAGAGACTGTGGACATTGTATGTAGCCTGAGAAAGTACCAGAGCAAAGACAAAGAGCTGAAGTCCCATTCTGCTGTCCAGGCTGCTGACATTCTTTGTGTGTATTCATTGTTACATCAACATGTGTCTGTCTTCTCCCTCAAAGATGAGATAGGTACCAGGAGAATTTTGGAGAAGTTATTCACCTAAACCCTTACAAAAAGAAGAAAGGATTATTTTCATTGCACATACAAGACAATGCAAGCTGAAATACCTGAAGAGAATCAATGATGAACACAATCATCCCAGCACACCTAACATCAATAACAATTTGCACAACTAGAGACATCTAAACAAAATTTGAGATAACACTGTTCAGCCAGGTAAAGGTCAATCTGTTTGTGAAAGGAGTCTGCTTCTCAGACTCCCTACCAGTCAATATCTGCAAGCCATTTCATACAGCACAGGGGCACATGTCAGAAAAAGCTACGTAACTGGGCTCCCCTAAAGGCCGCAGAGGATGAGAAAAACATGGGAGCACACCAATAAGCTGCATCTCTTAGTTAGACTGAGAAGAAAAAGAACACATGCTGTCCTTGGGTAAGTGACCTCTTGAAAAAATCAAGAGGTCACTTACCCAAGCTTTTCTAGCTTACTTCTTGGGAAGTAAGCTTCACTAACCCCCAGCTTTTAACACACTAAACCATGTGTGTCACATTCAGATTGCCTACAGCATCTGCAAACTTAGTCAGTTCTTGCACACTTTGCTCAGGGCAAGTACATCTGTGTGTGACCAGAATAAAACTCAAAAGGAGCAATGTCATCTGTGCTTGTGCATCACCCTAGGCTCTTTTAACCATTTTAAAGTAGTTCTTTTTTGTAATATTCAGTAGTTTTTTTCAGTTTTTACCCTTCCAGAAGATTTTTTTTGTCAAGGTTTCACTAACATTAAAATCAGGTTATTTGAAGGGGGAGAAATCCCATTTCTTCTTCATTCCAATTTACTATCAAATTATTTACTTCTGTAATAACAATATTTTTTTCCATAGTGTGTATGCTGTACATACAATTTAAACAAATTTCATCTGTGGATGTTGCTTCTCTTTGAAAATTTGAAGGAAAAGAGTAGGACTCCTCACAGCAATCATGCATTAATAGCAAAACTTCAAATTCTGCCAACCATGTAGATTTCATCTGATATATTTTTAAATGTTTTCCTTCACCCACATTTGTTAACAAAGTGAAAATAATTTAAAAACATTTACTCTCTATTCTCAGTTTACTAAAAAGGAGCTTTTCCTTAGCAGACAATACTACTCTTTTGTTTTGACCACTGATAGAAAACGGCAGCTTTAGGACTAAAACAGAAGGCTCTACCTCCACCTGTATAAACCCCACAGCTAAAGCAAAGCATGTAGAGCACCCAGTGCATGCATTTTCAAGCCCAACTGGTACCCACCCACTGGGCACCTCTCGGCTGGAGAGCAGCTCTGCAGGCTCTTCAGTCTTCACCCTGGTTTTCTCAGGGGCAAGAACTCCTTAGAAGAGTCTTCAGCTTAAGAGATATGGAATCTAAGACACACAGGGTATTCAGCCTCAGCCAGAAATAGTCAGAAGTGGGAAAACCTGCTTACTTTCCAATTCTGCTCCCCTGATGAATATTCTTGGGAGCTTCGATTCCAGGATGAGTCATGCTAGAAACTCTCCTGTAGCTAAGACATCCTAAGGCTGTAAACGGTCAACAAATTGAGGCAGCTGCTCTCAAGTGCAGGAAGCGTTTCCTTGAACCTCAAAATCCATGCCATCTTCTATAAATAAATGCAAAGCAGATAGATATTTCAGAAAGAACAAATGAACAGAACACCAGGCAAATGCCTGTACCTTAATACAAGCTCCAGGGATGCAGGACTTGATGGTAAAATGTTATTTAGCAGCACTTCACTGCTATAAATCTGGTATCACATTAAAAGCAGACCAGTACATTATGTTCATTGTATTCATGTGGAAACTAAGCCCTTGCAGGTGGAATGACTCTGTCAAAACCAGATCTGGGTCTACCTGTATTGGATTAGACCCATTTAATCCAGAAAAATATGCTATCTCTGACTACAGCCACCAGACAGAGCACAGGAAAGTACAAGAAAATGCACATTGCATGTGTTGACAAATCTGCCTGGTTACATTATTGTGAGGTGCAGAAGAGAGGCTGATGCAATTGGTGAGTTAAATCTTCAGTCAAAAAAAAAACCGTAAGAAATTATTTTTTCATTCCTATGATACAAGTAGCTTATGGAAATGTGTGCTAGGAAGAAAAAAGAGATGAAAAAGCTCAGACTTGTAGTTTTAAATTACACTGTCAATGTCATGCAACTCATGCTGAAATTAGAGAGCCACCTAAAGAGCTTAGTTAATCTGTCATGTCTCTGAAGGACATGAAGTCTTGTCTTTAACTATTGAAATGCAAAGTGAGAAAGTCACCAAGAATATAAGGAACTTGTATAATACTGACTTGGATAAATGTCAGTACTGGAGTGACACCCAGGGAAATTTGCTGCTTGGTTATCTGAGGCTCAGGGAGTGAAATTCAGTTAAAGCCAGAGGAAGCTGTGAATTGCTTGCGGTGTTTTGACTGTCAGGACTTCAGAACCATCAGGACACGGAAAAAGCATACCTACTGCTGATCTTGAGAGATTTCATGGAAAACAGCCCCAAACTAGAAATGAAATTAAATGTTTATTAACATCCAAGTGTAATCAAACTAAAAACCACCTCCCATGGAAATAGCAGAGGAAGACACCTGTCCAAGAATACGTTTCCATCAGATGCAATTAAAACGAATATTTGGTTTGCATTTTCCATTGATAAAAAGTCATACTATCATTATAGGTCTCCCCTGAGTGAGCTGAAGGGGTTCAGCAGTCTATTTTCACATTCCGATTAGGATTTCTGTGGAATAACGTGTCAAAGGGATGACATTTTACATAGCTGCATTATTACCTGAATTTAAGAACTTTCATAGTTTGGTAAGATCTAAGGTTTGTTAGAACTATAAATTTAAATTAATTGACATCACTTAAAGTATACTAGCATATTAGTTTAAGCTTAACTATTAATTCATTCATTAAAAACATTCTGCTAAGGCTAACCACTTTTACTGCTTAGTAAAGAGAATACCTAAAGTCTTATCTGGCATTAAAGAATGGATATGAATATTCTGGATATGAATGCTCTATGCATAGATTTTAAAGACAATTCCTACCAGACTATGATAGTAAGAATACACAGAGATAATGGCTGACCTTGGGTGTGTCATATGAACTGAAGATTCAGAGATGATCTTAGTCATCACAGTTGTAAGGACAACATTGCTTATTACAACTTGTCCTTTAAAGAGTAAGTAATTATGTTCTGCCTAGCACTAGACTATTATTAAATGTGCAGTGTTGCAACAACATTTAAACAGAACTCTGAGTGTAAATTACCCTGACACACAAAGTATTCATGTTCCAGGTCCTTCCTGCAACTGATCCGATTAATTAAGACCCCTTGTGCACAACAAGAAATGAGCAGGGTGTAGCAAGGTACTAAAGCTATTGGTATGAAGCAGCACTTGCTACCATACAGCGTAGCTTTTTCTTGCCTTTCCTGCAATGGGAAAGGTAAACCCCACTCTGTACCACAGGCTCTGTCCTGCACTTGCTGAGGATAAGAAATGGTCAGCTCTGCTGCTCCGTGCATTTAAACCTGCCTTGACAGAAAAAGGTACTGATATTAAAAAAGAAACAAAAAACAAACGTACTTCTTAAATGATCCTCTTTAGTAGTCTCAGCATCACATATAAGACACACTTACAGTATTTATTTTTTTTAGTCTTGAATATCCCTGCTTTCTATTTTATTCATTAGTTTATAGTACTCACACACTCCATATTTTTAGGAGACAAATCCCACCCCCAAAGAGTTGCACTGCATGCTGGAACTACGTATGGGAGTAAAACCTGAAAATAGACCATCTTTCTGCACTTCAAAGGCCTTAGAATAATCCAGCAGACAAGTGACATTAAAGAACACAAAATGAAGATTCAGAAGCAAGAAATGCCTTGTGAAAAGTAGATCTTGATCTTGCCTTAAAACAGGTGTACATTGTGTAGATCATTTTTAGAAATGAGGCATAACACTTGTCTTGGAGTGTCTAACAGTCTTTTTTATAGTACCAACTGTCTTTAAATCTGCCCTGTGATTCTTATAAGATCAATCTTTTCCCTTTTCTCTCTGTGACTTCTGTGCCCATTACCTTGCTAGACTTTTTGTTCAATAACCTTCTCCTTTGACTTCCTAAATAAAAATAGAATTTCATAGTCAGTAAATTAAACACATGGCTTTCAATGTATGTCTCAGAACAGTACACTTTAAGAAAACGAAATATGTTTTCTAGATAAAATATCAGAATGAAATAAACACAGAAACAATGTGCCTTTGGGGAGTAAGAAAACACTCCAGGGCTGATTATATTTGCCAGAACACTGAACATGGACTCATCAGATTGATTAAGTCTGTCATAACAACGAATCATGAAGCCATAAAAGACAAAATTCAATATTCTTTCTAAAGATAGAAGCCTATTTTTAAACTATCAAAATAATACTGCATTTAGAAAATTCCTGTTGCTTTTCTGTACAAGTATTTTGAGCAGCACTCTGATATCAAAGATGCTGTAGTAATAAAAGCACAGACATTGCAATGGTAATGTTTTCTTTTTTACATGACATATATATGTGTGGGCCTATGCCAGTAAAGACAAACATGGCAGGCAAGAAGTAACCAGCACCACACACAACAAGGCAGGAAAGGAAAGGAAAGGAAAGGAAAGGAAAGGAAAGGAAAGGAAAGGAAAGGAAAGGAAAGGAAAGGAAAGGAAAGGAAAGGAAAGGAAAGGAAAGGAAAGGAAAGGAAAGGAAAGGAAAGGAAAGGAAAGGAAAGGAAAGGAAAGGAAAGGAAAGGAAAGGAAAGGAAAGGAAAGGAAAGGAAAGGAAAGGAAAGGAAAGGAAAGGAAAGGAAAGGAAAGGAAAGGAAAGGAAAGGAAAGGAAAGGAAAGGAAAGGAAAGGAAAGGAAAGGAAAGGAAAGGAAAGGAAAGGAAAGGAAAGGAAAGGAAAGGAAAGGAGGGGAGGGGAGGGGAGGGGAGGGGAGGGGAGGGGAGGGGAGGGGAGGGGAGGGGAGGGGAGGGGAGGGGAGGGGAGGGGAGGGGAGGGGAGGGGAGGGGAGGGGAGGGCTCAGGGGCAAAGGACCAACATAGATTCTGTATGGAAAGGAAAACTCCTGTTGAAAAGCAGTGCAGTTAATGAGGGGCATTCCACAAAATATTTCCTATTCTGTGAAAACTTGATCTGATCTGGAGAGAATTCCAGAGTATGCGTAAAGCCAGGAGTAAAAAGTTGAAGCAAACTAGTCAGCTGGGGGGAGTCCCATTCAGATGCCTGTCCAGAGATTTCCTGTTCTCCTGCACACCCTGTGCAGGGCCATGCAGCTATTTAAGAGCTGCAAATTCCTGGAGTCAGAGCTCATATTCTCCTGACATCACACTTCCTGTGCAGTATAATTGCAAGTTTTGTACAAAAACCAAGGAAAACATCACATTGACCATCACTGGCTTCATGCTTTGAGATACATACAGGAGATTTTTTTATCTGCCAGATGTAGCCACTGCCCTGGGAACACATCCAAATATGTTTCTCCTCAAGTGATAGATCACAGAGGGACTGAAGGAAGAGCTTATTTTTTTTTTCTTTTGTACAGCAAATCACTTTTCTCATTTCTTGAGTATCCAGTAGCTGAGGAAAAACGTTTTCCTGCCGATATAAGCTCAGCTTGTGAGGGTTATGGACATTCTTTTCTTGATAAAAGACTCACTGCTCACTAAAAATATCCAGCTTTTGAAGTAGAAATGATTCTCCTTCAGCATCTCTGGACTTCAGAGACACTCAGAAGCCAGTATGATTTGCTATAACCCTACCCCCTCAGTCTCCCCCAGTGTGAAATTATCTCAAAGGAGAAAAAGTAAAACAAAAGTATTTAAAACGTTTGCCCTCAACTTTTCCACTTTTCTGAGGATTATTCTAAGACAAAAGTAGGTAGAATTTGCAAGACCACTGCAGATTTCCAAACAAGTAAGATATTGTACACAAGTTTTAATCACTCATCATAAAGGGCATTGACAAGATAAATACTGATTTATTCATACTAGTATTTAAAGAGTACTGCAGAAAAGAGAAGGAAAGGCATAATGCTACACAGGAAAAAACTCTCAAATGCTATGTATATCTAGAATCTATTTTGTCTGCAACAGTCTGAAGCTTGCAATTCATCAGTTAGTCCTTAACCCACACTCTCTGCAAGTTCATTACTTCATTGGAGGGAAAAAATGGGGTACATGAATCACAGTTCCTATTGTTGAAGAGCTAGAATTAAGATTTGTGAAGATCAAAAACTGTCCTAGCTTTAGTGTCTATCTAGTCATTTACCCATCAACAAAACATTTTTAAGCTTCAAAGACTAACCCTTTATACAGTAGGACATGAAACAGTAGAAACAAGGAAGCTCAACTCCCCTTCTTTGTATTTTCTTTTCATATTTTTCCCTAGTAGTTCAAATTTATGATTTTGCAACTGATTTTACATCTGATTATTGCTCTTCTTCTTGGCTAGATATCAACAACTGCTGATACCTAAGGCTGGTATTCTTATCCTCAAAACCCAGCTGAGCCAAATGTGTGACTCACAGAGTTGCATCTAACAGTCCCTCTGTTCAGAAAGCCCAGTCTTAAAATGAGATTAATTGAAATGAAAAGACTCAGACAGAAACATAAAAACCGCTTTAAATAACACAAAATACACCATGAGCTTGGCAAGTGCAAAGCGTTTAATTTTTAAGATCTCTTCCGTGCTTCCACTGGAACCATATGGAGCTTACATTTCCTTATATTCTACACCTACACTATCCTACATTATAATTCACATGAGAATATAGTGGCCTAATCCATGCACTAGTTCAAAACATAATAGAGCATATTAGCTCTACAGTGTGGTATTTTTTTTCTGAGCTTACACAATTATGACTGACTGCAAAGGTCATTGAAATGTATTTAGTCATCCTTCTATTTAATTTGCAGTTTCCCCCTCAGGTACTAATTTGTATTTACAATTAAAATGCAGATTTACTAATAAGTCTCAAGAAAACAAGACTGTTGGTGAAGCATCAGAATTTCTGTCTCAATTTTCAGAATTGCAGTCACATCACAGTCTTTCTATTTCAGTGTATTTCAAATGCTCAGCAGCTATAGAAATTAGACTGCCTTGTCTGAGATGTTATAATGTCAATAATTCATCTAAGACCAGGTGCTTGGTCCCTGAATAGAAGTAAAGGAAGAACCAAGAAACTGGAAGAAAAATTTACTGCCTCTAATATTTGATCTCTCCAGTCAAGTTCCTGTACAGAAACTAGAATTCATTGAAAATGCAGCCTCACCTATAAATCTTGGTCCTTTAATACTTTTTAACCATCTTAGGAGTGACTCTATCACTGTTTGGTTTATTGGCCAGGCAGTGCTCAAACTGTAAGAACACATGACTCATGCCACTCCTGGGACAAGCCCACAATGCTTATCAACCAGAGTTCCCATTGCAGTGACCCTACAAGGCTGTCGAACACATAATACATATTTTGGGGAGGATGAGATATGATCTTGTTACTCCTGTGGACACAGTATATTCAACTGTAGTTTAGAAAGTCTTGCACCCAACATCTTTTGCATTGTATAAGGATTCTTTTTATTGCATCAATATATTCTGTCCTATATAGCTTAGGTTTTGTAAAGCCTAAATTAATGTATTATGTTCAAATATACATGTAGTTCGTATATGAACATCAAAAAGGTTTATCAAGGCAGAATTAAAATTTGGCTTTGAAAATGAAACTTTTTAATTTTCAAAGGCTGGAGTTTGTTGTTTTGTTTTGTCTGTTTTTTTGTAAAAAATACTGAATCTTTTAACACTGTTAAATTTGTTTTCAGGGCCGTACTTTTCTTTTTAAACAAAAAATAAAAATATGGGGAAACCCTTGGTATAGTAGTAAACTCTGATACAGATGTTAGTTCATGTAATGTGATGTTACTATGGCTTCTTCTCTTTTATTTTCTGATTGAAAATATCAGAGCTAGAGCTGAGCAGGAATTTTCCTACATAAAGTACGTTGCTGAAAAATTCTCATTAAAAACAATGCTGAGAATCCATTTCTTAAATGTCCATCTTTTACCCATGCAGGTAGGAGACAGTCACCCTCTCTACCCTTTATTCTCAATTAGGAGACACAAACGATCAAGAAAGTCATTCCCCTCCTACTAACACAGGCCTTTCCAGATGGTAATTCAGCTCACCCCAGTCAGACACCTGTCTGAGAACATGGCAAACCACCTTCAGGAATATCTGTTTCTCTCCACTGGCCATCAAGGGTAGACAGGCTGACTGGCTCATAGCTCCAGATCTTCTTAAGTTTGTGACAGAAATTGCATCTGAAGTGTTTGCTGAAACACAGTGGTTACAGTCAGCTTTTCAGGTTCTGCCACTCTCTGCCAGCCAAGGACCACAGGTACTCCTTTATCTGACACCATGGGCTGCCCAGACTCTGCAGCCTGGGGAGCCAGCTTGGAAGAGCTGAGTTTCAGAAACATTACTAAAATTTTCATTTCCCAGGAAGTTATATGTATATATGTATGTATATATGTATGTATGTATGTGTGTATATGTATGTATGTGTGTATGTGTGTATATGTATGCATATATATATGTATATGTATTACTTTTTCTTAAGAGCATGAAAATATCTGAGGCACCAAGCTTTCTTATGAATCAGGAATTCTCAACAACTCTAACTGGAACCCTGTTTATTTCTGGACTTTGAAGATGAGGCATTAGAGAAAGACAGCTATTTTAACACTTTGTTTCAATCCAGTTAATAACTTTGCACCTGATACATTCTTCCCCATTAAGTCAAATTTATGCTAATACTGTCCTGGTAAGTAAATACTATTTAAAGCTGGTTTATGGTATGATTTCTGAATAAGGTAGGTGTCTAGATTTAGTGAATTTCAGCTATCAGATTATAAAACAATGTGAACTTCATAAGTTATCTATAGGTATCCCTGTAAAACTGTGGAATAGCCTGCAGGATGACAAGTAGTGACAATTAGGAAGAGATGCTTTTATTGAACACAACACCATCTCTAGCATTGAAAACCACAGAACTTCAGTGCTAAAGTTACTTTATGGAAAATTCAGTTAACCTCGTGAAACTCACTCAATTCTGAAGACACAGGTCTTGAAACACAAGGCATGTACTTAAACAATTCCAAAACTGGATTGCATAGGCTGTGCTCTACAGGGCTTAATGAAAGGTGAAGCAAAGGGCACTGAGCTGACAGGCTCAGCGTGACAGCTGTATATCTTCTTTTGAAGGAGCAACATCTCTGGCCTCTCTGCACTACATGTCCCAGCATGGTGTGGACAGACCTGAACTCATTCTATAAATCATACTGTATCCTGAAAGACATATTTTCTTCCTTTTTTCCCCCTCTGAAAAATGCTTCCGGCAATAACTTCACATCTACAACATTCTGCTACTCTTTAGGATCTAGAAAAAGCAGCAAAGGTACAGAAGGGATACATTTTTGTTCTCCTTCAATTCATTTGAGCTCTGAGGGAAACACCTAATGATGTATTTACGGCATGCTGTTTTCAAAGCACTATCTATTAAAATATTAATAACCTAGTCATCTCACCCCATGGTGAAGCAGGTGATTTCACATCTCTACTACATTACAGAAGCAGAAATACTTTGAAGGATAATTTTCAGAGCTGAACACAAGCAGCACATCTTCATGCTCAACAGTTAGAAGATGATATCCTACATCAATCAAGATATAACATCTAGTTTTAAGGCAATAAGGGCAAAAGCACATTCTAAACAAGACAGTCTGCACTTGTGTAGGTTTTTTCAAGCACAGCAACTGGATCAAAAGCCACTTTTCATGGCAAGCATAATTGTATTTGTTTTAGAATCAAATGATGCACATTAAACTGATGCACATGAAACTGATTGCTTAAAGCTATTCGATACCTTCTGGTGATATGGAGAGTTTCAGACTATGTGTAACTTGCAGGTGAAGTCTGTCACACAGAAAAGCAATTACTATTCTAAAATGGCAATGCTGCTGCTTACGTAGCATATGAAAGGGAAGTTCATGTCCTTTTCTGTCTCTGCCCACAGCTCTTTCCTTTCTGAAAAGCATCCTGTTCCTCAGAGTCCTAGGATAACAGCAAAGAGTAGAAGCTCCCTTTCTAGCTGAAGCTGGTTTCTCTAAAAAGAAAAAAAATTAAAAAAGAGGAAAAAAGAAAAAGAAAAAAAAAAGGCAGTAATTAAACCCACTTTGGGCTAGAAAACAGCCCAAAATGCTTGTAGGTAAAGTATTCAGTTAGAAGAAGTCAATCCTGTTTAATGTCATGTTTAAGCAGCCAGGACTATTGTGCTCCAATAATTGAGTCCCTAGGCAAGGGCTGACGGCAGATATCAGGATATAGTAACATTTGTGTTACACACCTTCTACTGCAGCAAATCTTTGTATTTTGGCACTGTAAGGCAGCTGGAGCTCAACTTTGCTGCCATTCTGTATTTCTGGTTTTAACTCTTAATGCCTGCTCCAAGTAGGATGCTAAACCCTCTATCAGAATTATGTATTTATACCATATCCTCATTTTGCAACCTCCTACCTGGTAACTCACTGGCCAGGAGACTCCCAGCATATAAGCAGACCTTAACTCTCTATTTAAGGGAGATGTAAACACGTTTTCCCATGCTAGGTCCTAGTTTAACCACTAATTAACTTGATGTGTATTTTTTTTTTTTCCTCTCTTGCAACTCCTCCAAACTTAGGGGATATTTGATTCACCATTGTCTCTGCAAAAAAGATACAGAGAATGATTCAGTAATTTAATGTCTGAGAGGGAAAAGACCTGAATTTCCATCTGCCTCACATAAGTATTTTATAGGCTATATATAGGCTTCAGCTCTTTCCAGAAGGGATGGATTAGAGGCAAAAAGATACAGCAAGCTAGAATTGATCTGACAGAAAGGATGTTACTGGTGAAGAGACTCTGTAACAGAGTATTCAATAGAGGCAAAGGGACCTGATACAAAATGGAGGAAGGGGACAACAGAGATTTATTACTATTATTATTATTATTATGGAGAGGCAAAGTGTAGAGGTGTAGTCTTGGTCCCAGAAAATCAGCCTGGGGCAAGCTTTTCTGCAGGTACTTTTGGTCCAACTCACAGAACAGGACCCAACTCTGACTTGCCCAGAGCATCTCACCACCTACGCAGACGTGGAAAAGCACCAGCCTCCTTACTGTAAGGTCTCTGCTGCCCGGAAAGCTTTATTTCAGACAGAAACACACAGTCTTGGAGAATGTTCAGAGGCCAAGTTCCAGGTATAGCAGTGTCCATTCAATCAAAAGGCTGTAAGTGCTCTTTCCTCTCGCCCCAGCGCTGACCTGGAGAAAGAGGCAACTGCCCTAAAGACACAGCGTGCCCCAATCCCACAGGGTACCCCAATCCCAGACTCTAGCAGACCCCTTGGCTGTGTGTTTTGGGGTATTTACCACCCGTGGGTTGATAAATACAAGGACTCGGGTGTCCAACCCCACGGACGCTGGCAGATCCCTTGGCCGTGTTCCGGGCTATTCGCCTGGAGCTGGAGAGGCGCGGGCGGCAGGACACCGCTCCATTCCCATCCCATCCCATCCCATCCCGGCCGGGCGGGGCGGGGCGGGGCAGCGCGCGCACAGGTGCGGCGGCTCGCGCCGGGCCCCGCCCTTCCCTCGGGCACCACCTGGAGGGCGGGGTCACGCGCCGGCGGATGGATACAGCACCTGCGGTCACCAGGTGACCCCTTATCCCCGGGCACCGCTCCGTGCCCTTCTACAGCCAGGGCGACGGTTTCTATTTTTTTGGGAAGCGCCGCGAAGGGACGACATGGCTGCGCGGCCTTAGGGACACGGCGGACTATTTGTCACCCCCGGAATAAGGGACTGTCGTGGCCGAGGGTGGGCGTGTGCGCGCGCGCCGTCCCGGCAGCGGGCGGGCGGAGAGGTAGAGAGCCGGATGCGTCCGCGTCCGCAAGTAGTTCCGGTTGAGGAAGTCGGCGCTCGCGGCCGCCGGTTCCCGTGGCCGCGCCAGGGCAGGAGCGTTCCCGGCCCTGCTCCAGCCGCGCTCCAGCCCCGCCATGGCCACCCGCTCCTGCCGGGAGAAGGCTCAGAAGCAGAACGAGCAGCACCAGGCCATCCTGGCCAAGCTGCTGCGGGAAGAGGACAACAAGTACTGCGCGGACTGCGAGGCCAAGGGTAGGCAGGGCGGGGGGCGTGGGGGCCCAGCCCGGGCGCGGCGCTGCCCCGGCGGGTCCCGGCTCGGGGCGGCTGCGGGGCCGGGGGAGGGGCCGCGCCACGTCCGCAGGGGCGGCGGGACCGGCGGCGGCCCCTCCCGGCAGCGGGCCCGGGGGCGGCAGCGGGGTCGGGCTCGGGGGCAGCGGCGGGGCGGGCAGGCAGGCAGGCTGACCTTTCCGTGGGGGCCGCTTCCCGCTCGTCCGGGGGCTGGGCTGCAGCTGCCTCGTCCTCCGGCGAGGAACCCCCAGCCGGGGCTTTATGCAATGACTGGCCCAGCCCTTTCCTGAAGTTTCACGGCCGCGTCCGCTTCCTGCGCTGCCAGGTATCGATCCGGAGCGGGCTGTGGCCTTCGGGAAGGGTCTGGCCGATGCCAGGGGTAGATGCCAGATGAGTTGAATGTCGAGTGTCCAAAACAATATACCCTGCCGTGCTGACTCAGTCAAAATGCCAGGCTTTGTGAATCTGGATGTCTGAGTCTGGTTAAATGTGTCACAGATGTGGCTTTGGTGATGAATGAAATTTTAAAGATTATATCACTTCAAATCTTACATTGCTTTAGTCTAATTATTTTTCTTGCACAAAAGTAGATGTGTATTTGCATTTGTATTTACCTTGGTTTCTGTGCAAATGGAAAAGTGTATCGCATCCCTCTTTCATCTAGTCAATTTATTAGGATCTTACACTAAATAAGGTGTCTGCACAGTAAGTTATTAAGTGTAATGCTTCCTGAATAACAACTGGGGATTTACATTGTATGATTAATGCCAGAGCTGCCTTGTTCAGTCCTTCTCCACATCAAGTGGAGGTGAAGTATAGTGAGCCTCATTTGAGCAACCAGAAATGGCACTGTGTTTGTAAATTCTCTTCCCAGCTCTGCATGCTGCTTTTTTTCACTGTGCACCCCTGTCATGCAATGCACAATCAGAAAGAAGACTGTATTTTCCTAATATAAATTCTTAGAAGTATATGATATGGATTACACCAAAGATAATGGGTCTTTATATTTTGTAAGTAACTCTGCCTAACCGTTTTCTAACACAGCTCCCCTTGCCCTTGACAGCTGGTTACCATGTAAAAGATTCTTCTTAACCAGTGACTTTCACCAAAGCACGTTTGTATGTTTTATGCATTATTGGCACTTTGGGTTTCCATGCTGAATGCTGCTTGGAGTTGCTTGCTGATGGAATTCCGTATGTATGTTGTTCTATAGCATCAGCCTTAGGGCTGTGTTGCTCCAGATTAGAGTCCGGAATTCTCCAATTACTTTTTGTCCTGTCTTCTGAGTTTGCTCTTTCTACCTCTCACTTGGTGAAAATGTTTGTAAGTCTCTGGAGCCCTTGGTGCTTGGTATCTTGCCCTTTCAGTTCAGCAATGCTGACACTTTCAGATTCCTTTACCTTATATTTGTGTTAATGAGTATTTTTGTTCACTGTTCTTTTCTTTGGTGCTTTCTTATGTAAGATCAAGCTTTGCTGTATCTTGGTTTTTTCCTGTTCACGTTCTGGAGGACCTACCAACCTCTTGGCCAGGCTGCCTTCTGCTAGTATATATTGATTCAGTTTTTAAATTTCTAGTAGATTATTTTACTTAAGTACCTACCAAAATCTGATGGCACTTCTGAAAGCTTCTAGCTTTTCTCTTTTGCTCAACTTCTCCTTTGCTGTCTCTCTGTATGCTAGAAGCATGGCTTGCTTTCACCCTGTCCCCCAGGAAAGCTGGCATGAAAATACTGTGTGATGCAATGAGAGGAACTTGTGGTTTGGTGGGTTTTTTTATTTATTCTATTTCTCCCTTCAAGTTTAATTTGCATTTGCTTCATCCTGTTCTAGCCATTTTTATTTGAAACCTTGTATCATATTAGCTTTATAGTGCTATCTGACTTTGCCTGTACTGTGTATGTTTGGGTTTTTTTATAGTTGAGGGGAGAGTGTGGAATGATAAACTTGCTTTAGTTGCAGCTCTTCTAAACGCACTTGACTGAGATGTGGTTAAATATACACAGTCTGTGTAGATTTCTTACTTGAAGTTTAAGAAGTTTCCTTCTGGGAAGAAGAGTTGTGTAGACAGTGTTGAGATGCCTCTACTATACTCTGAAGTCTGGATTTCTGTATACTTCCAGAAGACAGCTCAGAAAAAAAGAAGCATTATCAGTTGTTTAGTCGAAAATCAAGCTTGTCATGGGCATGCAATGCCACTGTTGAACTCTTGCTTATTATATTAGTCTTTGTTGAAACTTCTTATTTACCAAAAGAAGTGAAAAGGCTGTAGCCAGCTGTTTTTCCTGGTATGTTTCATGCTTAATCCATGGTGTTTGAGTGCTCATGACTTTCTGCCATCTGGCAAAGCTGTAGTTTGCTAGCATTGGAATGTGGAGTTGTCTGAGGCAGCAGCTATTAACGTGGCTCTGTTAGCTAACCAGAGCGTGCCAGCTGTCTGTGTGACTTTCCCCAGCCAGTGACAGTCTCCTTCACCTCTTGCAGCACTAACAGAATCCCTTTCATCTCTGGTCGTGTTTGTTATTAGTCTGGAGTTCCCTATGGTCAGTTCCACTGGAGAGTCTCTTCATCCTGGATTCTGCAGAAATTACCATGAAGCCATTCATGACAGAATGTTTAGAACTTCCCTTGTATCAGTCCTAGTTCAGTGTGTTTTTAGTTTTCTTGATGTAATTTATTCTTTTTTTCTTTGAAATGTTGTCTGCTTTAGTTTCTGTTACTTTCCTCTCTTGTGTGAACTTTGCTCCTCTGTCTGTCCTTCTCCTATCTCGGTAGGACCCTCCAAGTTCTGGTTTGTTTTCTTTTCCTGTTCACCTAATTGTGAGGTAGCGTTATCTTAGTGATTAACTCTGGTTGTTTTAACTGAGTTGCAATTGTCTTGGATCTTATTCTGGCAATACTTAAAAACATTGTTTTAAATGTGCTCTGTTAGATAGCTGTCACTTCAGCATGGGCTCTTAACTGAAACTACGAGCCTGTCATCGCTAATTCCTTTCTCTCACCCTAGGTATTACGGTATCTCTTAAACCTGAAGTATTGTGTTTACCATAGGCTTCTTTTCAGATAATTGCATCCAAGGGTTGTGGAAATCTTGTAGATTATACTTGTATATCTGTTTTAGCTGCTATTCTTTGAGGCTTTGGGAATTGTTAAGTAGGTAGATATAATTTTAAATCTTACAAATATCCTTTTGACCTTAAAAAATATAATGTGGTCCTGTTAGCTTATTGATCACTCATTGCTTTCATTGCATCTACTGTAATGCTACTGTTGAGCTCTTCCTTCATATCAATAAGGTTTTTTTGCTGGATTTTACTTCTTGCATCAAAAAGGTGATACAGGAACTTACTACCATCCTATCACTCCTAAGTTAGTGAGTTAGCTTTCCTTGCTCTCAGGTATAGGGCCACCATCTGCATTGCCTGCAAGGAAGTTTGAAGCATGTACCTTTCCAGTATTTATTGCATGCTTGCTCTGTGTAAGAATTAAAAAAAAAATATTTCTTGGTCTCCCTCAAAATAATCTTTCTGTCGTTAGCAGTGGTGTTGCATCAAGAACAAATCTACCCTTTGATTTCTGTCTACTTCTTCAAGTATGAGGTATGCAGATACATTGGATGGCTTTGGAAGGTGGAGAATACAGCTGAGGACACATCTGCCAGAGTAGCATTAAGTAATAATTAGAATTGCTGAGTCTGGCAACAATTTCTGGAAGTGGTTTTTATTCTGTATTTGCCTTTTGCCTGTTAAAATAGCTGCTATGCATCTGACTGTTGCTGATAAAATGTGTTGAAAACTACCTATTGTAGGCCCATACGGTAGTTGCCATATGTCACCTTCAAATTGTAAATTTTGAAGCTGTCAGAAAGACTAAATTATACTTCTGTGGGGAAGAAGCCTAAAAATCAAAGATTCTGGAACTGTCTTTGCAGTCACTGAGAGTTTTGGAAGAGTGAGGAGGTTGGGATGACATTTGACAAGGCAGTTCTTGTCTGTGTACTGCCTGTTCTTTACATCCCTATCTGAACAGCTGTCTACATAAGGCAGTAGATGTCTTGCCAGTGTTATATTACTGGGAAGTAGTTACACTACTTTTTCTTATATTTGTAGAAAATACTAGGGTATGTTGACAGTAGCTTAAGTCACCCTGAAGTTTTGAAAGAGAGGCAACTGAAATTCCTTTGTAATCCTTTTGTTTGTGTAACTAAGTAAAGCTGGCAGGAGTTGGAAGGATATAGGAGAAGCTGTATCAGGTGTGTAGACTATGCTGAAAGCTATTGTAAAGCATTTGAATTTTTCTTACTTTTCACTGTAGAGGGAGGGTAATGCATTTTTTAATTCTTGTTTCAATACTGATATTTGAATTCCTTAAGCAATAACCCCTCTTAGAAATCTGTCAAATGAAGCCAAAATAAAAAAATCCCAAACTGTTAACATCAGTTGGGGACCCTTTGACTGTAGGGGCTATAATTTGCTATTTCTGTGTAGTTAGTACCTACTTATAACATGCTGGAAGTCTCCTAGGCTTGTGTTGTTATTGCTTGGCAGCAAGGCTGGTGTTGGTAGGATGTTGATATTAAATACTGAATGAAGTACTTAGAAGTTGAAGTGTGTGATGAAGCACAAAAGGAGATTGGTTTCAAACATCATTAGGAACAGTAATCAGAGTCACAGCAGACTGAGACTGATTGCCTTCAGTTTACAGGCTTGCTTGCTTAGATGGACAGACCTTGGATTCTGCTGAATATCTTGTCCCCTTCTAAGAAAAAAGTGTGAATGTTCTCTGACATTCTTTTCTCTGTTATGCTTGTATTTGGGTGCTGTCTTTAATACAAATGGATTGACTACTGAAGTCTGCTTGTAAATTTATCTCCCTATCAAGAAGGCAATTACCTGGGCTGTCAACTGCTTTAGAATTTTTTAAAACTGCAATCAAGTTAAAATAACATAATTGGAAACTTTCAGGCCTTAGTATAAACAACTGTAGATGTTTTGGGCCTTCAGAAAAGGTAAATAAATTTCTGTATCACATGAAGCATTCTGGTTTTTTGTTTTTTCTTTTCCGCTTTGTGGGTTTGTTTGTTTGTTTTTTAAAATGTTTACTTACTTCATGCCTGGTAGTGCTTGAAGCCTGTTTAAATGATCTGTTACCAGAATCCTAGTACAAAGAAGCACATTGACACTGTTGCTTGTTCAACCAAATTAAAATCCATTTACTTTGGTTATAATATTAATGAAAATGCTTTTCAGTATTTATAGTTGTGCTGTACAGTCATTGAGTATCTGTATGTGAAGACTTGGCCTTCTCGCTGAAGGGTGGCAGGTGCAGGCTCTTAGGAGTGTGGGGAGAGACTGGACAGGAAATATTGTAGTACCAACATTTATGTAGCTAGAACTGAACTTTAACTTCCCTAACAACTAACCAAGCCCAAACACAGTGTCTCTTGGCAGCGGGGGAGAAAAAAAATATAGTTTAAAGACGTGAGCGAACTAGCTTTCAAAAGAAATCTGGAATATTCCAGGTATTTTTACAGCTGTTCAGACTCTTTTGTGTAGACATTTACGTCTCTGTGGCTGGGAGACCAACTTAAGTATTTGTGTAAGATGATAATTTTTTGTGAAGCTGCTTTTGCTGTTTACCTATTTTATGTGTGGTCTCTTCACTGTCTTAATTTGCCTGTATAAAAATTTAATAAATAGCGTACTTCTTCCTCAAGCTGTAACCTCAGGCAGATGGATAACTCTTACAGCTCACTGCCCTCAGCCTGTGCAAGGCATCAGCTTTGGCTCAGTGTCAGTGTAAGAAAGCCTTGTGACAGCTCATTGACAGCTCACACTGGGGCAAGGCACTGGCTGCTGTACCTCCTCAGGTGAAGATCTTTCCTGTCTTCCTCCTAAGGTGCAGAAATCCCTGAGAGGACACTAAGGGAGATGGAACGTAGTTGGATTATGGTGGAGATCAGTTCCACATATCTTCAGTGCAGCTTCTAGCACTATAGTGAAGTTCAAACACCAAGTACTAGCCTACTAGTAGCTGATTGTGCTGTATGGATATTCTGTATCGGTTGTTGCAAACATCAGATGTTACTGCAGGTCACTTGGCTCAAGAAATTGCTAGTACTTCTTTCTGTGTTTCTGTTGCAAGGTTCACATTGCTTCTGTGAGATTAGATTGGTAAAGATCATGTGAGCGTAACAGACTGGAATATGAATTGACAGATACAACTGGAGGCCTCTGGCTGTCCAGTGAGGCTTTGCAGTATCCTTCCATAAGGAATAATGAAGGCAAAGCACTTTGATTCAGGGTCATTCTTAAGCTTAGCAAAGGGAGTGATATATCTTGAACTCTAATAATAGTAAGGAGGTGTATCACTGGAAGTCCTAGTGATAATCTGGTACTTAGGTGTTAGTTTTCTGGCTTTTTTTCAAAGATAGTGCCTTTAAAGACCCTTAGGGGCCAGAAACTCCCTTCAGGAGTATAACTTGGTGCTGTATAACTGGGAATTTTTTTCCTGATTCCCTGCTACTAAATTAAACTACCCCAATGCTCTCTTTTTGTTCTGTGTGCTCTTATGTGTTGCTGACTCTGGTTGGATGAGACTGAAACTTAGGAATTAGTTGCTGTTGCAGCCCTTAGAGTGATAATTGTCTCCCCCAAGAAGAGAGCCCTTAAGACACTTCACTTGCTAGGAGGAAAAAAGCATGGCAGCCTTAATGTAGGACATGTGAGTGGTGTGTTGCAGTGTTGAGTAACACCAGTGGCCCCTGTAAGGAAGGGGATTGTTTCCATCTCCTGACTCTTACAGTGCAGAAAAATATTTTCAAATAAGCCACAAGAAATATATTTAGGTTGTAATAGAACTGGGTTATTTGCAAACTTGAAAGCTTTTTGCCCAAGTGGGTGCAATCTCCATAATTCAGGACTTAGCCAAATGTGATGGGATGAGACCCAAAGTGGAATGATGTAACTTTGAACTTAGCATTACTATGACAAGAGGCTGGACTAGGTGTCCTCCAGAGGTCCCCTTCAACCTAATTATTTCTGTGACTGTTAATAAAAATATTTGTGGGACTTGTTTTTTTAATTTTTTTATTATGTTGCAAATCTTTAGATTCTCCAAGGTGTATTATACAGCTGCAGAAATCCTTACATGCTGAATTTGCTGCCCTATGTTCAGAAGTTATTGGCAGTCTAAGCTGTTTCTGTTGTGTGGACCATGAGGGTGGGACAGTTCCTGAAAAGTGATTATTACTATTGATGAGACCATGTTTTTGCCTTTTTAAAGTGCAAAACACCTCAGTTGTTTTGCTCAGGGCTACAGGTGTGTGTGTGTCTTCGAGTGGTCACAAAGCTGTGATTCTGCCACTCTTCAGTGACATAAAAAAACTGCTGCTGCTGCAGGATGCTGTTTATACCAACTGGTCTTTGCTTTGTTCCTGAATATCCCTTGTGGAACAGAGTGGTGCTATCTTCCCTCTTTGGTCTGAATGCTTTAAAGAAAGAGCGACTGTGCTGCAGCCTTTAGAGGGCCTTGTACATTGATACAGAAGCAATTAGGTATATCTATGTGATAAGCAGGCTTTTAAGGAGGCGCTCCTTCCTGGAAAGGTGACTCCCTCTTTAATGCATGCATTCTATAGGATTTAAGAGAGTCAATTATCAGACATTAGTCAGGAAGTAGTCAGCAGCTGATTTAGCTCAGGTGTCACATTGTCTTAGACTGGCTTAGTAAGGTTCATTTGAGCATGATTCAGCTTTACTTTAGTAACTCTGGTGCTTCATAATGTTCTCTTGTGGCCACAGCTAAATTTTCCAAGACATAATTACTTTGCCTTGTGAATAGGTAAAGTTGTTCGGTGATATCTTATTTTCATGCTGAGATTCTGAAGAGTTAGGCTGATGAACCTATGACTAGTTAAATCCATCTTCACTGTACTGTCAGCAAGTTGTTTTCAGGTATTATGGCAGAGTAAAATGAGTTGGGACTGAGCTATGATTTTTATTGGCATTGCTGAGTGGGATAGCTCACAGCTGGAGGACTGCAATGGATAAGAACAGTTGCTTAGGAAGGGCAAATTGGGATGGTGATAAAGGGGAGTTGCCATTTGCTGTGGGAGCAGTGGGGCTGCCTGCAGCTTTACCTGGAGATGAGTGAGCCAGCTGAGAGCTTATGGGTCAGGAGTAGTAATGAGGCTTTCCTTGGATGAATCAAGCCTAATGTTCAGAAGCACTGATGCTTATAGGGGGCTTGAACCACCCTTATTATTTTCTGGAGGGACAGCATAGCAGGGAATGAGTAATCAAGGTAAGTTTCTGGCATGCATTGATGCCTGTATCTCAATACAAGTGGTCGACAACCTGTTTCTTATAAACAAAGAATGAAAGGTTGAGGATGTAAAGGTTAGGAGTAGTCTTGGCTGCAGTAGTCATGAGGTAGAAGAGTTCAGGATCTGAATGGGAGACAGCAAAGCAAAGAGTAGGATTACACCCATGATCTTCAGGAGGGAAGATTTTGTTCTGTGCAAGGATCTTCTTGGAAGAATCATTTGGAAGATGGTTGTGAGCCAGGAAAGCTGGTTGACCACTTCTTAAAGCTCTAGCGTGGCATATTGCAATGAATAGAAAATGGTAAAAAAGCATCAGGAGTCCTGTGTATACAAACAAGGAGCTTCTGAAAAAGCTTGGACATAAAAATGAAACATGCAGCAGATGGAGGCAGAGGCTTCCACCAGGGAGAGGTGGCCCAGGGAGAGCCTGGAGACATTGTCCAAGCATGCAAGGATGTTCCTAGGTCAGAAAGCCAATGTCCACATGGAGTTTAATCTGACAAGGGATATGTGAATGGCAAGAAGGGGGGCATTTGCAAATAATGGGCAGGAAAAAAAAGAATGGAGAAAATGTGTGCCTGCTGCTGAATGGGGAGGGGAACTGGTCATAAGGGATGTGGAAACAACTGAGACATTCAGTGCCTTCTTCACTTTGTTCTTTACTACTAAGACTTGCTTTTAACAATTCTAAGCATGGAAGGCTTTTACTCTCAGTAGTAGAAGAGGATCAGGTTTGGGATCACTTGTAGAAAGGGGATGTACACAAGTCGGTGGGCTCTAATAGGATGCAGCCAGGAGTGAGACAGGCTGGCCAAGGTAATTTTGTGGTGACTCTTATTAACTAAGGTCATGGTGACTTGGGGGGGGAGGTGGTTCTTGGGGCCTGGACTCAGGCAAATGTCTACTATCTCTGAAAAGGGCAAGAAAGAGCATCTAGGGACCCATAGGCCAGTCAGCTTTGCCTCTGTCCCTGGAAAGGTGACAGAACAAATAATCCTGAAAACACATGAGGAGAAATGGGCAGTCATTGGTATGGATTAACCAAAGGACAGTAATGTGTGACCAACCCGATAACCTTCCACACTGAACTGAGCCAGATGGATGAGAACAATGGGTATTTTCTTACCTTGACCTTTTATGAGGCTTTTGAATCTGTCTTGTAACTTCCCCATTGATAAGCTGATGACATGCTGTCTGGATAAAGATATGGTGAGGTGGACTGAAAATGGCTTAGAGGCTAAAATACCAGGCTCAGGGTGGTGATCGACATCTTAAAGTTGAGCGGGAGGCCAGTCCCTTTTGGTGTAGCTCAGGGGTTGTTATTGAGGCCAGCACTGTTTACATCTTCATTAATGACATGTGCAACAGGATAGACCCCACCCTTGGCAAGCTTGATGGGATGCAAAACTGGGAGGAGTGCTTGATAAACCGGATGGATGTGCTGCTACTTGGGAGCAGGCAAGTGAGCAAGTGGAAGAAATGAGCCAGCAGGAATGTTATGGAGTTCAACAAAGGGAAATGCAAAGCTCTGTCCCTAGGGAAGGTGTGTTGGCAGTGCAGAAGAGATGCTGTGGATGAAAAAATTGGTCATGAATCAGTAATGCACCCTTACAAAGAAGGCAAACATCATCTTGGACTGAATTTCCAGAGGAGAGTGGTCAGTGTCTGGGGGGAGGAGATCCTTTCCTCAGCACTGGTGAGGCTGCATCTGTAGTGCTGTGTCCTGTTCTGGGCTCCACAGTACAAAGAAACAGGGACAGACTGGGGCAAGTCTAGCAAAGTGGCATGAAGGGGAAGGTTCGTGTGCCTTACAGTCAAGTAGAGGCTGAGAGCACTGAGATTACTTAACCTGGAGGAGAGAAGGCTACTGGGGAGTTCTTATGCTTGTTTATAAATACCTGGTGACAGAGAGTAAAGATGATGGAGGTGGACTTGGCTGTGATATCCAGTGATAGGACCAAAAGGGTCCTATGAATGCAAATTAATGAATGAATGCAAATTAAAACACAGGAAATTCCATTGAAAGATAACAAGGTTTGTTGTTTGTTTGTTTGTTTGTTTGTTTTGTTGTTTGCGGGTTTTTTTGTTGTTGGTTTTTTTTTACTCCAGGGAAGGTTGAATAGGATCAGGTTACCTGGAGAGGCTGTGGAGCATGCATTGTGGAAGCACCAAAAATCTGACTGGGAACAGCCCTAAGTAATGTGCTGTATTTTCTGTACTCCGAGCATGGGGGTTTAGACTAGCTGATCTCTCAGGGTCTCTTCCAGTCTCTGCTACTTCAGATCCGTTTCAGTTTTTGTATCACTTACAAGCTGGTATGGAGTCCCACTGCAGATACCATGTATTTTTTTTTCCTTTTTCTCCCCAGTGTGCAAGTATCAGCCTATGTAGGTTCAAGTTTGTTAAAAGTTGAAGTCCTTTATGAGAAAGCAAAGTGATTAAAAAAGTAGTAAATACAGACTGTGGTAGAGCTTTGAATTTTCAAGAAATGTAGAAATCTTGCTGTGGTTTGTGCATCCAGAGACAAAAAGGACCAAATCTAGCCATTTGAAGCAAGTAGGAATTGATAGGCTACAGTAGAAGGGTTACTGATATCTTTTGTTTGACTGAAATGCTGTTTAAATCTAGGCTAGGAGAATACCTTCACAATTTAAACTGCTCTATAGAGCTGGTAGAAAGCTGCTTAGAGCTAGTGTCCCTTGTGTCAGAAATTTCCCTGGATCTTAAAACTCCTGCTTTGAACTCCATATTATGACTAACAACTATTTCCTCTGGAAGACTGGGGCAAAAAAGAAACTACTATGGATTTCTGTTTTTCTTCCATTCTGGCCTCTTACCTGCTTAATGTTTGCTGTGAGCTTGAGTAATGTTAGTTCTCTTAACGTTTTTCTCTTGAATGGCTTCACAAAAATCCATTCAAACAAAACTGCTTTCTTTGTGATGACTTGGCAAATTTAAAATTTGAATGGATACCTATTTGTTCATCTTTGTTTACAGTAGACTCTGATTATGCGATACATTACTAACTCCTGCTTATCTTCCACTGTCTTGTCTTCATCACTTGTTGCTTTCCATTAGGTGATAAACTTGTATGTCTGAGTACATACTGTCAAGGAGCTCCTGCCTGGTGCTATGAAACAACCCAATCAAGAGAACCTGAGTTCCTGCCTTGTTTCCTGCTTATCCAAAATACTGATGAGATTTGTCTTCCTCTGACCAGAGGAGCCAGATGCTTTTCTGTTCTGAGGTAATGATGAGAAGAGGAGGAAGAACTTGGAGGATCAGAGAACATCCTTGTGCTGCAAGTCTGTGGTAGATGTGGATATATTTGTAGCTTATGGAGCTGGTGGCGAGTTTTATAGGGAAAGTTGATCTGTGCAGTTTTTGTGTTCTGCCTGTCTCAATAACCTTAAATTGTCAATTGTCTCTTTCCTCTCTTAAGGAAAGGTGTTTGCTTCTGGTAGATGATGGAGGAAAAAGAGGTAGAGACTGTAGCTCAATGCCTGTCAGAGTGGAGCTGTGGACAGCCATGTGTGATAGTTGGAGGCAGTGTTGCCAAGCAACTGACTTTGCAGGTGTGGTTTGGTAAAGGAGCAGTTCTTTCTCTAAAAGCTGTGCCTGGCTATGATTTTGTGTTTATAAAAGAAAAAAAAGAAAGAAAAGAAAGAGGAGTAGGTAGCTTTCTCTCTTGCATGGATGAGAAAAGGAATGCAATATTCAACATTCAGCTATTGATTGCTATACACGAATAATGCATTTTTACTGAAGTCTTTGAATGAAAATGAATAAAGGTTCATAGTACAGGACTTCATTGGTAGGATTAAAGGCAGTAGTAGTCCTATAAGAAATTCTGCAAAAGAAGATGGAAGTGATTCATCATGTAACCTGGTATTTGCGAATGCAGCTGAACTTGTAGGTGGATTCAAAACATGGCAGTGAGTGACAATCAGGAATGAATGATCATTTTAAATAAACTCCTGGCAATGTGTGCTCAAGTAATTTGGGTTTAAATTTGTCATTCATAACGATTTATAGAAACAGCCAGTGTATTGATAAGTAATGATGCTTATATAATATAGGGACTGATTATCCCATTAAGGTATGTATAGGCAGTATTTGTTCAGTTGCCTGTTATCTGTAGAATGACAAAAATATCCCTTTAAACATGACAAATGCCACACTTTTATGTGCACCCTTTACATCTTCAGAGGAAATGTGCTTGAGCACTTAAGCAGGGGTTAAAACAAAGAGCCATGTCAGTAAGGCACTGAGTGCAGGCTTTTTGGTCTTTGTTCTCATTGCCAAGTGATACCTGGGTTATCCTCAAAGTTAAATTTACTGGTCTGCTGTCTGGGTTTGTCTCAGAGTGGGCTGACTTTCTGTAGCAGTGCTCATGGTGCTGTGCTTTGCAGCTCTAGGACAGTGTTGATAATACACCAATGTTCCAGCAACTGAGCAGTGCAAGTGCAGCACAAAGCTGTCCCTCCAACCTCCCCATAAAGGCCACAGGACTGGAGGTGGGCAAAAGTTTGGGAGGAGATGTAGCCAGGACAGCTGACCCAAACTGACCTAAGGGATAGGCTGTAACAAGTGATACAGTAAAAGCTAAGAGAAGGCAGAGGGGTGTGGAGGCTTAGTTGTTAAGGTGTTTGTCTTCCAGAGCAACCACTGGGTACTGAGACCTTGCTTCCCAAGAAGTGGATATCACCTGCTGATAGGAAAATAAATATTTTTCTTCTTACATCTGCACATGGCTTTTGCTTTTCTTCATTAAACTGCTTTTATCTTGACCCATGGTTTTTTTAATCTTACTTTCTCCTCTTTGGTGGGTGCATGGTGACCAGACAAGGTTAATGCACTACATCTGCTGAGGGTTTCTTGTATGTTCTAAGTACAAAGTAACTGTCATTCCCATTAATAAAGACTGCGAAGCCTTAGTTCACTTTTCTGGGTGTTCTGCAGCATATAGCAAGCAACTTCTGAAAGAAGTGATGCTAAATACCCCTTGCCACTTGTCCTGTTCACTGCAATTTCTATGGAGCTTGGGTGTTCGTGGAGTCCCTACTTAAAGATTACTCAAAAAAATATTTATGGAATGAAAGGATTCTGTCAAGTGTTTGGTCTTAAATGAGACTTTAAAAAATTCAACAGATCCAAGATCTCATACTTGAGAGTCCTGCAAAACATTGAGAGTACATTTTGAGAATTAATACTTCTGCAGCAATCTTAATCCTACTTTGAACTCATACTCACACTTCTGTATTCCAGACTAAATGCAGCTGACTGCTTTGGCATCGTATTCCTTTTTTTTTTCCTGGCATCTGAAGAAATGATATTTTGAGGAAAAGTATTGTACAGCCACAACTTATTTTCTACACAAACTATGGAAGATCGCTTTGGAAAAATAACTTACACAAAAAAACCCCCGAACTTTCTCTCCTTTTTTTTTTTTTTTTTTTCTGAAACGCACATCTACTTAAATCAGCTATGAAAAACACTACTTAAAAGTAAATTTGTTCTTTCTCAGTCACATGTAGCTGACATAATGATGTCTGAGTATTGATGATTGTCTGTCATGCTGAAATGCTTAACTGTATTAGTTTGAATTATATTTAATTTAGTATCTCACAGGAGACCAACATAGTTTTAGGAAGCAAGAAGATGCCTTTAGAAAAATTCAAAGCACATTTAAGCCTTGAATGTGTGGCGTGATGCATTTGAATTGGATATAAATAAGTGACTTTGTGGTTTAAAAAGGAGAAAATTTTTAAATACTGGACGAAGCTTTTCCTCAAAAAGATGGTGGAATAAAACTTAGAGCTGTTCAAAACAACTGAACAAAGCCCTAAGCAGCATGATGTAATTAGATCTGATTGAAACATCAAGTTAGTTTAAGTGACCCCAGGAAGTCTATTTATGTCTAGATTATTTTATAGTTTTTTGTTCACAGACTGAGAAAATACAGAAGTTTTTTAACACCTGTTCTTTAAAAAATGCATCTCACAGAACGCAGATACCTTCTGTTCTGTGTATTGGCCCAAATCCAGCTTCAGGGATGGGTGTTGAGGCACTTCATGGTGTGATCCATTTGCTGAGACTTTGGCAGAGTACAGTATTGGGGTGTGTCTACCCTCGCATGTGGGTTCCAGGCATTCGTGGGAAGGATTTATGTCTATGCCACTGGAGCTTCAAGTGGAGAAAAGACCTGATTCTGTCTGTCCTCTTCAGCCTATTCTTTTCCCATGGTCTTCTGTTAATTTAGTACCCTGAGCTCCACTGAAAGTCCTGCTCTGAGGATTGATAATGTTGTTACAGGGGTCATCCAAGACTGGAGTTGCATTTGCAAGGTAGGCTGTTCCTGTGCCTGAGAACTGTGGTATATCGGTGTTTGAGGGTGGGCCGATAGGCACTCTGTAGGTAAGAACGATGAATGGTGCAGCCTAAAAATCTGCATGATCTGATCTATGTAACCTGAAGAGGAAGGGAGAGACGGTATGTAGAGGAGGAAATGTAGGTGAATGTCTCTGCAGTGAATGTGGATGTTGTGGAGGTGCTGTCAGTGGGATGGCAGAGAGAATCAGAAGGGTAAGAGTGAGAAAACTCATGAGTTGAGATCACGACAGGTACAGCAAAAGCTGTGGGCAAAGCAAAGCAAAACAAGGAATTAATTCACTATTTAGCATCAGCAGGTGGGTGTTCAGCCTTCTCCAGGAAAGCAGGGTTCCATCACATGGAACAGTTAGCAGGTTACTCACTACTAATGTCTTTCCTTTCTCCTTCTTACTCCAGCTTTTATTGCTGAGCACAGTATTGTGTGGAATATCCTTTTGGTCAGATGGGGCCAGATGTCTCAACTGTGTCTGTTTCTGGCCTCTTGCCCACCCCTAGCCTCCTCACTGGCAGGACAGTCTGAAGATCAGAAAAGCCCTTCATGTTGTGCAAGTGCTACTCAGCAATAGCTAAAGCATTGGTGTGTTATTGACACTGTTTTACTCACAGATCCAGAACACATCACCATAGGGCCTTCTATGACGATAATGAACTCCATCCCTGCACAAACCAATACAGCAGAGATGATTGATGCAAGAAACAATCTGTCTGGTCTTTATAGATGGTTTCAGTGTATTTCTACTGTGTAGAGTCTGAAATTTGGCACTTCACTTTGCTTGCTCATGGCTTCAATAGGTTCGCTTTTTGCTCAGTATTAACTGGCTGGGTGGCCAGGCCCAGAGAGTGTTGGTGAATGAGGTCACATCCAGCTGGTCACTAGTGGAGTTCCCAGGGCTCAGTATTTGGTCCAGTCCTGTTTAATGTCTTCATCAGTGATCTGGATGAGGGCACTGAATGCATCCTCAGTCAGTTTACAGATGATACCAAGTTGGGTGAGACGGCTGATTTGCTAAACAGCAGGAAGGCTCCATAGAGGGATCTGGACAGGCTCGATCAATAGGCTGAGGTCAATTGTATGAGATGCAGCAAGGCCAAGTGCTGGATCCTGCCCTTGGGTCACAACAACCCCATGCAGAGCTACAGTCTGGGAGCAAAGTGGTTGGAAAGATGCCCAATGGAAAAGGACCTGGGTGTGCTGGTCAACAGAAGCTGAACATGAGTCAGCTGTGCCCAAGTGGCCAAGAAGGCCAATGGCATCCAGGCCTGTACCAGCAATAGTGTGGCCAGCAGGACCAGGGCAGTGATTGTCCCTGTGTGCTTAGCACTGGTGAGGCTGCATCTCAAGTCCTGTGTCCAATTCTGGGCCACTCACTATGAGAAGGACATTGAGGTGTTGGAGTGAGTCCAGAGAAGGGCAGTGGAGCTGGTGAAGGGTCTGGAGCACAAGTGCTGTGAAGAGCAGCTGAGGGACCTGGGGTTGTTTGGCTTGGAGAGAAGGCTCAGGGGAGACCTAATCACTGTCCAGAACTCCCTGAAAGGAGGTTGTAGCCAGGTGGGGGTCAACCTCTTCTCCCAGGCAGCCAGTGACAGGATAGGAGGAAATGGCTTCATATTGTGCCAGGGAAGGTATAGATTAGATATTGGGAAAAATATCACTGGAAAGTTGCTCATGCATTGGAACAGGCTGCCCAGTTCCAGTGCCTGAAGTATTAAAGAACAGGTAGATGTGGTACTTGGCCTTGTTTGGTTAATGGTGGAACTTTAAGTTCCAAGATGTCTTTTCCAACCTTAATTGCTTTGATTCTATGGCTCTTGGATAGAGGAACTTGGATCTCTGGTTTCTCTGTGCATCTTTTTCAAACTTAGGTTCTTGTTGGAGGGGTTATGTGGGTGGATTTTTACCTATTTTGTAATGTAAAGAAAGCACATCTCTGGAGTCACTGAGGACTCCACAGAGGTTCTACAGTTTGTGGAGTTTTTAATTAAGGATCTTTTCAGCTATATTTGTGGAGATATGGTAAAGGGAAGCTGATGAATGCAATTGCTAGATAATGCCTCTGGTAGGTTAATTCATGTTTATGGCAAACAAGCTACATTATAAGCCTGTATTGCAAACAAGTCTTATCTCTGAGGTTTTTGTCATAGTTAAAGGAAGAACTTCAATTGCTGACTGAAGGGCTTTTTTTGTAGCAGGTGCTTATATAATCTTTATCCTTTGCCTGGGTATGCAGGGGGTTTGCTACATCCTAACAGAGTAGCACAGCTTTACACGTTTCTTTTTCTTTTTAGTGATGCTTTTGCTTAATGCTTAGCTATCAGCTTATGAAAACCTTTTGTAAGAGCACACTGTTCCCCCTTTCCCTTTTATTTCTGCATATAAAAGGAATATAAAATTTAAACTTAAAACAGTGTCTTAGCATTTCCTTGTTGACAAGGGAAAAATTGCAGTCCAGAAGCTTCCTACTAATACTGTAATATGCTACATAACCTTGTCTTTTTTAGAAAGTATGAAATGCTGCTAACAGGAAATGACAGCTTGCACACCTTATTCTTGCAGCCTGAACTCTGACACAAGCAGTCTCTCTCGTTACGAGTGAACAGGCAGGATAAAATTGGAGTGCTACCCCTTAGCCAATTGAAATTTTATTTCTGAAGCTGTTAGGTTATTGAATGTGCCAGGCTTGGCAGCTCTGTCATCTCTGATACTTAAGGCACTGCCACTTTCCAAAGGGTGCTGTAGCAGGGTATCCCACTGATAGGAGTGCTGTGGCTGTGTCCTGTGTACTCAGCACGTGTTCTCCATGTACAGTCACAGGCACGTGTGCTCAGGCTAACGAGGTGTGAGCACAGCAGGCATGGTGCCAGCCAAGGGTTGGGAGCTGCTCTCTGGGTAGTTCAGGAGTTGGTTATGATCCTGCTTCCATGGGCAGTGTGAGGATGGGTGAAATCTGATGTGTGAAGTACTACCAAGTCAGGAATGCAAATTTTGGGAGATTATAATCTCCTTTTTATCTTAATTTGCATGAGGAGTGCTCAACTCTGTATTTATGTGTGTAACTTTATGGTGAACTTTAAATATTGTATTTTATTTCACAACTTAGCTTTTGTGTCCTATAATCACCTAATGTTTGATAAAATGACTTTATTTTGGAAAAGCAAGCTTATCTTCTCACAATCTAAAGTCAGAAAGATTTTTGGTAGCTGACTATTTGTTAATAAGGCAAAAGAAAATTAATTCTTTCACTCTCTCACCTTACAAGATTGCTTGTGCCAAATGGCTCTTAGACAAGAAGACCTGTTCATCTCAAGAATAAACTGACATTACGTGTATGTCTCTGATAGCTAATGTAACTAACCAGTTCTCTGATTTACAAACTGTGCTTTCATTTTCCACACTTAATTTTCTGTATAAAGCTTTTGCTGTTTGAAATTACTTGGATGCATTCCAGAATTAAAGTAGTTATGAAGCCAGCCACTTGATTTTGTGGCTTAAACATAGAAGTAAAGGAACATTCATGTCACTGTACTTCTTTTCTAGTTGAGGTTTCATACCACCCTTGAAATTTCTTTGAAATGCTTTTAGCAATTTTGGATGCTACAGAAGCAAGTGGATAAGTGAGCTGAAGGAATAATTGAAACTCTTTGATACCTCTTTCTCTCTCTGACTTACAGAGGTGGGACTGGGTTGTGCAGGGGAAGAATTTCATTCATGGTACTTCTACAGAGCCTATTTGGAGTTATGAATAGGTCTGTACTTAATGGAGTTTTTGGTCACTTTAATGTAAAGCGGTTATCCAAACCAAAAGACAAACTTGGAGAATTCTGTCCATGAAACTCTCTACCACCTACCAGACACTGACTAAAAATAGCTAAGCATTGCTTCCAAGGCTTCTCTTCCCACTGTTCCTGCAGTGGGAACCTTGAACCATATGAATCTCAGCTGCTATTAAGCTGGGCTCTGGAACAGTGTGCTTGAGTTGTCTGCCTTCAGTCTGACTTTATGATGATGAGTTTGATTTTATTTAAAAATATGAAAATAGCCTGTTACACACAGTTCCTGTTTATATTCCTATCACACTTTTCTGAACATGGTAAATTTTAAGTTGTCAGATTCTGGTCTTGATTCTTTGAACACAGGCTTACTAAGCCAGCTGTTAAAAGACAGCATACTAACAACTATCATTTGAGCTACAGCCCTTTGTTGCCTTTGTTTATATGAAACAGTATTTTACTGCATACTTTGACACCTTAAAAGCACATAAAGACTGAGCTTGCATGGTTTTCCCAGTCTTTGGTATGGAGGTAAAGCAAGGAAGCCTCTCCTACTGTAAAGGAAAAGAAACTATGCTTAATGTGGGCAGTAGATGTGACACAAGAACATGCTTCAGGCTATTTGTTCTGTTTAATCAGAAACTAATTCAGTGGATGAACTGACGAGTAAATTGTCCTTTATCAGTAGTCTCAAAAGACTTAAGGTTCAAGGGCCTTGAAGAACATTTCATAGAATAAAGATTCTTGTACTGTGGTTCTTGCATGATTTCATTTGCTTCAAGATATTTATGAAAGATCTTTTATTCTTTCAAAGATTTGTTTAATTCACAAAGTCTGTTTCAGTGGACATTAACATTGCAATTAAGCTTTTTGTGCTGGGGGTGGGTGGGTGGTGTTTTCTTGTAGAATTTTTTTCACTCCCCTCACCCCATCCACCCCAGGAGTCTGTGAACCAAAAATGGAGATGGTGGATCTCCCTTTTGTAGTAAAAACTATACAACCTCCAATGAAACTAGTAAGAGATGGTCTTTGAACTAGCAGGATTAGACTGAAAATGGATGATAGTAAATGATTTTTTGCAGCATTTCAGTATTATTTTGACTTAATCCCTGTCTCTAGTGTGTTGTGTTTTGAGTAGAGAGACTTGGAATCACTTTAAGTTCTGCCTTGTTCTTTTGTTCTTCCCCGAGTAGCCACTGGAGTAGTGACTGTTTTGTGTTAACTCAAATCTTCTTGTATTGAATTGAATTACATAAAACAGCTGCTTACTTGTTTTTCTTTTTTTCTCTGTATGTGCTATATATGGGTGCTTGTCTCCTATTGACAATCTTTATTTTTATCTCAGCTTGGAGAAGTTACAGATGTTTTTTAAAGATATTCTTTGCTAACTTGGTTGAAATCTTGAGTAGCAGAACACTTGAGCAGTATGAATTAGGTGTGGGAGTAATGCAAAGAGAGAGCACTGCATGGGTATGCTTGAATTGATGCAATGACTGAGGCTTTCTTTGGCCAAAAGGGACAGCTTTTGGGAACCAGCTCTCACGATGAGTCAGGTGTGTAGATTTTCTTGCAGTTAATTCTCTGTTCCACAAGATGGAGCCAGTTCTTTGGTAAATCAAGTCTGTCAAACAGCAACAGAATTTGGGGAAACAAATGAGAATTAAAGTAATTTCACTGCGCTTTATGGCTAAAGGACAGGCAGGGTGCTGTTGAGAGGAAAAAAAGGAATTGTCGTCTGTCAGAAGTCTTTAAAGACGTTGGCCCAAGATAAGTTTGCTGTAGACTATATTAGAGATACAAAGTTAGTACTCTGTTGTGTGTAATACTTGGTTTCCTTCCTTGTAGAATTTCTAATTGGTAACTGCAAGAATGTAAAGTGAAAACTAACTTTGTGTTTATGTGACTCTATCATAAAAGCCTTATTTAAAGTTAGTTTTGACAAGCTTTTTTCATTTAAAGCTTCGTCTCAAAACTTACAAGTTTCCTGGCAAACTAGTTTTATGCGCATAGTGTAAAGGATTCAGAATTGTTTTTTGAGATGTAAAACAGTTGTCTTTGACAGCACATGTAAAATTGAAAGGCTGCGTGCTTGCTCTTTTTATGATGCAGGGAAGGAAATGGAGGGAAGGAAACTCTGAGTTATTGTAATAAGGGAAGCAGCCATCATTGTTTGACTTCATAGTCAAATCTAAAGTGATCTTGTTCCTTTGTGGATGTTTCCCCATTATGTCATATCCAAATAATTTCATTATCTTTTGCTGCTCTTTAATTTGTTCTGGTCTCCATTGCCTTTTTGGTTTTCTTTTTGCCAACATGTTTGTATGACAGGTTCTCCTACTCCTGCCTAGTCTTGCCTGATAGTGTATAGACTTTTTCACTAATTTCTTACTGCAGGTGGAAGCTGAATAGTGGATAGAGGGTTGACTGAGATATTTAAAAGTTAAAAGACTTTTTAACTAATCAAATGGAGAGCTAAAGCAATGTTTAACACTGTATTGACTGCTTGAATTCATATACAGTTAGTATATGAGGCTTTCACATTTTTTGTAATGCTGATAAAAGTCCTTTTTCCTCAGCATTTTAAATAAACCTTATTGTGTAAGCCTTGTTTTGTACCTGATGCAGTGCTATGTGTGTGCTGATGCAAAATAAAATTTGAGCAGTTGGAGTAAAACTTAAATCTTGGACATACAAACATTAATGTAGTTTGTGTTGTGTTTCCTTTGAAAATGCACTATACCAGCTTCAGCATTACAATTCCCATAATTATTCTTGCCCAAAGATGTGTGTCAGCTGTACGCACAAAAAGATGTTTGTATCATGCAGAAGTACATAAGAAGGGTTTGTCAGCCATGTGTGAATTTTTATTGTGGCTTCTTGAATCAGCTTCTTTCTAAAATAGTGGAGTAGAACACATGGTCCTTACTGAATGAGCTAATGGGGACAGGGAAGAAAGTGGTATTTGGGAGTATGTGCACAACCATTAAGCATGTGCAAGGTATGAGTCCAGTTTAAATAATATGAAGGAGAAATCTGTCATCAAAAATTGTATTCCAAAAAAAGAGAAGTGTGAGGGAAAAGTGGGAAAAATTTTGAAATATGTTGAGAGAAAAGCTTTCACCTCACCAGAGAATATGTAAAAATGATGCCTTTTTCACAAAATTCACACTTCGATGTGCATTTTAGAATGAAAGAATGGCATGTGAGATTGGATAACTTTTTCAGCAATTTAAAAATTGGCTTGAAATCAACTTATCTGAAGCCTTTTATCTAAAATTATGCAAATTGGTTTCAAGCTCTTTATTGCTCAAGTTTTAAACAGCTGAAGTTGGTTTTTGAAATGTTCACAGCTTTTTAGTAGCTGTAGATATTTCTGTGAGTAGGATGAATGTTTGTTCTATGCAATAACTATACTGACATGGAAGTCTACTGTAACTGGAAATAAAATTTCTAGGTTTTTTTCTTAAATTCATGAGTTATCTACAAACTCTGAAAACTTAAAGATATAACAGGTATTGTGGTTTGACCCTGGCCAAATGCCAGGCACCTACAACATCTGCTCTCTCTGCTCTCCCCTGCCACAGCTGTGCAGAGGAGAGGGAAAAAGAGTTAACACACACACATAAAGGGCTCATGAGTTAAGGAACCAGGGGAGGATGCACCGAGGGCAAAACGGGATAAAACTTATACTTGCAAAGTGATTTATTGCTAACCTAACCCTAAAAAGAGTCAGAGGAAGATAGTGAGAAGTAAAAATAAGCTTTTAAGGCACTGTTTCTCTGCTCATCCCCCTCCTTCCTTGCCACCCACAGCACAGAGGGACAGGGTAGGGGCTTAGGTCAGTCCATCACTGAGATTTCTTCCGCTGCTCAGGGAGAGGAGTTGTCCTCTGTATAGCCATGGGTCCCTCCTATGGGAGAGAGTCCTTGGTGAACTTCTTTGGCCTGGGTCCAATCCCATGAGCAGCAGCAGCCCGCCTAAATCTGCTGCAGCACGAGACAAGTCCTTGTCTACAGGGTGCAGACCTCTGAGCTGAGCTCAGGCTGTTTCCATGGCGGGAGCAAGGCCTTTTTCTCCACTGGGACTCCCACTCACAGCCTCCTCCAGGCATCCACCTGCTCTGGCATGGGCACCTCCCCATGGGCTGTGGGTGGATTTCTGCATCCCTATGGACTCCATGGGCTGCAGGGGGACCACCTGCTCGCCCTGTGGTCTTCACCATGGCTGGCAGAGGATTGTCTGCTCTGGCACCTGGAGCACCTCCTCCCTCACCTTCTCCACTGACCTTGGTGCTTTCCGTCACATATTCTCACCTCCTCCTCTGGCTAAAAGGAAGTGTGTGCACCCATTGTTTTGATTTCTTCTGAAATGTGTTATCACAGAGGTGTAACTGCCATCTCTTAATTGGCCCAGGCGTGGCCAGCAGCATGTCCATCATCTTCAGAGCCATCAGACATTGGCTCTGCTGGACATGGTAAAAACATCCAGAACCTTCACACAGGACACACAGGAGCCATCTTTGTGGCCTGCCCGCCCCCCCCCCCCCCCCCCCCCCAGCAAAAACTGGGCTAACCAAAACCACACACAGGCTATGTTGGTTTTTAGTGGCTTCATATTTTTTCATTCTGAGAGCCCAAATGGTCTGTAATAAAGGACTCCTTAAGTACCATAAGTATGTGACAGTCAGTACTGTTTCTGTGCACCTGATTGAATTCTACTACCTATTTGGGATGTCCCTTTGGGCAGTTGGGGTCTGATGTTCCTGGCTGTCACCTGCTTGCCTCTTGCCTACTCCCTGCCTGCAGGGTGGGGATAGGAAAGAAGTCCTTGACTCTGTGCAAGCACTGTCCAGCTGTAGCCCAAGCATTACTGTTATCAGCACTGTTTTGGTGACAAATACAAAGCACATCTCCATAAGGTCTGCCATGCAGCATCTTAACTTCATCCCAGCCAGGCCCAGTATATTGGGGAATGTTGCTTGGTGTTTTCCATTTAACATGTGATAGCCAAGACTGCAAATGAATTTTTGTGAAGCTATGTCATGGCTCAAATCCACCTCTCTGTTTAGCTCTTACAAGAAACTTGTGCTTATGCCTTGTTTAAATTTCCAGTCAAAATTAATCACTCCTTTTTACGAAGGCAACTGAATTACAGTTTTCAGTAAAACTAAATACACACAATAAACCTTGTGAGCCTAAAAAAATAACCTAGTTATTTTAAGGATTCCTTAAATTGTGTATGACCTAATGCATTCAAAATCTTGTCATGATTTCTCTGGAAGATAGCACACACCTTCACACCCACCTGCTAAGAACTGAAATAGAAATTTAAGTCTAATCAGTAGACTATGTATAGAAATACGGAAAAGAAAATTTAGAGTGAAGAAAAAAAATTCAATTCTCATCTTGGAAGCAGCAATCTGTCTTAGGGTTGCTGAAGTTTTTTCCTTGGTTCAGTCAGGCAGTGTTCCAGGGACTTCATGATATTCTAGTAGATAGTCTAGTATAAATATTGGTCATTTTCAGTCCTATGGCTTTTTTCCTAAAATTAACTTTAGTACAGGTTGAAAGACTGAAAATATTTTTAAGCAGTTATCTATATCTTAAATGACTGAAGAAATAACTTCAAGTGTATTTTTATATTGAAGTGATGCAGCAAGCTGCTGAAGTGCACATTGGCTCTCCTAGTAAAAATTCAAATGGCTTTCAGAAGAAAAAAATTACAATTCTATTAAAGCTTAAGTCAAACATGACAAGTATTTAATTTTATTATTGGCTGATTTACTGACATGTAAAGGTGTTTTAAATAGTGTAAAATAGCAGTCATCAAGATTCTTGATGTCCATTGTTTGTTTCTGAAGCCAAATATCTGTCTTCTTAATTGGCTAGCAAAATATGTACAACAGTTAAACCAGGTTACACTTGTAAATTTTTTAAAGAAAACCAAGTGTATCCTTAAGGACCTAATAAAAAGAAACCTGTGAATATTTCTATTAGTGCAAAATATTTCCTGTGTACAGAAATAAGGATCCTGACTTCATATAGAATTGACAAAACTATAAATTGCTTATTGAATCAGTCCAAATTCCTATTTAACGTTTTTCACACAGGAAAGTTTGCAGCCTAAGCATTAGTTCGCTGTTTGGTTGAGTTGAGCATAGTTGGTTTGATGCCCACACAGAAAACATTTTCTAACTTTTCTTGCCTAGAGCTTAACTGTGGCTATGATTGATTTGTATTAATGAAAACATTTTTCATTTGAAGTGTTTAATATTGCATATTGTCATTACTCAGAATTAAATTTAGAGGTTACACATGAAAATTTTTGTCTGGCCTCAGGTTTGCCTGTTATTCTATTGTTTAATTTGTTCCTTTATTGCTTAAATATATTTGATTTCCCTAATTTATTTAATAAGTGAGTACAAATTAATGAAATTTGAGCTTTTGGAAAAATACGAAACTGTTCTTTTCCAGGAGAAAACCAACTACTTCACAAGTTCTTACTTTTTAAAGCAAAGTTTCAAGTGTAATATTTTAAGTACAAGGTTAATAATCTCTCAGTTTATATAGACTTCAGTCATGTCAAGATCTCCTTCCAGTCTTGTTTCATTAATGTGAAATTTGCCTATCTGGGATCTCATAGCTGAGGCAGTACCTGAAGAATAGGAAACTCATGTGATGCGTAGTTGTACAAACTCGTGTGTCGTAAAAAGTTCATAGTGGTTGTGTAAACACCCTATAGGGATACTTTAGTTAAACATATTAGTTAAGCATATAGATACTTTAGTTAAACACCTTCTGTCCCTGTAGTAACTTGATCAAAACAGGCTCCAGTTTTTAGAAGATGCATGAGTTATACTTTGGGGGAAAAACTGGAGAAGTTTTTTTAAAGAAGACTTTATCTTACCTGTTTCTAAACTGTAATAGATTAATCACATAGATTAATCTATTGTATAAAGTGAGGTAATTGAACTACAATGGAGTGGCTAAGAAGGTTTTTTATTAAGTTTCTTCTGGTGTACTATTTTAGCTGAAACTTGATTAATAGGTTGAGGCAAATGACCTGCAAAACTCTTATCCTGGAGCACTAAAACTGAAAGTAGTATAAATTTTAAGTGGGGCCTTCATGTAATATAAATCTAGCAAGTGTAAGAGTGAGTATTTTGTGTCTGTAGTGTTTTATAGGGGAAAATATAAAGGCAAATCAATAGGTTGCTAGTTGTTGAAGTAGTTAAGAAACATTACAGTCTGACCATTCTTATCTGACAAGTAGTAGTTGTAACGTAGAGTTGCCATGTGGGAAAAGGTGTGAGTTTTGGTGAGTAACTCTTAGATCTTGAAATCTAATTTTATGATAGTAGCACTTATTTTGAAAACTGCCAGTCATTTTAATGATTATGCTCAAGCAACAAATGCTCAAGGAAAGGAAGAGGAAGAAATTACATTCTTGGTTGTGGTGGTGTCATCCAAAACAAGTATTGTGGGTGCTGAAGCGCAGCTTTCTAGGAAGTGGCTGGACAGCTGCCTGGCCATGGGAAGCAGTGAAGAAATCCTTTCTTTCCTTTTTTCCCCACTTTGTGTGCAGTTTTTGATTCACTTAATAAAACTGCTATCTCAATCTGCAGTCTCCTCACCTTCCTACTCTTTTCTCCCTGTCCTGTAGGAGAGGAGGATGAGTGGGCAGCTCTGTGCTTGCCTGGGGTCAAACCAGCACAGTCCTAAGCTAAAGATCAGGAGAAGGAAGCATAAAGCTCTTTTGTAGGTCCCAGGAAAGTGTTCATACAATATATTGTTATTGAAAGGCAAACTGCTGTAGTAGCAGCAGTGGTCTAGGTGCACAGGTGTTGTACAAAAGCATAAAATGACTGTTTGAAATGTTTTCCACCTCTTCAGTGTGCCTTCTTGCTTTTGATGGTAATTACTTAATCTTTTAACTCCTTAGAGCTCAGAACTAGATGGACTTTAAAGTAGTGCCTTTAACAGTGGTGATGGAATAAATTGATATAAATATGTTTAATTAGAGACTTAATACTAATTTCAAGTGAAGCATCCTAAGTGTCACTGTGTTAATTCAGGCCAGCATACTTAAACTGTCTCAACATGTCAGGACAGCTGAGAAATGATGGTAAGGTTCATAAATCAGCCTAATTCTGTTAGAAAATCCATTGGGCTGTGAATGGCAACTCATACTGCAGTTTAGAAATCAAGGATACTGAACATATTCCGTTTTCCACCATTCTTAGTCAGATACTTTTATCAAAGGTTTTGCAAATCTCTGTATAATCATTCCCTAAGAGCATGCATGCTGCTGTTGTAGAGTCTGTCCTATATGAGGTATTAAAGGATTTGTTGCATTAATATGAATGTCCTGCATTTAATTTCAAGTTAAGTACGCATGCATGTCTTTAAAAGCTTTTAAATGGAGAAAAAGAGCAACTTCTACTGATTTCTGTTGATGCTTCATCTGAGGCATAGCTATAAGGATTATTCAAGATGCAAGCAAAAATCTTATTGTTGCTACTAAGCCAACTTTCTAAGGTTTGTTTGTTGGGTTGTATTAGAGATGGGGAGGTGGACACAACATACAACTTTCTAGCTAAACCTGACTAGTTAATATTTTCTGACATTATTTAGAAGTAGAAATCTGTGAGCAAAATCGTTAACAGTGGAGGTTGTTAAAAGTGATAGATATCCTAGAGAAGCAACTGTGAGCCTTTATTCAAGCCTGTTCATTCACATTGTCAGTATAGAATTATGCCAGAGAAAATCTTCACAGTATATGGACTTTTGAAAATAACTGATTTATTTTTCGTTTCTTTTAGGTCCAAGATGGGCTTCTTGGAACACTGGTGTTTTTATCTGCATCAGATGTGCTGGAATACATCGAAATCTTGGGGTTCATATATCAAGGGTCAAGTCTGTCAACTTGGATCAATGGACGCCAGAGCAAATACAGGTAAAATATTTTCAAGTATATTTCCAATTTGGAAGGGATGTCAGGAGTATTCTCGAAAGGATTTGCATTTATCATGACGCCCAACTTAAATGTCTTACAATTCTATTAGCTTTTACATGTATCATATTTCTAGCATAGTCAGCCTAGGTTCATAAAACTCACTTCAGAAACTGGTTTAACTCTCATTTCTCTATCATTTTAGATGTATTCTACCTTGCCCCGGGGACTCTTAAAGTTACTTCTTGGTAGTATCTGTAGAAAAAGTGTTATAAGCCTTTTTAGTAAGGGACAGGACAGTAGCACTCAAACATCTGTGTGATGTCTGGTTGCATTCTTTTGAAGTATCAAGCACTATTCTTCCAGGTATGCTCCAGTCTGAAGCCTTTTCCTGCCACCAGACAAATGTTCTTACTTCTTGTCTTCATGGTCTGAAGAGCCATTCTGAGGAATCAATGCTTGTCTTTGCCTGGATGGGTTAGTTTACACTGCAAACAGCATTAGTGTTGTTAGCTTTTGCCCATCAAGCTCTCCTCTGCCATGGTCATATCTCCCAGGACATATGGCAACAGGGAGGTCTCCAAGTTAAAAACTTGTTGTGTCGTTTAAGCACTCCAGTAGCATTATGACTGTTTCAGAGTTTAAAGTATCAATGGACATGAACTAACTGTTTTCTACCACTTTTCCTTAGTGCATGCAGGAAATGGGAAATACTAAAGCAAGACTACTCTATGAAGCTAATCTGCCAGAGAACTTCCGAAGGCCTCAAACAGATCAGTATCCTTTTTGTTTTGGCTTTCACATTGAAATGACTTCTAATGCAATTTAGATGTTACGACTGTTTCAAGGAACTGCTACAATTGTCAGCTCATGTTATTTATGTCACTGATATTGTTGTATAAGAAATGACAGTGGAAGTTGAGAACAGTTCAGAAAAGGTTTAAATTACTTCAGTCATAGCAAATCTACTTTGTAATGAGATTTGGCAAGCACCATTTATTTTCGCTTTCAGAAGAGGTGACTTCGTAAATTCCCTGTATGTAGGAAGTTAGAGTGATACTGGAGAGCTCTTGAATATTCTGTCTTTATCTTGAGTAACTGCCAGCTGAAGTTAGAAGCATTTGATCAGGAAATAATGAGCTGAATGGTAAAGTAAAATAAGCCATTACATCTTATTCAAGTGAAGCATGGATTTCTTTGTCTAGGTGACTAGCATGGGAATACATAAATAAACCCAGCTTTTCTGATGGCCGCCAGTTGTGTTTCTGTGTGATTATCACTAGGTATCTGGACAGGAAGGGTTGGAAGAAAAACTGTCCACTGGCAGTAAATAACTTTTCTCAAAAAATACCTTTACTGAATTATTCAAATAATACATAATGACATTAATTTAGGTTTGCTTTTTTTCCTTGATTTAGTGAAGTTACTTCGTAAGTAGGATTTACTTCACCTGATCTTACTGGAACTCTTTAATTATAATGAGATCCTAAACACCTCTTAAGTGAGCTGAGTCTTTCCCCAGCTACAGGAGCTGATAAACAGACTTAGTTGTAACTTGATCTGAATTTGCTATATACAAAGGTGATTTTGGTTCTTCTGTTCATTAGATACGACACTTGGTATGTTATGCCATAAGATTTTTTTGAAGGGTTAGACTTGTCATTATAAAATGCACTTGAGTAAAACAGATGAGTTTTTTTAATCTTCTAGTAGCTTTTGAATTAAACATGCATCCTCATAAGAAAAAAGTAACTGGAACCAGATAGCACTGTAGTATTCCAGCTGTAATATTCTAGAACTTTATTTGAGCCATATGACTGAAATATTTTGACTAAAACTTATTAAAAAATGGATCTTGAAGATGTATATGTTGTTTTTACTGGAGCTAACTTGAATTCACTGGTTCTATTGCAGGAGAAGCTATAATGCTTTTAGCTTTTCGTGTCAGATCAGTCCAAAAGCGTGAGTTTTAGACTTTCAAAATAATTGTTTTGTTCACATTGTATACCTTGAATTAATTGCATACCCTTTTGAATAGTTGTTAGCTTCTAACTGGTGGACTTAGTCAACTGAATATATTTCATTGTCTGTGTTTTCTTTATTGAAACTACACTACCAGGAGAGATGATACCAACATTTTCTGATTTATTTTTCAATTTTCCCATAACTTTGGCAGCTACTTACCTACTTGGCATTCTTGACAAGCTGTTGCGTTATGGATGTTTTCTGCCTTTTTTCTTTGCCTATTGTATCACTACAAAATCAGCTTAGTATGTCATCTGTGTTCTGGTTGTGAATATTCTCATAGTCTGAATATTCTTTTGGATGAACTGTGAAAATATTTTGCATGTCATGATCAGTTTTGCATATATTCATCTATATTAGTGTTTACCTTCCTGTAGCACTAAAATATACTTCTAGTTTTAAGGTAATAAAGCGGCGACACGTGAGAAATGTGTATATGGGATCTGCCCAAAAATCTCCTCCTAAAGATCCCTCGTCATTTCTGCTTCTTTATCACAAGAGTGACTTTTCTGAGCATTTTTTCCTTCCCTTGTATTTGGCAGGGATGCTGTAGTGTAGAAGCTAACTTTAAGGATAGTTGTGAATTTTTTTTTGTATGGCAGCTTTAGTTTCCTGTTGAAAAATCTTTTTTTTCCAACAACAGAGTGAATAATTTTTTCAGTACTAGTACTAAGATAGTTGTGCCTTCAAAGTGCTCAGGATGCAATTTATATATATTTGGAAGGAGGTAGAAAGCAGTGTTTTGATCTGTGTAACTTTAGGTGATACTTGCATACAATTTGAAACTTGAATACAAATTGAAAAAAATACAATTTGATGCACAGAATGAAGGGACTGGGTGCTCTGAGTTCAGTGTTAATCTTAGGACATAGTATGTGGGGCTAAGGTATCTTTCCATCGATTGAGGAAAAATTGCTTTGGAAGTTTAAGAGGCAATGAGTTTGAGCTTCCAAAGTTGCAATATCTATTTTTGAATGGATAATCACATTGCTGGACAAAGTAATTAAAATTTATTCTTCGGATCCTAGCGAGTCAGCTTTACTAAAATTAAAGTATTCACACTGCTTTGGATGAGCTGCTTTACGAAACTGAGAGAATAATTGAGGAAAACAACTAGCTCTCCTTTTTGCATTTGAGCTACTGGATTGTCAGTTCTGGTTTTCTACATCAATATGCTTGCTGCTATTTCCATCTTTGCTTCAATATCCTTTTATCACTGGTTTTTTTAGCTTTTTTCCCCTTCTACAGAGGTGTTTGCTGTAACAGGAGACTCTCATGGAGGACTTAGTGATGTCAGAGAAGTGTTTAAGATCAGCATTTGATAAATGGTATTACTTGTGCAAATCAGAGAACAGGTACATACATTTCACCTTTTTTCTGAAAAGAAAGTATTTTTCCCAAATTAAGATAGTAAATTATAATTATTTGCCATATATGAGTACCACTGTTCAAGTATTTTCAGTACTACAGCCATGTAGATTATAAATACCAGATGAAAATGTCCTAACTGTGCAACACTGAATTTCTTATACTCTGCCTTTCTCATGTTGATTTCTTAAGAGATTAAACTGATTAATTTTGTGTTATACAAGGAAGCTCATTTTGGACACTGCAATAGCAGTTGTTCTGTGTAGAGTTGTTTGTTCTGCTGTTTTAAAAATACAAAATGAGATTAATCAGGTGCAGTTTTTTAATTTGAATAATCAATGAGCTTTTTACATTGATGCTACTATTTATCTGAATGAGTATTTTCCTTAAACTAGCTACTTCCAGAGCTGTGGAATTTTTCATCAGGGATAAGTATGAAAAGAAGAAGTATTATGATAAAAATGCAATGAATGCCTTCAATGTAAGTAAACACTTTAACCAAGAATTCTGTCACTTTTTTTTTGAAAGCTACATAAGAGAAATGTAACAAACATTATGTATGTTAAAATACCTTTTACAGTTGAAAACTGTTTTACTCAGAACTGAGTGCTTTCTTCTCTTTCTCTTGAAGACTGTTCCTAGGTGCTCTAAATTTTACCTATGTTGTCTATTACATTTATATCAGTAAAGCATTATGATCCAACAGGTAGCTTGTTTATGACTCTTTATATTGTGTTTTTCACTGATGGGTAGTTCTTTAACAGTATAGTTTGAGTCTTTTTTATTTATCTTTTTCCATGTTAGAGGGATAAGATATGATTACTATTTCTGGTGAAATGGTCTTCCCTCATTCTCTGTAAACTGTGATGGGAAATCCTAGGGTGTTTTGAGCCCTTCTTCTGCTGAATTCCACACAGGTGTTTGCAGTGAGGTGCATTGTAGTAGCAAACACAGGCAGTATGGTGAGCCTGCTCTTAAATCCTGTCGCTGTGTGTTCACTACAGTAACTTGGTGAGTGCTTCTCTGGCAAAGCAGTTTGGAGAATTTGAAGCCTTACTGAAGTTCCCAGTCTTGTTAGATTTTGTTTGTTTGTTTTTTGATACATCTGTCTCTGGGACATATTATCTAGTTTATACATTTTTCTTCGTACAGTTGTATTTATACGTAAACGTATACTCTTCTGTACCTACGTTGTTTAAGTATGGCCTAAGATGTAGCTTACTACTCTGCCTTAATAGGCAATGAACTTTGACAGGGACAAGTGCAAGTGTAGGTGTAAATTATAGGGTGTCAGTGCTATACCATGGCAAGCTCTTCTGGAAAATTTCTTCACCCTACTTACTTTTGCAGGCAGCACCATGTATCCCATTTTTAATTTAAGTTAGCGTTACTGGGAAGACACGTGAACTTTTTAGCACACTTTTTATTATCACATTTTGAACAGAAATGTCTTCTGCTTGGATTAGGACCAATTTGAGAGGTGTACATATACTGTCTTTTGGTAAAATGAATCCCTTCTGGGTATAAGCAGGTGATACAGAAGTGCAGACAGAGGGTTGCAATGCCAAAACATCACTTTCCTTAATGTGGTAATTTCACTGAGGTGGCCTGTAAACATTTCATCCACTGTTGCATGTTGCTTGTGGTAAAAGCTTCCTGTAGCATAAAAGTTGTTTTGAATAGATTATTTGAATACATGAAGTATAGTATTTCTCTTAGTGTAGTTTTGGTGAGTTCATAAGCTTTTCAAGTTTGTCTAGCAGTATGTCTCTATACTGTTTTTATTCTGTGTGTTGAAGCTTGGAGTATGTCAAGGTTCAGTTTTTGACTGTTGGGATTCATTTGCTACAATGAGTTACAAATTTTTTATTTTATTATTCTTAATTATATGAGGTCTTTTGTTTTCTGACAAGACTGTTGTATTACTAAGTTTAGTTTTTAGAGTTGCACACTATAGTAACAAAATTAGCTAGTGCAGAGGCCAGTAGTGCCATGAAAGATGCAGACTGAAAATATGCAAATACGAAAAAAAATTTTTTTTTATGGTTCACTGGAAATTGATGCAGGATAAAGCTGTGGGCAAAAAAAGCCTCTGTGGTTTTATTGGCTAGTTACATTTTAAATAGAATAATGCATTTAAATAGAAATCAAATATACATTAGAATAATCTAGTGCTGACTGAGAGCAACTTGACTTCAAAAATTATTTAAAATCTAGTAAAATGCATATATATCAGTGTTTTCTGATCTGTCATTTTTGGAAAAATGTGAGATGCAGGTTCTGTATCACTGTTCAGAACTAAATGTTGGTGCAATTTACTCATCTATTTTAAGTGGGTTATCAGTAAATAGTTACTCTTGTTTTCTTCCTCAGACCCAATGCAGGCTTGTGGCTTATTTATGAGAAAGATCTCAGAGGCTGACACCCTGGAACAATGTATTGTCCTGTAAATGACACATGTGATGTGGTATTTTTTGTTGGAAAGAACTGTTTTTGCTCTTTGAATGATCAACTTAGGAGCAGCAGTAGCAGTTAGCAAGTAAATGTATTTTAAGTATCTTTAGCATAATGCTATTGTCCTGGACTTAATTTTCTGCCAAACCCATTCTCAATTTTTAGGCGTATGTAAACTATGAGTGACGTAAAGTATAGCATAGAATCTAATAAGTCAAACTTCAAATAGCAGTGAAACAATTAGGGCAACTTTATAAATGGTGCATCTAAGATACAGTAATAAGAACAGCTTCCTGTGCAATATGCTTGCTGTTTCACTTTATTTGTCCTTGAAAGCTTGTAAAATGCAAGTGGGAGCTTGCATTGCTTCCATAGTTAACTACAAACAGTTGCCATAGGTCAAGTAGTGAGAGGTGATTTTGGATATTGAAACTATCCTTCAGGTAGTACAGACATGAAACTGTTTGGAAATATCATTCCGCTTCAAAATTGTACTCATCATCACTTTCAACCATGGGAAGTTTTTTTTATATTCATCATGGGGTTTTTTTGTGCACAACAATCCTAGAACTAAAGGGCAAAGCATGCAGAACAGTTTCTTGTATAACCATCCTAGCCCTGAAGACTGTTAAACCTTTTGTTTGCTTTGGATTCTTTATGGTCCTTTAGTTTATTGTCTTCTGGAATGCTTTTAGAAGAAGATTGAAGAGCACAGCTTACAATTATACAAACACCTTTTCCCAAGTATCTGAACTTTTGTATGCTTACATAAATGACTTGATGGACTTTTTCAGAATGGTTGCACTAAATGTGAAACAAATATGAGCCATGGAGAAATGTTCTGGAGTGTGTGGTTTTATGAAAGTAATGTTTGAACAGAGTATTCATCTTGACTGATAATCTCTGTATTGAGTCCCAACTTATCAGAGCAATGCAACTGGTTATATGGAGGAACAGTTGTTAATGAGGCTCATGGTCTTAGACACAGTGACCAAAAGAAATGGCAAATTCTGCTTGTTTGTTTTTGTGGAGTTAGTAAGAATCTTCCAAAATTACTGGCTAGAGGACTTCAGTTTTGAAGTGGATGATTGCACAGTTCACCAATAAATAATGAGGAAATGTGCAATTTTTAGAACCAAGGTTCCAGAAGGAGTAAAATCTGTCTAGAAAATGCTCTTGAGTAACAACTGCTGGGGCAACTCCTTGAGACACAGGACTGCTCTAAAGAAATTGCTTCTGGTACACAACTCTAGTAATTGAATTTGACCATATCTATATGCTGCTAAGTTAAAAATGTACTGAAGTTGTGCAAAGATTCAGGGAGTCAAGTTTGAAGCAATCATATCTTCAAAATTAAAAAAAACCCAAACTTAGCACCTCCTCTTTCATGTAAAATAAAAGATAATCTTCAACTATTGTTTATTTTTTTATCTAGTACAGTGACCCTTATGCCATACAAGTAGTGAAGAAAAGCAGTGAGGTCACTGTGTTGAGTGAGGATAAAGGTTAGCTATGTAGGTATCATCACAATGTCTGCAGCTTTTAATAAAAATAAGTATGTAGGAGAATGCATATGGAAATTGCCTTATTCAGAGTGATGGTGATTCAACTGAAGTAGATTTTGAATATTTTCAGTCTCAAAAATCATGAACTGGTACAATCTACTCCAGTTCATGAAGTGGGAATATATTATCACATCTTGACAATGTTTAGAGAATAGTAAACAAAGTTTCTCTATTTAAGAAAGGTTGTGAATTATGTATGGAGCAGAAGTTTCATGTAGCTCTTAAGTTCACTGAAGAAAAAGAATAATGGGTCTACATTTTTCATGTTTTCCTAAGACATTGTGTATAATTTAAGAAGTATGAACTTAGGCAACTGGCTAAAATGTGTTGTGCATTTAGAGATTGTGATGGCACACTTTCCAGAAAGTTATCTTAAAGGAGATTAAATCTGTAATACATTTACTGCACTAAAGTATGTTAGGTAGGCATCTTAAGTGTACAAATTGGGGTATGACAGGGCACATGAACATCTCAGTTTGTAGTAGCCAGCATTCAGACGAAATCTGTCATTATTCTAGAGAGAGGTTACCAGTTGTCCCTCCCAAAATAAGCGTACTGGGGTTTTTTTGGTCTATGAAAAACTTCTGAATCAAGTGATAGAACGTGTTTTTAAAATATGCTAATCAAGACAGGCATCAATAGAAAGCACTGAAATACCATACAAGAATTATGACTTGAGGGCAGAGATAGGGAAAGGGGGGTAAATTATTTTCAAGATAATTTTGTTAGAATGGATTGATCTATAGAATTGCAGAATGGCTCGGGTTGGAAAGGACCCTTGGACATCATTCAGTTCTTCCTGCTCCAAGTTGGGTCATCTAGAACAGGTTGTTTAGTCTCACGTACAATTGAGTTTTGAATATCTCCAGGGCTGGAGACTCCACAGCCTCTCTGGGCAACCTGTTCCAGTATTTAGCCACCTCCACAGTAAAAAAAAAATAAATTTATTCTTCTATTTCAGCAGAGTTTGCTGTGTTTCAATTTATGTTCAGTGCCTCTTGGTCCTATTTCTGGATGGCACAGGCAACAGTCTGTCTACCTTAGTCTTTGTTCCCTGTCTATTCCCCACCCCCCAGTTGTTTTTTTTTTTTCTTCTAGACTGAACCATCTGAACTCACTAAGCCTTTCCTTGTCTGAAAGGTGCTCAAGTACTCTAATCATCTTAGTGTGTCTTTGTTGGACTTCTTCAGTGGGCTCCCATCTCTCTGTTACTTGTGACCACAGAATTGGCCATGATGCAAGCTCAAGTCCACCTTGGCCACCAGGACCTCCAGGTCCTTTTCTGCAAATCTGCTTTCCAGCCCCTTGATACTGAACCCATACTGGTGCATGGAGTTATTCCTCCCCAGGTGCAAGACTTGGCCCTTTTCTTTGAACGTCACATGGTTCCTGATGCCTATCCTGTCTGTGGTGCTCTCAATGGCAGTACACCTATAGAGTGTATCAACCATTCCTCCTCTGTTCGGATGCTTTGCAAACTTGTACTCTGTCCCGCTGCAGGGGTCATTACTGGAGAAGTTAAATAGTGTTTGCCCCAATATCAATGCCTGGGTGTACCACTGGTGGCTGCCCTTCAGCACCACTTTGCCAAGCAGTAGAATAATGAAGGAGCTGGAGAAGCCAGACTCTGGATTTTCAGTAAGCCAGCTGCATTCCCAGTAACTCCCACATGCAGGGTCTTGTTTTCCCCACTTCCTTAAATTTGGGGAATACTTCACAAAGCTGGACCACATAGCTGCAAGTTGCTATGTCCAAGTAAGCAAAACTTTGCCAAATCTCTGGTGACTACATTGCCAGTTTAACATGGATCATGAAAATGTAAATGATCTTGTATGCAGCAGAGCAAGCCTCTTAGGGGAAAAGAAGGTATTGTTCTGAAGTGCTGGGAAATTCTCACTAAAGACAATTTTCTCTGGAGCAAATACAGAGAGCGTGGGTTAGGCTCGACAGGAGAAATGGAGATTAAAGTAAGAGATTAAAGTAAGAGATTAAAAGCATCTGTTTTGTTTATCCAGTGTCAACATTTAGCTAAGCCATGGTGACTCTCTAATATCTTACAGAGGTGGTTACCAAAAGCAAAAGATAAATAATCTAAAATACAAAAGGTGGGCAACAATAGGTATGGATGTTCTTGGTTAGAGTTGGAAAAAAATACTTTGTTTCAAGTCTGTTAAATATATCTGTATTTCCCAGAACAGTGTATAATTGCATCTCTGTTTGATGTAAATGGTATGAATGTCTGTAGCTCTGCATGTGTTCAGAACTACATCTGACTTGTGCATAAACTTCACCTATTCCTGTAATGGGGGTGGGGAGGAGTGGTGACTGTGTTCACAGTATTGACAGAAGAGCAGTACTGGCTTCTTTCATAGCCAGCTACTGCTCTGCTTTGTGAAACACGGGACTCTGAACCTTTCTTATGGCGTCCAGCATTACAGCATTGAATAGGGAAGCGTTACAGTTTCACCCCAGTTGGCAACCAAGCAGCTGCGTGCTCACTCCACCACCAGCAGGATTGGGAAGAGAATTGAAAAGGGTAAAAGCCAGAAAACCTGTGGGTTGAGATAAAGACAGTTTAATCAGGAAAACAAAAGCCATGCACACAAGCAAAGCAAAACAAGGAATTAATTCAGTGCTTCCCATAGGCAGGCAGATGTTCAGCCATCTCCAGGATGCCACCATGTGTAACGGTGACTTGGGAAGACAAATGGCATCACTCCAAATGTCCCCCTTTCCTCCTTCTTCCACCCACTTTATATACTAAGCATGATGTCACATGGTCTGGAATATCCCTTTGGTCAGTTTGGGTCACTTGTCTTGGTTGTGTCTCCTCCCAACCTCCCATGTAGCCCCCACTTCGTTGCCAGTGTGTCTGTACAGAAAGCAGAAAAGGCCTTGGATCTGTGTAAGCCCTGCTCAGCAATAACAAAAATATCTCTGTTATCAACCCTCTGTGTTCACCACAAATCCAAAACACAGCCCTGCACTAGCCACTGTGAAAATTAACTCTACCCCAACCAAAACCAGCACAGGGAGACATTTTATTAATTTAAAAAATGCCTTGCCAGTTAGCCTAAAGAACTTCCAAAAATTCATAGGTAAGTATTATTAATAGTACATTAATATTCTTATACTCCTTTCAGTTTTTCAAGAATAGGCCTCTTTAAAAAATGTCAAATTGATTGTGTGTTTATATGTACCTACTAGCAGTCTATAATTGCTACTGCTTTAGGATAAATTACTGATTTTTGTGTTTTCAGCACTTGTTGGACATATATAGTAATAAAGTCGAAAGTCTGCTGAAATAAGCATATATAGCAGCTGAACTTAAAACCTGTCGAATGAAAGCAGAATAGTCCTCTTCATTTAGGTTATTTCCCTGCATATTGTCTGTGTTTAAACTGGCCACTCGAGGGCACTTTTGTATTTGGTTCAGCTGCGGACTTGCTGAATGGTTTGATAACACACTCATTTTTTAATCTCTTGAATCTTCTGCATGATAGCACCCTGCATTTCATATTTAAATGGAAGCTTAGTGTAGGTTTATAAAGCTCCAACTTGAATCCTTTTTAATAAAAGGCTAAATAATGACATGAATTGCATCAGTGCAGGATTTTGGAAAAACTGCAAATAAAAGCGGCTGAAAACTTTATTTAGCACCTACACCTTAGTGACTGATGGTGTTTGTGTGACTGTTACGTACCATCAGAAACATGTTAGTCCAAACTAAATTAAAATAAAAATATTCTGAGATTTTGTATGCTATGTTTTCTGGTAACTTCATTTAGTTCTTGTTTAAATCCTACTTTTTTTACTTGGAATTGTAGTCTGGTGCAAGACATTGGGCCACCTACTGTTTGTATTGCGTTTACATGAACGGTTAACTTAGCATGTATTTGGGTAGTGCCACTACTAAGTAGTAACAGATAATACAGAAGTGTTTTAGGGAGAAAATGGGGACAGGTAACACACTGCCATGTAAAAGAGGCAGGGAACTGGACTAATACTGTAAATCTGCAGATTCTTTCTTTACTGATTTTACATTTTTTTGTGCACCAAAGGGTTTCTCACAGAGCATAAGTGAAAATGAAGTCTTACAGTAGTATTGCATGTGTATGTAATTTCTTGCTCAGCTCTGAAGGTATCAGATGCTTTAAAGACAACATTGAGTTCATTATGCAAAATGTTTCTTTTTGCTGTATCATCTTTCTAAGAAGGAGTCACAAAACACAATGGAAAGAGATTCAAGAATTGCTAATGATTAAATGACTGCAAGTCTTCCGGTCTGAAATGCAATTGAAATTTTGTAGAAAAGTGACAAATGTGAAAACTTAAGAAACAGCTCCTTGCCATCATTCTTTGTTTTAGGCAATTCCGAATTAACTTCTTAATCAAAAGACCTAACTATTCCTCAGTTAAAAATTAAAATGCTGTATTCATATTCTAGTTGTCATTCTGCAAAACATTTGTAATGCACTCCATCACACAAGTTTATTCTTTTTCTACAAGTATGTATGATTGGTTAAAGGGGTCACGACTGGTTTTGTTCGGTACCTTAAAGTGCCAGTAATCAAAGATATCTTTAGTTGACAACTTTCCAGAGCATAGTGCGAATGTGTTATATGAGTGGATCAGTGTGCGCTTTTTTGCTTGGATTCTGAAATATCACTGGAAATTGCTTTTTGGATTTTGATGGAGAAATTTAGGTGGCTGTCAGCCAGCATTGCCAGATCCATTTCCCCCAGGCAGCTTTCCAGTCACTCTTCCTCAAGAGACCCAAGTGCAGGATGTGGAACTTCACCGTGTTAATCTTTTTCTGGTGACCTTGGGCCATCAATCCAGCCTATTCAGATCCCTCTGGGGAGCCTTCCTGTCCTCCAGCAGATCAACACTCCTGCCCTCATCCAGATCCTGGATAAAGAAAGGTATTAAACAGGACTGGCCCCAATACTGCGCCCTGGGGAACCCCACTAGTGACCGGGCACTCTTTGGTTGTGACTCCATTCACTGCCACTCTCTGGACCTGGCCACTCAGCCAGTTTGTACTCAGAGAATAGTGCACCCGTCTAAGTCATGAGCAGCAAGTTCCACCAGGACAATGCTCTGGAAAACAGTGTCAAAGTCTTTACAAAATCTAGGTAGACAATTCTAGGTAGACAACATTTACATGTTTAGCTTTCTCTTGCCACTCAGTTTGATTTGATTTTTTTATTCAGCTTTCCTTATCTGGTGCAGCCTGGTAGATAACAAATTCAACACGATGCAGTGGTGATAAAGCTGTTCAGCAGCTCAATCTTCTACTGTTGCTTTCATTATATAAACTTTATCTGTTCTTTTTATGTTGTAATGTGTTTTCTCTTAAAGCTTAACTTCAGTCATATGTGTTTTGTTCTCTTGCTTAGTTGAATATTTGCATATGTAAAGCATGCTTTCAAGTGCTCTTTTTTTGCGTGAAGTGGTCGTAGTGCTGCTGGTTGTCTTTAAACATTGTGCTTGGGCATTTCTCAACTTGTACATCTTGTTCCATATCCCAGGCTTAGACAGCGATGCTTTTCACTCTGTCTCCTGCTTATAGCTTGCATGACACCTCTTCATTGGTTCTAGGATTCCATTACTTGATTGGCAAAACTATAATAATTGCTTTCAGGCCTTCATAGGATTGCCTTCTTCTAGGTTAGATAATCCCTTAATTTATGAAGAGGATTTGAAGATTGAGAACTATTATGGGAGGATGGAAATTGACACAAACACCTATAGTGCTGATTTTCCCCCTAACCCCCAAATGAAATTCTGCTTATCTGGCTCTGTGTGGCGAGTAGCTGTTACCTGCTGTTCACCTGTGAGAGCTATCAAGCTTAAATTCTCCTAAAACCTGAAGTATACAAAAGAATGAAAAAAACTCCAAACCTAGACCAAAAATCCCACTGTATCTTCAGCAACTTAAAAGTATACCTAAGATGCTTCGTTATCAGAATTTTACACATTTGCATCTAATTGAAAACTCAGTAAGGAGCCTGATGTTAGGGTTCATCTCTCAATATATTATATAGTCACCTAATAATTTTTCTGACATTATTTGGTTACAATATGGTGCCGTCAAAATAAACCGGATGACAATGTTCCTATAGCAACAGAATGCTACTGTTTGAGAAACTGCTTCATTGCAGCAGATGTATCCATAACTCTGCTAATAACCTGAGGATTTTAAAACAGTTGATTTAGAAATGAGAATTCTGTTTTGTATTTCTGCAGGTAAAATTTGGTTATAAAATTAAACTTCATAAATATCTATCCTGCAGCTCTGTATCACCTTCCAGCATAGACATAGTTTTTGACTTTGTAAAAATGCTAAATATGTAAATTCAATGAATATTCCAGCCGTATAAGTAAAGATACTGGTGAGATTTTCTGTAAGAAATATGGGGTATTTAGAAACGAGCTAGGCTGGGGTTTTTTATCAGCTTTCAGTTTCCATTTACTGCAAGCTACTTTTTTAAAACTAAGTAAAAACATGTCATTTAAATTGGTTATTTGGTCCAACATAATGACCTGCTCTGTTACAGCTTCATTTATTTCTGAATTTTCCTTCTAAATAATAGAGGTGACACAAAACAGTGTAGAAGTGTTAGCTTTATAGCTCTGAAGATCTTTGACATACCTGGAAAATGTATTTCAGATGCATTTTTATAATAAGGGGAATAGAAAGATAATGTTTCCATTAAAGTGATCAGCTATGCATAAAAAATCAGATAGGAAGATGTATGAAAATGCCTTTAGAGAAATCTTTATTTTTTTGAGCAAACTGTGTCTGTTGCATATGTAACTTACACCTTTTGGATAATTCTACAAGTCTAGTGGTGTTAGTAGCAATTTTATGTACTACTTCCTAGAAAAGAAATGTCACTTGTCTGGGAGGATCCTTCAACCTGCTGCTAAGATGTGACTTTATATTAACTCTAAGCTCTTTATGTACTTGGAGTGCTCTTAGAAAAGAGTTAATTAGAACTTTAATTAATGTATAACTTTCAGAATTATTTTGCATTCACTTAATAAAAATATTCTGTTACAGTGAACAAGAACAAAGGCACTCTCTTCTCTCCCCCTCCTCTGGGACGGTGTGGCTTCATGCTTCAGGACATTAATATTTCAGTAGTTACACTGGATAAAAATTGAACAATGGATGAAACCTAATTATTTTTCTTAGGCCTTTGATATGATCTTATCCAGGTTCATTTTTTTATATTCTGTTCTAGTGAATTTCATTATAAGTCACACTTTCCTACCTGATACATTTCCTTTAAATATTGTACTCAGAAAACAAAATACTTTGTCTTCTCTTAATGTTTCTTCTATGTTGTGTAACCACCACCACCACCAAGATTATTGAAAAAAAAAAAGGAATGAAAATTATTTCTCTTAGCTGCCTCTGCTGCCTCCCTTCCCAGCTGTTCTTGCTTATTTTCTTTTTCATTTCTTTCCTCTGTTTTGTACAGATATCATCTGATGCTGCTCAGCCTTTGGCATCTTCTCCTTCTCTGCAAGCTGCTGCTGAGAAGAGCAAAGCAGAGGTATATTGGTTTTGGGTGTAACCCTTATCAGGTTACTGCTTTGCACAAATGTTTACATCTCTGTAGAGTAATTTCACTGGGGTAGCTTGGGAGTTTGAATTGCTGTTAATACTTCACACATTTGAAATACATCTCTCCTTTTTATTCTTGGACTAGCTAAATGAAAAGAGCCTATACAGCAGGGCAAAGTACGTGTGTGCTTGTTACCTCTTGGTGTTTATATGTCAAAATTCTGATTCTCCTCTGGTTTAGTGTCACGAAACTGTGTAAAATCCACTTAATTCCCAGCAAATGGGCATGAGTGACACTGTTCTGTCTCATCAGGAATAATTTTGCTATCTTTTTTTGTATTACTTGCTTGTTTCAGAATCTAAATTATGAGTATTGTTCCAGCCATTTAGTTCATTCTCAATGGAGACAAATATAGAGTTAATTTGACTCATACTGGTTTTAATATCTCTTCTAGCTGGCATATGTGTGCGTGCTAACATTAGATTTACTGTTTAGATGTGTCTTCGAAAAATGTAACACGCAAACTAGTCGTAGACGAGGCATAATTTATATCAACTTTCAGTAAATGTCACAATTTGCAGCAATAATGAAATGTATTTTTTAGAATGTGAATGCCCAGTGTTAGACTCTTTTGGATACTTCACTCTAAATCAAGACTATACAGTATATGAAATAATTTATGATCTGAACACAAATCAAGCTTCTTCCTTCTAAATACAGAAAATTTGGACAGAAGTTATAAATTATTTTAGTTCAGCTATATTTAAACATAAATTAAAATTTAAACGACAGTGTCATGGACTAAGACCGCAAGCCTTGTTGAATTTGATAGGTGTTTTAAGTTGTACCAGAAGTAGCAGCAGCCACTAAGAATGGAACTTGCATTTACTTACTTATCCACCTGTATTGATGCATTCACATTTGAAAGTTCTTCTGTGTAACTAGTATACCATGTTGTAAGAAATGAAACTTTAAAAAAAAATAATTTTTGCTGAAGATTTAAGACCAATATAAATTCAATTTAATTTTATTATCTTGATAGTGCTTTTTGACTGCTTTTGCAAGTAATGAAACACTTGAGTTGAAGTTCTGGCATGAATGCAGCATCTGAGAAATGTTTTTATTTAGTCTGAATTCATTTTTATCTAATGGAGCTAAGGCAGAAAGCTTGAATATTGAAATTAGGAAGTGTGAAGATGAAGGACTTGCAGATTTTCAAATCCACACTGATAATTAAATGAATGAAAATAAACTTCCTGGGAATCAAGACTGTTTCTCTAGATTCTCTGAGGTATGGAGGCAGAAACACTGGCCAACAGTTTAAGTCTTCATATGTTCACTATTAAGCTGTTAGAGATTTGTTAAGGGCAGCAAGAGGCATCTATTTATATTTGGTCACCTTTATGGAGTGTTTGCCATATGAAATTTGCTGCAAACCCTCCTTGTTCTTGAAGTCTTGAAGAATAAATGTTTCCCGATACTTTTTACTCCGGAACTGCAGTTACTTTAACAAAACATATTTTTTTAAAATGTTGAAGTCAAACTGGAAATCCTGACATACTGAAAAAATGCAAAAACTTTAACTCTGCTTTCGCAACTCTGCTTTGAGAGGAATCAAATCATAGAATTGTAGGGTCATAGAACAGATTGAGTTGGAAGGGACCTTAAGGATCATGTAGTTCCAACCCCCTGCCATGGGCAAGGCACACTTTCCACTAGACCAGGTTGCTCAAAGCCCCATCCAACCTGTCCTTGAACACTTCAAGGGATGGGGAATCCACTGCCTCCCTGGGCAACCTGTTCCAGTGCCTCACCATCCTCACAGTAAAGAATTTCTTCCTAATACCTAATCTAAACCTGCCCTCTTTCGTTTTAGAGCCATTCCCCCTTATCCTGTCACTATTCCAACAGAGTCCCGACCCATCTTTCCTGAGGCCTCTTTTAGGTACTGGAAAACTGCTATAAGGTGTTCGCAGAGTCTTCTTTCTTCTCCAGAATCAGACCACCCCAATTTTCTCAGCCTGTCTTCAGAGGGAGGTGCTCCAGCCCCCAATGATCTTTGTGGCCCTTCCTCTGGGCTGCAGCAGGTCCATGTCCTTCTGTTGTTGGGGACCCCAGCCCCAGAGCAGAAGGTCTATGAGAGCAGAGTAGAGGAGGAGAATCATTTCCCTTGACCTGCTGGTCACACATCTTTTGGTGCAGTTGTCTAAGTTCCCACGGGAGAAGAGATTATATTTACTTAAATTATTCAATTTGAGAAAGTTGGAGTGGGAAGTGGGAACAGAGAATGAAAGACTTTTGGAAAAATTGTTGCTCTGACAGTATAATTGTGTGTGTGTTAGAATGCAGGCTGGTACAAGGGTCAGTGAAACAGTAATGGAAGAAAGGCTAAGCTTCATTGAAAGGCATGGCTATACATTTGTTGTCCTAGTTCAGTAAGACTGCAAGTCTCAGGTTATTACATGACCTCAAAATAAAATACTGCTTTATACTTGTCCCAGTCACATGAACATTTCTTGAACACCTTGCCCCACCACAGGTGAGATACAGTATTGGCAGGGCCTCTAGTTTGGGCTGCTGTGTTCATCTTTGTGTTCCTAATGTTCAGTAAAATCTAAGTTGGTCTCTGTTTCTTTTCGTCAGAACATGTTCCAAATTCCCTTGGAGTTTCATGACTGTGATCATTGCTTTCTGTTGCTTGTAAGCAGGTGCTTGGTGTGATGGTCTCATTTTCCAGCAACTGAGTGTTCAGGTTAATGCCTGAATAAATAATTCACATGGTTTACTTGGGACTTGAGTAGCCCCAATCCATCTGGTATATATGGTGAAAGGTTTGAAAATGGATTATTGGAGGTTTTAAGGAATGGGTCCCCCTGTGCCTGGTCACCTTCAAAAAACTCCAAAAACCCCACAAAAAAATGAACAAACAAACAAATAAACAAACAAAACAAAATTTTAAAAAACATAAAACCCCACAAAAACAGCAAAAAACCCCCTTCATCTCACCATTAGAACTATATTAAGGAAATGCCATGTTATAGAATTTAAGAATTGCATGTATTTGATTTAAAAATAAAAAACCACAAACAGTTCTTACTGACACAAACTGTAACCTAGTAAGCTTTTTTATTTTTAATACTGGAGCTGCATGGACAGTTATCTAAGCTCTCAACCTTCCTCGTAATAGTGGGAAACTTTCTACACAGTAGTATTTTCTGAAACAAAGCTCTTTTGAAGCTTTGAACAAAGGGATACAAGTCTAAGGCTGAAAGAACATTTAGGAGCTACTGTTTCATCCTCTTTATTACAGATAGTAAACCCTTGTTTCATCCATTTTAGTGTTCAAATATACTCATTAGTACTACGCTGTAGTTGTACAAGGTAAATGCAGGCAGACTAACACTTTGTCAAAGCAATTGCTGGCCTAGAAAGTCTGTATCTTCTTCATGTTATTCCTTAAGGAATATTTTATGCTTTGCTGCAGTCAGACTGGGTCAGTAATTTTGGCACATTCATTCATTAAAAACTAAAGTGAAGAAATTTCTGTAATGTCATTATGATCCGTTCAAAGTAAAGAGATTTTTATATTTTCACTTTCTCGAACAACTTAATGTCTTGTGACTCAGCTGGCCTGTCATATGGCCCAAGGCAACTTCTTTAGATTCAGGAGTATTTTTTGAGACTACTAGATTAGCTTTTAAAAAATAGTACCTTGCTGCAGAAAGCTGCATACAAATTACCTTAGTCTAGTTCTTTGATCAAAGCAGCTGACATCTACCCTCCGTGGTTATCAGAATTAACAGAGATACTTACCGACTTTTTTTTTCTCTTCAGCTCTGCTTAGCTTAGGAGAAGCAATACTGGTTCTTTATTCTTTCTGCTTATAAGCAGAAAAGCAGATGAGCAGGTGAAAAAGTGAATTTCTTGAATTGAGTCTAAAAGAGTATTTTTAGTATTAGTATTTGAGCAAAATGAGTTGCAAATAGAAGCATAAACTCCGATTTAAAATGGAGTAACTGAATATCTCTGTTTATATTCTATGTGGCTCTAAACATTCAATATATTTGCAAATTGGGTACTAGCAAAATGTTTTTTCTTTTTGCAGAAGGAAAAAGAAAAAAAGAAAGAAGAGAAAAAGAGAGAGAGAGAATCAGAAAAACCTTCAAAACAGTTAACAGCTGAAAAGGTAAGAAGAGTTTTTTTCTTTATTTAAATATGGCACATAGTATTAGTATGTTCAGAGATTTGGGGAAAAATTAATGTGTGTGTACATAAATATATGTACACATATGTGTGTATGTGTATATGAATTATAGTCTGGTTAATTCACATGAATTGTTTGCTTGTGCTGTTGCTTGCATACAAAGGTTGGTTGACCGTACGATAAGGAATGTGTTAGGGGACCAGGGAAATGAGTTAAGCTTTGTTGAAGTTTAAGCTCAGCTCATAAACCTAATTAAGGTTTTTAAGATCACAGAATAGTCTGAGTTGGAAGGGAGCCACAAGGATCATCAAGTCCAGCTCTTAGGTGAATGGCCCCTATGGGGATTGAACCCACAACTTTGGTGCGGTTTGGCACCACTCACTGACCAGCTGAGCTAATCTGACAGTCATGGAACATTCCTATTTTTGCAGAGAAGATCAGTTTTATTGAGTCCTGTATTGTCATCTAATACTGTCTTTCATAGATGAATCCATTTTAAATGTAAATGCATAATCTGTAGAATTTAATTAGTAACTTTAAGTAACTTGGAAATTTGCAACTAGATCATGTCACAAAACATGACAAGCAAAACACTTACGGTGCTTCTTTACACAGCATAATGAGCAGCCTTAGGAATGTAGATGTAGGTACAATTAAAATTTCATGTGCACTTGTGTAGAGAGTTAGTATTAAACAAAAATGAAATGGGTAATTTTAGTATTAAATATAATAATTTCTTTTAATACAGATGTCGTCTCTCAGATCTCGCGAATCCATTAATGTGTTCAGGTCTGCATTGTAGTCTGCAGAATTCATTGGCGTCTCCATCTGTCAGTTTATTGCCTGATAGTGCTGTGTTACAATTATGACAAATGTTGTGTGTTCACAGAGTATAATTCCAGACGTATTTCGAATTCTGTTTTCAAATTGAGTTTTTTTCATTTTACCTAATAAAACAAGATACAAAAATATATATATACATATGCACACTTGGAGGGGGAGAAAAAGCCCCTCCCCGATACAAATATAATTTTTCTTAAATTAGAAAGCAGGTTTGGAATGAGTTAGTATAGAATTAAAGTTTATTATGACAATTTGTGAAGCTTCACTGAGCCATTGTTATTGATTAGGTGTAAGGTTAAAGTAAGTTTATGGATGACAATAAAAACATTAGAATTGTTGATTACTGAAATTTTACAGGGGTGTCCAGCCAAGTTAAATGTTTTATTGTAACAATATACTTATACTTATAACAATATACTTTAGTTTTAAAGGCTAAAAACATTGTTGTGGTTTGGAAACTTTAACTTTCTAGAGCCCAAAGACCTACTTCTGGTTTGTGGGAGAGAGTTTCCTTTTGTAAGGATGCATGAACCTTGTTGTGTGGCTGGAAATACTTGGTTAAGTGAGGGGAAGTGATAACAGAGCATAGTTAGAGCTGAGGGATTGTTCTACTGCTTGAAATAAAAAACAATTCTAATGCCACTGATTAGATTTACATTTGAAAAGTCATTAGATTACCAGTTAATGATTAAGCAAATAAAAAGAAGTATTTTTATTTTAAATGGTTGTACTACAAAATGTGGAATTTGGTAAATATATCTGTATTAGATAATAGTGCTGTTGTAACAGCTGCAAAATATTTCAAGTACTGCAGCATATTTTATGTCATTATTAATGTGTCAGCAGTGACTGTTCAAATGGTACTCATCTGTGTGTCATCTTTTTAATTTAAGACATTCTTCCAGCTTGGGCTTTTCAAGGATCATTCATTCAACATAAACTGCTTTTAGACTGTAAACTTTACATATTTTAAAATTGTAGAGGCTTTCTTTAATCCAAAGGAGAGGGACCTTTCAAATATTTGTGTCAAATATTTGTGTCTGTTGGAAAGGGTTGGTGAGATAGAAAACCAAAAGGTTTTATTTTCATATGTGTAATAATGCATTGCTGCTTTTATGGTGTGATTCTGCTTTAGGGAGCTGATAAACATTAGTATTTCAGTAATAATAATACACTTCACATCCAGGTAGAGTCTGCCTATAAAGTCTTCTAAACATCCTGAATCAGCAGGGGAGTGCAGGAATCTTGACCATAGTATTGTGTTTTCAGCAACCACATCAGGCAGTAGATGGTTATTTTTACCAGTTCCTGGAGGAGGAAACAGAGTATGAGAAGTCTGCACACTTCATATGTAAAGTCACTGGCTGCCTTTGCTACAGGCATGGTTTGTCTCCAGTCTAGACATTCCAGGCTTGGGAAGCTACTGAATTAAAAATATGTGAGCAAGCAGTTGGCAATTCTGCCACAATTTTGAGATTACTTTTGGATTAAGGTAATCCAAGCAGTGTTTTAGCCATCCTATAGAAGAATCGATAAAGATGGAAAAAAATTGAGGTCTTAAACTGGTAAAAAGATGAATCTAGAGAGAACTTCAGATCTATTCACAAGCGTCATGTATTTGTACAAGTCTTAAATTCCTAGTGAATTTTTTTTTATCTTTTGTTGAGATTAAATTTCTTAGCTCTTAAAATGAGAATATGCATCCTAAAATTTTTAAATGTTCACATTCAATTCACATGTTCTTATCTCTGCTTCGTAGAGCTAATTTGCTCCTACATCCACTTAAGAGCCTTTTTCTTGTCACTAACTAGATCTTTTCACTAACTGATCCTTAGCCTTCAGCAAGCTAAATGTCTAGTGTGATTTCTGTTGCATTTTCAAGTGTTACTGAAAGCTTGTGGCATTGATTTAGTAAACCTATGATCTCAATATTGCATTAATGTGTCACCTAATTATGGCAACAAAGATACTTTGTTTATTATCATGCTGTGATAAGTAAAAAGAACAGAAAATAATCTTTTAACTGATTTAATAATAGTGAGTTTTCTTACTGAAGTTGCTTTTCAGTAAAGAATCATCATGTGCTTAAAGTGGGTTTCACTTTAAGGGGAAACATTTTTTATGAGCGTTTGCATTGGAGAGTTCAGATGTAGTGTAAGATTTCCTCAAGATCTGAGAGATCTACTGCAGAATAGTGAGTAGCAAGGATACTTGTTTCACTCTTTTTCTGGGCTGTTCACTTTCTCTGATGAAATTACTTGGTAATTTGTAATATAACAAGATCTTGCTATGTCAGCTACTGATTGACTCTAGTCCAGTGATTAGCATTTTATTGGAAGCAGCCAACAGCAAGATGTTCCACATCAAATCCGCAGAACTCTTAATAAGTGATATTGCTAAGCTACTGGCAGCTGTAATGTTTTTTTTTCCCGTCTAATTGAAGAAAGTTAAGAAACTTGCATAAGTTACCCAGGGTCTTTCCTTCCTCTCTCCTTATGCTATCTCCACAATTGCAGATCTCAAGTTTCTTTAGTGCTTCTGTTTAAAATAACCTTGTCCTTACAGTTACTTTGGAGAAACAGGGAAAGTATTGCAAGAAAACTGCTGTAACAATTATTATGTAGTTTTTTGTGACATGAAAACTGGGGCCAGGCTATGTGAAGCTGATAGGTCCACTCAAAGCCCAGCTTGTTTGTAAGCAACAGAAGTGCAAATTTTAGCAATATAAAAATGTGTTGAATTGCAGGAATAAATAATCAAACTGAGCTAATTGTATGCTTCTTAATGTTTCCTATGGGCCAACAGCAGGATAATAGCATAAGGCACACTGTCTTGTAATGAAAGCAAATTTTACATGTTCTGTTCAGACAATTAGATTAAGAGATTTTAAATTTACTAAAAAAGTAAATCTCATGTTGTAGGAGTGCATTTTATTAGTGGGGAGGGGAAAAAGTCTGTAGTTTGACCACCAATCTTACATGTTTTGTTAGTAGTTACACAGGAAAATCTTCAATTTGTAGGCAGGAAAAGACAGCTAGATTTCCACTAGCCATTTTTAAAACTTCATCCTGCCTGCCCTTTCGTCAGCTGCTGAGGAGCTTTCCCTTCTTATTAATTACTCTTTTCCACAGCTGAAGGTAATGAAATTTCCCAAATCAGCTGTGATTTCATGTTTTTCTTTTTTTTTTTCCCTTCTTTTCCCTTTGTTTTCTGCTTAAGCTGACTGAATGAGTTCTCTGTTCAGGAACAGAGTAAACCACTGAAGTCGTTTTCTATTTCTGGCATGTTTACTCTGTACAATTTTTGTTCACCCTTGAGTACCTGAATATGTTCAATTTAGAATTATGTGGTGATTTAAAAAAAGATTACATAGCCTAAGTGTTCTACCTGTTTGTGAGAGAGTTCTCAAAGTGTCATAGTAGTTTTGTTAAATTTTGAAATAAAATTTGGCATGTGTAGATAGTTTAGGTGAAGTTTCTTCTTATGGCACAGAGGAGCACTAGGTAAGCTCCATGCTACTTCTTCATGCCACAGGTTGGAGCAGACTCTGTGTGCACCCCATCCACCTTGAACCTTTTCCACTGAAAGGAAGCATAGAAAGATAGGAGATGAAGTGCATTTCGATCATTTGGGCTGGGTGATCAGGGATGTGGCTGGGACATAGCTAATGTGTGAACTGGGGAGATTGTGTGCCCCAAGGATAAACAGAGCTGCAGAGAGTGAGCTGAGGAATACATTGTTCACAAGCAATCGAACAATATAAGGAGTAATACTTCATTTAGTAAAGGCATTTTCTTTGCCCTGTTTAGAACAGATAAGTGGACTGAGCTGTATGAATGACTTCTGGAATTTCAGAGCAACTAGGGCTTTTTAGTTTTTTTCAAGACATGCCTATTTAATTTACTTCTGCAGTACAAATTCAAACAAAAAAGGAATCACAAGGTATGATGTTAAGAGTCTCTGGAGTGCTCCCAGAGTAAAGGAGAAAATTGATATGCGTTAGTGTTCAGGTTTTTGTAGGGTTCAACTTTTTATGTAGTCTAGTTTTTAAATTAAGAAAATGTGGTGTGCAACTGTGCTAACTGTACCAGAATTAAGCCAGAAGTTATTTGGAAAACTGTCCATGGAAAACTTGGTAAGTTTTTCTATTATTCAAAATTAGAAAGTTCAGCTAAGTCCATGACACTGAATGCTTTGGAAGTGTTTAGATTCAGCACTGTGTAGCTTTCTCCACTGTTTAGTTTAGAGGTTTCACATGAGTTGAGTACTGTCATGAAAATACTGTGATGTTTTCACTGTAAAATACTGCATGTTGAGGTCCATAGTTACTATGAAACCACATCTAAGTTATTGAAGTAAACCCTTTTATGACAGGATTGTTTTGTACTGGGACAGTAAAGTTAAATGGTTAGGATGTAAAGAACAAGCTGCTTTTTTTTTCATTGAATACTTGTGCATTTGCAAACTGATATTGACATTCAAAGTTAAAACTTCTTTCATTCTGCTGAACATATCAGGATGATGAATGATTCTGAAGGATTGCAGCAGTTGCACTTGATTAACTGAGGTTCAATATGACACTGTGAGTTAGTTTGTTTTATTGTATTGCATTTTGAGTTTGAAACTGACTCTTGTTTTTGTATAAAGTTATTTCAAGTGACAGGAATGGGTCAGTTGGAGGTTATTTTTCAATGGTGGTATATCAAATGCTGGTTTTCTTCCCCAAAATGAAGAGTAAATTGGCAAATTAAAGTTGGCAGTAACAGTGAGCTGCTGCCTCTCAGTCAGCTGGTACCAGCCAACACCAGATGGCCTGTATTACAGAGGGTTTGTATTACAGAGCTACAGACATCAGTTTATTTACATTTAAAAAGTACTGGAGAACCCCTCAAATAAAAATGGGGCAAGTTATACTAGCAGTGTTTCCCCTTTATATAGGAAAAACAATGTGCCAAATACTCATTTAACCAAATAGGAAGAACTTAGTGTAGCTTGTTAGGACGGTGTGTTTGTTTCCCCCCAAAGACAGCTAAAACACCGACAAAAGTCAACCTGCCTGGACAAGTGAGTCAAGAGGAACTTTCTGTCCTCCTTAGTTCTCTGAGATGTCATTTACTTATCCAAAGTATTACAAATCACCATCCTCATAATTTTGTACAAGGAGAAATGAGTTGAAGGAAGTAGTGCTCTAGTATTCTACACTTCTTTAAAGCTGAGTAGCACTTTAAGAATGCATGGAGGAAGTGAAAGCCTGCAGAATTTTTCATGTCCACCTAAACACCAGTTTGGTGAAAGTGATATGTTTGTTTCCTTTTAAATTGTAAGAATAAGTGGATTCACAAATACTGACCTGAATGATAATTTAAATGCAGAATCCTATTATAAATATTCTAAATGTTTTCTTTGTTTTGATACTCTATTGTTGATACATTTGCTAAATCACTTGAACCGTCATTAATAACATTTTCCTAGATGTCTAAGCATTATTTGCCTGAGTGATTTCTTTTTTCAGTATTTTTTCCTTTTGATTTTTATATAAAATGCAATGTTATTTTAAATTGTAATAAATAAGCAATCGTGTTTATCACAGTAGCAGAAAAATAGAAACCTCTTTTGCTCTCTGGTGGAATACATAGTCTTATTTATACTCTTAGTTCTTGTTTTCACAAATTCAGACTAGGTAGATAAGAATTAAAGCTCAGGATTTAGGAGTATTTGATAAGATATAGGGCAACCTGTTTCCCTGCCTTCTACCCCCACTAAAAGGTGAAGGGTTTTAAGGCTTCTTGTTCTCTCAGTCTGCATTTTACAGACTATGGACCTGTCCCAGCCTGGTTTTACATTTCTAATCATACCTTCTCAGTCTTACGGAAGAGATCAAATTATTTTGGGTTCTGTGGTTGTTTTTAATGCTAATCTGGAGAAAGGCAAATCAAATTAGATTCTTCCTGAAACTGTGCTATTCATTCCTTTTTCAGGTAACAAAGGACTTCTTCTGTTTGAGGATTGTCTTGAAAAATAGTCTTACTTAATGAAATTAATCTCTCATGGCTCTTATTACGTATTTGAAGTTGTAGACAAAGAAATTAAGGAATAGATATTGCAGGTAGAAGCAATGAAAGAAACCTCTTTTTTGTAAAAAAAAAAAAAAGTATTTTTCTTTTTAATGTTGGAAAAGGAGGCAGCATTCAGGAAGGGAATCAGTTTTTTTTTCTTCAGCCTAGTGTGTATTTGCTGTATGAGCTTGATCCTGTCAGCTCTGGTCTGCAGCAGAACAGTATTTCAATGCAATTCTTTTGAATTCTATGCAAGTAGAATCTAAAAATAATGAGAACAAGCTTAAGTAGGGGCCGCTTTGGTTAAATTTGCCTTTGTTTGACTTGCCAAACTGTTTTTAACAGAAAGCTGTTTTAAGTTTGCTTAGTTTTAATTGATCCTCAGTTACACTTTTGCTCTGTGCAGGTTCAAAACATAATACTGCCTTGGGTTTCAATTGATAATACTTATTAACAGATGCACTTTCAGCTTGTGATAAGCTTCATCTTTTTTCCTGGTGACCTTGAGGCAATCAAGACAACATTACATATATTTATATGTATATTGAACAAAATAAAGTGGACACATTTAAACAAGCATGAGCTAAATCAGCCTTAGCCATGGGTGGATGTCTTTAGAAAAAAGACATTCTGAGACATTTGAAACCACAGAACCATGCATGAATGAAACTGCAAATATACAATCTTATCGAAAAAGTTTTATAAAAATTATAGTACTAGTTAGGAGATTGTGTACAATCAATCAAATGTGCAGGAACAAAATTCTTGATGCTTTTGCCTAAGTGGTACTGCTACATGGAACTGAATGTAAAGAAGGGTAAGGATTGGATAAGATGAAGCTGATAAGACGAAAAAGACTTCAATTTAAATAATGTCACTCAAAATAATAATCTTATCTTGTTTTGAATAATAGGCTTCCTTTGTTTTCCTAAAATAATGCAAGTACTGGAGCATGGGCAAAGCAATCAACTGTCTTTGTGTGCTCGGTTTCGTTTTACCACGCTTAAGCTAGAACGTGCTTAATCGCAGTCCAGTGTGTGACCATCAAGATAAGGCAGTGAAGTAGTGGGAAACGCTGTCAGATATGTAAATCTCACTGAAGAGTAAAGATACTGATTTATTTTTCATAAAATATTATTTTAGATGTCCCTGGCAATATTAAATGTCCAACATTAGCTTGAGCTTTAAATGGTTTAAAATAATAATAATAATAATAATAATAATAATAAAAAGAAGAAGAAGAAGAAGAAGTTTCAGCAATCTTCCAGTGTCATGCAACTTCGAGTGTCTTCCAGTTCAAATTTGTAGTTGACATCGGTATTGATTATGTGCCTTTTTGATAAAATGAGTATTTCTTTGGACTGTTGAATTTATTGTGTTTCGATAGCTGGTCTTGGCACTAGACCAGTTGCATGGAACACTTTATGACTCTGGCATTCATACTGTTGCATAATTATGTCTTCTCAAAATTGACTCAAAAGTAGTTGGAAAATAGCACTGTAGCTCTGGTAGAGGTAAAAGGAAGAGAAGATAGAAGCAGGGTCTTCCAACACAATTTGAAGGAAACGGGCAAATTTCTCTAAATAATTTTGTCAGATAAGTGTGTCCAAAGCTAAATTCCTTACATATACCAGTCAGAAATGTTAACCCATTTACAATAAATTGCCTCTTGGCTCTGTTGAAAAAAGAACTGCAACTGGATGAGCCTGTGTTTCAGTTTTACGTGAAATTTTTCTGTTGTAAAATTGATACCTGCAGCTAGAAGAAAATGGGGCAGTTCTGAGGTTGTTCTTCAAGCATGCCACTGTATTGTTGCAAAATAAATCTGTCCTGCCTCTCTGCTCAGCAAGTATTGTGTCTCAACTTGAGAATATTGTACTTCATGTCAGAGTAAGGTACTGCAGGCTTGTCTGCTGGGCAGAAAGTGTATTTTACACTGTGTATTAACATGGGTAACTTCTGCTCAAGAGAACATACAGATTTTTTGTCTTACCTACTTAACCCTCAGTTTGCACTGTAAGTAGATATTAGTATATGTTTTTCCTTGGTTTAAACGTGGATTATTTTAGTGGTATAAATAAAACAGGTTGTGTTGAATGTTAGCATAAATGTTGAAATGATGGTTGACTGAACAAACAAATCGGAGACCTTGTGCTATCTCTTTGAAGGGCCAGTTTTAAAAGTTTGGAATCTTTGAAGCTGTGAATATAAAAAGCTTTAGCAATCCTTACATTTTGTAAGGATGATTCAATTTTAGAAAACATAGAAATTTCATATAGGTTCCCATTTTTTAAACTGGAGGATTAGAAGCAGAAAGAAGCTTGACTCACTTCCAGTTGAGATGGAGGCTGCAGTGCTTCTTGATAGTTGATGTTAAAGATTATGATGGTATGGAGGATATAGACAAGGAAAACTGAGTTTGCCCAAGTAAAAAGAAATCCATTTTGGTATTGCATATGATAGGTTAAAATTACTTAGCTTTTAAAGTAATTGTTTCAAAGTGATTAACTTTGAAATGAGAGCAAAATTGAGGAAGAAATGCCTTGACTGGCAGAAGAAACAAATATAGCTAATGATAAGTATTTATTAAACGTTTCTCCTTCTCACTAAGTTCGGCATTTGTGAAACAGAATTATGTATGTGTATGTGAGGATGATAAAATACTCATCAGCTCTCTCCTAACCTCTCTAGTTGTTAAAAGAAAGCAACAAGCTGATACAGAAGTAACAAAAATTAACCTATGGGGCTGTTTCAGTCTGATTAGCTGTCACTGAGAGGATTGAATTTCCATGGAGCTAATTGAGAGCCTTTTTCAAATGCATCTCTAGAGACATAGTATGGCTAGACTTCATAAAGTGTTTGTATTATCCTGTTTGTGATAATGATAGAAACGATGCCAGCACAGAGTATGAGTCCAGCACTCTGAGAAAAATGTCCTAACTCAGAGGTTGTTTATAGGAAACACTATTCAGTGGGATGCTGTAAGACTGATTAAAATGTAAAGACTGTAAGAATCAGACGAACAATAACTGGGAGGCAAAGTGAAGTAATCTCATCAGTAAAAACAGAGTCAGGGATCTTCTTGTTCATCAAAGGAAAGTAGTGAGGTGGGTCAAGAAAAGAGATTCCTTCCAGGAATCCCAGGCAAGTAAGGGGTGATTGCATAATAGGCTATAGGACTTTCTGTGGGATGCAGAGAGAAAAGAATTTGGGGATGGCACAGCGAATATTGTATGCAGCTTATTATGGAATGGTTAGGTGACAGAGACCAAAATAGGGGAATAGAGAAATCAAGGTGTACCAAGCATGAGGAAGCAGGGGGGAACTGGATAAACAGGGTCAGTCACATACATGCCGATTGTTGGGCAGGTTGTTGGGCAGTAGGATTGCTTGAGCATTCACTTGGTCTCTGCAGGCTATTCTGTGTTCTTGCCAAATGCTATTTACAACTGTTGAGTGTGAGTGCATCATCTCTTCTGTGCCTGTGTGTGAACACTTGCACACTTCAAGTTCAGCTACTGGACAAGTGGGCTAAGAGGTTGGTGCTGGCCGCTGGAAAGAGGCTGCAGGTCTGAGGAATCTGAGGGTCAGCTCCTGCAGAGACCACCGTCTAGAAGCCGTCTAGAAGCTGCAAAGGCAGCATGTCTAACACCAGCTGCTGGACACAAACATACTGTGATCACACTCGTGTGTTAACAGGTAGCACATTTCATGCTTTTCACATTTCACATTTCTTACTCAACCAGTGAGTAAGATATACGCACCTGGAAAGATCTAAGATATGAGCTGATTGCTGGCTAAGGCTTTAGGGTCTTGATGTTAAAAGAAGTTTTATGTAAAAAGCATTTTTCAGCAAAAAGAGGCACTTTCGTTATAGTTAAGGAAAAGACTGAAAAGTATACCTTCATGAATAGGGATAGAAAGTAATTCTTTGATTTTTTTCTTTACTATGAGCTCAGTCAGTTGCCATGCCTGAAATAGCTCATTCTTGTCTGGAAATACATGAAGAAGGGAATACAAATAAATGTCCTTTAGTTCTAATTGGGTACACTGATGTTGTATTTTGTATTACTTGAAAGGTTTTTGCAAGGAAAGTTATAAAAGAAAATAGTTTTGTGAGGAACTGGAACTAATATAGCTGCATTATTGTAATCTTGCTGAGGCTAATGAGCACAATAGAAATTGAGGAGAAATATGTAAACTGTGTTCATATAACCATAATATGTTATGAAAACTGAAGGTGTATTTAAAATAGCTAACAAAAATACAAACCATGTTTATTGCATTTCACAGCTTGCAAACTGAGATACATTAAAACACTTTGACCCTAATCCGATTTATAGTTCTCGTAACAGGACACTGGATTAGCTTTAAGATGGATCTGTCTAGATTTTTCTGCTTCATAGTGATTTCTTCTAAAAGATGTAAACCCCAGGTTTTATTGGATTAAAAGCAGAATTCTTCCATTTTATCTAAATCAAGTTCTGTGACAAGATAATACAAAATAGGAAAAGAGTTGATAAACAGCTTTTTCTCTGCCTTTTGTGTCCTTGTAAACATGTCCTTGCTTCTGGGCTCAAATGCAGTAATTTTAAAGATTTAGAGCTGCAGCAAACTCTGCTCAAGTCTTTGCCCCCAAAATCTCTGGAAAACTTGAATAGCTCTATACTCAGACTATGTGCCTCTCAAGTTCTGTGGTCGTGCCATCTGTAGCTTGACTTCAAGTTGCTACTACTTGTGACCATTACCTAGCAATCACCTTGCAGTCTTTTGGTTCTTTTTTCAAGTATCAAACTTAGGGAAAAGAGCTTTTCCTCTTTTTTTCAGACCCTATTCTGAACTTTTCAGCTTTAAGAACCTAGTATGTTTGAATCTGAATGCATAGAACGAGTATTTCAAATGTGGTTGTTATTATATAGATTTAACACATGAATATAAGAATAAGGATTTATCTCTGATACTTTGCTGTAGTCTCAGCAGTAAGTATAAAAAAGAAAGCCAACTTCATTTTAGGAAATTATACTTCTACATGGTTCATACATCATTTTGAGCAAGGCAAAAGGGCCTCTGAGATTGTCTGATGCATTAGAAAGGAGTTAAACTAATTCAGCTAAGTACAAGACATGAAAGGTTTTAAGCCTTCTTGGAATATATTGACTAAAGTAAATGAGATCTGAGCTAACATTTTAAATTTAGTTAAAATACAATGTTAGTATTGCTTGGTCAATAAGTAAGAACAAAGGAATAGTCTTAATCCATTTTCACAGAAATGATTAGTGTATTAGCCTAGACCCAGATAAAATCATATTAACAAAATAAGATTATGGTGCAGGGTCTGTTAGTTCTGCCATGAAGTTTTTAATTCAAATGACTAAAGATATAATGTATTTTACATAATCTTGCTCAAGTACCGTGCTCTAACTGTGAAAATCTAACAAAATCCATATACCCAGGTTTTATTTGAAGATGCAGATCAAGGACCACTTTAAAAAGTTTTCGTTTGGGTATGTGGTTTGACTGAAGGACCTTCATGTGTACGGAATCATATTTAGCAACAACAAAAGGCAATTTGGTTTTGTTGGTTGGCTTAGTGTGAATGCCTTAAATAGGCTTACCCAGGTGAGTGTGAGTAGTTCAGTGTCTGTGAGTGATTCACTGAAATAATCACAAGAGGCTTTTTAATAATAAATTTACATTTTCCCCTTGGCTTGGCTTTTTGTTTGGTTGAAAGTAGTTCTGGTTTGATAAATAAGAATGATAGCTTTTTTGTTGTTGTTGCCATGCAGGTTTTTCTCTTGATTAGAAATGCATCAGCATTTGATTGCAGAGTTGCTGTAGTCTATATAACTTCATAATGATACCACCATATTTTAACTTGTGTTTCAATATGGTACAGCGGTTTTCTGACTTTTTTGCTTGTTAGGCAAAACAGGAGTTCATAGCTTGCTAAAAGTATCCTGAATTCTGCCGAGTTAGTTTGATTTCCAAGTTTCTTCATCTTTAGTTGCAAGTCTGAAAAATATGCTGGTATCTTATAGGAGGGTAAACAGAGTAACACGTTTCATCTTTAATGCCATTTAAATTAAATATTATGAAAAGATTAGTTTTTATTTATTTGCATGTCAGGTATGAAAGCTATAAATACATTCTCTAAAAATTCTAGGATGTCTACATGAGTAATGCTGTAAATGGATCCAAACTAAACTTTGTATACCATAAGGGTCAGGAAAAATCGTATCTACAAGCCTATTGCAAGCTTATAGTAAATTACTAACATTATTTTCTCATATGGCAATTCTCAAATGTTTATGCTCTCTTGCAAGTTTTATTGCAAGCAGGTAATGAAGAGGGAAGGAATCCAGTTGCTTTATGCACGAGGCATACAATTCCTATTTAATAGGAGCAAAGGAAAGCTTTTGTTCAGTAGCTGTAGAGGCGTATATGAGCTCTAGTGAGTAAACTGGAAATTGCTTTTAAGTAAGTTAGAAGTGCTTTTCACAAAATTCTTTGATGGATCTTCAGCTTTCATAAGGCTTCTTGTAGTTAAGGTAGGGAATATAAGTTAGAAATGCATTGGTAATCAGATGTGTTTTAAACAGACTGAGTTCTACATTCATATGAATTTTTCATTAAAGTGGAAAATTGAGGAAAATATGCCAAGAAGTATTTTTTTAATTTAATATTAAAATAGGAAGGAAAATACGAGCAGATAAGTAGACTGGACAGCTGATGAATCAGATTTTTGACAGTGGCTGATACCTTGCTTCAGACTAGGAGCGATTTTTAAGTTAGTAACTTATGACTGTTCTGACTCTAGTATTTTTCTGCTTCAGAACTGTTAGTCATGTGGCTTATGTTCTACTATGTAGGCTACCCCTTTAAATGCTCTCACACAATGTAAATGAAAATAAAGTCAATGATAATCCTAAATCCCCGTGTTGAAATTTGCTAAATTATTTACTTTATCATCTCATGGTAGTGCACTCAGTGCCGTGGGTTAGTTGATGAGGAGGTGTTAGGTCATAGGTTGGACTTTATGATCTCAAAGGTCTTTTCCAAACTAGTTAATTCTGTGATTCTGTGATTTGGCAAAATTCTGCTTGTTTTTAAAGTATTTCAGGTGGATTAAATTTCTACTGGATGTCATGTCTTTTAGAACTGTTAAACCCTTAAAATCTGAACACATGACAATAACTCACATAAGGTTACAGAAGCAGAAAATGGAAACTTGAATCTCCCATTTATAAAGAAAAATAAACACAGTATTTTCACTGTGTGCTGGCACTTTTGAACCAAGCCTTACAGAAGAAGTTTGTTTCATGACTGTCAATTCCACTGCAAAATGCCCTCAGCTACTTATCAGTGGAGAGTATTCTGGGGAACACGGATGTGCAGAAGAGTAGCCCATAAATTTAGATTGACCATAGGCCCTGGAATGTATGATTGTCTTAAACAATGTTCTGAAAAGTTACCAGTGTCCTTACTCATTTAACAAACTAGGATTATTTTCCTATTTTACTACAGTAGTAATTAAAAAAGGCAATGGGTTTGACCACAGAGCAATGTATTTTATGCTAGATCTGAATATTATTGTTTTATCATTCAAAGTGTAACACTTAGCAGAAGACCTCATGTATGTTGCTGTTCCATCAACCAACCAAGCTGGTGTAAAACTTTCCACTTTCCTATTGCCTTTCCCTGCCCATCTTAGCCAGATGTGTTTGGGCATGGTGCTGAAAGTTGGGAAAGGACAGCTTGTTTTGCATAAAGGGAGCATTGGTGACAGCAGCTATAGACCTGAGAGCATCCTGTTATGTATATGAGTTTAATAGGTGTGTGGCAGTCATTCATGGTGGTACTGTCCCTCCTTTTCGTCTTGCCCATATATAACCATATCCCCTAAGGGCAACATCCTATGTGCTGTACTATAGTCTTTCTACAAAGGAAGAAAGAGGATTGACTTGGCAATGCTTTCTTTTTTTTTTTTCTTTTTTTCTGAGGCAGAATGAATGACTCATTTAATGGTTGTCTCCAAAAATAGCTGGCTGAAGTAAATTTGATTAAATACTCCACTGACACACTGGACTTCCTACAGTATGTGACTTACGCTTCAGGTGTTACTTAAAGTTCTTCACACTCCCATCCCCTGCAGACTTGTGGTCTAAGTTTCTGTGAGAATGCATTGCTGCCCATTCCAGGGACTTGGGGTTCACCTTTGGAGGAGCCAAGTGCAAAACTATAATACTCAGATTCAGAGCTTCGAGGGTTGTATATGCTGAGCTTCAATGGGAAAAGTGAATTTGGGAACTCACTGTAGTTTGCAGGATGAATTTTGTGTATAGGTTGATTCACTCGACTAATATGCTCGTTGCATCTGTTTGACAAAGTCTGTAGAATGCCAGGGAAAGGGAAGAGAAGATGGTTGTGAAGGAAATGTGCCAACAGGGAAGTCTTACTGACTCTGTGTGTGTAGTCATTGAATGTACTTAACAAGGTGCTTAGAGCTTGTCTTGCTCAAATTAGCAAAACAAACAGTATAGTTGTGCAAAGCTAGCAAAACTAAAATTATATAGTTATCAAAGTATCACTAGTCAGCAATAGCCAAAACATCAGCGTCTTATCAACAGTGTTGTAGCCACAAATCCAAAGTACCGCACCTTATTGACTGCTGTGAAGAATGTGACCTCCTTCCCAGCCAGACCCATGCAGGCAATTGGTTTGCAAAATATATGGTATAAAGTACTTATCAGTTCCCTTGTCCTTGTCAGAGAAACAGCTTTATTCACTCATAATTTGCTTTAGAGTAACATATTAGAGAGAGAAACAAGTCTGTAAAATCAACTCTAGAACTTAATGTGTGAATAGTTAACACTGTAACTTGCTGATTTATTTGGTTTCATTTAACTCAAGAAAAGTACTTCACATAAATTAGATAGAACTAGAATGGTGTAACTAGTGGTATATTGAGGGCAATACATTGTGAGAGCTCAATAAAAGCTAATATTGATTTCGATAAAATGAAGCTTTGTTTTTTAAATTGAGACCTAGTAGAGATTGGACACCTTTTTTTCTTTTTGAGTGGCCTAACTTGGTGTTCTTACCCTTTTTTTTAAAATTAAACCTCAGATAACTTCTATTGTTGCACAGTAAAGAAAGACTAAAGGAGGGTAGCACAGTAATGCAAGATTAAATGCAGATTGCTGAGTTAAAAGATACATTGTTGTGATGGAATAGAAAACTTTCTCATTCTGTGTAAATTGGGAAGTTTTTGACAATGGTGTTCTCTTCATCTTTAAAGATGTAGTCAGAATTCTAGTAGAATAAACCTCAAAATTTTGGTACAAATTTTTGTAGCTTTTCCATCAAAACTTGATAGACTGGAAATTACCTTAAAATCTTAGAGCTGATATTGTGGGCAATTGAACAAGATTGGTAAGTGATTAACCCTGCCATTTTCTAATGGTAGAGAAATGAGCAAGATGAATTAAATAGTATAGACAGTATCTCTATGAATTACAAGAAGACTGGCTGGTGCAGCTTCCGCTAATGAAGGCATCATCTCAGTGTGAGATTAAGGTAGACTCGTGCACTTGGTTGCTTTAAAATCAAGTAAGTTAGAGGTGACCTGGTCTTGTCCACTGTTGCCTGCTTTTGGATTTTATTTATGGTGGTTTGTTAGCACAAAACATTGAAGTTGACCAAGGTGCAATGTGGAAGTATATAGAGATTACCAGCATATAAATTTTTATCCAGTAATTTAAAGCCAGTTGATTTACTGTGACAATGTATGGAAAATTCAGTGAAGGTCCAAATATTCATTTCTGTATTTCCCTTTTAATTAAATAGGAAAGAGATCCTGCTTCTTATATGTAGACATAATTTCTCAGTTGTTCATTTTGGTAGAGGTAAAATTAGAGGAGTTCATAAATATTTTTAAATCTTTTGTCTTTAAATACTGAAAGATGATTAATCTTGTTATGTAAGGAGCACTTACAGATGTGGTATTAGTACCATGCTGTCACATTATTGTTTTGTAGATGTACAGCAGGCAGAGTTAAGACATAGCTTGATTTGGATATAAAATTGGGGTCAGTCATCACTAGATACTAAGCAGAGAATTAAATGAGAGCATCAAAAAACCTTATTGAAGATGCTCTGTGATGCTCCACCCTTGTCTGCCAAGCCAGTCATGACCATGTTAAAAGCTGTTGGTTTGGTCAAGTATGACTTCCTCTTGATGAAGCCATGCTGATTCCTCCCATTAGCATTCTTGTCCTTTACGTGCATGGAAGTGGTTTCCAGGTTAGGTGTTCCATCACCTTCCTAGGTATTGAGGTGAGACTGAGCAACCAATTGTTCCCAGGGTCTTCCTTCTTGTCCTTGAAGATAGGAGTGACATAAGAGTATACTTGAGTGGAAGGATGAAAGGACAGCATTGGAAAATAAAATAATAGAAGAGTATTGTATCCCAGTTACCTGTCATCTACAGGTTTGCAAAAATTTATAGTTCCCATACTGGATCTGAGTAATGCATGTGTCCCTGCTCCTCTACTGTGAAGATGTGCTTTGTAGGTGAAAATATTTGTAAGAGGTTGCAGTAAATTCTTTATTTGCCTCCGTAATTTGGCAAAAGTATCTAAAACCTGCTGAACAAGGGGTAACTTAAATTATTGTGGCTCTTTTCATAACAAGGACTCAATTTTTTTTAGGTAAAAAATTCCAAGTCATGCTAGAAAATAAGATGATCATGTGGAGGATAGGAGAGAATCAACTCCCTGGAAGCTTGTCGTGGCTTCAGTTTCTTTCAGTGACATTTGCAATCAAACTGTTTTCAATAATCTCAAGATAATTTAAAGCAGCAGACATTGCTTGCTTTCAGTAGCTCTCCAACACGAGAACAACCCTGAAGGGTAATGTAGTGGCCATTAGTGACAACTGTGAAAAATGGCCATGTAAGGCCTGCATATCAAAGATGTCTTGATGCTCTGCTGTTTGCAAGGACAGTCTTTCAGAAGAATATACAAGCAGCATAAAAATGATTTTGAATGAGAAGCTGTTAATACACAACCTGAAGTAAATATATCTTAGAATTGCTATAACCATGTACTTCATTCCCTAAAACCACATATATTACTAAGACAATCTTGAATGTCATAAAAAAATAGTAGCTCCAGTAACCTTGAAGGCTCCACTTGAAAATAAATGCACAAAATTGTGTACCTGTTCCCTTCTACTTGCCTTTTTCATATCAGATTTTTAATGCTATTTTTAGTTTACTTAATGCTGCTTAGTCTCCTGACTTCTATGCAGTCTTATTCCAAAGGGCACAACAAGGAATAGATTATGTAGTGCTGGTGTCAATACTTAAAAATAATTGCTGTGGGAGTCAAGCAGACTAGTAATAGAAACTGAGATGAATCTTAGTGTAGCAAGACTCCCAAGCATTTGTCATGCTATCGTGCATCTCCACAAAATATGATATTTTTTAGATAAAACACAGCACTAAATTAAACAGTAAGTTTAAGAAATGTCAGTGCCTTGTTATGCAGGTCTTTTCCTGTTGCACACTTCTGTGCTCGCTGAGTGCAGTACTTAGCATTAACATCTCGAAAGGCCACTCTCTACATAAAGCTTAGTCATGTATGAGTCCTACTGGCGCAAAACTTCTAAAAAGAAATTGAACAACACTTTTCTCTTTATGATATGAATTATTATTTTCTAGTGACACTGGTGTGACTTCCTTTTTGTTCTTTTCCAAAAGTTTCAATACCTTGTTTATGCCAGAACTAAATGGGCTGGAAGAGACCTCTTGAGGCTCTCTCCTCCAGTCCCAGAAATACAGCATGATCTCTGCTACAGAACACTGAAGTGTAAGGCATTGCTTTTCATTATACCTACTTCAAGTGGACCACAGTGCAGAATCCATGGGACCGAACAGAGAACAAGACTGTCTCAAGAAGCAGCATGGTAGTGAGGAGTCATTTAGGAATTCTTTAGAATAATTGTGTGTGTGCAAGTTTCTTGTTCTAACTCATCCCGGTGGTGCCAACCTTACTTAATTTATGCCTAAGTGTAGGTGACTTTAGAGAAGTCCCTATCTATTTGTGAATCATGGCAGACATTAAGCACCAAACAATTGTCTTCTGCATTTGCACAAAAGCCCTCCTGTGTGCCATGAAGCATCTTAAACAGAAATAAAGGCATACCAAATTCTAGAACTGATTGAAATCTTAGACAGGAGGATAGGAAATTCCAGGAAATGGTGCTTGTTATGGTGCGAGAATGGGGGGAACAAAATAATATTGCAAGTAAAATTAAAGAGGAAGATTTTTTTGTTCGGAAGCTGCTGAATATTGCTTTGTGTGTTTGCTGTTGTACAGATGAATTATTGGTAAATGTTAGGTAACTAGCGCTTTTTTTTCATTTTTCAGACTGAAGGTTAGAATGTTTGTGAAAACTGTGTAGCTGTAAAGATGTTGAATAGCTCTTTACGGAGAAAATCCCCACCAAGGAAACAAATGCAGGATTAATGGCTAGAAATATTTGCTGTGCTGATGAGCTTGGAAATAACTTTGCAGCTTTTCTTAATGTAATAAACTATGAAGTTACCTTAAAATCTAGTAGTTTACATACTGGCAGGGGGAGGAAAATGGGACAGAAACTGCTGATCAAGAAGGTGATAGTAATGATACTGGAAAAGGGTATCTGAAGGGATCATGTTTTTATAGAAATTTGTATTTTTATACCTTTTACCTTCATTGCCTTTCTTATTTAGAGAGTGATGAAACAGAAATATGAATGTAATATTTATTGAAAATGTTGATTCGACAGAGTAACCCAAGTAGATTATTTATTCCTCCCATATTTTTAATTCTTTAGTATAGGTAATGAGGTTAATTTGCCACAGTAGTAAGTACCAAATAAAATAAAGTGTTATTTGAACTCTTTCTCTTTAGTTCTTATTAATGTATGCAAAAGTGTTTGGTTTCTGTGAATAGTTTTCATTCCAAACTAACCTGTCAAGCTTTAAATTTAAATTTCAAACTTGTGCTTTTAGGTAGTTACAAAAATCTAATACGGAGTAATGAAAATTTGCACATTTAATATAATTTGAAGTTTTTCTTTTCAGTTGAAAGAAATCATTCTCTATTCAGAATTTTTAAGCTGTTTAAGCAAAAGGGAAAAAAAGCCGGTTTCATGAAATCAAGGAGCATATCAGAAATGCTTCTTTTTACAGCTTCTGTGACCCATAGTTTTTCTTACAGAGGTGGAGAAGACTCAAATGTGCCAAGTTTTATGGCAAATTCTGTTCTGAAGTACTCACTGTTAATTCTGGTTAGTGTTTATAATAATGATTTTGTTGGTTTAAGGCATATTTACTGAGGTATGTTCAGTTGTAGAAAGCTTCATTTTGAATTGTCACTTTCAAAAAGTTCTTGATACGCTGTCATGGTTTACATTCAAAAATGATACTTGTTTTGAGCATCTGGAATCGGCGTGCTGTGCTCCAGATCATAAACACAATGGTGAAAGTTATAATACAGTGTAGAATCAGAGAATTCATGGATTGTTTTTCCATCAGGCTCTTTCCCAAAGAGCTGGATCTTGAGCAAGATATGTAAAGTCAACCTAAGGATTTTTGGCAAGAGGAAGCAAGTATGATGCTAATCTCTGAGAGATTAGCAAGGGTTCAGTTGTGTGTGATGGTACCTGTTTGCAGTAGCTGCAGAAATGGAGTTCAGTTCACTGGAGCTCTTTGCTGGAGTTTTTCAGTGGGGGCTTGCTCGTGCAAGAGGAGTGTCCATAGTGTAACAGGCTTCTGTTCACTTGGGCTGCCTTTGGATACTCTGGAGTTTCCTCCGTGCTCTTTACAAATACCAAGCTTGTTACTCTTTATCCCCCTTTTGCAGGAGAGGAGGAAAGTAAAGGATTACCTACAACAGGAGATCTTTATACCCATGTGCTGAACTTTAAAGTTCTCCTAAAGCTAGATACTAAGATTTAGTGATTTCAGCAACCTCAGGAGCCTCAGTGACCCTGTCAAAGCCACATGATGGTTGTGATAAAGGTGTGAGTGAAGCAGGTTCTGTTGGTGTCAGCCCAGTGCCCAGCCTGACAGTGCCCTACCACTGTTGCTGTGGAATCTCTTCTGGTTAAAGGCTGTACCCATTGATCAATCAGTCGACTTCGGGTTTTTGTGATGAATATGCAAAGGCATATTAAATGCATGTGAGGAAATGCATTTGTCATGTCACTACTATAAACCAGTTGGTGTTCATTTTAGAAATTGATGTTTTGATGGATTCAGGGGATCGGCCTGATATTGATATAAGAATAACTATAAACAGATTTATGAAGTAATTTTCGTAATCAAATTTCACATCAATACCATCATACATTTTGAGGTCTCTAGGCAAGAAAAGACTCGGGGTTCCTTGTTCCAAAGGAGAAGAATGCTGTTATTAGCCTTCAGGTTTAGAAAGGAAAAGATCATGAACTCAGGTTGTGTGCATCTGTGCTCAGCATCTGTAAATTCTGCATGTTCTGCAGATGTTCTTTGCAGGAAGGTGAATTAAAGTCATTAGTAGGCTTCTAATTTTTAAATTTGAGCTTTTAAAACTTCTTTTTTTTTTCTCTTTAATGCTCCAGAACTATGCAGTTTGGTTGCTAAAATGAATTGATAAATTATAGACAGCTTTTTTGCCTACTGCATGATATGCAGTGGTTCAGTTTAAGACTTAAGCTTATTTTGAAACTATCCTTGAACTTAGATTTATTCAAAAATTTACTACATACCAGTGAAAGTAAAATGGTAATTTTTTACAGTCATATGCCATATCCCTTTAGACCATAACTTCCACATACTTCACTACAAATCAAATTCATTATGATAAATATGTGAAAGGGCTTTTACTTCTGATACTGAAGCAGTGTCTTTAATGAGAATTTTTAAAGAATTAAATCTTTTCAGACAGGTTACTTGTGTTTATTTTTTTTCCCTTACAAGCCACAGAAGAAAGAGGATCAGCAATCAGAAGCTAAAGCAAGTCCAAAAAAGTCATCAGAACCCACTATTGACCTTTTAGGACTTGGTAAGCAATACATAATTACTTGGTTTTAAATCAAGCATAGATATGTAATTATATATTTTAATAGATATACTTTTATTTTCTCTATGCTTACTGATAGATGAATCTGAAAACCGTAAGATTGCATGCATGACTTTAAAACTATAAAGAAAAAGTCCATGGGGATGTGGGTATATCAGTATTTATGTTTTGCTAGGGAGAGTAATGAGCTCCTGTGGGAAGGGGAAGTTATCAAAGTGATCTTCAAAGGGCTTGTGGATTGTTGTATTTCATTGTTTATGGTACAAGTGTACTTTTCAGTGAAAATGTTGAGGTCATCTGAATTATGTATCTGTAAAATATATTAAATCATACAGTTCCTGTATTAGTTAAAAGAACAGTAAACTGTTGGACTGGAGCTGAGGAATACTTTGTAAAACTTAATGTATTGGGCATTTCAGTGTTCTGTGCTGACTGCAACCATCATTCATTTTTATCTAATACACCTTTTTTAGTTTTCTGACCGGCAGGTTACTGTGAATTTGTCTTGTAAACTAGTTTCTAGTAAAATAATTTAATTTGCACTGTCTGACTCTACTGTTGTGTGTAGGCCATATTTGTAAAATATGTCTTTCATTTATCTAGTGTTGCTCTAAATGTGTTTTTTACATTTGATAGAATCTTAAAATGGAAATGGAAGAATAAAATATTACAGTAACTTTTTTTATTTCCTTTTGATATTCAGTGTTAGGAAAATTTCCACAAGTTGTGAGTGGATATTAAGAGTTTTCACTTTATGTCATTGTAATGGTTATTCTTAATTTTCTACATAATTTCTGCATGATATTGGATGAGGCTAGTAAGTCTTTTAAATGTAACTCTAAAAACTTCACTTTGTAGAAAAATATTTTGTTTTTTAATTTTTTGTTTCAAGGTATGAATAATGCGACAAAACAGTAAATGTCTTTTCTATTTTAAAATTCACACTCTCATCCAAAATGCATTTTATTTTCCCTCTGATATAGAGCTAACTGTAGTACCATTTTTGCGTGGGTTATGTATATGTTGTCCATATCTCATTCCAAGTAATCTGCTACTATAGGCGTGCAAGTCTTAATTAACACAGTAGAATGAATGTAGAATGAGCCTATTTTAAAAAAAAAGTAATTTGGACTTGATGGAAAGCTGATTGTACTTTATTTTCCTTTAGCAGACCAACAACCTAATTAAAAACTAAAATTTAATCAATATGTGGTTTTGAGATTGCTAGGCTTCTGTATTCTTTTGGTCATTATTTGAAAAGTATCTTAGTAACACAGTTTTATGTTTTGTACAATAATGAACTCGGATTACATTGGCTTACTTGAGATGTGTGCAGTGAAAATAGTATTATAATTGGTGTTCAACAGCTTTGCTTCTTCAGTGAGATATAAAAAGGGCAAAGTTTATAATATGTATCTTAAAACCACATATTTTTAGAGGAGGGAATGCTTTAAGATCTTTTAAATAACAAATTGAAAAGCAGTGTAATAAGCCAGTAGCACTTGGAATCCACTGAGCTGCAAATGAGATATGTGTTAATGAGAGCAGACCTGCATATTTCATTTGAAGAGTTGTCTTTTAATTAGCACCTGCAGTAGAAGACTTCAGATAGTATTAAAAGAGAGATCACATCAACCCAATATATCATAGAACCGTAGAATAGTCCAGGTTGGAAGGGACCTCAAATGACCATCTGGTCCAAGGGGTCCATGGGAAGGGGAGCCTAGAGGAGACTATCTAGCATCCTGTCTGGGCACAGCCTGCAAACCTCCAGTGATGGGGACCCTACCACATCTGTGGAGTTGTTCTAGGAATTGATCTCACCATAAAAAAATTTCTTTGTTATGTCAACAAACTTATACCTCTTTCCCCCTGTCTTCTCTGTGTGGCTCTGTGTGTTATGGAGAGAGAGGCTCTGCCCTCTTTGTAGCTGCCCTTTAAGTACTGACGTACTGGAATAAGATTCTTCCTGAGCCTTCCCTTTTCGAGGGAGAAAAGACCGAGCTCCTCATAGAGCAGGTCCTGCAGCCCTTTGGATGTTTTCATGCCTCTCCTTTGGACCCTCTCCAGTCTGTGTCTGTCTTGAATTGTGGGGCCGGAACTGGACACAGACTCCAGGTGAAGCCTGGGAAGTGCTGAGTTGAGTGGGATGATCACGTCTTTGTCTCAGCAAGTAACCCCCCTGTGGATAGAGCCCAGAATCCCACTCACCTTCTTTGCTGCAGCAATGCAGTGCTGATTAAAATGTTTGATATGTCATATCAAATAATCTTAAAATGGATATGATTGCTTAGCTCCTTCTTCTTACTGAGCAGACATGTTTCTAATGAGAATTCATTCTCTTAGGACTTCATTTCTGCAAATGAAGAATAGTACTAGCTTTTAGTAGGGCAGATCAAAAACACTTGTGCTAGCAGGTTAAATAATTTTAATGGATCAGAATTCATGCTAGAATAATTTTGGCTTTCAGAACAGCCCAGCTTCTTTGCGAAGTGTTTCCTTGAGTAGCCCTCAGTGCTAGCTATGGGTATGGTGTTAGTCTCTGGGTCACTGCTCTCTGTGTCTCGGTTTTGTAGTAGTGACCTCATCAGAAGGTAAACTTCCTTAGATAGGACTTACCCTGTGAAAATTGTAGCTAGACAATTTTCTAAAAATAAAATCTCTTTCACTTTCCTTTACAAATTGCGAAATTTTCAAGATAATATGCCTTGGCAAATTGTATCTTTAAATCTTGTAATAGGAGAAGAGGCATAATATCCTCGGTGACTGCACTATCACATTTATGTTTCTTCTGAGCCCTTTTAAATAGATTCATCTGGTTCTTTTGATTTCCCGATCAGGGGTTTGTTATTGAGATGTTGTTTACATACTCACTTTTTGATGATCCAACTACATTCATGGGTTTTGGCCTTTTGATTCAGAATAGATATTAGTTTAGTACACCACACACAGAAGGGTGGGTAAATGGACAGGTACAAGCTAAATGTTGTTATGCTCTCTACAAACAGTAGTGTTAGTGTTCTTGCTGTGCAACCCCGAATTCCTTCCCTCTCTTCCCAAGCAGTGGGAAATAACATCCTGTTTCTGTAGGCCCAGCCTGCAGCTGCTTTTTTAGTTATCGCTGCAATTATTTGGCTCTTACCCATGCTGGAAGAATGCCCTGTTGAAAATTTGGAGATCTAAAACTGACGCTAAAATCAATAATACAGGATTTTATAACATGAATTTTTAATAGGATAATTATAGGAAACATTCTTCAGTTTGAAAGTCAGAGTGTGTAAACCACAGTTCTTCAGCACTTAAGTGACTGGCAGTGCTCTATTTTCATCTCTCTGGTGTTAACCTTGTGCTCTGTGCTCCTTTTTTGGTTTTCTTTCTTACAAGGTAGATGTCTTCACCTACACCAGGTTGATGTAAATGGTTTTTTAATATCTTGTAGAAAATGGTGTGGTAGCAGTGTACCAATGTGGAATATTGGAATGTTACACAGGCAGTTTGGGATCATTGTGTTTGCCAAGATATGCCACTTAGAAATTATTTTAATGTACAGAGGAAAAAAAGGAGGAAAAAAATAGTATTTTAAAGTTATATTACCTTACAGAATTGCCAGGAAGAAGAAAAGTGCATTTTAAATATTCTACACCATTTGCCATATTTAGATAAAATAAACGCTTTCATATTCTGGATTAATCACTGTAGTTGCAATGAATGACTAGAAGAAAAGAAGTTTATTATGTTGTTAATATTTATTGAATTTGATGCATGGGGCATTCATCTGGCATGGTTGGAGGTAAAGTATGATATGCGAAAAGCTGCTTATCTGCTTCTGCATGGGAAATATTCTCTGAAGGAATTCTGTGAAGTTTTGAGAGGTTAATCATGATATGAAATGTGTCTAAATGTTGCATAAATGAGAAATGTACTTTTGTTGGTACTGTTGGGTAAGTACCAAAGCAGCGTGCTTGGTCCTAATTTGGAAATTTGCATTTAAGAAATAGTAAAGATACATTCATAAGTACATAAATATCATATACAAATATAGCTCATAGACTCCTAAAATCATAGAATAGTTTGTGTTGGAAGGGACCTTTAAAGGTCATCTAGTCCAACCCCCCTTCCATAAGCAGGGACATCTTCAACTAGATCAGGTTGCTCAGAGCCCCATCCAATGTGGCCTTGAATGTTTGCAGGGAAGGGGCAGTTACCACCTCTCAGGACAGCCTTTCACAACCCTCATTGTGAAAAGTTTCTTTCTTATATCTAGTGTGAATCTACCCTGTTTTAGTTTGGAACCATTGCCCCTTGTATCACTACAGGCTCCAATAAAAAGTCTGTCCCGATCTTTCCTGCTTACTCTTTAGGTACTGAAAGGCCACATTAAGGTTGTCCTGGAGCCTTCTTTTCTCCAGGCTGAACAACCCCAGCTATCTGAGCCTTTCCTTATAGGAGAAATCCCTCTGATCACCTTCATGGCCTTCCTCTGGACGTGCTTCAGCAGGTCTCCATGTCTTTCCTGTGCTGGGGACCCCTGAGCTGGGATGCAGCACTGCAGGCAGGGTCTCACCAGAGTGGAGGAGAGGAGTAGAATCCCTTCCCTCGACCTGCTGGCTGTGCTGCTTTGGATGCAGCCCAGGATACAGCTGAGTTTCTGGGCTGCAAGTGCACATTACCTGCTCATGTCCAGATTTTCATCCTCCAGGATCCATAGGTCCTTCTCTGCAGGGCTGTTCTCAATCCTTTTGTCCTCCAGCCTGTATTGATAGCAGTTGCCCTGACCTGATGCAGGATCTTACACTTGGCCTTGTTGAACCTCTTGAGGTTTGCATGGCCCCACTTTTTGAGCTTGTAAATGTGTTAACATTTATAATATTGCTGCAATGTTCAGATTATGCTTAGGTAAGCAATATATCTATCCAAAATGAAAACATTTACAACCACTTGAGGCATACAACATTACTAGGTTTCTGGCTTTCCACATTTTATTTTCAGAAGTATTATATATAAATTGCCTTCTTATTAATTCTTTTCCATCTCTGCAAAGGTTTTAGCAGGAAATAAAATTTTACTAATGCATTTAATAATTCTGCAATAATTTTGGCCAGACAGACCTTGTTTGCATCCTTGCCCCAGATTTTTGTTGGAACTATTAACCTATTTCTCTCAGTCCTGCCTTTCTAGTAATTTGGTGTAAAAAATAATCATATGCATATTCTCTCTCCATTGCAAGTCTTGGTATGGCTGTCAAAAATGATTGTACATAATAAAAATACATGGCTGCTTAGTAACAAAGTTCTTGTAAATAGTTTGGTCCATTAAAAATGAGTTTCAGAAACATAATGCAAAGTTTAAGACCAGATCTGGTTTTTTGCTGTTTTCTCTCTTTCCGTCCCTTTGAAACCCTTCTGCTGGTCATTCTCACTATTGGTGCAGATAATATACCAAGGATTGATGATGTATATGAAAGCTATGATGTATATTAATAACAGAAGGCAGCACTGAATTGGAAATTGTCATGTCAGGAATTAATAAAATATATACAGGAAAATAACTGTAAAGGTAAACTTCACTGGACCCCTTCCCTATATTATTAAATACACCCTGGAAAATAGCTTTTGTTTCTGCTATCAAACTGAAAGAAGATGTCCTAATCTGAAATCAGGAGCAGCATCTGCTATTACAGTGTGGCAGATAGCAGTCAGAGATTATTTGTAATGTCATAAATTGTAAGAAGAGAAGTTTCGGAACCACACCTAGGAACAAGGGTGAAGAACATCTCTTGACTCTCCATGTTCCCTTCTCTGACTGAGCATGGAAGCTCTGCCTTGCATCTGCTCTCATTGCAGTGGTTTCTGCTACATCTCACATTTCATTCCTAGCTATGGATGTGTTCTACAGAAAAGTGATGGAAGTACTGTTAATCAAAAGCTAATTGCTTCAAAATAATCCTGTAATGGTTGAAGCTATAAATTTCTCAAAATATTCAGACAGGCCCATGTAACTAAATCTGATTTTTACCTGTTCCCTGGAAAGGTGACAGCTGTGTTTCCTTCTGTCATATACACACCATCTCTTCTAATCAAGTTTTAATGGGAGGTGGCACAAGTTGAATGAGTAGTGATATACTTAGAATAAATTAAAACCCAGAACTCTGCTGGAGTATCTTCTTATACTACAGAAATATTTTAAAATGAGAAGGGAAAGGAGGAAGTGCATCCTAGTCCATGACCTGGTGTATTGAAGTTGAGAATATCCATAATCTCTGTATAAGAACTGTGAATTATTATGTTGAAAAACAAGTCTGTATATGCCTGCATGCAACTCTATTTAAATGGAGACACTAATATTGCTATAAGTAATAAACTGGAGTGAAAACAGTTAGGTTGTTTCTATATTATGAAACTTAGTTCTTTAAATAGGGAAGGGGGAATGTGTTTGTAGTCTCCTTTTAATAGATATAAATATTCCAACCATTACATTTTGAGAAATCAGTAAAACAGGATCATCTATTAATTCTATTCATACAGGCTTAAAATTGTATTTAAAAAGTAATTCAAAATGTCTGATTTCTCCACCAGTGGAGACAGGGAGATATTTATTCAGTAAGAGATGAAAGGCATGTCCATTACTAAATAACACTCTTAGAGAACCAATCTAGCAAAAATCTGGGTTTTCATAGTATTAATTTATAAGCAGCATATTAACTCTTGAAAAATACTATGTTTTTGCAAATGTGTTCTGTCATGAATGTTCTAAATATGTGAAATGCTTGTTTTAGTAAATGATTGCATTTAAATTTTCAGTCTTCCACGTTAAACTCCTTTACATTCAGGGAAACTAACTACTTTGGAATATGACAAGAGAGATACTTTTTTAATACATGTGCCAAACTGAAAAAATGTGAACATTAAATTATTAATTCCTCACAGTCCTTTTGCTTGAAAATTATGCACGGTTCATTCCTAAATTTATCTGAAACAGTGAACCTTTGGGGAGATATTTTTGGAGCTGCCAGTCTGCAGAATGACCTCAAAAGAAGCTTGTGCTTAAATCGCCAGTGTATTTATTTGCACATATCTCAAAGCACTAATGTGGGTGGAATGGTGGAGCAGATTATAAGTGTGGTCATTTTGCTGTCCACTGGCTTCCATTCATCAGAAATAAGGGAAGGAGGAGATCTTTGCGTTAAGATATGAGTAGCTTTGTCATAATCACAGATGAGTTTGTAACTTTGCTTTCAGAATCATTGCAACAGCAGTCCCTCAGCAAAGTCAAATCACAACAGAGTAATAAAACTGGCTGCACATTCCTCAAGCCTTACTCTTTACTCAGCACAGATCTAGTAGTGTCCTCATTCCTGTGGCCACTTTGCCTTTGTGAAGTTGCCGGGTTGGTCTTAGTTCTTGCAGACGGTACAGTTGTCCTCACAAACTTTGAACAAGTTTGGACAGTAAAAATACCTGCTGGGGTTCAGTTTCTTCCAAACGACACTCATTTTGTCCTTCTCATTTTCCTGCCTTCAAGCTATTTTGGTTCTTGTTTTTGGGTCTTTTTGCTGGCATGCAAGTTTGAGAGGTAGCAATGTCAATGTTTAATACTAAGTCAGAGTATAAAAAAATGTGTATCTAAGGTAGTGACAAAACCAAGCGTATAGCTCCCAAAGAATTGCAAACCAACACTATTCCACTTGGTTGTTCCATTTCCCTGAAAATGAAAAAAGTATGAAAAAGGTGTACTTAGTGCACAGAAAATACACTGAGGATTTTACAAATACTGAAGTCAGTTCAATTTTGTGGTTTCTGTAGCAGCTATAGTTATGCCACATTTCCTATACATACTAAGGCCCAGAGGGTAGCATCTGTACAGTAAGGCTGAATTGACATGTGCATGGATGGTGGTAGCTTCATATGTGTTCCACATTATCAGATTCTGACATTTATGATTTTTGTGTCCATTATTCAAACAAATGGCAGTGACATTATTTATCTTTGAATAAATACTTTCATGCAAGGCAGCTAAAGGGAGACACCTTCCACTGGAGATGGAAGGCAGACAGAAATGAGAAGGCATCTGTCATGGTTTAAACCCAGATGGCAGCTAAGCCCCACACAGCCGCTTGCTTGCTCTGCCCATCCAGTGGGGAAGAGTATCAGGAGGGTAAAAGTGAGAAAACTTGTGGGTTGAGATAAAAACAGTTTAACAGGTACAGCAAAAGCTGTGCACGTGAGCAAAGCAAAACCAGGAATTCACTCACCACTTCTCATGAGCAGGCAGCTGTTCAGACATCCCCAGGAAATCAGGACTCCATCACACGTAACAGTGACTTGGGAAGACAAACACCACCACTTCAAAGCTGCTCCTTCATCTTCCCACTGCTTTATATACTGAGCATGACACCTGTGTAGGGTATGGAATATCCCTTTGGTAGTTGGGGTCACCTCTCCTGGCTGTGTCCCCTCCCAACTCCTTGTGCAACCCCAGCCTCCTCGCTGGTGGGGTTGGGCGAGGAGCAGAAAAGCACTGCTTGGCAAGAATGAAAATATCTGTTTCCACCACAAATCCATCCCCGCAGTAGCCCCATACTGGCTGCTGTGAGGAGCAGCATCTCTGTGTAATGGTCTTCTGAATGGATTGTTTCAGAATGCAGTCTTATGATGCTAGTAGTGTTTTTTTCAGTGTACTATAATCTAGGGATTTTGGAATACTGACCCTCCTGTAATGTATAAACTGCTGTGCCAGTCATGGCAGTGATTTTTTTGGAGAGGTTTTGACTTGATTCAGCTAGTTTGTTCTACCAGAGAAGTCTGACTTCTGCACTGAGATTGGATCATTTTAGACTTAACTTCTTCTTTTGCCTATAAAAGCTTTCTTAAACTTGCTGTTAGGACTATGCAGTCATTATAAAGTTCAGCAGAATCTAGACTCACCTTCGTATTTGTCAAGCTCTGTGTAATGGCAACTCATTTGTGATGTGCTTAGGTATAAATTTATTTGCCAATTCTTACCCCTTGTTCTTGAGCAGCTGAAAATCAAAAGAAGTGGTTGCTCTGTTCCTTAAAAACACTTCAGTGGTATTTTTGTCCACATATATTTTAAAGTATTTTCTTGCAATTCTCTTTCAAGTGTAATTCTCCAGCCCCTTTTTTGTCCTGCATGTATCCACTTTCACCTAGATCACTAAACGTGTTCATGTGTTAAAGTGGTTTACAGACACCAAGGCTGTGGACGTTAACTCAAAGCAAGAGCCGTAGGTTCTTAGGGATAATTAGCTCAGTGTGCCTGGGTGATGTGTTCATGTGGAGCTCTAGAATAAAGTCTGTGCAAAGTACTTCTGAAAAAGGGGGAAGAATGGACTTTTTCCCTAAAAGCTTACTTATACACTCTTGAGTAAATTAGTATACCAAGAATAATGTCATGGATTCTAAAATGAAGTTTTTCGTTCAGGAGCAGAGATGAGTATATTTTGTCTGATACATGGCTACCAAATTTGGGGCTTCTTAGTAAGATATCTATTTAAATTCTTACCAAAAATGTTGGGGTGCAAAGACTCCTGAAAAATGAGTAGTGTGTACTGCTAAGTTGGTGTGGCTGTCCTTAGGGAAGTTCAAAGTGGTTTGTTTTATTGGTGGCTGTTTTTTACATGTTGTTTTCCTGAAGGACATTAATGTGCCATCTTCTTCAGGAAATAGGTGCTTACAAAATCCGAACAATATCACAGTCTGAAAAATATCTCAGAAATGGAGTACATCTTTGATGGGGGAAGAGTAGGAGGGAATAGACAGCTTTAATTAGTCTCACGGTATTAAGATATTAATAATTTTCACTTTAAAAATTATTCTGTTGTTTTTTTAGATGGTCCAGCTGAAGCATCTGTTACAAATGGAGGCACTGCTGCTGTCACAGCACTGAATGATGACCTGGATATCTTTGGCCCGATGATCTCTAATCCTTTACCAGCAGCTGCAGTACCTCCTGCTCAGGTAGAATTTAATAAGTTTAGTTATATGTATGTGTTAATACATGCATGTGCATGTGTATTTTCCTTCAGTGAATTGTTCATTCACACATAAGGAATGCACACTTCTCAGCACATCTTAAGCACCTCAAGGCTGGAGATACTTTAACTGTAACACTGATATTTCTATCACCGCTTCAGGCTTCGGCACTGCTTGGATATAGAAGTAGATGGTGTGATTTTTCCTTCTGGTTGTCTAGCTAAACTGGATTCTGTCTTATCCTGGTTATGGTTGTAATGTTTTCCTTTAATTTATATTCTTTTGTCTTTTTCTGTTCTCAATAGGTATTGCTGAATATGAGTTTATGTTCTCAGGTTATTTGGCTTCAAGTCATCCTTTTTAAGACCTCGTATTGCCTTGTGATGCTGATATTTAGGAAAAGCTGCAGCAGATGCCTCTCTCTTAGACCTGCTAAAAATTAGTCTGAGGCTTCATAATCAAAATCAAGAATGGATATAAAAAAAAATTAATATTGTTACCTGGGCTGATCTGTCTTTTGTCTCATCTTGGAACTTGTATGTCTTGTTTTCCTCAAGAGAGAGTAGCATAACACCTGCATGTGGCCTGCTCCTTCGTTAATAGCCATGATAGTTTGGAAGCAGCCCCATCACCATGCCTGTTGTAGCCTGGAAAGGCAGCTTTGGGACACACAAAGAAACTGCTTAAAGCTGCAGCTCTCTCAGCTCTCAGACTCAAAGAGCAAGGTGATGGTGTTGGTGATGGACATGTGGAGGTTTTCTTAACCCAGACTGGCTTCTGAGTAGGAAGTTTTGGAGGAGTAGTGGGCTAATTTCTCCATCTGGGAAATCTTGTTAAGGTCATTTCAACTTTTTTTTTTGTTTAGGGCTTTCCGTCCCACTCTGCTGAACAGAAAGCATTGTCTGTATTCTTGAATTTATGATTTGGGACACATGATCTGTATTTGTTTCTCTTCATCCACTAGTTTTCATAGTGTGTACAATGGAAGGGATAATGATGAAAGACAATGCTGAGTTCCTTAAAGCATATACATGTTATTCAGGAGATTTTATTCTCTATCCTTTACTCTCTGTTCCCCTACTTGCTGCTGAGGGCTGACTTTGTGCAACATGCTAGGTAGGGTTTCAGAGACTGAAGCCACATTTCTTTTGAACATAATACGATAGATAGAGCAAATTTCCCACCATGCCTTAAGCTACCCATAAACAGTGAGAGACATAAGATGTATATTTGCATTTAGATTTGGATGTATTAGCTAAAATTGCAAAGGAAAGTGTTGGTGTAGATCTTCTTGTCTCCTGTGGAATTCTCTGGTCAAAGTACCAGGAACAGCAGTATTTGGGTTCTTGTTGTCTGCTATTCTAATGCCTTATGTCAAAATTCAAATCTAGAATCTTTAAGTTTCCATTTCGCCCCAGAATAAATGGGCTAGTGGTAGTATTGCACGTAATGGGTAGCACTGAATTCTGGTTTTTCCCCCTGCCAACCTTTCTGAAGCTGGAAATGATGACTTTACTGTGTGCCCAGGAGAAAAGAACAGCCAGAGAAAGAAAAGCCTTCTTTTGTTTCTTTTCCATGACATATTATGAGACCTACTGGTTAAAGAATGATTTAGCTGTAGAATGCAGGAAATCCTAAAGAAGACTAAATATATAAGAGTGAAAAAAAAGCAAAGTGAAGGGTGATACCCTAGATGATGATGACGACTAGTGATGGGTTAAATAACAGAGTGGCTGCTAAAGCATGCTGAATTATACGTATGTATAACATTTAAAATGCATTTCGGTGATATAGATTTGGTCACTGGACCTTCTGTGACAGGAATATTTTGACATGTTGTTTATCTTCGTGCTGGTTTTTAGACTAAGTATGGTACTTGCTAAATTGATGAAAAAGTGGTAGAAAGGACAGTACTATTCTCAATATCTGGTGTCACCTTGTTTATATACTAGAAAGCATGAATATATTCACTTGCTGTAAAGAAATCTGTCCAGATTTTTAGTGACATTTTTTCTTTCTTCTGAGTGCCATAATCAGGAGGAACAGACAGAACTCTCGGCAAGCATTTTTTTATCAAGCACACGATCCTTATGGCATATTGCAAGATTTAATTCTTGGTTATCTTCCACTTTTAATCAGTAGTCTCAAAGAAAATTGAATATAATCAGATAATCTCTCCAGATAAGAGACAGGAACATGTGTAGGTAGCAGAGGACAGGTTTCTGATGCTGATTACATGGGTTGCTTGGTAAAGTGGGACAAAGAGAATATTATTCTGTTTTGCTTCAGGATTAGCAAGACATTGCACATGTTCCATTTCAGGATAGTGGTGTCTAGTCTGGGAACTGCCTCTCATTTGGCAGTGCATTTTGTATTTTTAAGATCTTTCACCTTGCAACGTGGGTAAAATTTGTATGGGATTCAGAGAAGAGTCAGGAGAATACAGGAGACTGGAAAGGGTGCCTTATTATGAGAGGGTTTAAGGACCTGGTCTGTAAATTTCTTGAAGTAAAAAATAGGTGTGATTACAATGTGAAATTATTTTGTGAGGCTGCAATTGCTAAAATGGGCATGAACTCAGATCAGCAGTTGAGTAACCCTGTCATTCAGTTCCTGTGCTTGAAACTGGAAAATTTAAAGTAGAAATCCATGGCCAATCCTTAACTTGAACTTGTTTGAATATCTATTAACAGAATGTATTGAAGTTTTAAAAAATAAAGTAGAAGAAGGGATCAAATGTGGAAGAGCATGGCTTGCTCTCTCACTGAGATATTTACCATTATGTTCCGCATTGTTGGTGTGTCTGAGGTGCCACAGTGTGGGATTTGAGAGCACTGAAAAAGAAGAGAATTTAATGGTGCTCCTCAAACTGATCTGTATGACTCGTGAGTTTTCACAGGATTGCTTTTCTTCTCCAGTTTAACCTAAAAGGCAGCATTTAATGCTAAATGCACTCTGTTTTATGGCACTGTGGAGCACAGAAATGTATGCTTGAATGTTTTATTATGAGACTGAAACAACATGATGTCTGCAAACCTTAGGATTTATGTCCATTGTCATAGCCAAGACATGATTTTCAAGTGAAAACAAAAGCATTTGTTTCTCCGTTTTCCAGTGTGACTTGAGCATAGAGGATCATGTACATTTTTACTCTGCTTTCAGATATGTCTTTATCACAGTTTTCAGAAACATTTAAAATGTTTCTTCCCACTGTTCTGTATAGCTGGATGCTAATACAAACTGTTGGATTTGTAAAGGACTGGTAAAGAACAATATGTGACAGAGTAATTTTTTTTTCTAGAATTTTGCCTATTAGCAAACTCAGGGGGTTTAAGAAGCGTTACCTTAAGCAGCTCCTACAGTAGAACTAGATAAAAGGCATGTGTTATAAATTATGCATTATTCGTGGGTACAGAAAGGAAAGAAGAACATTTCATATGTTTGATGATATTTTTTTCATGTGAAGCAGGCATAGCTAAATTACAGGTATTAGAATATGCTTTGTTGCCAAACATTGTATAGGAACTGAACAAAGGTCTGTCATTTTTACCTATAACCAAAACAATTCGCTAGATTTTTTTTAGCCAGGTTTGAATTTCAAATTTTGTATGGTTTGTCTTCCCGAAAAAGTGTGATCTTCATTCTTCAGTGAAATTTGTAGGGAGGAAGAGAAAGGGAGAACTGTGAGGTATAAGTTTAGAAGTATTAATTCACTGAAATATTTAATATAAGTCTTTCTCCGAGCAGGGTGCTAAAATCCAGTCAACTTAAACTTTTTTGGATTTTGTGTGTATGTATGTATATGTGTGGGCCTGATTTGAATTGTACTGTATTGGGAGCAGAGAATCAGTTCAGTGGCTACAAAAGTGTATTTCCATAGAGATGGTGTAAGTTTTTCATTATTCATTCCTGACAAACTTTCATGTGAAGTGGTGGTGGATTTTAGATAAATGGACGTTCATAAATACTCATTTTTCCCCGAGGTCAGGTGTGTGTACCTAGCATGGTTGACATAGATCAGCAGACAAGCTTCAAGTTATTGACGAATTTTGGTCATGTTAATGTGTCAAAGTCCTCAGATCTTATGTAAAAATTTGTTGTTTCAGAAGTTTGCTTTATCATTTATTTAAGTGTTATTTAAGCAGAGTCGTACTGGAGAGCTATTTAGTCCTATTCCAGTATGATCAGTTGAAATGTTTGTAGCTTCTGCTTATGTTTATTTTACCCCGTCTATGTTTTCAGGTGTCTGAAAGCAAAAGTTTCATTCCTTCAAATGGAGTTAGAGCAATCCCAAACATGAGTATGGGCTGGGCAGTAACTGGGTTGAGAGCAGCCCTACAGAGAAGGACTTGGGGATGCTGGTGGATGAAAATCTGAATATGACCCGGCAATGTGCACTTTCAGCCCAGAAACCCAATAATATCCTGGGCTGCATCAGGAGAATTGTGACCAGCAGGTCAAGAGGGGTGATTCTGCCCCTCTGCTCCACTCTCATGAGACCTCCACCTTCAGTGCTGCATCCAGCTCTGGGGCTCCAAACATAGGAAGGACATGGACCTGTTGGAGCAGGTGCAGAGGAGGGCCATGAAGATGGGATGGAGCACTGATCCGGTGAAGACAGGACGAGACAGCTGGGGTTGTTCAGCCTGGAGGAGAGAGAAGGCTCTGGGGACACTTTATAGTGACCTTTCAGTACTTGAAGGTGGGCTACAGGAAAGATGGGGACAGACTCTTTTTCAGGGAATCTAGTGACAGGACAAGGGAAAATGGCTTCCAAGTGAGCAAGGGTAGGTTTAGATTAAATATTAGGAATAAGTTCTTTACTGTTAGGATGGTGAGACTCTGGAACAGGTTGCCCAGAGAAGTTGTGGATGCCCCATCCTTGGCAGTGATCAAGGCCAGATTGGACAGGACTCTGAGCAACCTGGTCTGGTGAAAGGTGACCCTGCCCATGTCAGGGGATTGGAAGGATTGAACTTGATGATTTTTAAGATCCTTTCCAACCCAAACTATTTATGAATCTATGATTCTACTCTCTTTGGTGCTTTAAACACCTTAGGTGAAGCACAGTGGAAGAGCGGGCATCATACTCCAGAATAGATGGAGTCAGCTGGACAGAGTTTAGAGGAACAGAAACCTATTTTGCATTCTAGAGAAGGGAAATCTGAGGGAGATAGAAATGAGACTGCAGGGGAGATAAATGTTTTCAAGCCTAGACAAGGTTGATTGCAAAGAAAATGCTGTAGTGCTTGTTGTGAGTTCTGGACATGCAGCAAAAAAAAAGTTGAATTTTTAATCATATTGCAAGGTTAATTTATGTTCTTAGATATGATCTGAGAAAGGGATAGAAATCTTAACCTGACTTTTTCAGATATTGCTGATAATTCCTAAAAGAAAGAAAACAGATGAGATTTCTTAGTGTTTTTCTTTGTGAACTGAATATAGTTGAGTGCTCATTTCCTCATCAGTTATTACCAGGAAATAACAGTTGATCATTTTTAATGGAGCTGTGAAGATGTCTAAAAACAAAATATGCAAAATCAAAACTAGGAAGAGTTGAAGTAAACATTGAGTCCATTTACAGTACAAAGATAAAAAGGGTAAGAACTGTACACAGAATTTAAGATCTTAATAATGTACTTAGTACCTTACTTGCTTACATAAGAATAATTATGTTCTAGGCTGTATTTTCCCTATGCAGGTAGCTCTTCCAGTCAGCAGGGAGAAATTGAAAATGTTGTGTGGGGCCATTATTTAATACCATACATATGGAAAACAGGGGAGGACTGGCTTTTCTAGAGCCCATCCCTGCTTTCCTAGATATCAGCCAGAGCCAGACATGCAGGTAGCAGGAAAGTACACATGTGCTTTTTTCTCTCCTGCAGTCTTTCTCTCAGTTACACGTGTCCCACTGTCCGCTTCCCTCTTCATTTCCTCTGTTGCCACCTCTTTTACAATTTTTAAGAAAAACTTGGTTGCACTAATATAATGAAAATGCTTAGCAGTATGATCCTTAAGCACCTGATGAGCATTTAGGTTTGGCATAATGACTGAGAGCACTGTGTGTAGGAAAATTATATGAATGCCAGGTGTGTTTTTACAGAGGTTTTGGGTAGCATGACAATGTTAGATACACGAAAATCATGCCAATGTTGGTTGTTTTTTAACTTGGATGCCACCTGCTGTTTTCTTGCCATGTATTTTGCATTACCTTCCATTTATTCAGCTGATGAATGCTTCAGGGAGCATTTGTCCGGTGCTTTGACTCCTGTGAGGATCTTCCAAAACCAAACTGAATGAAGAGACACTAAATGAACATTTAATCTTACATTGTAAACATAACATGATCAGTCCTGCAGGTTTCCAGCTCTCCCTTCTAGAGAAAAGCAAAGTCCTTCCTTGCTGCAGTGCAGGCAGCAGAGGGGAAGCCCCCTCTGTTCCCCCACTTCCACTGGCCCTGTGTCCTTCCCGCAGTCTGCTGAGCACAGGGGCTGTGCTGGGCAGGCGCCACGGGAGGAGATCCATGTCAGCAGGGAACAATTCAATAATGGGCCTTCCGGGGTGTACGCACAGAAGAAACAAGACTTCAGGATGGGCTTTTATCTGAATGTATTGTTAAATCTGACTCTGGTATTTTTAAAGACAGGTTATGTCACACTGATAAAGAATTGTCTCAAATAGAGAGGGCTTCCTACTACCCACTTAAATAAAAATTGATTTGCTTTACTAACAGATATTCTTTTGAGTAGTAAATAAAAGGCAGAAGCTTTTCTGATATGTACAGAAAGAAATGGATCATTTAAGAAAGAATTGCCCAGAGAGGTTTCACAGGTCTTTTTCTGTTTGCTTTCCCTCTGTAGTGCTGTCAGCCCACTCGTGGTTGCCCACTAAGTCCTGCTGACTTTGGCCCAAATTGGCTGTAGAATAAATGCAGGTTTTTCAGATGCCAGAAAATTGCCATTTTTTGGTTTTTTCTCTTCCCTTTCTACAGCAGTTTTGGAGATTTTTCACCATCAACTATGTGAATTTGTGCTCCTTTCTTTTGCTGGTTTCTGGCAAATTTAACTGGTAACGGAATTGTTCTTTGGGTTTTTTCTTCCCTTCCCTATGGCACTGCCATATTCTAGAGGTTTTAGCGCTTCAGAAGTCACACACGTCATGTGTTTTTTGAAGCTGCATATTGAACATTTGTATTGTGGTGTTTGTACAAATCCAGTGTGACCATAGTGGACATTTCAGGGCTTAGTCAGCAGCATACCAGGAAGAGCAGCAGCTTGGAGATTGTTGCTTTAAAGAGGATTATAGGCGTGTTCCTTATCTTTGTATTTTGTGGTGTCCTCTTGCCTGTCTGATAAACTTGGGTATGGGATCTCAGTAAACCTGGTTACATGTTGAGTTCCTTCACAGTAGTATTCCAAGGAAGATTTTCCTTTGGTGTGAGAAAGAGTTGAAACTCCCACAAGCTGGGGGATGCAGTAGGTATATGCTAAGCAGTTTAGGACCATTTAGCTGGACTAAAATAAGGCCATAGTTTAAGTATGATTTGCAGTCCTGGCTCTTTTTCAAGGTGAATACAGTCGATTTGCATTAAAAGTTCCCACTGGTAACAGGATGAGTTGTGTATTTTAAGGAATATAACAAGAACCCATGTATTGCCCGGTTCCCCAAGAAGGCTCCCATATGGAACTGTATGAGTACGAGCAGCAAAATAACAGCACTGAGAGACACCTGGATGTAATTTGTTTACAAAACATTCTGTTGCAAAAGCAGTACAAAGCCTGCCGGTCAGCCTCTATTTTAGTTTTTCAGTTGTAGACTACAGTAAGTTTTAGATAATTATGCCTTCTCAGCAAGTGAAACATGCTTAAAGAACTCTAAGCCAATTATAAACAATGTATTTTAGAAATTTTATTACTTGAAGTAGATAACCAAAATTTTATTTTTGCCTTTTCTCCAAAGATACATTTCAAAGCACTTAATCTTTTGTTTTAGCTCTTCTCTAATCTGTTCTGCCAATGAGAGGATTAATGAGATGTGAATTTTAATCTCCTTATTGATTTCCTAATTATTTTTCATAATCTAACTCCAGCTCTTGATTTATGCTTCTCACTGATGAAAAATGTAGAAGCAACAGGAGTGAATAATCTGTATGTGTATGCCCTGAAGCTGGTTGAGGTTTTCATTTTCTTTATTTTGTAACCTCCATCTGGTCTGATGGTCTCTCCATATTGCATGTACTGCTTTTTTCTGTCTTTAGTCATACCACATATTTTTAAATCCTCATTCACTTAAATTTAATTTCTGTAAATGAACGAGGTTTTATTTGGTTGAGGAACAAGGCTGTACAGTAAATATTTAACATAACATCTTTTGCTGGTTTCTTTCAGTAGTCTGTCTTGACTTTTATTTCCCAGAGCACTTCCACTAAACCAGCAGCTGCCACCTTGTCTGCAGCAGCCGGGGATCTTGATCTATTTACTGAGCAAACAACAAAATCTGAAGAGTCAGCAAAGAAACAACTCTCCAAAGACTCCATTTTATCACTGTATGGCACAGGAACCATGCAGCAGCAAAATGCTCCGGGTAAATAATTTTGTGATGATTTCTGTGCAGTCCTGTTTTAATCTTTACCTAGAACAGTTATCTTCTACAAGTACAAAGTATAAAGCTATATACCTGCTAACTATATTCAAAAGAAGGTTTTTATTTTCGGCTTTTATAAAGCAGAGAAAAATTACTGAAATGTAATATGGAAGCTAAAGAAAAACACAGTATGCAATTTAAATTTATTTATAACTGTTTAAATTATCAAGTGTACAATTTACTGAAAGATTTGTGAGCTCTGCTTCTGCCATGTAATTCATCACTGAGGGTCTGAGTCTCCACTGTGCAGCCAGCAGACTGCCAGGATCCCTACAGAAGTGTCAGAGCTTTGGTTTAGCTATGTTCGTGTGAAAACAAAGATCTCCAATACAGCAATTAAAAGACTCTGGTTCACCACAGGGATGCCAAACTCTTCTTGGCAGTTAATCTTGTGGTGAGTTCCTTTTCTTTGAGAGTTTTAAAGCAATTTTTTGCTTTTACCTGAAGTTAAATAGGCAGCACTGACATACAACTGGACAAAGTTCTCCTTAAAATTATTTGGGTGCACTTCCAACTTATGCGATGGGGGAGGAAAATCACTTCTACTGAAATCTTCCCTTCTCTGGTACAGGTATGTTTATGGGGTCGTCTTCTATGCCATTTACCACACAACCATCAACTCACTTTCAAGGCTTTCCAGCCATGGGAGTTCCTGTGCCAGCAGCAACTGGGATGATGGGAAACATGATGGGACAATCAGTGCCAGTCATGGGACAAAACACAGGCATGATGGCAATGGGAATGCCCAACGGATTTACTGGCACTGCACAAACTGGTGTGATGGGACTTCCTCAAACTGTCGTTGGACCTCAAGGTGGCATGGTGGGACAGATGGTCACACCACCACAAAACAAGTATGGATTGCAACAAAACCAACAAGCTCAATGGAACCTCTCTCAGGTAAAGACTGGCCATTCCCAGACAAGAGTGCTTTAGGAAAGATGATGCTTTTCAGATACAAAATGTGTGGCTGTAGGAGGAAGGTGTGGTATAGCCAAGTTACAGACTGCTGGACTATGGACTGCTCAGAGGCACATGTTAACAAATAGTGAATAGTTTGATTAAAAATAACTACTACATTAGCAGAGAATTATTTTGCCAAAGTAGACCAAACTCAGTTCTCTGCTTCCATAGCCCTTCTCATCCTGCCATCAGAGCCAGTCAGGTAAAAAGCTTAGCTTAGCTAGAGTTACAGAGTTCTGAAATGTAAACACAGCCTTGTAACTAAAAGCAGAATTTAACTGTTATATGTTATTTATTATTTCCATCCTATTTTTTAAACATGTCTAAGAAGTTCTCTAGAAGAGTTAATGTACATGTAGTACTATATTTGTACATTTTCCAAGAAAACTTCTTGAAATTGGGTATTTGAGAGTTTATTGGGGCAAGACAAGGGAGATTGTTAAATTATTCCCCTGGAGTTCAGCGTGGATGGTAGCAACTATTTTTTTCATACTATTGTTTGAATTATGATAACAGTGTAATAATTCCATGCTCCTTACTTAGCAATTCAGGAAGAGAACCTTAGTGACTGTCTTAAATTGGATGATATAAATTTTTACTGTTCTGCTCAGTCTTACGGTGTGAACATTTATGAAGGTAAATAGCATTTTCTTCATGGATAAAACAGCCCCTGCTTGAAAATACAGGCTGTCATTCTGCTTTGAAAAGTAATTCTTTAAGATGAGAATTCCAAAATGTCAGATCAAAAAATCTGTGGATTTACTGGTGACAGTCTTTTCCGAGGTAGCTAGCTTTAAAAAGAGCCATATCAGCTTTGAAATTAAAATCTTGCCTCTTATCAAATACATGTTAAAAGTTGTCTCCTGGAACAAGCTCTTCACATGTTCTTGTACCCCTTGCGCATCAGATGTTGTCGGTATGATGACATTCCACAGTCTGTAGGAGAACTCTGATCTAAACTCTGACTCCAGCTGAAAGGGGGAGAGCTTGCTTTACTTTCCAGACGAACATATTTTATATAGTCTGCTGCTTAAGAATTCTACTCCAAAGAGATGAACCACTGGGTAAAGCATGCTTTCATCAGCTTTTTTTTAGATTTCCAGGTTCAGTGGTGGGTTGTTTTTGGCAAATACACCATTCTGTGTGAAAACACACAGAACTTAATTTTACCCTGAAATACTAGTTTGCAATTTACTTAATTTTTCACCAGTGTTTCAGTTTCATTTTGCAACCTGGTATTGTTCGCTCATTTTTACATGAGCTGTGACTTTTACCTAGTTGCCTTTAATTTGTATCTAATGTTAGTTATCCAAGATCCCTATTCATTGGCTCTGATTATTAATTGCTCCAAATGCTTTTTTATTCTCAAACTAATTTTGACATAGATCACTGAAAATTACAGTGACTCGATATTTATAAAGAGTACAAACAGTTTTGCAACATCCCTGAAGTGAATGTGCTGAATTTTGAATTCATTCCCACCTTTAACTAGATGTTAAATGCACGTGAATTTAATTTCATGTGAATTATTTTACTTGTTTTTAAGGAAATACAGTATCTTGAGCAGACTCTTTAGCAAGGGTGGTTAGATTTAGATAACACTCAAGTTTATAAATCCACCTCATTCTTTGTTTGCCACCTAAATGGACAATTTCTATAAAAACTGGTGTAGTCAAGATTATGAAGTCTCCAAAGAAATGTTGCTAAAAAAAATATCTGGAGCTGCAAGTGCAGACAAGACTATATTACTGGCTTTGGTGTTTCTTTATCACAGTTGCCACTATTTTGTTCATTAGCTTTGAAACTGTGAAAGCAAACTTTCACCAACCAGCCACATTGGCTACCTCCTTCACATACTGTCAGTTCTCTAGTGGAACTTTCATACAGATGTGACATATACAGCAAGTGCTGCAGCCCATCACCTGATGTATGTTGGTGATTGAAGGGCTCCAGAAAAGCTGGTAGTGTGGCAAAAGGCTTAGAAACTTAGATGGAATCAATCTTTTTATTTAATGAGAAATAATTTTAGGGGAATGTACTCATAACTGGGTGGCTGGTTGGAGGCAGGTCTGCTTTTGGCTAGCAGTATGCTGTGTTTCAGGGCCAGTGCTAACCAGGCTCGTGTGTGTGTGTGTGTGTGTGCTTTGCAGATGAATCAGCAAATGGCTGGAATGAACCTCAGCAGTTCCAGCAACGTGATGGGCTTTGGCCAGCCCCCCAGCACAGCTGCAGGATGGACTGGAAGCTCCTCTGGCCAGACTCTCAGCACACAACTGTGGAAATGAAAGTTGCAATAGAAATCTTTCCCAGAACAGCCACCTAACATTCCTTGTTCAAATACATTTACTTTTGCTGTTCCTTCCATGTACATATATATTCTTTTTCTTTTTTTCCCAGCTGTTCAGATTAAGAATATAACTGACTGACCGTGTTGTGGTCTATATTGATTTAAATTTGATGTAGTGAAAAGCAGATCAAGAATATATTTATACATCATTGGAAGCATTTTCATACAATGCATATGATTTCATAGACTATATTAAGAAGCTGCTTAACCACATACTGATTTTTTCCCTCGAAATTCTAGATCAAATGTTTGCATATAAGGGATGTAGCTATCATGTTAGTAATATCCAAAAATATGAACCCCAACCCCTCAAAATTACCCAGTAATCCTGTAGAAGGTACTGTATGAACAAATGTTTAATCATATATAAATAGAATGTAAATGTATCACTGAGCAATGTTTTCTAGTGTATCAAACAAATTTTGTTTCATCATACATTTCACTGTGATGTTATTATGGTGTGCATAACAGGGAATGTGGTTATTGAAAGAAAGATAAACCTGGATGTTACTGTAGTTCTACAAATCCATAGTCTATTCTTTTAAAGATGAGCATTTAATGCATTTGAGTTTCCCACGGTAAAGTCTCCGACCTGGCTCAGGAGGCAGGCGCACAGTGTTAAAGCTGAGAGCTGACAGCACAATATGCATTCAACGTAACTCAATGTGAACAGATATATTTTGTCTTGCAGAGAGATCCAGGTTTATGACAGTGATTGTGTTTACATTTTATGGTGCCTCGTAATGATAAAATGTTATTTCCCTATATTAAAAGGATAAATCCGTAAATGATTGTGGGTTTTTATTTCATTATTGTCAAATAGCAGACCTATTTGACCGCTACTTTTAATGATGTAAAACATGTTCAGTTTGGAGGATCCATTTATACAGATATTTAGACCAACAGTTTGTGAGTTAAAATCAGTTTATAATTACACCATTAAGCTGGATAAATACAAAAAGTATATACATAAATAATGATTTTGAAAATACTCCATTGCAGCCATGTTTCTCTATGTGGAAACAGCATTAAAACAAAGGTAAGTGTCAGTTTATTAAGCTGAAGGTTCAGAAATGCATGCAGACAAGTTAGAACAAAGCACACCCACTTGATTTGCTTATTAGAGTCTCTGACAGCTTCCTTTTGTTTCCACAGAAGTCCGTCAGGTCTCAGGCAGAACCAGATGATTTTAGGTGTCTGAACTGGAACACACACTGACGCCTCTGCTGTCCTGCTCTTGCTGTGGGACTGTCTCCCCACGTCATACCTCAATATTGACTGTGTCCAGGTGGTACTTTGGCTCATTAGCTAGATTCACTTTCTCTGTTCGTGTGTGCCACACAAGAACCTAGAAAATAACATTTGTGTCCGTAAAGTCATCTATAGATACGACACAAAAGCTTTTCAGAAAGTGTGGAAATTGGTACCTTTGTGCAGTTGTTTGCTTTTGGCTCCAGTTCCTCCACTGTTGTTATCTGTTTCAGAAAATCAGATTCTTGCATTCCTGGTTGAGAACCACGACGCTTGAATACAGCTTTGGGATGTGACAGGATCACCTGAAGACTCACAGCAAATCCTTGGAGAGAGGGGGACAGGGAAAAAGGTTGAGAAAAACCTTTAAGCCTTACATTTGTGTGCAGTTACATTTATGCCTAGAAATCTCCCATGTTCTTTTTTAAAATGTGTAAATTTAATTACGTGGATAGACAGTATTTGATAGATTTGTACATCCTACATTATTTTGTTTTATTTTGTTTTGCCTTGAAGATACGTTCAGATTTTTTTAATTGCATCGTATTTTCAACATGTTTAATCTATTTCTTGCCATGTAGGTAATATATGCTTTCTTACCTGAAAACTCAGGTATTGCTAAGATCTTGGGCTATTCTTCCTTTCTACTTTTAATTAAGAAATAAAACTCAATTATAAGTAAAATAAAATGTATAAAATTTATACTGCACAAACCATTCTACACTTCAAGGTGAGAGTCAGAAAAAAACATTAAAATATGTTACAACTGTGATCTTTAGATAGTTTTAGTCTGTAGAGTTTTACCATCCTTGTTGAGGAAAGACAAGTCTTACTAATGCTCTGCCTTAGGAATGACTTTTAGCGCCGGTGGTCTGCCAGGCAGTCTCAGGTGGTCTGAGCTGGCACAGCATGGCTCAAAGGACTTCCGTGCACACACCTCTCTGCAATTCTTTACTAACATGTGCCAAATCCCTCAAAGAGAGATTGCAAACTGAGAAATCGCTGGTTTGAACAAATTCACCCTCTGAAGAAGCTCCCATGAATCTCCAATTTGCCATTATTTATAGAACTCTCCCATTTTCCTTCAGCAATGCTCAGTCACATGTATGCCTCTTTAACTATGAATCAAAAACTCCACTGATAGACTTATAAAGAAAAATTACATTTGTAACTATCTCCTTTTGTCTAATTGCCAAGCCTACCAAGGAAATCCTTTCTTCATCAGTTCAGAGTGGTTCCAGCTGTCCCTTTATGACAGTAGTGACAGTTTAGACATCAGTTCTGGAAAACTCCAAGAACATTTAATTCCAAAGTCAGTATTAAAATTTTAGCAGTTTAAAATTGAGCATAACTATCTCTAACTTAATGTAATTCTGGCCCCTTTTTTTAGTAGAAAGGTCTTGGCTACTGTATTTTTCTTTAAAGTATCTGTGACTTTTGCAGGAGCCTTTCAAAGAGGAAAATATAAGGAAGTAATTACTACACATGTAAAGAAAGGCACTCTGAAACCTCTTTATTGTGCTCTTGCTTGTAGGAAAGCAAAGGAAGACACCAGAAAGTTTGTTTTCTGTTTTCAGTAAGGATATAGACCCTGATCAAGACTATTGGTTGGATGTAAACTGAGGTCCCAATTCACCGATGGACACAGTTGCAGAAAACATTAAAAGATATATCTTTTATGTGGCTTTACACATCCTATCCTGCCTGAGGTAAAGAATAGGTGTCTAGATGGACAGGGCTTACCCACGCCCTGCAGAGCAGTCTTGCTTTTTACTGGTTGTAGCCTGGCCATGATGGAGCACAAGGTGGGTTCTATCCCAGTGCTGGTGGTAGCCAAGTGTAATCATTTTGGAAGAGCTAAGGGTGAGAGTTTAAACTCCCTCAGCACAAGACAGTATGTACAGCTGGCTTGCTGCACCTTGAAAGCAGACCAGAGACTTAGTGTTGATGAACAAAATGGTCTGTTTCAGTTTAGTGGGTTTGGTTAGGTTTTGTTGCGGTTTTTTCCTCAGAGCAAATCATAAATTTTGGATGCAACTGGGCTTTGATAATTTTGGGCACAAAAAAGAAAAAAAGTTGCTTTGCATGGGAAGGCATCTTTGGAACCCTGATTAGCTGTGTGAGCTGCTCCTTCTTTTAAATATATTCAAGATTCAAGCTACCCATGCATAAAGAAGAAAATGAAGTAAACACCAAAATTAGTGTCCTAGATTTTAGTGCGCAGAAAGAATCCCATTCTAAGCAGAAGAGACACAGATTTTCTGCTGCTTATCTCTGCGGTGTCAATGTGGCTCCCTGGACCCATAGCCTATTCTTACCCATACATTAATTTCTCATAGATTGTCTTGTTGCAAGGCTTTTCCCTCTGTTGAGAAAATTGCATTGCCTTCTGAGGATGGATTTCTCCTACACACAGATGTTCAGGTGGGCCGTGGCCCCTGCACGTGACATGTGCCCTTGCTACAGTGCTATTGCAAATTGTCATTTGAGGGTGCTGTCAAAACTTGGGCATCAAGTAAATGTTCAGTTATAAACTGAGCATTGCAGGTGGCAAAGACATGGACTCCTGTGCACTGACTGTCCTCAGGTTTGTTTCCTTGGTCAGCATCCATGCAGTCTTTGTTTGTTAAAAGAATCCAATAAAGCAGCAACTTAAAGAGAGAAAATAATTCAAGGAGACTTATCTCCAGGCTCTCTAGTACTTCAGCTCTGCTTTATAACTGCTTTAATTTAATGTATATGACATTTTGTAAGATAGACTTGAGAGAAAACCACTTTATAGTGACAACTTTCAGGTTTTTTTTTTTCAGATGTGTCATTTTGGTGTCAGAAAGAGAAAAGACAGCTCAGGTTTTGACCAGACTGGCACTAATTATTTCTCTCAGTAGATAATGATCTTGTGCTAATAGATGAAAAGACTGTTGTTTTGAATTCTATCACTAAACAGGGATTAATGTGGGATTACTGTCTCCAGTGTAGGATAACTGAACAGTGCTTACATGTGTACAGTTATTTTACTTAATCATTATTCCTACAAGGTCATATTGGGCTTAACTTCACATGAAATGCCACAAGACAATTTCATAGCTGGAGTGTGAAGAGGTGTTTTGGGGTTTTTTTGGTGTTTAATGCAAGGTTGTAAATTAAATCTAATTGGCTGAAGAGCCACCTAGATAGGAATTAATTTGTTGGAGGACAAGATACCTGAGAGACATAGCAAAGATTACATCTGTTCTTTTTTCAACGTAAGCTGTTTCTGTTAATTCACACCTTGACTTGTGTTAGATCAATGGCTTCTTTTAAAAGGCAGAACCATTTTTCTTCATCCAGTTAAACTTGAGCCAGTGTTCAAAGATTTTGTTGCTGTGGTCAATGCCATTGTTGCCTGGCTGTTCTAGATAGGATAGTAGCTGAAGGCAAGCTGGAAGCTGAGTGTTTAGCATTTCTGGAGCGTATAAATGCTAATGTTCAGTGCTGATGTTGAAACAGATGTGCTGGTTTCCACATAGATCAAGGTCCCACCTTTGGCTCTACGGCTTTCAAGTTCTGTTCTCCCTGTGATGCACATTTTGGGTTGCAGTAAGGCAGAGATGCCTAACCAAGAGTTTTTGTAGTTCAGAACAAAGGCATCTGTTGACAATTAATTCACAATGAAAGAGGCACTTGATTATAAACTCAATGTTTAAAATACTATTTACTCTTGGATGAAGAGGAGGTTGGTGTTTTCTTTCGGTTTCAGGGGGGTTTGTGTGTGCTGTCTGCCACAGTCACTCAAAATTTTTTTGTTTGTGACCTCCAGCAGTGGCTCTTTCAGACTCAGTCAAAATGTACCACATTTTACAGTGCCATGAATAGACTGGGTTTTTTGCTCAGGGAACCCTAAGAAAGATGAGATGTACTGAAGATCTCATGACTATAGGAAAATCTTTAAAAAACAATAATAAAAAAAGGTGGTTGCTCAGGCCCTAGCAGAAGTGCTTAGGGCACAGTGGATGGGCTCTGGACCCCAAGTCCAAAATCTGCTGGCCCAGTGATTTACAGTCACATAATAATCTCTATGACTGAAGTAGCTCCTGGAATGATAATGCAAAGCAAGCATCTGCCTTCTTGAATAATCTTCAAGGATTAATTAGGAGAATTACAGTCTAACCTTTTTTCATGGGTGATCTAAAATTCTGGCACTGGGAACAAGCCAGAAGTAAAACAACAACATTTAATATAGAAGACTTGAAATCAGATCCCTACTAAATAACACAGTGCCTACCTCAGAATCAGTGTCACCTTTTTGCTTTCCACCTTCTCTCTCACTTTCCTTCCCTGAGGGTAAGCAAGTCTGTGTCAAACTCTAGAACCCATCTCCAGTTAAAACTGAAGCAGAACTTTGAATAAACCTGAATTAATTAATATGGTATGTTGGTTGCCAGGCAAGAAGCAACACAGGAAACTGCTTTCTGAATCCAGTTTAGCACTGGAGAATAGCAGTGTCAGCCAAAAATTTTTCAAAATAAATAACCAATGTTTAATGAACTGATCTAATGTGATTGCCATGTGCAAAAGTGCGTTTCAAAGAATCTGGGGAGGTTGGCCAGGTAGGGTGTTTGAGCTGAGTCTAGTGAAATCAGCAGGACCTGTCTTCACTTGCAGTAATTTGAATTTGGCCCTGCATTTTGCACTCTACAATAAGAAATTTATTGCTTAAAGTCAAGGATGTGCTTCCTCTGAACAGCCACAAGTTAAATCAATGATCCCAAACCTTTTAAGCTGTCACTCTATCCATACCCAGCCTCATGATCAAATTCTTGTGAAAATCACTATGAAAGATTGTTCAGTAAACCAAAGGGAGCCGCCTTACCAGTGCATTGGGAGTCAGAACATGAACTGTAGACAGCTGATATGTCTCCAGATAAGTATTACTACATGCACCTCCCCTTTTTTAATATATTAAAAAATATATACCTCTACTAAAATATGCACCTCTACTAAATTAATATATTTTAAATTTATTTTTTATTTCTAAAAAATCTTTTTAAAGAGATCCTTGAACTTCCTTATGTGCAACATTAGGTATAACTTAAGTTGCTTGTGTATTTGGTACAGCCGATGGAAAAATGCCAGTGATGGACTACAGCATGGATTTGGGTTTGGTAGGAAGTCCTCCAAGTCTGTGGAGGTGTGTTGGGAAGTTGGGAGAAAAGGGCAAGGTAGGAAACTGCATGTTGATACATATCCTGTAGACTGCACTTGCTTAGAACCTGTGGAGTTTTGGGTTTGCAGTTCTGTTCTGTTTGTGCCCTTCCACTGTATTCCTGAGGGGAATAAAGATGCAAATTTCACATCATTTTTTTAGCAGTCTATGCAGCATCAATTTCTCATCTTGCTGAAATTAAAAATGTAATTTAATTTCTTCAGTATTTTTAGAAGACTAATAAAAGTTCTCTCACAAACTTTGTGGATCTGCAATAACTTCCTGTACTCTCCGTGTTTTGGGTGTTTTTTTGTCTCTGTGACCCTCCCTTAAGTGACTTTGGTCAAAGCACAAGCAGGCAAGGCTCCTAATGGAGCTGCTTTTCCCTCATGCCATTGATTCAGCCAGCAGCTGCAAGGTAAACAACTTAAGAACTTTCCATGTATCTCTTCATGTCTGAATTAGAGTCCCTTGGCCAATGCTGTGTAATGTTTTTCTGCCTGCTGCTAATGAATTATGAACCACGCTCTCACCTTTATAATGCCATTAGTAATCCCTTCTAGAGCACAGTATCAATATGTATCTCTAAATCCACAGGCAAGGACTGTCAAACTGCACAGCTGCAGTCCTTGACACTGTATGGATTTGGGCATTGAATACCTACTTCACCTTTGAGGAATACCTCTATCTGAACACCCAAATATTTATTTTTATGCCTGGTGGTACTATTGACTTGAAATGCCTCTACAATGCAGAAAAATTCATCTGTTAACCTTTTTGTCTTTGAGGTGTTAACAACTACTAGTCCTCCTTTATTTATTCTTTTTAACCAGCTGGACTGTAAATATAAAAGATAAATGTAAAAGAAAATAAAATATAAATGTGTAAAATATGTGCAGATATATTTTTATCGATCATTTCAATTAATATTACACTACTGTGTTAAGATGAGAAAGAACTGTGCAGTGTCCTTTTCCCTCTCCCAAAGCAGGGGTATGAGAATAAAAAATATGGTGGTTATTTCTACCCTATTCTTGCCCTTGTATTCCTACTTTTGCCCTTCTCTCCTGAATACAGGAGGTGTCTAAGTGCAAACACCGTGTCATTTGCTGTGAAACCAGCTTCTGCTATGTCAGAAATTGGACTTGTGCACAGCGGTGATTCATGTGGCAGTTGTGAATATGTACAAAAGATTGTCTAAGCATGGACCATCAGCAAGACAGAACCTATGGTGTGCAAACTTCACTGCAGAAGATTGATTAGATTCATTTTGAAGCTTTTCTGCCTTCATCTACCAGGCGATAGCTGTCAGTGATTTTTCCCCTAAGCCCAGTGTTTCAAACGATATCCATCTACAGTTATCACTGTCATTCCAAATAACCAAGACAAAATGAATAATTTCATGATAAAGTAGCATTTTACAACGTGAGGTCTAAGAAGGTCTGCATTTATGCTGCCTGGTTTAGATTGATGACAAAATGACAGGCAGGGACTCCTTGTAAAAATCGCTTGGATGAATTAATTTACAATTAACTTGTTTCAGACAGAAAATTCATACAACATAAAAGCCAAGTTGCTGCATGGAATTAAAAACAAATTAAAGTAAGTTCAGATACCAGCAAGCAGCAACTTAATTAGCCAAGATGTGCAAGCTAAGTCTTCCAGGATAGTGCCAAAGGCCTGCATACGCTGTCATCAATTTGGAAGTTTTAGAAGCTCCTTAAATTGAGAAATGGAAACATTGATGTACCCTAAATGATCCTTACCTGCCATGTCAATAGCAAAGGGCCTGTCAGCTCTCCAGCCCGTGTACCAGCCGACGACTTTGCCGTTCTCCACGACTGGGCGCTCATAGCGCCGGCCTCCCACCAGCCCCACGGGCCACACCGACACCTTGCGCGTCGTCCGCATCTGCAAGAGGTAGGCACAGTGTCACTGGCGGCAGCACGTGCTCCCAGCAGGCTGTGCTTGTGGGCTGCTAGAAACCTACACTGGAGCAGCTCTAGCTTACGGATTTCAGCCCAATAGCAGTAAGTATTTGAAAGCTGCGCGTGTCCACTCATTTTCTGTGAAATCTCAATTCTACTTTAAATACCCTATTCATAATATCTTTTATACCAAAATTTTTAAAAGCTGGGAAGAAAGGGGGCTTTTACTTGTTTGTCTGGGTTTTTGAAGGTGTAGTAGATCTTTTTTATCTGCAAGACTACAGCATTCTGTCAGTAGACTTATTTCTATAGATTGCTGAGGTGCAGTACAAACCCAGTGAGAAAAAATATTATAATCATGATTAATACACACTTCACTTGGACAAGTACAATTAGTTTGAGATTTGTAAAAAATGCATTGAGTAGAGGATATTATGACACACAGCTATTTCTTAACTGCAGCAGACCTGAGATGCAGCTCAGATCTATTAAGGATTCATGAAAAAAGATTGCTTGGGCTATGTCTTTTTAAGTTCTGTATTTTCCCTTTAAAATTTCTGAATTTCTGAGAAGGACAACAAGCAGGCCAGGCAAGATGCTTACTATCAGCAGCACCAGTTTTTCCCAGTGGTGTAAATTAACTAAATGCAATACTGGAAGTGTGATCCTTATCTAACCCAGAGGAATCCATAGATAGGAAAAAATGACTGTAGCAAGAAGTGTGCATGACTGGGAGTCAATTCAAGAAGGGCACTGAGGTGCTGGACTGTGTCCAGAGAAGGGCAGTGAAGCCGGGGAATGGTCTAGAGAGTGAGTCCTGTTAGAAGCAGCTGAGGGAGCTGGAGTTGTTTAGCCTGGAGAAAAGGATGCTCGGGGGGGACCTTATCACCCTCTACAGCTCCCTGAAAGGAGGCTGGAGCCAGGTGGGAGTCAGCCTCTTCTCCCACGTAACTAACATTAGGAACCATGGCCTTAAGCTGTGCCAGGGAAGGTTCAGGTTGGACATCAGGAAAAAATTCTTCCAAATGGTTGTCAGGCACTGAAAGGGGCTGCCCAGAGAAGTGATGGAGTTACCATCCCTGGAAGTGTTCAAGAAACTGGATGTGGCATTTAGTGCTTGGTTTAATTGATGTGGTGTTTGGTCAACAGTTGGACTCGATCTTGGAGGTCTTTTCAACCTTAAGGATTCTCTGAGTCTGATTCAGTGAATTCAGATAACTGGTTCAGTGGTCCATTTTCTTCAGTAAACAGGAGATAATATGACACAAACCTTGACACACTGCTCCCCGTGGGAAAATCAGACAGTCTGGCATGAGAGCTTGAGCAGACGAGTGCACAGCCACAGCGACTTGAGCAATTTAATCACATTGGTTCAAAAGCCACTGTTCTAACTACTGTGCTTTAAACACGGTTCTATTTAAACAAGTTTTTAAACTATTTCAGTATAACGTAGGCTTAATTTGATCTATTCTAAAAACAGTCTCGTCTTTTGTTGTAATTGAAACTTATTCCTTAGGGAAAGGCTATCCCTTTTTCCTTCCAAGCACTCCTCTTAGCAAAAACAAACACAGTTTTATATATTTGCAACTGCAGTCCCCTATCGATGGATGTTGAAGTAAAAGACAACCTTGGTTAAATATTAAACACTTCCCTCTCTCTCTGCCAAGGTGAAAGATTTATCATGCATATCATCAAGACTCACAGGAGTTGCAGCAGAAAAAACAAAGACTTCACATCATGTGAAATGTGGTTCACATTTCTAAGCTAGAAACATTAGCAGCTTATTAGAACTTTCACACAGGAAAGGCATAAAATACATATTTCAAAATCCACAAATATGTATGTACACACAAAAGAGAGTCATGTACCTTCTCTCCCTCCAATTATTCATATATCTTCAAATTTGTTTATCAAAATTTCCTCTCTTCCATCCTAATAACTCTTGTAGCAAGCCAGAACATCTCACAGTAGCAGCAGCAAATAGTGTATAAGAGCAGGGTAGGTATTAAATTCAATATAGGGAATTCTTGTGATAAGGATTCTGTCCAAGCCATTGCCTGGTTAATTGCCAGTGGGAGACTACCATGAATCTTTCTAAGGTTATTGTTAAACAAATTTACCTGCAACCATTCTCCCTGCTGAAGTTTAATTTTCCAATCTCTCCCACTCCTCCGTGTAGGAAATGCAGAGTTAGCAATTAACTATTTGTATATGGACATCGGCCTAGCCTTCTCATGAAGATTTTTCGCTCTGGTTTTAATGATACATCCCTTTCGCATATTTTGCTAACAGCATATTTATATCAACATCCAAACATATCAGACATGGACATAGGGAATCATCCTGTTGGGCATGTCTACACAGATAAGTTCCAAACAAGTTTTCAAGAGCATCATCAAGCCACATACACCCAACTGTGCTACACCAGTAAATACCACAGGATAAACAGACACGGTGCCATTAATACCTCCTGGAGGGTGCGGATTGCTAAACAAATTATTAATGTTCAGAATTGCAGCACTTTGGCCACCCTGTACCAACTGCCTGTACCCACAGTAAACACAAAATGCCACACGACAAGGGCAGGCACACTCTGACTGCAAGAGAGTGGCCAGAGTACATTGCACCTGTGCCCTGCCTCTGTGCCCCTAAAAGTATGGGCAGCTGTACTGCAAAATGAGGCAGGGTTACACAGGGTTCCTGAACTGGGTCAGTAGTGGCCTCAGCATATGTGCTGGCAGAACCAGACGCATTTATGTTAGTACTCTATGATACACAGTGTGTTGGAAAATCTTCTCAATGAAAAGTATCTCCCTGACCTCATAAAACCAGCATGAAATGACCCAAGAAGTTTTAAATTAATAGTCTGGGTCAAGCTCAGTGTCTGTAAGTTATGTCAGTAAAGCCACCACACATCAGAAGGAAGTAAACCCTTACAGAGCTCTTACTTTTGTCCTTGGGTTACTTTATTCTCACAGGTTACATTTCTGAAGAACGAAATAAGCAGGTGTCAAGAATACAGCAATTCTTTAAAGTAAAAGCTGAAAGAGCAAATCTAGACCAGTATTTATGCTAATTCTGAAATATCTCACAGCCTTGGGATATGCTAGGCAGATGAAAGTAGGAATATTTCTTTTAATCTTCTGAGAATAGCATTACTGCAGTTAACATATTGATATGTGAAGGCTCTATTTATGTATGATGGGGAAAAAGCTATTATTTGGATTAAAAGGCCAGCTTGCACCTGGAATTTTATGCTGCTAATCATTGGGACACAAAAAAGTGATTCAAAAATGTGTTAATGCTGAATAGCTTTAGTGCCGTGGGTTAAAACAACTGCCAAAAATCTTAAGAGTTACAAACAGCTTCCTAAATGACTCCTGTATCTGTCATCGTAATGACAGTGGTAGCACACGCTGTGTTAATACTCAGCATTTTAAGTCCTGGTAGCTTACATGAATGGTATTCATCCTACTTACACTTCACTCTCTGCAAGTTAAGCATCTGCTCTGTCCTAGTTAGGCTTCTGCAGTCAATGAACTAAGATAGGAACCCACTGGCATGATCCATCCTGCCTGGCTTGGACAGCTCTCTTCAGGTAGAAATGCTTTTGTCCTCTAGTCATGAAAGGGGGTCTTGGGCATAGGATGAGAGGGATATACTGGGTGGGGGAAGATGGTAGAACAAACCTGAATGAAGGAGGAGGAGGAGGAGGAGGAGAATTGGGAAGGAGTGGGCAAGAAAATGACAGGAGAAACGAGTAACAACTGACTGAAGAAATGCCAGGGAGGTGATGGGCATACAACAGTAAATACAGTAACAACAAAGTAATCACTGAAGAAGAGCAAGTGAAAATGCAGGAAATGTAGCTGAGCAAAAAAAGTCAGTGATAAAAGCATTGCTAAATATAGTATCTCATTAGTCAATCAAGAAAAGCTGCTTAATGGGATGCGCTGGACTGATGGATAGGGAAGATACCAAGCCAGAAACAAAATAAAAAAGCCCAAGGGGAATGAAGGCAAATGACAGAGAAATGGAAACATAGCTGTACTTCCTACAGTGAAAAGGCTTCCAGGCTGGAACAACCATCCTAGTGTTTTTGCAGCATGATGTCAATGTGTTTCTTTTGGGGATTCAAAGCCTTCTGCGAGGGCAAACCTGCTGCCACACCTGGTAGGCTTTTTTCTCCCTGTCATTTCAACCTCTTTGTGATTCGTGATCTGTCCTGGTCAGGCCACAGGTTTGCACCCAGGCTCACCATCCTACCCCACACCCCTGCCCATCCCAGTGACACTCCAGCAGATTTCTATGCAAAATTCTGATTTATTATTACCAAAGACAGGATCTAGAGCTCCTTCACTACAACACTTGTCAGGACAAAATTTTATGGGTTAAAGCATAAGCACAGACAGCTTCCCTATCGGTTCTCACACAGTTCTCTGCATTACTCACAGGTCATTTAAAGCCAAATTCTGCTTCAACAAAACTTCTGTGAGAGCACTACGACTCAGCCAGACAGCTCAGCAGCGATGCTGTGCCTGTTTACTGAGGCTTTGGACAGAGCTCCTGCCCCCACTTACCATCATTTCAAAAGAGGAACCGAGGCATAGAAAACCTGTGCCAGTGGCTTTTGTGGTTCAGGGACTGTGACACTTCGGGGTTAAGAACTTCAAAAGGCAAGTTTGTTGTTGGCAAACTTGACTGTGAAGGGTATTCTCCATGGGAACACTTGTAGAAAGGGTCTACAAATCAAAAAATTGTCAAGTTATTGATCTAGCCTCCTCTGCAGCCCTCACAGGTGATCTGCTTCACCATCCTCCCTACCAGAAAGCTTTCGTTCCAAGCATCTGCTTTAAACCTCCTCTGCTGATTTGTACACAATCTACATTGCAGAGGGAGGATAGATTAATTCCCCCTTTTCTCCAGCAATATTTTATATATAAGGTACAATGATTAATGTTTCTAAATTATACAAGCATCCTTGAGCATAAATGTCAATATTGCTTCCCTACAGAAGAAAACTGTACCAAATTTAACTAAAGCAGTTAGGAGCCAATTTCTCTAGACTGGGACAACTTCCAAAACATTTGCTACTCATTTTATTTCTGGGCCCTTCTATTTACTGGTTGTCTCATGCTACTCCCTATCATTCTGCTGGGTAGTGTTCGCTGTACCTCTGAAGAGCTGCTGACCCTGTGTAATTAATCTCATGGTAACAGTATCAGTTTCACAGGTAGGACTGCTGATTGCAGTGCAGAAACAGAGGGTACTTGGTACTTTGTAACCAGCATCGATTGCATAAACCTGGTTCAAATAAACCTTGGGGTTTGTTTCCTCTCATTTTTAAGTTATTTCATCTCTGCCAGTCTTTCCTAATCCAGCCTCTTTAGCGTAGGTATTACATGTCTATGTGGAAGAAAAATGTCAGTGTGCATTTAAAATCTGTCATGTACTCCTAAATCATTTATATACTAGAAAGGTATTTAATGCACTGCTAACTCATATTTGGATCACTTTTTATTCTGAAGAAAATAACTAATGACTGCCAGCTAATATTTAATTCTGTGTAGACTACTGAATGTTATTTTTAAGACTATTGCAAAAAATCTGATTTTCTCAACCAGCCCCAAGATTTTCATGTTTTCAAAAATAAAGAGATTCACTTATACTACTTTTAAATATTTTGCATAAATATATCCATTAAAAAACACACAGAAGTTATCTTAATAAAATGTCTAAAGATCAGGACAGTTATGTAACTGTTACTGAAGGAACACTAACCCTTCCCTAGTCAAAGTTGGAATAAATAGTAAATATTCACCTCTTCTATAATGCATTTCTTGAGTTCCCCTCAAAATATTTTACAAAGATGATCACAGGAAAACTGAAGCCTGTGTGACATGCAATGCCTGCAAGTATTTCTGTTCTATTTTTAATAACAAGGAATTCTTTTTTTAGACTATTGAAATGGCTGTTAAAAGCCATTAGAATATCTGCCACCTTCAGACATACCTTTTGATAGGGAAAGGCAGGGATGCCTGAAAATTCTTTCAGTCTGAGTCTGTGGCTCTGTGAATCTTGAGCTACCTGTAAAGACTACCTGAGCTTAAGGAGAGCACGATGAGCTCTCTGTCCTCATACCTCCTTTCCAGCTTCAACTCTACCATCATATTCAGAGCACTCTTGTGCAGGAAACAGTTACAGCAAATTGAATTCTGGTCCACAACTCAGTGGGCAAAAGGACAAACTGCTAAGCTGGGGTTGGCTTGTCCCTTAGAAATGGCAATTAGGGCTGTCGAAATCTGGATCTACTCTGAATTCCATGCTGCAAGGCTGTATTCAGATCACACCTTAGAGTGTGGGTTTCCCTAAGGAGATCCAGTATTCAAATCCTCTCCTTGCCTTCAGACAAGGCAGTATAATATGCCACACTTGCATGCTCTAGGCACTCAGCAAACATTGCTACGAAATTTTGGACACCGATAACCAGAAGCCTGGGGGTGGCAGGAAGGGAGAACATAGTTTTACATACGAACATTTTAATTTCAAATATATCTCAGTTTAGGTATCTGAACAAAATACAAGCAAAGGTGACAGATATAACCTAGACAGGAATCTCTAAGACTCAATGCATTTTTGAATGCAGCAAACTCACTTTCAAACAGATACTGAAGACCTTTACTCCTCTTCTTGTACTCCTTAAACTGCTCACCCCTTACCTTCAAAGGTTTCAGGGCAGCCTGCACAATCAACAGCAGAATGGATCTCCAACACCAATTCCTCCAATTTGCATGCACATCCAAATGTGGACCAAGGAAGTGATGGCCTTTGGCCAACTACTCAAAATAAGGAAAGAGCAGAAAAAATGCCTGAGACACAGAAACACATGAATTATGTGAAGAGTTAAGGGAAGTAGAATTTAGCTGTCTATATTCAGTTTCCAGTGCTTAGGTTAATCCTGTTTTCAAAATCTCTCTGTGGAGGTGGAATGCCAGATTTATCTAAGGTTTTCTTTTCTGGAAGTTTAAAAATGTGAAATCGGCAGTTGCTAGGCATCAGTCACAATATTACAATAACTTGCATTCAGGAATAAGATGAAGCACAAATGCACAAGAAACTATAAGAGAGTTACTCCAAAAAGAACGGCCTGTGGTAAAAAATAGAAGCTATGGTGAGTCATGTAGAAACATTTGTAAAACATCTTAAATATAATAGTTGGGATTTCAGGCCTCTCAGTGGCTTTTTTATGAATGCAGGCTGACTTAACTGGTAACAGATATTTTCAGAAAGCAGACCTGTTTTTGACGGAGAGATGCAGAAGGACACCTCCAGGTGAACAGATCATACCTGAGCAGAAAATACATAAACTGTTTCTGAGGTTTGGATCCCACAATAATAAATGACAAAATACGATACACCAGAACCACAGGAATTAAAGTAAAAGCAAGATTTTTCACCTGACCACTACAAAACTCTCAAGCAGAAAGAGTTGGGAATAACTTAAAAGCCACACCTCCACTCCTGGTGATATTTCTTCATCATTGCTGCAGCCCCATTTAGTACTCTAAAGAATTTTGCAATCACTGAACAGATTGGTTCTATCTCTGCAGCCTTTCCATGGAAGGTGAACCTTTCCCAACAAAATGCTAAACTGAGCTAATGCTGTAGCAGCAGAAAGACAAGGCTCCCCACCTTATTCTAGAAAGGACAACTAAACCTGTTTAGATCCTGCCCAGTTTGACTTTGAGGACATAGTTTTACAAGTCAAAAACTGACCTATACACCCTCATGCCACTTTAGGTCTTAGGAAAAAAGATAATTATAAACAGCACCCAAAGGTTCCAGATTTACTACAGAAGGTGACACTTTCCAGAGTACTGTAAGCTGGGTTTTTCCCCTGATTTCCATGAAACACTTTGCCTAGGTCTACTGGGTCCAGCTCACTCCACATCAAAAATAAAGTACTCATTCCTCTAACTACCAGACAGAAGTACTTTGGACAGAGATTAGAATTTCTTCATCAAAAGCTCTCAGAAGTATCCCATGGCATTCCATGTCAAAGCATGCTCCTTTTTGATCATGACCTCATGGTTTATACACTACAACTCACAGTAAAGCCTTTGCTGATCTTGCTTTGTTAAAAGGCTCCATCTCCTGTAAGGGCACTGGGGAAACTCCCAGCAAAAGAGCTGTCTTAAACACAATCCTTCACCAGCGCGCAGTTCCCTCGCGCATCTTCTGCTCCGCAGTCCTGCTTTTGTGACCTCTGAGCAAAACACATCCCTGATGCAAATGTTTCCCTCATCTTGGTTTTACAGTCCTAACTAGCCTTGGTTCTCATCTCCCCAAGCCCTCGCTGCTGCTGCTGCTGCAAGCAGCTTTGACTCCAAAGCAAGCCATTCCAAAGAAGACAGACCCGCTGTACCATAAGCTGGCAAATGTACACACTGCTTTCATGCAGATGCTGCACCCACTGCTGCTGGCATCATGGGACCTGTGTGCCCCTGCGCCATGGCAGTGACATGCTGAAAGTCACACAGCCAGCCCAGGATTGTGGTGGGATGACAATTCAGAGCTCCTGTCTCATCCTCCTACATTTAAACTACTCCCTCCCAGTGAGCAGATTACAGTTTATCAGACCACCTCTGGGATTAAGCAACTGCAGGTCTGGAGAATTGCTCTTGGCAGGGCAACAAACTGAAAAAAATTCCCTCTCAGGTATAGTTATCACAGTTTTCATAACAGGAATTACTACCAGATTTCATCTGCAAACAATGCATTCTGAAGCTGTTCTCTTCATGCTGGAGAAGACAAGTATAATTTACGTTCATAAATCAATCAATTCCTAAAGGAGAGATCAGGATTTACCACAGAGCTGTCAAGTCAGAATCCATGAATGCATAAATTTTCTTTTATCAAGTCAAAAAGCAACCAGCCCCCTCTAGCAGTGCCTCGACAGAGAAATCAGGCTCCTGGCTCACTCTAAATGTAACCTCCCGCATGTAAAGGCACATCCCGTTGGCAATGCCTGCCAATGGACTTCTGTTAACTTTGCCAGGTCGGCAAGGCATTCCCCGTGTTACCACCAGTGGCATCCCAAAGACCCTGCCAACAGCTCCTTACTGACCCCAAAAAACAGGCACAGGAACTTGCAGCGGTAACTGAAACAAAAGCTCCTTCTCTGCTCCTCTAACTGAGTTTCCAGGCACCTCATTTCTCAGGGAAAACTCATTCATGCATGTGTGTCTGCCCCGAACACAAGGCTCACAACAAACACCTCTCTCCCAGCAGCTGAACACAGGGAAAAGGGAAATCTTAGGGCTGCAGAGCTTCATGCTGGAGGTTGGAATTGTTAGCAAGAGGAAACACAGGTTGCCTGGTTGCTTGCAATTTTCAAGGTTAAACCTTCAGACAGCTTTATGTCTTCACTGTCCTGCTTCGCTTTCCTAAGCTGTCCTTAACTAATTAGAGAAGGTAATTTGTACCTTTCTGTTTCATAATTCACAGCAATTAGTAGAATAATGGTAGAAATTATAAAAGAATCAATGTGACTCTACTCCTTTTCAGTAACTGTGGAGCACTCCCAATACTGTTCCTTTAGCTTGTCCCTAATGTTGGTACTCAAAAAAATTTTAAAAAGAAAAAAAAAAAAAAAGAAAAAAAGGAAAAAAATAAAACAAGGGAAAAAAAGAGAAAAGGAGAAAAAAGAAAAGAAAAAGTAGATATTTGTCTCCAAATGTTGTCTTTTGTCCCACACTGCTCATTGTGTCAAATTGTATTTTCTGTTTCAATTAACAGACTCCCTAAGATTCAGCCAAATTAGCCTTAAATCTGCAAATACACATGTGAGCCCTCCCATAACATCAAAGATGGGTACGTGGAATTATTATACATTATAATGCACTAAGCACAGCTATGAGAAGTTTTAAAAAATCAATTGCAACAAAGGTTTAGCCTCTAGGCAAAGGTCCTTAAATTAGCAGCTTCAGTGCTGAATGCCAAGTGGGCAAAAGAAGTAGGGCATCCCTGCTGAAACGGCACCCTGCACCTGCCCACACACTGGAAATGGAAAGGGATGCATTATGAACCTAAACACAGAACAACCTAAGCATTTCTAAACCAGCTTCCTCTAGGGAATTGCATGTGCTTCACCTCACTGCGTATCACGTTCATTTGAACTCACTGACTGTAAAGCACGCAAGGAAGAGCAAGCGGCAGGATATGGGTGCACACCTCTCACCACTGCTCTGCCCACCCGCAGGGTGTCTGAAATCCTGTGCTGCCAAACTTTTCTGTTTCCCTCCCTCATTTCCCTGCCAAGGTTACTCTCCTAGCTGTCACAGAAGATGTACATGATCTTTCTTCTACCGTTTTATGTCCACTTATTAAACACCCTCCTTCCTGCCAGGGGGAGCCCAGAAAGAAAGCTGGATACCCTCTGCCCCGAGCGCTTGCCAGTTCCCACCAAAATGAAACAAAGCCCTTCACCAAGGGGAGGCAATAAAGACAAAAATAGGTCCCTTCACAAAAGAGACTCCTGAAAGGGTGTTTAGTCGTTACACAAACGATTTGCTGCTTTTAAGAGCGAAAGGCTTCAAAAAGGCAACTCCACGTGAATTCATTAGCGCCATGGAAAAAGCTGTGAAGGATGGCGACTCCTGATGCGTGTTTGCCCTACAGGGCTTTTCAGGATGCAGCCTGAAAAAAACAACTATCAAAGAGCGCTTTTCGAACCCAGTTTTAACAAAAACACAAGATTCCTTATATAAACTTAAACTTGCCTCGCTCGGCAGCAGTAAAAAGTTGGGGGAGTATGGAGGGGAGGGACAAGAAACTTAAAATCAACAGAGCGGCGGTCACACAGAGCAGCCCCGCGGAGCCCGAGTGAGGGTCTCCGCACAGCCTTGACTCCCCTGTGCCCGGAGGTTTTGGGAAGGGGCACAGTCCCGCGCGGGAACCTGAGGAGCGGAAAGGGCAGGAGGCTGAGGGGAGGCGGGGAGCGGCTGGGAGCGGCGGGGAGCGGGGATGGGGACGCGGGAAGCGCTGGAGCGTGGCGGCCGCGCCCCCCCGGTCCCGCACGCACCTCCTGGAACAGCTCCAGGCTGTAGGTGTTGTCGTCGTCGGCGAAGAAGAGCACCCCGGGCTGCGGGGGCGGCAGGTGCTGGTGCCGCTGCCGCAGCCAGGCCAGGCCGGCGTTGCGCTGCTCGGTGGCGCGGGGCAGCCCCGGGCGCTTGTAGCGGCGCGGCGTGGGGACATGCAGGTGCGTGCAGGGCAGCCCGGCGCCCGCCACGAAGCGGGTCACCAGCTCGCTGCGCGCCGCCGCGTCCTCCACCAGGATCCAGTGGAGCCGCGACACCTGCCGGAAGGTGTTGGCCAGGCGGGTGAGCTCGGCCTTCTGCACCGGGCGGCTGTAGGTGGGCGTGATGGCATAGATGGTGGGCAGCGCCGCCTCGGGCCGCCGCCGCGGGGCGGGGGGCCGCGCCCCGCCGCTACCGCCCTCGGCCCCGCCGCGGGGGGACAGCGCGGGCAGCGGCGCCCGGCTGCTGTCGATGTCCAGCACGATGATGACGATGAGCACCCAGGGCAGCAGCAGGAGGAAGCGGCTGAAGAGCAGGGACTTCATGCTGCCCCCGGCGCCCTCCCGCCGCGCCGCCGCTCAGCGCCGCCCCATAGACGGGCGCGGCGGGGCTGCCCCACCGCGCTGCTCCGCGGGGCCCCCGGCGGCGGCGGCGGCGGCCGGGGCGGGCGCCGGGCGCTGCCTCGCTCCCGCGGGCGCGGGGCTGCCGGCGGGGCGGGCCGGGGAGCCCCGCGGTGCCTGCGGCAGCCCGGCGGGGCAGCTGCCGGCCCCGCTCCCGCCGCGCCTCTATTCCGCGAGCGGCCGCTCTTCCTCCTCCTCTTCTTCCTCCCGCTTCACCCTCGGCATCGCCGGACCGGGGCTCGGCGGGGGCTCTGGGGAGACGCTCCTTCTCCTCCGCTTCCCCGGGCGGCTCTGGCGGTGCGCGGGGGCGGGGAGGGAAGGGGAGGGAGGGCGGGCGGGAGGCGGGAGGGAGGGTCCCCGCGGGCGGGGGCCGGGGGGGCTCCCGCCCCGCCCCGCCCCGCTCCGGCTGCCGGCCCCGGGAGCGCGGGGAGGGGGCGATGGCTCGGGGGCTCCGCGCTCGGCGCCCTCGGGGGCAGCGCCGGGGTCCGGCCGGAGGGGACGGGGACTCGGATGGGGTCGGGGTGCTCCTTCTCACCGTGGCGGGCGACAACTTCGGCCGGCGGCCGGGACGCTTTCCCCGCGACAGCTCTGGCCGTCCGACGGGCCGGGCAGGGTTGGGGTTGGGGTTGGCGGAGGGGTGCGTGCCCGAGTACTCAGCCCTCGGAGCGGCGGAGAGCCGCTCGCTTCATTTCTGCTTCGGTTTGATTTTTTTTTAATTTTATTTTTTTCTTTCTTTTTTTTTTTTTTAAAGGCGGAATATTTTCGAGCCCGGCCCAACTAAGAAGTTGTAAATAAGGCGGCGGCTTGCCACAGGTCCCCTCGGTGCCCGTCAGTCGGTGTCGCCTCCCGCCCCGCACCGCCCGCACCGCCCTGCGAGCCCGGACTCCTCTGGACCGCATCTGCCCTTGTTCGGGTGTGCAGCTTTCCCGGAGATAACATGGACTTGAGAGCTCCTTCCTAAAAAGCATACGTAGATCAGAATTTTGTAATAATCCCCCTGTCTTTATTTTGAGAAAAAGGCATTCTTCAGGTGCTGCAACACACGTGAAATGCACGATCTAAAACCTCTTACAAATGCTTTCCTCCCAGGGAAGTTTCCGATGCATTTTTCAACACTCCCTGCTGTCAAAAACTAAACACTTCCTTACAGCTTGAATTATGCTTTTAAAACTTCATGCTGCATAAGAGCACAGAAGCACAGCAGTAGTGTTTGGAAATTACTGAATTCTCCACAATTCTCTGATTAAAACGTAGAGATCAAATGATGGTCTCACTGGCTTCCAAGCTATTTGAGAGGAGAAATAGAGTGATTAATCACTGATACTTTGACTTTTTGGTAGGAATAGCATGCCTTGCAGAAATCGGGGTTGCCTGCACACCAGCCTCCTGGGCTTACACTGCTGCTTTCGTTCCTGTTTTATATTCATCCTTCACATATGCATATGTATAAAAAATGCAGATAATGTGAGCACTATGTCTTTCTGTCATTCATATCTATCCCCAATCGATTTGTTATTTGAAAGGACACACAGATAGGACATCAAAGTGATGTAATGTAAGCTGAAATTCATGAGAAAGTGAGGGTGACACCTGGCTGGGCACTGAACATCTAAATGAAGAAACATCTGTGTATCGAAGAGCTAATTAGAGTTAGCATGTTTAGTGGAGGAGTGGAAGGATTGTTGTGTGATTAATGAAATAATATGAAGGAATGAAGCGAGCATAAATAGTTCGATATATTCAAATTAAGAATATCCTACGCACAAAATTAGAGTTGCCAGTTTTATGCTGATGCAGTTTATCTAGAGGACAATCACCTAAACTGTGTGTCTCTCCAGTGACTGAGCACACCATTGTTTTCTCATTTCCAGTACAATTCTATTTACAGAGATAATTCGTTCCAATAATGCAAACATGTGTATCAAAGCAACATACCAAGAAGCTATTGCTTGTTCTCATTTGAAAGTCAGCAATCATCTGGAAAAGTTAATTCTAAGCTAGCCACTTCTAGATACTCTATGATACGATGTCAGGATTCTTAAAAACCTATTGTGGAAGAACCTAGAAACTAAGGGTTACAAACGGATATGTTTAACTGGCATTCTTTATAGCTGAACATATTAAAATATTTTAAAAGTACTGTTTTTCCCTTTATATTACCTTTCATCCAAAAATATTACCTTTAGTTAACTTGTGTGTTGTATTCAGAGCCCATAGAGGCTACTTAATAGTTTATGGCTATAGGACCTTAGTAAAGGCAGCGATAAGAATAGCTGAGTGTAATTGCAGCAGTTTAGGAAGGAGCACAAACAGTAACTCAGCACCAGGGAGGTATCCTGATGAACTCTGTGGTGATCTTCCATCTCTTTAATTGTGCTCCTGAAAGCTGGTGGCTGTGTGTTTCTCTACACTTGCTAACAAATATTTACTGCCTTTACTCCTATCACAGTTGCTGTAACAGCAATATGAGACGTGTGGTTATTTGATAACAAATCGCAACAACTACATTTTCCCCTCAGAACCATTGTAACATTTTCAGGTGCCACAGAATAAGCTCAGAGGTCATGAGCCAGATACATCAGGTGTGATATCAAATAATGCAGTAGCGTTTTCTGTTAGCTTTACGTGTAAATTATTTCAGATGGAATGGTGAAAGATAATGAAGGCAGGGCATAGATGCCAACTGCTATTTATTAAATTGTTTCTTGATAAGCAAAGCAGAATGTTCTTCCTCTGGAAATTGGAAGAATCCAGTGAAATAACCACTCCATTTGTGGGGACAAACTCTCTACAGAGATAGTTTTTTCAGCTGAACACCTTAGCACTGGTTATTATAAAAATTGTCACATTTGATTTGAAGCCTCAGGTGCAACTCTGGAACAAAGGACGAGTTTCTAACTTGTGATGGATGGTACCAATCACTGTGTGACTCAGGCTGTTCCTATGGTTTCACACACAGTATGCAGCACAGTGCGTATTCTGGGTAGTATCAGAGTGTGTGGGCAGGCATTTCTCTTTAGGATCTGGTCCAGAATTGTTTGTTTGCAGTAGTTTATGGCTTGGCTCATCTATTATGGTGTTGTGATTGCTGCCCCGGTTCTCCAAAGATTTTTTCAGAGATGTGTCAGGACTTGGCATCCAATTTTTCATTTGTTTTCAAATAAAACTATCTCGACTTCAGTTTCTTGCACTTCTTACCAGCAGAGGATGCCTGACTCTGGCAGGAGAATCCTTTACACAGTCCTAGAAAGCAGCCTGTGTGTGCAAGTGTGCATATTCACACACATACAAAAGAAATCTCATCCCTAGGAACATTCTCTACAGGCCCACGGAGGCTTTTCCAAACAGGAGCACACTGCAGACTCTGGCTGGGTGCAGTCACAAGGGGCTGTGTAATGCTAGCCAGCAATTGTGTGCCCCAGTTCCTTTCTTCTTCATTGCTTTCAGTCTTTCCAATATCTGTAGAAAAAGGCAGATGTGGTGGGAGAGTTGCTGTAGCGGTGCAATAGCTGTACTGTTCCACATTCTTAAAACAATTCAGCTCTTTTTGCCCTTCTCCCCCTCCTGACTCAGGGTCACCCACCCATCAGGCAGCTCTGTCTGGAGATTTCTGCTGCAACCCAGCACTCCCATCCAGCCTCTCAGCTGGACATGCTCAGCAGGGGGACAAGCTGGCCAAGCCTTTTGCTTGCTCCATTTGAATTTCCCCAGTTTCTGAACATCACGATTTACTAAATATTAGGTAATTTTTAGGATTTAGGTATATTTTAGGTACATTAAAAGCTGGGTAGGCTTGGGGTTTTTTTCCAGTTAGTGGAAAGCTGGTCTGAGTTATAAGATAATATTTGAAATAAAGCTATTAAAATGTATTGTTTCATAGGTTCTGTAGCTGATAGAACTATTACAGTCCCATGGGAAGCAGAAGAAAAATCAGTTGGATAAACATAAAAATGTGCAATTATTTTTAACTAGTGGATAAAACACTGCAGAGAAATAATTTCTATTTCACATGCCTGTAATTGAATAGATTAGACCCAAGGATGGTTCATTTCTTTGGGCTGTTTCATGTTTTTCTTTCAAAAGCAGTGACTGGTGGTAACTGGAGGTGGGTAATTAGCTCTGGCATGCAAAGGGAGCTCATCAGTCTGGTTTCTGTGATGGGTAAATCCAGATGCCAGGTGACTCAAAACACAGCAGGCAAAAGAGTAGCCTGCCTGTCTGAATGAAATATAGGCAGTGCAGTTTCTGGTGTTTGCAGTTACACCTTTTGGCATCGCTCAGTCTATCAAAGTGTGTAATTAGCCAAAAAAAAGGCATCAGGGCTGCATCTCACAGGAGTTTTAGAGAGCATCCACTGTGTCTTGCACACTCAAGGGCACAAGCCTGATCTCGTGGAGTCACTGTGTATCCAGGGATTCAAATGAGAACAGATTTATTATACATTAATGAAGGCACAAAAGATCAGTGTGTAAGCCAGGCATCCCACAGAGACAGTGATGTTCTGCCATCTGACAGGCACAGATCACCACTCTAAGTGTCAGCACAGGGGTGTCTTGGCATCAGCAAGGGGCGAAAAAGGTAAAAAAATGAAGCCACAGCACAGGATACAGCAAAAGCATAATCTCTTCTGTCCTCTTCTCCTCTGTTAGACTTCTTTCAGCCTCATTAGACCACCTAACAGTTTTTCTAAGGAAGCATGTTTTCCTGTGCTATCCAGTTATGGAAGCCCCTGAGAAGTTTAATCATCCAACTCGGAAGAGAAAGCCACACACCCTCACACAGGACACTGTGTGTCAGAAAACACAGGCAGTGGGGATTGGGCTGGACTTGGTAAAATAATGTATGTGGGGTCCATGCTGCTCCAGAAACAGGAAACCAGCTGCCCAAGCTGACAATGAGGAGTGAGATTGCATGTTTATGTATGCACGTAGGCCATTTTGAAATAATTTTCTCTAGTTCTTTGTTCCTTTCCCTAATAAGCCAACTTGTTTATCACTATAGCAACCAGAGACAGATTCCTGGAAAGAAGAGCTGCAAATGCCCATTTGGACCTCTGTGGTCATGGGTGGCTGGTAGCAGCAAGGTGTCACACCTGCCTCCCAGAGCTCTGAAATGCTATGCAGGGAAAGAGCAGGGTGAGGCAGGTGTGACATGGTGTGATACAGTGTGAGGGGGATGTGCAGAGTGAACAGGGCTAAGCACAGCTTGATGGAAGCTATCACAAAAATAAACATTTTTTGTTTTAAATTAAAGTAAACCCATAATACACAAGGCAAAGTAAGTTTGAAGTACAGAGCTGAATCCTGAATGGAAAAGATTCAATTATCCTTCTGTGACAGGGGCTTTGGTGATGAGGGCTAGAAGAGGTGGGAAATGGATGTGCAAATAACCTGCTCAGTAAATGTCCTCAGGTATGGATGGAAATCAACACTCTCACCAAACATCTGTTGACAGCAAACACATCTGAAACCTGTGCCAGTGACCTTCCTGCTGGTGCTGAGCCACATTCCAGGTGACATCTCACAACTACAGCATTTGTTCAAGTGGCAAAGGTTCGTGGGGCTGAGCAAAACATCATCTCCAGAGATAACCCTCAGGGGCAACATAGTTACACAAAAATGAAAGTGTTTATTTGCTTTTCAACCTAGAAAAATTCATGCACAACCCATCCCCACAACGTCCCACCCCTTTCCTCCCTCCCAGCTTACCAGAATATTAGCAGAAATGCAAACTCTTCATCTTCTTTCAAATCTGCCTTTTTGGATAATTTTGAAGAGGACCATTCTTATGCTGTTTCCTTGCCTCTCCCCTGTGTTCACCAAACTTGCATCAGAAGCCCCTGAGCTCTCTTTGTGACCTGGTACCAACTCAGTTTGTTTATATTTTGAGTAGGTCCTGGGTATGAAGAGATGAAAGTTAAAAGCTGTATGGTTGAGAAAGGCTACTTGACCCTTGGTCTTGGTATGAAGAGGGTTGAATGTTTTATTCCATGTTTTGTTTGTAATGTAATGTTGTATTACTGAGGTAATGTTGGTGTAGCACCAGTGTCCTAGCAAATGTTAAGCGAGCATATAAGGAGACATATCTTCTCATAGGCTGCATGATACAATAAAAAACTACCCAAGCAGATGAGTGTTCAGGCATACAAATTTTTCTCTGGGTCTCAAAGAGCAACTTACTGAAATGCCCTCAAAAGAGGAGTAGTATCAGGATACTCTGTGGAATTATTCCTCATGAAGAAAATGTTTTCTTTCACTGTGTTGTGATTTTTTTTAAGGACCTCAAGTTGGTGACTTGTGTTTTGGTTTGGTTTGGCTTGGTTTAGTTTGGTTTTTGTCCTTGAGAAGTCAAAGATTCTGCTTCAGTTTCTCTTGGAATCATAAAGGAACCTCCCACATCTTTATGTTTCAGACCTCCTTGAGGCTTTGTTGACAGAATGAATAGTTTTGGCATAACCAGGCGTGGACTTAAATCAGCACTGCCAGATGCAAGCAAACCTCTCAGCAAGCATGATTCTCCCTACCTGAAGACTAAATCAGCGCTGCATGAATCTGTTATCTTCTATCTCACTGTTCAAAACCGGATCTGGGCTGACAGCAGTAACACTGAGACAGCTTGCACTCACCATGGTAAGTGGGTATTATATGACAAGGCTTGCAAGCTCTCTTACAAGGCAGCTGGGTGACACCTCATATTGCTAAGCCACAGATAGGAAAGTTTCTTGTCTTGGCTAGGTTTCATAACATAATATTTGATTCTGAGTTGGCCCTTACCATATGGAAATAACTGGCTGACACTGCTCTGTTTTTTATAAAGATGTATTTTGAAAATGGGTGTTCAGGATGTATCTCTGAGGTGATAAGTGGTTTATGGCATCTCTGAGTGATTTATGGCACTGTAGTGTTTGAGCAGTTGGAGACTGTCACACTATTTCAAAGACCTGGAGCATACACCTGCCTCCCCTAACCTCCAGGAAGTTTGGGGAGCTAGCTGGCAAAACTGGGGATATCTCTTTGTTGTATACTTTTATATGTGTTGTGTAAGTAATTTTATCAAGATCCTGGGAGACATTAGGCAGGCAATGTGAAAAGGTACATACGAAGCTGTGATCTCTGTCCAATAACCCTGCAGTCCCAAAACAGCTGAGGATTTATTATGGCTAGGGGAGAGCAGGCACCTTTTCAAATCATCTCCTCCCTAAGCACACATTTTTCTGCTCTAGACAGGCTTGCCTGTACAGATCCAATACCAAAAAAAGAGAGGAGTTTGCTGCCTCCTGGTGCAGGCTGTGAATGGTGGTGCTTCTAAGGCAGTGAAGATGGCATCCTTGTCATGGATAAGACAGGCCGTGAAAAAAGGGTCACGCTAAACCAACACCAAGCAGAAACTCATGGGCTGGGAGTGTTACTTGAAACTGCCTCTTTTTTTCTGTCAAATACTGTAGATGAAAAAGAAGGGACAGCTGGTCTTGGTCAGCACCCAGTTGGCCTGCATGCCTTGTCAATATGTCTGCGGATTACTGCTGCCTTTCCATCTGCTCATGGCATCTTCTTCCTCACCAAAATTCTCATTGAACCCTAGCAGTGGCCATGATACTGTAAATATAAAAGTTACACAGTACCCTTGCACTGATCTTGCATGCTCAGCTGGGTTTAGCAGCACTGAGGAATGGGCTCTGTGTTGGTAGTATTTGTAGCACTGCCACCCAGCCACAGAGTTAATATATTGCTCCTTCCCCCTTCACTCACCTGCCCAGTATTTCTTCTCTGCATTGTCCCAGCAGGATGTCCCTGGAGCCTTCTAGCTTGTCAAGCACAGCACACTGCTCTGTGCTTGAAAGCATATGGCAAAAAAAACAAGGAGCTTGCAGCTGGAATTTGAATGTGGCACAAACCGAATTGCTTTAAAAATCAAGGTATGTTCTAGGAAAAAACAAATTATAAAGATGCCAGACACAAAAGGAAATGTAGACCAACCACTGGTCTCAAGCCAGGAGCACTTGTTTAAACTTCCCATGATGATAATCCAGCCATCTGATGCAATACCTAACTGTGGTGATGATAAAACAGTTCTCCTGATATTTAACATAAGCCTTACTGATTGTGTTAAAGCAGTATGTTCACAGGTTATTGTCTCCTTGCAAATGGAAAAGAGCTAACCACTTTCCCATTTATAGCAACATTTTAGACAACTAGCACCAATACCTCCCCTTCATACCTGCTTTTCTACAAAATAATTTTTTTTTTTCCCTGGAAATTATTTTAAAATTCATAATAAATAAAGGTCTTTTTACTACATCTGTGTACTTCTTAATATGTGGACTCCAATACAAGAAATATTGCTCTGATCAAGATCTTACCAGTGCCCTGTGAAGCACATTATTCAGCATCCATGCCTTCCATATGATACATGGAAGAGTTAGATTCTTTTTGTTATCTGTTATAGGTCCATTTCTATGGTATGGTTTCACAGCCAGGTGTTGTGTAGATAATCCTTCTCGTTCCTTTCCAAGGTGATCATATATGGCTGTTTTTCTCAGGATTGTTTTTGTTCATGTCCTTTTTCCTTAGACTTTTCCCCTTTCCTCACAAACTCACAAAATGTCCAGTGATTTCTGGGATTTTGTCACAGAAAAAGCAATTTGAGTAATTTCAGCTCATCCAAGTATTAAGAGATTATTTTCCATTTCTAGCCTGTTCTTTTGTTTTTAAAGATTGTTAGCCAATAAATCATAGTTAATATCTTTAGGAAAGATTCATTCAGTCCTCTTTAGGCTATAATTTTTTATTATCTATCCTTTATATTTGTGTTAATTTAATGGAATTATAAAAGTTTTCTGAATTCCCCTTTTCAGTACCTGAAAACTGTGGAAAACAAGTCTCCACCTTTCTCTTCCTGAATAAGTTCTTATTTTGAAAACTTTTTGTAAGCTGACTGTCACTCTGAAATATGATCAACAAATTCCCCACAGCATCATCACAGAAAGTGTGGTGGAACATTTTTCATGAAAAGCTGGGATAAAATACAGCAGCAGAGACACTTTCTGTAGGCTGCTGGTAAGCACATAGGCTCACTTGCCTGGTGATTTGATCTTCCTTTGTGCTTGCAGTTGATGCATGAGTGCAGGAAAGCTGGGAGTAATCCTTTGGTCAGGATGCAAGAATATTCATTAAATGAAACAGGAGACCAGAGATGGGAGAGCTATCACAACTTCTCAAATCTGTAGTACCTGGGATGTAATGTAGGAGAAAATTTCTCCATAGACCCCTCCAAAAGAGGTGCTGAAAGCCTGTGACAGATTAGTAATGCAGATCCTGGTTTTCCAAGGGTGAGAGGACATGTCTCAGAAGCTGTTGGCAAACGTGGGTCAGGTGTTTTGACCTGAAAGATACCTCAGGATATTTCGGGAGGTGGGGAATGGGAGGAAAAGGCTCTTCTTCATCACAAGGCAAAGTGATGCTGTTATTCCCAGGAGTTATTTTTCAAGGACAATTTGCCCTCAGGCACTTTGGTTTTGTTAATAAGGATGCGGCCAAGCTAAGCAATTTTCTCTAAGTCATTGTGTGCATTTCTTTCTCAAACCATGTCCATGGCAAATTATGTATAATTGGTCTGTGAGACTCTCTGTGTCCTGCTTAATCTGCTGTTTACTGATATGGTCTTTATCAACACTGACAATTTTTTCATGATGATTTTGTCACCTCTAACAGAATGTAAACAGTGATTATGTAAACAGCTTACACTCCTATTCACCATGTTCAAACACTTTGATTTCTTATCTTTTTAAGGGTGAGGACTGTATACAGAAATGTGGTAGCTCTTACTGCAATTTATTGGGACTGGATGAAATCACCATCCTGGTGTGCTCTGCAGGACTTGCACGTGGGGCTGTATCTTCGGATGGCACTTGGGGCATATTGTCAGAGAGATCAGGCCCTCCTTCAGAGCACAGGTCTGTGCCATATATTGGTATGCTAGGGGACATCTCTGATAAGCACAAGAACCAGGTCCCAAGTAAAAATATACCCTCATCCAGCCCCTGCACCAGTGTAATGATACCAAGGCTTTCAGAGACATGAAGTCCCAAAGCATGAAAATCAGGTATTTCCACACAGATTTCTTGCCCTGCAGCTTGAAATTCAGTACATATCACTGAGATACCATACGCAGAAACTTTCTTTTTTTTCTTCCCTGGCAGGTGGAACTTTATGTTTTAAGGAGTATTATTTTTCCAGAAATCCTTAACCAGTTTTGGCATTTGAGAAGAAAAAAGCATTTCATCCTGTGTGTGAAAACAAGGCAAAGTTGTATCTGTCACAACCTTCCTCTCAAATTACTGTTTGTATTTCTCAAGTAATCCAGCTTAACATAGTTCAGCTATTTGCCTGAAGTTTTCACTAAAATGAGACACAGTATAATTCTCAAATGGCATAGTTTAGCACACCAGCTCTTCCACATCTGCATTGATGTACTGTTATGTATAGTATAAAAAGAAAAGTCTCATGAACTTGCTCTATCAGTAGTAGATACTAAAATTGCACCATTTTTAAATCTATTTTTTGTTCTTCCCTATTTAGTCGTGCTGCTATTCCAAAGAGGAGCGAAATTATTCCACTATTTCATAGAAATCTCTGCAGTGTAAGGTTGAAAATGACCTCAGAAAATAATTTCATCTAGTGATTCCCACACGTTTTCAGCTAGTGGGGGCTAACTTCATCTCAAATCTGTAGCCAGTTATGGACAGCTGAACTCCAGGCTCATGGGCCACCAGGTATCCCAAGATCTCAATATATGTATCTTGAGACCAGGAACATCTGCTCAGTCACCTCCTGTTGCAGATTTGGGTGTATGCTGCTGCCACCTCTGTAATTCAGACAACATGTTCTTGGTTCCTTCATTTTCAAGGCAATCCTTGGACTTAAGGAGAGAATGAGCTCTGATCAGACAAACAGCACTGGCCACAGCCTGTTCCCAAACACCATCCTTCTTAAATGGCTCTGAGCTTTCCTTGGTCAGGGAAGACGACATTCACCCACCATATCAGAGATCTTTCTATGCAGTTGTGAGCTGATCAGAGGCTGCCACTCCCAAAGGGATCAGCCAGGTCTCGCTGGCTTCTGGCTGGCAGCACACTGGGAAAATTATCTGAGCAATCTATGGATGGTCAGAACTAGCATTCCTGATTTAGTCAATCCTTATCCTTGAGGCAAAATTGAATAGATTCACACCATCCTCAGCTGCTCTTAAAAACATTCAGTGTAGAGGATGCTTGTCACCTCTGTGGTAACCGATGCTCAACTGCCCTTTCAATTAAAAGGACAACATCTAATCTAAATTACCTTTCCTCAGCAAATGAGATTATTTGTTTTCCTGCTGGTTTTGGAGAAAGAGTACATATTTCGTGCATGTGAAGATTCACATCATCCCTGTCTTCTTTCGAGAGGACAGGTTTAAATCTTTCAGCAATTCCCAAGAAGTCACATGCCTTACGACTCACATTGCTCACCTCTGAGCTGTGTGATTCATGGAGCTACATTCTTCTAAAAATACCTAGCACAAAAATGGACACAGTTTTCCAGTTGAGGTCACTAATGCCAAGCTGAGTAAAAGAACCAGTTCCTATATTTTATACCTGTTAATGTATCCCAGAAGGACATTTGAATGTCTTGCAGCAGCACTATATTTAGCACTTCCAATTGCAATCTGTTGTCATCTTCTGGATCCTTTTCTGCAGCAGAAAAGAACTGAACAGATAAGGACAAACTTCTACAGGGCCCTACCTCTTGACTCATCACATTTAAGGAACACACTGAATGATAAACTCAAACAGTAATTTGCAATCAGTCGTACATACACCTCATAATTTTGTCTGAATCGTTTTTCTTCAGCTTGCTTCTGAAAACACTGTGTGGGATTGTCAAAAGCTATGGTACAACCAATATAAATTCTGTCTGTGGTTCCGCAAGGTTTTGCTAAGTTTCTATCCATGTTTTAGATTTTTTAGGATGGTATCATGTGATTTACTTTTAAAAAACCTGTATATTATCTGTTTTCTTGGTTATTGACTGCTCATTGAGAGCATTTTCAGGTACTGAAGTTAAACTCATCCATTACTGTATGTCCCATAGATTTCTTTCTAGCTTTGCTCTAATTATAGGTTTTGCCTTACTTTTTACAGTCCTCTGGGACTCCCTGTACACCTGCAATTTTCAGAAATGATCACTAACAGTTCAGAGGTTGCTCAGGATAAATCCTGAAATATTCATGGAGAAATTTCCTCAGAACCAGCTCACATGAATACAGCTAGCCTGTCTAGATATTCTGTCCTGTGCTCTTGTTGAAATTCATTTCATGAATGTACCTGGTCAAAATCAACTTTATTTTGCGATTAATAAAGCAAAAAACGAACTCCATGGAGTGTCCATCATTCGTATTGCTTTTAAAATACTATGCATATCTGAGTGGATTTTTCAGAAAACCTCATCTACGATGCAGACTCCCATGGACAAACACAATTCAGTGATTTCAAATTCTACCCTGAGCTCTGTCTGATAAATATGTTAATTTCACTATTATAGCTAGATTACAATGTAGAGATGGAGTCACAGCCACCAAGTTCATTCCATGAGAAGACTAGTCCTTTTTAGATCACTATTTAAAGTTTGAAATATTTCTCTTTCTCAGAATCCTTTAAAGTATTAAAAGATTAAGTATTAAATTATATATACTATTTTAAGAGCTGGGTTTGCTACTCCCTTCCTCGTAATTCATTGCCTTCACTTCTACCTGTATTTATAGTGTGCATGAATGAAGTTTGCCCAGGCAGAAAGCAAGATTAAAATACTTTAGAAAACCAGTTAATATCTCTGCTTGGATGCATCACATAGCCATGATCCCTGTCTTGTTTTGGTTTTTTTAACAAAGCTCCTGCTTCTGATGCCAGAGTGTTTTTCTCTGATAGATGCAAAGCATCACCTGGGCACACTCCTTTTGCTCACACACAGGCTCTCCATACAGGTGTGTAGTCACAATGCCAGGTCAGATGTCAAGAGTCATTTGAATTTCTAAATGAAATTTTTGCTGCTTAGTAGCTTGGTGGGGGCATTACCACTGACTATCAGTGTCAGACCATGAGCCACTGTTTGTCCAAAGCTTTCCATGTAACGTTCCTGTTGTGTAATTCATATGACTACCAGGCAAATAAAGGTATTTGTCCTCTTTGGTCACTGTTTCTTTTCAGGAAACAACTAGTCACACAGAATGCACCAGGATGAAGATCTCACAGCACTGGTTGCTCATAAAGAAGCTCCAGTCACAGCATAATCTAATTCCAAACAGAGAAAATAAGTGACTTTAGCACAGAAGTAGAAAACTAAAGAAAGCTTGAGAAGTTTTTAAGCTCTTACAGAAAAGCAAGATACTTCCCTCAATGTCAAATACGCATTTTTGTGTGTGTGTTAAACAGACCTTTTCTCCTCAATAGGGAGCTACATGCTTTTTATACATTCTAGGAACAGCTGCTCTACACAGGAATGCAATAAGCCAGTCATTTTCATTATTAAAACATTTTCTTCAGTTGCTTATAGCTTTCTGAAAATCAAACTTGTGATTTCTTAACATCACAATTAGGAGAAGACAAAAAAGAACAGACACGAGACTGATATAAGGAACCTGTGAAATATTTCATAAGCAGAAAAAGAACCCCAGAAATAAAGGTTGTCCAGTCTACCACATTTCAAAATATAAAGATTAAGTAAAGTAAGTTTAGGCACAGTGATGTTACTTTTCTGACAGGAGGCTTCTTTTCAGAAGATTGCATGAGGTTAAATTACCTACATAGTACCCCCCCAAAAAATTAAACAGCACTGGCTAATAGTACAGCCCAGAAACCCAGGAGATCCAATTACTTTACCTGCCTCCCTTTGATGAGCAATCCTTCTCCAGTCACAGAAAAAAAAATTCAAAGACAAACCCCAAAACGTTGCAGGGCTTTTCCTGCCTCTTGCCTCTTGCGTCCTTCAGTGAGCCCTGGCCAAAGGGGTGCTCTTCAACCACGGCTGCAGTGCTGGTCCCAGCTGTGCTGCCCTTTCCTTTGTCACTGTTGGTGACCAAAAAGGTGATCCTTGGGTGCAGAGCACTCAAACACACAGCCCTGCCTAAGGGACACCTTCCCAAGGAGAAGCTTCATCCTTTGCCTGTTCTTGTTTTCCTGAGGTCTGAGTATCAAACCTGCCCAAACCAGAGTTGTGCTCATCACTCTTGTTTAATGCAGAGCATAAAGGGACAACATGATTTTATTAACCCCAAATATAAAATGCATCTGCACCTAAGCAGGAGCAGTCCTACCATTCTTACAAAAAAACAGGCAAATGGGTCCTGAGCAAGCCCATTTTCTTCTCTTCCAGCTTCAGCAGAGGCTGGCAAAGAGCTCCCTCCTCTGTACTTCTGTCCCCTGCAGCTCCTCAGAGCTCTACTCTTTCCTCCAACAGCTGAGGACTCTCCCAGGTAACCAAGAGTCTCCCTGCATCAACTTGCAGGGGGGTTGACCTTACATGGATTCATTATGTCCATCAGTGCAGACAGACTTCTACACCTGAAAGAGGTTCACTACAAGGCTGGGGCCAGAATAATTTTCAGCTCCACTGTGTGCCATAGTCAGGCTCAGTTACTCATTCCAGCCTCACACAAAAAAAAAAGTCTAGGATGAAACCAGACAGAAGAAAATCAAATTAAATATCCAGAATAATACAATTTTCCTACACCTACATTATCTTCTCCATGTCTCTGTCTTCCCCAAGCCACTTTTGTCAAATGCCCGATCTGATTGGTGCAGGATTGTCTGGCATGAGCATGGTCTGAAAAACAAACTTCACCCCCTGGAGAATTTTGCTGAGAATAATAGATCGGTGTGAAGGTCTAAATCAATAGAAGTCTTTCTGAATGCATTTCTAGGAAACCTAGAAATATCACCAGTGACTTTGACTAAAATAAAAGGTGCTACTGTTTGGAAAGCAATTTATAGTTAAGTAATTTAAACTTCATAGCGAAGAAGGCCATATAGTGAGAACCTCAGCCACCGCAGGAGAGGGAAGCTGGAGGTGTTCAGGGACTGCAAATACTAGCACAGTTTTGGGAGGTTGTTTTTTTTTTCTAAGTATGATTTCTGGATCCTATTTCAATCCCAAAGGAATACCCTTTTCTGTCTCCCTTGAATTTCAGCATATAGACAGGTTTTGCATATTTTTTCTCCCTAAGGTTTATTTTCTGTCAGAGGATTACTTTCCCATTTATTAAAAGCTTCTTTTAGGCTATCAGAGTAGGTGTTTCAGGTCTGCATTCTGTCACTTCTTATTTACATGTTTTCAAGTGTTTCTCCTAAAGCTTAAGCTTAACTGAAGGAGAAATAAATGTAGAGGCTATGCTACCATACACTCAGTTGAAATGCACACCAGAGATACTTCCCCTTTTATCACCCACTATTAGGACTAGAATTTATGAATGGTCTGATTATCCTAACCTCAATTTTGCTACCCAGTGCCACCCACAAACCTTTCTTTTCAGCTGCAGCACCATCTTGCTGACACCTAAAAAGGGGGTGCATCCCCATGTGCCAGTTCCAGGATTTAATGGATTTGTTTTGCCCTAGCATCTCTTTGAGCAGCTCAGCAACTACCTTCAGTCCAAACCCAGCTGAGATGCTTTAAGCCTAAATTTGTCACCTTCCAGAAACGTGTCCTCTCCATGAGGATATATGCCAGAAATGGAGGAAAGAAACTGAGATTTCTATAGACTGACTGAAGTGATGCCAGTGGGTGGATGGCAGTGAGGGCAGGAATCACAGGGCCAGAGAGGGAGGAGAAAGGGGTTTCACATCACCTGGTCCTCCCACCTGGTATGGCAGGAAGTGTTGTTCAGAGCTCTCCCAGGCTGTGGAGGTGCTGACCCTGCATTTCTCTCTTTCTAAAATTAAGTTGTTCACTGATCACGAGGGTATTAAATAAAATATGGAGTCTGCTTTCTCCAGCCATTTTAGTTTTTCCCCTTTGTTTATGAATGAGTATTCTAGTGTTTCTCTTGGGAGAAAGCCCACATGTCCGCAGTGTGTCTAAAAGGAGGCATCATTCCCTTGCACCATGTCCTTTCACATCCCTGACTGTTCCTCTGTGACCAGCCTTTCGAGGGGCTGGGCTGACCAGGAGCACAGCAGAGGAGGGGGGTGACCACAGCACTGTCTGCAGGGCCCACTGCTGGTGCCAGGACCCCTGTGGTCAACACAACTTGATGGTATCCATGAGGGGGCTCAGTTATGTCAGCTCTACAGCAAAGCCCTATGGTGATCTGAAGACTAAGAGCCTGGCTTTACCACCACACTGCTATGAGCTGTGTGTTGATGATGTTTTTGTCCAGGTCTGATTGATATAAACTTGTTTGGTTGATACAAACTCATTTGCTTCCAGGGATTTCTTACTGGGGGCCATCACAACCTTGAAATCCTTAGAAAGAAATTCAAAGTGTGAAAACCCATTGCAGCAGCAGAGAAAACAATTTGCAGGAAAACAGACAACACCAGCAATAAAGGCAGGCAGGGGGAAGGGATGGAGCTCTCTGAGGCTCCCCCAGGGCACAGCGAGCTAAAATCAAAAGAGAAAACAGCATGCAAGACCAAATCCTGCCAGTGGCAAGTCCAACAAACAGCTGGAGCAAAAGGCAGCTCTCAGAAAGGAAGCTGCCGCTTACCCTCACCCCTCCTTTATAAGTATCCCCCATACGATAAACAAGATACTATGAATCATTAGACAGTTCTGCTCTCATAAATATTTCTCCCTCACTTTTCTCTTGGCTCTGCCTGGTTTTTTAACTCTTGGCAGCCTCCTCACCAGATCTGCTGTGCTGGGGCTGGAACACCAGCAGGGTGTGCAAGTCCAGGCTCTCTCAAGCAGACTGGACAGGGATGGAGGTGCAAGTGCTGGGGAGGTAACAGCTCCACCTAGTTTTCCACATCCTTGCACTCAGATTTTCTTTCCCCTTCAGGATAGCAAAGGCAACTGGAGAGAGAGTAGTACCCACCTGGTGTTCATAGAATGGTTTGGGTTGGAAGGGATCTTCAGGGATCCAACCTTCCCGCTATGGGAAGGGACACCTTCCACTAGACGGGGCTGCTCAAAGCTCCTTTCAGCCTGGCCCTGAACAATTCCAATGATGAAACATCCTTGTACTTGGCCTTGTTGATCTTCATGAGGTTTGCATGGGCCACCTCTCAAGCCTGTCAAGGTTCCTCTGGATGGCATCTCTTCCCTGCAGTGAGTCAACTGCACCACTCAACTTGGCATCATCTTCACTTGCTGAGGGTGCACTCAGCCCCACTGTCCATGTGTTAAGTTATCCATTGTCGTATTGAACGCAGTGTTCCCTTCATATACATATAATATTTACATATATATTTATATAAATGGGACCCCTCTTCAAAATGTTCTGCTGGTTTTGGCTGGGGTAGAGCAAATTTTTTTCACAGCAGCCAGTATGGTGCTGTGCTTTGGATTTGTGCTGGAAACAGGGTTGCTAACAGAGACATTTCCATTATTGTCAAGCAATGCTTGCACAGTGTCAAGGCCTTTTCTGCTCCTCACTCAACCCCATCGGTGAGGAGGCTGGGGGTGCACAGGGAGGTGGGAGGGGACACAGCCAGGACAGCTGACCCCAACTACCAAAGGGATTTTCCATACCCTACACATGGTGTCATGCTCAGTATATAAAGCAGTGGGAAGAAGGAGGAGGAGGATCTTTGGAGTGATTTTTGTCTTCCCAAGTCAATGTTTCATGCCCTGGAGGCCTGATTTCTTGGGGATGTCTGAACACCTGCCTGCCCATGGGAGATGGTGGATAATTCCTAAATTTGCTTTGCTTGCATGTGTGGCTTTTGCTTTACCTGTTAAACTGTTTTTATCTCAACCCACAAGTTTTCTCACTTTTACTCTTCCACTCGTCCCTGCTATGCCACTGAGGTGGGGAGGCAGACCAAGCAACTGTATGGAACTTAGTTGCTGGCTGGGGTTAAACGCTTTTTTTTTTTGGTGCCCAACACGAGGCTCAAAGTGTCCACGACAATGACAGATTTGATTAGAATGTGCTAGATTGAATTTGTAGCTATTCTTGCTGTTTAGCCATTAATGGGCAGGCTTCTGTTCTTGCCATGAGGCTTGCTTGCCTGACTGTGTATCAGAGCCGAGTGCTCGTTAGTGGCTGCTTTCTGCTTTCTGCTTTTGCCGCTCGCTGTGCTGCTGTGCTGCTTATCATCTTACTCTGCTGTGCTTGGGAACATTTTGATAACAGCCTGGGCTGGCTGATGGCCAGGGCATCGCTGCTGTTCCTGTGCTGCTGTACTGGACAGGCTGGAGCTCTGGTGAGAGCTTGACTTGAAGAGACTGGCCCATGGATGAGTCAGTGTGAACGCAGGACAGCTGAAATACCGTGCTGCAGTAGCTGTACCTCTGAAGGGATGTGGCCTGAGGATGAGGCCATGCTGGAGAAGGTACACCTCGGAGTATCAGTGACTGTGAGCAGTGAGGTCATGCTTGAACACCTCAAAACACGTGGGCATGGATAAGCCATGACATTATTTACCATCCAAAAGTACAGAATGGTACAGTAGATAAACATGGAGGCAGCAGCTTTCTGCATGTAGAAAGTGCACAGAATGTGAGAATCTCTTACTCAAAGCAGATGCACTTTTCACAGCATTGAGCAAGGTTTTAGAAGGGCTATGAAGGTCATTAGGAATGATGTGCACCCAGCCCCAACTCTGTATTTTCAAGCCTCCCTGCGTGCTTAACATTTGTGTTTAAAGCAATTTGTGGATGACTTTTCATTTGGCACTGTAGCTATATTGTTTTAAAGTATTTTTGTAAAGATAAAAAATGAAAACCAAAATTTATTGTGAAATTTTCCACTGGTATCCATATCTTGAGATTTTCTAATTGGAGAATTAAAGCTAAGGATTACAAGCTCCCAATATAAATGCATATTTGAGTGTGTGCTTATAATATATACCCACAGAGGAATACATGGAAACAACATCTATTTTGGCAACCCTTGCACTTTTCAAATTAGATGCAGAAGAGTTATTCTAATTATTTAAAGGTCTCTGGGCCTCAGCAAATTGTATTGACAGAGCTTTCTCTTTCAATAAAAAACAAACCTGAAATGCTTTTGTAAATGTGTTGTTTTCATCAAAATATTTATTTCACTGTTATTGCCTTTTATCCTGGGCAAAAGCTGTGCAGGCAGCCACATTTACACACGTCCCCATCCCTAGACCCCTTTCGCCCACCACAAGGTTCCTGATTTCGCCAGCCTATTAATATCCCCAACTCCTGATGGTGATCCAGCTGCACAGGGAGCCAAGTGCATTGGGTTAGCTTCTAAATAAAGGCAGAGGCAGGGTGAGAGACAGGGAAAAATAAATTTAAGGAGAGGATTTGGGAGTGCAAAGCATGAAACTGGGACAGGGAATATGAAGAGAGCTGAGTACTGGTGAAGCAAGAATCAGATGAGCCGGGATGATTGAAGCAGAGAAGAGCAAAGATTTTGCTACAGATTGTCCTGTCATGAAATTGAAATATAGGGCTTTAAATTGCAAGGTAGGTGAGGCAGAATGAGATAAAAGGAAGCCAAGGGAGTAGTAGAGAGCAATAAGCTGTGCTTGTGATGCACATGCACCATAAGTGCATAAACCAATTAATGAAAGTATTACATTAGCTTCTGCAGCAGTATCATCCTTTCTTTACATCCACACAGAGCTCTCTCAGACATGGCTACCTCTTACCAGTCAAATGTTGTTCATGCCCATCCATTTTCCATTGAAAGGTGTGGTACTGCTCTGGTTTTAATGAGTTTCCTAATAACGAGATGATGACTGGCAGTGTAATTTCCCTTCTACACTTCGTGCTTTCATGACGGGAGTTTATTATTAACCTTACTACTACATTTTCTGTTATTTTACTCTGGTGGTTTAATTGTATTTCCACCTCAGTCATGTGCATTCATTTTCTAATAGTCTCCTTCCCAGATTGCTTTCATGTGAGCAGCAGGGTTTTTCAGTTAAGTACTCTGCAATGGTTTTAGTATGCATTTCTTTCTGGTTTAATCTTTCTCTTTTTTCCTCTGTGTCCGTGTATTAGTCATCCTTAATGGGGTACAGCACCTTGTGCTCTCTGACTTGGAAAACAGGGACAATGTAAGCAAACATCAAGGACAAAGCATAAAAATAACAGAGGCAGTCTCTGTAAAAGGGGAATTAATGACTCAGGCAAATGGATGCCACATGTAAGTAATTTTAAGGAAAGAAAGCATCAGCCATGCTTAGAAATGCAGATGTATTTATCGCCTTTCAGCCCCCCTATTTAGCTGTTACTAATGGCGTATTGAAAGGGAACAAAGGAAATTTCTGAATGCAGAAGCAAGGATGTCTTAGCAGGTGGTCTGGGGTAATGGAAATTTAGGGCACAAGCAGCAGATCTTATTTTATTAATGCCGACATAAATCAGGCATGTGTATCCACGGAAGGAGTGAAAGAAGTTATGCCAAGGTAGGGCTGGAGAGAAGTCAGTCAGGTCTTCCATACCCAATCTAACACTGAGCAGCAATCCCCTCAGGAACTGCACCTTTGCTCTCACTAAATAAGACAAGATGGAAATAAATCTTTGTATTTCACTATAAAATACTAGGATGCATGCACAGATGACTCTGGGTATGCGAGTGCCAGCCTAATAATGCAAAGGAGAAAAAGTGCAGTAACCCTAGAGGTACAGTCAGTGGTTTGGTATTAAGTCAATAAAAATAATTGAGAGTCAACTCTTATTTACTGTCTGGCCCCCTTCCAACACCAACATTTTAGGGGAGCTGTATATTGGATCTAAATGAAAAGTAATTTGCCAGAGTTAGTTAAAGGTCTCCAATGTGAATGAGAATCAGGACCTTTGATTTTACATCCCGGTGCATGTTCCCATTTGACATGTTACACGCAAACACTGTTTGTAAGAAGTGAGGGCAGTCACATTCATTTGCTGAAAAATTGTAAGCAGTGCAGAAGGCCTCACGAAGCTGAAACAAGGCTCGAAGGGATTGCCCTGTAGCACAGAACAAGCCTTTCTACTGATGGGGTTATGAGAAAGATCCAGAGCTGTCTTCATGAGAAGAAAAATCTGGGTGCTAAAGAGCTCTTTGAACTACTGGGGAAAGGTATTATAGGAACCACAGGCAAGTGGGTAAAACGTAACAAAATCAAATGGAAAATGAAGTATGTCTGAAATGGTGAAGCTGAATAAGCTTGTGTTGATGTGAGTTGATAGATGTGGGCTGTGAACTCTCCATTTCTGGTTATCCGTGCTGGATACCTTGCAAGAAAACATACTTTAGCAAGGGACACATTTAGAGTTTAGAAGAGGAAACCCTCAGTAAATTAAAGGGCTCATATAAAATAAATATTCGCTTAGATGGTCTAACAGCCTTGACTTTAAGCCCTGCGAGCCATTTGCTCTGGCTGTCCATCCCGGCCGGATGCCCTGGAGCCAGCCGGGGAGCGGCCGTGCGTGCAGCCCTCAGCCTCCGTGTGCCCGTGTTCCCAAAGCGGGGCTGATGAAACTCTGCCACAGAGATCCGCAGAGCGCGGAGCTCCACAGGGGTCCCTGCCCGAAGATCTCTTCAGGAGCATCCCGCTGTGGCTGCTCCGAGCCGCAGGACGCCGCAGCACTTTGCAGCATCCTTGCCGGACCCTTGGCGCTGCTGTGGTGAGAGAAGTACCAGTCCTCACTTTTCAGACAGTGCAGGGAGCGCCAGAGCCCGCACCGCCTGACCTCAGCGCTTCAGCATTACCCACCACACCATCCGTTTTCCTTGACCACCTCCCCGGGACGCCTGACCGGGAGGGGTCCTGCAGCTTCCTGGAGTTACTCACGGTCCCTTCCTCACGCCTACAGCGAGACGAAACAGATGGGAACATAAATAAAATGGTTCAAAATAAAACCCTGCCTGCAAGTACACCGTGGAGGGGCCCTGGAGAGGAGCGGCCGGGCCGCGTTGGGCTGGGCCGGGCCAGGGTCCCTCAGCCCCGGGTCGGGGTGAGGCGCAAAGGGCGGGCGGCAGCGCCACCTGGCGGCCGCGGCGGGGCCGGGGCGCTGCGCGAGTCCTGCAGCTCCGGAAACTCCTGCAACTCCTGCAATCCATGCAATTCATGAAACTCCTGCAACTCCTGCAATTCCTGCAACTCCTGCAACTCCTGCAATTCCTGCAATCCATACAATTCCTGAAACTCCTGGAATTCCTGAAACTCCTGCAACTCCTGCAATCCATGCAATTCATGCACCTCCTGCAATTCCTGAAACTCCTGCAATTCCTGCAATCCATGAAACTCCTGCAACTCCTGCAATCCATGCAATTCCCGAAACTCCTGCAATTCCTGAAACGTATGCAACTCCTGCAATCCATGCAGTTCCTGAAACTCCTGCAATTCCTGCGATCCATGCAATTCCTGCAACTCCTGAAACTCCTGAAACTCCTGCAATCCATGCAATTCCTGAAACTCCTGCAATTACTGACATGCCAGCAATTCCTGAAGTTCCTGCAACTCCTCCAAGTCATGCAACTCCTGCAATCCATTCAATTCCTGCAACTCATGCAATTCCTGCAACTTCTGCAGTTACTGGAATTCTTGCCACTCCCGCAACTCCTGCAACTCCTGCAATTCCTGCCCTCCCGGAGCCTTGCTGTGGGAATGGGAGTGGTGGGATGAGGAGAGATGGGAAAACGGGGAAGGAAGGAAGGAAGGAAGGAAGGAAGGAAGGAAGGAAGGAAGGAAGGAAGGAAGGAAGGAAGGAAGGAAGGAAGGAAGGAAGGAAGGAAGGAAGGAAGGAAGGAAGGAAGGAAGGAAGGAAGGAAGGAAGGAAGGAAGGAAGGAAGGAAGGAAGGAAGGAAGGAAGGAAGGAAGGAAGGAATTTTCATTTCTGTCACATTAGGAGTGGAGCTGCAGCCATGTGTGACCTGCGCTGCCTGCTACAGTGGGGCCAATGCTGCATTTGGTCAGTGGAAAAATCAGTTATTAATCAGCAAAGAACTATTGATTTTCCAACTGCACTTTCCATAGGATAGGAAGTCAGCTGTTGCAGCTGGCAAGCAGTGAACTGTGAAGCGCCACCGGGAGCACCTCTGGCCCAAACGAGCAAGTCGATCCGTGTTGGGAATTATGGGGTATTCTGGGGTCACTGCTCAAACAGAGCAGCTCCCAATTCGCAGGAGACATGGAGGTACATTTTGTGTTTGTAGTTAACAAATTTGGGCAAATTCGCTGTTGAATTGGGAAGCAGAATAGAAGATATGGCATACTATTTGAGTCCACATAAAATTGTATGTTTGGTGGATGTAGGTATTTTTCTAGTCAATTCATTGTGCCCCTGAGAAATACATAATTTTGCTCTGATAGAATTCAGTTAGCAAAGCAAGCTTCTGTCTTTTTTTTAATGCAGTAGAAATATTCATAAGGTGTTCAGTGAGATATAGTCTTCTGATTGCTTTTCTTCTATGTATAGATCAATTGTGATGGTTCACTCAGGCAAACATGTGCTGATCTAGACCATACAGATTTGCCTATTTATTTTAGTTAGGTCTGTAATGGAGATTTTTATCACCAGCTACTGGGATTTGGGATTCTTTTTATGAAACCTGACTAGAAACGTAACATTCTGAGACCTGAAATTCTTCTTTTATAGTTTTTTTCCTAAAATCTCTGAGTAATATACTCAAGAACATCATTGAAATATGCCCACAGTGCAGAGTTTACAGGGACATTTGCCCAGGAGAGTGTCAGCATCAGCAGTCTATAGGGCTGCGTAATAGGAGCTGGGCAATGTTCTTTCATACTTTTTGGTATGAAACTTATAATTTCATTATCTAGAAGATGCCCTGCTTTGGATCAGGCTTTTAGCTGTCCAGCAGTCAGCAGAGTGAGGGGTGGTACTATTTTAGATACCTTGACAATATGCACACAGTCCCTGTTACTTTACATTTCATAGCATTTCTCCAACAGATCAAATTGTGGTTGTTTCTTCAGTCATGGTCCAGCAACACAATGACAGTAGCAAAGATGTGAGCTCTCACAGCTGTCATTAGGAACCACAAGTTCATTTACTCACTACTGAAACTTTTATCTGAAATAATCCAATACTGCACAACTGCTCCAGGAAGCTGGAAAGGGACAAAATGTCTTTTTGAAACCTGAGCTATGAAAGAATTATCCTGGAGCTCGACATGAAGAGCACTATGCGCTGCTCTGTTCTACTGGTCACCATCACGATGACATTAGGTTAGATGCTAAAATTGCTTGTGGAAGTTAGTGTTCCCAGTGTCACAATTAGTGCTGCCACTGTGGGGAAAATAGTCCTGGTTTCATAGGGCATCGATGGCTCTTGCAGACCAACTCCATGGAAAAAATGGTCAGCTCACATGGTTTAAGTTCAACTGAAATTAAAGCAATTTATTGATTTATTAACAGTGCCTATTCAACCTGCTCTCAGTGACACAGTACTAGACACTTGTAAAATGTCAGTAAATGCCTGCAGATTTCGAAACATGCCTTTATAGCCCAAATATTTATAAGACCCCCTGGCAAAATCTTTAGAGACATGAACCCTTTGTTTTGCTCTGTTAGAAGAGTTTGCAATACAGCTAAAAAGATCTGAGTTTACTGGTGGTTGGTTATACAGCCCCAGCCTCAAGGCTGTGTAAGGTTCAGATCCTGTCTGAATGCAGCTTCCTGGGAATCTGGGGGTTTGTTGCAACTATTTGTCTCTCCCCCCTGTACTGATATTCTTCCTGTTCAGATAGTAGTAATCTATATTCCTAGATATGCTTATTTGTTTTCAATATAACATTTCTGCACCTTTTCTTCTTTTTGTTCTTTATTTTTTCCTTAATTGTGTTTTCAAGACTGTTCTTCTTTTATGTGGCTCTTTCCTTTTCCATGCAGTTTCTTTGAAATGCTTTCTTCCTCTACTGCTTTCCAAACTGTGTCAGTGCCTCTTCAGTTTGTTATGACTTATTTTGGTTTTTTTTTTTTTTACTTCTTTCTAAGAGATTTTAGCCCTTGGGTCTCAATCACTGTCCAAAAGCAAGAGAGAGTGTTCCCGGTGGTGCTGGGGTGAGGGAGTGCTTTGCTCAGTCACAGTCCCTGTGCTGCCAAGTGAACCTCCTTGGGGCTACGCCGGAGCTGATCTCAGCATCTCCTGTTAGTCTATAATAGTGCACAATAATGTTGTGACTCTCAGTTTGCAGCTGTTTGCATTTGACCAGGACATGGAAAAAGAAACAGTAATTTGGGAGCACATTTTTTTTCCTATTTTTTTTTTCCATCTGAAGAACAGCAAGTGGTCCAAATTTAGCCAGCTGTGGTGCTTCTCTCTGGTGGCTCTGCAGCACAGTTTGATCAACAGGAAAACAGGGAATTGGACAGAGAAATAAATATTAGTAGTGGTATTTTCAGATGTGAGAAGATCCTTATGACTGTAGGGGTTCGCTGTTCTCCAGCTCAGACAGCACTGAACTGTCCTTTAGAGAGAAAAAAAAAAAAAAAAAGATAAAGAATGGAAAACAATTTCTTCTGGGTCCCTTCTTACATTTCATGTGCACTCGCATCTCCAGTTTTATAGACTGAACCAGATGGACCAAGCCTGTGTCAACTTCTTCCACCCTTTGAAAGATGCGAAATGCAAAGTCCAAATAAATAAACAAAAGTTTAGATAAAAGTCATGTTTGCAAAGTTGTATTTACAATGCAACTTCTTTACCTCACTCCCTGCAGCCCCCCCCGCTCTTAGGTTTATGTGCTATGTGAAGCTTTAAAAGGCTGACGTTTGGGATTTGTCCCTGGAGGATTATCTTTGAAGCAACATGCCACTTTTTAGTACTAAAGATTTTTTAAAAACATCCTGCATTCATAATTCTAAGACACAAATAATAGTATCAATATTAATGCACTGAAGACATTTTCTGCTATACCTGAGGATGTTACTACCCACAGAGATAAGTAGAATTTCATAAATGTATACAAAAATCCTAACTTTTGTTATCATGATGTCTTCAGAGCTGTACTTGTAATAACTCTTCAGAGCACAGTATTGTTAGTACCTACCACAGAGCCAGAAGTTACCTGTCAGGAAAAATTGACTCCATTGAATCATGCATCTCTTCTCATGCTGAGAAGATACTGAATACACACACACACACACACACATATCTATGTATAAATATATATCTAAAAATACATATATCAAAGTGTGGTTATTCCTTCAAGTGAAAATAATTTCCTTTTAAAAAAAATTTTGCTTTCTGTGAATATTTTAAAATAATAATAATAACAACGATAATAATAGTAATAATGTAATTAAGGAAGAAATAGTTAAATGCTGGTGTAAAGGTGTGTTTAGGCTTCTATTGGCATAAAGATATTGTAGGCACTCCTTCTGCATTTAAAAGGTGCTATTTATTCCTCTGCCAGCAGAAGAATATTGTCATTGTTTTGTGTCTAGACACCCCCATGGAAGAGGTGAATTACCACTCAGAATTCCTTGGTCTGAAACAGATCTACTAAAATCACTGGAAAATTTTGAATAAAGGTGAGAGAGTGACATTTAAATCTATTAATGGATACTCTCATTAAGGAAATAGGCTTAGTTTAATTATTTTCTGTTGTTTAATTGTGGTTCTGATTATGTTCTCATTCTTGGATGTAAAACTGGAGCTTCTTCACCAAACCTGCTGAAACAGTTCCAGGTTTATAACAAATTATAATAAACAAGAATTGCTAAAAGAATTAGGTCGCTCATAATCACCTCAGAAGAAAAATGTTTTAGAGGGCTAGACACAGTCAGTGGTGATAAACAGTTTTTAATTATTCCTGTACACCTCTTTCTGTCCAAGAAAGGTGATCTGAAAGAAGAGTTTGCAGTTTCTGGATAACTTTATGTGCCTCAAATACAACGGGGATGTTGTACTGTTATCCACATTGATAAAGAGTTGGGTAAGTTGCCCTAATTATTTCCTTAATGCTGAAGAAAACACTAGTGTTCCTTGCAGCAAACTGTTATTTATGCTTCTTTATATCTTCATAATTTTGTGTAATGCTTGCTGTGGAGTCCTCAAGACTTTTCTTCCATATAATTGTTAAATAATAAGTATCATTTTTATTAGTTATCTAATACTATTTTAGACACCACATAGAAATTAATAAACAAAGGTACCTGACAGAGGTATTTTATATTTTGACTATAAAATAGTTAGAAATAATAATGTACTGATTATTTATTTATTTATATATTTCAAACAGGCAGCAACAGGACTAAAGAGAACACATTTGAAAGCTTTATTAAAGGCCCTAGGCAACAGATTTCTTCCTGTAATGTATTTTAATATGCTAACTTATTAATGGATAATAGAGCTGCATGAGACATTTCCAATGGAATTGGGGTCACTTGAAATTTATCCTGGTGTCATCACAGAATGAAGCACCCTTCACCCAGACATCACCAGCTATAACCACTAAATCATCTGCAATGGCTGCTGAGACAGTGCATTCCTGTGTGTACAAGCCAGAAAGGTTTTCTGCATCATCTGGTCCCCTGAGACTGCCTTGGCCTCACTTTGTGGCTTTTGCTGGCTCCAGTGGTCAGAAACAACCTCCTGATTTCCAATCTCATTTTTTCCTGGTTGGATTGTGCCTTTTGTTGTTGTTGTACCAATGTTGTGTTTTATCTGAAATAGCTTTTCCCTTTCTAGACTTTACTCATCTGAGGTAGAGGAGCCTTGTTCTTCCTGAGGGTCTTGCTCGGTGAAGCAAACCAAGTTGTCCTAGTCCTCTCTACTAAACACAGTGAGTATCTCTGTTCATTCTAAAAGCTCTCTTCTGTGTCCAGTCCAGTTTAAATTCGTATTTCTTGTATGTAAGTGACTGGAACTGTATGAAATCCCAAAGGCAGTGCGTGTTTCACTGGAGTCACTACAACCTTTCACTCGCCTTTGTTATGGCTGCAAGGCGTGGAGACATCTGTGAACACACGCGTGCTTGTGTGTACATACAGTGCACATGTTTATGTAAGTACACCTGTGCGTCCACACACATCCACACATTGTTCTATGTGGCCAGCTGAGGAACTCTCAGATTGCGGTGCACATTTTTATTACTATTGCTGGTGCATGCCCTTGTGTTATGGTACTCCATTGGGATTCCTCCTGTCCTCCTGACTCCCTCTCCCTGTGTGACAGTCTCCCCATACTGAGGACAGCGTACTTGGCAAGTACCACTTGTCCACTTTTTGCACTATTAATATTGCCGGAACTAAACCAGATTCTGTTCTTGAAAACCTTTGCTCATCATCTCCTTCCAGTCCATCACACTGACATTCTCCCTTCAAGCATCCTTACACTACATGGCTTGTACTTGTTCTGCTCAAAATAAAATTATCTCATGTGTGGCTGTACAGCAGATGTTTCACAGATGTTTAGATAAATTAAATTTTGGTCGTAGTATTGCATAGTAATAATAGTTAAAAATATCAATTCTATTTCTAAGAAAGATGCTAGGCTCATCTGACACATGTTGCATTGCTCTTCCATCCATCTTCACAGATTTAATTAATTTCTTTCCAAAAATTATTCCAAGTCCTCTCCTCTTTTGCTTAAGTTTGCTTAAGATCTTTACTCTCAGACTGGTGACTGTATAAGCCCAGTCTAGCATGGACTAACTCTTGTTCTGACTACCTTCTGATACTGAGATGGCGGCTGCTTCCCTCCCTGTGTGTGAGTCGAGTCACTGTATGCAAGAGCATATCCCTGATATGCCTGTTGCCCTTTAAAGAACAAAAAACTCTCTGATGTGGTCAAAGACTATATTTGCTCTGGGAGAAGCTGGAAAAAGCCCTGATCAAGGTAACTGTTTCTTCAGGCAGGCAGTGAAAGCTGGAGGTAATGGAAGTTAGAATTGACAAATCATACCTGTAATTTCTGTCATTAAGTTTGTCACATTAAACCTGGAATGAAAATACCGCTTTCCCATGGTCTCCATCCCAAAGTAGTTGCCAGCTCTTTTATAACTGTGCCTATGTTTGGGACAGTTGGTTGCAACTCATGCTCTGGCTGTGTTCATCATCCCTCCTCTTCCAGACAGTCAGCCTGTGCGCATGGCACAGGAGAAGGATGTAGGCTGGTGTGATGGTGCAGGCAACATGACTACCATTGATGAAGCAGCAAACATTGCTGCTGAAGCAGTATAAGTCCTTAGGCACAGAGCAAGACAGGAGCTGCTCAGACTCTTTGTGAAAGGTCAGGGGAATGCATCTTTGCCCTGTTTTGCTGTTGGACCTGGACTGGAAATGGAGGCCTTTGTTTTTAATGGGCATTGCAGCAGTCAGAAGTGGGGCTGGGATGTGGGATCTTGATGCCCACCAGGTGGGGAGGATCACTGCACCCATGGGAAGCTGTGTGGGGCCCTTTGAGAAAATCTCCATAATGGTACCCAAAAAGGAAAATGAAAATGGATTCAGGAAATTAAAAAGCACACACAGCTGCTTCAAAAAACCTTATACTTTACTTTCAGCACATCCCTGCAGTATTAGTTGTGGCATTAGGGCTGTCTGAACTCTTTCATTTCCCTGTTGCAGTGTAATGATGGTTTGTTCCCCCAGTCAGCTCATTTTTAATCCCTTTTTTTTTGAGCTGGGCAAGCCTTTTTAATTTTTTTATAGCGCTTAATAATCATGTATGTTCGGTCCCCTAGGTGGTATGTTAATTCTTTTCTTTCATCTACTTAATTAGAAGATTTTGTTCTGCATAAAATATATGAGGCAGCTGGGGCAGGGTCTTATGAACTGGTAAGCATCCAATAACTATATTAAGCAGTTTCTTAAGGCTTTGAAATTGTCTTCAGATGGTAGCTGTTGACAAACCCTGAAGTGAAGCACTACTTGAATATTCACATTAAAACCACCATTGCAGTTAAGTTAGCGATGCATGATTAATTGGCTTAAAAGCAATGGATTCTTATGGAGTAAAATGCCTCTATGAAAATCAATAACATGACTACCATTAGCAAGAGCATTACTTTGAAGATATTAAGGGCCACAAATCAAATTTGTTAGCTGAAGAGGAACAGTGGCTATACATACAAACAAACAGCAGTTGTGTCTGCAACACAGCATGTGGCATTTATGGTTCTTTCACATATTCTCTCCTCTTAATAGTTACAGCGATGGGATAGCATGATAGTTACTCTCAGCAAATAACAGAGGCAAAGGTGCTGCTTTGCTTCCACCCACCGGTTTGGCCAGGATCTCTTGGTCCCTGGCACATTCAGGTGTGCAGGACTTGATGCTGTCACCCAGGACTCGCTCTCTCCTCTTTCCACATTCACACCCATTTTAGCTGGTGTTGGCAGCATGGGACAGCCCCACCACTGACACATGGGCAACCCCAGAGTTTCACAGGGGTCTTGCTCATCTGTTTAAAAATTCAAAGGCTTTTTTTGATTGCATAATCGTTATAAATAATGTTCCTCTCTTCTTGCATCCCCACAAACTCCCTTGTATGCTGTTGCATAAAAGCCTCTCCAGGACTGAGACTCACTTGAATCCGTAGGCAAATGAACTACTGTATTGTGATCATGTTTATAGTGGTACACAGGGAAATGGTACAGATTTCAGAGTCTTCCTAGGGTATGTGCCCTGAATTAAAAAACCCCAAACAAACAGAAAAACCCACTCCATTTGGGTGCATTTTTATGTCTTTCACTCACAAAAATATGCTGAATGCCTGATTCTGTGTATCACTGCAAAAAGTAGAAAGCTGTCTGTCAGCTGGGGCACTATCCTCTTGGCTCAAGGCTGACATAAATGATGATAAGAATTTTAACTTGGAAAAAAAGGGAGCTGGATGGAAGGGACTTCTTTAATCTCCATGCCTGAGGAGTAAAAAAGGGGAAAAATCAAATAAATAAAAATATGACAATCTGAAATGAAAGTACAGAAGATGAGAGGCGGGGCAGTACAGGGAAAGAAAGTGCTAGTACTGAGGAGAACAATGGGGCTGAACATCTGCTGTATTGACCTAAATATAAATTAACCTCAGACATAAAGCAATTATCATTCCTGAAGGAACAGAATAAAATATTGATGGTCATCTTAAAAAAATTAGGAAATATCTGATTAAGTAAATTATCAATTAACGTGACAAAACATATGTACTATAGAAATATTAAGTTGGGATAGAGGTTCATGAATGATCCTTAAAACTAATAGTAAGAGGGTTTTTCTGAAGTTTGTGGGTGACATGAAGGTGGTGAGCACCCTCGATACAAGAAGATGAGGATATTGGGCAGAAAAAAATGGCAAAGAGGCAAACAATGTGATAAACATCAGTGGAATGGAGGGCAGTATCATTTAAAGACCAATGTGGAGAATTTGCACTTTAAAAATGGGGCTTTATCAGCTGGAAATGGAAATGAGTAGAAAGCACTGGGTCACTGAGCCAGTCAGGATGAATATTGTCATCAATGTGATCCAACCATGAAGGGCAAATCCAGGCTGAGGATATCCCTGATGACTTGTTTCCAGTGAAGCGGAAGTAGCATTCAGGCTGGTGGCACCCCCATTCATACAGGATGGAGGAGCTGCAGAGGACAGCCTGTGGGATGGGTGTGGGAGGGAAAGCAAGGGCTGGGCTTAGTATTTCTGAAGCTGCAAAGAGATGTAATTATTCCCTGCAAGCACATCATGAGGCTAAATTCCAGAGAAACAGGAAAAGAATAGCTATTTAAGTCAAAGAATATAATTCACAGAGAAACAACTGTAAGTACATTTAGGCAGGATTTCATAAAATATTTTTCCTTCTCAGTGTACTGAGGATCTGGAATAGGGTAGTGGTGGTGTAAAACCTGGTGGTCTTTAAAATAAAGTTTTGTCAGCTTGTGAAATATTTTGATGTACAAATTTGGCAAGTGACTGATATTAAAGGCTCCAGGAGCTCCTTTCCAGGTTTATATTCCTATGACTGGCACTGCATAAAGCTAGGAACAGATAGAGAGTTTCAAATCCCAGAAGAGTCAATGCTGCTGGTCTGTAACACCAGGTCCAGGCTTGTTGCTTAAAACTCAGCCATCCTGGTCTTCTTTCTTAGAGCCGTGCTTGTTGTGGGAATTGGAGAAGAAGCAAAATTGGTTTAATCTCATTTATCCACAGCCCAGCTGCTGTTTATCCCTCTGAGACAAGTGCCAGCACCCCTCCTCCAGTGCTGCAGTAGTCTGGTACCTCTGTCCCCTGCGGTGTCCCCATGCTGAAAGTAGCAAGTGGGCTTTCTGTGGAGCATGCGCTATGCAAAGCATCCCAGCATATCAAACATCCCAGAAATAGCCCAATAAAATTGTCCTGGAGTTAGGTGCAAGATTCAGATCTGGAATGTCCTCTCCCTCACAGCTGAATTTCCCCAACCCAGAGTTACCTCCTTCAGCAATCCTAGAGCTTGGTTGGCCCAGTATTCAGCTTCAGGGGGAGGGAGGAAGAGATCGTAGACCGCCTTGTGCTGCGTGTGTCTGACTGTTCCTCTGCAAGGCAGTATCACCTCAGACTGTCATAATTCATGTTTGGCTTCCTGCATCTTGAGAGTGTAGACACAGACAAGTTGCAGTCTGCTGCAGACATCCTTTCTGCCTTCCCAAGCCACGCTGGGAGGCACTCCTCTCTTCAGCCCCAGCCCATGGCACTGCCACTGGCTAACAAAACCTGCCCCACTATTTAGTTGTCGTGGTTTCGGTGACATAAGTGAAGCAGGAAACAGACTTCAAATTATGGAAGGGTGGTTTTTTAACCTCTTCTGAGTGAATTGCTGCACTGTGGGACTCAGGAGGTGCAGCCGTCAGGCTGGCAGAGATGCCACAGCATTGTGCTTCTGAGCACCTTTTTTGAAAAAAACCAGTCATTATTGAATCCTGGGGAGGAGGGAGGGAAGACAGATTGAATACATTTTTTTGTCTCCTAAAAAAAGTGTGATTTGTTATCTGAAGGCAGTAATTCTAACTGGTGTTATTGGTATGCGGCACGCAGGGATCTTAGTGCTAGCACATCTTTATTAATGTTGTTATAAAAGCTTCTACTGGGATCCTAGTTATCAAATGACTCTGACAGCAATTCATCCACAAAGCCCTGTGTTTTAATTTCTCACTATCTGAAAAGAAATGGGCTGGGTGGGTGGAAAGACTCCTATTTTCAGCTGCTTTGTCCTTTGCTTTAAAGCCTGGCACATTGCAAGCATAAAGGAGGAATATGTAGGATTACAGCTGGAGGAATGCGTCTTTGAAAAATAAATATTCTGCCGTAAAAAGCATGTTAAAAAGTGACAGGTACCATCTATTGATATAATGGAGTCTTTGATTCCCATAGTACCAGCCATTATAAGAAGCTGTACACAAGGCTGTGAGCCAGAGCCTTGAAAACCTTGTTGAATAGCAGCAGAGCCACAAATAGCAGCAAGGGATTTAATGGTAAAACACTTTACAAAGATTTTGCTGTATGCACTGTGAAACAATAGAAAGTTAATGAATTACTGGAACCAGCAAATGTTTCCTTTGATACAAATCAGAGACTGATCAGGGAAGCAGCTAATTTCTAGGACTTCTTCCCTCTTCAGTTCACTCTTTAGTCGTGGTTATAAATAATTGCACAGGAGGTCCAGACCCAGCAGAATTTGTGAACAAAAATGATCAGCTAATCCAAGTAAGTGAAAAAAACCCCAATTTTAAAAAATAATTTCTTATGGCAAAGCTCTAAGCTTTTCCAAATGCATGATATTACAGTAGAGCATCATGTGAATGTAGCAAAGTGAGTGCTGAGTGAATTATGCATGAGCTGAAAGTGGAAATGGGGAATGGTCTTGGTGGTTCTCAAAAAACATAGGCTCATGTATGTCTGAACTTTCCCTCCTCAGCTCTTTGCTTAGCATTTGTCCAAGCAAATCTGTCCTTGCATCTCTTTTATCAAACTCTGGAAGGACAATGGGTTTTCTAGATTATAGCTTTGGGGGCCAAGTCTCTCCCACGTGGATCTTTTTGTGTGGCTGGAAAATGTGATTTCAGCAACACTGCGATGTGATGGCCCTTGTTTCTGATGAAGATGTATTGTTGCTTGCCTGCATCCTGGGAGGATAATTCCCTTTTATTAAAGATGCAGGATGATGCAATCTTTCAAATGGCCCCTCGCCTATTTAGAGGTGAAAGAGGCAATATGTGGGCTGTGTGAGACTGGCTCTAATTGCACAACCAACACATACAACATATCTGCAAGGATGTTTTTCCCAGACAGGTTTTTTTTCTCACACTGTCCTGCCCCAAACCTTTTTCCTTTCCAAAATGAAATCAAACTCTTTAAGTTTTCTCTGTTGCAAATGCAAAGTCTTTTAAATTATGTTCTAATGAATGATGGCTTTTTTTGGCTTTGGTCTGATAAGAACAAGATGTAGATCTCAGGGCTGAGGCCAAGCTGGGGTCCTGTCACAGTGTTTGTTGTTAATATATATGTGTCTCTGTCAGCATTTTGCCACTTAGGTCAGGAAGTCTTCTGCTGGCTATTGCACTAGGAGACACGTTTTTAATCCAGGAACTTTTATGATATAACCCTATAAACAGGCTTGCAAAACTGTCTCAGGATTCTACAGAAACAAACAATTTTCAAGTTTGATTGTCCCTAGAGTTCTCTTTACTTAGCTCGGTGTGAAACCAAGGTTTCTGCTGAGGTTTGGTGCTGAGGTTTCTGCCGTGGGTGACAGGAAGCTGGAGCATTCACAAGATGCCTTGCCTGGGTACAGGGGAGAGGAGTGTGGGATCCTCTCCAGCCCTCCTCTTCCTGCTCGCTACCCAGGCAACCTGCTCCTCTCCTAAATTCTTTCACAGAATCACAAAATGGGTTATGTCGCAAGCAACCACAGTGGGTCATCTGGTCCAACTTCCTTGCTCAAGCAAGGATCCTAGATCACATTGCACAGGATTGCATCCAGATGGTTCTTGAATATCTCGAGTGAGGGAGACTCCACAAATTCTCTGGGCAATCTGCTCCAGTACAAGGTCACCTGCACAACAAAGAAGCTCCTCGTCATATTCAGGTGGGACTTCCTGTGCATCAGTTTCTGCCCATTGCCTGTTGTCCTGTTGCTTGGCACCACTGGGAAGAGCCTGGAAACATCCTCTGACACCCTCCCTTCAGATACTGATAGACAGTGATGAGGTCCTCTCTTGGGCATCTCTTTCTCGAGACCAAGCTAGCACAGCTCCCTCAGCCTTTCCTCATAAAAGAGATGCTCCAGTCCCTTCATTCTGTTTGCTGCCCTCCACTGGACCTGCTCCAGGAATTCCATGTCTCTCTCATCCTCAGGAGCCCAGAACTGGATACAGCACTTCAGATGTGCCTCACCAGGGCTGAGTAGAGGGGCAGGATCACCCCCCTCAGCCTGCTGGCAGTGATTTTCCTCCTGCACCCCAGGACACCGTTGGCCTTCTTGGCCACAAGGGCACTGCTGGCTCATGGACAGCTTGTTGTCCACCAGGATCTGCAGGTACTTCTCTGCAAAGGAAATAGAACTTCAATAGAACTTAATAATGAACATGGCTTCCACTTCAGCCCTGTATCAGTCATAGGGGGATGAGAAGCCTCTGCATGGAAGGGTTTGTGCTCATGGTGAGACCAGCCCTGGTGTAGAATCTGAGGAGCAGTGCTCCTCCTTGGAGCGAGGATTTTGTCTTGGAGGGCTGTGGCTCAGGTGTCCTGCATGGCACTGTGCATATTCTTGGTATTTAACAACCTAAGAAATAATTACTAGCTGTCTGCAAATCCCCAACAACTCTAAATGGCTGAGGAAGTAAATAAGGACCAAAGGGTGGTAACACTACAACAGTTTTGTTCAACAGCTCTCTGCAATTAAATTCCCCTGTACAAAGGGAAAGCAAGACAACTGGAAATGAGATAGTGAGTGAGGATCCCTGCAGTGAGCCACGCTTTAGAAATCACAGACAGCCAGTGATTGTGGAAACCTTACGCTATCCTAACAGGAATAAATAATTTAGGAAAGACCCATATTAAAGACTGAATTTCTCTCCTGGGCTCAGACAGATGGACTTCTTCCCTTGGGTAGATAATTTCTGTCTTGTTTAACAAAGTGCAGCCCCATCCACCATTTCAGCAAAAAGTAGCAGCAGACTCATAGAGCTTTTTGTCTTTTCAGCAGCCAGTGCTTCACCCACACAAAATAAAGATAATACTGAATTAACCTCATGTGTAGTAGAGCATGTGCAAGCAAGAATGCTTTAGCTGCCTAGCTAGAGAAAAATGATGGGGTTTTTTTCAGGATAAAAATTTATCTAGTAAAACGAGTGCACTGGCATGTGCCTTGCTGTTGGTTACGTTGCAGCCCAGCTGAATCCCCTCCTGCATTGCTGCTGGCTCTGGCTAAGCTTGGGATGGATGAAGATGGGCACGGGGGCATTGCTGAGTGCCTCTGTGCCCACACAGCTCCCCTTGCCTGGCTCCAGGGCTCTGCCTCTGGCACTAAAGGATAATTGTAATGGGGAAGGCAAAGAGAGGCTGCCACCCTCAGGGGGTAACATTTCATCCCGTGTGGCAGAGCTGGTGTCCAAGGGCACAGGCCAATGCCTACCATGTGCTGTCACTAGGGATGATAGAGCACACACCAGCAGTGCAGTTTCTTTCCCAAAGGTTGTGTCTCTCTACAGCACAATAGACTTACAAGCTACTTTTCTGCAGCTTAATTGTATTTCCTGGACTACATGCATTAGTAGCTGCAGCATGTGCTGCCAAATGAAGAGATTGGGGGAAAAAAAGTGAATGCCAAGCAATCCATCTTAAAAACCACCTGCATGTAGGACATAAAGGATCCAGGAGAGCCTGAAAGCTAAATTCTACCATAGGAGAAGGCAACATGTAGGACTTCAGCAAGTTCTTGCCTCTGTCCTGGTTATCTTCTTTTCTCTTTTCTTGAATTGCCCTTTATATCCCTTTCCACCTGCCCTTTCCTATAATTTTCCTTTTCCCCTTCACATTTGCATTCTTAAAATAACAAACATAGTAACAATAAAAGTGAGAACAAGAGGAAAAAAGGTAGTTCTGTAGCTTGCTGGAGCAGATGCTGGTAGCACTGGCCAGGTGCACAGTATTACCGTATTTTCTAGGTTTTAAGGCACTGCTGTAGTAAGAGCAGAGGCTGTATGTGTTACCTCCTTCCCATTTCCAACACACTCCTTCCCAAAAGTTATGCTTATATTCCTCTGGGAAGCCAAATCCACAAGGATCATCATTGGACAAAGAAGCCACAGGGTTACTCAGGGTCCTGGGAAAACAAGGAAGGGGGCAGAGGCACTGTGGGTTAAACAAATGATGGTTAAACATCAAGGCAGTGGGAAACGTACAGTGAAAGGTTGTCTGGCCTTGGGGACTGGTTTCTGCAGGCCATTTTGAGGTATGGATCTCAGGCTGCTTAAATGGGAGCAGCTGTCAGACAGTTCCTCATCACAAAGGTTTGCCTGCAATGTTGGACTGAATTCCTTGATTAGGAAGTCCATGGCTGCGAAGGGACTATGTGGGAGCTTACATCTTATTTTTATTACTTGCAAATAGCTGTTAAAACATTTCCTCCTGCAATTCCAATTTATTCAAAATTTTCAATATTCTCTCTTGAAGTAGATTAAACTGCATATAGAGTCCTTAAAAATCAAACATTGGGTAGCTTCCAAAGAGCCATAAAGCTAAGGTTGCAGGATGATAACAGTCATTTGTAAAAGTAAATATGATAAAATGAACAGCTGCTTGCATGAAGTAGCACCACAGACTTCCTAATGACTAGAGTGGTTCATTTGGGGTTTCAAAATAATTTGAGTTCTGCTTGTCTGAGTGCTGTTAATTGATCAGAAAGTAAAGCTGATCACTGCTTGTTTTTCCCATGACATATATGCTTTAATAAATTATGGCTTGCAACTCTTGCAGTGTTATTCATTATTGACTTCAGATACATCAGCTCGATGGATGGAAAAGATTGCTTACTAGAACCATTAATATCATACTGAGGTTTTCTGAGGTTCTCTGCAGGACCTTTGCTCTATGACAAACTCCTATCAGTGGCCCAGGAGTTTTCAGAAAACTGTCAAAATGTTTTTCTTAATAATATGTTCCAGTGAGCACTTCCTAAGAAGAATTTTCATGTGCTAAACACATTCTGTTGGCTATAGGTAACCAATAAATACATATCCTTGGATTTCAGCTGCTGATAAAGGTTTATTACATTCTTTAAAATAGCAGACATTTGTATGTAACATTGGTGGGGCTGAAACCATTAACTGCTGCTTTCTGGACTTTCTTAGCAACTCTGCTCTTCTGGCAGCCTTCAGAGAAAAGGCATTTGACTTGGGAAATACTCCCTTCCTGGAAGAGTCTCATACAAGTTTGGAAAACTTGTTTGGAAACTTGCAGGAAACACATTTTTCTAAGCTTCTATGACACTCAAGAAAATGTTGGATGGGAGACTGGGGGAGGATGGAATGAAATAGGGACAAGGAGAAAGGAAAAAGAAAAAGAGGCACTTAAAAAGAGAGGTAGAGGGAAAACTGCTGAAAAGGAAATGAGATAAGAAAATATGAAAGGAAAGCAGAAGAAGATGAAAAAATAAGTAGCACATATGTTTATTTTATAGGAAGTTGGCTGACAGGCTGAATTTCTGGTCTGGTCAGGGAATCAAAATTATGGTGGGCTCTGGATGAAAAGTGAATAGTAAATATCCTAAATTAAGAACTCAAGAGACTGAAATCTGTTTGTAAAACTGTTCTGGAATGACAAAATATCATATTTTAAGACTGAAATTTGTTGATGAATAATTTGCAAGTAGAAAGCAGGCTAAATGTCTTGCATAAGAAAGAACTAGAAAATACTTGCTCAGAAACACTGATGAAGCGAAAGACCATGTTCTATTATCAACTCTCCTCATCTTGTATTTCATTTGAAATACTGAGATAAATAATTTTATGCCATTAAAAATTATATTAGATTTTCCTCTCCTGCAAGGAGCTGTCCAGATCTCTTTGTGGCCAGTGCCGATTTACATAATCCTTGTAAACTTCTTGCACGACAAACTCATTTTTCCAGGGTGACTTCACCTCCACTTGAGATGGAAATGTGAGGATGGGGAAGTAAGAGGAAGGGCTGTGTGGAAATGAGAGTTGGTACCTGGGGGTCTTGGGCAGCATTGCTGTGAGGCTTACTGACCTTATGCTCAGTGGAAACATGATATTTTGGAGACAGCATATGACTACAGCAACATTTATTCAGAAGATATGGTCTTTCCAAAATGTATTAGCAGAACTATTGTGATTTTCTAATAAGAGAGGATGTTTGAAGAGAAAAGAGGATGAGTATTTTATTATCTATTTGATAGCAACACCAATCCCAAAACAAGTAATTGTCTCTACTGTTATCATCCTGGCAGGAAAAGCAGCAATCGCTCAGAGTCTTGACAAATAAAAGAAGTGCTGGTTTTAAAATTGGCTATTCTTTTTATTCAGAATTTCACAGAGGTGATTGTAAAAATGTGAGAATCTGTCAGGACATTGATGCGTTTGTGGCCAGGTGTGTGGTGCTACAGGGAGCTGGGAGCTGGTGACGTTGGGACCAAGCCACCAGCGGGGACTGAACCACAGGGCCAGCCTGTGGTTCATGGCTACAGCCCAGCCATGGCACTGTGGGGCCACTCAGCCCATCGGTGTATGAGTTTGGGAGGGATAAAAACTGCCCCATGGATCTCATCCAAAAGGATACCGCAACCTTAATACCTTGGAAACTCTTATCTATTTTTTATCTATTGTCTCTTATCTCTTACCTGACTGTTGGAGATCTGTAATGGTAAGAAAGTGCTAGGCTTTCCCATACTGGATGTAGATTCAGTGCAGCAGGGTGGAATTTTCACCCTAAAATTAATCTGGGATAACTCCTGTGCCTCTCTCACTGAAAACCTTTTTCCCTGATCTTAGCCGTTTTTATTCTATCAGCTTCAAAGGAGACATGCAGTCCTGATCAACATCACTGGCTCTGGAGCAGAAATGCACCCCTCGTTTCTAACAGAATGATCTCCATATTTCATAATAAAGTCTTCTACTAGGAAACTGATTGCTTGCGTGATAGCACTCTGAATTATAAAATCTGTGAGAAGGGGTATCTGTCAGAACATACCTGTGCTTTTTTTTCTAATTTATAAACCAAGCAAAGCAGTGAGGAAAAGCTTTAATTCAGTATTATGTTTCCACAGAAATAGAAGAATTCAACACTGCAAACCACAAACTGATCTAGTACGTGCAGTTTGCCAGGCTTTGTTACAAGGTGGGTTAGATCTCCTATGCATCTCTGGATCATGAGGGAGACAAGGAGCCACTCTGCCATACTTCAGAGAAGTTTGATGTGTTAGTGGGGAGAAGGTAGCTAAAATAACAGCAATCTCTGCTTTAAAGGCAGGTCTCTGCTGGCATTCAGATCAAAGGTGTATGCAGAGCAAGTAGTGAAGGTGTTTATCTGTGTGCCTTTTGTGGAGGTCTTCACGTCTTTGCAAGAAACTGTGGGAAGTGCAGAGGCACTCAGAAGGCAGCAGCATTGGTCCAGCAAGGGAAGCTCTGACACAAAATTACCAGGAAAATAGGAGAAAAGCCAGCAGGGTGTGATCATTAACTGCCAGGGCATTCCTTACATTACTTTGGAGCTCGAAGAAGCAAAACTCAGCTAGGTCTTGGTGAGGAAACAAAGTTGCCATGTGACTCTATCACAATATTTTCTCTTTGATGATGTTAAACTGCAGTTTGGAGTCCTGTCAGCAGGTTGGTTGAGAAAGTGGTAAGAGCTCAAAAGACCAAAAACATAAACAGAGTGCAAAGTGAAGAAGTAATGAGAATCAGATATCTCGGATTCTCACCATTAGCAGAATATTGCAGTTCATGGGTGGTTTAAAGCACTGCTGGATTCACAAAAACAGAGCACTGTTGAAGTTGGAAGGGACCTCTGAGAGTAATTTGGACCACCCTCCTGCTCATGCAGGACCACCTAGAGCCAGTTTCTCAGGACCGTGTCCAGACAGCTTTTGGGTATCTCCAAGGAGACTCCTCAACTTCTCTGGACATCCTGTGCCAGTGCTTGGCCACCCTCACAGAGAAAAAGTGTTCCCTGACATTCAGCTGGAATCTCCTGTCTTTCAGTTTGTGCCTTTTGCCTAACTGAACACCACTGGAAAGAGCCTGGCTCTGAGCTCTTTGCACCCTCCCTTCATACACCCTCCCTGAGCTCTCTCCTCCGGGCTGAACACTCCCAGCCCAGAGCTGTTTCAGCCCTTTCTCATAACAGAGATGCTTCCATCCCTTAGTGACCCTTTGCTGGACCCTCTCCAGCATGTGCATGTCTCAAGTACTGGGCAGCCCAGGCCTGGACACAGCACTCCGAGAGGAGCCTCACCAATGCTGAGCAGAGGGGAAGGATCGCCTCTCTTAACTTCCTAATGCAGCCCAGGATACTATGAGCTGTCTTGGCAGCAAGGGCATGCTGCTGTTTGTTTGGTGCCCACCATGTGCCACTGGTCCCTTTTTCCCTGCAAAGGTGACTTTATCCTAAAACATGGCAGAGGCAATGCTGAGTGGCTAAGAGTGTGCTAGCGATGGTCACTTCCTGCCGCACTTACTAACGCTGCAGAATGGGCTGACATGGACAGGCTGCCATCTGCTATACTGCAAGGTAGGGACCTAAACTTTATGTGTCTGAGAAGCGATTTGCAGTTCAAGAGTTGCATGTCACAGTAGTGTAACAGTGTGCACCAGCAAGAATTTCTTTTCTGCCTCTTAGAGTCATTAATTTCATGTATGGAAATTGTGTGCCTGCCAAGACAGGAGAAGAGCTGGAATTATTATTCAGCCAGAGCTTGTGCTCCATTATTAGCATATGTTCCATTATTATCAAAATACAGAGCCTGCTCTGGAATCAAACTGTTTCTGTGCATCTGGATGGAGATAAATAATCAGGGGAGAAAGAGTTGCTATATAGCTATTTTTTAAATTCTGGAATACTGTTTTTTCAGAAAGATTTCTTAAACCTGTAACATCTTATATTTATGAAAAGATTACCACCAGCATGTAAAGGAGATATATAAAATCTTAATTGCTTTATCATTTATAAATATGATTTGAGATTTTAATGTAATTACAAGAAATCCCATAAAATACAGGTGAATAATTTATCACTTACATGATGCAGGCAGAAATGGAGATTTCAAAGTGAATTGTAAAATCTAATTTTATTTGGACTTTTTAAACAACAAGAAACATTTTGACATATGATCCTGATAAGTTCTTCCTGATACTCCATAACAAAGACAAACTGGGTATGACTAATTGGATTGGGGCATACTAAAGCTGAGAGAGGAAAGAGGAAATATTAACACTGGCCACAAGTTAGTGTTAGGGTGAGTGTTCAGAGAACCACAAAGGCTACAGCTCCAGGGGCTAGGACTGGAAAAGGCATATGAAGGAGAATACAGCAGTGCACAAACATTGATCTTGACACCTATCTAAACAGGGCCAACCATGGTATTTGGGGCTTCAGCCGGCAAATTAGAGCTAGGGTTAAGGTTAAGTTTCAGAGAACCACAAAACCTGCATCTCCAGGGACACTGGGCCTATGCCACAGAGAACATGGTACTGTACCAACGTTTATCTCTCCACATCTTTCTCTTCTCGGCCACCCATGGAACCTCAGCATCTGTCCAAAGCTGCCATTAAGGTTTAGGGTTTGGGTGCAAGGGGGGGACCCATCTGTTTAGCAAAGGGTACATCTTTATTGTATGAGCTTCTGTGACTGGACGCTGACATCTTTGATTTGTCACTGTCTGTTCCCAGACAGATCATCTACCACCTTACAGCAGCAATCGGCAGAATATCAAACAGAAAAGACAACCAAATGGCTTTCCTTCACTTCATCAAAGTCTTTGGTCTGATCTGGTCAGGTTTACAGGAAAGGAAATTGTACATTATATACTGATGAATTTTTCCTTGGTAGCATGTGCAGTATAAACCAGGTGTACATAGCACAGCCAGCTTTTAAACCGTTACTGGCCTGAGTAGAATTTGATTACCAAAATAAAATTTTAACCTAAAAGACAAGGAGGCAGCTTTGCAATGGCCCTGTGTTTCATAAGTGTATGACTGTAGTTTTTTACCCAGATTTTTAATCTGATCAATATGTTTCTTGTTAAAGTTGGCACTTACTCTAAGAGACGCCAAGCAAACTCCTTCAGAGACAAAAAGGGAGGAGAGCAGGGGCAGTGGGGGCTACTCCAGACCATGGTGGTACTCCTCACTAACCCTCCCTGAAAGGGGATGTGACCTTCTTGTTTCCTACCAAGGCAGGAAACAAAGCAGTTTTTAGGTGGAAGTTGGTTCTGGCTGAAGACTGGTGAGAGTGAACCCCAGGACTTATTGCTAATACCAGTAATCATGGATATGTACATCCTCTCTCATGTGTGTTACTTCCCCAGCTGCTATGACTCCTTGAATTTCATTTGCAACAGTGTAGATCCCATTTCACTGTCTTTGGGAAAGTCTATGATCCATGTCCCCTGGGACACAGAGACAGCTTGATTTGTGACTTCACCTTGCATGCTACTTCTTATGAAGAAGAAGGGTTGCAAAGTGGTGTGCTCTGAAAATAGATCTTCAATTTTCACATTTCATAGGGATTTGAGATGTGTGCATACCTGGTAGGGTTTGATTGACCACATTTGTGGCAGCCCCCAAGGTGAGGTCTCTCATGTGGGGGAGTACCCGAGGTGCTGCAGATGGAGAAGGGAAATTCTGCTCCAAGAGGCAAAAGAAATGTGTCCATGTGAACAGTTTTTAATTTGCTTCACTTAGGTCTTTACAGCACAAAAGGAAATGCTCATTTAAACACACAGTATGTGTAGGAAGATTGCAAAATTGATTAAATAGTTTCTGTGCTGAATTAAGATGGACCAAAGTGCAGTGTCAAATTTTTTTCTGTTTTTTATATTTAATGAATTCTTTATTTGTCCGTTTAGTTCTGTTTCTTGAATGTTCACTGAATGCATTAGGGAACTGTATGAAATGTACTAACTGCAAGCACCCGTCTCTGACAAAATGCTCTTATCATTTCATAGCTTCCACCTTTACTGGAGCTGAGGCATCTCTTGTTTTCTTCACGAAGTAAGTAAATAAGAAGCAAAATAAAGAAAATATTATTTACAAATGATCAAATCACATTTAATCTCAATTCAGTTACATAAAACTATTCATATACTTAAAATTATGTGCACAGTGAAGCACACATCTGAACTTAGGCCTAGAAGATATGTGCACTCCAGAACTCTCTCAAACCTGGTGCCATCTTTGCAGCCTGTCTGCTGCCCAGCTCCTGTCCTTTCCTTTGTTCTGCCTTACCCCCAGGAACTGCTCCCAGCTGTGGAGGCTCAGGTGCTCACAGGGACCTCCTCTGTAGCAGAGTGTTGGACCAAGCCTGCCTCAGCCCTGCTGGCCAGAGCACACAGCAACCTGTCGAATAGGGAGTGGGTAAATGGGAGCAGTCCTGCCCAGCCTTGTGTCCCAGTGCCCACTCTTGGGACAGAAGGACACTGAACCCCCCCACCTTACCAGGAAGGTATTGCAGGTGAGTTAATCTTTTGTAATTCACTTGTCGTTGTTGAGACAGACTCAACATGCAAAGACACACCACAACAGTTACGGTCAAAGAACAGAACTTCTCTTTATTCTATAAGGCCTCCTTTTATACTATTTCTAACATTCATGTCACGTATCAGTTGGCTCCCAATTCACCACCCCACAATACCATTTGCCACCTAGAGTTAGCACAATGTCTTGCAATAACAACAGTTGCAAGTCTCTTACTATCTTTGTTTATGGTTCTTGCTTGTTTTAATCTAGAATCCTCATGGTTCAATGTCTGTGAACTGAGACAAGTTAAGAGTTCTCACTGCAAGCTAGCAGTTCCCAAAGCTAGCAGTTCCCACATTCACTGCTGTCTGAAGTGCCTCTCTGAAGCCATGGGAATGCCACATCATGGCCATTCATGCATGGGGATGTCCTTGTTCGTGTTCTTGCTCCCATGGGGTTCTCTGACTGCTCTTTGCAGCATCCAGTACTCCCTTGCCTCTGTGGGGAATGTTGACACTGCTTCCCATCCCACAAATATGCCTCTGGGAGCACAGTTCTAATAATAAAGCACACTTCTAAAATAACCAACAGACTTCCACATCCCCCTTTCTCTCTTATTTCATTCTAATCACATCGACTGATCCTAGGGTGACTAATTCACATGCAGACACCTCCCCTTTATCCACAGCTGCAAATTCCTGTTTGGCTCCATGCCATTAACAACCTGGTTCAGCGTTGGTGGGGAGCACACAGGAGCAGAACACCCTAATACACAAGTTTTGAAAATGAACGTAGTGGGCTGGGACCTGTTGGAGCTGCTCATGGTTCTTGCACTGTAAGTGACTTTATTTTGTGGCTCTCCAGCTGTGATGGCAGGTGTGCAAGAGAGGGGAATGCATGCCTTTCCAGAAGCCAAGCTTCTTACAGGAGCCATGGCTAGAGGTTATGCCTGGCCCAGTCCTGCACTGCACATCGTAAACGTTCCTTTGGCAGCACCTCAGGCTGCAAGAAAAAGGAACAGCTCTGTAGTCCTTCACCTCCTTCCTCTTTCTGCAAGGTCAGTGATCCTGTGATCTGCCTTTATTAATAAAGTCAAATTCCAGCTAGCTCAGGTATGACTGCCCTTCAGTAATTTTGCAGGCAGTAGTACCAAAAGTCCCTCTTTAGGACTAGAATACCCTTGAGATGTTTCCTCTGGAAGCATAAAAGAAGAGATCATCCCTGCCTGAAATCCCCTCCAGCCTATTGATTTAGAAACCCAGGAAGTGGCTCAGCATCTTGGTGAGTAATGTCCATTTGCCTTGGGTATACACCATCTCAAAACATTTTCCCCAGTATGATTTGTCCGCGTTTGCAGTGGATTCAGTCATCATGTGCAGGATTTTCTCTAAGGTATGATTAGACATGTAAAGAAGCAAGCATGAACTGCAGTGCCACATTAGAAATTTGTGGTACCAAAAATAATTCCAAGAAGATTTAGAAATTGAAAATACCCCTAATATGTACTGCTGGGATGCAATTTGAACTGAGGGAGGTCTTTCTTTAAAGTAGGAAATAGTGATGAACTGCATCTCTACCAAATGCTGTTATTATTTTTCCACATTGAAATGCCATATTGTCTCCCAACAAGAACAACTGATTTAAAAAATGTGGGATTTATTTTTGTCTCCAGTTTTGAAACAAATCAATTCTGGACTCATTCTTTTTTCAACTTCTATTTGTGGGCTTGTTATTTAAAAGGAGGTGAATGGATTAAACTTGGCACTTATTTCCCATTTGTCATGCCTGCTGCTTTGAGGAATACTATTTCCCTGTGGTTTTGAAAACACTCTCTGTAGTCTAAGGGGAGACTGTTTTGTTTCTTTAACTGCAGTTTCCACTGACTCCTTTTATCCTGTGGTGTGCTGAAGATAATCAGCATTTTGTAAGAAGAGATCAGCATTTCACACAATTAGACACTGTCTTGGCCCATCAAGAAGGTCTAGGTCCCAAACCTCTATGCTTATACTGATATATTTTGAAGTATCTGGCTAGTTCTGGTTGTGTATTTTGTGTATAATCCTTACTATATGCATTATAAGAATATGTAAAAAATTGAACTTAGAGGATCTGAACTTAAATATTATTTCTCTTAGGCAGGCCTAATCAAAAGCTACTATTTGATGTCTTCTCTTTCTTCCTGTTCTCCCTGTGGCTTTCATAATTAGAAGTGTTTTTAAAAGTGAAATGTGCACTTTCAGACAATGTTTCTTAAATTATGCATGTATTGATGTTATTTACATCCTCCTTTCCTGTTTGTTTCTGAATATTCAACTTAACTGCAAGTTTCCTCTTTCTCCTGTGCTTGTGTTGTTTTTGCTTCCCAAACTCTATTGTAAACTAAGTACCCTGGAAAACCCTTTTTATAGTATACACTGACATAAGTATCATAGATTTATAGATGGGCACCTGCCTACAAACTTAAAAGATGTTCATCAGTTTTGCTTCATCTGAGACATTTAAGTAGGTATTCAGAAATTCTGAATAACCCATATGACTTTGGGTAAATGCCCTGAGGATGCATATCCAAATAGCTGTGCTTTGCTTATGCCACCTCAAGCAAGTCACAGAAAAAAATCTTAGTATTAATAATAAAGCAAAGTTAGAAATCAGAGTGTCAGCCCTCAGTGAGACCTTGCTTGTGCAGTGAAGCCCTGCCATGAATTTCCTGAGAGCTGTTCCCTCGGCAACAGTGAGGTGAGTACGGCAGCCCCAGCTTTGGAGGACATCAAGGGTGGCCAACTAAGCTGAAGGTGCTTGACAGTGCAGGCCTGGGGTGACCTGCCTGGCATCCTCTGCATGCTGAGGACAGCGCTCTTCCGCCAGGTTTGGCCAGGTTTGGCCTCTGGCTCTTCACCATCTGCCTCTGCCCCTTGGTGGTTTGCTGCCGGCAGTGCAGCATCCCTTCCCAGGGGGAGACCCTAATGTGAGCTGGTGTGCTCCTGTCCTGGGCCTGGCTGCCTGGCAGGGCAGGCAGAAGGGGTTCAGGTCCAAGCCTTTCCATGGGGCACAAGCTTCCCACAAACACCAGCATTTGAATCATCTCCAGGTGGTTGCCACAGCACCAGGTGCCCCACAAACACCAGGTGTCCCAAAAATGCTATAGCCATGTCCACTCTCTGGGTTAAGCTGGGTGTGGGAAGCCCCACAGTCATTCCCATCTGCTGGACATGGATCCTGAAGCCATGTTCCTCAAGAAACTTTCTGCTTCACCCTGGATCAGCATGTTTCCCAGATGTGTACAGCCAGCAGCTCTTGCTAACCTCTCCCTAGTTTTGAAGGGATCCCAAATAACAATCTTTAATCATTTCCCTTTCCACTCTTCTCCTTATCAGCTGTCTCACACATCAATCCCTCCTGAACTTTTGTCCTTTATTTTTATCACATACAATATTTGTGTTGACTTATGTAGAGTGCAGGCTGTCTCAGGAAGGGAATGTGCTTTATCTACTTGGAGGAAATGGCTGTGGAAATGTATGGCACTATATAAATGCTTTGTAATACTAATAACACAAAATGTGTGTGAAGTTTTTGTGGTTTATGGTTAGTAGATTTCATGGTGACTAAGCCCTTTCTATCACTTGAGATGACAAACACCCTTTTTAATGCTCTCAAAGCATCTCAAACCCCTCCTTTGGCTTCTTGTATTTTCATAGAAAGATAAGGCAATGCATCTTTTTTATTTTTCTTTTTTTTAATGTGGGAGCCCTGGGGGGAGGACGAAGCATTGCATCTGAGCTGAATGTATAAGCAGAAATCAGCCAAAAGCATTTTTAAGTGTTAGTGATGAGAAAGATAGAAGTCACGAGACAAAAGGCCTGAGGTCGTGTTTAATTTATCCCACTGTAAATCAGGAATCAATTTTCTAGTGCAAAATTGTCCAGTGTAAAATGTTATCAGACTTAGGCCCATAAAGACCTGAACTGTAAGCAAAGCTTCAAAGGGCAATGATAGAGAAGAGGGAATTGTAAAAGAAAGAAAAGAAATATGAAATATCCATTATAATAAAGATTACTGGAAACATATATAATAAGACTAATGAATTGGAGCTGTATCTGTTGCAGGAGGAGCACTGTATCTTTGGTATTGCCAAAGCATAACACAGCCAAGAAAATGATGGAGTTAAAAGTAGAACTTACAGAAAGGATAGGCTAGGTGATGGGGAAGTGTAATTTAACCAAAGAATAATCTTATGTTTGATGAAAGAACATTAGAGCTTCATATGTCACAGAAGACATTGGACAAAGTTGTGATAAGGAGGAGGGACACATCAAACTTAGTTTCAGTTGGTTCTTAATAGAAACTTATGTGAAATCAGCGCACCTCCACAAGTTTTAGCAAATCACTGTGATGTGCTGTTTTTCATAATTTTTCTGCATAATAATATCTGCATAATGCAGTAGTAATTGAAGTAATTTCTCTACTTACTGAAGTATCTTCACTATCATGTGTTTTTCATAATTAAAAGACCAGCTGCCTATGTTAGTAGGTAGATGTCCTTTGTAATACAGTTTAGTATTATTTAGATACACCTGGACAAAGCTGATAATGTAAAGCCAGTAACTTGGAACATATTTTTCAGAATATATCTTCTCTATGCCTCAATCTCAAGAGCTTGTTTTTCTAGTATTTTGTGCTAGAATTCATCAACCAGATGTTTAAAAATGTGATGAGTTTAAATTTTATGTTTTACGCTTCCCAATTATTAGTTGTTGCTATAACCCTTGTTTTGCTAGTAATTCTCCAAAAGCTCTGACTGACAGCACTAGAAACGTCAACTGTATATTTAAAATCACAGTCAGTATAGGTAGAAAATATGAAAATTTGCCTCTTAATCTATTCCATACCTGTTCAGGCAAGTGTTTCTCTGTGCAGGTGCAGTTTTCGTTTTCCATCCATTGAGCCTTTGGCCACTTCTTGGAATCAGCAAATGACAGAGCCTATGCAAAACACTAAACTGAGACAGTAATCTAATTCTGCAACAGACAGTAGTGATCCTTGCTACTGGCATTCTCAGAATCAGTGACTCTCTGGCAGGAGACACTAAGCTCAAAATACAGTCATATTATCAGTCCCCTGAGCCAGACACTCCACTAACAATTTTTATTAATTTATCTCTGCATCATGCTACTACTGCTAATTATAGGGTCTACAAATTGTTGTTTTACTATCACTTTGCCCCCTTTATTACCTGCAGTTTTCAGCCTGTCCATAACTCTTCCCAGCTCTTATTCTAAACCAGGTTTAACACGAGACCCGTTTCTCTTCACAAACAGGCTCAGATTTTCCACTTGTATAGGCAAAACTTCCTGGGCATTTTTCTGGTGTCAGATTTATCTGCCTGTAGCACCTGATATATCAAAAACGTAGAGGAGGATTTACATGAACACTTAACCTTGCATGCTTCCAATTAGTGTTTACGAACTGGGATTTTGCAGGGCTAATTAGATAAGGAGTAAGACATACAGGCACTTAAAACCAAGGATAAGATTCAAATCGAATGAATCATCTGTGACTTCTTTTGGACCATGACTTTGAGAGATTGTCATCCAAAATGATGCTTAGGAGTAAACAGAGAGTGTACCTCCAAGCCGCCAAATCTCTGTCTGTAGTAATTGAATAGATACTCTCTCTAAATATGCACCCTGTAGATAGACACACACCACGGCTCAAATAAATCAAAGGAAAGTAGAAAGCTGACGGGCCATCAGAAAACACAGCATCAGTCTCCCAAGGGGTGTATTTGTAATAAACCTTTACCTTAGGTGCTCCTCTCTATTGGGAAAGCAAATGGAGAATTGTGTTCATTCACTGCCAGCACAGAAGAAAACTTATCTTAATCTTTGGGAAGGTATTTTTATATACCAGTCTAATCCATTGTTGTCTCTCTGCTCCTACAGTGCAGCTTGCATCAATACATCATGCAGATTTTTTCCTCCTACAGCTCTGAAGGCAAGCTTCTGTGCACACTGCATGTTGATCTGAGGCGAATGACTGCTCCAGGAGGTTAAGACATTTTAAAAGGTTTTTGACTTACTCCTGTTGAGAACAGTGGCAAAATGGTCTTTGGTCCTGCGGGAGTTAAGGTAAAGCCCAGCATTTCTGGCAAAGAAGTAAACAGTGTAGAAATTAAATGCATCACAAACTGTAAATATTCCTCCAGTGATAATTTTCTTGGTAAATGGCATACTATGCCTGGCCCATTTTCACCTATGTTTTACATGAACATGAATGGTCCACTGTCCTCATCTAAATTGTACAGACAGGTGTCAGTACACGTCACAGTCTTATTCCAAAAGGGGTGAATTATCACACGGTAAGAGAAGGAGAGTTAGTGTGTGTTTTTATGTATAATTGCCACAATCAGGTTTCCCCTAGCCCTGAGCAGCTTGCATATATACATGTATTCCAGCCTAATGTCACCCCTGGGTTTTGGCTATGATCCTCTGCTGCTGCTTTCTCCGTGGGTTTGGCTGCTCCCTTGCAGAGCCCCTTTGCCTGCTCTTTGGGGCTGCAGGCACACCACACTTCTCTGCTGCTTTGCTCTGGCACTGCAGTTCCAAGTCAGTCTGCCAAGGAGCCGGGCTCGCTGGTGCATGGCCCTAACTCTTATCATTCTGTCACAGCACAATATTATCAAAGCAGGGATTTTCTGTGCCTAGCAAAGAAGGCACAAACTGTGGTCATTAGCTCTATCAATATACCGAAGCAAGCAAAACTGCAGAACTACAAAGAGTGTTTGTTTTTCTGTATCAGAGCATTATGATAAAATATGCATCCTCAGTTATAAGATATCTCATGAATAAATATGTTATTATGCTAGGCATCACACACTTGCTCTGTTAAATGCAGTCTTCAAGTCATTGTTCTTAAGACCATGAGTTTCAAGTTATGTGATGGTTTTATGCAGAATCAGCTTAGAGGGAGAGGGAATTGCATGAGCAGCAAAATAGTTTGCTCTCTGCCGGAGGTGTTGATTTGCATCAGTCCCTAAAGCAAAGCTGACCCCTGGGAAATAGGGATTTTCTTTTTGGTACAATTCCTGCAAGAAGAATTGCCTTGCATGCCTTCTGGCTTTTTCTTCTCAAGATCAGGGATATGTGTAAATGAAGCGAGTCAAACTCTATCCACAGTGCAGTTTGCATTGTAATGGAGAGATACTTCAGTAAGCCTTAAAAAAACTAGCTCAGCTCCTGAAAGCTGTCTGCTGCAGTTTAATCTGGTTGTCAGCTCTGTAGAGGTCTGCTGTGGGTAACAAACAGAGCTCGCCTGCAGCTGAAATGCAGATTAAGCCAGGGCAAGAGGGAATGCATCCAGGACTTGGGGTAGCATTGTGGTGCTTATCCTTGAAGAAAACTCTGCATCCCTGACATCTTCGCTCCTTAGAGGTCACCTGCTTTGTGATCCTACTCAGAAGCAAAAACACAATGCCTCAGCACAAGACCTGAGGCTTAGGGAGAGATAGCTGCAGAGTTAGTCAACTCTGTTAATTGTGCTTTCTTCCTTTCAGGCTGAGGAGCACTGGTACATCAAAGTGAGAGGAGGCAAAGTGTATGTAAATAAAGTAGGACAAACTGATTAGCACAGAGAAAAGGAATTTATGTGCAATCAAAACAACAACAAAAATAAAAAAGCCATGTGAAGCAGAGTACCTTTCATCAGGGTTCACATTTTTCCATTTTTTAGCACACGATATTTTGGCTTCTCCCATGCTTTTGGAGGAACTGCAAAATTATTGTTATCATCTTTCCTGAAGTTCTGCTTAAAAATTCTCCTTTGCCTCTGCATGGTATCAGGGCAGCAATTGGTATTGCTATTTTCTTGGATTGAATTATATGTTTGCTGTCTGTACTAGCCTGAGGAGGCTTTGTGAGTTATTTGCAACAAAATGTGTAATTTCATACCTCTTAATTCTTTCCCTTTGGGGCTGGAAAATGGTAACAACCATTTCTCCACAATATGGTCAGCAGGCTCACAGGTGACAGGGAGGCTGCTGCTCCCTGTAATCCCTAGTTCCCACAGTGGTTCTGCACAGCTTTGCTCTGACGAAGAGATGTGCCTTTCTGGGATTCCAAATTGTACCCCCATTTTTCTTTTGCATTTTATTTCTTCAGGTTCCTTGCGGCTTTGGCATTGGTTTCCAGTTGGGCTGTATCCTTGTTTACAATTTTCTTTTGACTGAAACACGAGAGAGGACAACTTGCACTTCCCTGCTGCTGCTCAGTATAGCCATAAGTAGTCACTGGATTCTGACTATGCTCTGCTCCCCGGGGCTGCTCTGTGGGAAAGACTCTGTGCCCAGCCTGAATAAGTGGCAGTTTTGTTTCCCACTTTCCCTTGAATCAGGGGATAACATAGATTTCTTGTTATTTCTAAAAACTGCAATTATTCTGGAGTCATTTTTGTCTCTAACCTGTGGCCCAAGCAGCTAGTATTGGCTACCTCAGCCTTAGCAGAAACAGAGGGAAGCAGCTCCTGGACAACTGGGTTGTATTTTTCCAAAAGCATAAGCACTTGTACACAAAATGTACTTTGCACAAAGGACTTGATTTTTTTTTTTTTCTGGTGTTACCAGTCCAGGATTTAATACATACCTTGACCTCTTGTCTTTGGCACATACAATAAACTTAAGCAACTCCTTCTACATTGCTGTTCATCTAAGACTGATATAAAAGATGGAAATAATGACTTCCACATTTTTTTAAAAAAAATTATTTTACAATACCTTAATATGTTCCATTTTGTTGCCTTCAACCCAAATTCTGTCTCATTTTGAAGGTTTCTTTTTACATTGATAAAAAGTCTGGGAATATGCCAACCCAGACACATGCAAAAAGCAGTAATCACCCTCTATACTCTCATCCTACAATAACTCTGGCAACCAACGAGCCATGTTTTGGCTGGGACCAGACAGGTTTGGGGATTTTTTTAGGAAATCAGATTGACTTGAACATCATTTGGCTCAAGTCTTGGCTCCACTGCATTTCTGTCAAAGGCTTTACAAGTGTGTCTGTCTTTCCCAAATCTTCCCTAATTTGTATTCTATTTGTGGAAGAATTTTCCTACCTCAGGAAGCCAGAGCAGCCACCAGCCAGCCTACCCTCCTGCCTCCAGTGGCACATTTTGCCAAAGTGTTCAGGGATGCTGCATATTTTTTCATAGTGTGTGTTGGAGGGCCCCTCACTATACATATTTCAGTAACATGAAGAATATCTTAACATAGATGAATGCAAAGAAGAGCAATTTCTCCAGAGTCTGGCTGCCCTCTCCCCCTCACCCTGTCGGTGCTCATACCCCTTTTAAAGCCCTATGCAGTCAACCATACAGGGAAACAAAAAGATACAACCTGTACCTGTCAACCCGGGAGCTATTTTTGTGGCCCTTTATTTTCATGCCTCTAGGAAAGCATCATTGAACACCTCCAAGGGGTGGTGGTGCTGTCAGACATGCTCCGTTCAGCACTCTCTTCCTGTCACTTCCCACTGAACCTCTGACCCCAGCTGATCCACCTGGGCTTTGTTATTCTCCAATTCAATGAGATCTCACTGTTTTCAGGCTAGACATTAGCTCATCCTTCCATGGTAATTCAGTGAGGACAATGAAATACAGCAACTGTGAAGAGAAAAGGTATCAGGGAGGTGTGTTCCTTCCCCTTGGCAGGTCCTGCCAGCTTCTAGCAGCTGTCATCTTAGCAGCATCTGGGGCTGGAGCTTGTATCTGAATTATGATGTTTAATAGGCAACAGCAGGCCCAGGTTAACAAACCTCTCTGATCTGGTCGCAGAGTGGGGGTGGAGTGTATGGATGTGGCTGTGGGGTGCTATTCTATACCACCCACATCATCGCTGGGGGCATGGCTTCAGGGTGAAGAAGAGCTGAGCACACCCCTGCCAGGTGTGGCATTTTGTTTCCCTCTCTTCCTCCAAGAGCTTGCAGGGATCAGCCCCTACAAACCCTGCCCTCTCTCACTGCTGTCCATGCCTTCCTGGTCCTCAGAGAATGCAGCTCCAAAAACAGGAAACACTTTTGGGTGGCCAATGTGTCCACCATCTTGTCTTTGCTCTGGTGGCCCTGAGGAGCAAAGTTGAGGTGGTAAACACCTTTTTGTGGGTAAAGCACCTTCTCTTTTTGTATACTTTTGTTATAAATATTGCTGTTATTATTGTGCATTCTCATCCCATTGCTGCTTGCTTTCAGTAATTATCTCGACCCAAGGTCTCTGTCTTTGTTCCTCTCTTACTGGAAGGGGCGGAGGAAAGGGGAGTGGCTTATTTGGATTTATATTTGTCTGGTGTTAAACCACCACATCACTCAGTCCTTTTTTAAACAAAAATTTATATTTTGGGCTCCTAAAATAGATTGTAGTGTTTAGTTCCACAGTTATGTTGTGTGGCTTGTGAAAAAGAACTTCTGCTTGCATTGCTGCAGCAGCATGACCATTACAGTGGTGCCCTCCTAACGAGTGTGCTAATGGATACAGCACACTTTAACCAAGGCTCAGCCAGCAGGTCAAGGGAGCTGATCCTTAGCCTCTGCTCAGAACTGGTGATGCCACACCTGGAATGTTGTGTCCAGTTCTGGCTCCACAGTACAAGGGAGACAGGGACAAATTGGAGAGAGTCCAGTGAAAGGTCATAAAGATGTTTTAGGCAGTGGAGCATCTGTGACATGAAGAAGAGCTGTGAGAACTCAGGCTGTACAACCTGGAGAAGGCTCAGGGGAAACTCATCAAACCTGATGGAAGGGTACAGAAGACAGTCTTCCGGAGATTTCATGGTAATAAGTCAGGAGGCAATTGCTACAAGTCGGAACATGGGATGTTCATCATAAGAGTGGTCCAACACTGGACCACGTTGCACAGCAAAGTTGCAGAGTCTCTATCTTTGAAGATTTCAACACTTAGCTGGGAAACTTCCTGAGCAACATTATCTGTTTGGACCTGATTTGACCAAGGGCTTAGACTTGATGACCTTAAGAAATCTCTTCCAACGGTTCATACACATGTCACCAATCAAAGATCACTCCAGGCTATGGGAATGACGTCCAAGGCCACTCCATGGATATCCAGAACTTGCATTGTTAGAAGGTGACATCCCCAGCAGAACAACTCCAGGGCACCCACCACTGAGGACCTCAGCGGGAAGAAGGATCAATGGGATGCTGCTGGATCCACAGGTAGTGACTATCTTCTGCTTGGTCTCTCTCTCTCTCCCCCACTCTCTCTCCCTCTCTCTCTCTCTCTCTCTCTCTCTCTCTCTCTCTCCCCTCTCTGTTCCATTTCTTGCTATCTCTCTGCCTCAGATTTATTGTTAAATAAAATCCTGTTGTTGACTTTGGCATATGGTCTCTTTTGCACTTTAATTCAGGCAGAGGCATCTCTCACTAACTGGATGTTAATAACACTGGCAGTCATCAAGTGCTGTGTTAGGCTGGGTGTCCGCATTGTTTCACTGCTCGGAGGAGCCATGACACTTTCTCTGTCCTGTAAAGTCATTTTACTAGACATGGTCTTAAATGTCCTGTGAGCTCCCCATACATCTTACTGTGTTTCCTTTTTTCCCACATATGTTATATATAGGACACCAAGGGCAGAATGTAACTCAAGGCTACGACATCGAAGTGCAGATGTCTGTGTGAATGTGTTCACAGGTGCAGTAAATGTCTAAGTACCCAGAGGGACATTGAAGGGCTCGCTACAGTGGCCTGCACATGAGTGTTAAATGCCATTTGGGAACTCCTGTCACAGCCCATGCCGTGCATCCAGAAGCTGCTCCTCTGGGGTGAGATGTCAGTGAAAGCTTGTGTTATTTTTAACAGCCTTATGCAGATGGACCAGATGCCCTGAGGCGTCTCAATTATTACCCAGTACTTGTGTGTTACCTACTATCTCAAGCTTTCTGGCTACGTTGGCTACTTTTACTAGTGACTTCTTCAGTTTTTCCACAGGCAGGCACCAAGGGATGCTGGAGACTCATTGGCTTTGACTGCCAGTCCAGTGAGGATGCCTAGTGAGAAAACGACGCATGAAGCATAGACAAACACCAGCCACTTATTCCAGCTCTTCAAGAGTTATAGTTGGAGGAAAATATTTGTGCACATACTGATTTAAATCCTTCTGATACCATGCGTAATGAAGAATTATGTCTTTTTACATATATTCCACTCTCAGGTCTCCAGAGTAATGAAACCATCCTCTTTTCTTACTTTTGCCTCACATAAGAAAAAAGTTCCTAAAGAAAGAAATCACATGGCAGATGTTCCTTCCAGGTTGGTCCTGTAGGCTGCTAGCAGATCTCTTCTCCCCTGGAATACATCCCCACATCTCTTTGTGTCTCTGGTTCCCAGCTTCTCAAATGAGGTCACGCTTTTAAAGAGACCCAGGGACGGACACGTTTCCATCAGAACAACACAGACATTTCCCTTGTGGGTAAGATTTTTTCTAACTGTTTTTTCACCTGCAGCTTCCATCCCACTTCAGAGATGCTTGACTTCTCAACCTCCATTCTGAACTTTAGCCATTTGCCTTCAATTCCCTATATTTCTTTTAACATTAGTATCACTGCTTTTAGCACCATCTTGGTTTATTCACCTCTACTCAGTTAAAAATGAATAAAAACTCCATTTGCTTTCAGGCTCCATCTCCCTGCATTGAGTCCATTATAAAGAGGTTTTCAGTGAAATTGATGGTGGGTTTTTTTTTTCCGCTATAGTCAGTGCCCCCTTACAGAAGCTCTCTGTAAACTCTCACTGAGCAGTACACTCCACCATAACTGTTGCATTACTTCCCAAAGGTCAGACCTTGTCATAGCTTGTAGTGCTAGCTAAAGGACATCTAGTTTTTGACACTGATTTTTTAAGGTTCCAGCTTCAAGATTTGCTTCCTTTTTATTAACATATGTGACTCTTGGCTGTCAAAGAGAAAGCACATTTTGCAGGCTTCATACCAGACTGGATTTCAATTTTGCTTAAAAAAATCTAAGCTTATGTTGTTGAGAGCTAAACCTGTGTCTTGCTGGAATTTTGCTTTAAATATTTTCTTCCAGTTCCCAATCCCAATGTCTCTGCTCAGGAATATAAACTGCTAAAATTATAAGATGTGATACACAACTACAAATCTGAAACAAAGTCTGTTTTGTACTCTGGAAGCAAATCTGACACTTGATTTTGCCACTATTCCTCTGTTTTTAAATGCAGCAACAAAATTTCATTATCAGTCTGAGTTAATTGCCAGCTATTAAAACCAGAAAATGCTTCAGAACCAGAGAAAGTCATAACTGTAGTATTTTAGTCCCTTAGCCTCTGTAATTTTTTTCTGCATCAGACACCAAAGTCAAACCTTTTCCAACTGTTTTCCACATTTCCGGAAGATCTCACCATAATTTTTTTAATCCGTTCCATTCTTCTTGTGGGAAATCTTCTTAGTTAATTTTGGCTTTGTGCACACACAGCACCCATTTTGCTTTAAGCTGCAGAAGACATCAGAACAGCTTCATTTAGTATTTCAGCTTTGTCTGACTGTGATTTCAGCTCATGAACCTCTGCCTAATGAAGGACCTGGTCCTGAGCGGCGCTTGCCAGCATCTGCTGAGGTGTGGTTCCACACTGCCTTCCCCCCTGCAGCTCCTGGAAGGGGGATAATAACAGATCCATACAACCATGGATGTTTAGGACATCACAGGAAGACAATTTATAGACTTAATATGTTACCTCCAGGGTTACAGATCATCACACATCTGCTTTGTTGCCATAAGTGTTGCTTCTTCTGCCTTCCCTAAATGTAATGGATCTTTTCTGCTAAATGAGTCCATCAGTTTATGCCAGGAGACAAATGCCTTTCTCCCCCTATGTCTGTGAGTGCTGTGGAGACCAAAAATTGGTACAAAACAAGAATTCAGCAGTGTATAGGGAATGGTAAATAAGGAATGTGTATGACATGAAGTGATGAGCAGCCTCCTTCACAGAAGTCAGGCTCTAATGTTATATGTAGTGGGGAAATGAAAAGGATAAGCTTCAAATTAACAAAAAAAAAAAAAAACACCAAAAAAACCCAAAACAACCTTATGTCACCATTTCTTCTTCAGCTTATATGTTTTAGTTTAATGTATCCCTGTTGGTGACCAAGTCAAGGAGCAAAGACATGGGTCTCTCCCACTTTAAGCTGCAGACCTATTATTTTACCAGTGGGAAATAAGGCTTTTGCAGTCTATTATGGGAAACAAAATTGCTTCATCCTCAGGAATCTAAGTATTTCACGAGCTAGCAATAGGGAGCCCATACAAAGCTATAATTTGCAATCTGAATCTAATTTCAAACTTCATCTCACCAAAAATGAAAATTAATGTATGAAGGGATTCCTTGTATCACAAGTACTCTCTTTCTGAATTCTATTACCTTCTGAGTTAACCCATAATTTAGCTTTTTAAAACAAATTAAATTGAAATTGATGGATGCTTTAAAGTTTATAGTTTAATTTCTTTGTGTACTGTATCTTAACAAATTACCATCAGCTTCGGATAAAATCAAGTATACATAATATGAAATAATCTTGTCAGGAAGCCTACTTGCTTAGGCTGTAGAGTTTTCAAATCTTCTTAGCATAAAGGAGAACTTTTAATAGACCATATCCAAGTGTGTTGAGACCATGCAGTCCTGCAAATCTCCTGGAAATAGATGGTAGGAACGAATAATCAGCATCCTAGACATGGCTTAAACTTCTAATTCAATGCATACATAATATATATCCTTCTGATCTGAAGAACACTGCATTAGAGAAGACAGGCTAGACACAGCTTGCCTTAACAGGAGTGACAAGAATGATTTTGAGGCACCAGAATGACGATATTTCCCAAGCTGTTATAGGACGGACAGCTACGCTTTTATGCAGAGGGGCATCTTTTGAATGTCATGTTTACAAAAGACTTAAAGACTACATTGGCTTGATAGGTTCAATGAACCCAGGTACAAGGGGGTTTCTGTTGCCAGCAGGAGCCTGTGTGGGCTGTGCCAAAGCAGGGACACTCTTGTACAGCAGGGCCACAGCCTAGGGTCACCTCACTGGAGACCTGGAGGCAGATCCAAGCACAGGAAGGGATTGCAAGTCAGCACACATGGGCAAGGAGTGAAGGCATGCCCTGCAGTAAGGGCAACCCAGAACCATCTTTGATTACCAAAGGACCAGATCTTATTTACTTGCAAATCAGCCATGACATTTTTCACGGCAGCCAGCAGCCCCAATTTGCCTTTTTGAATTTAAAAAAGATCCACTTCAACTGTTCCAAGAGTAAGTTCATGTAAAGGTTAAGGAAAGTAAATAAATGATCCTAAGTATTTTCTTGACAAGGCTTTCACATTTCTAGCAGACACTTGGGGCCTGGCATCTGATCACACTCATGCCAGGGATACGTATTTTCTGTCCCTGTGAAAGCTTCCTTGAATGTGCACCAAGCGTCAGACACCATGGAAAGCTCTGCACATGGGTGCTCATGGAAGATTTACCAGCCCCCAGCAGCAAAGACCTCTGAGAGCCTGCTGGCAGGAGGCAGGGTGTGCTCCCTCCATGCTGTCATGCCCTGCCTGCCAGGGGATGTGCAGAGCTGGCCAAGGGCTGGGGGGCACTTACAGCAGCTGTGGTACCCACCAGTACACTCCTTGGGGATGTCTGAGATAAACAGGGAAGGCAGGAATGCAAAGAAATACTCAGAATTATCCAACAGCTGTAATTCAGTCCCTGACACACACATATTCCCTAACCTTGGGGACCTGGCACTGAAACCTGAACACTGAGTGTCATTTCTTACCTGCAACAAAGGGAATGCAGCTTCCCTGTCTTACATTTCCATAGGAATTCCAGTGAGCACCGATTTTCTCAGGTTGGTTTTGTGTTGCTGTTACTTAGGTGCTTTCACTTTTCAGGTAGGAAACCTGGAAAAACAGTCTGTCTAACATGGATTAATGAGTGTGTATCTCTGTGGAGGAAAAACAATCACATGAAACATGAATTATTGCTTTGTTATTGCTTCCAAGGGTGAGGTGGTACTTTTTTTCTGACTTGCATTACCAATTGTTTCACCTCACCTTGTAAGGACTGAAGAGCTCAAAGAGTTCAATACCACATTCTCACTCTTTGTGCATTCCCATAACTGAGCTCTCAGTCTTTTCCCAGCAGAATAACAACATGATCCAGTATAAACCAGGACAGGCAAATGATATATAAAAGTCATGGTATATACTAATGGTAAAGAAACTGATTATTGAGGAGTAAATCAAATTGATCTATGTGATTTTCCAGAATCATTTATCACTGGACTGGACAACATGTGATGTTCTTAAATACAGAGAAGCCATGTGAGCAGATGGCACAAATTTATATGACAAAAATTTTATCTTGGAAAGCCATGGAAGCTCCAGTTTGCATGGCTTCTACTGGGGCCTTCAGATTCTATTTATTTAGAGTGACCCTAAGCAGATCTACTATTTTGAACATCATATTTTTACGTGAATGTGTAGACAATTGTATAGTAGATTGGCCTTATCTAATTTTATGAGCAACATTTTTATTGTATCATTAACAAATATTTTTCAGAAGCAAAGGAAAGAATACCCAAATATACCTGCTGCACTTTCTTATTTATGCACATGTATTATTGCTAAATAATGCATGTTATTTGGCAATGGAAAGTTATTTTTGTGCCTATCGACATTAGTATTGCTGTTTCTGCAAACAGTTAGATTTCTCATACATATTCATTACCTCGTCTTCCTTGACACAGACCCAGGTAAGCAATCATCATTCGATATTTCATTGTGTGAAATGGCAATAAAGAGTCTTGCAGCACCCACTGCCTTCACAGCCTCTGGCTCAGTCATCGAAACACTGCCGTTTTAAACATTGTTTCCCAGAGGCAAAAAGTCTGGAGAAAGCAGGTGCAGGAGCAGAAGTTCAGCTCTGAAGCTGGGGGTGAAGTGGTACAGGTCACTCGGAGCCCATCCATCCATGTTCCTTCCTTCCCCTGGGGGGCAGCAGATTATTGCTGTTAAGGGCAGTTCGCTTGATGCTAAACCCTAGGGACTAGCACAGCACAGCTTCCTTGGCTGCGCTGAATTTTCCTGCCATGTGCCCCTGCCATCCTGGAAATAATCTGTGCTGCTCCTGGATGGGAAGGACATTACCACGTGAGGAGGGTTGGTTGAAATAAGATATTTCTACTGAAAGCATTGAGACAAATTTCTAACCTGTTGGTACATTCAGACTGTAATTTGCCTCTCACATCCCTTAAATCCTACATCAGCTCTATGAAGGGTCACCTCTGGAATGCTGAATTGGCTTTTTGAAGGTGTTATTTTGGCAGGGTTGGCAAATAATTTCTGGCTTGTCACAAAGGCAGACCTGGACCTACAGACACTCCAAGAAGTCTCTGCATCCTCTTTGTGTGACGAAATGAGTTTGTCCTTTCACAGGCAGGTGCAGTGCAGGTTGTGTTGCTTATCCCAGGACCCCCAAAGCATCAGATACTCCATCTGGTTGTTTGGAGTTCTGAGAGCAGCATGAATGTTATTCGCACAGAGAGCCTATAGCTCAAGCTGTTCAGCACAGGCTTTCCATACTGCTTTGCTAATGTCTTTTTCTTTATTCACCTGAGCTACAAGCACCACCCTTTAAAGAAAAGTGTCACCATACTTTTCTCCTACCATATTATGCTGAAATGTTCAGAAACAATGGCAGTCTCCTAAAGCAGTTACACTGCCTGGCAAACCACTAAGATTTTGAAAATGTTATACATCTAAAAATCTCTTTATTATGCATCTTTTCTGGGATTTTATTTTATTTTAGAATAAAGAGCAAACCACACCAGAGGGTACTTTCATATGCACTGTCACAAGCCCCACTGCAGGCTGCAAGCATAGCCCTTCTCATCTTTACCTGCCGCCCCTTTGCTCAGGCTGCAGCATAATTCTGACCACTGCAGTGGCAGCTATTTCAGCAGTAAACACCAGACCTTAAGAAAAAGAAGGTGGTTGCAAGTACATTTCACATAGTTTTTCCAGTCAGAGTGACCTCAGGAGTGTTGGTGGTAAGCTGGTAGCATGGAAGTAAAGGACACCATATCCCATTATCAGTCTCACCACATCCTCCCTTTCAAGCGCTGTTTGAAGAAGCCCAAGGCAATTGAGTAGATATTGAATCACTTCTGTTAAAGGTGGACTTCCTAAAGCTGACTGTGGTTTATTAAAAAAAATAGCACTGGAAGAGATTTAAAGAAAGCATAAATCGTATTACCTTGAAAAGTACTGGGAAGAGAGTGTTGAGGTCCAGCAAGGGCATATAGTGTAATGTATTAAATATGGTATCCTACCACAAGCAGGGCTTTCTTTGGCTGTAGGAGATACGATGAAAAATAGGGCTAAAAGAAGGTTAAGAGGCTCTGGATTCTCAATTACTTTGTAACAAAAGTGTCTTGGGATGATTTATGAGAGATTCAGGACTTTTATTTCTTCTGAGAAATGATTTTTTTATGGGAAACTATTCAGAATGCCATAAACCCCTATTTTTTATCTCACTAAATGTATTTTGTACCTCCAGGTATCATGTGGCAAAACAAACAATAATAATAATAATAGTAATAATAATAATAGCAACAAAAACAACAACAGATCAGATGAAAAAACTCATTTCTGTTGGACAAAATATCTGCAGGAGAGGTCTCTTAGCACTCTGTGATGTTTCAGGAAGGCAGCAGGATTGCCTCTGCATGTGGCAATGCTCTGCAAAGAGAGGTGTCATGCACGCCCAAGGGCTGCACTGCCTGCCTGACTCCCCACAGCAGCAGAACTCCACACAAGAGGAGTTTGCTCTCCACACATCTCCCCAGGATGAAGGCAACTATTCACAACAGCCACGTGCTATAGCCAGAGAGGATGATATAACAACGTGACAGTCATTAGCCTCACACTTCTCTGAAAAAAACCTGCATACAATTACCATGTACACAGCCCATTTTTGAGGGTCATCAACACTTCCTGGAGTGTTAAAACTACTTTTGTTTTTTACAGTTTCATTTCTCTTACCCCAAAACAGCCATCATCAGGATGGGATATTAGCCGGATGCTTTTCATTGTGAAACATAATCAACTGAGTCATTTACTGAATCCTAACATTTTTGCATCTGGGCTGCAGGAAAACAGATGTACACAAGTGACTCTGAGGACTGAAATGACTCACGGCACTTTATGACTAGAGGTGGCATGTGAGAAGGAAAGATGGCAGCTTGAACTGCAGAGCCCAGTCTGAGCCCACACGGCTGGAGACTTTTTATTTGTAACCACAGCACATCTCTTAAGGAAGCTGCTGAATGATGGTAAACCCTAATGCTGTGTGCCACTTTCTTACCAAGGCATTTCACCCTGGGTAAGGGCATCATAAGAGCAACATAATTTCTCAGATGTACAGCGTGGCTCCTGACTCTAATATTGTCTTTTCTGTATATCAATGGGAGTTCTCTGCATATAAAAGAACAGTACCAGAAGCAAAATGTCATTTGCAGGTTGGGAGTATGAATTTTGCTCTGAGACTGATTAGAAATGAAATTTAAAAGATCCAGAGATTTACTGGTTCAGCCTACAGACAAACTGCTCAATGTTGCAGTGCCAAAGAGAGTCAACTACTCTCAGCCATTTGCTTATCCTCTTAGAGCACCAAAATCAATCCCTGAAATGAAGTAAACATAGCAGCATTGATCTGGCAATGACCTAATTTTTGAAAGTCACTAAGAGGCTGTAATGGTATTTTCATAAAATACAGCATTTGTTGGAGTGCTGACATGCAGGCAGTGGGAGGGTTAAGTGATTGCTCTAATCAGTCTCAGTACTGAAGAGAAAACAGTATCAGGAATATTCCCCAGGGTGAAGAAGGGAGACAAGATCATTAAAAAAAACCCAAATGCTGTTCAATTAAATGTGACAGTCTTGATAGTGGCGTGATTTTTCTGGATAACTTTGACATCAGAACAAAAAGATGTATTGCTTTCCACTTCTTGAGGAAAGCTTAAAAAACCAGTGCCTTCTTTGTTTGGACAGCCTATTAATCTGCCCTTGGCAGCTCCCTTGGACTGGGACTCACGGAGCCAGGTGAGGACAAACCTGTGTTGGGTGACCCTGCCAGTTGTGCCCTGTGCCATGGGTGAGCTGTGCCCAGCTGCCAGAGACACCTGCACTCACACTGAGGCTCCTGCATGAGCACAAGGGCTGCTGTCACCTCCCAGCAGCTGCTGGTGATGTGGGATTTGGTGGCCTGGGACCCCTTGGGTGTCCTTAGGACATCCATGCACACAGAGCAGATGCAGCACAGGACTTACAAGAGGTCCCAAGGAGAAAGGCTGGGAAAGCTTAAGGCACTCACATGGTGCTGAATGTTTACGCTCAACCAACTGAAGTGAGCAGTAAATGTTGTGCGAAGTCCCCAGAGGGTCCTGCTGTGTGTTCCTGGGTGTTCACAGAAATGCTTGTGGTCAAAGCAGGTACTCCTTGAGGCAAATTGTGGGAATAACTCTGTAAAACAGTGGCTAGGACACTCATAGAAATGCCAGCCCCTGCTAGATGTTCATCTAGGTGTAGACATGGTGTTTCTAGGTAAGTTTCCCTTGCTTTACCTATAGATTAATGTTGATTCGTATTTCCTCTCACTCTCTGCTATTTGCTCTTTTCCATTCTCTCAGCCTTTTCCTTCTATTCACACACTCATTTTCCCTCTCCCTTTCGGCAGCTCTTTCTTGGAAAGAGTGATTCAGGCAATCAGCAGTCCCAGTTGTGAATCCAGATTGTAGGCTACTCTTCAGGCTTGGAGTGACTTGCTTGGATTTTGGGCTTTTTCAGGTTTTCTGCCCTAGATAAGGTGCCCAGAAGCACCTTAGATGCTGCTTGAGGAGCTGTGCATGTGTGGAGATGACACTCGTGAGGCTCCTCTTCAGCTTCATAGTGCTGCTGCTTCTGCACATGGCCCGAATGTGCCATCCTCATTTTCAAGTCTTTGCCTTTCACCCGTTCTTTCAGGTCACACAAAAAATTTTAGGAGCAGCATGTGAGCCAAGTACTTAAAGGTTGTAGGTGGATACTACCAAGTTGAACAAAGCACTCAAACTGATAAAGTTGACTCCATCCTACATCCCTAATTAAACTCTGTACAGTAGATTATGTCCCTAGAAATCAGTATTTAGTAAAGAAGCTGGTTTTGGCTTTCCTATCATATTCATTATTTAGCTTTTAAAATTCCTATTTCTAAGACAAGGTCTCTGATTCACTGTTACTTCAGCCGTGTAAACAACTTCCTTCCAGTCCTACAGGATGTCATAGCCCTCTATTACTATAACACATTTTGTGTTTTACTGGATTGGGCTTGGAGCACCTGGTTGCAGTACCTCAGCAGGGTGCCTTGGAAAATCATGCCCTCAGTTCGCTGTTTAAATAATTCCATCCTTTGTAACACCAGGATTTAGTAAAACACTATTTTTCAAAGGCTTGATTCTGGCTACCCAAAACAATTTATGCTCTTTCTTTTGATATTACCTTCTGGATACCTTACTCTGCCTCTTTGGAGTTGTTTTTCTGTGCTGGCTTTCTGTGTCCTACATTAAGTTTATTCTATTTTGCCCTGGAGGCCATTGGTCTACTTTGTAATTATAAGTCTTTGTTGTCTTTCTTTGAGTTCTTTCCAATGTAGTAATACCTCCCTATTTTTAATTGACTTGGCGGAGAAAGGATGTGAGCCTGAAATGCACCACAGATTACAAGAACATTGTTTTTTAAAGTTTTGCCTGAGCAAGGGCAGGGTAGATTTTTGCTCAACTGGCCAAAGCTTGGATCACTTTCCAAGTCTGATCAAGAGCGCTGCCTGCTCTCCAAAAAAACACCTTCTTGTGATGTAGCTCAGGATGTGTTTGGCTTTCTGGGCCACAAGCTCACATTGCTGTATCATGTTGAAGTTCTTGTCAACCAACATCCCCAAGTCCTTCTCCTCAGGACTGCTCTCAATCCATTCTCTTCCCAGCCTGTATTTGTGCTTAGGATGGCCCCAATCCAGGTGCAGGACCTTGCACTTGGCTTGGTTGAACTTCATAAGGTTCACATGGGCCACCTCTCCAGCATGTCAAGGTCCCTCAGGATGACATCCCTTCCCTCCAGTGTGTCAGTTGCACCACAAAGCTTGGTGTCATCAGCAAACTTGCTGAGGGTGTGCTCGATCCCACTGCTTAGGTCATCTACTGAGATAAATAGTGCCCATCCCAATCCTGACGCCTGAGGAACACCACTCATCGCTACTCTCCACTTGGACACTGAGCTGTTGCCTGCGATTCTGAGTGAGACCATTCAGCCAATTCCTTCTCCACCAAATGGTCCATCAATCAAATCCATGCCTTTCCGGTTTAGAAACAAAGATACCATGCAGGACAGTGTCAAATGCTTTGCACAAGTCCAGGTAGATAGTGTCAGATATTTCTTTTATCAACCAATGCTGTAACCCTGTCATAAAAAGCCACCAAATGTGTCAGGCATGATTTGCCCTTAGTGAAAACCGTGTTGGCTGTCACCAATCATGTCCTTATTTTTCCATGTGCTTTATAGCGTATTGTCCAGGAGGAGCTGCTCCCTGATCTTTCTGGACACAGAAGTGAAACTGATTGATCTGTAATTCCCTGGGTCTTTCTTTTTGTCCCCTTTCAATGATGAGAATTAAGTTTTCAAGTCAGTAGGAACCTCACCAAACTGACATGTGGCTTTATCACTTCTGTCTATTACTTCCCGCAGGACCTACATTGGAGAGTGGTTTTATCACTTCCCTCTATCACTTCCCTCAGGACCTATGGATGCATTTCATCAGGTCCCACCGACTTGTGTGCTTTCAGGTTCCTTCGATGGTCTCAAACCTGATCTTCTGCAGTGGGCAGGTTTTCATTCTCCTGTTTCCCACCTCTGCCCTCTGTGACCTGGGCACTGTGGCTGGAACACTAGTCCGTGAAGACTGAGGGAAAAAAGTCATTGAGTACCTCAGCCTTCTCCACATCCCAGGTAACCAGGCCTCCCATTTTCTTCTGGAGAGAGCCGCAATTGTCTTAGTTTCCCTTTAATCGCTGACATACCTATAGAAAATTTTTGTTGTTGTTGCCCTTGATGTCCTGGCCAGATTAGCTGTATCAGGGCTTTACCTTTCCTAACCTGATCCCTGTCTGCCCAGCCAATCTCTCTGTATTTCTCCAAGGCCTTGTTTCCACTCTCTGACCTGCCCGTGTTTCCACCCTCTGTAGGCTTCCTTTTAATGTCTGAGTTTGCCCAGGAGCTCCTTTGTTCATCCATGCAGGCCTCCTGGGAGTTTTGCCTGACTTCTCTTTGTTGGGATGCATGACTCCTGAGCTTGGAGGAGGTGATCCTTGAATATTGACAAGCTTTCTTGGGCACCTTCTTCCTCTAGGGCTTTTTCCCATGGTACTCTACCAAGCAGATCCCTGAAGAGGGCAAAGTCTGCTCTCCAGAAGTCCAGGGTAATAAGCTTGTGGTGCACACTGCTCCCTGCCCTAAGGCTTTTGAAAACTCCACCTTTTCATGGTCACTGCAGCCAAGGCTGCCCTTTTGAGCTTCACATTCCCCACCAACCTCTCCTTGTTGAAAACAAGGTCTAGCATAGCACCTCTCCTTGTTAGCTCCTCCGTTATTCAGAGAAAAAAAAATATCATCAACACATTCCAGGATCCTCCTGGATTGCTCATGCTCTGCTATGTTGTCCCTCCAACATATCAGGGTGGTTGAAGTTTCCCACAAGAAATGTGGAACTTGCATGTGAAGCTGCTCCTCTCTGTCTACAAAGGGCTTAATTAATTAGAAATCCAAATAATTAGAGTCCAGTATGAAACATATTACAAGCAAAAGAGTGAATGAATTTTAATAAATTACATTTGAAGTAAAAAATATATTATTAGTATTATTGGAGATTTGTGTAAACTACTTTTTAATTGATTATAATACATCCAATTCCTACATTTATATTTACTTGTCTTTGCTTTTAGTTTAATCTTAGTGATTAAAAAGGAAAGATATAAAAATGCATTAAAACCGTTGCAATCTCTAAGAAGTAACTTGTAGTAAAAAATACTGGATCATCCTAACAGTTTTACAGAATAATGTGAAAGCCACACCCCAGCTGATTAACTCTTTTACTCAAATGGGGATGGATGGATGGATGATGAAAATAAGTATAAAGCCTCGATATGCTCTAGTGTGGATGCACCTATCAACATACACCCCTCCTATAAAAACACAGCAGATCTGTGTTCAATAGTCTGCCAGACAGTGGTTACCTGAGCATATAGTGTTTCTATTTAATATTAATATTTTGGAATTATGTGATTGTCATCATCTACAAAACAAAACTGTTTCCACTCTCTGTGCAGGCTGAAGCGATGCTCTCATTTCAAATACCAGGATGCAGCGCAACCTCACTGCTATGCTCCTTTCTGCTCACCTCACAGCCTGCGCCCCTGTGGAACTGATCCTACAGAAGCTGAGCAATCTGCTGGGAGCAATAACACTCTAAAATACAAGCTTAACCACACAAATTATTCCTCTGAGCCTGAAGCACAACTTAAGTGCTTAAAGCTAGGCTAAGTCTGTGGGGAGACCAGAACTGGGGTGCCCTGTCCCTTGCAGGAGCACACTCACTCTGCAGTGGCACTCCCACATGTGGCAGTAGGTGTGTGCAGGGCTGGATCCTAATTTGATTGACAGTTGATCATGTTACTCATCATGGTAAGAGTCCACTCAACAAAAGAGAAGGTTGGCTGCATGGGACACAAATGTATTTTGGGAGCATTTTTGGAAGGTAAAACTTCTTCTAAATATATAGGCAAAAGGCCAAACGAAGAACTGAGCTTGTTAAATGAGCTGCTTTTCAGCTGGCACTGCCAGCCAGAGCCTGGTACAACATTTTTCAGGCACATGCCCTAATTTTCCCTAGCTTGGATTACTGTTGTGCATTTAATAACATCTGATGATAGTCCAGAAAATCTTTGTGCCTACAAGACCAATGTGAGATGGTGGTAGAAAAGACTACCAAGAGCATCAGCTTGGTGTGGGAAGATCTATATTCTGGAGATGAGACTCTTGCTGGCATCGACAAAAGCTGTTTGGGGTGAAGCATGATGGACTCGTGCAGGGTTTGTGGTACCACATACATATCCTGGTCAAAAATACAAACATCCTCTTTTGAGAGTGTTTTTTTTTAATGCCACACAAAGAACTCGTAAATAAGATGTCAAGATTGCAGGGAACCAGTGGGCTCTGGAGACAGCTGTGGGAAAAGAAGTGCAAAAATCTTTACCACGTATGTGGTGTCTTAATGAGTACAGGAGAGTTAACAAATGCAGCTTTTAAAGCAAGAACAACACAAATGAGCAAGCACTGGGAAGTTTATATTTGAAATCAACATTCGTTTTTTACTTTAAAAATACATGTTCGCTTCCAAAGGAGGAGTAGTTCTGCTGGGTCTGTTCTTTTCTGGTTAAGCAGGAATCATAACAGTAAATAGTTTTACCATAGAAAGTCACATTTATTAGCAGTCAATTATCTAATTTACTCAACATGTAACAGGAAAAAGATCCTGATTTTAGCTGACCAAGGCAGTAGGTAGCCACCAACACAGAAAATGTTAATATTCTACCCTTCACAGATAGGCTGTGTCGATCTATCAGTGTATTTCTAAGTACCCAATCATTGTCACATCTCCCTGGGTACTTTACAAAATCAGATAAACCATGGCAACTGAATAATAATGTGGCTTGAAAGGAAAAGCCATTAACAAAAAGAAATGCATTCTCTCCCTCTAGTTCCTTAATTTAAAATTCACACCAGGCTCCAGCAATCTGAATATTAGAAAAAAAATTTCAAAGAGAATACACAATGACTAAGTGGTTATATATTCCTATCCCCTCCCAGAAGAGTAAATGACAACTGTGCTTGGCAGAAACCTGAGGAGTTGCACTATACCCAATCAGACCAATTGTATCCAGGTTTTTTGCCTCCAGGCATGGCCAGCAGCAAACTGTTTTTGCGCAGCATGTTTGGTGTTAAGCTTTGTAGCTCCAAAAAGAAGGCTAAGCAACTACAGTTCTTCACTGGGAGCCATGGAGAACAGGAAATCTGCCTCGTGCATTTTTCATCTTGGCCAACACAGCCACAGTTAATCTCATTAAGGCTGCTGGCAGCTGTGGTGTGCCAGGGACTGTGATAGAACTGTGGAGCCCTTCCCCATCATGTGGCAGTGCATCAGGGACTTTATCAGTGAGATAAAGCCCACTTGCTCTATTCGTCACAGAAGTATCTAATTATTGCTAAGCTTTCAAGAGTGGTTCGTGGTGATGAATTCAACATGACAGTTGTATAACGCATGGACAAGAATTATCTTTGAGCAATTTCTGATATCTACAAGGGTGGTTGCTTTTCTTAAGTATGAAAGCATCAATAGCAGACTTCACTTTCTACCCTATTTTCTGTATAATATGCTTGCTCATTTTCCTGTCCTGCTCCTAGCTCCCTCATATAGAAGAAAGCATTCTGAGCATATTTTTAATATTATCCCTTTCTCTGGTTTCAGCTATAGTGTTTTTAGCTGGAGTATTTTAAACTGTACACCCTAGGGACCTCCTTCTACATTAGTTAATAGGGGTCCAGTGACTTGCAGAAGCATTTGGTCTTCTTTTGATTTGGTACTATGCTTTGTCCCCTTCTTATTACAGCTTTACATTTATTTGATCTGCTTTCTTATTTCCTGTTGAATTTTTTTCAATGAAATATCCATGGTGGTGTTCATGTTCTTTCTTATGATTTATTTGATTTAGAGTACTGTAGTGCTGAGGCAGAGCGAGCTGCCTTCTGCCTTGCATTTCTATCAGTTAATTTAACAGCAACTATCTGTCCTACATTCAATTTCATCTTTCATTATGTGACATTTTAACAGTGTTGTTAGATTATTTGGAAATTCTACAGCCTTTTGTTTTTTTATTATGAACTTGTGTCGTCCTGAAACGATGTAATTTCATTCACTTCACTTCAGACTCTTTTCTGGGTATTATAACCCATATTCACAGATGTCTTCTCACTTGCACCCCTCCTTTTTACTGAATATTGGTTATATAGGCTCTTTCTTAGCTGACAACTTTTCAAGTTCTTATAAAACTGGAAAGGAATGGTTCTCCATAGCAGGTTTTGATTCCATCAGTAACTGGAGAATATTTAGAAAATTTGTATTAATAAATGATATCATTGTAAGGGAAGAATAAAAGTAAACATGGAGTTGGACTAAGGTCACATTTATTCTGAAATAAATACTGAAATATATAAAATATATAAAAAGTGATATAAAATATATAAAAAGTATAACCACAAGCAATCAAAATAGCTCTCTTCTAGTTGCAGAGCACAGAGTAACACAGCTTCTTTGCTGGGCTATACCTACAATGAACCACCAAGTAAGAAACTAACAAAGCAGGCTCTGTATAATCTATATAATTAGAGTGATTAGTAAGAATACCTATATATCAGGAGAAGCAAATATTAGATTAAGGGTAAAAAAAAGTTTTTCTTAACAGCTTCAGCCCTCAGAGATAAGTTAATCCTGCATGTCAAACACACACCATAAACCAATTCACAAATAGTATTGGCTATCTGCTAAAAAATATAAAGCAAGTCATTCATTTACAAGAACCTTCTAAGGTTGATAAATCCTCAAAGCCTAGTGAAGTAAAGGGCTCTGAGCAAGGATTTAGCTGGGTCTGTGCGCATGGGAAGGATGCTCTCATACCACACATCCACCCCCCTGAGCAGTTTGCAGAAGGCCTTGGAGGTTTCAGGGAGCAGCTGGACACACAAGCACAGCTCCTGGTGGTTCTTGTCACAGGCTCCCTGTGTACCTCTGCTACCAAAAAACCTCGTGGGTCTGCCAAAACCCCACAGGGCCAGCAAGCTTCTGCAGGGTTTTCTGAATGCAGACACATGAATAAATTAAATGGGTAGTACAGCCTTGTATTTCTGCTCAACTGACAGACACAGGTAGATCTGATTTTCCAAAATCCTGATTTCAGCACAGCCAACCAGTAATATGCTTGTATCAGTTCTGGGAGCATGTTTCCAGAGCATCCTTGAGCCAGAGCCTTGAGAGCTACAGGGTTCCCCAATGAACCACAGCTTCACCATCTCCTTTCAAAAAAGCTGCAACCTCACTTTCCAAATCACTGTTGGATCTATAGTGTTTACGTATGAAACTTGTAAGGTTACTTATTCCATAAGTTAAAATAAACAGGGGAAGGGGTGAGATCTTCTGGGCAAGATACATACATGCACACAGGGATATGTATATGTATATGTATATGTATATGTATATGTATATGTATATGTATATGTATATGTATAGGTATATGTATATGTGTATGTGTATGTATATATGTATATATATGTATGTATATATATAACAAGTGAGTTGATAAAAATTAAACGCAAATCTTCAGCTACCAGCTTCAGCCTCAGGAAAAGACACACTAAGCTGTGTGCCCAGAGGACTAGCCCATCTCTCTTCTAGCAAAGCAGAGTGGGAGGGAAGATGTTCTACAGCCAAAACCCCCTTGACTGGAATGGGATTTCAGGTTCCCTCGAGGCGTGTCTGAAACACAGCAAAGTAGCAGCTGCTTGTGCAGGTCCCTCCCAGGGCAATATGGCCCAGGAGAACTGATGAAAAAAAGGTTGCAAATTTTTTAGGACTTAACGTATTAGTGTAGTCATGGCAATTTCAGGCAGTAGTCTACCAGCGCCCAGGAAATTCCTGAGCACTACTACTCTTGTCTGCTTGGCACTGTGTTGCACTTGCTGACAGGGCAGGCAGAAGCTTGCACTTATTTCTGCAAAGCAGCAAGATGTCACGGGAAGTGGCTGCTGCAAGTCAGTTTTGGTGGGGAAAATCACAGATTGCTGAGGCCAAATGCATTCGAGAGTGGACAAGTTGATTCTTCTGAATGTATAGCACTCATATGAAGAATTTTCATTCTTTGCAACCAACTTTTTTTTGGTATCATATAATCATAGACTGGCTTGGATTAGAAGGGACCTTAAAGATCATTTAGTTCCAACACACCTGCAATGGGCAGGGGAGCCTTCCTCTAGATCAGGTGGTTCAAAACACCATCCAACCTGGCCTTGAACCAGGTTTCAAGAGATGGGGCATCCACAGTTTCTTTGGGTAACCTGTGCCAGTGCCTCACCAGCCTTACAGGAAAAAATTTTCCTAAGAGCTGATATGTTGCAAAATGGTTTGTTGTTAATTGCTGAATTATTTGGTCTGCTTGAGCTTCTTGCTGGAATCACTCACATTATATTTTGAATTTGACTGTAGATAAAGTTTCATGCTCTGTCACAGTGTGGGAGTCCTGTGGGGTCTCCTACTGTTGTTTTGGATACTCTGTGTGATCCAGACCCTCCTTGTGCCAGGGACACCAGCAAGCCAATTATCTGCAAAACTGTGCAGTGGACATTTGCACTTTGGTGGCTGCTTATACAGTTTTTAATAACCTTGTAATTTCAGCCAAGACCATGCTTGGCAGGACAAACAGAGTTTTGTCCTGTCTCTGGACTGTGCCTTGCCAGAAGTGCCTCTGCCAAGATGCAGCTCTAACAGGATTAGTCTGGAGCAACTGATGAACCTAGGGAGCTGGTGTAATGAAAAAATATGGCCTTTTTTTTACATGATGTGATTAGCAGATAAAATACGACTGGTTAACAGCACCAGATAAACATCCTATAGCAACTCTTTAAATAATATAATGGACCATTAGCAGTTCTAACAGGCATTAGCTCAACCCAGCTTTGTCTGATACAAATACCAACAGCTGCTCTCTAGCAGGAGCCAGGTGGCAAGGATCACATCATATATTTTCTGAAGAAAGCTTATATCTCAGCCTTTCACTGTTACTAAAGCAAAGACATTTTGAACCGGGCCCCTGAAAACCCTGTTAGAGTCAGCAGGATTTCCAACACTGTCTTCACCCAGAGCCCTAAATCAAAGCATCTTTTTTTATAAATATGGTGGCAATGTATCTGTTTGGAAAAGAATTGTTCAGGAGGAAAGACTATGAAGTACACATTTAAAAATGGAAGCAGATGATCAGGAGAAGCTTCCCAAAAATCATACAATTGTAACACTGAAAGAAACTTTAAAACAACTCCAGAGCCAAACTCACACTTTAGGGCAGAACCAAATATTTTAATATGACCCATGAGACATGTCTAACCTCTTCTTAAACCTCCAATGAAGATGATATAGAAACTCTCCTCAAAATCCTAGTGCTTTACTAGCCTGAAAACTGGAAAATTCTTCATGATATAGAACATAATTTTGCATTACTGAAAATCTAGCTATCCTCTTGTTTTCCATAAAGAATTACAGAGAAACACTACACAATTTTTCTTTGGTATTTCAGGACCATTATAATATTGACTCTATCTTCCATTTTCTAAAGAAAACAATCATGTATTTGAGCCTTTCCGTAGAAGTCAGGGTGTCTGAAATGCATTGCTCTTTCTGTGGATCCTCTTTTCTCAAAGGAGAGAATTGAAGTTGGACACAGTATTTCAGTAACACCAAAAATTGCCAAATTATTAACTCCTACATCTTATCTGACACTCCTGCCAATATATCTCATGAAATTTTTCATTCTAAGCAGCAGATTACTACTTTTGTCTCTGGTTAAGATGGTGATTCATTGTAATCCTAGACCCTTTTCTTCAGAGTAGTCCCAGATCCTCTCTCTATGTAACCTCAAGCTTGTATTTGTGCATTTGATTTTTCCTCCCTTAGTGCTGTACTCTGTACTTGTCTTTATTTCAATTCATCTTATTGATTTCAGGCCATTTCTTCAATTTGTCAAGACCATTTCAAATTCTAAACTTGTCCTCCACAGGGTTTGCAACCCCTCCCAGTTTGGTGTCATCAGCAAACTAATACACATGCTATTCCATCTTTTAAACTGCTAATGAAATTATTGAACAGAACTGGCCCAAGATAGCCCCCCACGGGAGCCCGTATAAAATCCTTGTCTGGTTTGATGGAGAGTGTTGATAAGAATGTGAATCATTCTGACTATGTTTTTTCAAGCAACATATCCGTTGCACAGTAATTTCAACGGGGCTGTCTCCCACTGTGCTGTGAAATGTTGGAGAACATTACACAGAACAGTGTCAAAAGCCCTGCTGATGTCATCAGTGACTGTTCTCTTCTCCTGCAGGCTTGCAAAGGGAGGAAATCAGATAGGTTTGACATGACTTATTTTTCACAAACCCATGCTGTTTCTTATCACCTTGTTATTCTCTAGGTACCTATATAATATATACAATAATGTAATAATGTAATAATTTGTTCCAGGATCTTTTCAGATACTGAAATTATGCTGATTTGCCCAAAATTCTCAAGGACTTCCTTTATACCCCTTCTAAAGACAGAAATCATGTCTGTAGTTTTCTGTGCTCTGAAATTTCTTCTGCACTCCACATGTTCTCAAAGACACACTCTTCAGATTGTCTCTGTTGGCTTCTTCTGTCTCAAATTTGCCCAGACCCACAGTCTGTGGCTCCTCAATGGCCCTCCAAGGCTGTCCATGGTCTTCCCCACCATGGCCTCTGGTGCTGTGCCACAGCTCTTGCAGATGAGGGAGGTGTCCCTGGCTTTCCTCCCCCTCGAGCTGCTCCTCTGCCACAGCTCCGGGGCTCCCACAGCAAGTCCAGCCCTGTGCTGCCTGTCACGGCTATTACTGGGTTCAGTAGATCCAGTCCAAGGGAGTAATTTAATATTAAGCATGTGAATTATTACAGGCCTTAAATTCTGAGAGGGAATTTTAGCTTTTAAGCATTTTAGTAAGTCTTCTTGGATAAGGTCTTACTATATCCTATGATTCTATATATTCAGCCTAGTATGGTAGGCAGGACAGTATTTCATCATGAAACTAAAGCTTGAATTTGGCTAATTACTATTCAAAATACTTTTTTCCTTGGCTTAGTTTTGTATGTCTCTTTAAAAAAAAATTAATATTTATTAGTTTCTGGAAACAAGGAGCCAAAAAGAGAAGAAAAAAGGCATTAATATATCAGCTGTCAATGTGTCATTTGTCGCATGCTCTCCTTCTGTTAAGTATAGCCTTTCTTTCACCTCCATCTGCCTTCTAATGAATTTGAAAGTAAAAAAATCCCAAAACCCTAGAAAAAATACAAAAGAGAACAAAATCCAAACTCTTCTATTGCTTATTTTTTCAAAGTGAAAAAAAAAATGGAGATTATTGTCTTGGAAGAGCTGATAGAGCTTCTTGGGACAATTATATCAGTAGTATGAAAAACGGAGTAGGTGTCCTGCATGAAACCGTCTGTGTTGACAAGGGGAGGCTACAATCTAATATGAGTTTTCCTTCCCCCTTCAGTCCGTATTATTATTTGATCAGAAGAAGGAACGTTCTGGTAAAATCAGAATTTGGTTAATTAGGTCCTCCTTCAGCTAAGGAACTCCATTTTCAGACATGAACATCTTCTTGTGGGGTTATTTCTGTTCTGAAATCCTGCCATGGTGTTTCTCCTGCAATGAAGAGCTGACAAGCATCTGCCCTTGCAGCCTGCCAGCCAGGCAGCACTGTGCTTTGGAAAGGGGTGCTGGCCTAGCAGAGAAGATGGCACAGTGCTCACTGAGAGACTGTCTGTGACCCCCACCAGGAGGAAGAGTGAACACGTTGGAGAGGGAACTGAAATGATGTGTACCTTCCTCACATGTGGAGCTGAGTACAGCCAAATCAACAACTTTCATACTGGCTCTGTAGCAGACATGACATTTTCAAGGTTTAATGCCAAGTGCTTTTCCTCTGTATTTCTGTTTTCATGCTGAGAAGTGATCAGCATATTGATGCAAAGCACATAGCTCCGCTTTTCCTCCAGCTTTGCACTAAATATTTGAAAGCTGGCAACTGGAGTCATAGGTGCAGGGAAACATCGCTTCCAGGAAGAGTTCTTTGCACTTAGCAGCCTTGACTGCAGATGTTTTTCTTTGTGAACTTTTCATTACCAGTTTTTATATACACCTACACATAGATCATAAGACATTAACCAATTCCCCAGGGAGTCTGCACTTGGTATAGTAGATGAATGCAATACCTTTAACTTCCAACATGACTTTGATTATTGCAGCTGAGTCTGGATAGATCTCCAAGAAGTCACAGCTCTTCCTCTACCAAGCCCTCTAGCACACCTGCCACATAAATTTAAAAATAAGCACACTCTCTCTTCCATTAGACATACATGGAATTTTTCAGATTTGTTTTCATCTTATGCTGGGACAAAAAGTTGAACTCTCTTTTTTGGGGGGTGTTTTTTTTCTCATTGTTTGTTTGTTTTGGGTTTGTTTTTGGGTTTGTCTTGGTTTTTTGATAGAGCAAAATATATTCATTATACTGATACCATCATTTGTGATTTAATGTATCCTAAAGGTAAACTGCATTCTTTTGTTTTCACATAATATTTTGGAAAAATTTAGTTCATCACCTCAGAACATTTCAGTGTGAGTGAGAGACTGGTTGTGCACATTTTCAACTTCCAGATATTTGTGACCTCCTTTTACCCCCCTCAGATACATCAAGAACAGGCCATTACATCAGCATATGGCTACCTCACACTTTTTAAGGAATTAATTTTCACAGGCTCCATGTTTATTAAGGAATCAGTATTACTTCTGCTATACATACAGGGGAAGTAATAACTCAAGGATAGGGAAGAAGAGTTTCTTTGAGGTCCAGTTATAATGCTCTCTCTGACATGTCCCGTACACATTTTTAGCTCCAAATATCAAATCACAGACCCAGACAACTGCAGGCAACCTACATCCTTCTCTTTCTCCATCATTTTTGCCTGCTGTGAACTCCCAACCTGATTCCTCAGCAACACCTGCGAGGACAGCATAGCTCTGGCACAGAACTCAATTCTCTCCTCAGTCATTCTTGAGCAGATATGCCTCACACCGAAACCAGGGGCCTGGGAGATGTACAAACCTGTGACAGGTGTCACCAATCCTCAAAGGCTCCCACAGCACCTGCAGGTCAGTAGGTCTGAGCTGTCAGCTCATCTGCCCCAGCTGTGCCTTATTGTTACTGACTGGGAGGTGAGGTGATGCTGCTGGAGGATGCACCAATTCAGTCGTACTCAGTGAATTAGGGGTGAAATATCTTTGTTCAGAACTGCAAAGCAGGTATGTCACACAGAGAAATGGCCTGCAATCTTTCATTAGATATTGCAAAAATGCCACATCTTAGGCACCATCATCTAGATGTTGTCCCACATTGCTCATGTAGCTGTGCACCGACTGCTTCTCAAACTAGTACCTAAGTGGCATCATTTACGTCATTTATAGTGGTTGTGCAGTGATTTGCCACTCTGTAGTAAATATTAGTTGTTGGTGGTGAACTACAGGTCTCAAGTGTTTGTTTATCATGAAAATAGAAAAGCTTTCATCATTCAATTGTCAAAATTTATAGGTTGTGATTTGTGTCTGTGCCTTTCTTCTTCAATATGACCTCAACAACTATAGGAAAGAAATATTCAGAAAAGTACCCCTGCTATATGTAAGCCTTACTTTTCTCCCTAGGAGAATTAATTTCCATTTAACAGGTGGAAACATTTATAAAATCCCACAGTGAAGTAAAAATAACATCATTTCTGCCATCAACACAGAATCCCCCCACGGCTTTCACAGGAGGATTTGCCCTAAGGAAATACTGCTGCAGAAAGTATAATTACAGCAGGCTAATACATACAGAGAGCCCAGTTATAGCAGCTTTGTCACAGACTGCCTTTACCACTAAATCAGTTTTACTACATGTTTTACTAAAGATTTTCCTTAGAAACTGAGGAGATTATGACAGGGCTTCTATCAACTAATCTCACTCCTTTGGCCAAATCAATAGATTCATATTGACTGGGAGATTCATATCCTGGGAGATTTAAATGTATTCTTTAATATTGACCAGGCTTCCCTTCTTTTTCTGCCTGTTTTTTGTAAGACTCAAAACAGTCCTTCCATCTCATTATCCATTTGCTTACTCTCATCATCCTTAGCGACACCAATTTGTCTTGTGCAGATGCTGGAAGTGGAGGGTACTCTTTTGCTGTGAGTTGTGGTATCCTCTTTTAGTCTTATCGTTTCCAAGTTATACCTGGGATACTGCAGGGCTGTTCACAGCCTCCCCCTGCCCAAGCCCTAGGCAATATCTGGGGCTCAATTTCCATCTTTGTTGTTCCAAATACACAGTCTTAAAATGGCAACTTGCACCTGCTCTTCACTAAATGCTCTTCTGGTTCCTGGCATCTTCATTTTAACAAGGTCCTGCAAGGATGAGCCACCTCTCCTCACCTCCTTAAAGCAAAACTCTACATACTCCACAACAAAGTGGAACTGCAGTTTCTGTCAAGGCTACTGCATTTTGCTTATAGCCATTTTGAGCAACTGAATGTAAATCCCTTTCTAGAGGAATGTGGCCAGAGCCATGTTCCATGTTCACATGGGTATGTGTGTGTGTGTAGCTTTGGCTGTGTTCCCTCCCCTCAGCTTCCTAGCAATGCCAGGGCACCTTCCCTGTCCATGAGAAAGTGTGCCAGAAGCCCTGTCCAAGCCCTGTCCTTTCCTTGTGCCATGAAGGAACCCAAGCAGACTTTTGGTATTAAATTCCTTTCACTTTATCCTGTCCAAATTTCACGGCATTGTGTACGTTTTGACTGAAGCCATGCATATGCATTGTAAGAGGTTTGACCAAAGCTCTTCCACAGTCAGGAACTGCATCAGGTGGGTTTACAGCGGCGCTTTCAGCTTTTAGGGACTGTTGCATTACAGGAAAGAACAAGACAGCACCTTTCCTTCCCCCAGCTCGCATTTGGGAGTCTGCTGCTGTCCTGCAACTGGCCCTGGTGCCTGCAGGGCTGGGGACAGCTCAGGGAGCAGTGTAAGAGGGAGGCTGAAAATGTGTGCCCTGAGCTCCCAGAGGTCCCTTCCCTGCACCTTGCTCCTGCTTGCTGCTATAGGGATGAAGCATTTTTAAAGTAGGCGCATTTATATCTCATTCCAAGTCGATGCAGTAATCAGAATCCGGGTTTTCCTAATCAAAGTAGGAGTAAAATATTAATCACCTGTCTGTTACTCTGTTAGGCACAGATTGAAACTCCGGGAGACAGTTACCTTCCAGCAGCACCCAGCTGGTCCTTGGCAGAGAGAGCCAAAGATTCCTTCTAAAATCCTGAGTGACAGTCCTCTAGGGCAATGAGAGGAGATTGGAAGAATGTGCAGTATTGACGAGGATTACAGGAGAGGGTGAAGAAGCACTGGTTACTGTTGAATAACCCCTTGGGAACTTTGGTTGGTGCACTGAAGGATATTCATGTAGTAAGGCTGATTCAGGTGGCAATTTGTGCTGGCATCCTTTACTTTTCTCTGAAATTCAGCGAGCCACAATAGATTAGGAAATGAAGCTTCCTGTCTTTATTTTCTTCGTAATAATTATGACGATCTGTGTAAAAGCACTGCCCAGTCAAAGATCAGGGTCCAATTTTGCTAAAGCTTTGCAAAAAGATTTTTAAAATGTCTTTTCCTTCCAGTGGAAAGAGTTTTTTTTAACTCCAGGTGCAATGGTTCATTGTGATACAGATGATCAAAGAAGGACTGGCTGTCTCAGAAAAGGAAGATAAGTGTCAGGGCCCCTAATCATGTAGTTAATGTGCTGAAATGAATGAACCCTTTAAGGCGGGTTTTTTCAGGGGTCTTCTTCCAATTTGAGATCAGTGATTTAATCCACTTCAACGAAAATCAGAATGGCAGCTCATGGTGGAGATCAAGGGCCCAACTCGCCCAGTACCCTGTCTCAGTTACAAGTGAATGCCAGAGAATGTGGGGAAAGGAGAATTTGATACCTTCCACAACTCTTTTAAGCTTAGAGAGTTTTCTGACCCTGATATGTTTTCTGTTTTGAGTGATCCAAAGTGGACCTCTCTTCCACATGCGTTTGTCCAGCCTCTCCCTAAACCTATAGAAACACTTTGCACTTACAGCTTCTGGTGGCAGGAAATGTCCCAAGCCTATCCTCACAACCTGGGTTTGTTTTGAACCAAGTTCCCGTTAGCTGTATTTGTAGGCTCCTGCTTCTTGTAGTAGAAGAAGCAATTGCTTCTTCTTCACTTTCTTTGTCCCATCATGATTTTATACATCCAGATAATTTCCCCTTATTTTAACTTTTCAGAGGGATGATCTTTCCCTGCTTGTTCTTTCAGCCAAAACTATAGGAGATTTCCCCAGATTTGATCCTCCATAATAATTTTCCCTGAACCTCCCCCCACACTAGAGGATCAAGAGACACAAAAATACATTATTTTAATATCTTGCCCTGTGCACTGATGATATCTCTTTATAGACTGCTGATCTTGTTCTCATGACCTTAAGATAGACAAATGACGGCTAGTCAGACTAGAGAACAGCTAGGATGCTTAATTAAAAACAGTAAATCTAAGGTTTTAATGATAGCTAGAGTAAATGATGAAGTTTTACCAACTCTTTTCTCCAAACTTCAACCTCATTTTTCATTTGAATTTACAAGTTGAATTATCACTGAATATAATTCTTGTCTATAATGTGCTTTATTAAACCACGCAGGCAGGTTTATCCCAATGGGATCATCTCTCGGTAAGAAAAATTGAGCTGATTAAATGATGCCCACTTCATCCTTATTACAAAGCTCTTTCAGTATAATAAAGTGCAGCCATGTCACAGCTCCTGGCTATTTGCAACACTCATTATTATCCTTATTACACCTCTTCATAATTTGTCTCAAGCATTTACTGACATTTATTAATGGATGTGTTCTGATTGCAAAGTGTCCACCTCAGGTTTTACAGCCAGCGCAGGCTCAAGTGGGGTATCTAAATCCATCCATCAGGCATCCAACCTACACCTGTTTGTCAGGGAACAGGCATCTGCCATCTGATATTTCCACAATCTCAGGGCTCAAAGCACCTTTCTGCCCCAGGTATGCTGCCACACACACCAGAAAATGCTCATGGTGTGGGCATAGCTTCATATTGATAAAAAACCAGCTCAGGATATTTTTGCACATTTGATTTTCTGTGGTCCTTCAGGCTGATATAAGCTGGTCTAAAACTGCTTCAGACCACTCTTGCCAATTAACTGAGCCTCTGCTAGAGTGTGAATGGATATCCATAGTATTTTTATGTTATTTAGAGTCTAAAAAGCATACAGCTGTGTCTTAGGGGTCCTGAACACGCATTTAGCTGACTAGGTCTCATTTCAGGTACTAAGCCTTTTCCCTTTCTCAAGGGGTGGTATGTTTATAGTTAAAATTTTAAAAGTTATTATTTACTTCCAGGTATGATTGGAACTTTTCTTGCCAAGACACCTGCCTTGTGACAGATGCTGATCACTTTAATGCAATTAGCAGGTCTTGTTCCTTGCTTTAGAAGACCTGCTCCTTTCCCATTTCAAGCCCATCCCTCTCCTCCACTACAGTATTTCATTCCTTCTGGGTTTTTTAATTGGTTTTGCAGTTGGATCCCACAATGTAATTATGAGGCACGTTATCCAAAAGAAAGATTGTAATCAGAATGTACAAGGGAGTGGGGAGTTCCTTCTGATTTCTCATTAGTTCCAGAAAAAGCTACATTCAAACCCAGAAGGGTAGGGTATTAGAAAATTAGCCTAAAAATAGTTGCGAACAATTATCGTGCACATGCACATGAACATCTTCAGACAAGAGAGCAACTGGATCAAAAATGGTGTAAATAAAAAATAAGAATTCTCAAAATTTAGTAAGAAAAGGAAAACCAAACATAGATCAATCAGTGGCCAGCTAAAGTAAGGACACAGAAGAGACATTTTCTAAACATAGTAGGAGTAAAAGGAAGAGTGATCTTTGTTCATTATTAAATTAGTAGCAAATAAGTTTCTGTTTACTAAGGATGTAGTAGGACTCTGGTCCTGCCCTGTTTGGCTCAGCTTTTTCATCAGTGATCTAGAAACAAATATGTCCCTATTTCTAAAAATTATTCAGATTACAGAAATAGTAAATCTTGATACATAACCAAAAAACCCCCCAAAAGGAAAGTAGTTAGAGATCTGGATTGCTTACAAAGGAGAACAAAAATACCTTCTATATTGCTGTGGAGAAGTAGAAGTAATATTTCAGCATAAAAGGAATGTAGGAGTGTGAGATTTATATGGGGAAGTCACAGGTTCTGAAAAATGGGTTGTGACTGTCAGCAAGTTGAGGGCAGCCACGTCTTTAGGTGTGGTACCAATACACACTTTGGATGTAGAAAGGAAGGCATACCAAGCAGAATTTGAAAAAGTATATCTGACAGTAATTCAATTTCTTCCAGGCATCTTTACTTCAATAGAAACACTGAGAAATTGGACATAACTCAGAGAAGAAAGCCCTGAGAATGATTAAAGGATTGAAAGAGATGCCTTGTAGCAAGGCACTCAAAATGTCAATATATTTGGGTTATCAAAGGGAAGGTTAAGGAAAAATCTGTTTTCAGTTCAGAAGTATCTACAGAAGGAAGAAAATGTTGCTAATGGAGGATCTTCAGAGTTAGTGTAAGAAAACATGGCTGAAAGTTGAGGTAAAAGAAATTCACATGAGAAATCAATTGGAAGATTTAGCAGGCAAGATAATTAAATGTGGTATAACACAGAGAGGTGTTAGAGCAGCACTAGGTGTGTCTTTCTAAAAAGTTTGATCTTTACCAAGATACCAGATGGAGAGAAGGAAGAAATAGTAGCATGTTCTTGGAAGTCCTCTTTTTATTTTATTTTTGCAATATTTCTATCAGAATACCCCAAATTTCTCATTCACTTATTTTTTCATTAAACCCTAGAATCTCTATGATTACTCCCTTATTCTTGCCATTTCTTCTTCCCTTCTTATTCTAATATCCAATAAATTGTTTCAGGGAGAAGGGAGGTGAATTAATACTGACACCACAAATCATTGTCTAAAAACATAAAGAAGTCTCTAATTAAAACATATTTTATCAGTGGAGGCTTTTTCTTTTCATATTGAATGTAAATCATTATCCAGTATGTCTACCAATTGCTCATCTGATGAGCCTTGACCTGGAACTTTGATGAAAGCATTAAGGGATTTAATGAATCCACAAAATTGGTTCCAGGAATTAGCCATTACATGGAGAGGTGAAAATGCAGATAGCAGTGCAAGACTTTGTAGTTCTCCATGTTACACTGCAGGAAAGTAATCTGGTTTTAGAATGACAGCTCAGCCATAGGATAATTGTGCTCTTTAATACACAGAAATGCAATGCACCTTCTCTGGAAAGAGAAGATTTCATAACAGTTTAGTCATAGCTATTTTCAGTGACTCAGAGAGTGCAATGACATCTATAAAAACTCCCGCAGACTTGGAATCAGCTGTGGGGTTGCTGATGAACCAAGCCATGGAGACTTATACCTCACTGCTACCTGTTTGCCTTGATATGCCACGAAAATTCCTCCAGACTGTGAGAACACTAATATTCATGCTGTGAGCAGAATGACCCAGGTAATTATATGTGGGCTGTGCTTGACTTCAATATGACAGCTGCTTGGGACTTATTATTTAAAGAATTAAATGTTGACAGTATAATTAATACTGTTAACGCATAGGAAATAGGCTCAGTCAAACACAAATTATTTCCTTTTTGAAAAGTTTGCAAACTTAGTTATTAAAGATACCACCTACCTGTAATCCATCCAGACTCCTTAGTAAAAGACACCATTATGGTGAAAAATATGGAGTGCAGTATCAGCAAAATATATCTTAGAATGGATTCAATGCTGTCTAGAAATCCAATTTTAAACAATATTCAGTGGGGCATCGCTGGCAAATATTCTGCAAGCTTTTCCTGTAGACTGAATACTACCAAAAGTTTTGCAAAGATCAAAAAATAATCCGGAGATCATTCCTGAGAGAAACTTTGGATGATCCTGCTAAAGTGGCAAATATTGAAGAAGGCTAGACAGTCTTTTGGGAATGAATCTGAATAACTCAATACATGAGCCCATTCATACAGCAAATATTTTCATACAGCTAATACATCCTAATATACAGGAACAGGAACTTGAGCCCATACCAAGAGAATAGGTATTTATTGGACAAATTGTGGGCTTCTGAAAACCCTTTGGGATTAGAAAGAGTGAAAAGGTGAAAGGAGCCCACTATTAAGAAAAATGCCAATCTTCTCAGTAGGAAGAGAGGACAATGAGCAGGGGTAAAGAGATACTTTTACACCAGGGACAAGTGAACCTGGTACAGAACCATTCCCCATATATAGCAACATGTTTTGGAACAATGTTGAAATATTAGAGAATGTGCATAAAAGATTCGCAGTAATGATTGAGCGTGGGAGCAAATGTTTCTCGGTAAAGAGATTTTCACTATTTTACAGTCTAGTTACTGCATTGAGCTTTGGTGTCACAGTTCCTGTTGCTTGACCTAATTCTTCAAAAGGTCTCTCTGTGTTGTGTATCAAAAGGGATCTTGAGAAGCAAATTAACTGCAAAGTGTACATCCCTTGTTAGGAAAAAATACTGGGGACTACATCTTCAGCCATTCTGGGAAAGTCATGCCAGGAACCAAGGCAGACAAATTTAAATGGGGAACAAGACAGATTCTTAATTATGAGTGTGCTTAGCTATTGCTAAAAATTCACAGCGGTGGTTTTTCCTCTCTCATTGTGTTCTCATCAGGTCTTGGAGGCATTTAGGAAAATCACTATATTAAAAATGAGCTATTTAGCTTACTGTAAAATGCAGTGGGGAGAAAGCCTTCAGCCTGGTCATACAGGAGGCCACTCTCTAACAATGTAATGCTCACTCTGGCCTCAAATTTGGTACAGTACTGCCACTGATTTAAGCTGTTTGAAAAAGGAGTGATCTGGATGCAGTATCAGAGAAACTGTTTTCCGTGATGGGCTAATGAGGATATAAAATTCCCCTGATCATTCCCTTGTGTTGTCAGACTGTAATGTCTAGCAGTTATTTTTGAACTCTTGCTAATAGGCAAGAAAAGATATAGGGGATTAATCAGAGGAAATTCTAGAGGCTCTTATTATTTCCTCTTCTCTTTATTCCCACAGCAATGACAAAGATGAAGCATCCTCTATAAAAATGCCAGAACTGCTAAATCAGGACTCATGTGAACACATTTGTGCTTACTGCTGCCCTTGTGATTCTCCTGTTGTTTACGTGGCTTTTATAATTGAAGTGATATTGTTGAAATCATATCAAACACAAGAACTTCATATTTATTCTTCCTCCGACAGACTTTGGTCTCAGCTTTCTCTGATAAATGATGTGAAGCAGTACATTCTCTTCCAGCTATGCAAACACTCATTCTTCCACACATCCCAAGACACAGCCATTCACACCATCCCCAGGGCTCTGCTCTGTCTTCACTTGTTTGCATCATTAAAAGAAGAGGCAGAAGCAGCACCCATATCAATGGGAGGAGTTATGCAAACACAAGTGCCTCACATGACACAGAATATTTTACAGCAAACCAGAAAGTGCTAATAGAGACTTTTTAACCCCCACCATGCTCTTTCTCCTCCATCTGGATCTCTGGCAATCTCTGACTGGCTAGAGGGAACTTTCTCAGCTCTGTAGGGTCTCTGCCACCAATATATTAATGTGTTCAGTTCATTTATTCAAGACCAGGACTTCATAAGTTGCCTAAGTTCAAAATGCATTGAACTTGTGGAACGCCATCCTCAAATAGCTGTCTCCATACTTTCATATACAATTTCTGCCCTTTCTCCCACTTAGTGAAGCATGTGGGAATGCACTGCTTGCATAACTCAACCTTCCCATCCACCCAACGTTTGTTGACTTTCACATGAAGGAAAATTAAAAAGTCTTACTCATGGTCACACAGCGTGTCCACGTCAGGTTCAGTCAGGAGCTCATGACTCCCCAAAATATCAGGCATGACAGGCACATAGTCTACCATACACTTTTTTCTATTCCTACTTTCCCACTCAAGTATTGCACAGAGCTCAGCTGGTGAGAAGTTTTGTTTTGAAATTTAAATGAATTTCAGTGCTGGCATGTCCTATTGCATTTTTCTCATCTTCTTTTTGTGTTTGACTCTGGAGTTTTACTCTGGTCTGAGGTGACACAGGATTGCTGGGCTAGTATAAACATAAATATGATAGCAAGAAGAGAAGGTTCATATTGAGTCCAAATGCCCTCAATTTCCACTGAAATCAATCTTACAAGAGTGGGTTCTATATTTCCACACTACATGCCATAGACTGTTACTCAAAATGTCAAATTAATCTTGGGGCAGCAATGAATGACCACTTAGCTCAGAATTTGTATTTCATGCAGCACTAAAGCCCCACTTCAGTTTACTAGATAACAGAGAAATGTAAACATATAAAAATTCTTACTTTCTGACATAAATAGATGTTTGTAAAAACACCGTAGGAAGGAGTTTTCACTATAGTTTTGTTAATACACAATCTGTTTTGTTTTGTTTGTGTCCACTTGCCTTTTTTCTTTGAGTCACACCTTATTAAAGTGGTGCAGAAATAAGAACTGCAGAGGATATTTAACAGACATGATAATTGAAGTTACGGTGCTGAAATAATAAGCAGATTAGAAAAAAAAATAGTGCATTATCAGAAACAAAAAATTGCATTACCTAGGACCAAACCATTTTCCTTCCCAGAACCCTTCTCAGATGGCAGTGCCATGCTGAGCTGATTTTCCTTGGCACATCAATTTCCATTTTGGTGAAAAGAAATTTAGTCTTTGGGCCTTGGATCCATCAGACCACTGAAAATTAATGCTGTTTTGAAAAATTCACCAGAGTATGTCTGGCCTGTAACACAGCAGGAAGGGAAAAATTAACATTTCCATTAGCCTTAATAACAGAAATGCAACAGTATCTTGAACACTTCTAGTGTATTAAATAGATGATAAATGAGCATGGAGCAGTGCTTGTCACCCAGAGAGTAAAGTACTTGCAAGGGAAAACCAGAAAAAGAGACTTTTCCTGGTCTTTCCCTGTAAGTCCACCACTCACCGGTGCTCTGATTGTGATGGGGATGTGGTGCTTTTGTAAATGTATTTCAGATGACGTCTGTGAGTCCTGACCAGCTGTATACAGGACTTGGCAAAGAAGTCAGAGGGGAAGTTATTAGCCAGGAAACCAGGACAAATTCCATCTTGGGTAATTTTTCTGTGTTTAGTAGTACCTTCAGGAAATTAATTTGCTCTTCTTCCTGTTCTAAAATAACAAGCTCCTTTTAAAAATTGTTCATGTGGAGCTGGATTGTGTTCCCCCAGAATAAGATTACTTTCCAACAACAGGTCCCTTTTATAAAGACATCCCTTCATTGAATGTATTTCCCATTTGCCACTGAGTTTCTTACTCCTATGGGAGCCAGGCTGTGGTGAGCCCAGGATTGATCAGCGATGTGCCAGCCCAGTCCTGGGGTTTTGCTCAGCATGCAGCAGCAGACTGCCTTGCTCCCCTGCATTTACACACTTACTGAGCAAAGGTGACACTGAATGCAGGAATAAATACAGAAAACACACTCTACGAGGAAGGAAATGTCATATTAGATCCATACTAGGCCTGGCTTTTGATAGGAAGGGATAATGAAAAATGACGTGAGAAATAATGGAAGAATGACAGTGAAGGAAAGGGAAGTGAGTGGGAGTCAGGAGTGGGAAAAGGGTAAGAAAAAACAGTGAAGCTGAAGTAATTTGGAGATGTGAGATGGAGGGCTTGCACTAAAGGCTAAGCAAAATTACACCATGCTTTTTGAATGACCATTGATTTCCTTTCTGCTCACTGGGGCGATTTTGCAAGTATTGTTACTACCTTGTCCAACTGCAAAAAGCTCAAAATTAAACCCTTAAGAGAATACATTTACAATGTAGTATCTAAGACATTTTGGGAGCTTTCAAATTGAGGAGTGCTGCATTAAAACTAGGTTATTAGCAATAATTATATGTTAAAATCTTGTAAACCTCTGGTTTCTTCATTCTCATCACCGAAGCTTTTTATATCACAAGGTTTTTATTCATTTAATTGTAGCCTTACACTAAACTTGTTCTGCATTTTATCTAGCTTTGATTTCTGGAACAATAGCTTATCCTTTTGACTGTGTAGCTTTCACATCCCATTGTAGCATAAGAGAAAGATGAAGATGCTGAGTTGATTCACAATAATTATATTGTTCCATTGCAAAGAATCACAGAGCACTGTCCTTGAGTGTCCTTAAAAAAGACCTACATGTAATTAAGCATTAGTAAGACCTACCTGGAAAGCTGGTAACCTCACAAAAATACCTGTCTTTGACCTCAACTTTGATCACTGTTGTATTAGATGCTTTATACGCAAATCAATTAAATTTTCTTCCTAAAATATTGTCTTCCTTTTCTTTCTAAAATATTGTCCTCCTCCATGATCAGCTAGAACTGTGACTTTCCAGCCAAATTCATTCTGGTGTTTTCCCTCTGCAGCTCACTGCAATTCAAAACTACCTCTTCATTTACCCACTTTCACCAGGCTCTGAAATTTGGTCTATATTCAACATCTCCCCTTGGATATTTAATCATGGGCCTAACTGAGAAAAAACAAAACTCCTCTTCCCTATCAAATCCTCAAACTCTTATTATCTACAGCTGCTGCCACTGTCACTGTTCCTGTATTGCTCTGGACACTTTGGGTTTTATATTTCTCCTTTCTCCAAACATACAGACCACATTGAAATCCAGCAGAAACTCCTTCTGAAGCACAACACCGTTAGTGCTCTGCACATTGCCGTTCAGACCCTCCTCACCTCCCACAACATCAAAGCCTACAGGAACACTTTTGGTTCCCTTGCCTGCATTGCTTTCAAACTTTCAAAAGGTTAGACAAAAGCCACTGTGTTTCTGAGACAGCAGCCCAGCTCTCCCACCCTGCTGAAAGTCTTCACAAGTTCCCCTTTCCTGCTGCTGAACTTGAGATGTTACACTGAGGTTTTGCATGGCTTATACCTTGTCCTACTTTACTGATTTTGTCTCAGAACATGTCACCCTTACGCCTTTCATTACCATGCTACCAGCTCTGAGGGCTTCCTTCCCTGTCTGGCTCACAAAAGTCTGTAATCTTTGCACGTCGCTCCTTGCACATGCTGTGCTCACCCCACCGTGAGACCATGATCCTGCTTAAAACCCTCCTCAAGACATCACTGCCTTCTGCAGCCTGCACGTGCAGCCTCCAAGAAATTAGTCATCCATTGATAGCCGATGCACACTGAAGCTGATATTCTTGGGGTTTTCTTATATTATTCTTAGAGATTCAGACTTAGCAGCTCAGGAAGCACACATATGCTTATGTGCTTTATGTAACCACAGCATTGTGATTATCCAGCTCACCAGTGTGCTCATCTTCCATCTGCTTCTTTATCCTTACAACTTGTTTTGAATTCCATTTTAAAATTATGTGACACAGACAATGTCTTCACATGTTCCCATAGTCTTTCCAATTCTAGGGGACCTTGTTCCCAGTTGAAGTAAGACTTTGGATGCCATCATGTCTCAAATTTTATTAAGAAACAACAGTAACAGTGATTATGTTCCACAGCAAGAAAATAAATTAAAATGGCAAGTAACAAACAGGACCAAAGTCTGAAATGTGTTTCTGTATAAACAGAAATAAAGCCAATTCCTAATTTTCTTATTAATAGTTAGTAAAAATATTTCAGGATAAGTGACATCCTTCAGCTGTGCTCTTAGTAATGGAAAAAGTACCTAGAACAGAGAGACAGACCCAGGACTGTACAGTGGTCATTCGGCTGGGTATATTTTAGTAGTCAATTTCCAAGTGAATTGTTCCAGTTATGATCATCTTTTCATACTTGTCAAGATACTACAGATAAGGTTAGGAAGCTGAATTTTAGGAGACCAAACTATACTGAAGCTATGCTATTTTATGCTTAAAGGTATATCATTTTTATTTTAAAAAACAGAACTGCTCTGACTAGGTTTTGTGTAGATCTGTTCACAAGAGTAGACAACATTCATACAGGGAAACATGCAGCCCTGTGTGAGCTTAGTGTCCCCTGAGAGGGCACATGCTGTGAGCCTGGGGATGGTCTGTGGCACTGAGGGAGCACAGCCTCAGGCAAAGAGCATCTCTTGCAGCTTTGTCTGCTGGATATCTAAGGGACTAAAACCACACTAAAAATAGCACAATTGGGATCTAAGACTGTCATTTTGGCCTAGGCTGCAGCATGGCTGTAGCAGGCTGGAAGGGCAGCCTGCAGCCATGCTGCCATAACAGAGGGGCACACACGTGGTGACACAGGAAAGCCCTTGCTGGCACAACAGTCAGTGCCCCATATAAACGGCAGCAGAGAAACAGATGTGTCGCTGAATGTGAGACACAAGTCTGCAATTCTTTCAGGAGAGGTAGTGATATCTGATGGTTTTAGGTTCTGAAGGCTCTGCTTGCTGCTAGAAGGTGAGGCAGAAGTCACATTCATCTTCACACGTGGTCCCCTGAACTGAGAGCTTGTCTGTCGTTAAGTTGAAGTATTAGAGTTACACCTAAAAATGGTATTTAATCCTGCTTTTCAAGATTCTATAAAAAGAAGCAAAAAGTTTCGGGTGGCCTCAAGTGGCACTCAGGTGGCAAGGGGGACTTGCTTTGAATGGCACCGAGATCAGAATTTAGTTTTGCCTTTTTACAGAGCTGCAGCTGTCACTGGATGAACAATTGTGAACATTTTCCCAGACATATTATGCCTTACTAGAATATAGAATATGCTGAGTTGGGAGGAACCCATGAGGATCATCGAGTCCAGCTCCTGCCCCTGTGCAGGACAGCCCCAAGAGCCACACCATGTGCCAGAGGGCATTGTCCAAATGCTTCTTGAACTCTGTCAATACTGTGAACACTTCTCTGGGGACCTCATTCCAGCACCCAGCCACCCTCTGGGTGAAGAATCTTTTTCCAATATCCAACCTAAACCTCCCCTGACACAACTTCAGAGCATTGCCTTGGGTCCTGTCCCTGGGCACCACAGAGAAGAGATCAGTGTCTGCCCCTCCTCTTCCCCTCACGAGGAAGCTGTAACTGCAGTGAGGTCTCCCCTCAGTCTCCTCCAGGCTGAACAGACCAAGTGCCCTCAGCTGCTCCTCACACAGCTTCCCCTCAAGGCCCTTCCCCATCTTTGTTGTCCTCCTTTGGACACTCTCTAACACTTTAATGTCTTTCTTACATTGTGGTGCCCAAAGCTGCCCCCAGCACTGGAAGTGTGGCTGCCCCAGTGCAGAGCAGAGGGTAGAGTATTCTTAAGAGTAATCTCTGTGCTTTTTCTTCCAGTGAGTTTACATGTAAATGGTAAAGTAAACAGCGATTTCCAACCACTGTCTGTGAGTCAGCAAAGCTCAATTTACTGGGAAATGTCTCTTTTATTATGGAAACTGATAGACTTGAAGAAAAATTAACTGGACAAACCTGACAGTAAGTTCTTCTTCAGGTGGCGAAGGTTTAGAGAATTCAGGGAGCCCTGAAAGGACAACTCGTGTTGCAAACAGCTTTGGAGATGGCTTAGTGAGACGAGAAAACTCTGGGGGTGTTATAAAAATGAGCTTTTCTTTGTTATTTTCTTTGTTCTTCCCATGCACACAATGAGCTCCTAACCCCCCCCCAATCTCTCTAGAGTGCAGATGCTGCTTTGTGAGCTTTCTATTTTAACTATAGCCCAGTGATAATTTCTCATGGTAGTTGCTCAGCTTGCTAAAGTTTGACCTTTTCTTGAAGATCAAAGTGATAACCAATGTAATTTTAAAATCCTATGGTAATTTACTTTAATGATACAACATATACCAGAAAATAATGTCCTAACTAACCAAATATCAATAGAATGCAATTATTTAGGACAACTAAAATAATATCTTGAAGGCAGTCCACAGTAAGTCTTCTTTATTAAAAAAAAATTATCTTGGTGGGCTCTGTTCTGAAACTTGTAATTTGTTCAACTGTGTCTTATCACTTGTTTTTATAGGCAAAATTATTAGCCTAGGGACAATAACCTTTTTACAAGACTATGTACTGGGTGGAAACTTATTGCTCAATAGTAATGAGAGGTAAGAAGCAACTATTTTATAATGTTACCTTTAAAAGCCCCCTTACTCAATATTTGCTGTGATTGTGTTATGTCCCATAAATGCCTTGCACATATTTGTAATAAAAGCAAATTTTAAAGAAGATAGTGAATCACTGGTGTCCTCGTTAAGAAGTAGCTTTCTTTGGCATTGTCAGGAAAAGCAGTAGTCAAGCCAGTATCCTGTTTTATACAGCCATGTGGGGTAGAATTCACTTCTGAATGATGGCAACTGTGGTGGCTCAGCTGGAATGCAGCAGTGGCATCCCCTTGGATGCAGTGAATGAAGAGAAGCACAGAGCCCAGTGAGCGAATCAGGCTCTAAGAGCTCCACCTGGGCCATCTCCTCCCTCTGTACCCATGTGGGCAAAGGCACTCGTTTCCACACACAAGCCTTGCCGAGCAATTCACATCCTCCTCTGCTGAGGGCTATTCACATGCCCTTTCTTCCAAGAAGGCTCCTACAGTTCTCAGCACACAGCTGTCAGGTAAGATCATGCTACTTATTCCTGGTTGTGATATGATACGTACAGGAAGAGGCCCCAGCTAAACCCTGGCTCTATTGTGCAAAAATAGCAAATGTGCTTGCCTTCTCTAGACTGAGATTCTCACAGCCTAACTAGCAATATAGGACACATTTACATCTCCCCAAAGAAATCCCTTTGCTCCTTGTGTCAGAGGCTCTTTCATTGCAGCTGTGGAAGGATTACAGGCTCAGCTGATTAAAAACCTCCCCAAGTCCAAACTACTTGAAGAGCTCCCTGTCCTTGCTGCACAGCAGGACTGGTGACCAACCTCGAGAGGAGTGCAGGAGCTGCTCACAGGCCTCCTGCATGTTTCCCAGGAGCTGTACAAAAGGAAACGCCATTATTTACTCCTGTGCAGGTGTAGATATAATTCAGATAGGAAGATTTCTCTCCAGAGATACCCTTGTTCCAACATAGATTATTTAGCTGCATATTGACTAATCCTACTGCTGTTACTTCAGCACAAGCCCAGCTGAACCTGGAAGAAAGATGATGCTTTCTCTTTTCGGTTCCTGGTGGACAATACCAAATTACCCTGCCCAATATTTAGTTCTGCTACTTGTTTGTTTGTTTGTTGGATTTTGTAGCTGAATTGTGCAGATTAACCCTGCAAAATGCTGGGATTACTCTGAGATCCATAAACAGGGTGCCTGGCTTGGTTGAAATATTTTGCTTACCCCACACACTCCTCTTAGAGAAAGTAGCAGAAGCTGATGAAGGGATGCGTGGATTTGGATTTCTTTGTGTGATTCATGTATAATGAGAAGAAAAAGGGCAACGAACAAGCCTGTGGAAGCTGCTGAGGTTGCTAAATTGTACAGTGGCCAAGGCAAGGTGGGGCTGCCCAGTTGCAGAGTTGCTGCTTGCACCCTGCCCAAATCTGTGTAGGGTAGAGGCAACAGGCATGTCATCCTATTCTTGCTGCATCCCAACCTTGGCAGTGGATAAATCACTTAGCCATGTGCCTCCCGATCTGCTTTTTATTATTTCTTTAGGGCTGGGAACATTTATGACCCTGCCTTTCTGCAATGCCTCTCTTTGTATGGGGGTCCCTCCTTTTAGCTGTCCCTGGACATATTGTATTTTTAATACATATAATAAGGATAGAAATAGAGGGGTTTTTTGCACATAACAGGAGAAAAAATGGCAGACAGTAAATACTAAAAGTAAAGCAGAAGTCTGCCCATCATTCTTTCTATGTATTTCATTTTAGACTAGGATTTGTAATTTATAATAAAGCAGTAAAGTTTTATGAATTCTAGTGGTTTTGTTTCACTACCTATTCAAACTTTTGAAATGGGGTTAGTAAAAAGAGAAACAGAGAAGACAATAATCTATACAAGTGGTAGAAATGGGAGCACAGGGGAGCAGTTTGAAGCTCTACTTCCAGCTGTGCAAAAATGTGGTTTTTGCTACTGCTTTAAATTGGTCCTGGTTGTAGGGCTCAATTCACAGACCAGACCTGGATGCCAGTTCTGATTTTCTAAACAATTTAAGTTTAACTCTCTGTTTCCTGTGCTCTTTTCATCTTTCCACTATCATAAGCCTTGCCATCTCCTGTTGTCCTCCCTTCCCACCCATCTAGGACCATCTGTCCTGCCCAAAACTGTTTTGTCAGTACTTTCAGGTCTTCCAAATTTCTTTGGAAAATCCCTTTCCCAATTTTGCCAAACACCTGTCTCAGCAGCAGCTCTCGTCCCTCGTGTCTCTTCCACTCATCTCATAATCACCATTACTCACTGGATTGTGCCAAACATGGATTTGAGCTCTTGGCAGGATCTCTGTCATTATATGTTTGTTTGAAGAGTGTAGTACATACTTGACAGCTTGAAAAATAAAGCAGGTGAACCATAATAATCTATTAAGGCATGATTTTTAGAGAACTGAGAGCTGGAAATTTCTCCAGAGCTCTGGGGATTTTACAGATGACTCCCAACCATAAATCTCATACAGATCTTATATGGATCTCACTCTGGGTCTGGGGCAGGGCTGAGAGGGTAGCCCACAGAAAACCTGCAGTAAGGACAGGAGAGCTAAGACTCTGGGTGCTGAGGAAGCTCCTCTCAAGCTAGGGAAGTAGTTTCAAAAGAAGCAACTCTTGGAAACTACTTTTTAAACAGCCGAGGGTATGGTATCTCCTCCAGGTAGTGACCCAGCAAGGCAGGGTGCCTCCAGCAAAGGCTCTCATTGCTGGAAGTTACCCCCAGGTATAATCAAAAAGCTTTGGCAAATCTGGAATAGGATCTACTCTGGCAGAAACAAAGCACTGACCTTGTAAAAGAAGTCTTGTTTTTACCATGAGTATCAAGACAGACCCTTGCTGAACACAGGAGCAAAGAAAAGGGTGACATGCTGGATGGCAGCACTGGATGTACCTATGCTGATAAAGCAGCTAAAAAATGTTTTAAGCCTTGGCAGCAAAGAGGTGAAGAGTTTAATTAACAAACCCAAACCTATTCTCTTGAGGAAGTGGTGAATTTGATATTAAAAAGGAAGAAGTACTCCGGCTTCTCTTGTACTTTCTTGCCACACCAAAGAATGTTTCGGCATTTCAAGAACCCATTTTGGCTAAAAGACCAAAAACCTCAGTGGTATGTTCAAGGAAGCTGCAAGAATAAAAGATCAGTTACAGCATCAACATTTTGATCCAAAACCTAATCTTTACCCTGTTTCTCTGTAACATCTAAACGTGAAGTGCAGCAGTTTGATGTTCACTCATCTCTGCTAACCTCGCTCAAACACTTTCAGATTTTAAAAAGTACTGGGTTTTAATTTCTGCCAATCTTTGGATAAGCTCCGATAAATCCAAAGTGATTTCAAATTACAAAGACGATTCCAACTTTGAAAGTACTCTAAAATACACAATACTGCAATAAATCATTCCATTTCCTCTACCAATGCCATAAGCCCCCAGGGCCTGTGCAATAACCACTCCTTTATTCAATCTGCTTCAGCCTTCAATGAAGCAGATTAATTTAATAATCTTAATACAGGGAATTAATTTCTTGCTAATCCCTGCAAGTTGGAGTCCTCAATACACATACCCTAGACACTGACAAATGGGAAGTTCATTCAAAAGCAGAGCAATAGAAAGACCAAGGGAAATCATGACATTCATCAGTTCCTGTGGCAGCTCTGCTGCTGTCTGCACTCAGCGGAGCAGACAGGGGGTCGGATCTGAAGGCATCACTCTCTGAGACAGACCGAAATGTGTAGTGAAGCTGAAGACATTGAAGCACTGTGAACTCTTCTTCTGGACATCATACTGTAAAGGGAAAAAATTGAATTAGTCTGAGGCTTGGTTGATGCTGACATTTTCAGTGAGAGGAGTCAACTTACAAGTTTCTGCATCCTTCAGTCCTTGCTGACATAAAGTAAGAGTTTGTTCCCTGCAGCATCTTAGTCACTTAACATTCCAGATACACTGTTTGAAGTACCTTGAGATCAAACACGCTCCCCAGATAAGCATAAGCTCCTAACATAGAAGGATACTATTTACTTCTCTGTGTGATGCCCTTTCTTCCTCTCACTTTAAAATGAGATCTCTGTTGGTAAAAGTCCACCAGACTGACATCTTTATAGACTGCAGCTCTTATCCACATGACAAGAATATTGCAAATTGCAGGACCCCAGTCATCTTCCTTGCCACACTGTCCAAGCAAGTGTTTACCAGGAAGGAGCTGCCTCACCGGAGAAAAGTTCACTCACTGCAACACTCATTCAATTTATAATTGGTTTTTAAAAGGTGTTAATTGGTATTCCAAAGTAAGCAACAAGTTACCTTGAGAGTGGAGTCGGAGAACAAAAATGCTGAAGAGAACCAGCACAGTATTCATCTCACCTAGCTTGAAACATCTTCACCATAGAGATGAGCTACTGTCCAGAAGTCCTGCAGAGTATAGGGGCTACACAGAACTCTCTAGAAGTATTTGTCTCAGGTAAATTGGATATGGCATGCCTTGTTTACTTGCGGATACCTACATTGCAAGAACCTGAATTTGGTCTGATAAATTCCATTCCAAATGAAATTTCAATAGACAGATTTTTTTTTTTAGTTTTGCTGGTCTACATAGAATTGAAAGTTATGATTTCAAAGAAAGCAAACAATAGTATGCTGTGATTAAACTGTGATTTTGAAAGATGCTGTTAGTCCACTCGAAGTACTAAGCTGCCACTTCAGAATGGATAATAATATTAATAAAAAGCAAAAAGGAATATATTTTGTAGATAGAGTGCCCAGTTTTCAGAATCTTAAACTGGTATTAATATTATTTATTAATCTGATTTTTCCTGCAGAGCACAAGAAATGTTCAAGCAACTTCACAGACAAATAAAGGTGACAGGCCTTGACTTCAGAGCCTAAAATAGTAATGAGACTAAACATAGAAAGTGATGACAAAAAATGAGGGATAAAGTGGGGCATGGAAGAAATAGTTCACAACAGTGCAACAGCATGAGAGAAGCACTTTGGGGTGCTTCTCTTTACTTCTGCTTTGGTACAGAGGTACACCTCTTTACTTCTGCTTTGGCTCCTCCAGTTAATTTGCATGTGTGAGGACAGTGGGAAGGAAAGTCAAAGACCTTGTCCAGGCAGGAAAAGTGCCAGAATTGGGACTATAAATTTCAGGAGTTCACCAGTCCCACCTCAAGCCACTGTACCAAATTACTTTCAGAAGAGCTCACAACAGTGGAACAAGTAAAATTCTGAAAGCATATTAAAGTAAACAGTTCACTGTTTCTCTCCTTACTGAAAGAGGTTAAAGCAACGTAAATAGAATTTCAATCAATCATTCCCATCCCGATGGACAAATTTCAATCCAATGTAATTGGAAATGGCAGTTGAAAAACCTTGATAAAAGGGATTTAGATGAGAATGTTAACAAAGAGCAGTAAAAACTGGCATGTCTGATGCAAGATTGTTTTTCCTTTTATCCCCACAGTAATTTTCTAACTCAACTATTGAATTTCTCATAATATCCTGAGGGGTGCTGTGAAACCTGCTATTCAGCTGTTCAAAAGGAATCCTTATTGTCTGAATCAAGGAGACACATTCAGTTCATGAACCTAAACCAAGTTTCTTTTTTCATTCCAAGATTTTTTGGACAATGCTTTCCTCATATAATTTCAAATTACAGATCCATTTCACCCCAGGCTTACAACTATGGTTTCAGGATGTTCTGGGGGAAGATGATTGATTAGGTGCCTGACAAAACACATGCTGAATTAAGCAGGATCATCTAACCCCTTCCCAGTTAATTATGGTGTCTTCTGGGATGATTTGTCGGTAACTTCCCTCACGCAGCACAGCAATCCTCTCCTCAAGTCTTTAAGATCACCAGCATTTGTGACCCTTCTGTACTGATACCCCTTGAAATGACCTAACACCACTGTGAAGGAATCACACATATGACCTTCAGTCAGGGGTGACAGCACAGGGTTACAGATATGGCTTCCATCAAAGGATGCACAACAACCTGTTGGATAAGTAGAGTAGTTTTCTACAGCTTTATCAGGCAGACAGCCACAGGAAGCAGCAAAGAGGGAAACAGCTCTGTATGAACTGGCCATGTGCTGGTCAAGAGTGGCTGAACATGAGCCAGCTGTGCCCAGGTGGCCAAGAAGGCCAATGGCATCCTGGCCTGTCCAGCAATAGTGTGGCGAGCAGGACCAGGGCAGGGATTCTCCCTCTGTACTTGGCACTGGTGAGGCCAAATCTCAAGTCCTGTGTCCTCACTGCAGGAAGGACATTGACATGCTGGAGTGAGTCCAGAGAAGACAACAGAGCTGGTGAAGGGTCTGGAGCACAAGTCTTGTGAGGAGCAGCTGAGGGAGCTGGGGGTGTTCAGCCTGGAGAAAAGGAGGCTCAGGGGAGACCTTGTAGCTCGCTACAACTCCCTGAAAGGAGGCTGCAGCCAGCTGGGTGTCAGTCTTTTCTCACAGGCAGCCAGTGACAGGACAAGAGGACATGGCCTCAACCTATGCCAGGGAAGCTTCAGTTTGGAAACCAGGAAGAATTTCATCATGGAAAGGGTTATTAAGTATTGCAGTGGACTACCCAGGGAAGTGGTGGAGTCATCATCCCTGGAAGTGTCCAAGAAACAATCAGATGTTGCACTCAGTGCCATGGTCTATTTGACATGGTGTTGTTCAGTCTTAGGTTAGACTTGAGGATCTTTGATGTCTTTTCAGTCTAAATGATTCTGTGATTCTGTGATATGTGCAAACTGGGGATATGATGCAGTGAGAAGATAGGAGACAGGAGAAACAGAACTGATGTGATTAAGGCATAAAGCATGTGTACATATTGTGCTTCCCTATATTACAAGGAAAACTGATTATTTCTGTGAAGCAGCAGAAATAATGTCTACATCTTTTAAGGAGTGAGTGAACTACAATAACACGTTGCTCTATAGAATGAAATCATACAGCACATTTCGCAGAGATTGTACCATCTGGAATTCTATTTCTTTATACCTTACATGTTAAAATAAAAACTAATCAGTGAAATCTGAAACCAAAGCAGCCCACATTGCACTGAATTTCTTGTTGCTAGGCATCATTTGTTCATACTGTGATGCGAAGTGTTTTGCTTCTAGTGTCAAAAAAGGTGGTAAGATTCTCCCACCTTGTAAACATTTAATCAGGCAGTAAAACAGATAAGCGAGTGCTGAAAGAAGACTGACTAGATTCATCCTCCTTTTAAATTCCAGGAGAATACTGTAATCCAGTCCTGTGAAATGGACCATTCCCCGTGGTCCTGTTCATGTCTTTATGCTACTGGCTTTGTTCTCAAGCTAGCAGGCTGGCTCCTATCCACTTAACCTTGTTTTGAGCACAGTAGTTTGGATTTCAGTGTAATAGGTTGTCGTGGTTTAATCCCAGTCAGCAATAGCCACTCGCTCACTCCCCCTTGGTGGGATGGGGAGAAAATGGAAAGGGTAAAAGTGGGAAAACCCATGGGCTGAGGTAAAGACTGTTTAATAGGTAAAACTAAAGCCATGCATGCAAGCAAAGCCAATCAAGGAATTCATTCGCCAGTCCTGATGGACAGGCAAGTGCTCAGCCATCTCCAGGAAAGCAGGGTCCATCACACATAATGTGATGTGGGCAGACAATGCCATCACTCCCCTCCCCCCTTTCTTTCTTGTTCTCACAGATTTACAGGCTGAGCATGACATCAGATAGTGTGGGATAACCTTGTGGTCAGTTGGGGTCACCTCTCCTGCCTGTGTCCCCTCCCAACTCCCTGTGCTCCCCCAGCCTCCTCACTGGTGGGGTGGGGTGAGGAGCAGAAAAGGCCTTGGCTCTGTCTAAGCACTGCTCAGCAATAACTAAAACATCCTTGTTATTTACAGTGTTTCCAGCACAAATCCAAACACAGCACCATACCAGCGACTGAAGAAAATTAACTCTATCCCAGCCAAACCCAGCAAGCCTGTTACTTCGGCAAGTCATTAAGTTCCAATCTGAATGTACCAAGAAATGGAGAAGCCACCCTTTCCCTGAAAGTTCTTCCCAAATTGTTCACTCAGACTGCTTACAAACTGAGTGTGACTTGCTCTAGATTCCAGCTACCTGTTCCTTCGGCCTTTTCTTTCTCCTGTGTAAAAGATCTTTCAGTATCTAATCTATTCCCTTATTTAATTACACTATAATCCTCTTCTTTTTAGTGTCTGTTGGATAAACTGAATTCATCAAGCCCTGCATGAATATCACAAAAGGCTTTTCCAGTAGTTGCAAAATAATTTTTGCATGATCTCCAGCTTGTCAACATCCTTTTAAAAATGTGCACATTGCAAATAGAATTCAAATAATGTAAATGTAGTTGTCTAGAACATAGGTGTCTTGTCTAATATAATAGCTCTGGCTCCCTATCCAGTCAACAAAGTGAAACAGACAGCGCCAGGAGACAATTAATCCCACCTTTTTCAGGCATCTAGGAAGTCTGGATGCCCTATGCAGGTGTCTAATTGAATGCACAGGATGTCTGAACAGTTAGTTTAGACTATATTCCTTTCTGTTAAATCATGAGTGCTAGCTGAGATGTGTAGCAACACAGAACTGTACAAATTCTCATATCAAGCAGAGAAGATATCACCGCCCACTCATTCTACTACTAATACATCCATCAACAGAAGTAGCTTTTTCCACTTGGAATTTATATTCAATTGCTCCTTTGCTACAAGCACAAAATCCATTTTTAGAGTCACGTTTATAGCATATGTTCACACATTCTGTAAATAAGCCTATGTACTCCCAGCTTATGGATGTGGGCGGCTTTTTTTAAATTCAGTTGTTACAAAAATTCATGCTGTGTAAAGAAGATCAGTTTCTCAGACAGATCCCTCAGGACTCCCTTACCACTGTGTCCTTCTTATTGTCACATGTGTTTTGCAACTCTTCATGCTGGTCTGAGCCCTAGAAATGCAGTACATTCTAGGATGCAGGGTGATGCCAATAACATTCACAGTGATGTCCCTGCTTTGGAGAGATTACAAAATAAAACAGTTTGTCTGTTCATCTTTCTTGCAAATGGTGTAGTATCCCATACTGTTCAGTTCTGAGGAGTTCAGAAAGAAGGAAAGAAACAACCTTACCAGTGACTCTGGAGCTTGTGTTTCACATCTTCAGTACTTTGAAAGGGACCATTATCCCAAATCTGTAAGAGAGGATTTGATTGAGGATTCAGTAGTCTCAGATCAGTTGGAATGATGGCCACAGTTGGATTGCTTTTCTTAATCCAAAGTTTTGTACAGCAAGATCACAGTTGTTATGGTCTTGCTCAGACAAAACATCTGCTGAGATAACTCCAGCTTCTTTCACATAATCCTAGCGGTTTAAGAGAAAATACCAGAAGCTGCTGCTGTTAAAAATATGCTCTATACTCAAATAGGGTGGCTTGCAGAACTGTGGCTCCCATTAAATAATACGGAGGACTAATATTAATCTGACTGCAGCTCCTCACAGATAATCCTGGAAAAGCTCCGATATTACCACACCAAACTGAAGTTCATTTGATATGGAAGAAATAACGTAACAACGACAGGCTGCAGTTCTTCATGAATTGCTTCAGTGTGGGTCCCCCGCAGGGTCACAAGCTGTGACAGCAAACCCACTCTAGGGTGTGCTCCTCTCTCCATGGGGCCGCAGATCCTGCCAGGAACCTGTTCCTGCAAGGGTATCCAGGGGGTCACGGCCTCCTTTGCACATCCACCTGCTCTGGTGTGGGGCTCCTCCCAGGGCTGCAGGTGGATCTCTGCATCCCCGTGACACTCCATGGGCTGCAGGGGCACAGCCACATCACCGTGTTCTGCACCATGGGCTGCAGGGGAATCTCTGCTCTGGCACCTGGAACACCTCCTCCCCCTCTTTCACTGACCTTGGGGTCTGCAGGGTTATTTCCCTCACATATTCTCACTCCTATCTCTGGCTGCAATTCTACAGAAGATTTTTTTGCCCTTTGTCAAATACCTTATCCCAGAGGTCACTGTCACTGATGGCTTGGCCTTGGCCAGCAGTGGGTCCATGCTGGAGCTGACTGGCATTGGCTCTGTCAGACATGGGGAAAGTTTCTAGCAGCTTCTCACAGTATCCCTGCTACCAAAACCTTTCCATGCAAACCAGCTACACCCAGAGTGCCCACTGGGAGCCTTGCCTGGGAATGTGCTGTTTGACATGAGCTGAAGCTGCTGCATAAAGCATGCTTAATAGGGAAACGACAGAGACAGTCCCCCAGAGGGTGTTCAATTCCCTTGTGTCCAGCTGTGTCTGGCACTGTAAGTGTAGCCTGGAGGACCTGAGAAGCAAAATTTCTCCCTGCTGAGCAAAGCTAGAAGAAAAAACAAGTGCATAACCTGTAGCATGGCTTGACACCTGCTCCCTTAGAAAATCTGGGTTCTAATTTTACTTCCATTAGAATCTGCTCAGACTTACAGAGGACCTGTTTTTCATTAAGCCATTTATTAATGTTGTTGATTTTGAAGTTCTTAGGTGTTTGAAAGTACTGTCTTAGCCTGTTCACTAACAGAGACATACAGTGTGAGCATAAACTTTTATTTTGAACCTTTATATTAAGTACAGAGATTTTCAGATTATATGGGGAAACTGTGGGGATGCTGAATAATGTTATCAGACAATATCCTATCCCTCCTGTTCTATGCTCTAGCTGTGGAGGAGAGGAATTGTATTTAATATTGATAATGTGGTATTTAAAAGGCTGGCTCTAGTGGCTTCAGCACATGATTCTTAAAAATGAAATTGTGTTCCTATTTTAAAGAAACAACAAAGAAATATCAGTGTGTCCTGGTTTTGGCTGAGGTAGAGTTAATTCTGTTCACAGTGGCTGGTATGGGGCTTTGTTTGTGATTTGTGCTGGAAACAGTGTTAATAACAGGGATGTTTTAATTATTGCTGAGCAGTGCTAAGACAGAGTCAAGGCCTTTTGTGCTCCTCACCCCGCCCCACCAGTGAGGAGGCTGGGGATGCACAGGGAGTTGGGAGGGGACACAGCCAGGACAGGTGAGCCCAAATACCAAAGGGACATCCCATACCATATGTGTCATGTTCAGTGTGTAAAGCAGGGGGAGGAAGAAGGAAGGGAAAGGACCTTTGGAGTGATGGTGTTTTCTTCCCAAGTCATCGCTACCTGTGATGGGGCCCTGCTCTCCTGGAGACAGCTGAACACCTGCCTGCCCTTGGGAATTGGTGAATGAATTCTTTGTTTTGCTTTGCTTGCATGTGTGGCTTTTGCTTTCCTGTTAAACTGTCTTTACCTCAACCCGTGAGTTTTCTCAATTTTAGCCTTCTGATTCTCTCCCCCATCCCAATGGGGAAAAGTGAGTGAGCTGATGTGGGGCTTAGTTGCCAGTTGGAGTTAAACCACAACACAATGACAAAGAAAACATCCCTAGGGAAGCATGTGCATGAAATTCCAGATGATATTGAGAAAGGCAAAAGGCAGCTGTCCCAGTCTCACACAAAGGGACCTGATATGGTGACATATTCTCATCTTGGCAGATATTTCCAGACTTCGCTTTGTTCCCCTACACAATTTGTTTCTCCTAGAAAGCTCAGGCATGCAGCTATTGTGCCAATACAGAACAGAAAGACAGTGAGGCTGAAGATGATATCTAAAATGTATGCATCTATTTATTTAGGCAGAATGTAAAGAGGCAAACCACAAGTGCCTACTTTTCCTTGCAAACACTTTTTTAGGGACCCAAAGCTGGCTGAGGCACACCTCTGACCTGTATTACGATGCTTTTACAAACAGGCTGATAGGTATCAGCCATAGACACTCAATTCTTCTTGCTAGAGCTCCACACCAAGATCCTTTTTTTCCTGCTATTCAACAGCTAATACATGCCCTTCCCCCCTCTCCCCCCCCCCACCTCCTTTCCAAATTTGTCTTTACTCAGTTACTTTCATTATGAAAAGCTAAGCGTGGTATTTTTTTCATGTTAAATCTATGCATTCACTTGTCAGGTGGGTCAACAACAAAAGAAGGTTATGCATGTACAATAATTGGTTTATGCAGGTGAGTCATGCCCTTGATTTTCTTCTGAATGTAGATTTTACTTCAAATACTTTGCTTAGATTCCTTTGTGCTTTATTCTGCTACCTGCTGTAGGAGTTAAAACCTCAAATTTCCTGTGATTTAAGCTGTAAACAGACAGGTTAGAATAAAGGAAAGCATTGGGAGACACCAAATGAGCCAGCTTTCTGTCACTCTTTTCAGGCTGATTACAAGTCTCACACTGTGCTATGCACCCTTGGAGCATTTTACAAAAGATTTAAAATCTGTTGAAAAGGTAAATGAAATTCATCCAGAAAAAAAAAGAAAAAAAGAAAAAAAGAAAGTAACATGTTTTTTATAGTCTTTGTTCTACCCAGATAAGGTACTGCTTTGGTATCGTTTACAGCCTCCATGCACAGCAAAGCATGCTGACATTCTGAATGGCTTTCATACAGGGACACTGTACTTGGGAGACATCCTAGCCTGCACCAGGCTTTGCCATCTTGGAGTCAGCCTCCCCTCCAAATGGTTGTTGCTGCTTAGTGATTAAAAAAAAATGTCATTTCTTCAGCCTTCTAATAAAGCATGTATATTATTCTATGAAAAGGCTCATTAAAAATAGGATTTTAACCATCTTTCACTTGCCAGTTTAAGACTGAGAAATAACAGCAGTGCTACAAACTGTGCTAATATTATTTTAATCGCTGGTTTCTTTTAATCTTCCATGCATCTGAGGCAGAATAGCTTCTCCTGAAGAACAAAGCATTCAAATACATATTTTGTATTTTCCCTGCCGTGTTAATGAAACTGGGCAGGTTCTAGGGAAATTGAATTAGTCTCCTCTTTAAACATTCATTAATTTAAACAGGAGGACTGGAAAATTGGTCACTAGCTATTCAGTAAATAGCACTCTCAAATTGGCTGTCCTTATAATTGCTATGATGTTTTTTAATAACATCGATTTCTTTATGCAATGAAATAACATATTGATACAAGCACATTCAGGACCATTAGAATGATTATTGTTCAGCTGTTTTCTGGAGGGCTCCTGCTTAAAAAAAGGATAGCTTGATACGACCTTGTACATATTTTGAGAAGGTATTAAGTAATATTTCTCTATCAAACCAGTAGCAAACCTCAGCGAGCCCACAGCCATAAACACTGTAAATCTTAGAACAAAAACAATGTAAGCACTTTGGTAAAATGTACACTCAATCCTATTTTCATGAAACGAACTCTTGAATGTATTATTCTTGAATATAGGCCTTATGCTGTTATTTAGTTGCTTTTTAAAACACAACTTACATCGAGTATACCTGTATTACAGACAAGACATATTTCTGCCTTGGAGCTCCTGGACAGAAGTTTATGAACATGCCCACGGAGTCTGCAGTGGCCAGAGTGTACTCAGCCTGCCACACATCTACTGCTCAAGTGACAAGCATTTGGAGAGTAAGTTTGAGGTCTCCTCCATGTATTGGGCTTGCTGAGGAAGCACTGACCATCTGTCTCAAAAATGACCTGCATATCTGACCCCTCACCTTTCAAGTGTGCCCACCAAAGAGCTGAGCTGTGTATGTGTAAGGGACACCTTTGAGCAATTTGGGGAGGATTGGAGAGGTGCCTGTCCAATTTTCTACTTAGCTGGCTGTTTGCTGGTCACTGATTGCCTTCACACAATGATGGATGATACTGTCCAGTGTATTAAAGGGAAATTTCAGAAGACAAATGAGAAAAAGAAATACAAGCCACAAATATAATTCTATTTCCTAACCTTTACAGGAACACACTTCTTTACTAGTAAAAAGAAAGGCAACAGGAATGTATACATTCCATTATTACAACGTTTTCTGTTCTATATATTTTACATATTATAGCCAACTGCACCTCCCTACATCAGTTTCTTTGAGTTCCTGCATAGGAATGTGAACCTTCTTCAATGGCGACTTTGAACAAGTTGGGAATGGAGGAGTGAAGTGGAACCTGAGAAAAAGGTGGGGATTTGGGATGGTTTAGGTTCTGTCTTTGTTTATCATCATCCAACTCTATTTTGGCTGGCAATAACTTAAACAATCTTCCCCATGCTCAGTCTGTTTTGCCCATGATGGTAATTGGTGAGCAATCTCCCTGTCCTTATCTCAAGCCATGAGCATTTTTTTCCTTCCTGTCTTTTTGAGGACGGGGAGTGAGAGAGTGGCTGGTTGGTACCTAGCAGCTGGCCAAGGTCAACCCATCAGATAGGGGTGTGGAGAAAATACAGGAACTTCACTCAGCTAGATATTTAGCCCAGGGGATAAAAACATCCCCAAATGACTCCGCTTCTTTTTAACTAAGTCTCCTAATCCTTTGCCTCATTTTCCCTATATGTTTGTTTATGTTCTTGGAGGCAGTGGTTCTATAAATATTCATTTCCTTCCTGTGCTTACTGTTCTGTTGATGAAGACACACAGCCCCATAATGATTTGAGAAGCCACCATCTGCCCCAGCTAGGGTGTACTGTGGAAAAGCAATGTGGAACCTGAAGGCAAAACAAAGCTTCCCAGGTACCTGTGGAAACAGGCAAACCAAGGGTACAATTCATTGCCACAAGCAAAAGGCAATTAATTATCCAGGGCTGGAACTCAGGCAAATGCAGCAGGTTGTGGCATTTTGTTCAGTGGGTGAAAACACTTAACAAAAACTCCTTTCTTGCTGCTAAGGGCTTTCCATGTGACAGGCTGCCCACATGGTTATAGATAATAGGCTAGTGCTTTAGCAGTCCGTGAAGATTTAGAATGCTACATTTTTGCAATATCTAGCACAAGCATAGACTAGGTGATTTCTCTCCTCTTTGGAACTGTCCAAGTATAGTTTGAAGCATTTACAGGCTCCTACAATGTTTTTTCATTCAATTTGTCTTCTTTCAGTTAACAGTGTGAGTCTGTTTAATATTTCTTCACAAGTCATATTTTTAGCCATCTCAGCACTCTTGTTGCTCCACATCATCCTCAAAGCTGAGTACAAAACCTTGGGCTTGAGACCTCTAGGTTATCCTTTCAGCATTATTCAGTGTTCAGTTACTGTAGCTCTACAAATCTGTTCATACTACCTATCACTAAATTGCCTGTGCTCACAGTTTCCTTCATGCTCCTATGAAGGTAGATCTGCTTATTTTTGTTTGTCCTCATATCATAGATTCATGGAATAATTCCATTTAGAAGGGACCTTGGGGCTGCTCAGCCTCTGCAAAGAGCCCGTCGATCTCTTGCTCACTCTTCCTGACAGTGTGCAGCTGCTCACCTCCTCTGCCACTCCTTTGCCTGCCAAAGCTCCTGCCACATGTCCTGCCACAAGGACACCATCACTCTCCCCTGCCTGAGCCCCAGGGCAGCAGCCAGGCACTGCCTGGTGCCTGAGACTTGGCATCCTTGGGTCTGTGGCATCCTCCCACACAACCCTGCCCAGATTGAAGTCTCCAGTGTGCCAGGCTTCCTCCCAGGTAGGAGACCATGTCCCATAGCATCTCACCGCTGTCTCGGGATAATGTATGTAAAACCTTTTTGGTTTTGCCTATATATACACACCATTCTTACATTTTGGTTCTTCCACTTGTCTGAAGAAGGCTTTTTCTACTTCTTCCTGCTCAGGTGGTCTGTAGCAGACACCCATCACAATGTCATCCATGATGACCTACCTTCTAAGCCTGACCCATAAGCTCTCAGCTAGCCATTGCCCTTCCCAAAGCAGAGACAGCTGCTCCCTCATTGCTCTCTCACATAAAGGCAACTCCCAGTTTTTCTGGTTTTCCAGAAAATCTGTGAGGTCTTGCCCCACCATGTTGCCATGTGGACTCACCTTATTTTTGTGCACACCATTAGGATAGCCCCATTTCTGCTCCTTTCTGCCTTATGTTGGTTATAAGGTCTCTTGTCTGTATCACCGCACATCCTTTCCTTGCCAATCACTTCCTCACTTGTTTGTAGGTCATCCTCACCTCTCTCCTCCATTACTTCTAATGCAAAACTTCTCCTCACCAGGTTGGCCAGCACATTGGCAAAGACATTTTTTCCCTGTTTGGTCACAGGGATCCCATGTCTTCCCAGAAGTTCTTACCAACAGAAAGGTTTCCAAGGTCTTGAAGATGAATCTTTGTGGTTGACACCAGCTACGCAATCCCTTGTTGATATACAGGATTCCTCCACTCTGCCTTAAGACCTTGCCCTCACTGATGGTATTGAGGATACACTCCTTCGGCCTCTCTGCCCTTGGCTACCACTCTTGGATCCATGCAGTCGTGCTTGGTGTGCTCCAGGTCTCCCCTGACCTCCCTGGTGCCCCCATGGAAGAGCAGTAGTGGGTAAGAGTCACAGAACTGACAAGACTTGGCAGCCTCTGCACAGCACCCCAGATCAAAAGTCCCCAGCAAACCTCCTTTAATTAACTTGCAGCATGATCTTTAAAGAACTCTCATGGGTCTCCCTAAGATCCCAGAATTTCCCAGATCTCAAAGCTGAAGGCAGCTTCAGGTGCCATCAGGTATGTCCTGCTTTGGCTCCGTGGCAGTGCCGTGCACAAGGATGAAGGCAGGAGATTCACACCTGGGAGACCTTTGGGGCAGGAAGAGCACACAGGGGGTGGGAGGGACTGTGCTGGGAGGGGCTGTGCCCTCACCATGGGGCTCAGGCTTGGCTCCTCAGCTGGGCTGGCCCCATCTTTGCCCCAGACCAGAGGAAAAGCCAGGCCCCATATGAAAGGAGAGGAGTTGGCGTTTTTTTGGTGAGCATTGTCTTTCATTTTTCATTACCTTTTTTGAATAAAAAGTTGTGAGTTTTTTTCCAGTAACCACTCCATTGTTTTGAATGGTTGGCAATCTTTGTTGGTACTTGCCTGAAGGAAAAGGATACCCTGATGGGGAGGGGAATTGCTTCAACAATAAGGTCACGTTCCATCATGGCCACCATGCTTTTCATCTTGTACAAATGTAGGTGTGAAGCTCCTGCCTTTGAGGCCTGACTGAAATCAGAAAGGAAATGCAACAAACCGTGAAGACTGTAACCTTTTTCCATGTCAGAATTGAAAGAACAGATGAAGAACAAAGGCATAGCATTGTTCAAAGTTTTGAAAAGAGGAAAACAAACCGGAAAAGTGTGGAGGAGATAATTCTGGACTGCCTGCATTTAAGTACAGGCTCTATTTGGGATGTGTTGCTCTCAGAAGACCTGTTTAGGGAAATGAAGCACAGCCAACCAAGTGCTTGGCTTAGCCTCTGTTCTTCTCAAAACAGCAGGAGGTATCTTAAGCAAACAAAAATTCAATCAGTGGCTTTCCTACAGCCTGGTCAAAAGATTTTAAAAGATGATGATTTTGAAAACCGGGATGCAGAAAGCACTGGGCTGGCGGTCGGTCTGTGAGTTACTTATGATAGTACTGCCTGATTTAGACATAAACAGTTGAAGAGATGACCTTATTTTTACATTGAAAAAATTATATCAGATGTGACTAATTGGAGACTAGAGGCAGGGGAGAGCTCAGAGGCACCGTAATTTTCTTGTCTGATCAGAAGGATCAAAAAAGAATCCCTTAGAGAGATAAATTAAAAAATGAGAGTCCTGTGGCATGTTGATCATAACACTGATTTTTTTATGGACGTGCCTGGACAATATGCTGAATATGTTTAAATACAATCTTGTTACCAAGGAGCTGAAGGATTTGTTTTCTTTACTACACGTCTTGTTCTATATAATGGTCACATTTCCATTTGTCTGCTCAACAGCAGCACTTAAAAAAAAACCATACAACTCTTCTCTTCTTTCAGGAATAGAGGACATACTATCAGGCTGTGAAATATAGGAATTTCAGTGTTATGGATCTGAGTGAATGATTGCTAACAATGATTTTCAAATTAATAATTTTGTTTCAAGACCACATTGACTCTCTGTTTAATGGCTGAGGACACATAAAGACTCATTCACTCAGACACTGGGTCTCCTGTGGCATCAAGCCCAGAGTACTGAGGCCGAAGAGTGAGAGACCTTTGGGTGTGCCAGCACAGAGGCTGCTAGCACCAGCCTGCTCTCTCATCCTCTGAAACCTGTCACCAGCCAGGACTTGTGCCTGGGAGTGTCTGAGCTGCTGCTGGCACTTGGTGCTCTGGGTGAGCTCCTCTGATCAGGAAAAAGAGAAGGTGCTGCTGTCCACTTTATCTTTCCCTCTGTCTGCACATGACAGCATTTGTGAAACTGGACCATTTTTTGCCCTCTGGCCACAAAATGTGGTACAAAATGAATAAACTTATAGTTTTGTGATGGACCATTGTTGAAAACACCCTTGGGAAACTTATCATAAAGGAACTTCTGTAGTATTATACAGCCTCATTCAGGAAAAGCCTCTGGGAGGGAGAGATCCTGGTCAGAGCAGGAGGTGTGCCATGCCCAGGAAGAACAGCTGGGATTCCCTTCCTTAAGTGTGCCTCAAGGTTTGCTATTTTTTCATCTACAATGAGATTTCACCAGAGAGGCACAAAAAAACCTGGTAAAATGGATGAAGTCAATGTCAGCCTGAAAAATCCCAGTCCTTCCTCTGGAAGCAGAAGAGCAATATCACTTGATAAGGGAAGAGAGGTTTGAAAACACTTTGTCTCTACAAGGTTTCCTCCCCAGCACCGCTGCTCTGTCCGGGCTCTTCTATCACCTTGAGAAAGGGATGCAGGATACATTCCTACATGAAGCACTCATTTCAACAGGGCATTTCTCTTACAATGATTTTCAAATCTTCTGTTGCACAGGCAGCTGCTTTGAGTGGTTGAACATGTCTGAGCCTTGCTCAGATTCCACTCTTCACCATTTGCCTTCCCAGCTGCACAGATGCTTTCCAGAGACAAGCCCAGATCCTGGAGAGTGGAACAGGGCACTCCAGAGTGGGACCATCCCAGGCACAGGCCTGCTTTGCTCTGGGCCTGTTTGGAGAAAAGAGAATGTTTCACACAGGCTGTGCCTTCTGACCCTCTTGCTGTTCCTCTAGCTGAACTCTTCCTTTTAATGGATGCACAGCCAGCTCACACCATGCTGAGAGAGCCAACAGAAACAGCTGACTTTCCTTCTTTGCCTCTTGATTCGACTTCACCAGGATGCATGAGTTAGATACACAAACTTGGTCTCCTCAGTGTCTTCTTGACATACTGGGTACAGAGCAGTCTCAATGTTGAAGGTATTTCTGTCCCCATTGCAGGCTTTCCTAGAGGGGAATCTTGTTAATGCTAGTGTCAGATCTTTTAATTCCTCTCTGCTGTTGCTTTTATTACCATTTCTGCCAACTAAGGACAGAAAAGCCAGTGCCACTCTCTGCCCTTTTGCTTTTGAGGCATTGCACTCAGCACAAGCAGGACATAAGATGTATTTTTGTCTGCTGCTTAGCTAGGCACTTCATCTTCTCTGGCATTCATGTCTCGCTACACTTTTCCTCAGCCTAACTAACAGGTTTTGTAAATTGATGTACTACAGATACTAGTGAATCCCAGAAAAGAGAATGAAAAAAGAGAGGAGAGGAGAGGAGAGGAGAGGAGAGGAGAGGAGAGGAGAGGAGAGGAGAGGAGAGGAGAGGAGAGGAGAGGAGAGGAGAGGAGAGGAGAGGAGAGGAGAGGAGAGGAGAGGAGAGGAGAGGAGAGGAGAGGAGAGGAGAGGAGAGGAGAGGAGAGGAGAGGAGAGGAGAGGAGAGGAGAGGAGAGGAGAGGAGAGGGGAGGGGAGGGGAGGGGAGGGGAGGGGAGGGGAGGGGAGGGGAGGGGAGGGGAGGGGAGGGGAGGGGAGGGGAGGGGAGGGGAGGGGAGGGGAGGGGAGGGGAGGGGAGGGGAGGGGAGGGGAGGGGAGGGGAGAGGGGAGGGGAGGGGAGGGGAGGGGAGGGGAGGGGAGGGGAGGGGAGGGGAAAGCTGGCTAAAACTTTTCAGCTTTTCTAATGCCCCACTAGAAGTAAAAAAATTGAAAGCAAAAGTAAGGCTGGTTGAGCTTTCATATATTTACCAGACTGGGGTATCAGAAGAAGAATAATTTATCCTTTGGCCGATTGAAGAAAGGAAGAAAACATGTTATGCCATTTCACAGAAGAAGAACAGAAACATAAAAGGCTAAGCTCTTCCTGTCCCAATTTGAGCTTCCAACTGGGACAGCTGTGCTAGGAGCAGCAGTGTTCCCTTTGGCGTTCATGGAGCAAAACAGGCATCTCAGAGAACAGTTTACTAAGGCAGCAATCACACTACCTACACGAATATGCTCAACTGACAACTCACTGTTTTCACAATCACACATAAGAATGCCAAAACCACAAACTGTCTCACATTGGAAGACTTAAGAAAATGCACTCAGGGGTTCTTCCATTTTCTGCAGCTGTTAGGTAGAGGTGGGTCACAGATTTTCTCAACCATGAGACTCAAAAAGAATTTTTTCAACTAAGATTCTTGAGTAATCTGACATCTACTGATGTTAAGGTTTTCAGGAAAAAATTACGCACCTCTCACAAGCTTCAGACTAAAGATGGAGAGCTGGCAACTTTCTATCTCCCCTCTCCAAATGATAGAGTTAAAATGCCATTTTTCCAGCAGGGCTTCCCTTGCCTGACTGAAAATGTTTCTGTTGTTGTTTCACGTAGCCAGCCTGACCGATGAAGTGGTAATGCATGGCTGGTATCCGATGCTCCCCCTGCCATGTGTCCCTGCCAAGGCTCCACACACAATTCTCTCTATTGAAAAGCCAGCTCATTTCCACTTGCAGCCAACTCTATTCATATTCCTCTCAGAGCTAGTGACAATAAATATTATAAAATCACACAAATCCAGATGGTGTGGGTTGGAGTTGCCAGCTGTTCTACCACTTGTGAATTGCCTCTCTTGTCCTGCAGCTTGGCTTCCAGAGAAAGCATCTCATCAGTTTCCTATGGTCTCATTGCATTTCTTTACAAGCCATCCCCATCCTGAGATATTTTCAACTTTCACTGTAGATATATATAAAGGACAGAGAGGCAAAGCAAATTCGAGACAGAAAATCAAAGAATCTTCTACCTCAGAAATTGAGGATTATTTTTCAAATAATGACCTTAACCTCTCAACAGCCTCTCAGTTTTCATCGATGAAAAAAGACCACTTCGAGGGTTCAGCTGATTTTTTACTAATTCTCTTTCACAGGAGACGTACAGCTAAAAGAGAAGCAAAGGTTCTCTAATCTTGCCCATAGTTAAAACGAATACAGAAATTGAAATGCTGACATGTGTGAATAGCACAGTGTAAATCCTAAACATTGTGACAATTGCCTTGTTTTTCTGCTCTAAGTTTTTCCACGAGTTTTGATTCTTTGAGCCTGGGGTAGTACCTGCAGGCCAGAAGCAGTCTCCAGTCCACTGAAGTGACCATCCAAACGATGACCGGGGCTGGGAGAAAGGCTGTAACACAGCCATGGCTAACAGGGCTGTCATGAAAATAGATGTGAACATACGCGACTGCCACGGGTCTCACCCTCATATTAGGCTTGACACTTTTTGTTGAAAAGGAATGCAGACAAGAGTGAGTGGGAAGTGAGGGAGGTGACACACGCCCAAAGTCAAGAAGCAAGAACAAAGAAAGCCCAAAGTTTCATAGTAAAAATAGGGAAAGAGAAAGCCTGAGCCCAGAAGTGCAAGCAAATCCCCTAGACATGAGGCCATGCTGTCAGTCAGCAGGCTCTGGGCTGTGGTACCAGAAGGGAGCAGGCACCAGAGTGATGCAGACACTCACAGCTGCTGCTCTGGCTGGTGCCATGGTTTGGGGCTGTGGTGGTGGGACAAGGGTGTTTGAGGAGGAAAAAATGTTCTCAGTGCTCTCCAGGCTGGCATCAGAGTGCTTAACCAGAAGTCTGTCTCATTACGTTTGCAGCAAAGACTATCAATTTCTCTGTTTAATCTCCTCTGTCCCTTGTCTAGTCTCCAAATAAAAAAATAACAGCAATGGAGAGGTGGGTCCTGGCAAGCCATGAGTCAAGCCATCCGATTAGGCTCAGTGAGGAGCATGGTTGGGCACGGGCAAAGCCCAGGAATCCGGCCCTGAGCTTAATCCCAGCTCCAGTGGAAGCCCCCAGTGAGGGGTCTCATGGTTTTCTCCCACAGCTCCTTTCACAGCAGTGTGATCCCAGGTCACAGGGCTGCACTGGATCAGGGCCGCACTGGAACACAGAGAACCAAAGCCCTCACAGAATATTGCAGAGACTGTTGGTGCATTCAGTGCCAAAAGAATGAAAATCGTAAGGATAGGGTTCCACTAGGGTTTACAAGTTTCCACCCTTGCAGAAATCCTGTTTAAGGCTAGCTTAAGACTTTTGAATAAAGCTTTTAGTTCATGTCACAGGAAGGTAAAATTAGATTTGTAGATCCATAAATGCATCAGATATTGAATGCAACATAAACCTCTTTTGAAACACTCATAATTTCTACTTATCTCCAAGTCAGTGACATCCAGTCAGTTCTGGATGAGAGAGAGAGTAGGAAAGGAGGGGAGTGCCCACCTCCAGTCTATACACAGCCTATCTCACAGGAGGGGAGTGCCCACCTCCAGTCTATACACAGCCTATCTCACAATGGCATGAAAGCTCCTCTTTTCATTCTCAAGCCATTACTTCAAAAATATCCTTGGGTCAGAAACTCTCCAATCCAATACGCTCATTTCGGTATCTGTTCTCTCAGCATCCCTCTGTGCAGAATCTTGTAATGTTTCATTAATTCCCATATGCCTCCTGATGCTGGAATTTTACCACCAGAGACTGACCACAAGTGGGATATCAGGAATGACAGAAACATTTCACTTAATAGACAAGACAATTTAGGGTTAGGTAACCATGAAACTGGAGTTGTCTGGTTACAAATTTCACATTTGATATGACATTTTAAAAATTTTATATTTTTATTTTATACCAAAGTAGAATTATATATTCAGCCAGCAAAGTCCTATTTTTACCTTTGTTCTTAGTCTGCTTATACCAAAACACTGGGATTTGTATAATTTCCCAAATTATTTCTGAAAAAAATGTATGATGCTCACTGGGATTTACTCAGGTGCCAGTGGGAGAGTCATCTCTGACACAGCTTTCATCTGGGATCAAACAGGTCCCAGAAGAGCCAGATTCTCTCTAGCAAAGATCCGTGAACTACCGTGTGACTTTTATTATACAAATTTATCATTCTTCTGAGTTTATATTAGAAGATCTTTGTGAAGTTCTGTCCAAAGTCTGCCTCGCATTTACCTGGTAGGAGTCCTATTATCTCAGCAGCAGTGCAGCAAATGAGTCAGCAGAGGATGTGCCACTGGGTACGTTACTCAATCATTCCCATCTGCCGTGTTTGGGGACACATCTGAAACAGGCATCAGCCTCCCCAGCCGTGCCCCAGGGAGGCACTTACTCTGAGCAGCTGTGACTCAGCAACATTTCTTAATTATCTGATGGTTGCAGGAGACTTGGAGATTGAAATGTTGTCAGCAGCATTTTATCCAAAGTGGTGAAAAGCTTCTAAAAAGCACTACTGGGACATATTCTTGCTATCTTTATGGCACTGGGCCTCCATTACCATAAACAAACTCTGATACCTGAGTGCGGCCTTTTGGGAAATTTCATATAAAGCCACGGGAAGACTCACTGTAATCTCCTACGCCTGTGTCCTCAAAAGCAATGTTACTCCCTGGGTGGGCTTGGCTCTCCTTTCCCCAAGGCATTAGGGTCTTCTCCTGCTGCTCCTCAGTGCCAGCAAGGCTGTGCTGCCTTGGCACAGGGGTCACGAATTTGTCACCATCTCTCTGGGTGGATGGAGCTTGACACCAGTGTCTGCATGGTCCAAAGGTGGGATAGCAGCAAAGGCCTTGAAAATATGGACAATGGTTGAGAAAAGAGGTCCCAAAACACATAACAAAGCATAGATGGGCTATTAGCTATCATTTAAACAGGCTAATGTGGAAAGCTGGGAGAAGACTGCCCCTGCTTTGGAAAAGTGAGCAGCAGCTGAGCAAGGAAGGAACAGTGAGCAGCAGGTACTTGCTGCAGCCTGGAAATTATTCTGAATTATTCTGCACCCCCTCCACAACCAGGCAGGGTGTAGCCTTGGGGGGAAGTCAAGTGCTGGGAATTGCCCCAAAACTCAGCCTTATAAAAGTACCAAATTTGGGGAGGAGGAAAACAGATGTTTACTGTAGATATTGGTTTCCTCATTGAAGGGCTGGGTGTGATCACCTCCACAGCAGTGCCTGAGGCCATGCAGGACCATGGCAACCAGTGCTAATGACACAGGTCACCTCCATGGCATTGGGCACTCACTGCTCCTGTCCGGGCAGGATCACTAAGAAGTGCAGCTTTGGGGATGGGATGGTGTGACTGAGGAGAAGAAAGAAACAACCACCAGTGTGGGGGGTGTCGTTGATGTGTGTCAGCATAACAAAGGGGGTTTTTACAATTTAAACTGTAAAATAAAAAGGTGCCATTACCACTGCGTCCTTACCATAAAAAAGGAGAAAAATAGAAAGAAATTTATTTTAAGCGATGAGTTAAAATACAGGGTTTCATAATAATCTTTTCACACCTGACTGAACTAGACTGCTCCTGAGCTTCCTCTAGATGCAGAGAAACCCTTCACAGACGTCCTGAGAGCACCTGTTAGTTAGGGATCAGCATTAGGTGCCTTGTGGTTTTGAACAATTCTACTAAATTTCTGCATTTTCAGTTAACTAAGTACTACAGATCTGCCTACAAAAGACTGAAAGTCCCATGTAGCGCTAAAGATCCCAAGTCCTAGCACTCAGAAGTAATTCAAGGCTCTAATTTCAGCTGCCAGTTAGGAAGTTGAAAATTCAAAGCTTATTTGGGTAAGCTTTCAGAGGAAATTGGAGAAGTGAAAATGTGAGGTTCCTTTTTTTTTTTTTCCCTTTTCTATTCTGAAATTTGAAACAGCTGTCACAAAATGTTTATAACCATACATAGTGCTCAATAAATGTCTAAACCTGGAAAGAACTATGCATGAATTACGTCTGATTTATACATTAAATAAAAATAGAAAGAGCCAGTTGAATTTTAAACATTCTCCCCACATTCAGTAAGACTAGAAATTACAATGTCTATAGAATATTGCCTGCAAAAATGTCTAATGCATTGCATATACAATATAAAAAGTATTTTAAAAGCATTCTGCAAGTTTATCAGACAAGGTAAATACTGGGGCCTAATTAAACCTTCTTAAATTGACTTTTCATAGTGAAAAATAGTTTTAACTTCACCCCATAAGCTGCAGACTAAGATTAAACATAAGGAAAGATGTGAGCTGCCATTAATTGCTGCAATTTATTGCTCTTGGACAGGTCAATAAACTCACATAACTTAGCCTTCAGGAATCAGACCCTGGGGTGAGACAGGACAACTCCATCCCCGCCCTGGATCCTGACCACATCCCAGGCCAGTTCTGAGAAGGCCAAATCGTCAGCTCCGTCAGCATCCCCTTTTGGGCAATGAAGTGTTTGAGTACAGCATCTTTGGAGAGTTGGGAGCAGGGCCCTGTTATGACCTTGGCCCAGATTCTCGTGGGCTGGCTGTCTGTGCCAGCCAGGAGTGCCAGCCAGGAGTGCCAGCCAGGAGCGCCAGCCTTGCGAGGGGTGGACAAATCAAGGACAGCAGTGCTTCTGAACATCCAATCCACCTGCCCCCACCAAAGAGAGACAGGTTTTAAAGAACAGGTTTCACGGAGCTGAAGCACCAGTTCCATTATAGGTACAAAGGAGTCAATAAAGTCATACTAAAGTTTTGCCTAAAGCTTGATGCAACTCTGAAGATATGTGAATCTAACACCCAAAAAGCAATGCCGTTACATTTATTTAGCTGCAAAATACTTTGGTAGATTCTTTTGCTGCTTCTTGGGAGGATTAAACTGTAGATACTCTCCAGTCATACTTACTGACTTAACTTTGCAGGGATAATACTTGGCCTGATTAACCCCAGGGAATGAAGATATTTAATATTTTTTCTTCCAGTTTATTACCTAGCCCTGGCAAACAAAGCAAAATAAATAAATTAAAATGTAATTTTAAGAAGAGTATTCCCAGGTTTGGTTAGCTAAATCACATTTTTGCAATTAATGTGGCCTTTATAAATGTTTTAGACCTTGCTCAAGATCATCTGCATATATCAAAATAAAACGTTCTCTTCCCAGTTTTATAGCACAGCTCTGTTAGAAAAATATTTCAGTGAAAAAATTTCAAAACAAAACCTTTTGGCTTAGCTCCCTAAACAACAGAGGTAGTTGAGATTTATTTTGGCTGTCTCCATCACTGCTCTGTGCATAACCAAAGTGTTTCCCAACTCACCTTGCACAAACACAAGCGCTGCCACTTCGGTCCTTCCTTGTGTGCTCTGCCCTCCAGCACAGAAGTGAGCTCTGTGTGTCCCCATCACCCCGGCAGCTGAAAATTTCCTAGATTTTAACCCCCAAAATGAAGCAAAGTAGGTGAACGCATGCCCCGAGAGATACGCATGGGAGAGGACAGCGCAGCTGGCAGCAGCATCAGTAAGTGTCTCCATAGAGGCCCTGGCCCTTTCTGGAGCAGTTCATGCTCCCAGGGCAGAGGAGGGTGACTGTCTGACAGCCAGACCTTGCCAAGGGGTGGGTGAGCACAGCAGCTGCCTCAGGGAGCTGTAACTGAGTTTTCTGGGGACACCAACACTGACACATCGTGTTACTGGCTGCAGTGCAGTGCCATCCCTGCGGGAGCTGACAGCATGGCAGTAGGATAATGGAGCCACCTAACACCCTGATGGATCTGAAACACAGACCCCCGGGAAGCCCTCCTTCAGTGTAAGGACAACCTCTTTAAGAAGAAACATGTGAGATTAGGAAACCCTTTCCAAACCTGCTGGGCCCTTTGTAGAGCCTCATATATCTCCAGTCACACCGTGTGAGTAACAGCTCACTACAAAACTGGAGCTGAAGCCGTACAATCCTACAGCTTCAGCACAGGATAAATACAACAAGCAGGTTAAATGCTCCCCTGCTACATTTAAGCAGCAGTAGCCTGGTTTTGGCACTGCTCCAGAGGGTTTATGCCTGCATGATCATAGTGGATATTTTACTCTTTAATGTTAGCAGGGTTTTCATAGTGTACATTTTTCTTAAATTGAAAAAGCAAAACCATGGACTTTTGGAAATGTTCACTCTGGGCCTTCCCTCATTCCTCTACTATCCATGGTCATTTTGCCACTGATGACAAAAAAAGGAGGACCAGAGCCTTTAATTCCCTACTTTTAAGTGTTAATATATTTACAGAACACTATACAAACAAGCGCCAAACAGCAGTTACACATTATTAGAGCTACACAATATTTGTACATGTTGCTAAACAATGCTGCTAAAGGAAGAAGCTTTATTAGTTCAGAGTTTTTGGCTGCCGTTATTAAAAATATATTTACCTGAAAGGAAATCCAAGTATTTCATTTTACAAATTATTTAAAATATAGCAGTAAGCAACATAAACTATTGCTTTTTATGTTTATACAATTTTTTTGGCATAACACTGCCATACAGTTACAGAATTATAAAATATCTCTTTATAGTGCATTACAAATCCAGAAACTGGTTACCACTCCTACCACATACATATGGTATTGGTACCACCAAACATGCACGGCATTCTGTAATTAAACACTGCAAAGGAATACAGAGAAGAGAGCAGGACCACTCAAAAAAGCTGACATAGAGGTACTCCATTTTGCAAGTAAAAATTGTTGGGCTTTGGGTTTTTTCTTTTTTACTGCACTTTTTTCTTAGAATACATTTGAACAATGAAGTCTATGATATTTTCAAATTTTATCAATGCAAAACTACACGAAATCATCTGCTGCCAAAATCAAACTGCATAAAGGGCAAACAATCATGGAATACATTAAAACACAGGAAAAAAAAGCAACTAATGACTAGCAAACATGCTTCAGCAGATCCGAAAAATGTAAGTGCCATAACATTTTTTACCGCAAAACAATATTTTTCACATGGTTAGCCACAGTAGTAAGTACATTCAGTATATTTCACAATAAACTTTAGTTGATGAATACGCCACTGAACTTGTAAGCATGGTAGAATTAAAGAGCCACATTTCTCAGAAGAGACTTCTTTCAGAACAATTTGCCAATTCTCACATTTTTTTATCTTATAGCAAACAGCATAATGCTTTTGAAAATAAATATAGAAGTGATTACAAGTGTTAAGCCAGATGAGGTCTCTATTGAATTGATCTCTATAGCTTTTGAACTATGTTTTAGGAGTCCATTACATACAGCATGTAACAAACATATTCTTTAAAGTAAATGCTTGCTTTCACCAAAGGTCTTAAGTAAGTGTACTTAAGAACAAGGGCGGAAAAGGGAACACAGCTTTCAGGAAAAGAAACAGTTCATAGGCAATACTGAGCACAAAGATATTACAGGGACACAATTTACAGTCCCTCTGCAGAACTGCATCTAAATCTCTCTTAGTAGTAAATCTATGGTGTTGACAATAATGTGACTTGAGGGGGGTTGTACATGCTTAGGTCTTTTTTGACCCATCCTCATTTTCAGACTCTGATGGCCATCAAAAATATGTTTTGAGCAGTAACTCCAATTACAGTTGTAACTGTGAACACGTATCAAAACAAATTACCAAAATGTGGAATGGTAAGTATGGTTCTCAGCAAACCCCAGACAGTATTTTCACCTTCTACATGATCACAATGTTAGATTCATTGATGCTGGTTGCTCCAAATCCAGAGGTACCTCACTCATATGTGGGCTAGGAGCAGGTTTTTCATTTGACTGATTTTGTTTTCACACCGGTAAGAAAAAAGCAGTCAACCCTGTTCTGCAGTTGGAATCTGACTTTTAACACTTACTCTACACTTTTAACACTAGTCTACAAAAGGATTGATGCATAAAAATGTGTTCAGAAGGAACAAGTAAGGTAGCATTGTCATCAGCTTGGGACAGGTTTCTGCCTAAGCAGACACCTTCTACCTAAAAACAGAAGAAACATGGGACATTTTCTGCCTAAAGAGGTATTTTGTCATTAGAATCTCCCATGGTGTTTAAAAATTGAGTGGATTACTCTTCATCTTATAGTACTTTTAGTACTGTGCTCAAACGCAGTAGCAATTATTGAATAAACAGATCTGAGACAAATAAGAGATCACTTTCTCCACACAAAGCATTATTAAAACATAGAACTCACAGCCACAAGGGATTGTGGAGGCTGAAAGAAACCATGAGTTCAAAATCAAAAAGTTCCTGGAGAAAAATGGGGTCACCGTATAATTTGTTTCACACCATTTGTTGGTGGCCACTGCTGGAGGCAGGACACGAGGCCAGAAACATCTTTGGTTTTGATCCACACTGGCAATTCTGAGGACAACATACATCATCAGCATGATATTATCACACTTTTATTAACGGCAAAACCTACTTCACATACTTGCATCTTATTCGTAAATACATCTTTTGTCAAGAAAATTCAATATGGTATGTTTCCTGCAGAAGTGTGGTGTAAAAAAATTACATTTTCACTTAAACATATATAACTTACTATAAACTGTGATTAGTACCATCACAACTGTGAGAAGAAAAGTGTAAAAAACCACCTCAATTAAACAGATATACATAAATTTTATTTAAAAACAAACAAGAGCTGTTTTCCATTTATATCCAGTAAATGTCACTTGTCTTACCTCATTGGATCATCCATCAACATTATACAAAGCTTCTAAGGTCTGTAAACCTTCTGATTATAGTACAGATATATGCAACTGCAGATTATTAGAATTATCCTGGAATAGTTCAGGAAGGCTTACACTAGGTTACGTGAAATAATAATGATGATTATACAAATACCTAATACATTAGAGTACTGCAATCTTAGAGCAGGAAACTGAGGAGCTGACCCAAACCACGGAGCAGCTCTCAAAGGATTATTGCACACATTTTTAGCATCCTTCAGGATTTTATTCAAGCAACATGAACACAAAGACCTCAAACCTGCTCCTAGATATGTGCACACGTGTAACTACTCCTCTCTGAATGGTCTGTGCTGCACACCTCATGTACCCAAGCTCTCAGTCTCTACACCAACACAGCATCAGGTACCGAGGCACAGTTGTGTCAGGCATAGTAGGGCACAGAGCTGTAACTAATCTTAAAGTGCTGCATTTTTGCATGATTTGTATGATCGCCTTCACTTGCATCTGTGTACTCAGTAACATTTTTTTCAAGTTGCACATTCATATCCCCTCACCATAAGATACTTAAAATCAAATTCACAGGTATGTGCATGTACACACTACTCCCAGTTAACAGTACCAGAGGCTACTCAGATGTGCTTACTTGGAAAGAACCTTCATATGGGAGGTTCTGCTCAATTAATATATGAACAGCTCAGATTCTAGTCAAACACTGGGCCAAAATATACTGTTGTAGCAAGTACACAGAAATCCCTGAATACTTAAGCATAGAGCAAGAAAAAAAGAAATTTAACAGTGAGCAAATGACCTGACTTTCTTTGCATACCCTCAGTTCCTGAAGTAAGGGTTAAACAACCATGTACTGGCAATTATGAGAATACAATAATTTCAACATACATATAGTGTATATTAACTGTAAACCTGAAAACCAATACTTAGAAACTTCAAGGACGGGGTGCTTCTGGTTGCTAAGGCCATGATTCCGTAACAAAAATGCATAAAGTGCACCCACTTGATCCTCACAAATCTCAATGGGATGCTACGCTATATGATTGCCCTGCAATAAATCCTTCTTTTCAGTACTTGCAAAATCAGAAAAAACAATTCCTCTTTGAAAAGAATGGTAAATCGTCACATTTTACATAGAGCAGAATTTGTTAAAGCTGAAGTGTCTCATGGGAGTAATTCTGTTGATAAACCTGTAAAACAAGGATTACAGAGTGCAGGAGCCCACCTGACACAAAAAACCTTACTTACATAGTCCCCATAGTTCTTTGATATGCCACTACTCTTCTATGAAAACTGAGAGAAACATACTGAGTTGCAGATTTTAAAAATATAAAGGCTTGCAGAGTTAATACAGATATAAGTACCAAAGTTCTTGACAGTCCTTTCAGATACCCTGACCCCTTAATGCAGACAGCTCTGACAGATTAAAAGTATTTTAAGTAGTTAATGATGAATGTCAGATCAGTCAACATGTATAGGTGAGAGCTGTGTCATGATAACGGAATAGCGTACTGCAGAGAAATCTTCTGGATGCACATCCCGAGAACTTTGTTTGGCATCAGAGCAAGACTTCTCTTTTTTGTTCAGCAGACAGAAGACCTCCTGAGGTCATTGATGTTCAATCAAATTACAGAATAAATATAGTAACACCTCTGGCATCCCTTATTTCACTTCGATATGCTGCATTTTTTATGATGTGTTTAACATTAATACTAAAATCCATAAATTGACGGCTCTGTATAGCTACTTATGCTATAGTTATGTTCCTTATACAAAGGGTATCAATTTTCCTTATGCCACTCAAGAAATAACTGTGTAAAAACAACACTATGAAGTTTGCATGGTTAGGCACTCAAGATTGAAAAAGTCACAGGCAGAAAATGAAGGGTCCCCCCTTTGCATAAATGGAGGGGCAGAGTCATTAAATACACAGACCAGTTTTATCACAGCATTTCTCTCCCCTTCTGTTCTGAAGGTCAGAGGCAAATATGGACAAGGTGATCCCAGGTCAAGTCCACGGGATTCTGAAAGGCTTCTCAGGATCTTACCAGCCTTAAAAAGGCTGTGGCTGCAGGAGGATTCTTTGGGGCATTTCTGCTCAGACAGACTTAATGCCTACTTGAGTGATCTGGGTTATCAAAAAAAAAATAAAAAAAAAATCCATATATATAAGTTCGTTTCCTCATAAGTCAGCACAGAAGGAGAAATACATCTTCCTTCTTCCCTGCTTCTTTAGGATGGAAAGAGTCTAATCTTTGTCCATGGGTACCAATGGACAAACTAACTGCCACTCTATTTGATCCCAAGAACCAGCACTACCTGGGGAAAACAATAGATAATGCATTGCCATGAAGGTCATTAGCAAAAAAGAATACAAGACATTTTGTCTATGCTCTGAAACCCCTGAAAATTTCATTATTCTGAGTTACAAGATTTAAATAAAGTCCTGTAGCATTCTGACACTCAGACTGTAGTCAGCCCCTTGCCCCATAACATTTAATCAGAAAAACATTAAAGGCAGTGGATAATACGTACACTTTTAAATAGAAAATGCATACAGAAGTTTTAGAGTATTTTAGGACTGCAGGAAGTGTGAGTTGTTCCTGCATTATTTTTTAGTATATATTCTGCACAACTAACTTGCTGGGCATTATCTTGTTTGACTTGAATGGCAGGAAATCAGAAGAAGCTACTCAGGGAAAGCAGACAGTTCTTCGTTAGAAGAAAGACCTTAATAGTGAAATTCCTACTAGTTAGGCTCCAGCCAGGTCAACAGACTGGCCTGCCTCAAGTTTCTACTGATTATCAAAATAACATAAAACTGTGAAAGACTTATGATAGAGAGCAAAGAGAGGAAACAGACAGCTGGAAAGAAGCATCAGGACTGCCTTTGCCTCTGAGACCAGCAACAGGGGACTCTGCATTGTGCAGACCCTACCCAAAACTGGCCAAGAAACATCAGAGTTCAAGTAAGACCCAACTTGACATGCCTGGTGACCTTTTCTCTGACGGCTTTGCTGATTAGGCAGTGCCTTGTGGTGAAGACACTGCTTTTCAGCTGTCTAGAAGCATTCCAGGTTCTGAACCCAGCTGGGGGAGCTGTCTTGTTACAGCTGATCAACAGAGAGCTTTCAAACTGAGACCAAATTTGACTGATCAAAGAGACCCCTCCTCCCAGATTAGTTGTAACAAATGAGTCACGAGAAAGGAGACTTTAAGGGGGACTAAAAGAAGTCTAAAGTGCAACTTCCCTTGTATCCAAAACCTGTGGATACAGTTTCATTGTAAGTTAAAACTTTTATTCAATGTACAGTCATTCCCAGCTGTACCCAACATGATATATGATGTCCATTGTTAAGTGCCTCCAACAAAGATGCTAATCTAAGGTAAAAGATACTGTGCAAATACCGCTATTAAACATGAACATGGTTCCTAAAAAAATAACCACTAGGATAAAAACTGTGTTCTTGAAATAATTTCTAGTAATTGCATAAATGGAAAACAAAACTTAAAGCAAACTTCAAAGAAAACTTAAAAGAAACTTAAAAATTCTGATGTTCCAAGGCTTTTTAGTGTTACACTTTTTTTTTTTTTTTTTTTTTTTTTTTTTAATACTGGATGAATTTTAAAGAGTAGATAAGCTTTTCTGTGCAATCTGTCTGGAAAAGATAATGGATTTCTTAGCTTTCAATATGCACAATTGTTTTAAAGAGACACACCTGGCTGACTGCTGATAACTGATGTTGAAAAAACCAAAATTCATTAACCTAACAGAAGCCTAATCTGATGCATTTGTAACAAGCATAGTCTCGTGAACTTACACTAGATGGAAATTTCAACCAAAATGAAGGAGCAATGCATAATTTGCTTCATTCAATGTGAAACAAAGATTTTTTAAATCTCAGATTCATGGTTTGAGCTCATCCTTAGTTTTTGTGGTGGTCCCTACTGAAAGCGTATCCTTATCAACGTTATCTTGTAGATCTGCTGATGTGTCATTTGAAGAATTCTCAGTGTTACATAAATCTTCCTCTATAATGCCTGGGTGATTTCCAGAGTCATTGTTCAGATTTTCATCATCTTTTTTGGAATGAGAAGCGTCCTCCTTTCTCTCTGAAGTATCATGAATTTCTTCTGATTTTGAAAGCTGGCTGGTATCAGTTTCAATGCTCTTTTCACTGTTGTTCTGCCTAACAGCATCACAGTTCACTTCTTGTTCATCCTGATCATTTTCTTCCCCATTTTTTGTGAATTCTACCTTTCTTTCTTCAGCTGTTTTACCAGCTGAGCTTCCACTTGCCGATATATTCTTAGGCTCTTTTGGTTTCTTATGTTTAGAAATATGACTATTGGGAATAGAAACTGGAGATGCTGGCTTCTTATTTGCTTTGCTTCCCTCTGATTTCTGTTTTCTTGGGGGTCCCCAAATGAAATGCTCTGAGGGTGTATAATGTTGCTGCGCAAATCTCAGCAGTTTCCTTCTTTCTCTTCGGTCTCTAATAGTATACACAAAATACTCTAGAGCACTTTGCTTAATGTTGGGAATGGTATCTTCCACAAGAGCTTCATGCAGAATAAATTTTACCAGGGGAGATTTGAAGCTCTCATATCCAAGTTCACCAAGGCTTTTCAGAATTCGAGTGATTCTCAAGTAATTATGTTGAGACCTTTGAAAAAAATGAGTAAAAAAATTCTATTGAATCAGAAGAAAACAATGTACAAACACAGAACTGGAACTGCAATTCCTGAGTCCTTTTTATCACTTCAGGTATGTACTTCAGGCTTCTTGTACATTAATTTCTCACAGCTGCTGAAGCTTACTTGCACCTCCTTTGCTAGGATGTTGTGAGTGAAAATAAGTGTTTGTAAAAATCACTGAGGGAGAGGGCTGAGAGAAAACAAAATCACCTGTACTGAATTTGGTTCCTTCTGCTGTAGAACATGTGAGAAGGGCAACAAAGCTGGTGAAGGGTCTGGAACCCTAAGTCCCATAAGGAGCAGCTAAAGGTAATGGGGTTGCTTATTCTGGAGAAACGAAGGCTCAGGGGAGACCCTGCTCACTACAACTACCTGAAAGGAGGCTGTGGCAAGGTGGGGGTCAGTTTCTTGTCCCAGGCAACAAGTGACAGGACAAGGGCAAATAGCCTCAGGTTGCACCAAGGGGAGGTTCAGGTTGGATATTAGGAAAAATTTCTTCAGTGAAAGAGTGGTTAAGCATTGGAACAGGTTGCCCAGGGAAGTGGTGGAATCACCATCCCTGGAAGCATTCAAAAGATGAGCAGATATGGCACTTAGTGCTATTGTTTAGTTGGCATGGTGGTGTGAAAGATTGGACTCAAGGATCTCGGAGACCTTTTCCAACCTTAATGATTTTATGCTCTTCTCGTTCTGGGGAGAAAACCCAGTCACTTTATAAACTATAGGGTTTGCAGTGTACTTACAGTGTAGCTACAGAACAGGATTCATTGCATTTCACTCAACTTACTGAAAAGCTGGGTCTCCAGCCTAGACTAAAACCTGCACTATTAATACAGTCAGTGCCGGGGCAAAAACAGGCACCTCTGGAGAGTAAATCCCATTGTTGAAGGAAATATCCAAGAAAAAATAAATGAACTGTCTTCTGGAAATGCGTGTGAAGAGCTCTTTCCTTTATAAAGTACACTATAGTATACAGTAAATTTTTGTGTTTGAATTTTAGATGGATAAAATTAGGCAAACAGAGTCCCAAATCCTGACTTAAAACTGTAGCTACTCAATGGTAAGAACAGGAGTAAAAACATGCAGTAACATTTGGGCTTCCTGAAAACCTATTTTATCTGTGGCCTGAGTCTGAGCCCACACCCATACTGGTTCATATAATGTTTAAGTAAAATTATTAACAAAATATTCCCACTATTAACCTGGAACCATCCATCAGCAATTGTACCTACAAGCTTTCATCATGACAGGAGAACAAAATACTGCAAGAAAACAATCTGCAGGTCTAAGGTCAGAGGTATTAGGAAAGTGAGCACAAGATTTGAAAAGAGGTTTTGGTACAATTAATCTATATGAGAGAAAATTCAGTGCAAACTTAGGATCCACACAATACCAATGAAAAATAACTGATATAAATTTGCTGAACACTGGGCCAAAGTTTGACTTAGTGCATGTCTAAACCTCTCCAGCATCAGCATTTCAATTAAAAAAATCTAAATACATAGTAATTCATTTTTTGAGGAGGGACGGAAATCTTGTTATTTAACTTTCATACAGGTGTGGAGAATTTGATCTTTCTCAAAAAGAAATGCAAATAGAAAGATAAGCCACTATTTTTTTTTTTCCAGCTGAGAAGCAATGCTTTGGGATTGCATGAAAATGCATTCAGTAGCATTCAGTAGTTTTTTGGAGCTGGGATCTTCTTCAGCACCACCTAAAGTTGAGTTTTCAGGGAATCCAATGACGGCAGTTCAGCTGGTAATGGGTGAGAAGCACAATCAAAAAAAGGGGAAAGAGGAATGTACAGATAGAGGCACAAACTAGGCATCAACTATTTATTTTTCTCTTTTTTTCTGGCAGTCCTTGGAAAAAATATCTTTGCTTTCTCTAAAAAACAAAAGGATAAAGAGATTCTACAGCAATTCCAGCAAGTGGAGTGCATGTCATTACTTACTCATTCAAATGCTGAAATCTTTCTTGCCAGTTAGCAGCTCGTGCTACGTTTCCAGTTTTATCAATTAGTTTTATTCCAAAAAACTCCAACATCATTTTGTAAGCCAAAAGGAATCTTCTAATTGCTTCTTTTGTTTTCTTGAATTCCTAATAGACAAAGAATACATCCAAAATTCTAAGTGGCACTAAAGCAAGTACTTCTGCATTGTGTAAGACGACTCTACATAACAAAAAGCAGTTATGTATCAAAATTAATGTGATGGTTTATATGGAGCTCAATTTGTATTACCTCAATTTCATATGTAGTTAATTCTTTAGCATAGAAGTTCAGACCTTGTTCCCTCAGTGGGAAAAGCCTGTTAAAAGAAGAAGTGCATTATGGCTCAGTATATGAACACTTAATCAAATTAATGCTTTGAAACAGAAATAGGTAATAAGTGACCAACCACTGTATGTAAGTGTGGTTATGTTCCAGTTTTTCATAGTCTCCTTTCCATTTATTCAGGACTTCTTCAATATAAACCCCTGCATAAAAATAATTTGAAAAACTGTTAGGTAGCCATCAAAGCCAGCACTCAGCTACATAAAGTACACGCCATGTTAACGTAATGACAGAACGCATACTTTAATTCTCTTTCACATACTATCTGAAATAAGGTCTACTGTAGCCATAAATAAATTAATTTAATTTAAAATTAGTTGCCAAAACTTGATTAAAAATGAGATAGTTATAAAATTGTCAGTATAAACAAAACCAACTGACTTATACTGGGTTACTAACAAGCAAAGGTATGTGACCATAACCTCTGTAAAATACACCCAAGAGTTCTCATGTCATAGATCCTTTTATCACACTGACTGGTAATTAACAAACTGCTTCCATAAAATACTGCACTGTGAATCACCTCATTGCTTTTACATGACAAAACTCTGCATCTATCTATCCATCCATGCATCCATGCATCCATCTAATCTTTGTAGAACAAAGCCTCAACTCTTTATGAAATTTCCCATACCAGGAATCTCTCCAGCTGCAAATAGCTTTATGATTGGGAAATGTTTTTCAATTAGTGGTGGCCAAGCATCACACTGAAACTGTGCTCATGAAATTCAGTCATGGGCCAGGGCACTTTTCCAGGTACTACACAAATATACAAAGTACATAAAAGGATGATTCTTGCTCCCAAACCTGTACAATATCTTTCCATGAATGAGCACTGTGTTTGTCTGTTTCTATTCTGAAACCAACAACAGTTTTAGTACCGCTGCACAGCCTCTCCCAAAGTCAAATAGCATAAGAACAGCCTAAAAAACCCCAAAACTCATGTAGACAGTCTCCTACTATACATTTAAGATGCCTCTTCCCCCCAGTGAAAATTTCCATTTGGGTCTCAATGGCAAAGGAGGACACATCTGATAAGTTTATTTAAGAAATTAAGAAAGCAGCCAGTCGAAGGAGCTGTTAAGAACATGGGGTTTCCAGTGTAGGTAAGGCTGGAAAAAAACCTTGGAAAGAGGACCTTTGCCATCATTGCATTGTATCCAACCTATATTTCAAGTACTGGAAAACTTGCTGCTCAATCCCAGGGCAGAGAGACAAACAGGACAGCTCTGAGCCAGAACCACAAGCTAAATCTGTAGGTCATGGAACTAAACATTAGATCTAGTAATGCACTAGGAACAGTTTGGGGTTTTTTAAACAACATTCTCCAGTATTTCAGCCCTTAACATGGTAGCTAAGGCTCCCTCTGAACACTCTCACAGATTGATGGATTTGGGTCAAGGTGGTGGTTACTCTTTTCCATTCTCACTACAAACTTCTGCATAACCAGAGCTCAGAGCCAACAACACTTCAGATTCCATGGCTTAGCAGCTACTTTTGACATTACTAACTGTGGTTTTCTCCTAGAACACTATGAGAAATGCTGTTCTTTACAAACTTTTTGAGGGAAGCCCTCATCTAGCTTTCATGCCGATCTCTTCTTGTAGCTAATCCTCTTGAACTGCTCCTTCATTTTGGACTTTAATGGACTTCTTCCCCACAACCTTTTCTGTCTTTTAGTTTCAGATCCATACGGTCCCCAGGTTCTCACAGACCTCAGTGCCCTTCTCTTTCTTTTTGCATCTGTTCTCTGTGTAATGTCTTCCAAATCTGCTACTTCTTTACTGGGAATTCACAGACCTATATCATCTTGCAGACAAGCTAAAACACAGCATCTGCCTATGGGTATCTAGATAAAGCTCAAGCTGGTTAAAGCAAAGGTCTTATCTTTCTTTCACAACCTGAGTTGTTTTTCACTTGATAAGTGTATTACCACTATCTTGTCTACAAAAAGCTCTCATCTTCAACTTTTCTATATGTACATCTTCACATCCTCCTGTATAATATTCCTTTCCATCCAACTTCCTATCAGAACTCTCACATTTTGCACCTCAACATCCTTTTCCCTGACCTTGAAAGGTGCTTTCTTGTCATGTTTACGTCTACCCTGAATGCTGCTGAATGCAGCTACCCTGAATGCTGGTAAGATCATGTTTCTAGACTATCTTTTTTATACTGGCCTTTTTTTTTTTGCTTTGCATTCTTCCATCATGAAACCATTCTCTAACATCAAACAAAAACTATGTACACGTTCACTTCCAAAGCCTTTGTGACCTGTCTCTTACTACCTTATCAGAACCCATTTGTTGCTATGAGACTGATCCTGCTTCCAACAGGATCCTGCCTCAGAGGCAGCCTACACATCTCACTCCTTCTGCACTCCAACGTGCACTTCACTATTTCCTACCGAGCTGCTCTCATGCTGAGAGGATCCTTCTGCAAACACCTTCAAAGTAACCTTCTCATCATTCTTTTAAAACTCTGAAAAGCTTATTTTTGGCCTTCAATTTGTCTTTTTGCTAATGGCTAAGCTCTCATGTGCTGAGACACCTGTCTATCATCCTAACCCAGGCTGCTTTATTGCCTCCTCCTGCTTCCCCATCTGTCTGCTACCCTCTTGTCTCTCACACATCGACTGCAAGCTCCCTAGAGTAAGGCCTGTCATCTTTCAGCTTCTCCTGTGTTTGTGCAGAATGCTGGTTCCTGCTCCACTACCAGAACCACAAGGGACATTGAGAAATGGCTTTATTATTGTTATTACAATAATCTCACACAAGATTAAAGCACATTTTTTCCCTTGCACAGTTCCAGGGGTAACACCCAGAGATCCCTGCCACTCCTATTCACGCAGCAACAGTTTGTGCAATACAGAACAACTTTATCTTTAATAAAAGGCACTGCCACTGCCATAAAATAGTGGTACAAACAACGCCCTGTATTACTTCATGCTGATAATGTCCAAGAAAAGCACTACCTCCCCAATTAATTCTATTTTAAGCATAACCTGCTCTCGTGTTATCAATGTGCTACTCCAACATGGGAGGTTCATGTTGTACAATATATTCCTATACACCTTCAATTTGCCACAATTATCACCACTGTTTGAATTTGCTACTCTCATTAGTGAGCATTCTTCTGTTATCACCATCACTGTTGCAGATCACTCACCATCAGGTTTGAACGGGATTTTATTTTTGTAAAACCGGAGATTGCACAAGTCATTTTGATACCGAAGATCTTTAAAGTTCTGCTAAAAGAAAGGAAATAGGACATTATCAGCCTACAAAAACCTATCAAGACGATCCAGAAAGTCTTTGAATAATTTAAGGACAAAAAGATGTCAAAGTTTTGGAACCACAGAGCTCTACTCATGCACTTAAAGACTCAGTTTAAGGATCTGGAAATTCTTTCTGGCTGGTACCTTCTCCTACTGAGGCAGCAGCAAGCAGAGCAGCCCCCTCACTTTAGTCTCAAGGAACTTGAGAGACAAATAATAAGTCATCCAAACTCTATAATCTACCGTCTTTGATATTCAAGGCACAAGCCTTTTCCTGGTCTCCTACCACAGTTCCCAGGCTTACACATCTGATGTGTTTGCATGTGTACCCAGGATGAAAACACAGTGCTTCTCCCCCACTGGCATATGTTGGGCCTCTGTATCAGCTTTTTGATTCATATTTCTTGTACTTATTGGACAACACAAATGTTTAAGAACGTTATCTACTGGAAAGGCAATTTTGAACCATAACGTATTCTTACTGGATACTGGTGTCGGTACTTGTATAAATCTCTTGCTGCATAGAAGCTTCTCTTTGGCTTGGCTGTCAGCTCAGTTCCATCACCACTCTGAAACAGTTAGAAAGCAGAAAATCATCATACACAAACATCCTAAATAGAAAATTTGTGTAATATTAAAATAATTGTTTTTCATTATGGATTTCAGCAATGTAAACAAACACAAGTGCCTACTCTTTGGTCAAACACTGAAAATTTCCCCGCTCGATACTTAATACAACACACTTTAAACCTAAGTTCAAAAATGTCATATAAAATACAACTGCAAGACTTTGAATTATCCTTCCCATGTGGCTGAATTTGATTTAAATCAACAGGCTGACTGTCATTTCCAAATGCAAGACTTCAAAGTAATCTAGCAAGTGCTAATACATGATGAAATAAGTAACTGAACTTGAAAATGCAGAGACACCACTACTTTGAGGAGGAAATCATAGTATTTACAAAAAAAAACCAAACCAAAACACGTATACATAGACTTAATTTCTATTATTACACCCTGTGGAAGAAAACTAACAGTCACTAAAAAATTTTTTTCTACTCCTTGCAATACACATGAAATAAGTTAAAGTCAAGCCTTAAAGGGGAAGTTCTGTGTGACTGCACCGGGCATTTGCCATTCTTAATGCCCATCCCGTGACACATTAATGACAAACAAGCAACTATTTTCATTCCTCCTTTCACAAGACCAACTTTGACCACACCTGCAGGCAAAACACGCCTGCTTGAACAAGAAACACCCCTTGACACCTGGTTATCCAGCACTAGTACCACCATGTGTCAAGCAGAAAAGGGAAACGTGCTTAAGCTTATTTAATTTTGCATGATCCCTGAATCAAAACACGATACATCTACCAACCTAAAAAAAGATACAGCTGGTCCACCCCATATTGTATTGTAACTCAAGTAAAATTATTGTCAGGGGAACACTTTATTTCTTTAAGGTCGGCATTTACAAAGCTTCCTAAAGAACAGAAACTCGCTCTGAAAATTCCTCACACCCACCGAGGAGTCACAAATCCATAGCCACATACGATCCAATATCCAGATTTTTACCCCGTTTAATTAAGAGGCCACGTTCAATGCTCCGTTTAAATTAAAACACAACCTTCCCTGGAAATACCAGCAGCGGGAATGTCAGCGACACCAAGGCCTCGATTTTCTCCAATAATGACAGGGGAGGGGTGGGGAGAGACACAAACGGGCTCGTCCCTCCAGGAGATGCAGCGCCGGGCTCTCCCGGCCGCTCGGAGCGCCGGGCAGGTGCCGCGGGCAGCAGGCGGGCCCGCGAGTGCCGCAGAGCGGCGGCAGCGGCGCTGCCCGGACCGGGCTCGGCTCCGCCCGTCCCCGGCTCGGCCGCCGGGCCGCGGGCAGGGCAGGGCAGGGCAGGGCAGGGCGCGGCGGTACCTGCTCGGGGCTGGCGCTGTCCGCCTCTGCCCGCTCCGCGTCCTCCGGCGCTGGCGGGGCCGGCGGCAGCTCCCGGGGCCGGCAGTCGGCGGCGGGCGGCTCGGCCGGCTCTTCCCCGCCTCCCGCGGCGGCGCACACCCCCTCCTGCCGCGGCTCCGCCGCCTCGGGCTCGGAGTCGGTCTCCCAGGTGGAGTCGCAGTCCTCCACCGTGGTGGGCTCCTTGAAGCTGACCCCGCTCAGCAGGCTGCCCATCGGCCCGGAGGCCGCGGAGGCCGAGGGCTCGGAGCGGCCGCGGGCTGCCTACGGCTGCGGCATGGCGGGGCGGGGCGGCGGCGGCCGGGGCTGCTCCCCCGCCCGGCCCCAGCCCACGGACACGCGCGGGGCGGAGCTGGAGGCTCCGAGATTTCCACACGAAACACGCGCCCAGCCCGGGCAGCAGCCGGCCGCCGGCACCGCGGGGACGGGCGGGGCGAGCCGGGGCCGGCAGCGGGAGGCCGTGCTCGGACGGAGAGTGGGAGCCTCCCCTCCCAGGAGCTGCACCCCGCGGGGATTTCGCTTCCCGGGGGTGTCCGCTGTGTCCCCTGACGGGTTACGAGAAAAGCACGCGGGTGTTCGTCGAGAGGAGTGGGGATGGCGGCTGCCCCAGAGCGGTGGTCGGGGGAGGAGATGCTTTGTCCAGTGACAGAAGCGGCCGTGTCACCTGCACTGTGCGAGCTCCGGCTGTCCGCTAGGCATGGGAACGGCTGTGGGGAGGTAGACTGCAAGGAGCATACAGGTGCCACAGAAGACAGGAATGGAGGGGGCAATACTGTGGTAACCAGCCACTTTCGGCTGCTCCTAAAACTCCTGCGAGTTTGGGGATAAAACTGACATGATGTTCAAGGACAGACTTGGAGGGGCAGTGACAGTGTATTTTGTGTTTGGCTAGCACATGCCTTTTGGACAGAAACACTGACAGGAGTGAAGACCTGATGAGCTGAAGGCTTAGCACATTGTTCCAGTGCCTACTCTCACCCTTATGACTAAAAATGTGTTCCTCATTTCTAACCAGGGTTGGTAGGCTTCCATTCACACTCAGGGATTTCTGCCTTCTCCTTAATGACCTTTCTGTAGTGTCTGGTGACTGCTCCTAAAGACTTGTGTTATCATCAAGTCATCTCAGTCCTATTCTTGGTAAACCAAACAATTTGAGCTTCAGCCTCTCTCCATAAATTACCTTTCACATTCCCTCACTCATTTTTGTGCCTTTTTTTTCTGCTGTTGCTTGAATGTTTTAGCATCTTCTTCAAGTGCAGGTACCAACATTTTAATTGGATGTCAGGATCATCAGTACAGAAGTGATTTCATCTATATATTCTTGATTTCTTGTCCACTCTCTATAAAATGAAACATCATTTTAACTCAAGTTGCCACAATGTCATGCTTAGATGCACTCATGTCACTCATACATAACCTTTCTTCAGGTTCATTTGAAGCATGTTAGCTGCACACACTGACACACCAAGGACAAGAAATTACTGGGAATGCCCTGGTTTGTCAGGCCTTGTTTCAGGCAAGCGTGTTTGCAGTAGCAGCTCACCTAGATAGAGCCACAGCTGTGTGGCTGAGCTGTGAGCCTGTCATACAGCTCAGTCTGCCCCTGCTGCCTCCTACCATCACCTGCCTTGGCCAAGACAGTTCCCCTCCTCTGCTTTTCATGGAGATTAATGAAGCCCATTCAGCCTTTCCAATATCCCTTAGTCACCATCCTGCCAGCTGCTTCCCTCCTTGAGATCCAACTACTCCCACTCAGTCCAAGATCAAAGCTGGTGACCCAAGCCAAGACACCCCTCCCACCCCCAACCCTGTAGGTTTTTGAGGTCTACTGGAACTTTTTGGCTATGTGATATTAAGGAATGCATGTAGCATACAGGAAAGTTCAGTCTCATTCTTGCCAGTGGACATCATTTTAATGAAGAATAAAAAATTCCCATTAAGCAGACACAAGAAAGGTTGTAAGAGGACAAGCAGTAAGACTAGATGCTAGAGCTGCAGTTGGGGGAACAGAGTCTTTTATAACACTCATGCTTATGTGTCACATTTTTTGAGAGTTCGCTCTTCTTTGACCTTATTTGGAGGAAAGGCAGATTTCTTTCCTGCTTCCACAGTATCTCCGCTTATGTTGTTGGCATAGTTTGAAGGAACTGACTAAAGAAATTCTGATATCTGGAACATCATTTTTCTTGACTGCCTACTGACCAGCTGGCCATTGGCCAGCATCTACTGGCCCAGTTTAGACCACCTCTGCTTCCTCTCCCCTGCTACAGCTTTCGTCAATGTTCCCTCACACTGATTGGGTTTATATTATGGATAGTGGAGCCTCGAAAGCATGCCTTGCATAAGCATCAAAAATCAGATGACTGTTTTGATGATATTCAGTTTGCATGGCAGTTAATCCCACAAACTAAAGATCTTCCTGCAAGAAAGCTCAGTTTTTTGTGCAAATAGCTGCACATTATTATAGAGAGCTCAGTTTTACCTGAAGAGCAAGGCTGTCAGCCAAGTCTCAAAGCTGTCAGCCAAATCTCATCACAGAATTTTAGGTGGATTTTTAAAAGATCTGGATCTCAGAGCACTGGTAAGAACTGGAAGTAAAATGAACTGGTGGGAGAACTCACCAAGCCACTCCCCATCATTTATCATCAGTCCTAGTTAACCAGGGAGATCCCAGATGACTGGAGGTTAATCAATATGATGCTCATCTGCAGAATGGTTGGAAGAAGGAACCTGGGAGCTACAGGCCTGTCAGCCTTGTTGCCAAGGAAGGTTATGGAGCAGATAATCTTGAGTGCTGTCATAAGGCACACACAAGACAACCAGGGGATCAGACCCAGCCAGTCTGGGTTTAGGAAAGTCAGATCTTTCTTGACCAGCCTGATCTCCTTTAATGACTGGGTGACTTGCCTCATGGGTGAGGGCTGTGGATCTTGTCTGCCTCAATACTGTCTCCCACAGCATTCTCCTGGAGAAGCGTCAGCCCATGGCTTGGACAGGTGCACTCTTCACTGGGTTAAGAACTTGTTGCATGGCCAGACCCAGAGAATGGTGCTGAATGGAGTCACATCCAGCTGACAGACAGTCACTGGTGGGGTTCCCCAGCGCTTACTATTCGAGTGAGTCCTGTTTAGTGTCTTTATCGATGATCTGGACAAGGGGATCGAGTGCACCCTAAGTAAATTTGCAGATTTACTCCCAGCAAGTTGGGTGAGAGTGTTGGTCTGCTGGAGGGCAGGAAGGCTCTTCAGACAGATCTGGACAGGCTGGATCAATGGGCAGAGGCCAATTGTATGAGGTTCAACAAAAACAAGTGCTGGATCCTGCCCTTAGACCCCAACAACCCCAGGCAGTGCTACAGGCTGGGGGCAGAGTGGCTGGAAAGCTGCCCAATGGAAAAGGCCCTGGGGGTGTTGGTTGACAGCAGCTGAACATGAGGCAGCTGTGCCCAGGTGGCCAAGAAGGCCAATGGCATCCTGGCCTGGATTAGCAATAGTGTGGCCAGCAGGACCAGGGCAGGGATTCTTCCTCTGTACTTGGTACTGCTGAGGCCACACTTCAAGTGCTGTGTCCAATGCTGGGCCCCTCACTACCAAAAGGACATTGAGGTGCTGGAGTGAGTCCAGAGAAGGGCAATGAAGCTGGTGAGGAACCTAGAGATTAAGTCCTATGAGAAACTGGGGGGTGTTTAGCCTGGAGAAAAGGAGGCTCAGGGGAGACCTTATCACACTAAAAGTGCCTGAAAGGAGGTTGTAGCCAGGTGCAGGTCCATCTCTTCTCCCAAGAGACAGGACAAGAGGAAATGGCCTCAAGCTGTACCAGGGGAGGCAAGGTTTGGATGTGTTAAGGCAGATTTGCCCTTTGCCAGGTGTATGCATTTTTCCTGTGAACAATGTCTTCTTTCACAGTTGCGGCTTATTGCTGGTTCTGGATGTGAGCTAGAGGCAGTCAGGATTCATGAAGAGGCTCTAGCACCTTAAATAGCCTTGTGGGGTGGTATTTGAGAGCTTGAACAGATAGCCACAAGACATATCTTAATTAGAAAAAAAATAAATTCCATTATCTCACAGTCATAACTGGTAGTCATGGTACCATGGCCATGGACGTCATGGAAGGTAGTCAATTCATTACCAAGGTAGTGAATTTCTGGAACTTGAGTTCATCAAAGTATTCTTGTACAATGGAAGATAACTAAGTGCTAAAGCCAGGAGGACCTGGTTCAATCAAGTAGTTTGACTGTCACATAACACTGGCCAAAAGTGAAGAACAACACAAAACCTAGGAGACTGCAAACCACTGTTCATCAAATACAGACTTTCATAACACTTATAAAAAAATAAGCACTTGACTTCTGATTATATACATTTATATACATCTTAAACAGCATGGATTAGTCAAAGCCACTTTTTTTTTCTTGCATGAGGACATGGTTTTATAAGGACTTCAAACTGGAAACCACATTGCTTTCTCAAGGCTAATATATATGTATATCGTGTGAAAACTGTAAAAAAAAATTAGAAATGAGGTGATTGTAATACTTCATCATTATCTTGGGAGGATGCTTTGAACACAGTACCAGAGAGGTCAATTAACAACTGTGGAGAGACTTACCAACCTAATATTAAGGTGATATAAAGCTGGGAGGGATTATGCATCTTTAGAGGATATAGTAGACTACAAAACCATGTTGATAAATGACAGAGGAAGGTAAAATAAACAACATTGGTAAAATGAAATTTAGTCGAGCTAATGAAAAATGATTAATAGTGAATATTTAAACATACAAAGGTAGATTTAGGAAATGCAGAAAGGCATTGATACAACAGAAATGTCTGGGAGCTACAGTATTATTTACATACATTCAGACAATATATACATGGACACCAAAATATATTTGGACACCAACATATATTTGGGCAAGTGTTCAAAGTCATACGGGTATGACAGTGTTTTGTATGCAATAGCTGTAGCTGACTGGTATTTTAATGGGGTTTGTTACCTCATTTGCTTATTTTTTTACTATGGTGAATTTTAGTTCTCTTCTGTAGTCCAGTAATGCCCCAGATTGCTAAATGCCAAGCTTGATGTAGTTGCTATAGAAGGTGAATCTAATTTATAAAGTTCTCCATAATTTCCCTCTAGTGAATGTCATTGGAAATGATTGACTAACTGTAAACTCAGAAGTCAGGTTGCATATTTGCCTAAATTTGTTTCTGTTGAAATCTGAAATTAATTTGCAGAGAAGAAAAGACTTCACATAAATCATGCTAGACATGACAGATCAGTGTATTAAGCTCACTGAAGCCAGTGGAAGTGCTCCCATTTTTGCTGGGTTATGACTACAACCCTTAAGACCTTAACTAAAGCCCTGTTTATTGGAGTGTCTTGCACTACAAGTCTGAAAAAGGTCACAAGCAAGGTAAACTCTGAACAAATTAACAGAAGAGTGTTTTACTTTAAGATGATCTGTCTAGGTGGTCAGAGTAGTCTCACTGTAGTCCTTGAGCCTCCACGAGTCTGCTTTTTTCTTCCTGGGCTGGCCCTTCAAACAGTGTAAGACTGCAGTGAGTTTCTTGAGAGGAAACTGACCCAGCTGTAGGATACAACACAGTCTAAACGAGTTGCTGTGCAGAAACCCTTGATTTATAGCAGGAGTCCTACATCATCCTTGTCATGGACTGGAACCAGCTACCCGGGCTGGTGCTGTCAGCTTTTCTGTAGTGGGCTTGCCTACGGTGCATCAGCAGGTCAGCTGCCTGGCATCACTGATAAGAAATTACATTCACTTGCCAGAAGTTCACACAGGATTAGGTGATGCCATTAAGTTTCACTGAAGGGCTCCTGGACTGCACCATGCAAGCTAGTACTTTTGGCAGTGGAACCTAGTAAGAAATTCTTCTCCCTGAAAGACAAACTCAGAGTGCAATGCAGAAGCCCAAATGCAGACAGCCAAGAGCCTCTGGAGATCCCTTAGTGTATCCATCTTGTGCTGAGGAAGAGTCCCTGTGCTCCATAGCTCAGGAGGTCCTGTGGTGTAGCTGCCAGCCCCATGAAGTAATTTTGGCTGCTCTAGGTCATCTCCAAGGAAATGATGCACCTACTATGTGTATGCTTATCATATTTAGGCAGAGGCTGGCTATGTCTGTATGTGACAAGTTGTTGGCTGAAGCACTTTGAAAGCTGCTGGTCTGTATTGACAAGAGCTCCATTTGCTAATTAACTATTGCACCTCTCATTATCTTTTGGCATACATCTCTGTGCAAACAACTCAATTTAGGTGTTTCTTTATAAACTTGATCCTGCCCCTAAGGTCCCTGAGCATCCATATTTCTGTTGGGAAGGTATGCTACAGACTGCCTTTGACAACAGATGTGTAAATGGACATTTCTGACCTCACAGCACACAGTATTTCCTGTCTTGAACTTCCAGAATTGCTAAACAAGGCACTTGTGCCAGATGTAGGACCAGATTTAGTGTGCTCAGAGTAAGCAAAGCCCCCCAAAGCTCTGTGATTTTCTTCTCTGGGATATTTGAGACAGGGACTGACATCCTTCTGCAGCCTGAGAAGGCTTCTCATTGGGGGAATTTATGTCCTGAGTAATCTAACCTGTAGATGCTAAGCCTGAGAAAATCACACAATACTCCTTGTGTACTCCAACAGAGAAAAATAGGAACCTCCAGAAGATAATTCATATTGTCCTAAACCGGGCATTTTAAATATGTAGCTAAATCACTAGAATTGTTTGTATCTTCTGATTATAAAGGAAGGTAAAATCTAGTCAAACTCAGGTTTAGACATCAGACTTTCAAGCTGTAAAAATTGCATTACATGACCCAGTCCCACACGCTTGAGGTTTTCTGAAAATACTGAATTTTGAGTACCCAGCTCCCATAGGAACAGAGAGAGCATCCAGCCGAGCTGGTGGTGTGCATCCCTTTCCCTGGCATGAAGAATATCTGTAATCAAGTTGTATCATGTGATACACTTCCAGTGAGAGACTAAGAGGACTCTTGTTTCAGAGTGTCTGTTGCTAGGTATGTAGAACTCAAGAGTACAAATCTCTTTAGGAAGAGACAGGGCTTTAACCCTCCTGTTACATCCTATTGAATTTCTTATGCGTAAGATCAAAATAAGGAGACGAACAAGAAAATTGCCTCCTCCTTGGCCTCTGAATGAACAGCCAGCCTTTTGGCTCTCTGATGAACAGAGAAGTATGAAAGGCTATAAGGAGATCATAGCATCATACTACCCTGGCATGCCATTTGCTGTGCTTTATTTGCTCTCCTAAACCCAGCAGAAGTTGTGCAGAGTCCCTTCTCCATCCATAATGAATAGGCAGTAATGAATCCTGTTCTGCTCTGCCTGGACTAAAGGGCCTCACTTTAAGGTGACATAAAGTCAGAGCATCCCCTGGGAGTGCAGCCAAGCAGTTCCAACATCAAGCCATCACAAATTTGCCCCACCTCTGTCAGCTGAAAGTGGAGCATGCCAGCAGTAGCACTTCAGTTTGACTAGACTGGAGCTCATGCTGTCTCTGGAAAAGATATTGCCAATAAACCACTGTTTCAAGACCACAAACTCTGCTTGTTCTTTCTTAGCTGAGTTTTTATGTGACTTGTGTGAAATTATGTAGTCGTGATGGTGCAGCATTGCTATTTCAAAGATCTAATTGACGTCAAGATTGATGTGATTCATGGGAGTCATAGGATCCCTACCAGTGAAAAAAAGTCCACGTGAAATGATATGCATTTGTGCAGTTCTGTAGTTTGCTTCTTGGCAGATGATTGTGGATTTCATACACTTCATCAAGGATAATTTCAAAGTGCCTAAAATCATTGATCTTTGACAAACTCCTCAGCAGTTAGTTCCAGCCAGAAGCTGGCACAAGACCAAATTACACAAGTGGGACAACTGCAGACACTGACTCTGCTACCCACCTGCTTTTCATCCTTTGCCATATCATGCTTTCTACATCATCTGTAGAAAACCTATATAAACACATAAACTAGGGAAAAAGTTCATCAGAGAAGCTATTTTTAATTAGGCCACCGATGCTCCATGGGATTTTTAGCTTGCAATTAAAGCAGACACATAGACTGAGATACAAAAGCAAGCAAACACACACAACCAGAAACAGAAACCACCAACAATGCTGGCTTACATGTATTTATCGCAGGTCCAGTGATTTTTATAACCATTTGGGTTAGTTCACTTAGTTAAACTATTCCACACATCTTTAAAACACAAGTCCATATCAGCCCTGCTGGCTGCTCTTTCATGGCACCTGAGAGCAGCCCTTCCCCCTGCCCTCCAATCTCTCTGTGACTTCAGGGTGGCCGGGCTGGAGGGGGAGGGAGATGATGGCAGAGTTGAGGAATTCAACTGCTTTGGAGTGATGAGGAGCAAGACATGGCCCACAGCCTGTGATTTGAGATGGGACTGAAGCATTCTTTACACAATGTGATCCTCATAGGAAATGCTGTCAGCAGTTGGTGCACAAATATACTGGAATGAAAGGAGTGATTTTTTTCCTATCAATCTTGTTGCCCCTGTAATATTCCCTAGCACAGACTTCCTTAGATCACCACAGGACAGCCTCATCATAATGCTATTGTGTTCTTCTGTTCTGAAGAAAGCATGCTAGCAGAGCCTGCAAAAGCCTCTCCCTGTTTATCTCTGTGGTGCCATCAGTACATTAAGTGTACTTGCCATCCCAACAGAGCATGCAAGATGGTAAGTTTAAAGAGATGAAATTCTGCTTCTAGTGACACAGGAGAGCTAAGAAGGGATAGCGATGATCTTTTCATTATATGACAAATCTGAGTTACGTGTTAACAAATAATGATATCAAATGTTCACTTTATGAAATCTGATGCAGTGAACAAAATTATCTGAATACAGTGAGCACATGCACTGTTGCAGAATTAGCCCATTTCATTTTGTAACATGCCCTATTACGGTGTGAAGCCGCCTGGCAGCTGGCATATAAGCAGCCTTTGATGTGCTCAGGAAAGATGTTGCTATTCTTTCACATTGTTGTTTGACCAGGCTGAATGGACCATCCACACAGGCTCACTTCTGCCCTGAATGAAGAGATGAGTAAATAAGCATCAATGTCCTTTTGCTCGTGGCAAAGTGGGTCAGCAAAATATTGGTGGTAATGTGCTAAAATACAGTGAATGCTTTGTTTGGGATTTGTTTGTTTGTTTGGTTGGTTGGTTGGTTTTTTTTATTTTTTGGGGGGTTTTTTTGACTGCTCTGTATGAGCTCTATGTGCTTCCTATTGCAGCTCTGTTTGGGAGGAGTCAATTTTTCAGAAGAAAAAAGCCCACCTAGGTGAGCTGGGAATTCCAAGATGTGGGGATGAACAAGTAACAATTGCACTATTAAAAAATAATAAAAGCAAAACTAAAAAAGCCCACATTTTCACCATAATTACAGATAAAATCAGAACTAACAGTGAATAAAGCTGTTAAGATACTTTGTCAAACATTACATTTGTTATATTAGAGGTCATTACAAAGCAAAACACAGACCAGGACATTGGAAAAAGAGCACAACCAAATTCAGACTCAGCAGGCAGAACTGAGGACAGACAAAAAAAGAAAAGGACTGATCCAGCCCAGGGACTGGAAGCAAGGAACAGTTTCCTCGTGGGATAAATGAAGCTTGCTCAGGGGACAGGAAGATCTTTACCAAAAGGCTAGGAACAACTCATCAATATACTTGTGTCATTATTGTAATAACAAAAAAAAAAAAAATCCCCCACTACAACAGAAATGTATGGCTAACAAGAAAAGAGGCAATTTTTCTTCTTGACACTGATGTTGAAAAGGACAAAGCCCTGTTGTTTTTTCTTAACACCATTAAAGCAATGGCATTTCCTGGCTTGTGATGTTTGTGGTGATGCTTCCTTGTGGCAAGAGGCTACAAGTTAAGAACAGGAGGTACTGTTAACATTGTATGGAACACAGGAGAAAAATTGCACGACGCATGTTTGTGTTCATTAAATGAATTCTTCAAAGGCAACAAGATAAAGCCAAAAATAAAGACTGTCAGCCTCGCATGAGTAACAATATTGAGTGATCTGGATGGGGTTTTTGGGAGCTGCTTGAAACACTGACACAAGCAATTCTCTCTTATGCAGGTGTGTGCTGTTTCTAGAATGCGATGATCATCTCCTTGTTCTGCTCCAGATGAAAACGGCTCTTTTCTGTATTACTTTTCTATGAAATTTGTCACCTTCTAACACCACTCATAGCTGTCCTTAAGCAGGGAAATACTTGACAGATCTGAGGGTGTGCCAAAGTGAAAAATAAAGCACCTGTGGTAATGTAAACATCATGTTAGGGCTAAAAAGATAGAATAGGAACAGCCCTTTTCAGCACCGTGCGTTTGAGCAGACACAGCGGTGGGACATGTATCTAACTGCTTTGCTGTGTTCTTTCATTTACATTACAAAGGGATGTTTTTGGCAGAAAGTCAGTGTAAGCAGCATTCATTATTCCTTTAAGGGGCTTGATAATTCAGTATGTTAATATGCTGCAGGCTGTCAATGCTGTCAACCATCCACCAAGAGATAAATTAAACTGTTCCAGCCTCAGTTTTTCTGTATGGAGGCCTGAGATTAAATGGGAAAGGAAATCTGACCATGGGGTGAGACCTAGTGATGGTTGATATTTTTTTGAGATATTTTGGGTGACGCAAAAAACACCAGGAACTGAATAAAACATCTGAAAGTAGTCATCATTAGCTCAGGGGTATGAAAACCACAGAAAATGAGAAAAGTGATTCAATATGACAAAAAAAAAACCCCAAAACAAAAAACCCCCAAAAAAACTAACAAAAAACACCATCACCAAAAAAAAACCCAAACAGAAACCAACCCTCAAGTATATCTTTGAAGTCTGGCTCAAATATAGAAAGGAGAAGTGGGTTTCTCATGCAGCTTTGAGTATGTCTAAATGGTTGCTCAGAGTCCCCTTATAGTCAAGGGACAAAAAGTGGGACTTTTAGGTAACAAACCATTTAATCCTAAAATAGCCATTTCAACTAGGTCCAATGAAGTACCTCTTTCTTTGTCTACTTTTTAAAGGGAGCACAACTGGCTTACCTGCACGCAGACAGAAGCACTGAAGATATCTAAAGCTACCCAAGAAGTGATTGATCTTCAGCACCCAGACACATTTTAATGTACATGAGCTTATTCTGCTTGGCCATCTGATGAATGACTGACAAAGTGGCTGCTTTAAAAGACTCTTGAAAAGCTTGATCCTGCCAGGAGGGCACGTCCACACTGCAGTGGTGTCACATGGAAGTCACAGCAGAACTCTCAGCACCCAACTTTTCCACAATGAAGTAGCTGCTGAGTCTCCACAGACTTGCTCTATGGGGAATGAAGAAAGGGGGAAACTGCCACAGCAAGAAATTCAGAACTGTAATCTGACATTGGTGCTTTGAGGCTGCATCTATATTAGTACTTTAGCCTGGATCAGAAGAGAGCTTTTAAAGATAAGTTCCCAGTTCTTCCACCTACTGGGCTTTGGTTCATATTACTCATTCATACAGCCTCAGAGAACATGAACTTTATTTAGATCAAATACACTGAAAGATGGAGTCCAGGAGTGTACCCAATACACTCCAGATGCAATGGGCATTCAGTCCATGGGACCAGATTAGCATTATTCTGAAGAAAAAAAAAATCACTGAGTTTTGTAGTGTGGGTGTCAGATTCTCAGCACTGACTGTTTTGCTTTCCAGTCTGCCACTGGCTTGCGCTACCAGCTAATGTATCCTAAAGTGAAGTGGATCCTGGAAGAGTCCCTTGGTCCATTAACCATTGGAGGAGTTTAGAAAGATGAGATAGTTGAATTAGCATACTCAAAAGTGAATGAAACAAATAATCACCAAATGGACGGTGGACTAGTTTTCCAAAATTCTGTATTTTAACAAAGGAAACATCCATTAAACAAAGGCAGAAACAAGTCTGGCACAAGGCAGTGAATTAACTGAGGATGTAAAATACCTGTTAATTACCTCTGTCTATCCATCCAATATGATCAGTAAATTCAAAATACAAACTGGGCTTTTGTTTACAGCACTAGCTTCAGGACTTCATCCAAGCATAAACTGAAGCAAACTAACCATGACTTTATTACCTACCAGTTAACATGGCTGCAAAAGAACAGGGCAAACTGCAAAACAAAGCAACAAGCCCATTTCCAGCACTACTGCCCAAGCTGCCTTATCCACAGACTGCAGGTTGTACCTGCTCAAGTGGAGCCTTATCTATAAGCTACAGTCTCTTCAGGGTTATATCCACTGTGGCATAGACTTACCCATGGTCACAATCCTTCAGAAGAAACCTGCTCCAGCATGGCCTTACCCATGGCTGCAGTCCCTCCAGGGGTGTAGCTGCTCTGCTGTGGGCTCATCCATGGTCACATGCTTTGAGGTGTTCCAGCATGACCTCCTGCACTGCTACTGATGCTTCAAGGTGTACCTGCTGTGGCCACCTCAGGGCAGACCTCTGTGTCACATCCCCTACCATCTGGCTGCCTGTGCAAGAAGACAAAAGCAGGTTCCCAGCCCAGATGCCTATGAAAGCTCTGGGTGAGTAGGGATGTTCAAGAAACATTGCAGTAAGGCTGGAAACATCTACCATGTAGGAGGAAGGGGTGCTTCACTCTCCCCAAAAAGTGGCTGAGGACAGGAAGAGATGCAAGGGCAAATACCAGGCTTGGCTTCAGGACACTGTTTTTATTGTAGGTTTCCCAGGCAAGGCAAAACAAAGTGACAACACAGAAAGCAGCAAAAGCAGAAAGGAGCCATTGACACGCCCCGGAATTCAATGTACAGCAAGAAAGGGAGGAAGTAATGGAGCAGGTAAGGGAGCACATACGCCATCATCAGAGCTAGGAAAAGCAAGTACTAGCCTGCCAAGTAACAGTTAAATATCTGTAACAGCTGTGAGCTCAGTCTAGCACACTCTGATCAAACCTGTCATCTTAAAACCCCTCAAGCCCCACATCAAGTGCCAAAAAGGACTATGGTGGGTTGACCCTGGCCAGCAGCCAAGCGCCCACATAGCTGCTTTCTCACTCTGCCACTCCAGAAAAGCAGACAGAAAAAACAGGAAGAACAAAACTAAGACAACTCATGGGCTGAGATAAAAATTGTTTAAAAGGTAAGGAAAATGTGAAAAAAACCCCGAGTCAACCAAAGGAAGTTAGTCTGTCACGACCTGCCATAGGCAGACTGATGCCCAGCCAGTTTCTGAACACTGGCCCCCTAGGAAGCCACCCCCTGTCCTTTCTGCTTCCTCTACCCCAGTTTTTATTACTAAGCATGATGCTATATGGTGTGGAAAATCCCTTTGGCCAATTTTTATCAGCTGTCCTGGCTGTGTCCCCCACCTCCTCACTGGTGCACAGAGCGGGGAGAAGAAAACCTTAAGGCTGGGCAAGCACTGCGAATTGATGACCCACTGACATGTCACCAACACTGCCTTAGCCACAAATCTGAAACACAGCACCGTGTGAAGAGCTAAGAATTAAGTTAATTCCATCCCAGCCAGACTACAGCACTTGATCATTATAAAGAGAATTGCTTTAGGTGACATCTGTGAGTGCCTTCATTGCTTCATCAGCTTTAAGATCTTTCTAATGTAATCTATTTGCATAGTTTTGGGGAAATTACAAAACCCTTTATCCTTCCTGTTAACAAATATACACTTTTATTCTCAGGAACGAAAAAATTAATATTAACATACTCAGTTCATCTAGCATCATTGTTCAGGCACTGAAACAGGCTGCCCAGGGAAGTGGCTGAGTCACCATCCCTGGAGGTGTTTAAAAGATGTGTAGATGTGGCCCGGAGGGACACCGTTTAGGGGTGGCCTTGGCAGGGCTGGGTGAATGGTTGGATTCAATGATCTTAGAGGCCTTTTCCAACTGAAATGATTCTAATAATTCTGATTTTTAAAAATTGATTTGGCATGTTTCCATAGTTACACTGCTGTGGGGAGTTTTTAAAAGATGAGTAAACTCTTTCAATCCTTCATAGTTTAATCTGAGTATATGTTAAAATTGAGGTTTCCTGAGTAGGCTACTCTGAGTTAAATTCTAGCAGAGCTGCTACTAATGGATCAAAATATCTTTTACTTAAAACCCAAAACAAAAACCCCCCAAAATACACAAACCTAACCAATGGCCACCTCCCCAAACAACAAAACAACCTTTCTGAAGTATATTGGAACAAGGCTATCTCATTACTAATTTGCTCTGTAAAGCAGGCATATCAAGGAAAAAATATCTGTAGAACAACTGCGACTTTATAAATATAAAATTGAAACTTTGTTGTGCTCATTTTCTGACATTGCATAAAAACACCAGAAAGGCTAAACATAACATTCTACGTGGAGCCAAAAAAATTTAATTTTTGCATACTCTGTGCGAGACTAAAGGGACACAATTCAATACATCTCTTAATAACCAATGTTCTTTAAAACCTAAAATTTAAAATCATTCCTTGTGATTTTTGTTCAAAAGTATTCCTACTTTCCTCAAATGTAATCAGACAAAATACTCTTGTATTTTCTCTGCATGGTAATAGACAGTTCTGGTCCTCCATGGGTATCTCTGCTTATAATACAGCTTCGAATACTATTGTAATGCTGCTTCTTCATTCTTTAACTCTTCTATTCACTTGCAAAGGAAGTATACATTAAAATAACCAAGAATTTTTTACTGAAAGCATTTACTTTGCCCAAGAGCAGAGACAGATAAAAAATTAAATGATATAACAATTTAGAAAAATCATACAGGTTCAGCTGTGAACAAAAGTCACATCCTTCCTTATGTCTACTTTTCATAACAGCAGCATCACTCCCTTTCTCCTTGTAAATGAACCAGTCATTGCTTGTATTAAACTAACATCCACAGGTTCCAATCAAGGGCTTATTGTTCCATGTCCCTGCTCAAAGCCATGGCAAGATACTTTCCTTAGCTTGAGTGATACACTTGGGATCTCAGCTCATGTAGACACTGCTGCAAGTCACATAGCATATGGCAGTACAACAGCAGTGTTCACCTGCCAAACTAGCTCAAAACTAAGACAAAATGCAACCAAGTGCTGTGAAAATTGAACATGAAGAGCAGGGAGGGTGGATGAGATGGGTAATGCTGAGAAAGCGATGTGCCTCCACTTGGGTGGGCTGCAAGCACATGGTGCAGCACTCAGGGATGGATCACTAGATTTCCTAACCCCAAGGTTTACCTTGGGTTCCCGTAAGGCAAAGGTCTGTCAAATACCATCACCCACCCTGTGCAAGGCTATTCCCCTGCAACACAGGAAGTGCACATCAGTAGCAGAGCCCTGCCCTGAGAGCACAGAGCCTGGCAGCAGAGCTGACCCCTGCTTCTCCAGATGCAGGTGGGTTTGCCTGCTGCCAAGGCGAAGGTTTGCACCCAGGCTGACACCAGCACAGGCTACAGAAATGCCCACAGCACTGCCCCCTGAGGGGTAGCTCCTGCTGTACTTATTCCCTGCAAAGCTGAGTCCCTGGGTGCAAAGTGCAAAGGCAGTGCTCAGTGTGATGTGACACACCTGATGAGGCATTCGAAACAAGAACACAGCATTGACAAGCTGTTCGGGTAAACGGTAACCTAAGGAATTTAACTGAGAACGTGCTGTGTAGGATCTCTGCCTACTCAGCCCAGCTAGTGAAAATCAGCTTTCTTCCACTGCCATATTGAGTTCTTTGTCCCCAGTGTGATGTTAACTCTGCATATGTCTAGGCTGAGCATCCCTTCAACACTAAGCCATTTGTTCAGCTGCTACTCTTATACCAGTGCTTGAGATTACCCAAATGAAGATTGTACACCGTGTTCACAGGCACCGATCAGACATCTCCAGTGTTAGACAGCAGGGAGGAGGGCTGTGATTCAGCGACACCTGAGATATCCAGGGGAATCCAGGTTATATCATAATTAACGACAACCTAATCATTGTAGCTCAGGAAGCCTAAAAGGTACTTGCCCCATTGCAGACACACGATGGCTGGTTAGCTGAGGCTCTCTGTCTCACTGAAATGGGAGTAAACATCAGTAGCAAGGCTGTATGCTCCTATGCTAAGGTAATATCATTGCCTAGTTTTTACTTTCATGGCAGTGCTTTGGTTTGGAGGTGGGTCACAGCAATTACAGCAGTGAGTTATTCACACAAGAACCACATTGCAAATAGATATCAGTAAAAGAATAAAGAAAATCTAACCTTTCCTTACATATTGGAAATGCTACAAAACAGTCTTCTTTTTTTCTTTATGACAGCACAATGACAGTGTTTGTGTTGTATCTCCGTATTGAAATGTTCCAAAGTCATAAAGCCTCAAAAATTCAACTGAAGTTAAGACAGTTGCTAAGCTAAGGTTGGCATTATCCTGACCCAGGCTGACTGAATTCCCTGATGCATCTATACCCATCTGCTATTTTCCTTCTGTTGTGCCAAGATTATCCATCATTTGGGGCAGGGGAATACCTTTTATTTTGTGTCTGTTCAGGACTAAGGAATAGGTGCTGCAAGAATACAAATCATCAGTACCACAGTGCCTGTGATGATTTATTCTCCCCCCTGGCTTACCTTGTGTGCAGGAGACCTGAATTCCTTGCATGCCTTTTATGAAGGGGCTTGTACTTTTTTAACACTTGCATCTCCAAAAGCTGATAAAAACAGTTCAGGATAATCACTCTATTAAGTTTTATGGCTGAATATCAACATAACTCAGCAGAATCAGAACCACTGGTTATTTTCTTTAGATCAGGGACAGGTGGTGTCAGCTGCTCCTGTCAACCAAAACCAGTTAAAGGGGTGACAGGTATGTGATTGAGAAAACCAGGGGCAGGTTTTGCTCATAGATTGAGCAGGTATGCCATGGAACAGGCTGAAGCAGTAGAAGAAACTGGACTTCCATTGCAGGAGCATTCTGCTGGCATTTGTAAAGTAACTACATCAGTAATTCTGCAAGAAGGAATCTCTCACAAATCTGTTCTTGCTAAGGAAAGTGCAGTAGCTATGGTTACCCAGCAAACAGGGAGAGGAGGCAAACCTGAACCACTGCTCTGGGCACTGCACACCATTTTTAACATCAAAAGCCTAGTTTTAGCTTTGCAAATAGAACTATGAGAACAGCCACCCACGTTCCCCATTACGGTGTGTGTGCATATATAACTGTGTGGCTATGCATGTGTGGGTATATATATAGACCTATAGTAGGATGGCAAGATGACAAAGAGAACAAAAAAGGAGTCAGCTTTCAGATCATCACACAACTATGAAGTTCGCAACGTACTCATAGACAACAATCTTGTACACTTGGTTTGTCAGCCCAGGGCCAGCAACACAGGACTTTCCCCAGCAAACTTCTGCCTGTTGCAAAGAGGAAATGGATGTCTTCACTTGCCTCTGAGGATTACTCAAGAACTACAGGAAGTTCCCTGTAAAGGAACTGTGTCAACGTTGTAGACTTAATGCAACCATTCTAGAAAAGTTTCAATTAACCTTACGAAGGGTAACGTGCATAAATACTACTATAGTGTAGCAGCAGCAATGTGGAACTTAGTATATGCCATGGCCCACCCTGAGAAACTGGGTAAATATTTAAGCAACTAGTCCACACTGAATTTCACATAAAATGGCTTCACATAGTCATCAAGCTCATTAATGGGTGTTTTGAGAGAGGGTGGGCATAGTTTAGTGGGCTGTAGCCCTGCTCATCTAGCAGATTCCCCAAGCATGGATTCAGACCTGGCTATGCCTGCATAGCTACCTTCGTATCTCCAATGGAAATGTCCTAAAGCCTCACCTATGCACCTGCAAGGAGTCTTGTCCTAAGTGGCCAGAAGCACAGCCTGCTTCACCTCCTTCCCCCTGCCATCCCACAGGCAGTGCCTGACACACCAACAGACAAAGCACCCTGCACACTTGAGTTGCTGGGCTCTTCCTGCGCCTGGCTGTGCCCTAGTGCACACCCACAGTCGAATCATGGTTTCTTTAGCAGACCATGTAGGCATACACTCCATGGCTGCAGCTCAAATCAGCCACCCAGGTTTGCTCTTCAGCCACGAGGCACCATCGTCTCACTCAGCTCAGGCACCTGTTCATCATAAAACCCTTTTTATATTACCAAGCTAGTTATCTAGACTCCTTCTGTAGACTAGCTAAGAGTTTATCTCTGAAGTTAGGTGAAATTAATCCCATCCCTTACTACATGCAATTTCCTGAAGGTGGAAGAGGCTGCTACCAGTGCATCTCTGTGAGTCTGTTCTTCAAAATGACAACAGGACAGCTGTGGTTTTTTGGTAACAGAACAGAGCCCTCTGCTTTGACACCAACTTCTAGAAGAAAAACAGTGTCTAATATTTCTGAGACACTCTAGAGTCCAGACAGGGCTTGCGCCTGACATGAGATTTCTGTGAGACCAGTGTTTTTGGAACAGTAACTAGGAACCAGGAGGACAGCACAAAGAAATCTTGGCTAGCACTGAACACCTAATCATGTCTACCTGAGAGCTGGGAGTGTGAACTACCTGTGAAGTCAAGGGGGACATAGTCAATAGACCCTGGAGACCAAGTCAGCTTGATCCACAACAGACACCATTGTAACCAGAACACCCACAACGGATGGTAGGCAGGACACAGGAATTAACAGAATCTTCTGGAGCAGCAGCTGGAGGCTAGGCATGATATGCAGTAAAAAACTGTGCTTGAGGATCTGAACTGAACCCAGCCAGAAATTCTTGTTGCTTCTGTAGGCTAGTACTGGAAAGTCACAGTAATTTAGAAGAAATTATACCAGAATCTGTATCAACTTTCATCCACCCATTTCCAAGAAATAGAAACATTTAGTCTTCTAATTTTTTCTTCTATAAGGTCTTTCTAGATATTAGAGACAGTCTTTGGTGCAGTTACACAGGGCTGACCAGTGTGACACTGGAGTCATGAGAAACCAGTGCCATTTTGAAGCAGAAGCAAGAAGCCAGACAGACTGGGGGCTGCAGTTGCTTGTGCTGGACGAGAAAGACACATTTTTATCATAGGTAGGATGAATAGAGTTTTAATACTTATTTAAAGACACCAAGCTTAAAGCACTTGCATTTGAAAACTTAGATAAAACAATATACATTTAGTTTTAGGGCAGGAGGCTTTCCCAGAAGACTTCAGCTTCTAGTTTCTTTCAACATGATCACAGGCTGAACTTAGTTGTAGTACAAACAAAATTACGAGAATTCAAACCCCGTTTCTTTCCACCTATGAACAGAATAAGGCTTCCTATATCCACACCAGAACACAAGTCTCCTGCACTCATACAGAAAGGAAAGTTTTTCTATGCTATAAGTAGTTTTAAATCAAACTGAAGATTTAAGAGAATTCAGAGTAAAAAACAACACTACAGACACTGATAAGGAGTTTTATCTTAACCAACAGAACCCAAGAAAAATGAATCACAGAAACTCTCTCATCTTGAGAAATTTATGCATTTTATAATCCCCAAAGGAAACAATCGTATCAGATAAAAATCTTTAGACCAAAATTAAAAAGAATAAAGCTGACAGAACTGCCTGAAATACATATTTTAGCAGAGAGTTATTAGAAAGTCAGCATAAATTGCCTCTTAATAATACTCATCATGCATCTATTGTCAGTAAATCCAAGAAGTCCTGGTTTTATATACCTCTGTAGACTTTATTTTATTGCTTACTTGCTTAGTAAATTTAAACTAGGTATATTGGCAATGTGTTTAGACTGTCACCTGGAACAGGTAAACTTCCATCATTCATTATGAGCCTACTTTAAAATATCCAGTGCTTGGAGCTGAAGGCTCCAAGTTTGCAAAGCTCAAATTATTGGTCAAACCATTCAAAGGATCCATCTTCAGAATATTTTTTAGTCATGTTACAGGCATCTCAGTAACTCTGCCTCGAAGTGCACTTAGAAGTTTTCACCAGTGGTAGTCAGGATCTTAGAGAGGAAGCAGTCATCAACCTTTAATCCTCATCACCTCCACTTTTAATTTCAACAGAGTATCTACAAATCTGAGCTGAACAGAAGATCTATATACACTACCAGGTAGTGACTTAGCAATATTGTATGTAAAAATTTTAGTGAACAAATCAAATAGGCAGTAATGTATAATTGAGCTAAGAGATAACTTATGTCAAATTCCAGTTGTCACATCTTTGTTAACTGCTATATAACTTTTTCAGGAGAGAATGTCCACTGAAAAAAATCACTGCAGGATACCATTTCATAGAATTATAGAATATCCTGAGTTGGAAGGAACCCACAAGAATCATCAGAGTCCAGCTCCTGGCCCTGCACAGACCCATCCCCAAGAGTCACACCACGTGCCAGAGGATATTGTCCAAACGCTTCTTGAGCTCTGTCAGGTTGGTGCTGTGAGCACTTCCCTGGGGAGCTGTTCCAGCACCCAACCACCCTCTGGGTGAAGAACATTTCTCTAATATCCAACCTAAACCTCCCCTGACACAACTTCAGGCCATTCCCTTGGGTCCTGTCCCTGGGCACCACAGAGAAGAGATCAGTGTCTGCCCCTCCTCTTCCCCTCACCAGGAAGATGTAACTGCAGTGAGGTCTCCCCTCAGTCTCCTCCAGGCTGAGCAGACCAAGTGCCCTCAGCTGCTCCTCACACAGCTTCCCCTCAAGGCCCTTCCCCATCTTCGTTGCCCTCCTTTGGACACTCTCTGACACTTTAATGTCTTTCTTACATTGTGGCACCCAAATTTGCCCCCAGCACTCGAGGTGAGGCTGCCCCAGTGCAGAGCAGAGTGGGACAATCCCCTCCCTTGCCTGGCTGGCGATGCTGTGCCTGATGCCCCCAGGACACGCTTGGCCCTCCTGGCTGCCAGGGCACTGCTGGCTCATGTTCAACTCTCCATCAGCCAGGACCCCCAGGTGCCTTTCCCTGGCGCTGCATTTCCCCAGCACAAATGCACACCCAGGGTTGCCCCATCCCAAGAGCAGATGTTAAACTTCACATGGTTGGTTACTGCCCATTTTTCTTATTTGTCCAGGTCTCCCTGCAGGGCCACCCTGCCTTCAAGTCAACAGTTCCCCCCCCCAGTTCTGTATTGCCAGCAAACTTACTTAGTATTCCTTCAGGTCCTGCATCCATTTGGTATACAAATTTTATGTAAGAGGCTTTGCAAATATATTTAGTATATTAAACTTTTCAGTTACTAGGAATTCAAAGAAATGCTTTAGAAGTTAAGAATCTCTGAATCCCATAATCCCTTGGATCTTCCAGTTCCCTCAGGAATAGATGGATAAGCCTGGACTTCTTCCCAGTCCCACTTGCTGAAGAATGAATAGCATTAACATTGCCAGAGCAGGATGTGAGGAAACATGCAATACCTTCCATCAGGCATTATGAAACCCAATGTCAAATGTCCCAAAATTTTCTAAGCTATTTCACAGTGTTTTAACAGGCAAAATTAATTCATTGTTTAAAAATTAAACACTCAAGTAGTCATTGTAATTAGTATTAAAACAGGATGGAGAATTTATGTACAGTCTGACAATAGGCTTTTATATGCCAGTAACATGCACTAAATTACTTTTAAAAGACAGTTATTATTTCAAATGTTCAAAAATTTCTGACAAGGGACTAATTAATAACATTGTATTGCTGGTCTTAGTAAAATGGACACAATTGTCTTCTAAAGCCTAGTTTTGAAATTATTGTGAAATCTCAGATGCATTATGTTGTCTGATTTAAACTATATTTAACACTGCTTTGTTATTTAAAATTACAATTTGAAAGTAAGATAACAAGAACTAAATTTATTTGGCCCAAAGGGAAAATAATTAAAGGAAAGAGCTAAATAACTATATAAACATTCACAGGAAAAAAATGATTGAAAGGAAGAGAAATATTTTCACTGGGATTAGTTGCATTAGTGTCAAGGGCTAAAGCTGAAACAAAAAAAAAATCAGTTTAAGCTCTGTATTACGAAGAAGTGTTTTTGAGGACTCTAAGGTTGGCTGGACAGAAAGGAAACTGACTTCTTTTCAAGTGAATCAGCTTGATCCCCTTCCTTTCCTCTCTCCTAGGCAATTAGGGGGGTTTCTCAACAAGAAACAGTTGGTGCCCCTTATCTTTTCATGAGTCACTAAAGTTATTTGAATTGTTGAAACATTACAGGATTAAAAATTCTCAAGAGCTTCTTTCCTCTAGTGTCACCCACTTCATGGACACCATTAACCATCGGAGAGAGGACATCTTATCTTCTAGATAACTTGCAGGAAGGTGTGCAGTCAGATGAGGAAGGTAATGGAAACACTGTGTGGTACCTACCAACATTCTTGGCCAGCGCCTGACTCTGAACCTACGTGACGGAGGGCAGGTGGTATCCTGCACATCAGAGCCATTAAGGAACTACTGTAGAGGAGGTTTTGAGAAAACAAATCATCACTGGACATGACTATCAACTCAATCCCTAAGTGGTGGGGAGATAGTGAGGATGGCATGGTATCAGAACTATTCTTTAGCTTATGTAGAAACACCCACACGCACCCTCAGGGCATTTGTTTTCCTTTTCTGAGATGAACAAGATTGTGCCTGCATATATGGCTTTAAATTAATAATTGGGTCATTCTCTCATAAACATAACACAGTAAAATCTGTTGTATTCATTTATTTGTTTTGACTGGATACCACATTACTAGAAGGTCCATGGAGAAAACAGAAAATACTGCATATGTAATGACTTGATTTTTTCTCTCTTTTCTCAGAGTCTCGTGATCTCAGGAGAAAAGAGAAAGGGAAAGAGAAGGGGGAAGAGAAGGGGAAAGGGAAAGGGAAAGAGAGGGAAAGGAAAAGAGAAAGGAGAAAGAGAAAGGAGAAAGAGAAAGGAGAAAGAGAAAGGAGAAAGAGAAAGAAGAAAGAGAAAGGAGAAAGAGAAAGGAGAAAGGAAAAGAGAAAGGAAAAGAGAAAGGAGAAAGAGAAAGGAGAAAGAGAAAGAAGGGAAAAGAGAAAGGAGAAAGAGAAAGGAGAAAGAGAAAGGAGAAAGAGAAAGGAGAAAGAGAAAGAAGAAAGGAAAAGAGAAAGGAAAAGAGAAAGGAAAAGAGAAAGGAGAAAGAGAAAGGAGAAAGAGAAAGGAGAAAGGAGAAAGAGAAAGGAGAAAGAGAAAGAAAGAGAATGGAGAAAGGAAAAGAGAAAGGAGAAAGGAAAAGAGAGAAGAAAGGGAAAGAGAAACTGCAACTTCATGAAAACATTTCTTCTACCTTGCATCCTTTGGTATTGTTTTGTTAGGATTTATGTTAGCTCTTACATAGTGTCTTCTTTTAAGTCTGACTTCAGCTGTGGTCAGATGACTTTGCAACAGATTTTGCTGTTCCTGTTGGCAGTAGGGGTTTCTTTTTGTGTGTGTGTGTGTGGTTGTTGTTGTTGTTGCTTTGTTTCTAGTTTTTAAAGTTGTTATAGTCACACACACACCCCCTCCCAGGTGGAGATCATCACCTGGCAGCATGGCCTGGTTGCACACTTCTGAGCACACCTAACCCTTGCATTCCCTTCACTGCCTCACACAGGTATCCAGATCTATCATAAATAGTCAAAGGCTCCTTAAAAGAAATGGGTGCCTCATACAATCTGCTGTGCTGGCTGAGGGGCTGGCAGCAGTTACCTCCAGCAGAAGACTGGCAACAACCAACAGTAGGCAAGGCAGATCTCAGTGTCACAGCGATTTCCACACTGATTTGGATCACCAGTCCCCACGGCCAAAGTGGTTTCGGTTATCAGAAATCAGACTTAGATACTCGTCCCATCAACTAGTCAAGCTCCTGTACATGGATAGATATCAAATCCACAATGAGTGCCTGTGGATTTTTATGCTTCTCTTCTCCTGCTTCCTTAACTACTTTAAGCATGATATTTTGCTTGGGTTTTTTTAGTTTGTTTTGTATAGAACTTGTGCTTACCATAAACAGAGATTAGGACTGTGCAGCAAGTTGTTGCCTATTCACAGGAGAGAAAAGCTGGGCTCATTCAATAAAAAGTGAAATTAAAACTCAATTCTGTTCCTCTACCAAAGTTATTAAATAAAATAGTTGTTCTGAACTGTGACTTTTGATGAAAGAGGTATAAAAACATCTTAATAGAGACAACCAAAACACAAATGGTGGTTGAGATAGAGCAGTAAACATATTAAAGCAGTTAATCAGTTTTTATTCAAAATTCACCCTAGTTCTCCATTCTACCCTTTACATCAGCTAGACTGAAATGCACACCAAAATCACTGTGTGTTTTATGTATTCTCTGAAGACTTTGGAGGACAAAAATCTAAATATCACCAAGCTTCCTTTATAATGAATATGCTTTTGGGGAACATGATTGAAAGCTTTTTAGAACTACAAGCCATTCACCTCTCTCCATGAACTTTGGATAAGGCCAGCACTACCTTGGCCGAGATGTAACACCAAATGACTTGGTGCCCAGTACAATCTTACAGTAAGCACCTACAACAAGGATTTGCATCTAAACCCACACAGACGTCTGTGGCACGTGACATGATTGCTCCCACAGGGAGATGCTACTTCCAAGTTGTGCTATCAAGAAATATTCCCTGCCTTTGGCATAATTGTTCAGTAATATGCATTTTGTGTATGGAATAAAACAGAAATGCTGATGGGCCAGCTTTTATGGCTGCTGACACAAACTTTTTGAGCATAGCTGTATAAGATCTGCTGACACAAACCTTCTCCTTGAGAACAGCTGCGGCTGCCTGCTGCTCTGAGGAGGGGATGGGGGGTTCTTTTCTCCCTTTTTCTGCCTCCTGTGGTGAGCACCAAAATGCTAGCTATGCTGATAGGGATGAAGTATCTACCAATAGCTGGTTATGATATAGATGCAAACATGTGAAAGACAAAGTCAGTTCCCCTCCTGGCTTCATCCTTCATGTGGCTTTCAAATTATTTAATAATGCCACGCTCAGCAGTATTTGAAGAAGATGGACAGTTATCAAAAGTGCTCCAGTTAAAGCTGAGTACAGCATTATGCCTATTCCTCTAAACTGATAAGCGCTGTGGATATGCAAAATTCCCACAAAGAACCAGATACAAGGCAATAGTTACTTGAAGGTTAGTGAGCATTTCACAGAGGACAAGTGCAGCTTGAGAGAGGGTAAAGCAGCAGTGTCTCAGGCTCTGCCTTTCAGGGCACATCCCATATTTAAGTGTGTCAAAAGATACTGAAGGAGCCTCCCAGCTCCCTGGTTCAGCACAAATAATTAAGAGCTTATGTCTCCCCTTCATCAACAACAATGTGCTTAAGGATATGCTTAAAAGTATTTTGCTGATTTAGGGCCTCAGTAGCTTGTTTGTGAGGATCTGAATGCTGACAACTCCCCCTTGAATGTAAAAGTGCATTTGGGTCTTGGAGGAGCTGATGTGCATTGCAGCCTTTCCGAGGAGTTGCCACGACAGAAGCCTCATTACTTAATTTTGATATCCTACAGGAATTACTGCCAAGCTGTGTCTGGGTTGATACAGCAAGCATTTTGCAATTCCAGACCTTCTTGACTTGTGAATGCTCATTTTATTGGTCCTATAGTTGCCTTAACACAGCACAAGGTCACTCTTCTGATTTCTAACCACCCCCTTACTTACAAAAGTCTCAAGCTCACAGCTCAGGCAGAGCTGTTCACTCCCTCAGTAAGCTCATACTCAGGTGTGAAGGCCTAAAGTGCAGCACTCACTAAGAAAGTTTGATCTTGAGCAAAAGCTTGGAGCCTGCTGTAAGAGAAATATTAAAGAAAAGAAAAGAAGAAAAGAAGAAAAGAAGAAAAGAAGAAAAGAAGAAAAGAAGAAAAGAAGAAAAGAAGAAAAGAAGAAAAGAAGAAAAGAAGAAAAGAAGAAAAGAAGAAAAGAAGAAAAGAAGAAAAGAAGAAAAGAAGAAAAGAAAAGAAGAAAAGAAGAAAAGAAGAAAAGAAGAAAAGAAGAAAAGAAGAATTAAAGAATTAAAGAAGAAAAGAAGAAAAAAGAAAAGAACAAAAGAAGAAAAGAAGAAAAGAAAAGAAGAAAAGAAAAGAAGAAAAGAAAAAAGAAAAAAGAAAAAAAAAAAAGGAAAAAAGAAAAAAAAAAAAGAAAAAAAGAAAAAACCCCACCACTCTCCCCTCAAAAAACCCCAACTAAACAAACAAAAAACCCCATCACAATCATGAGATACAATTTTAAAAAATAATAATAGTAGTCAGTATTTGCGTTGTAAGTCACACTAAGACCAGGGTGCTAAGCCTGAGACAGGTATGCTTTCCCTGTGGCTGCCATAGAAGTTGTGTGCCAGCAGACATGAGGCACATTTTCCTCCAATTTTATATAGAAATTTTGATAGAAGAATTTATAATGAATTTCAGGAAGATGAAAATAAGACACAAACTGTCCTTGAAAGCACCAGGCTTTAGAGTTGTCCACCACTTTTCCTCAAATAGAATATTTCTCTTTCCTGCACCAAAGGAATGATTTGGAGTCTCATACCATTCTTAGAAAGCCATCTCAGACAGTATAATGCTATCAGCTTGTCGTTTGCTGTCTTTCCACAAAGAATTCTTCCAGAATGTAGTGGGGCAGAAAAGGTAGTACTCGTGAACTGACAAAAATAAATGGAAAAGAGCTAGCAAGATGTATGGTGTGACCATCACTAGCCTCTGTCAGCTGTGCAGCTGACAAGTGTGTCTGAAAACACAATCAAGTTTGGTGCTTTCACCAGGCTGGAAGGTCTTATCCCTCCCCACCTCCAGAAACAGGGATGCAACTGGAAAAAAAGATGTTCCTGAAACCACGAACCAAATAGCAGCAAGACTGAGTTACACAGATGATGGCACATTAAGGAGAATTTTACAAAAGCAAGTCTTGTCCTTTCTGCAAGCTGTTGTAAGCATCTCTGCCTCAAAACTCTCCAAAAATAGGCCAAATCTGCTATAATTCACAGACCAGCTAGCTACAAAAAAAAAAAAAGAAAAAAAATTCAGACTGCCTTAACTATCTGTTGCCTAAATCCTAAATGAGCTAGGAGACAAAGCAGAGTACAGTATTCACCTCGAAGCAAAGCAGGGAAATCACTTTTCTTGGACCGAAACAGAAAACAGGAGTTATTAAGCTAGGCCATGTCCCCGCTCATTAAAACTCGACCTTTATTACTAGATCATTACTTCCAATTATTGCCAGCTTCTCCTCAAGGCAGTTACCTCATGTATTTGAGCCAGAGGATGCCAGTCCCTTGGCAGATGAAAGCTGTGTGGTAGCTGGGTGATGGCAGCTGTACCTGATTGCGCCGTGACACAACAGGTCCTATAGATGACTGAGGAAACAATTTTATTACTTTTAATTCCATGGGCAAGGATACTTTTCAGCTGGATGGAGAACAATAGTTCTCAATAGTTCAGCTGAATAGTTCAATAGTTCAGCTGAGGGAAAATAACAAATTTGCATCCTACCAAACCAGCAGCAGTGCTGAAGACAGGTTTAATATATTATTCTTTAACATTCCAGAGGCAGCCCCTGCCTCTGTCTGTCCTGCAGCCTCCAGCGACAAAATAGATCCATGTTATTAAACTTATTTTCTGCTCTGCCCTGTCTCCAGCCCCTTCACATCAGCCACCCTGGGGACCAGAAGGGACATGGACAGCTCCTGTCCTACACCACAGCACTGGACGAACTTAACAGATGCTGCAGAGCTACCTCCAAAATACTATTCTGAAGGACACGAAGTTTAAAGGCACAATATAAGAAGGGTATAGCCCCATCTGTTGCGTGTTGATCTCCACAAGTCTGTCAGCATCAGTAAGGATCAAGTTGTAACTTTCGGCTTTTTGAAAAATGCCTTTCTACTTTGTGCATGACGAGCCCTTAATGACTTTTTCCTCAGCCTTCCTTCCCCACATAAAAAATTGTATCCCAAGTGAAATCAGATGCTTCTATATTTAAAGAAATGAGAAATTAGGATGACTTAATTTGAAAAATATACTCTCAACCAGGCTGAATGTCAACCTCACAGTATACAAGAACTATATTTGATTTCAAGATTTATTCTCATTTTTACATCAAGTAGGAGACATGTGCATTTCAGTCTCCCACACTCGAGTCCAGTGCCTGTGCTGCAGGTCTGCCCTCTCTGTTCACACACAAACCATGGATCCAAGTATATTTCTCAAAAATTCTTTCGAAGTAGAAAATATTTCCACAAAAAGATCTTGTTTTCAACAAGCTGTCAGGAACTTGTCTCTGCGTAAAGTCTGTTAGTATTAAAGCAGAGTGCATTTCAAATGCAGTGGATGATACAAATATGAAATTATTTTTCAAAACCCCTGTTCTATTCACAGAAACATCGTGGAGAGCTGTTCAGAATAAGCCCATGTATAGGCAAGTCCCCAGAGCCAGGTAACAAAAAGGCCAATGTTCCTGCTTGAAAAAGCGAAGCTTTCTCCCCCGCTCACCTTTCGAAGTCTCAGTTCAAATTCTCTTTACAAGAGCAGACATGAAAAAAACACTTAGATTGCTAGGCCATGTGAATCAGCCCTACTGGTGACAGCCACATGCATTTTTCTGGTTAATCAGAAGAGAAATTGAACTGGACAATCCTGTGAAGTTTGTTTAAAGTTTAGCAGGGGAATTGGAGGGGAAGGCTTTGAGGGTGCAGAGCCCAGTCTACTGCTGCTGCTGCCTTGCTGGATCTTGCTCTGTACAAGCCTCAGAGCACACAGTCTGTGACTCCCTCTCTCACATACTGCAGAGCTAATTGCTGGTTTAGTACCACCCACAAAAGTCTGCAAAGGCCTCACCAAAAATCTTTGCGCAGCAAAGGAATCTTCACTCCAATGGACAGAAGCAAAATCCTTACTTTTCCCACTTCAGTAGGCACAAATACAGACTAGAGAGAGAGAGAGAGGAAGGGAGAGGAGTAAAACCAGCCTAATGCTGCTTTAGATGAACCCAGCAACATCAAACAGATCAAAAGAACAGCATGATCTACTGAAAAAGGAAAAAACATAAACCACAAAACAACCAAACACCTAAACACAAATCCAAAACATAAAAACCCACCTAACAAACCAAAGCACAAAACTACTCCCCACAGTAATGAAGAAATAATTGTGAACTTTTGTGCACCTAAAATCCACATATATTTTTCAAATTGTTCAAACTGGGAGATGATGACAGCATCAACTACCTTTCCTGTCATTTCAGATTAAAGTGAAAAATAGAAATGGCATTTTTGTTAAAATACTCAAAATAAGTCTTTTTTTTTAGTTGCAGACTGCATCGGAAGTGGGAATGTATTATATTCCTTTATAAGTAATTACCTTGCTTACTGTAAACAGTGCATTTGGCATACACTCAAACATCATTTGAGCTTGCAGAAATACTCAAATCAAACCAAATCCAGGTATATGTATTTTCAACTACTAAGCAACATTTTTCATCTCCCACACCTCTACATTTTCACAAATTGGTTTTATTGTACATACAAAAAGCTTACACTTGCCCCTGAAAGACCTTAAATCAACTCAGTTCAAGTCTCTGAGCCAGATCTCTTTCTTTTTCTGCCAAGAACCTGGAGTTTCTTTCCTAGCTGCAAATAATTATTCTGTTCCTGTAGACAAAGATGTAAATCCACGCTGTTCTCAATTTAGATTTGTCTTTAGAAATTCCATGGGGACCTTAGGGGAAAACTTTCCATTCAGTTTGTCTCTGGAGTTTCCTGAACTGACAGTTCAGACATCAATTTGTCTTTAATACTGTTAATTTTTGATCTTTTTTTCTCTCCCACTTGGAACAACTCAGCAGTTCACAGAAAAATCTTACCAGGTACTTTCAATCCAACTAATATTGTTCTCTGAGTTTCAGTCCTGCTCCTTTCCTATCCTAACCAAGCCATGAGACATGACAAGTTCTCATAGCTCTAACCAAATCTCCAAATTAAGGGACAGCAAAGTCCCAATGAAGAGTATTTGTGCTAACACACTCCCCCACCTTGCAGGAAAGGAAAATCCTTGAAGTATAGGTGAAAAGACACGGCTGGAATAAGATTTGCCACTGGAAGCATCAGAAAATAGATCTGTGTCAGCAGTAGAGCTTGTCTCTCAACGGACAGAGTCACCAAGCTCCCCTCAGTCTGGTTACCTGCTAAGACTTTCTACAGCATGCAAACCTCAGCAAGGTTGATCACAAAAGACAGCTGATACTTTCAAGACAGAAAGTAGGTAATAAATACCCTCTGGAGAGCCCTTTCCAGGGATCAGAAGGGCCAGGGACCCCAGGACTCAACATGACAGACTTCTAGCCATGAACACAAGTAGCTATGGGACTTTTCATGAGTGTCAGGACTTCAGAGAAGAACAGAAAAGTTTGGTCACTCTTGCTTCTGCAAATCTATACACAAGTGACACACACCTGCTCTGAGTGGCAGTGGAGACTACTGAGTTTGCACTTCTAATTTAAAAGCTGTATGCTACACGCAATTACCCCAAGGCTGTAAAACATGATATATTTCAATTTAGATTTGATCTGCTCTTCCATGTATGCACAAAGCATATTGTAGCTTTTCATCAATTAAAGACATAGGATCATTGCATTGAATTATTTAGGTTAGAAAGGAACTTTAATATAATCAAGTCCAGCCATACCAAACACTGCCAAGTCCACTACTAAACCACGTCTTTAAGTGCCACATCTACACATCTTTTAAATACTTCACATTAAACTGCACACAGACAAGCTGCAAGATCTTAATTAGCAGCTCCATTAATTTCTATGCAGCGAGTATGGTCACATACAGGAAAAAAATTACCACTGTGCATATTTCATCTGTACTTTGTGAACTAAGCATAAAATCTAGTGGCATCCCATCATCCTTCAACAACTTTGTAAGTTAGGCAAGTTGCACAACGCTCAACTATTTACAAAGCTCATAGCTATACAGAACCACCTATTTCTAGCCAAGCAATAGAACATGAATTTCACAGATCCTGAAATTATTTCATTTGTCAACATCAACCTATCCCTTGCCCATCAGAGCTGAGCTATTTTAGCAGCATTTTTTCAGCACACCTGAGCCAGCAGATGCTCTAGGCGATACAGAAACAACTGGAGAAATGGAGCCTTCAAATGATGGAAAGCCCAGAAATCCTTGGGTGGTGACAATACTCAGTGTATTTCTCCTAAACTAAATAATGGAACAAGGCCAGCTGGACCCTCCCATAGCTAAAAATGTATCCAGGGTCTCACAGCAGGGTGAGGATGGCTTGGAGTTAATTTCCATGGTGCCATAACTGGCGAGATCTCAATACCTCAGCTGGCTGGGTACACCTGTACAAACCGTGGGCTGCCCTACAAAAGCACTACACTCAATACCACCGGAAGTTCTGTATGTCCTCTTGTCATCCATGGGAGGACAGCATCACAACCAAAGCACAAGGACGAGCTCTCAGCAGCCTTTACAATAACCCTGCATTAGGTCTGTAACATCCTTTCTGCTCCCCCAGCAATACAAGCACAGGCAGTGCAATCCAAATCACAGGGAAAGGCTGGAACACAATGAGACAAACCAGCTTGTGATGGCATGATTTTGGAAAGCATGCTTTATTGCAATGAGATTGATGAACAACATGAGGTTCTGCCTTTACAGAGAAAGTGTCATCTTTTTCACAATGGAGAAGGTAGAGTCTGTCCAAAAACAGGGTTAGAGTCCAGCTCCCTGCAGTATTATTTTAACAGTTTAATAACTACACCAAGGCAGCAAACAAAAATTGCTTATTAACTTAAACAGGAACAAAACTGGATTCTTTTCTAAAGTGGAGTCAGCATTGCAAACATAAGGCTTATGCAACACAGACTCACTCTTGTCTCCTTTTTCAAGAGTTAAGTAAGGTGTAATTTAGCTATCATATTACACTATTTAAAATAAGCAAGTCCTCGGCTTTGTAGTTATAGACTGCACTGCTCAGCTAAAGTTTGCTTATTCTATAAAGCGTTTCCTAGAAAAGCATATTTCCATTTAATTCATGCTAACATCCTTAAAATGAAAGGTCAAAAACAAGGAAACAAAAGCTTAACTGTAGCTAAGTAGGTCTTGGACAGAGCTCAGAGCTGACAAGAACCAAAAGCTTCACAGAAGAGTAATAGAAACATCAGCTTTGCATTCTGTTTAATTAAACATGCTTTTTATGAGAATTACTCTACATAAAAAGATTTTTAAAAAACAGAACTGAATTTTGAATAAAACCTGAATCAAACAAAGTGTTTGATCAGATTTTAAGTTAATGTACTTTTAAGCTGTAAAAACATTTGTTTGCATATGAATGAATATCTGTACTGCAGATGTTTCACACCTGTTATAATTTTGCAGAAGGCCAGTTGCTTTTACATTTTTTATCTCAATCACAGCACAGAGAAAACTCAGATCTAGAACTCCATCTCTCATTTCAGGGCAATTATGACTGAAGTCCACATAATGTGGTTTTCTTCTCCTTCTTCATTCAAAGGAAATTCTTTTTTCTTTTTCAATTTTGGTATAGGTCTTCAAAGTAGAATAGCTTGTCACAGACTTTTAAATTCTCCTGTACTGAATTAGAAGCAGTGACAGTGAGATTTACTGCACAGAACAGAACTTGACTTTTGTGAAAGCATTAAGGGAAATTGCTGCTTTCTTTCACTGCATCATCACAGAAGCGTTTACACTTAAAATCAACATTATATTACTTTTCACCTTTTGGATGATAAGTCAATGACCTCTTGTCCCCTTTCACCTCTCATTTCCCTCACCAGCAGCTCTTTGAAACTTTTAATACAATGTTTTTCTAATATCTCACTTGTAAACCTCAAGTTCAGGTTGCAGTCTCTGTACAAGCAACAGCTTTGCCTCAGTACTCCCGCACATTCTTTCCTCCCACAGTCGCTCCCTATCTTACCAAATGTAATGGATGTTTGACAATTACCTTGAAGGACTGCATAACCATAATGTAGCTTTAAAAACTCAAACAAAGCAAAAACAAACAAAGAAGAGGAAGAAAATCTCCTTCATCTCTTTGTTAAGAGTTCAGAGGAAGAAAACCACAATACCTAAACTTAAGTTTAGAAATAAGGAAACATGATAAGAACTGTCCTCTTCCTCATAAAAAAATAATAATAGAAACACAATTGATGTAGCATGTTGAGTTTAACATGCAAGAAGAATATTGTCCAGGGTGGTGCCAAGTATCACCTGGAACAAGTAATTTTTGCATCTTGGCAGCAGAACCCTTCTAGAAAAAAGGCCACGCCTACAATCAGCAATTTCCCAGAGATGTCTTGCTGTGGTAGCTATCCAGATTACCTTTCCATGGACCCAATCCAAAGCTCATTATTGGCAAGAGGCTTTTGAAACAGCCCTGTTACATCCTTTTCACAATGGAAAAACTCTATATTTAATTGATAGACTGGAAAGAATCTTCAACTCTTTGAAGTCTGAGATTAACAAGAGAAAAGGACATAATGTTTGCCTTTGGCTTGGCAAGCAACACCTGGGGGAAAAAGAACTCTGTGATCTAGAAATGATGCAATTTATACAGTGCTCAGTATGGTGCAAGAACATCAGAGGATGTACTTTACAATTAAAGGTGTGGAGATAGCAAAACTACCAGTTGCTACCTTTTAGTAACACAATTTAGTTAGACTTCACCAACAAATTTTTTAAAAAGAAGCATAAATGGTGTTCAAAAATTGAAACATTTTAATTAAAATTATTTTATCTGAATTTATTTTAGCACCATGCTTGCAATTGTGGTCAGACAGCATCAACAGAATAATTTAATATCAAATATTCAAAATCCTGTAATTTCACTATTTTATTGTTCTAGGACTACATAATCAACCCAAAGTAAACTCTGTTTTTCTTCTTCAGGAAAATGGCCATATTTGAAGAACTAGCACTTTCAGTAGCATTTCAGGCCACAGCATGGTGGTGGAGTAAGCAGCTGATCCACATAAAAGCTCTTTTGCTTATTTAGTTTTCAGTGGGGTCAAGCCACCGAAGTAGTTTGCAGTTGAAACAAACAGTGTCAGTACAAGGGCAGGAAAGTGTGGGCCAGGAAGAATGCATGACAAAGTTGGGACTATTGGAGTCTTACATTGATGAAACTGAAGATGGAATTTCACTATTAAATGCACAAATAATAAGTAATATTAAATACAGAGTTTTTTCAACTGACACAAAATAATGATTCCAACCCCAAATCATGTCGAAACAAAAACAATACACAAACCCACATCTCAGAAATTCAGGAAGTTATCTCCTTCAGGAAGTTTTCTTTCCCAGACAGCATAGTCTACAATCAGTATTGTCATGCAGTGGAGAAAGCAACTGTGTTCCATAATCCTCAGAAATGTCTCTGCCCAGAGAACCATGTGTATTAGGAAATGCTTCCCCCTATCGTCTGACTAGTCTGAACAGCTAACGTCTCCTTCAAAAGATTATTTTTGGAGGTTAACTCTGCTTTTCTTAGAAATTACTATACAAATCATGGGCTTTCTTTTTACTCATCAACTTAGTCCTTGGCTACAGCACTGTGACCCTGGCTTTCCCTTTTACTGCTTCTTCCAAAAGGAAGACAAGCCAGAGCCTGAAAAATAATTATTACTTCAAATAACTGACTTTTTTTAGTTCTGCGTAAAAGTATGAATTCTTTTTTGTCCATTTTGTGTAAGTACTGCTTCAAATCCTTACACATTCTTTTACCATTCTCATGTTGTCTTTCCACTCCCATTCCTTTCCAAACTCTGAAAATTACAACTCTTCTAGGAGGCTTTATTTCAAAGATTTTATATTTAAATGCCTTTTCTAAAAAAGCTGAACCAGAAGGATCTGAAGACATAAGAATTCTACTGCAAAAGAAACTAGAGGGTAATCTTTGAATTCAACTATATTATGAAAAATTTCTTATGGAGCACAAAAGGTGCGTCCCTTCCCCATAAACAAGGAAAAAGAGAAGAGTGGAACAATATTCTTTCTGCCAGGTTCCCTGCTTAGGAAAAGCTGCAAAACTCACCTTAAGAGTATTTAAACCACACCAGCAGGATATCAGATTTAAAAGGAAAATGATTTTTTCAGCTTATTCTACATTTAAACTGAGAAGTTCTTCTTGGCTAACAACATTTGGAATGAAAGAAACACAAGCAGGAAGAGAAAGATTGCCAGGACAAAGTATAAAGTATAAGACAGTCTGGGGAGCAAGGGGTAGGGAACACCAAGTGGAAAACATAAGGTATAAGACCTTTGTATCCTTAATTAAGTTAATTTAGAGTAGGAATTAATGTTGACATCTCTGATTTTCTTTGAAAAGAAATGGAAATTTGAAGTCCCCTAGAACCTTTTTGCCTTCTAACCTCCGTTTCTAGCAATTTTGTGTAGAAAACGAAAATTGAGTGAATCTTAGAAAACAAGTAATCTACCATTTAAGGGTGATTTTGATTAAGTACAATACTGATGTGTCTGCTTGAGATGTCCACACTGCAACTGTTATGTATCACCACCTATAAACAAACAGTGTGATAGGTCTTTTAAAATCACTGCTTAAGGATTAAAGTATTGCAATGTATTATTGCTCCTATTTATGTATCCCTCAAGCCAGCAGCACAGCTAAAGCATATCATAAGGCCCTCCTGACCTTAGTCTGAACACAAGACACTGATAATGTGATATTTTGACATCATTTGTTTACTGAGACCATAATGTAAAGTATGATATACAGGTTGTCAGAAACCCAATCAACACAATAATCCATCCTTGCCCTCCAGACGATTTCCAAGGCAGGGAGAGTAAACAGCCTTCTCCCAGCTTTCTTAGTTTCCACAGCTGAGAGTGTAGGATGTTTACAATACCTGTCACTCAGAGCTCCCAAGAACAGACCAAATGTCAGCAGACCTAGTACTGACTTCATCACTGACTGCTGGAAACATGCAGATGTCTAGTATTGGGAGGAAAAAATCCATACCCGTGACTATTGTTTACCATAAGAATCCAAATCAGTCCAATTAAGTCCTTTGTGAACAAGCTGGAGGTCTAAGAAAGAAGTTCAAAATAAGGCTGAGCTTCAGCATCGCCAGAGGACAGCCAGTGTTACTGCCACCAAGGTACTGCAAGGCTTACTGCCAGTTCACTCCAAAGGACTCTTGCATGTCCTGAAGTTGTGCCTGCAGAAAACAGAGAATTCACCATTTTAGTAAGTGCACATAGCAGAAAATTGGTCTTTGCAGTCTACAAGAAAGAGCTGTCATGTAATTTCCAAAGGACTGGAAGCTTTTAACAGCATTTAAAAGCAATATTTAGAGTGCTGGCTCACAGAATGCCTACACTATCTAGCTTATTTTTAATTAACAGAGGAATGATGGTTCTGGGATACCTTTGAATACTGTGAAGCAAAGAATACTTTTAAAGACATAGCTTGGTAAATTGAATAGTTCAGTTAAATAACATGTGGCTGTTAACAGCAGTCTAGGTACATTTGAGACTGTACTTTCAGAAACATTTTAAGTATTCAGTGTCCTTGAAGGTATCACCTCTAAGGGGAAAAATAAACAAACAAAACAAACAAACAAACAAACAAACAAACAAAAAAAGAGAATCCAATCAGAAAGAAGAAAATACTTTTCTCATTTAGAACAAAAGTCAAAATCCTCAGAAGAGAAAAAAAATCCACTTAAACATGTTTTACTACATAAGAAATACTTTTGGACAAAATTATTAAGTTTCTGCTTTAAAAAACAATGCATACGCAAAAAAACATGTTCAAGTGACCAGGGACTTGAACTGTACTGCAGAATCACAGCAACATAGTTTAAAAAAAGTTAATCTGCTATTGAAAAAGTAGAGGAGCTTTAGCTGAGAGCATAACCCATAGAAGGGTCAATACTAGTACTGTACGCATCATCATAAGAACACCATCTATAGCACAGTATATTGGCCAGCTTTCTGAAGAAACAGCTTTTCTGTGGCATGAAGAATGTTTTATTTGTACCAAAGTAACTGCACAGTTTTCTCCTCTACCATTACCTACATATCATTCCAGTACTTCTAAAAATCAGGACACGTATCTGAAAGCCCAGTGCCTAGAGGGAATCCCTTTAGTGAACAAACAGAACAGCAGCAGGAGGGGAAAGAAGTGGGACTATGTACTTGCAAGCTGCACTTGACCATTCATAAGGAGGCCTAGAGATTTGCAGGAGCCTCAAAAGTTGAAATAGATCTGAGGGCAGATCACCTTTACCTTCTAGTCTCCTATAAAAGAATATGGACTGCAAGGGTAAAGGCAGCTCAAATTGCAAGAATTAAGTTTTCTTTCTCAAGCCGTCTGTCCTCAATAAATCATCTCTCTGGTCAGCAGTTAAAGAACCTATGCTAGTTTTGCACTAAGAAGATGCATTTCTCCTAAAACACTCCACCAACTTTACATGTCAGTGGGGGCTGGATCTCTCTCTAGGGCACACAATAGAAGAGGAAAATCCTCATCTTTAATCAAGCAGCCCCACCAATCAGATTGCCAGGTAGCCCTGCAAGAAACCGCCTGACATTGGCTCAACAATGAACCCAGCAGTAGAAACAAAAGCATAAAGTGCAGAAATAAAATCATGGAGATGCTCTCAGAGCAAGGAAAATGAGTACATCTCAGAATAATCCAGGTGTGAACACATCTCAGTAGGTAATCTAGACTCAGGTCCTCCTGGAGGCAGAGCCAGTTTTAAAATCCCACATGAATGGATGCTAAAGACTTTACATTTCTCATTCAAGGTTTTCCAGATTAAGTATGATTTGCAGAAGGCACTTCAGCCCTTCACAAGAGAAAGTTGAAAAATAATATTGTGGGAGTCTCTGATGGAATTTACCACACTACACTCAATCTTTAGTTGACAGGCATCTGGTATTTCTATTGCTAACAGATCCTATTTTAGTTCTGTAAGAGCTATGATGATTTTTTAAATATTTAAAACATCAATCATGATATCACCTTGATGTGCATCTTTTATTGCCATTGGTTAGAATTGCTATTTACAATTACTTTTTCAGTAAAATTCGAAGTTCAGGGCTTAAAATCACATAGTTAGAAAATATTAACTTAATTTAGACTCTAACATTAGAACAGTTCTTCCAAGTTTAATACATGGAAACAAAACAATGACCCCTCTCCCAATAACCCAGTATGTCCCCAAGACAAAAAAACCCACACAACTATGTATCTTTAGAAAGCATTGATACTGTATTTGCTAAAAAATAAGTAGAAGGAAAAAAAAACCCAAACTGTCTGCTTTCTTTTTTTTTCTGCAGCAGGAAAAAATTCTGCTTTCAAAACAAGCCTATGAATTACTGGAGCTGTGGACCTTGTATCTTAAGAAAATTTATGAGAGTCAGCGCAGGAACAGGAAACATACTGTCAGTACACAGAGGAAGAAAACCTGTCAAGGCAAATGATGCAGTGAGACAAGGAAATACTCCAACACATGAAGCAAAAAGAATCGTAATTTCAGAAAAAGAAAAATCAGAATAAAAACTAAGTAATATATTATGGTCTCACAGAATCCCAAACGCTTCTGAGACTTACTATATATTCTTCAGCATTTAAATGAATGACACAAGTGACTTAGGACTTTAAAAGTCAGTTTTGCATATCTATCTCAGATATTCCAGTGAAAAGGTGCACCAAATAACTTCAAACAATTTAAGAAAATCTTCTGGCAAGAGCTTCATTTATAGTCAACACAGTAATTCCTATTCTAAGTTGCCGGTCAAAACAAATTATAGAAGAATACGACAGCAATTAAATGATGACTTTAAGCACAGGTCCACTATATTTCTACTGCTTCTCTACTGACCGCCTTTGACTTCAAAATTGTTTCAGGTAGCTACTTCCTTTTTACTGATATTTATGTAGTCAAAGATGTGTCTAAGGTGATGTACTTGGGGAGGGATAAGAAGTTACATACATCACATCCCTTTGCCAAAAGAGATGCTTACCACTTGCTAGGCACAGTTCCTCATCTGTGTCTAGGTACCCAGATACAGCAACCTGCCTGCCTTGGCTTTCATTGCAAAGCATATCCTTCTGTAGGTGTCTAAGAAATAAAGCTGGTGATTTGCCAGCAAGCCCTGCACAAAGCTCGGCTAAAATCCTATCTCTGAAGGATCTAAGGGAAGGCACTACCTGCACAGATAGCCACACAAGTGATCATGGTCTCAGCAGAGCTATCACAGAAGTAAGGACTAACTACTGCAAAAAAAACTTTCTCCAACAGATCTCCAAGAGGCAAGGTGTTTGTTAGTGACACAGTTATTTACCTGATCCTAAAACCTGCTCTCCCTCATCTTCACTATCCTATACTTGAGGGATATGACTGTAAAATGTAGTACAGAGAGTTATGAAAGAAGCAGCTGCTAAAAGAATGTTGTGTAACAACAAATTAATAACCCAAAACTAAAGCACTGCCCTGCCATCACCTGGAAAGAAGAGACTGTGAGTTGCCTAGTAAATGCCACACTATAAAGAGACTGTAGTCATTCGTTTGCTTTCATTTTACAACAAAGCACAAAAGGGAAGGACTGAAAAGAAAACATATTCTCTTCCCTTCATAGCAAGTAAGAAATTTAATTTCTGGTAATGACAATAAGTTGGGTGCGAACATGCACAAATTACTCACTGCTCACTTTAGAGAATACTCGTTATAGCCAGAACCACTCAATTATATCACCCAACAGCAGAGAACCAGAAAATAACAAAAAATTACCCTGTTTGCAAACAGGGAGAAAATTATATATAGTGTAAGGTCTAACTCCCTTACAGCCTTGTAAGATGAGCTGACATTATGCTACCTTCTGTGTACTCATGGCCCTCTGAAATAGCTAATCTTTCTGCTCTGCATCAGCCACACCATTAAAATGGGGGCAAATATCACTGAATTTTATGAATATTATACCATTAGCAAAACTAATGACACACTATTTATATAGGAAGCCCTCTTACACTGCCTTTTACAAAAATTCAAAACTGTCTCCCAAAACCTTCTTCAAAATCTATAATGCCCACAGGGAAGGCTAATCTGCCTATGTAGAGGCATACCTGATCCACTGGCAGTGACCCACTTGAGGGACAAAACACTTGTGCTGAAACCCCCTGCTGAATACAGACAGCTTAAAAAGCAGCAGGCCCAGGGAAGACTGCAAGCTATTTAAAACTCCTCCTCCTTTGCCTGATCGAATCTTGGAGACTGTGTGGTCTTTACATTTGGAGATACTCCCAACTAACCTCCTTCACTGATCAGCCACCCCTCAAGAAGCAGATAGCATATAGTGTAATAGCCATGTCAGTTTGAAGTAAAAATTGAGGTTTGGACTTGAGAAGGAGCAGGCACAGTGTCAGGCATCTTTAGGGCTTAGCTAGAGCCTGGTGGATCCCCCTCCCTATGTCTCTATTTCTATGTGGTAACCATGAAAACCACAAACCTCTCACTACTGCTTTCTCCTACACGAAGAACAATTTCTCTCTAAACTGCCAAGTTTTCTTTCTCACCTGCCTGCTCCTGGAAGGCCACACAGTTTTAGTGAACATCTTGTGATCCTGGTAACAATGATTTGCTATCAACTTTCTCAAAAAAAAGCCTGGCATGTTTCTAAGATTACGTCAAGCCCGTGACAACGAATTCCTTTTTTCCTGTCTTAAACATTCTGTGTTCCACTTTAGAAACATATATTTATATATCTGGGTATGCAAACAAGAACCCTGGGGTCTCTGCCTGATAGGGAAGACCTAAAAATGGATGTGCATCTTAGGGCTGTCCTTCAGATCTCCTTTCAGCTTCAAAGATAGGAAACCATCCCATTCATTTTCTTCATGACCCTTGCAACTATTTGAAGGGAAGATAATAATGTTCCCTTTTCTATGTAATTGCTATAAGAGTAAAAAACAATCTGAAAACAAAGTAAATACATTTTAAACTAGATAAAAGAAAGATTAGTTTCAATAATTTTAAACTTTTTGCCGAGTCAGAAGCAAGAAAGTGGGAAAAAAACGGCCAGCATCCACAAGTCACAAAATAAGGTGGAACAGCCCAAAATACATAAGCAGGCATATTCTAGACAGGTAATTAATTGCCCCCCCCCCTTTAAATGAAAAAACATTTCAAATCCTAAATATATAAAATGCCACTAGATGTCAGTACAGCCTAGAAAAGTGATAGTACAACCCCCCCTTCTCCAGGCTGATAAGGGTATTTATTTAACATCTCCCCCAGCCGTCCAGGTACACAAATCCAGCCCTTCCACAAGTCCTGAATGGAAAAAATCACAAATAGATCTCATCTGCATGTCAGCAACATGAACAAAAACCAAAAAGTTGTAAGAATAGGCCTAAACTTCTAGAGTCTCAGGACAACAAGAACCAGCTTGGTATGAAACAATCTGTAATTAAGGTTCAATGACCTCCTCTCCCATGCTCATCAGACTCTCTAGCAATGGCACGAGTCTTGGCCCCACACATTCACATTCCCTCTGTTCCTAAATAGCTTCAGTCTCCTTAGATTATGCTGGAAAGTGACAAGGAATATTTAGCAATGAGGTTGCTAAGCTAAATAAAGCTTTTCCGCAAAACAAGCATTACCGTGTCTGTCCCTGTGCTACAGCAGAGACTCCCTCCACCTTCTCCCCATCTCTGATTTTTAACAAGCATTGCAAAGAAAATTGTTTCCAGAGCACCCCCAGCTGAGGTGATTTTGCTTTGAAACTTCTAAAAGCAGACTTTACCTTCTTCTTGCAAATAAATACCAAAATCTACAATTTCTTGATGGTAGAAATTAGGTTCAGCAAGACATGTGGCATAAAATCGTTCTGCACCATGTCCAGATTCAGTTACAAACTTGGCTACTAAAGCTATTAACTAGAGAGGTTTCACAGGCTACTTAAAGAGCAGGCCTCACTTCAGACCATTAGCACACATTAACAAACAAACAAAAAAAAGAAAGAAATCACTCTCTCACCCCGAATAATCTATATTAGTTAATCTCAGCAAGAATTTTCAGCTTTGCTAGTTTATAGATCGAGCTTCTTGCCCTATCTCAATCAACAATTCTTACTTTGAAGCAAAAGTATTGGGAAAACATTAGAAATTGTAGAAACCACAGAGAATTGTCAAGTGATTAAGAAACCTAACTTAAAATTTTTGCTTGGCATAGAGCTACTGAATGTTAGTGACATCTTGATTCCCATGTTGTAAGACATATTCAGGTACACAATCAACATACACTGACCTGAAAACTTCCTTGCAATTCATTTTTTAGGTATAAGAGTAATGCAAAAAATCATGTTTATAATTTTAATATTGGCTTATTGAACAATCTTACAAAAATATCTTTTATTTTCTTAAATGCAATCAACTCAGTGCATGTATATTCTTAAGTCCAATGAAAAGAACTTAAAAAATGATATTACGGAAAGAAACTTGGTGAGTTAAAAAACATGAACAAAAAATTAACTTTTTAGGCCAGTGGTGAAGAAAAGAACTTACTGAAATATCTCTCTTGCCTTATAAGGTGGTTTCAGCACAGCTCTGAGGTTTTAGCTTCAGTTTTAACCCTACCACACTCTTAGATTTCCTTTGCAGTTTCATATCTCAGGTTGAATAAAATTGGGAGAGCAATAGAAATACAGATACTCAGAGGTTTTTTCTGAGCATTTATGTTTTCTTAACATACATAGCTTGATAACTTGGGATATAAATAAGAAAAAGAGAAAAAGCAGAGGCAGACAGCATCCTGAAAGATTTCTCTTACACATTTTTGAAGGGGAGATGGAGTACAAACTGCCCGTAAGTCAGCAGATGCATATTTAAAAAAAAAAAGAATTTGAAGTAAATCACTTCACAGGAAACCCTCAAACCACTTAAAGAAGAGCACCTCTTAATTTCATACCTAAACTAAGCCTTGGAACCTCCCTTTAATTCAGGTGAGCTTTGTAGTCTCAGAAGTTTCTCCTGGAGAAGTCTAATCACTGACTCAAGAGGAAAGGCAAAGTTTGTTACGAACCTAAGTGCTTAATTACACAAAAAAACTAGAAGCATGTTTCACCTTGCTTTTAAGTTCCAATAGGAAACCTTGCACAATTCCTATTTTGTTCCATACAACTGCACGTCTTTGTCAGGTTAAAACAAGAGGTAATTTATGTGCGCTCTCTAAATTGGAATTTTTAATTCATGAGTCTTGGCTCTAATTGTAAAAAAAGACCCTTGAGGCTCATAGTTTCTCTCTGTTAACTTCCCTCCCTCAAATTCTCTACACGTAAACACATGTTTCTACAACAGCTCTTCTGCAAGTCATTTTCCCCCCACTTTTTTGCACATTCAAAATATGCAAAAACCAAACCCAAGTCTCTTGGTTTTGCATGTGCCACTTGCTCAGACCAAGGTCACTATGTCCAGATGATAAGTACTAGTCCAGTTATTCTCTGTTCAGGAAATCTCAAGAATGTTACCAGCATCAAGAGTACGTGACTCAAACAGCCACCTTGCACACTATGCCAGAATAATAAAATAGCTGGCTCCTTTCACCCAAGAAACATAACTTCAAAATCAAAGTTTTAAGAACGCAAAGAATTTAAGCTTCTGCAGAAGCAAAACTGCAAAGATGGACTTGAAAGTTACTGAAGAGTTCACATCAGCAGCAAAACTTGAATGGAAAGAATCTTACAGTCAGTTACTATTTAGCACAACTTAATTTCCTAAAATCTTTTAAAGTTCACCCTTGAGTGTCAAAGGAGTTTTTGGATCCTTTTCTATATTACCTAAATTATGTGCAGCTAGCTTTTAGCATTTCCCCTACATCCACCAAAGCATCAGCTCTGCTACTGAATCCACTACAGCACATGGCATTCAAGCTGTGAGTCTTTGACAGGCTGGCATTTCAATAGTTACGTGGCACTATTGGCATGACCGTGCAGATGGAGAACGGCGGACACATATTTCCTCAATGAAGAAAGCTCTAGTTAAAGATGCTTTTAATAAAGGGAAATTGCCAGCCTGAAATGCTGTCATTTCTACATGGACAAGTAGGAATGAAGTTTGGCACTATGCTTGAAAGACTTGTACATTCAATTTTTCTTGCCACTGTTGGTTTAAGAGTTCCATTATATTCACAGATAAGAATTAAGCAATGCAGGAAGTACCTCCTATTACTAATGTCTTATGGTTACTATAGCCATGTTAAAATAGTTACATTGGTTCATTTGTTTTTAAATTGGTTAATTTGTTTTTAATGATATCCCTTTCTCAAGGACTTACAAATAAGATTAATGGCAAAGTATGCACTATTAGGGAATTTTCATCCTTTAGCTATTTTCCCCCTCTTAGACGACCCAATTCTTCTTTAAATACCCAGATTTCCATTTCATCTCTAAGCACAATAGTTGCCTTAAAGTTTCACTTTCCTATTTTCATCCTAGATCTTCTTCAGGTTAATTTAGCAAACAGTGTTCTTGCCAAAGATATTTGCACTATTCCATCCCTGTGTATTTTGAGTTGCCAGTCTTTTCTGTGACAGTCCAGAACCAGCTCTTCTATTCTGCTTCCTTCCCTATCAGAAGATATTCCATTTGTTTTTAAAGCAGAGATCCTTAAAAGCATTTCTGCACATTCAATCTGGGTGGTCTACTTTGCAATTAAAAAAAAAAACAACCTGTCCCCTTTGTGAAGGTGGTCCAGAAGACTGCCTATATTCTAAATGTCTCCAATGGCACACATGAAATCTTTCCTCATCTCTCGATCATTTCAAGAAAAATACACCTGCTAACTCTAACACATCATTTATACTTGCAACTCCACAGACCTAGCCAAACACCCAGTTTTGCAGGTTCTTTGTGCATAAAATCTAAAATTACGTCCTTTCAACTGATCCTTACATTTCCAGCCCATCTAGCAACTCCTCCTCTTCCAGGTTCTCTTTTACACAACATTCTCCAGTGAATGAAAGGCAAAAATCTTGCTGTGACTGGAATACATTCAGAAAACCACTGCCACAAAGAATACTCTAAGAAGTCTTTATATCCTCTTAGGGTCACCTGTCCCTTCTCAGTTGAATCAAACAGCAGCTACTGTCATGGTCTAGGCTTATCAAGATCTGCAACCTTCCTTGCCCTTAGTAAGCCATCTTCTCTACCTCCAGTATCACATGAGGACAGACTTGGCACTGCACATTACAGCTCCTATTAAGGCTCATTTGTGCTTTCTTCTTCATTGTGTCTTAACAGAAATGCAATTTCCACCCCCACAGCGTCCCTCAGAGTCCTCCTCTTCATGCTGCCTGCACATACCAGTCCCACCAGCGCTCCTTGAACCCCCATTCAAGGGTAAGTTCACGTACGCACTGCAATCCAGAACTATGCCAGGGACTTCACAGAAATCACTGTGCTCAGCACCACCACATGCTGCAGTCACACTGAAAATCTAACAACTTACGAAGTAATTTAACCCATTTTAGGCTAAGGCTGACTAATTAGCAACATCAAAATAAAATTTGAGCGAAAAAACAGGCATTAGTTGAAGAAGCAATGCTGAAACTGAAAAGAACAATTTTTTTTCAGCAATAAACTAACCACTTGACCATGAAGACAGTAAAAAAAACCTCACCTGAACATTCTTTTCCCCTAAATAGGCAGTAAACTTTAAACTTCTTTAGTAGTATTTCAGTGAGGCTCATCACTGTGGTATGTGAGCAAGCCAAGAAGATCAAGTTGCTCATCTGTATTAAACAACAGTTGCTGCAGGTTGAAAACAAGCAGGGCTTCAGTTGTACAGAAACTCAGCTGAGGTTTCTGTTTGGCAAAGATGATGTATTTGAAACAAGGCATGGACCCAGATTCCATTTGATATGGTTCTTCCTGATGCATAGATTTCAGGTAAATTCAATAGCTCCTCTCCTTCCCCTCCACGGAACAAAAAACTTTTCCCTCTGTGTGCTAACAGGATTAAGTGTCGCATTTAAATTTCATCAAACTCCACTTTGTTCTCTCACCCCTTCTCTGAATTAGGAGATTGCTGCTGAAGCAAGCACAGCTTCTCCTACTCGTTAACATCACAGACACGCTGTGGCATGGATCCAAGCTCTGTTTTCCTGCAGAGGATATAGCTTCTGTGGATGTGAACAATCTCCAGCGAAAGCTTAACACATCGTCCCATTTCCTCTGTTGGAAGGGAGTCTCCCAGCTCACGCTCTGAACAAACAGAGTCCTGGAGCCAGCCCATGAACAGTGTTTACAGAAACAGCAATGTCACCGATAGGAGAGATTCAGATACTTTGGAACAAAAATCGTTTGAAAGAAGAGAAGCAGTAGTATTTTCCATGAAAAAGTACTAAATTAATCATTAGTCAAATGCTGATACTCTTTTTTAGCTATTTTATATGGAGGCTTCCTTAAAAACCACATCGATTTTACTGTGGTTAAAGTAAATCTTATGCTGAACAAAGGAACTGAAAGGTACCAATTTAGCAGCAGTTCTATATTTCCATCCCCACCTCTCCTGTTGCTGCCTAACTTCCACATGTGCACACGACAGGCCCAAGTCGTGCCAATATGGAATAAAGGAACACTTTTTCTTGTGGAATTTGTTTCAGTTTTTTTTAAATGCACTGCAAAGCTTTAGACTGCCCAAACTTTGTGAAAATATAAAGGTGGAGTACCTAAAGTATTTACAAAGGTTCTGGACCATCTGTAATTCTCCATACATGCACTTTGACAACCTTATTTAATTAGTATCAACCTTTCACCACTTAGCATGCTGCTAAGTATTAGTCTATTTTTATTTTATTTATTTTAAGGAAGTAGAACAATACAGTGATCATCAAAAATAGCACATCAAAATAGTACATGCTGTACCCTGTACTTAAACAAATAAATACAGAAAACTATAATCCAAGGGTAGGATATATAAACATAAACTCTAATTTTCACGAAGTTCATGAGAATTATAACTTTTGGAAAACCCAGTCCATCTGGTAATTGAGGTGGTTTCAATCTCACAGTTACGAACACAGGAATAGAGCAGAAAGCTGCTCTCAGCATGCATTTTCCCAACGAATCAAACTTGTAACATCATATGGTCAATGTATAATACAAGGCAAACAGGCATAAGAGAAAAATGCACCACATTTTTTCTTGTTTCTACCACACTTCCAGTCCTTCAGCCTGTCTGGTGACTATGACAGACTCAGCTGGTATGAAGCAAGAGGCAAAGGAGTGTCAGTTAGAGAAAATGTGAAAATCCAGGCTCCGTCCAAGAAGCAGGAAGGAAGAAACTTGAGGGTCAGCAGCAGAAGATAAGGGCAGAGACAGGCTCCAGCGCAAGAATTTTTGTAAGTAAATGGCTTGGCAATAGAAATAGTATCTTTAAAAGTTTCTGTGCCCAATGCCTCCTACATTGAAGCTGCTAAATCTCATCCTGTTCCCGTCTTCAGGGCTGTGAATCGTGCTAACATGGAATAGTGCTATTCATGTCCAGAGCCTCTCTATGTACAAAAATCAGCAGGCTACTTCTCAGAAAACCTAACCTGCAAGAAACCTCTTCTAGACCCAACCAAACAGTGGACAGAGGCTTCATTTTCTTTCACAAGTCTTAAACCACCAGAAAATCTTAACAACCACATAGGAAAATAAGGTAAAATTTAAATATATAAATAAATATATACAGCAACTGCATGCAGTTCTTCCTGTGCCCTTTATGGCTAAAGATGAGGGCACACAGCTAGTTGATTTAGATAGACCCCATATTAACTTCCTGACCAGGCTAAGTGAAAGCCTGCCAAGTATTAAAGCAAGAAGAAAGGGATGTAAGCAGCTTGGGTACTTCCTTTCTAGAGATAGTTTTTACCAGCACTGCAATCCTGTGGGTCCTACTGAGGGAACTGATGTGTTAGGCAGAGTTCGGCAACACCCTGGTTTCACCTTCTGTGCTTTACACAAACCTAGAGAGGGCTGATGGCAAATGGCACATAGGCTGTTTGTTAGGAGGCTACGCAAAATAGTAAGAACACTTTGTCATGGTGATTAAAAAGCCTTGATGATTACTTTCCCTCCTAGCCTGAGTTCTCTTTCTAGCTAGACATACTCTACTTTCTCTTCAAGGCTGCAGCAACTGACCTTTGCCTGCTCACAGCCCTGGCAGGATGCACAAACTGCACTGAAGTTACCATCAGTATCAGAACTTACTCTGTCATCATTAGACACTTCAGCAGAAGCCAAAAACCAAATTTCGGAACCATAGTAACACACACACCCTCTTCATAACAAAAAACCTGTCCTGATGCTGCTCATGCCAGGGCAAGGAAACTTTGCTCCCTAGAGAACAGCAAAGTGACAACTCCCGCTAACACAAGAGCAGTGCCAAGAGACGCTAAAATGGGAAACCAGAGAGGAAATTGAAAGTTAAGCTGGGTTCAGATTTTAATTTTTTAAGCAAAAAAGTACTTCATTCCAAAGTAATAAATGTGAAAGTGAACATTAAATGATGTTCAATTTTACATCACGTTTCTTAAGTTCTTTGGAAAGGTAGAAAGTTGACACAAATCTTCTGCATTAGAATTTATTGCAAGAACAGTAATTTCTCTGAGCAGATCTAAAAGCACACACCTCATTTTCTAAAATGCAGATATTTCAATCATTGCTCGAAGTGTCTGGAGGCTTAAAATAAAAGTATATATAAACCATAGTAAAAACCTGTAACATATACAAGCCTCCAAACATCACTGCATTCAAGATACATTAGTTACTTTTTTGGTCAGCTCAAATATATCTGTCCCACCAGCTGATATTTCTCTCCTAAGAGGAGAAAACTGGTTCCACAAATCAATTCCAGCAAATTAAAGCAGATTATTAGCAACATACTGCAAAATGCAATCAAATCAAAGCGATGATTTATTGCTTATAATGAAAACTAGAGGATTGATACCTTCAGATCTTCTTTTCAGTTAAAAATTTTATATTGTGTAAGATATTCTCTAAGACAGTTCAAGAAATTCAGTGTAAACTATTTCTCAATATACGACGTATGTCACAACTCTGATTTAGTTCATGATGCAATTTTAGCACATCCTGTTTCTACTCATATACTTCACACAACATAACAGATTTGCTGCAGCCACAGAAACATCTTTGAAAACTTAAAAATTACTTATTTCTAAGGCAAAAGAGCTTTATCTGTACATGTTTTACTACGAGCTACTGAATCTCTAGGAACAAAGATACCTCAACAGTATCCCAAACAGAGAGCAGACACTCTGTAGATGCCATTAGGAGCATTTTCTGGTTCTATAGCTTTCAAAAAGGAGAATGCATATGACACTACCTTAAAGTCAATACACCCAGCAATACCCATGTAGTTTGCCATCAGTTCAGAAAACTTCTCTGCAAGAAAAGCACTGACAATGATACAACCAAGCCTAATCATCCATGTCGCAAGACATCAGAGAGCAAGTGCCGGAAATCTGAAGGACTTAAAGCACCAAAACGCTTTCTAGAAATATTTTAAATCTATTTTAGCTATGAGTGAATGAGTACACTTACACAGTCAAGAGGAGCTGTAGATAATAAGCACTTCTGAACACAAGGCAAACTGTACATCAAGGAGAGTACCCAGGTAAGGCTATCCAAGCTTCAGCCCTGCTGTGCAAGACCTTCACAAACATCAAACATTCAGTTGACAGTGGAGAAAACTCACACGTATAACTACAGAAAAGTGGTAGACAGACTTAGACCTGGGTCCAGCTGACACTAGTGCAAGGAAGATGATTTCCATACTTTTATTTCATGCTTGCAGCTTTTTGCCTGTGTCCTAAGAGAAGCCGTTATACCTTCCTCCCCTCAATGTATGTCCACTTCACAGTATAAGGGCTAAACCAGTCTTACATCAGTGATACTGACAGAAGATCTCAAACATTCCAAAATAACACTGTTCCCATAAGCAGCAACTGCAAAATGCCTGAGGCAAAAATGTGTCAAGTTCCAAATTTTAATTATTCAAACCCTGTACTGAAACACGTGTGTTCTCCTTTTCCTAAAGCTACCACTTTAAATCCATTTTACTAACGTGAAAAACCTGCAGATCTTCCTCATGAGAAGGAGAATGCTCAGATTAGGAAACCTGCATGCTATTTTTCAGTACAGGTTCTCATCTCCTTTACAATTGGATTTTCAGCTCAGCACACTGACATGGAAGGAAATGTAACAGAAAAAAAAGATCTTTTCACAAAGCTGGTATCTGCAGTCAGTTCCTCTCAGGAATGAAACACCCAACTTTCCAGGACAGCACCAGATATATTTGTATAAAATATCTTTGTGATAGAAATGAACAAAAGAACAGCAAGGCTTCTTTACAGATTTCCTCATACAAGTCATGAAATCCTTCTGTGTAGATAGTTGCTATGGTGCAGACTTAAGGGGAAAAAGAGGGGAGATCAGCCTTCTTGTTTACAGGTTTCCAATATGCTCCACTTGATCCATCTTGAAATTGAAACCCTTTAGCTTCCTGTTCTTAGGCTGTCAGATGGTAGAGAACAAACACAGTGTTAGCAACTTTACAAAGCTCCCACATGTTCTGAACAGAGCTAGAGAAAAACATCTATGTGGATTAGGCAACAGACAGGAGGGACAATATAGCTTCAAAAAGAATAAAAGCCATACTAAATCCTGAAAGACTTATTCAAGGGAAAAGAGACTTACTTGGGGAATGAAATGCCAGATTATCTTTGAACACTGTCAACACTTCACCACAATGTAACACTGTATGGATCTATAAAAAAATAAACCATTTCGACATTCTCAGGCAAAATCCTGATTCTTCTGAGAACTTCTTACACAGGTTTTATCCCGACAGGTATTCCCGTCCATTTACAGATTCAAGAAGTGTAAGACAAAACACTTAGGGTAGGATTCAATTCCCAACAAGACACCTAAATCATGCAGTCCCCTACAGTCTAAAAAGCCTACAGAAAGATTCGGCTTACTCTACCACAGACATTTGGCGTCTAATTCAAGTACCCAGACATAGGTAACTGCTGTCAGTTTAAATGTCCTGGCATTTTCACCTCACTTTCAGTTGTCTCTCCTGTAAACATTGTATCCATCAGCATTATGCAACTTTTACCAATCCTTTAGAAATCCTAACTAGCACTGACTTCAGGCAGGTGACCAGAGGGCTACTATCCAGGCCCCACTGACTCCACCAAGGACATTTGCACCAACTGTGAAGACAGAAAGCACAGAAACTTGGTGCAAAAGTATAAAACTTAAATGTTCCTCATCAATCATGAACAGAATGCATCCTTTATTCTTTTGACAATTCATAAAAATATAACTATCACTTGTTGAGTACTTAGGCTGTTCTTTATGGTGATTTGGTGCTATGCTAGAGATTTAGCCTTTGCAGTCACTTCTTTAAGACCCCATGTTTTAAAGAAGCTGCCAAATGTAATTTCTTCCCTAGATCCCTTACTCACTTGCCAGAAGATTAGATTAGATTAGATTCACTAGCCAGATAGACTAGAACCTTTTTGCCAAAACCTTCTATATAACCTGTCTGCATGAACTGCCTTAACCAAGGGCTTTTTAGTATGGTGTATAAAACCCACTCACACAGACAGGTTAGTTCTCCCATTCAGTCAGTGACCAGTCTGGTTCTGTCATATATTGTGCTTCCACTAAACATCCAGAGTGAGGTAGAAGCAACTACCTGATCCAGGATAATGCCAAGGTTTAGGAACTAAATGATGCAATTTTTCTAAAATAAGTACAAAATTCCCTGCATGGACAGAGATGCCTTTAAAGACCTCCAGAGGGAGATCCTGCCTAATTTTTGGCATTCAAATTGCTTCGAACATCCATCTTAGGCATCATCAGTGGCCACACCAGCATCTTGCCTGAATATGCAACTCAGTCAGGTCGGGAAATCAAAACTCAAAAATAAATAGAAAAGGAAACAAGACCTGTAACAACTTTCAAATTCTATGTCAATTTTCTTGCTCTCTTTAGACGGCAATTTATTCATCCCCTGCTCCCAGTGCTATTGTTTGCCATAAGCTATTTCTCTTTCTTTACCTGCTTACTGTTTGCACAAAGTGTAACAATACTATTTTCCATATTGTCACATGTGCCTGGAAAGTTTAACTAATGCCCCAAACCATTTACTCCCCACTGTTAGCAAACAGCCTAAACTGAAACAGTAGCACCTAATCTGTATTTGTGCTACTAGCAGCACCACTAGAAATTTGAAGAAGAAAAAAATAATACACTGGAGGGTATTGGCACAGACTTCCTTCCATTATTTTTTGGTTCTTCCATCTTCTAGGATTTGTTTCCAAGGGAAGATATTAATCTCCTGGCTGTTAACCCAGAAGCCCTCCTGACTGTGTTCTGCCAACAAAAATCAGACCTTCACTATGGCCAGACTGCGACAGAACAGCTACTAAGTTTTAAACACTGGAGAAAGTATTGCCTCTTCATGTTTACAGGCACACTTTCCCTTTTATTTAACATGCATCAGAATGATTCTGCTAATGTAGCTATAACCCAGTTCTCACAGCTCAGAGATAAGGGATACTGTGCAAGAAAAGCACCAAGCATCCAGTGCTTCTACAGCTAGACTCCTTACACACAATCCACCCAACAGTAAGAATATTTAAGAGAGTCACATAGTTCCCATGGAGAGAGATCTAAGATCTTGTCAGATTTCATTCCAAACCTACTGAAAACAGAGAGCTTTTGCCAAGTCAATTTTGGCAAGTGTTTCCAGCATTATCCTGTCTTGCCAAACTGCATCTAGATTTTGCTGGACTTACTTTCTTGTTCAGTATGCTCAGAGAAGTAGAACCATTTGTTGCTGTAGAGAATTTGGCTTATTTTGAAGACCTGGAACAACATTCAAAAGATGAATCAGAGACTGACTAACTTAGGAATTTGATCTATTAACCTCAGCTCCTAGCGATAGTGCATGCTAAGGGTTAGAAGTAATCCATAGTGCAGCTACGTCAGGTCTGAGACTAGACAACTCTCTGAACTCTCAAAGGATACTTTTAACATGTTGCTTTTATACAGCCAAGTTCTATCCCTCTCAAAAATACCATCCAACACAAGATGTAAGATGACACTGATGATCCTCTTTAGGGATCAAAACAGCACAACCACATCTTATGAAAAAAAAAAATCAGCATTCTTTGCTGACTGCATGGAGATGAATCCTCCAAAGCTTTGATTTTCAGAAAACATCAAGCATCCAGTTTCTCCCTCTCAAACACAAAGGTACAGCTCTTTAGGACACCTTGAGGTACAGGATGATCCCTCTCACACTGTTGTCCACATCCACACTCCCCGCCTTGCCAATCAGTGCTCCGCTTCCACCCAGTCTGTGAGGCACACAGGAAAGTTTTTGATAAGATGCATCAGAGGTACACTGGTGACATATTTTGCCTGACGGAGTCATGCTCTACTGCTCAACACAAAAAACAGAGTGAAAAAAGGTATTTCAAAAACATAATCTGCAGTACTTGTTTTCAAGCTTTTGGTACTCTTGCACCCATGCTTGTCCATTCCACATCCAAACCACAAGGGGTTTTTTTGCGCTGAACCAGACATTTATTCTTCATGCCTCCCTCTATTCCCCCATCTCCTGACACTGCCCACTACCTTGCAACAGAGAGCAACCTTGCCTCCCTTTTTGCAACACAGAAGCTATGTACTAGGTCATAGCCATGGCCCAATTATCCCCAAAGCACAGACTGCCTTCAGAAAAGTACAAAATACCACCTAGGCTTCCATAGTGTCATTTTTCTAACTCCACACTGTTATAAATTCAACCTGGAGGATGTGTAAGCATACCCTACATTTCTGGTTTCTAAATGTGTACATGTATGTATTTTGGTTGCATTCAAGTACCACCCTGCTTCCAAAGAGATACAAGTACACTACCAGATGACCTGTTCCCATCTTCATTGTACCTTTCCAATACTTAATTCAGTTGCAAGATAACAGAAATACCCGAGGATTTCTCCAGAGAAAAAAGCAAACTAAGAGAAAATAAAGAATCAAAGCCAACCCCTCTCCACCTCAGGGAAACATACCACTCAGTGACTACTCCTCATCAATAGTTCTAAATCTGTTCACCAAATTATAATCCCTCAAATACATCATATCTAGACCCCTGACTATTTCAGTTTTTCCTATCAGGATGTTTTGGTATTGCCAAATCCCATATTGTGGAATATATCATAAAGGCTAGTGTTTGTATGAGGCTACCAATCTGCCTGATTTAACATGAAATAAAATAAAAAGACAATGTTACAAATGAGTTCCATTTCCCAGCAGAAGCTACTCAATTTACTTACTTTGGTCCAAGGCTTGTTTCAATATTTCTGTTCAGAAGCATGTCAAGCTGATAGCCTATACACAGTCATAAACTCTACTCACCAGTTAAGCCCTGGCACAATTTGGTTTCCATCTGTAATCTGGAGTACACTAATTTTAGATTAGCAATCCAGAGTTTTCTATATTACTCCAATTCCTTGATACAAATTATTGGCATCTTCTAAGCCATGTCAGATTTTTATAGCTGTTGTTAAACATCCTCCTGGCTTGCTAAAATCGAAAGAATGCCACCAGCATTTGTATCTGACTAAGCCCCAGCTTTTTAATCACATGCTTGACAATCTATAGAGTATTGTCTTTAAGCACTACTATATAATTTTGACTTCTACCTGATCACGAGCACCAACATTAAAATCCTTTTGTTTCTAATAAAAATCTTTTTCTCTGGCTGTCCAGCTGTCCTCCCTACATCCATGTCATTTTCTTACTAATTTTATACATTGCTTCATTATCTGCTAATTTGTATTCACGGAATAAAAGCTGACAGACATCTATTTAGGGATTTCTTGTGGCAGGAGGAAGGGAAAGAATATTTTTAAGTGCCATTTCCACCTCTATTCTCAGACATTTTATCTTTGCTATCTCTGTTGATTGTGGATTCTTCTACAACTAGTAAGATTTTTGCAAGCCATTCAAAATGCTACACTTTTTCAGTTCATATTTCATCTTTACCTTTGTATTGTTCAAAAGCTTTCCACCTTTTGAATTTCTTCCTTTGAGGAAAAATATTGAATTCATCTGACTACAAACAGACTTCTATGAGCAAAGATATGCACACCTGAGGTAGTTATCCTAGACTGACTTTGAAGCTAAAGGAGAGAAACAAGCAGGGCAACTGGGGACAAGACATGCCATTCCTAAATATGTATCTAAAATAAATCATATAAAATTGTCATGTAAAAGGGCCTCTCTTTATCAATTAGTGTAAGCCTAGAACAGTCGTGCTCAGACATATTTAACTACGGCACAGCTGTAGTAAGTTCAAAAACATGAATGCTTATCATAGGTATTTCCTACCAACTGTCATGAACAATTAGGATCCCCACAGAGTATTCAAAGGTAATTATAACCACACTAAACAACTGTGCGGGGTTAATCACATTTCTAGTGGTTTTCCACCTTAAGATATGACCGTATTTATTTTCAGAATGTTAATTCCTCTTAGTTTCTTTGTGATGAAGCTTATGTATTCATAAAAAAGCATTTCTGAGGTTCTTCACTGATTCCTGTATTATTGACCTGTCAAATGGCTGCTATACCATCTCTAGGGCCACCTTTGCTCAGAACTGTACATCTGCAGGGTCATATAGCCTGGGCCTCATCTAACAAGCTCTGCAGAATATATACAGCCATTACAAATGGGTCTGACCTGTGTCTTTCAGGTATTTGTGAAGATGCTTCTGCACATGTAAGTTTTGTTTAAGAGGAGCTGGAGGAGGTTTAGTAGACAGGACATTGTGTCAACCCTGCAGTGCCATGCAAGTGTTGCTTTATATGCTTTTCCCCTCTGCTCCTAGTTGGGCCTTGCCCTTGCCCGGTAAAGCTAGGATCTAAGCCAGTTTCCTTGCTTTCACTGCTTTCTGTGCATTACATAGAAGACCCAGTTACTGTCCAGAGAGTCTCAAGGGACATCACGATACATATGAACGACCAAAAACCCTTATAGCAGGTACAATTTCAAGGAGATAGTAAGTAAATGTGTCCCACACATAGGCTTTCAGCCATTCCATCAGTGTTTAGTTTAAGTGTCTAAAACCCCTCTGTATGATTTGAAAAATATTTCAGGATGTTGATGAGGAACATTTAAAGTCAGAGAATTTATCACTGCTATGATTCCCAGAATCACATCAGATATATAAAAAGGCTTTAAAGTTACTTAGCTTTCAACAATCCAAACAGAGGAACTTCACAGATCATTCTAGCCTCCACAAATTAAATTGCTGACAAACTAATAAGATCCTTGCTCTAAAGGAACAGCAGCATTTGTACTTAATGCAAGCAGACTAAATATTCAGCTCCTTAATTTTTTTAAACCACTGATTTCTGTGCAAGAGCTTTAGATGAACACATATTCCATGTAACAATGTCATAAACTACAGGCAGAATGCTAGAAACTAATTGTATTAAGAAATTCTAGAACAGAAGGCTGGTTTACTCTGCATGACATGCACATCTAGGCAATGGGTGGAAAAAAACCCAAGCCCTTTCCGCAGCTTCCTTTGCCTCTTTCTTCTCCTTCTTCCCTGATATAGGTATGTGTGTGCATATATATGTATGTACACACACAAAAACAAAAATACAAGGCAGAGTATATCAGCCTTGTCTACTGGAACTTCTTAGTACAATTAGTTTTAAGCATATGTATATAAAAATATATATAAAGGAACATTATGGATATACAAACTGATATGCAAAATGGTGAAAACCTTTCTGGAGGAAGTAAAATGTTTTCACCTTCTCCACAGAACAAAGCAGACAGCTTCCCCAGAAATAACAGCACACATCAGAAATGCAGCTATCAACTCTGCAAAGTCAACACTGCAATATGAAAATATTAATCCTGCTCTAAGTATACAGAAGGTGATGAGGGCAAGAGGAAAAAAAGTAGTATAAACATTACTGTAAGAACATCTCTTAACAGCCTATGGCCTTCAGCAGAGTGCTCAAATTCTTCTCAAAGCTTTTCCTACAACAAAGTAGTTTAAAAGGCTGTTGACTGATTAACCTTTTATTTCTGAGACCAAGCAAAAAAGTTTGAAAAGGATCGAAAAAGTTCAGGTCCATAATGGAGAGTAATAGCATTACAGAACAACGGGATGTGGGAGTTATTTCATGCATAGGCTGTGATGAAGAAAAAAAAAAACAGTTTAAGTTGCATCTAATGAATAAAGGTGAGTCAAGGAAAGGCAAAGAGATGAGTGATATGGTGAAAGCAAAGAGACAAGAGATCTCTGCACAACATCCTGGAGAGCTAAAAGCAAGTCCTCTGTCCTCACACAAGAAGAGTTACAAAAGGAGTGCAGTGAAGAAGACAGAATTGCTCAGAGCTCCTCCAGGTCGATGCTGAAAGACCCTGCTACTGACTGAAATACACCTGGATGCCCAAAGGAGATTGCAGAAAAAACTGCCCTGAGCAATATCCCTCCCTCTCTTCCACTGATAGTCTTGCCTTGCTAGTGGCAGAAGTCCTTGAATTAATTTTCTACACTCTGCACTATGAAAGGAGGTATGTATTAAATCAAAGAATGTACGAGGAAGGGGGGAAGAAAAAATACTTCAGCAACACAAGACAAAGTTACAGAAAGTGTTTCCAATTTATTCACAAGAAAAATTCAAGTGCCAATAACAGGAAGCCTGAATTGGAGGAAAATGCTGGCTATCCATATTAAATTAAGAGATGTATTGTTAAATAAAAGCAGCTATGTTGACATCCACAGCAAAAAAGATGCCTCGAGCTATCATCTGGAAAAACACTATGTCACTGCATGGCACGTGGCTTCCTTCCCATATCCTTTGTTCATTTATTTGTTTCATAATAACTATTTGAAGCTTTAGGAAAAAACCAAAACAGCCTGTATATGTCAATAAAAAAAAATGGAGCTCATGCATCTTGGTCTATAAATTACTGCTTAAAGGGAAAAAAGTTATATGCCAAATTCAACTCAATTCACTTCAACTCAAAAGAATCATCCTTTCTAATTCAGACCTTTTTAGTGATACAGGCTCAGTTAATCTTTTATTTTAAACAAAATAAGCTGTTTCTAAACAAAACAAGTACATTGTTTAATGCCTATTTCACATAAAATTAACAAAGAGAACATCTCAAGAAACATGGTAATTAAACAGTTTTCAAGCAAAGAGTTAAAGCATGTATCTGAACAATATATGGGTTTGAGTGCAGCTTGAGTAGGAACAGCAGCTCAGCACTGAAAGCTTTCCATTCACATCATCAACTGTATTCTCTTCATAACAAGTGCATATGTAGGCAGATAGATTGTGCCTTTTCCAATAGTTGCCCTCTCATTTGAAAGATGATTTCCATAAACAGTGTGCACATGTAAAGAGCGCTGGCTGACTTTCCTGTTTTACTTCCCTCCTTCCTGGTCAGCAGACACAACTTCCACAGAGTCAAAAGCAGAACCCCTCAGACAAGATCTGCTCTTCTCTTTCAAACAGGGCTGGGGAGCAAAGAAGGGTTTTAAGAATACATCATTAATTCAGTAGATGGGTGAAAAGGACTTGACTTGACCTACCCAAACCTGAAAGCCAGGGCCTGAAAACAAGACCCTGCCTTTCAAGGGGGACAGTGACCTCAACAAGTACCAGGTAAGACAACATACAGCAATATTTTAAGGTAAGATAAAGCTACCAGCCAGCTGCTATTTCAGACAGAAAATAAGGGCCACTGCTCTAACACTCTTGTATTGGGTTGCATAGCCAGGTTTTGGTAGCAGGGGAGACCACAGAGGTGGTTTCTGTGAGAAGCTGCCAGAGGCTTTCCCTATTTCTGGCAGAGCCAGTGCCAGCCAGTTCTGAGACAGACCTGCTGCTGGCCAAGACTGAGCCAGTCTGAGAAGGCAGTAGTGCCCGGTGGTAACATATTTAAGAAGGAAAGAATTTCTTGTGCAAAACTAATTTGTTGCAAAGAAGAGAAAAGTGAGAGTATGTGAGAGGAACACTATGCAAACACCAAGGTCAGTGGAGGAGAGGGAGGAGGTGCCCTAGGCACTGGAGTAGAGATTCCCCTGCACCCTGTGGGGTTGCCGAGATCCACTTGCAGCCCATGGAGGAGACCCACACATGGAGAGAAGAGCCCATGCTGGAGCAGGTTTCCTGGTAGGACTTCTGACCCTGTGGCGGATCCACACTGGATAAGGCCGTGCCTGAAAGACTGCACCCCATGGAAGAGTCACCCATGTTGGAGAAGTTTGTGAAGAACTTTAGTCCATAAGAAGGACTCACATTGGACAAGTTCATGGAGAACTGTCTCCCATGGGAAGGATCCTACGCTTGAGCAACGGAAAGACTCCTCTTCCTGAGCACCATCATGAACTTGTGATGAACTGATCATAGCCCCCACTCTCCATCTCCCTTTGCCACTGTGGGGGTGGAAGTAGAGCGTGGGAAGAAGTGAGGAGTGGGGGAAAGGTGCTTTTAAGGTTTGTTCTACCCCTCTATATTCTGCTCTAATTTTTAAAGGTAATAAATTCAATTAATATCCCCAAGTCAAATCTGTTTTGCCCATGACAGTATTTGGTGAGTGATCTCTCTCTGTCCTTATTTCAGCTCATGAACCTTTTGCTTTATTTTCTTTCCCCTGTCCAGTTGGGGAAAGGAGTGATAAAGTGGCTTTCATGGGTGCCTGGCATCCAGCCAGGGTCAAACCACCATAAATTCTTCGGAAGTTTAGCCCGAACAGTTTATAAGAGGTAGCTGGCAGAAGAGCAGGTTATGTGTCTGAAGCTGGTTTTTATGAAGAAAAATCCTCATGTGCATGTAGTTTGATTAGAGGCTGAAGAAAACAATCCCAGCATACTACTGCATCTTCCAAGAGGAAACACGCTGAACTTTGAGACGGTACGTAATTCAGGAAGAAGAGTAATAGAATGGGTATTGAAAGAATTTCCTGCCAAAGCACAAGTATTATCAATATGTAAATCTTCACAGGAGGTACTAAATGCTTTTGATATTAAATACTCTGCCTATGCAAGTCCTCTTCTATTGCTCAATCCTCTTCAAAACTATTGCGAAGCTTTCCAGATGAGGAGATTATGTCAAGAATCCTCTGCCTAGACAGCATTTCTCAAGTGCATTCAAGTCTCCTAAATTTCATTACAAGGTCACTTAGAAAGTTCTCCTGGTTGTCAATAAAGCCAGTTTTAAGCCCAGAAAGGCTGCAGAAGCAGTCCTCTAAGCACTTGTAATTTTTGTTAAACCACAGCTCTGTTCATTACTGTTCTACTTTGTCAACAGTAACACCCACCTCTATCATTCACAAATGTAACCTGACTGTTGCCAGTTTTTCCCTTTTTTTTTTTGCCATAAATACTCACCAAAAATTCAGCTACATCTACAATACATGTAAGCCATACCTTGAACAACTACCTTAGCCCTGAACTAAATTTGCATTTCTTTTAAGTCGAAGGCCGTATTTATTGAATTTTCTTTTTCTGAGGTCACTACAAGCTTTTCAGCATTGCTTAGATCTGCAAGAAAAGGCATTTGGAAACCCCTGCCCATTTCACCTGCTCCCTCCGCAGAGAAAAAACTATCAACCTAAAACCACAGCTCCATCAGTGTCTGTCTTAATTTCAAATCCACATACTATCCAACTAAACCATCATCTTTCAAGACATTTACAGCCAAAGAAATAACTGGCTAAGAAGATATGTCTTCTGTCTTCCACAGTTTAATAAGCAAGCAACTCAGAGCCACGTACAAATTCCCATCCCCCTGCCCCTCCTCCTCTTGCTCTTCCCATTTGACCCCTGCCCACATCATCTAAATTCCACTTTGATGCCACAGGTCTTCAATCAGATTGTAAATCCTTTTTGGGAGACCTCATACCTCACTATGAACAGTAAGTGTGCAAGTTGATGTACAGCACTAATCCTAACAGGACCTTCAAGCACTACTGAAATACCATATAATTTGAACCTGACAAGCATAGAAATCTTCACTGAAAACTATCTGCCAAACACAGATTAGTGAAGTCTCTCAAATACAGAATAAGATTTTTTGACATTGCAGATACTGTTTTACCTGCCTACATGACAATAATGTTTTATAAGAACTCTGACCAGGACATTAGCTCCTTTACAAAAAAGTAAGAAAGTCCAGAAAGTCTTAGGGTATCTGTATCTTGTATGAAATGTAAAGGGAAAGATTAATGTTTAGATTATGTCATGTCATACTTCTGTACGAACATGCATCCAAACACATTTGAGAAAAAAGGATACCGACAACAAGAAAAGCACAGATATTTAACATATGTACCAAGGAGATGCATTTCTTCTCTATGGTCCCTCAAGAAGGAATACACTAGTGCTTTCAGTATCAACTTAAATGAGTTATGTGCTACAACCTCACTGCTCTTTTTCTGCTATGATAGCAATCACCATTAAGTACTGTCCCTATCACATAAATTGCTCTCTATGTCTCAGGGTCATATTTTAGCAACAGGGTCCACCCACACATATAATTAGCTGGCAGGACTCGAGTCTTGAAATTGCCTCAGTTGCCTTCTAGAAAAGTATGAAAAGTATGAATCAACTTTTAGCACTTCCCCCTCTTTTTTTTTTTTCTTTTTTTTTTTTTTTTTTTTTTTGGAAAGGGAAGGTGAAGGGGAAGATCACTGAACCTCAAACAGCTGAGATGCTGTGATTCGTCAGAGGTGAACCCGGCATGTGAACCCGGCACATGAAATCTCCCTGACCTCCCCGTCATTTTTCAGGGTTGGGCTCTTCCAGGAAAAATAAATTTTTAATACTTTTTTCCCTCCCCACGGTTTCTTTTACTGGTGCATTTCTAGTTTCCAAAACTCCTTTAAGGCTTAGGATTTCAAATTCTAAATTAATTATTGCAGAGATGACAAAGATGTGAAATAATTTTGTGAAAACTTTCTAGCAGAGTCTGAAAACAAAGCCAAGCAACCTGTATTAGCAAGCAGCTCTGAAAACTTACAACCGAGTTTGCAGTTAAAAATATAACCTCATTCCATTTTTGATTCTTCCTATCAGAGAGTGGATGATTTCTACATATTAAGACACAGACATCACACGAAAGATTAAGCAGTATGTAGAAAAGTTTGGTCTAATTCGTACGCCTGTGCTGAATGAAATAAAAGTTTTAAACAGACAGCTACATTTTAGGTGTCAAACATTTCTTGACGTCTGTGGCAGTTGGCAGCTGCAAACATCCGACTGAAAGCCCCATCTGCTGCTTCACAGCTTCCAGTCGAGGATGTTTACAGTCGCTCACTGTCAACAGCAATACACGTTCCTTGGCTGTTTATTTTATATTACGAACATGCAGAGGCCTCCAAGCAGGTTAGTTAAGATCACTACAACTTCTGTTGCTGTGTTGCTGCCCGCAGATGTACACAGGAGTGTTTTTATAGTATTTACTAATGAAATAAAGTACAGCTTCCAGAGGAACATTTGCAAACAGCCAGGCGTATTTTCTATTCAAGCATTACACTTCTAGAATTACGTTGCCTATTTTACACCCAGTAAGAATTAAATAAAGATGTACAAAAAGAGCAACTTGCTTCCAGTGTTGTATTTGTTTTTGTTCTCCAAGAGACTTGAGCAATTCTGCCACATTCATACAAAAACTGCACGACTACAACAAAGTTCACTTATCAGCACAGCAACTAAAGATAGTAACCGGCACAAAAACAGAACCAAACCCTTCCTAAGGGTATTTCACTACAGTGTCTGGGATGGCTTCCTTCCCCACAGAAAAATGGGTGCAAGGAAATTATATGATATTAGAAGTTAGCTTATGCAATGTTTAATCCTAAATAAAACCATGGAAAAAAAACCCACCACCCAGCCCACAGGGGACTGTGGGGAAGAGGAAGTTGTATAGCAAGCTCTGCAAAGGCTTCAATGAAGTTCAGACCTGCTACAAGATTTCTAAAAATTATCTGAGCTAACCAGTTGCTGCTACACTTCATGTAGAGTTAGCAGAATGGCATTTCTCACCAAATGAAAAAGCCAAAAAGATTTGGCACAACAACGTCTTGGTTGTACAGTTCTGCTGTTTGTTTTTCGTTCAATCTCCCATTTCCTTATTAAGTTAATGATGGGGAAAATTAAAGATTAATCACTCAACTATTTTTCTGAAGTCATATGAAACCACAGCAGGCAAGCAGAGCGATTATATCACTCTAATTAGAAGGTGTTTTTCCTTGAAACTTTCTTACCCCCAAATGAAATTACCACACTGTAAACCAAGTAGGTTATGAAAAGACTGTAGCTGGAACGCAGAAGCCTGTGGCGTATTTACTCAAACTGATAAGTGTGAAGGATCTCTATAAATCACTTTCAAAACTCAGGGTTATATTTTCTATACTAAGGTTAAGAAAATTAATCTTGCAGGCAGCAGGTGAAAACAAGCAGAATTATGCTGGGGTCTTTCCCTTTATTCAATATCAACTGAGCTACTAAAGCTTCCTAGGGAATCACATTTTCTCAATGGGTCAAGTCACTAAGGAAACAAAGCAAACTTTATCAGTGCTGCACAACTCTACATTCCAGGAATTCCTAGCACTTGGCATCTATATACCACACCAGAGCCACAGAATCCACTCACCCTCTCCTTAGAAGAGCTACCATGACAAGCTATGAAACTGACAGTAAGGTCCCCAACTTTCCACAAAGTTGGCAATACGAGGAGGTACTGGCCATTCCTGTGTGAGGTCTATTGAAGACCAGGACAGTAAGAAAATATATTTACTACAACAATACTTTGGAAAAAAAGGAAAAGAGTTCCTCTTTTGGCAAGTTCCATCTTATTTATAGCAAGCCAACTAAGAAAAACACTTAAATCACCTTGTAAAACGATATGTATAGATAGTAACAAGAAAAAGCTAACAAAAAATCCTCAAATTGCAGAATGAAAGTATTTCAGCTTAATAACACCTAATCATGACACTAAAATTATCATGTTATTTGTAAATATACTGGCATAATACCTACAACTTAAAGGGGGGAAATGTAGGGAGCCTATAAAACTGAATTAATTATATGAAGGACATTATACCAGCAACAATATGCAACTCAACTCCATGTATGGCTACTTTTCCATTTTAAAACCACAAACAGATTATATCTGTATGAAAGTCAAAACAAGGTCAGTCTAAAACCATGAGGCACTTTGTCACACAGTATGGACTGTTATGCAAGAGAAGGCAATGAGTTGTCTTTACCACTCTGACATTTAATTTGTAAAGTATTCTTACAAAGGTGTTTAGTAAGAAAGTGTCCAAGATGCAACCAACAATCAACAGGGCCTGATACATGCTGATCTTGATAAGGTAAAACATCCCTGGACACATACAGGTAAGACAAAAAACCCCAACATTCTAACTTTTCAATGTCTTCATGAATTTACAGTTCATGTCCCAGAAGGAGAAAGGGGCAAACTGGTAGCACTTAAGCCCTGTTCAGTGGAAAAAAAAAAAAGGCTTTCCACTGCTTTTCCCTCATTCCCCTGAAATTTCTAAAACAGATGAATGGATTACTGGTGACAAAGAAAGAACTATGAAAACAAACACATCAAAAAAGCAACTAAACCAAAACTTGCCAAGCGCTCCTGGAATTCAAAACCAAGGCCTCTACCTTTTCTGTTAACTTCCATATAGATGAGGTGATAGGGTAACTCAGACAGGTAAATTAGTTTTTGATTGTATCAGATTGACACTGGAATATCAACAGATAAAAATGCAAATTAAAAGCTAAACAGAATTTGAAAAAAACTCATGGCAATTATTTCCTAAGTTGCTTTATAGGTTACATTTTCAAATTTGCTTGTCAAAAACTTTAAGATCATAATTAAATATGGGAAAATATTATTTCTCCTCTTCCTGTCACTGACAGCACAGGAAGATTAAGCACACACTACTTATATGAACTCAAGTTCACAGCTGTTATTATACAGCATGAGTATCTCCAACTGTTGCAGATGAAACCAATTCTCCCAACTGCATTTGAACTCTAAAATGCCTGAAGCAGCAGCCTCCCCCTGCTCTAAGCAAGCAGTTGCAGACAAGCAGTTGAAATTATGCACCAAATGAGACACAAAACACCCAAACATTTGGGAATGAGATGTCAAAACTATTGATAAAATCATGACAACATGTAATGCCTAGTTTTCTTGAGCCTCTTCCCAAAACTCTCTCAATGTCTAATCATTAAGGATTTTAAACAGCTTTTAATCCATCCAAGTGAATGAATACTACAGTGCACCTCACTAGTAATATATCTGGAGAAAAAAGCCCAAGAACATACTTCTTGGATATCAGCTGACCCTACTTCAGTCCCCTCTATAAGAGATACCCACACCTCCGGGGAGAATTACATTCTTCATCCACCAAAGACTGCTCCTCAGATTTCCAGGAATCCGTATCACATACATGAACAGAATTTATTGTAATTCCAGAAGTTCAGCAGTTCAGATCACATAGTTCTCATTATTAGGACTGTCTGCAAGAAGTCAGACAGCTTTTAACAACCATTATTATGACTGTGTCCTTTTCTGGTACAGTCATTTAAAACTTAAAATATATTTAATGTGGTGCATCACTCCTGAATGCAGCTATCTCTCAATTAGTGTATACAAAGGTTAACTGCTAAGACAGCACAAGTATTCAGAAACTACACTGAAAAATTTAAATTTCCCACCAGAGGTAGCCATAATGACTTCTCATTTATTATATTAAGAAACATACAGATTACACAACCAAAACTAACCACACGATCAATCTCAGATTTAACATCACTTCAGAAAAGCAAAATCCCCAGAGCCTTTAAGAAGAAGAATTTATTCCTGCAATCATTCTAGAGGGAAAAAACCATATAGAACCCCCATGAAGATGGATTAATGAACAGATACACAAGACAGAACAACAATGTTAAGCAAAAACCACAGAAATAGAGCTTGAGAAGAGCATAAAAAGAACACAGTAAGGAGAACTAAAGTAAACCAACCTATGGCAGAGGGAGAACACACACGACAGTTCTGAAATCTAAGTTATGAGCACACTACAAAAGCAAAATAAGTGCAGGACAAAGGACTTACTAACTGAAAAGTATATACTCAAAGCATATTATTTATCAATTTGCACTCCTGACAACTTTTGAAGGTACTTGAACCCATTCTCTATGTGCCACATGATGCCTTTGACAAACACATCAGCACCAACCAGCTGCAGCAACAAGTGAAGGCTAAAGAGGAGTATGAGCAGTACGGTGTTGTTTACTCCTCTCCATTTCAATGTCATGAGGGAGCTGCTGTGAGGCCCACAAACCTTAAGTACTGGCCAGAAAGGAAGATGCAACAAGTTCAAGTGTCCTTTGGTATCAGCTGGCAGAAGTGGGAGACACCCAGGTGGTTCAAAGCATTTCTCTCTCCTTGTTGGCAGAGCCCAGTGCCCTGCCAGTTGCCATTCAGTGAGCGGAGCAGCGTTGGGCCTGAAGCTGTGCCTAACAATGCATCACTGTGTCACCTCCCAATGCAGAACTCTTAAGTTCGTGCCTTCCCATTTCAGATAAATACAAAGACCATGTACTGAGTCAGCACAAGAATAAAGAGCATAGGTTGGACCCAGAAATAGTCCCCAATTGCAATAATTTCTCATAGTTTTATGGCAGAAGTGTTGTCCAAGAGAGCATAACAGAACAGATCCCAAGCTTAGCAAAGAACATTTACTTAGATTTGACAGTGTGAACAAACTACCTACAGCACACAACTCATTCAGCTGCCTTATCCATTTTCAAAGGGAAGGCAAAACACAGCTGCAGGGATAAGCTTCTGGCACAGGGGACACGCTACAGGCACGTCACATATCTGAGATCCCTGCACACAGGAGCAGACATATGTTGGGCTGAACAAAACCATGTTCAAACACAAAATTCTGCCCCAACAGCCTCCAAGAATTTCTAGAACACTTTTGCCTTGTATTTTGCAAACTGTCTCCTAACTCACATTTCTTACGTCCTTTATTCAGGACATGTAATTTGTGCTGAAGTCACATCCCTGGGGAACTATTTTTTACCCTGCTGTGCTCTTGAGAAAAGCAGGGCCTTTAATTCTGATCCTTTTGTTGGTCCAGTGACTCACACCTCATATGCTACAAGTTTACCCTCGTATTTCTGATTTCAGCATCAGGTAGTTAATGCACAAATCAGTTCTGTTTGCCTATAGGTAGGACACTGCACCCACCCCAAATCCCCTGCAAATACAGGGAAGGCGGTTTTTTACTTCCCAACACTCCATCCCTTGTTCAGAGCTCAAACACACAACTGGGACATAAAGACTCTCAAAATAATTAGCACAATCATAATGTTTGTCCTTCATCTTCAGAAGATCAAAACAAATAAAGACTCTGACCACAACACTATTTTAACTTAATGTGCTCCACAGTGAACTGCACAAGCTCCAGACGTTGCAGAAGAGTCTGCAAAACTTCAGCTTACACATTCTTACCTATGAGGTTGAGCAATGCATTGATTACTCTTGTCCCAAAAGTATTTGAATATTACCAGAAATTCGTTCTAGATGAAAGAGAACTTCTGGTGCTACGTGAAGCAAAACATCCACTAAAAGTGTGCAGAAAGCAATTTTGATAACAACACCATGTTCTAAAGTAATGTAGAAAATGCTTATTTATTCATAGCACTACACAAGTAAAACATAACAACAACATTTAAAGAACAAAACTAGAGTTCACGTGCAGCAAATGCACCAACCTTTGCACACATACAGACTGGGGCAATGCACCTACTCAAGTCCCATTCTTCATTTATTTCCAATAGCTTCCCCTTTTCTTGGGTGTGACCAGGCTTAGGAAATGAAGGAACAGAATGAAGCTGAACATCAGTAGTTAAACACTTGCTTGTTTTCACAGTTTGAAATTAAACACTCTGACCTATCAGATAAAATGCTGACATCATACTGATGTTAATGTTAACCTGCATCCTCATCACCGTGAAAAGGTCCTTCCTCCCAACTTTTCAGAAGCAGAAGCTACAAGAGATTAATATGCACATGACAAAAAAACACCCACCAAGTTAAAAGAGAGGCACAACTCAGTCCTACAAAGCAAGGAGAAAGCATTAGACTGACTGGTGAACCAAGAGGAGACAGGGCTAATAAATGCCCTAGCTAAGAAACTGTGGAAGCTCCAAAGTGCTCAAAAAACTACTACACAGTAATCAACACTGACACGCCAAAAAAACCATACACTAAGTTCTGCAAGTGGAGAAGGCAGAGTGAGGCCCCCTGGAACAGCTAAAACAGAGCTGCATATGAGAAATGACAGGTTGGAGGAGGGCACAAAGTGAGAAGAAACCCCTACTTTTAACTTCAGGCACTGGGAACTTAGAATTACCCTTCTTCCTCACCTCCACCTCAAAGTTTTCAGTATAAGTCACAAAGAGTTACTCTAAATGTGCCCCCACACAGCCTTACAAAGATGCAAACAGGTTGTGTAACTGCATTTTACTCCTGATAGCAAAAATAACTGCCCAAGGATTACAAAAAAGGAATAGAAAAAGAAACAGGACACATATGAAACTGTTTTCTATTAAAAAAACCCCACTTCTCTGATGGTCAACAGTGAAGAAAATCCCTAATGGATAAATATAGATTTTGTAGTTAGCTAAAAATTAGAGCTATGAGTACATCTCTTGACAGCTCCAAGAACAGCTCTCAGTCGCTTAGACTCATAGAAAGTTTATAATCAACTTGCTGCAAAAGCTTTAATTTAGAACATGTGTCACTTACGAAAAACACTGAATGAAGACCTGACTTTATTTTTCAAATGTCTTAACAACTAATCCCCTTGGGATTATGTCAGGCATGTCATGTTAGGATGGTTTGTGCTCACCTTGACCAGTGAGTATGTTAAAATGCAACTAAACCTGTCTACATTTGCACTCCAACTCATGCTTCTAAAATTTCACATGGTTACAGAGGAAAAGCATCTGTGGATCTAACACTGATCAAGACCACATTATCACATGTTTTATTCAACATGAAGTGTCATAGGCAGAAGCAGTCTTACAGAATAATGTAAAACTTACTTTCTACACACATGAATTTAAAAGAGAAGGGGAAGCTTTTGTGCACAAAAATCTATTTGCTGTGGTAGGTTTTTATTGTAAAAGGTGTATTTATACAGTACAGGTTTTTGGTGCAAAGGATTACATTATGCAAATGGTTGAGTTAATAAACCGGAGTTGAGAATGAGCTTTTCCTGCTCCTGTTAATTTATGGCCCAGTGTTACATTCCTTTCACGCAATGCCGTAATCTTCAGAGAATGACTTCACATTATCCTCCTCAGAGTAATCTAGGAATGCAGACACAAAGAACATCAACCATCACTTTCCTAAGACTCTCCCTCTTAACCCTCAAGGGTTTGGGTACCTGATAAAGTTTTAGATATTATTAAAACTTTAAACATCTGTCCTTGGCTGCTACTACCCTCCAAGCACACAGCTTCCTGCCAGCAGGCACTTGTACCAACACTGAAGCCTTCATAACATTGACTGAACCAATACCGCATGTCCAAACCACCACGTGGTTCTCAAATTCCCCGCTCACCCCGTCACTCCTCAACTGCTGAAATGCAAGAATGAGCAACTTCCAGATCCATCCTTTATCCCAACAATAAAATAAGGAGTTTGGAAATAGACCAGCTTCATCAGAAACATTTTTGTACAATATAAACACTAGGACAAGAAGCGTTCAGGTTTAAATCCCCCTCTAGGCCTGCCTCAGCCACAACCCAAAACTTAGCTTTCACTACCCCATTTGAATGCCTGTGCCCATGTGGTGATGCCTCCATGTTTTGACCAGCGCTTTCAACAGGAGAGGCTCAGTCCAAGAGCTTCTGCCACTCAGGAGATGCACCACATTCAAATCACTCCCCTAAATCAGTAAGATGACCCCTTTGGAACAGGAGACCCTGCTCAGGCATCTCATTCCAGGACAGTGTTTGTAACTGCAAATAACAAATGGATTGACACCTTCACCTAGCTAGACCCAAGACTTAAGCCTCTATAAAAGCTAAGCTGCAGAGCAGATCACTCTACATGTCCTGCTGGTCCCTGAGGCTCTGATCGCTGTCCTCTGAGGTGACAGGGGACACCTTGCACGGCCTTTTCCTGCATAGACAAAGCAGATGCCAATTTCTGGGCTACGAGCATCATGGCAGCTGCAGGTCAGGCATCTGCACACTCCAGCCCTTAAGCTACCCTGGATGTTTTGCTCCTCCTTCTGTCAACTGTACAGAAAGTACAGACATGCTCTTGGCATATTTATCTTCACTCAGCATTCTAAAGAATCAGTGAAATTACTCATGTGTGGCACTTGTATCTATTCCACTAAAATAAACAAAACTCAACCACAGGATCACTTTTTAGCATTCAAAGCACTCCCATGCTGGTGGACTCAGCCCTCATGAAAATACTTGCTCAGCTGTCAACCCCTCCCTCCTTGGGCTTTAACAGCACCTAACCCTATGCAGTGTCAGGGCAGGTACTTGGTTGCAAATGCACCTTGAACATCACATCCGACTTCACAGCTAGGGAAGGGGATTCCAGTACAAAAGCTGCATTGAGAAAACAGCTTAGAAAACTACAACAGCAATGCCAGGTCTCTAACTTTATAAGTAGATTTATAAGTAAGAATAAGAGCTATTAATTAGTTTTCAATGGTAACAGCAAAGAGCCAATGATCTATTAGGAATCACTGACACTGCATTTAACATTTATTTCCCTCATTTCTCACAAGGCAACAGACAGACTTATAAATTCATGGTACGACACAAGAGGTCTCAACACACAAAAACTATTACCAACTATATTAACCTTACTGGGAAATCTATCCAGAAAGTCAACCCACTAGAAATTAATCTTTACCCAGATCTTTTGACAGTGAGCTCATAAGTAATGCTTCCATTCTTGGTATCTGTATGATTTTGAGTTACAAAAAAGCTATGGACAACAGCTGTAACGAGGTAGCATGCCTTTTAACATGGATGTATTAGGTTTGATTTTAAGAGCCAAGTTTTTTTGAGGGAGAGGGGAGCTATCTCCTGCAAATCAACCTTTTAAAACTCAGCCTTCTCCATTCAAACAGCTGGCATACAGAAAAGCTTAAAACATAAAAAGCAAAGTGACCTATTGTGTTTTGACTCAAAGTAGATACAGAAGTAACCTTCAAGGTTACCTTGCCCTATGTGCGGCCTCAGGAAGGAAAAAACCACAGTTTCAGCAAAGGAATTTCTTGCCTGGCTGGAGGCCACACCCGCCACAACAACTGATGGCAGGAAAGCATTTGGATTCACAACTCTACCCGTAGCACCCAGCCGGAGGCAAAGCAAAACTTTCTCATTTTCAGAGAAGAAAAGAAACTCTTGCTCAATAAGTAGCAATTATGCTGCAGAATTTATATGCTGAGCACGGCTGAATGTACGAGCACCAGATCAGTCAACCATAGCTTTAGTGCTTTGAGTATGATTAACAGAATGAACTTTCAAAGGTCAATTAAATGTCAACACATTTTAAAGAGATATTCTTCTTAAGCTGGGGCGATGCGTAACAGTACCTTCCAGAGCTGCTGCGCACTCTCACCTTAAAATTTTACCCATCTTATGCTTACATGTGCAGATATAAAGATGATAACTAATTCACCTTTGATAGAAAATAACGGCTATTTACACTCCTGGCTTTTCTATCACTAGGCTGTCTTTATTACGTGTGTCTAACCAAGTACACAAAGACACTTGCCCCAAAACTTAATTCTAGTTGCTGAGGGTGTGAGCAAAGTGAGAAGAAAACGAGCAAGAAGAGTTTGAAAGTCTAATAACTTGCTAAACGAAAACGAGAAGAGGCTTTTGATATGCAATTGAGCTGCCTCGATGTAAATCTGGAAGGAGGGGGGGGGACGGGGGACGGGACCGTAACTGAATTAATTATGAACGCATTAATCATGACTTTAGGCAGCCAGTGATTTATCTCTTCACTTCTAAACATCTCTGAAAATTCAAACTTCAGCTAACTAGCTCAGGACATCTTAAAACAAACGCTGAAAAGCTGAACGTTCAGTACGATTCATTTAAATCATCCCTCAAACCGGATGCTCAAATCATTAGTTAGTTTAAAAGTTAAAAAAAAAGAAAAAAAAAGAAAAAAAAAAGTCTCCATCTCACTACAAACTAAAAGGATTAAAATCCCGACCAAGGCCTCACAATAGTATCATAATCATTTTGACATGAGCAATATTTATTCAAGACCAGAGCTAAAGAATAATTTGAGAGTTGAGAAAAACCAGCGGAGAGCCGCACTCTGTGCAGACGCCAGAAGAAAACGGGCTGGAGAGTTTTCCTACCGCAAGGGCAGCGGTCTCGGCACCTCTCCACAGGTAGGTTCGTAACTCCATGCAATTTCAGAAAGTGTTTTTAAGCAGATTCCCGCTCCGGCCCCGACAGTCCCGGCAGGTTTAGGGCCAGGTGCCGCGGGCAACGCACGGTGACGGCTCTCCCCAGACCGGGGCCAGGGCGGACAACCTTCCAAGTTCCTATAAAGTTTCCGGACGCGGGGACTGCCTGACCCCCGCCGGCTCCGCGGGGCCCGCCGGGCACGGCCGCCCCGTCCCGCCGCACCTGCGGCCCCGGCCGGAGCGCCGGGAGCTGCGGGCGGAGCGGACAGCGCGGCCCGGCCCGCAGGTGTCCCGGGACCCCCGCCCGCTCCTTACCTGGCCGGGTGCAGCCCAACTTTCCCACTCCGGGCGAAACGTGCGGCAGGCAGCGGGCCCAATTCCGACTGCCACCTTCAAGTCCAGACCAATCCGTCCCGTCCCATTCCGTTCCGTTCCGATCCGATCCGTCCCAGCCCCCCGCCAGCCCAGCCACAGGGGCGGGGAAAGGGGGCGGAGGGAAGCGAGCCCGCCCCGCGCCGGGCATTGTACACCCCCAGAGCGCCCTTCCCAGCGGTTGAGGCGGCGTAGGCTCCTCCTCCGCTCGCCATGTTCTTTGTTTCTCCGGCTTTTCCCGGCCGTTCCCGGTGACGCCGCGGCCGCCCCGGCGGGGCCGGCGGAGCGGAGCGGGGCCGCCCCGGCCGCAGGTGACCGAGCGGCCGCCCCCGGCCGAGCACCGCCCCCCCGCCGGAGGGGATCCCGGCGCGCTCCGCCAATGGGCGCGGGGCAGGGGGCGCCCCGGCCAATGAGGCGCCGGGGAGCGCGGAGAGCCCCGCGCTGAGCCAATGGGGCGCGGCGCGGTGGGCGGGCCCGCCTCCCCCGCGCGGCGCGCGGCGCGGGGCGGCCGGCGGGGGCAGCGCGCGGGGCCGCCCGGGGCTGGCGGGGCTCGGCTCGGCCGCGCGTCCCTGTGGGCCCCGCCGGGACCCCCGCGGCACCGGGGCCTGCCGGGCCCGGCCTGCCTCGCCTGTATGCACACAGACTTCTTCGGCAGCCGGGAGGGCTACAAGGGAAAAAAGACTTGCGAAGAAGTAGAGTGAGTCCCCGCTGGGCGTCCGGAGAGAGGAGTTGGTAGAGACCAGAAACCTTCCTTCACTCGACCTTACGTCAGTTTTGGATTGTAGGGAACACCAAGTGCCTACACCAAGGAGTGAGCAGAGGAAATAGTAATAACTCACAGGTGAAAACCGCCACCTTGGGGTCTCACTGTCTTTCCCATGACTATCACGGAATTTTCACGATTTGAGGTCACCCAGTCTGACCGTCCCCCTGGCACTGCCACTGTAACCCTAAACCGCATCACCCGGCGGCACACACACTCATCTCTTGAGCACCTCTAGGGATGGTAACTCCACCACCTCCCTGGGCAGCTGTTCCAATGCCTGATCACCCTAACAGTGAAAAGTCTATTTCTAATACCTAATCTGAATCTCCTCTGTGTCACCTTAAGGCCACTTGCTCTAGCCTTCTCACTATGTTACGCTCATTTTGTGACCCACAAGTATGCACCACTTGGTCCAACCCTGTCAGTCACAACAGTTATGCACCTCAGAACTGGATATGCTTATTGTTTATTCTCAAAATACATGTTGTTGCTTGGTGCTTGAACTTCTGTCGTTGACAGTCCTCAAGCACAGGCAAACCCTTTTTCAGGCTACCCTGATCTTTCTCGTGGCTGCACCTCCCAGCCGCACCATCAGGAAATGTCAGTAGTACACTCCGTAATTTAGTGCATGGATGGAACTGTTACACTTCAGATAGATGTGATGTCTGATCCTTCTGGAGCTTCTTCCTGTGAGGGAGCATTCCCTGTGTGGCATCTCTTTTTAGCCAACCTCTTAGCCATGTTGCCACATCTCACCAACCCCTATAACAGCTTTCTGTGAAATCATGTACCAAATGCTGACTGAGGTCTAATCATGCTGGATCTTCTGCCCTCTTATTCAGGAACCCTCTGCTCACAGAGGGCACTGGGTTTGCTTCACAAAATATACCTTCAGCAAAGTCCTCTTGCATATTGTTCCAATTTCTGCTTACTTGTACCTGCTCACTTGTATTCTTACACATTTGCTCTCAATCGTTAGTGACTAATGGCAGCAGATAAGTAGTCTGATTTTGAATTCTGGCAGTAAAAGCACACTGGTGGGTACCCCATGTTGGCTTTCTCCTGGGAAGAACATCTGACTCTTGCCCTTTGATGACAATTGCAGTGGTGGGAGTCCCCTGCCTTAGGTGTAACAGTAATAAATACTAATTCGTGATTGTATGCCATACGCTGTGTCTTGTGGCCATGGAAGACTCATCAATATTATGATTAACAAAAATAGATTTGGCTAACTTGGATTTTTCTCCCGAACATGGCATGAAGGTTCTTGTTTCTCAGCCTTTAGTCTTGAGAGCTGAATATTAGTGTGTAAGCACCCCTCCTGTGCATCTCAAAACAGAGCCTGGCCTTAGATTTTTTTTGCTGCATTTCTGTCTCTCAGTTAAGATCTGACCTACTGAGCTGATTTGGTACTTTTCTGGTGTCTGCAGGTTTTAGCTCAGAGATTCAGGCTTTATTTCCATCACAGCCAGGTGTGAGTCCAGGGACAGAGCTTGGCCATGCCATTGTGGTACAAATGTCTCATCAAGGATAAACCTGCCCCTAACAACCCAGAACTCAAGCTGGACAAGATGTAAGGGATGCTGAAGGACCAATGACATCTAGTATTTATACTGGAATAGTTACTTAAGGATTAAACCAAATCTCAGCTCGGAGCAGGACAAAAATTTTGTAATCACTCATAACCATACTGCAGGAATCCCTCCTGCAAAAGCCCAGCTTCACAATATGTGGGTGAAGCAAGACACTGGTCACAGCACATACATAGTGGTTTGTATTGCTTTTATGATCTGCCACTGATTGGCCCAGGGTAGCTGGCCATGTTCCTCATAAGCTGTTTCAAATGTGAGAAAAACCTTTCCTAGGCTGCTTTTACAGGGGAAGAGGGTTGTGTTAGTGTCATATATCACTTCTGCCATGGTAAGGGCAGGCATGGGCACTGCTGTTTGGCTGACATCTGGTAACTCCATCAGAGGTGAGCTCTCACCAGGCTTTAACACCCCGATGGATCAATCAGAAGGCTGGGTTAGTCCAATCTTGTTAGTATTTGAAGACCTGATCATTACTGGTTCACACTTAGCGTAGATTGGTAAACATATAAAATTCAGTCCTATATTTAAGATGTGCAGGACTGTATTTACTACCTCTTTTCAGCCACGGTTTATTATTGTAATATCTGTGAGTGAGCTATTAGACTGCCAAATGAGATTTTGAGTTAGAGAAAAATTGTGCCTACTTTGTTAGGGACATGTCTCTTACAAACATGGTAAGTCAATGGTGCTCTTGCAGTGACTACTGGAGAAGCCATTCAGAGTTCTCGGGTTGGAGGGGGTTGGGGTTTTTTAATTACCAAGATAATTTCCTCATCAAATCCATTGCTCAAAGAAAAAACAACTATGTTTTACTCACTTTCACTGCCATAGCGAGATGAAAAAGTGATGATATATTCTCCCCAGAGGTCATCATAGATACAAATAAGGTTTCGGATATAATATATACACAGACTACTGGACAAAGCCCAGGGTTTATTGTACTGTAAGAGAAACTGGACAGAAGGGAAGGAGGAGATTAAACAAGGCATTTGGAAAGCAGAGGTATCTACCCTACATGGCATCTGATTTGCAGTGAAGCTGCTGGATGGGAGGCTGGAAGGAAGAAAATGCACAGTCATTTAATTTTATTTTTTAATGAAGGACAAACAGACTGCAACTTTAAGGGCAAAACCAGTAATATCTTCTTGCCTCTTCTGATCCAAACTCAAAAAATGTGTCTCAAATCCCTTTTGAGCCAATACTTACAGTCTCACACATTATTCCCACTGGAAAACCAAGTCAGGGGTAGAGTTGGAAGCACCAGTGACAAAGTTCTGCTTCCTTGAGGAAGAGCATACCTTCTTCAATAATATTCTGTACTCCTAGCATTCTTCCAGTCTCTTTTCTGTCAGAAAGATTGATTCTTCATTTTTCCCTCAGTCAGCATTTTCCACCCTTCCGTTGCAGCTCTGACCACTTTCGCTGCTTCTTCTTTCCCAGTAACAAACAAGCAACCTCTGGTTGTCATTCTGTTTCTGTGTAGCATGGCCTATATAATCTGAGTTATTGGGTGAAATTAATATCACACCATTTTTCTTACTCTAAAAATGTTTGTACTAAAAAAGTGACAAAGTTAGGCACCCCTCCAAGCAACACATTTCAGCAGTACAAAATGATTTTCTGCATAGTCCAACTTTCAGAACAGCTCTTGGTTTTATAATGTCTAGCACAAGAGGATCTGATGTGGGTTGGCTGATAGATACAACCATAATGAACCTGCTTAATGAATAATACCAAGATTGGGCTGTTCTGCCATTTCATTTCTGACTGAAACAATAATTCAGAAAAATACAATGTTCCAAAATTCATTTTCTTCTTCATTGTAATGATAGTTTCTCATTTGCAGGAGATGTAATGTGAATATATAACATTTGGACAAGAGAGGTTGCATCTTTGCCCTCCACTATTGTCTCAGTGCTGGAACACAGCAATGGGTTTCTTTGAAAGCACAGCAGACAGCTTTTTAAAGTGGCCTCTCTGGTAAAGAGGACAGCAGCAGATGTCCAATTCAGTACTTCTATCATGCACACAGTGAGTTACAACTGGGGAGAGGTATGTAGTCTTTAACCTTCAAAAAACATGATCAGAGTAACTGGAATATTGTCTTGCATCTGAACTTCAAAGTAAAATTAACACAGTTTAGAAAATACTTATAAAATACTATTTTACAATTTAAACAAAATTTGTTTTTAGACTTCAGATCTCAACTATAATGAAATATTTTTCTGGACTGATAGGGTTCAATTTAGTGCCTCACAGAGATGCCAATGATATATATCCCTGCTATTACCAGTTACCCTCTTCACTCTCCATAATTATTAATACCACAGTTTACCTAAGAAAATTACTAGGTATGATGTAATGACCATGACAGCATATGCTTGCCATTTCTGGTGAGCTTAATGGGACAATGCAATAGTTAATTCCAGAGAACTTCTGTGGTTGGAAAAAAAAATTTTAAAAACCCCAAAGCAAACAACAACAACAGCAACAAAAATTTTAAAAAACCAAAAACACCCCCTAAGAAAAATACATAGCCAATTTTCAAAAGATGCAGAAGCTCTGTTTTCAAGCCTTGTCACCAGACCATTTGCAACTTACATTTGAAACAACACTCTGGAGAATAATGAGCAAACCAATATAGAGATACGTACCATATAGCCTCAATGCATGTGTTCACTTCACAGTAGGTGGTGTTACAGCTCTTCTTTTTACCCTAACCTAGTAGCTTTGGAAAAGGTTAGGGATTTTTCCAGTAGATGTTTTGAATTGCATTCTACTATTGTCTGATAGCATCACTAGCTGAAACTTTAGCCATGAAGTCAAAGTGAAGCCAGGCATGAGAAAAATCTTTAGTACTGAAGGCCAACAATAAGGGCAACGTGACTTTGAATCTTTGTTTAAAGAACGAAGGGCCCAGTTTTGCCCTTCTGGTATCAAAGGAATTTTCTCCTTAAGCTGTCTTGCTAAAGATTACAGGACTATTTAGTTAGAACTACTTGATATTAGTAAAAAGCAAAAAAAAATCTAGTAGTAAGAGCCAAACAATTACAATTAGAAATATTTCTGATAAATATCTTTGAAGACTAAGAAAGCAGTTCTCCTGGTACAAGATGTTACATAATTATTTAAATTTAAAGCAATTTATAATTGTAGTACTGTAAGAGAACAGTAAATGTCTGTAGCTCTTTGCATCTTCCACCAGGAATAGATCAGAAAATATTAAATGTACAACTTTCTAACAGATTAAAATTTGGAGTAGAGGTGTATACAGAAACAAGAGAGGGAAGAACATGAAATGCTGTATTTCAAGAACTATGATTTACTAATTTTTGGACAGTTGTGTGGTGGTAAATGTGTGTAACATGAACAGACGCACTGTGCATGAGCTTGTAAGGATCAGGGCCCTGTGTACATTGGGGAGATGCCATCAAACAGCATGAACTAACAATCTTGGTTTGCAAGACAAGTTGCTACTATCATGTGAGTTTTGTAAGGCTCCTCTTCACTAGCTGAATGTGTGGGACAAGAAAGCAAAGTAATTAGTCCATATCCTTTGCTTTTTTCTGAGATAATTTTTCTCATTGGCTAGAAGTCCCTTTTCCTCAAAAGATTCAAGCTTCAGGTTTTCTGTGCTGTTCACTAAAACATTTGTACAGTAACTACATTATAAGGAGCAAACAAGTAATGACAGAATATTTTATCACATTATTACTTTGATAATATTAAATCATTGAACATATCATTCATGATGGTATTATTTTCTATAGTAAATTAACAAGAAAAGTAAACAGCAGCATTTTTCTTAAACACGTAGCTGGTGAGTGTAGTTAGATTGTATCATGCAGGGACAAAGAATTAAAGAGCAAAAGTAATTCTTACATTGCACAACATGAGTGTTTGATTTTGTGGCTTTTTTTTTTTAATGTAGCTTTTAAGTTTCTTTTAAAATTGGAGGAGAAAACACCCAAAGCATCATGACATTGGCACATTGGGGCTGAAATGTTTAGGCTCCCCATAGAAACCACACCTGCTTGAAGCAGCATTTGTTTGGTTTAGCAGTAGCTTATCCTTTGTAGGTGGACCGGCACAAGAACAGGTCTGCTCGGTGGGTTTCAGTGGTAGTTTTGGCCACAGATGATTCAGGGAGCTTGGCTATCATTCCAGAACCTGCCACACTGTATTTTCATGTGACAGCTCCTCCATCTGCTCCTCTCAAGGGTGATCCATTGATCAACAGTCCTTCCCTAATCACCTGCCCTTGCCAACTGCCCCAAATCTGCCTCATTCCTTCCATTTATTTTAATTTTGTAAAGTTCCTGGAGATCTGCTGATGCAAACCAATGCTGGAGAGGCAGGTGCTTTTCCGAAACACTGCCTGTGAAACAGATTGGAACAAAGGAAGAATGAACCAGAAATAGGACCAAATCTGCCTGATCAAGTAACTAGCACCAAGAACAAATGAAACCACAGATAGGAGATCCATATCCTCCCCTTACACCTGTAGAACAGGTAACAAACCTGTTTTTCAGGTCCTGAGAGTTGCAATAGTAGAGATGCTGAATTTCTGTGTGTCCTTCAGCTGTCTGCAACAGCAAATAGATTTTGTGGGTGATTTCATGTTTTCAAGCTAATCATCAGGGAAGTTCTGTAGCACACTGTTGCTTTCCTGCAGAGATGCTTTTTAATTTAGTCCTGATACCTGATGGCTCTCCAACAGTAAAGGGCCTAGAGATCCACTGTGAAGAGGCAAGGTTGTGTGTCTGTGCTTAGAGAAGGATGCAACTGGTGTTAGGTGAAAGACCCCTTTCACATGAGCTGCATGTCCTTCCAGGCCTGCTCATCCCACCCTTATCTTCACATCCTCCCCTCGCCTCCACTTCCCACCGTGCTTCTGCATCCTGCCCTCATCTCTGCATCCCACCTTTGTCTCTGCATCCCACTTTTGTCTCTACATCCCACCCTTGTCTCTATATCCTGCCCTCTTTCTCAGCCACTCAACTTTTCATTTTGCTGGTCATTTCACCTGAAACAGCTCCAGAATGATCTGCTGGGTTCTCGTTATTGCCATAATCGTTTCATAGCACATTTCAAAAGTGCACTAAACTGACAGCACTGTTGTGCTGGAATGGCTGGAAAATTTCTGTACTAAGGCATATAGCACTACCTTACCTTGCACTCCCATCTCCTAAAAGCCAGAGTTTTGTTAAAGCACGCAACTCAAAAACTGAAGTCTAGTAACATCATAGTACATATATTTGAATAAAATCTGCATTTTTTCCATCAGCTGAATGATTTAATACGTGTGTTTATTCAGTAAGGTTGGGAATGAGCTGCTGTAGCAGTAACTTAAAGATGGCAAGCTCTGACTGCCTGCAGTGCTTTTTATAGCAGGTCATTGCTGTCTTCAGTGTTTGAGACAAATATTGGATTCATTGGGAGATCTTTCAGCAGAAGGATAATATCTTGAAAAGCAGCTCTGTCAAAGTGACTTTGCTGCTGAACATTTTCTAGTAGTCACAGAATCTGAAATCTGATTTATTAATTAAGTCCTATCTGCATATGCTCCAAAGAAACCAGCATGGCTGAACTATGCCCTTCTTAAGTGAGATTAAAGGACATGACAAAAGTTTGTACAGTATGCCTCAGCCCACATTTCCTGTAAACGATATAACTTGTTATTTTTCAAAATATGCTGAATGTATTTTCTTTATATCTTGGTTTATTATGACCCATGGGAGCAATTGTAAAACTGAAGCATGCAAAAACTAAGTGAAAAAAATAACTGGACTACACAGGAGGAGCTGGCATGTCCTGACTGTATTATTCTCCTACAAAGGAACAGAAAGGTATTTCGCCAGATTTTCTCCAAAAGGGACAAAAACTTCGAAAGAATCTTTGCTTAAACATTCATTGAGTAATTTTTCAAATAAATTTTTTGAGCTAAATGACACATTGAGAGAAATAGAGCATGTCTTAATATGAACAAAGGAATAAGGAAAACCCTATTAATTAGCAACATGTAGCTGAGAGTATCATCCTATGACACTTCTATGGGATTGCTGTAAATAATGCCTAGACCCACAGCATGAGACGGACATCTTGCAGTCTGCTCTGTGTTGGGTAATTACAATGCCCTGAGCCTGTATGTTCAAATTTGTCCTTGATAGGAAAACAATTCCCAGCAGGTTACACTGTAACCGGACATAGGCAGCTTGGTGCCAGTCTCCCCCGAGCCCCAGGTACACCTCTCCTGTCTTTCACATTTTTTTTGCTGCTGTTGTGTTTTTGCACCAGTCTGTGCTTCTTCCTGGAATCTGGGGTGGTTAATGTGCAGTGCTGCTTCCTCCCTGGCAGACTTCTAGCCTTTGAAACTCATTTGAATTCTTCATGTGCTGGCAGCAACATGGATAGTGGTAGGCTGGTGCTGTCTGAGGGAGATGAAGTGTTGGCCAAAGCTGCTTTTCCTCTTGCTGATCTACACCTCTCTAAAGCCCCAGCCTGGCCAGAGAGACATTCTGCAGTGTGGAGCAGGCTGGAGGGTGCTCCCCTCCCAGCAGTCTGCTCTGCCCTGACTCTGCTGGGAGGGGAGCGCCCTTCCTGAGTGCCTTGTTCTCCCAGGGCTCACAGGAACCCTGTCCTCACCACAACCTCGCCGTGCCCACCTCCATCCCAGAATCTCCCAGTGCCTCTCCAGTTTCTCAGAGACAGTGACAGCCATTAACACCTGGCCAAGGTAACAGCAGATTGGAAAGCACTGCACACAGGCCAGCAACATGGAGACAGCTGAATAAGTCTTGAATTACTAATTCCGGCAGAGACACGTAACAAAATCAGCATTGTTTGGCAGTGCAGTAGTTTACTGGGAATTACTGTGGCCCCAGAGTACTGCCTAGCTCGACTCTGGCCCAGCCTATATAGTTACTATTGGAGGGGAACTCATGGGCAGCCCTTTACTACCTTTCTCTGCTAGAGAGGATTTTATGTGCTTCTGTTACACCTTCTTCTGATCCTTTTCTGCCACGCCAGAAAAAGAAAGCAGGGGCCATTTTCTGAGTACTCCTTTCTTATGTTAAGGCACTGTCTGGGAGCAGTCAGCTGTCTTTGGTTTCACCACCACTGCTGTTCCAAGTTCTGTACCTACTTCACACAGCCTGAGTAATGTGGTACTTCGGGCTTCTGGGATGACTTGCTAAGCCTTCTGATGGCAGAAAGCCCAGCTCCGAGTTGCACCACACTGTGGTGGTGCCGTCATAGCCATGACCCAGCTGCTGCTCGCTTGCTCTCCCATGGGAAGCACGGTCCCGGTTTTTCTGCTCCTTGCTCCCTGTGTGGAACAGGTGTCTTATATCCAGAAAGGCTCATTGCAGTTGTTCACCACAGTTGTGTTTGTTTTGCTTCAGCTGCCCCTGTTTCTGATCATGTCTGAATTTGGCTATGAGGGTATTATCAAAAATTGGTTTGAATGTCACCCCCTGGGGCACTGAATCAGTGGCAGAGGCTGCTGCCGTGTACCAAGCCTCCTCCCTGAGAACAGCCTATTTGCATCCTTCTTCGAGCATCCTCATGACTGTCCACCTACAGAAACCACAGGAATATTGCAGAGCATTTGAATAGCTCCTGGCATTAAACATGAACATGCTTGGTATGACATTTTGCCAAGAGTGGATTGGGATTTCATACAACAACTCGCCGCAGGTACTTACACACTCTGTTGGACATGAATGCTTGGCTAGACAATACATTTTGCCTTGGAGGAGCCGGCACAAAGCACCGATGCGCCAGCACCTGTGGGAGCAGATGGCTTCCCTATTTTCCTCCAGACATTATGGCTCCAAATCCACGGCACATCTCTTTCTGATTCACAGAAAGCTGCAGAGGAACTGTCTCCTGTCAAATTTCTTCTCCTGCCTGGTGGGACCAGCTCCAAACTCAGCTATTCACATTGCATTGTTCATTTCTGAAAACTTACACTCTGGAGTTTAAAACTAAAGGCTGAAAGTGGTGAGGAAAACCCAAGCAAACCACAGCATGTGTTAGCAAGATGATAATCAGTGGTCCTTGAGGCCTAAATCCTTATCTGTGAATCACCAGGGACTTAATTCAGACCCCATCAGTGGGCTGCAAGGTAAGAGGCTGTGTATGGGTGGTCCAGCAACCGAATCTGGGGAGAATTGTAATACCAGAACTTTCCTTCACTTTTTGAAATCCAAGGCAGTCTGTCACACACTAAAATACAGAAAGCATGCTGAATCACTATTTCCAGCTCCAACAGGAATTTTCTCTGACCTTTTGACAGCTACCTGCTGTATCACCTTCCCAGCTGGAAAAAAGGAGAGAAAATTCCCTAATTCAGTAGACAGCTCAGGTTTAAATTTAGTAGCTACTTTTAGAAAATACTTCAGGATTCTTGGACTGGCAACTTTGTGCAAGTACTTCTGGCTATCACTACTGTCTCCTTAGGGATGAGAAAAGGCTGTACTAAATAGGATAAGAATAGCAACAGAGGACTGATACTGCTCTTGTATGCAGGATGTGTAAGTGAATGTCATCTTCCTGTTATTTGCCTTCATAAATCATCTCCCTTTCTCTTTTCTTCCTCTTAAGGAGTGTTGATTTTCACCTTAAATAAAATGGGCAAAATGTCATCAGGGAAGTCCAGCTATTAAAACAAGCTGTTAAGAGTTTTCATGCCCTTATTTCCTGACAACAGAAAGGACTTTGGATTTTATGCATAACAAAAGTTTTGGTCCACAGTGGCAAGAAAATTACTTATATTCTATATATTTGTTTAGGTGGCATTAGGTAATTCTGCTTTCAAGAAGCACTTTCCTGTACATATAAACACCAAATCCCTGGTGAAGAACATCTAAAGAGAAATATAATTTTACCTTAATAGATAGGTAAGATAAATTTGCCATTTGGCAGATTCTTGCCAAGCCGTGCAGGAACACTGCGGGTGTTTGGAATTCACTCCTATTGTCCCCAGGCTGAATTGCTTTGAAAAAGGTCACATGAGGAGGAAAGGAAGTTTTGACTTTCACATGCCTGTTATTGCTAAGGAAACCACTTCCTTGGTATTCACATATTCAGCATGTCTCCAGTTTTGGTGCTCTGACAAATGACATCGTGCTGCTGCATCGAGTAACAAAGAAGGATGGAGAAGGCTATTAGATAACTCGACATGTTTGAAACACCAGTACAGCTTTTGTAGGACTGTCAAACTTCAAGTAGGCTCTGTGAGAGTAAGCAGGGTCCTTTGTTAGCTGCAGATGGGATACCTGGAGTTTAGAAATGTGAAAAAAAGGTTCTGGCCTACACCTCAGCAAGCTCAGGTGTCATTTGGAAGTCTCCTGGGTTGTAGCAATGGCACTCTTCTTACACCTCTGTGGATACCTGGAGACAAGTTTTCTAATACAAATATAGCCAAAGTATTCTCTGTGTAGAATTTATTTCAGCTTTCAAGTACATACTTGCCTTTTCTTTGGCATTTGGGTATCAGGAACTGAGTATCCTTGGTATGTGGTGATTTCAAAAGTACTTGGATTTGAACTTCGGGAATGCAGGACTTTTCTGACTTTTCTGACGTCTTACTCAAGAAATTAGAAAAAGTGAGAAGCTACCATTGGTCAGGACTGAAGATCTATACCAACGTGGGGATTTTTTGTAAAGAGGACTGAAGCAAAATTTCTTTGAAATTTTATGTACAAATCTCAATCTGACAAGAGGAAAATGTATTATAATTAGCCTTTTTTCTACTCAGAGAAAAAAAGAAGTCTAGTATGCCTCAGGATACAAGTGAGCTTCACTGTAAATATACAATAGCTACTGACATTACGAGGACCAAGCATAAGGCATGCACAAATCACAGGAATTGAGCAGCTAAAGCCCTGCTCAATTTACTGAGAGGCTACTGAGCTTTTGATATGTCAAGATCTATTTGTCTAAATGTTATCTGTAAAGACAACATAATGTAGTGAACTGAGCCTGGGACTCAGGAAGCCAGAAATCAATATTCTAATCTTGGCCCTACCTCAGATGTATTTGGTAGCTCCAGAGTAGTTCCTTAATCTCCCTGCATGCTTGCAAGAGATAAAACAGTTCAAATATAATAAACTCCACTGAATTGCTGTGCAGATCAGTCCACAGCTTCTTTATACTTCTTTGAAGAACTGAATTTTTATATAAAAATTACCATTATATGCAGGACTTCTGAAGGTTTGTCTCCAGGAAAATACATACCAAGTATCTTTGGATTTGAAAATTCAGGTCTGTTTTCTAGCAGATGCCCTTGCCCGTCAGAGTCTTGAAGCACAGCCTCGTGGCAGACCAGAAGGCGCAATGGCATCTGGCATGATATCATCTTTTCCCCCCTCATTTTTCAGATGTTTTCTCCCAGACAGCATCCTCATTTTCATTCTGTCCATGGCAGGAGTAGACCACACCTCAACAGAAGTTATTTGCTTAATGCTGAAATAAGAGAGAGAAGGACCTATGGCCTGTTTATTTATGAATTAAGACTAGAAAATAGTTGTGATTTCTCCTGGGTTAAAATACTTGAAAACATGCTACTCATTTCCCCCAGTATAGTAATTTCTGAGTGATCATCTTACTAGAGGCTTAGCTGAGCCATACTTGTGTCCAAGGATATCAAAAGGGTTACCCGAGGTCAAATAAAACATAAGTCACAATAACCTTCTTCAGCTTTTAAGAAACAAAACCAACAAAACAAATGAAGAAATTAACCAAACAAAACCACCCAGATTACCTTCTACAATATAAGAAAGAAGATATATTCTGGCTGTATCTCTCTTCCATGCAGGAAATTAGTTCCACCTACAGGGACAAGAGCACCCACATCCTAGCAAATGGTGCACTTGTCCAGCCCAAAAGAGCAGCGGTTTGTGAATTGTTCTTGAAATGATGAGGTTTTGAAATTTTGAAATTGCTAAGAGAAAGCAAGTGCTAAAACAATCAGATCTACATTTACTGGTATGCATATTAGTTTTACAGTCATTACTACTTGCAGAAGGGAGTCTAGCACATATAACAGCCCAGGGTTTTGTCTCCTGTCCTAGTCAGCCCTCGTGATGCTGTTAAAATACAGAGGCTGTGGCTGGCAGGTGGTAGTTACACCCGAACCTAGGCACGGTTTTGTTCCAGCAAAGGCTGGAAATATTTGCTATGTTTGGTGGCGAGGCAGCAGGGAAGGCAGTGCATGGGGGGGATGCACTCACGGCAGCCGGGGTTGCTAAGCACACAGCTTGCTATGCCGCTAAGCAGGCAGGACCCGGCAGAGCCATTAAGTCTGGAAGAGGCTGAGTATTTAATAAGCTGCATGCTACCATGCATTTACATAGCTTAAGTTGTAGTAAAGCCCTAGCAGAAAAGGGTCAAAAGTGCAGGGCTGGAGGGCTTTAGCCCACGCAGACCACATTGTAACCCATCCTGTCCTCAGCGGAAAAGAACTTAGGGAGGAACCACAAGAAAACAGCCTCATTCCAACCACAAAGAACCTTAAAGGCCAAAAGACAGGAATTTTAAAAATGTAAATTTAAAAAATAATTGAAGTTATAGCACATGTGACCAGATCAGGCAAAACTCAATTACACAGAGGTTGCAGGGTGTCTACATGGCCCCAATAAACCAAGTGTAAGGAGTGCAGCGGAAAGGAAAATGAGATTCCCGTCCTTTGTGGTTTACATGTCTAAACCAAAATGACTCTTTGCTCACCCTGTGTGCTCTTAAGACTCTTTCATGTGAATCATTTGACACTTATTTATTTCCCAGTATGCACATTTAACTATTTCCCTGGGCATCATCTTCACGCTGAAACTGCCAGAGACCAGAGTCCTGTCTCAGGCAGTGACTCCCCGCAGCAGGCTCTCTGTTCTCTCTATTCTCTCCCTCATTAGCAAAGGCTGTTTCAATACAGAGCTACTGACTTTGGACAGAAGAGCCCATGTCTGATTGCACTTCCTCTAGCATAATCACAGAATTCAGTGACTGTGCTTTTTGCTTTTCATTTATACTGACGTAACTGAGATTGAAATCTGTCCCACAGCAAATATTTATCAGAGCATATCAAAGGAAAAGCAGACCAGAAGAGAAACAAGCAAAACAGCGAGTGCCATTAAACTTTGCCAAGTTAGATTTCAAAGTCAATGAAAACCACCCCAGAGACACAGAGCTAAAATGTAGGACAAAACAACACTGAAAAAAAATAAATTTCTGAACACTGGTGTCCTACAGAACAGATTTTGGTTAGTTGCAACTTGCAAAGATTATGAAGCAAAACCTACATAGGACCAACAATATGTGAACAAAGTCAATGGTCACCGCCCTGGTGCTTTTGTTAACATCTTTGCTTTGATATGTACACCCATCACAGCTATCTGTGCAGGTCGGGGACCCTTTCTTTCAGAGTACTAAGAAAGCAACAGGACAACATCCACAACTGGCTTTCTAAATGATATAAAATAACGGGATGCCCCCCTTTAATTAGATAATTAAAACTGTTTCTGCTTTGCTAGATGCCAAGGACACCCAGTTTCTTGGCAACAGACCTCTAATTTTCTTTCTTTGATATCCAGGTCACAGCCATTTGGATTAGAGGCTCATTTCCAGCAGCAGTGCACAGCAGGGGCACACAACTTCCTGTCCTGCTGTTGGTATCCCCACTAAGATCAGCATCTTGCAACTACGTTTATAAAAGCTGTTAAATGTTAAAGCCCTTATAAAGGGCAGTTTCTCAATATTCACAAAGGTCAGGTGACATGTAAGCATATTAAAAAATTAGGCAGTCCTGTGCAACACCAGCAACCTCTTACATCATCCGCAATGAGGTCTCACCCTGTTCTGGCTAAACAACGTGACTGAAAGGGTAAAGCAAGAGAGAGATGAAAATTCTTTCATCCCCAGCTCTCCATCTTCTTTAAATGTAAGGTCTACTGCATTCCTGACTATTTGCTATCATTCCCCCTTATGAGGGAGAGGAACACTGTCCTAGAAGAGGTCTACCTGCGTTCCAGATTAGGTGAGGAAATCACATGCCTTTACTGAGGAGTGTTGGTCAGCTACCTGAAAGAAAAGCATATAGCCCAGAATGGCTGTACCAGTGCTTTCCCCAAGCTGACATCATTTGAACTGTGGAGCAAACTACAGCCTGAGGATCGTCATATGTCATCAATCCATACGTAAGGCACAGTCAGTCATTCCCAGCCCCACATGAACTGGAAAGGCACAACTGATGCTTAAAGATTTTTAGCTTTTTCATATATTTGTAGCTTTGTAGATTTTTATAGTTTTATGGTTTCTAGTACTTTTCCTGCCCTTTCTCATATTTTAGAATAATAAGCTAACTCTTTCTAACACATTATTGAAATTCTGTTTAGTCTTACTCTTAGGAAGAGAATTCTGACAGGGACATCTGGGTTTCCACCAGAACTTAAGAGACATAACAACAAACAGGGCAAGGAGGCCCCTGGACCAACTCCAAGGGGCTGACCCAAGGGTGAGTTACTGGGGCAACTGATTCCTATTGGACATATCTGCTAAATATACTAATTAATTAATCCTATCAAAATTGTAGAAATCCTTTATCACATGTGTGCGTAGCCATTTCTGTGTACCTGAAAGCTTTCGTTGAAGATCTGCTTTTCATATCTTGCAAGTTTTTGTCTTTTAATTTCAGGCAACAAAACAGCCCATGAATATTTTTGAAAACCAGACACTTCTTATAAGAAAGGAATATAGAGCATGGTACCAAGGGGTGGGTTAGACAGACCAAATCATACAGACCAGATGGTAGTCACAGTGCTTAATGCACTGTTGGAAGGTGCCCAGCTACTCTCCTTATGAGCAACAGAAGAACCTATAGAGGATAATGACTTTGTCAAGTGCCAGCAATTTATTACATCGTATTCCCAAGAACAGCTGAGGTGAATTAACCACAGTAGCCATTTGCTATTCCTTCTGACATCCCTGAGATCCTGTCTGTAGTGTTGCTGAGGCTGCTGGTTCCTTCTGGGCCGATGTGAACAAGTTCAAAGCTAACCCAAAGGCAACTGGCAGAGTTAGCATAGTGCCAAACCCTTGCCAATAAACCACCCAGCAGGTGTATCAGCTTATGCCTGCTGCTGCACTGACCATCACCTGGGTTTTGGTCAGCTTGGAGCTTTACAAAGAAGGTACACCAGGTGTTACAGCAGTACTGGGTAAACACACCTCCCTCCAGCTACTTCAAGCAAAGGAAAGGTTATGAGAAGTGTGCCTTTTATGTACTCTTTCATCTGACAAAGCCAGTACATATGACAAGATATATGTATTCTTGTGTACTGCCTATATCCATGCCTATATGCATCACCATTTAGCTGTACAAAACACACTTCAAGTTGGACCATTTTTGATTAAAAAAATGCCATTGAGCAATTTAATGAAAATAATGCTGCAAAGTGAATTATGGCTGAACTCAAGGACATAATTTTTCTATTGCCTGTCCTGAATTTGATCTTCCACTAGGGACAAGTAAGGTAAACAAAGCAGATTATTGATGACAAATATTTTAGATGTATTTTGGAAATGAAGCTCTGTCAATACTGCCTCTTTTTTTTTTTCCTTACCCCCAGAGAATAAGAGAACAGCCTGCCCCTGTAGAATTGGTATCTCATGCACAGAAGGGGAAATTAATTAATTTTTACTCAAAAGAAGGCCACCTTTTTCTACCAATAAGCACATCAGAAATACTGTATTATGAACATCTGATGATCAGGTAGCAGCCATTTTCAACATGATCTTCTGTTGAACAAAGTGCACACGTACTCCATGGTCATGTTTTGCATGTGCCATCCTCTCTTGAACCATCACTGTCCACATCCAATCATCTGCAACATCAAAGAAACCATGGATCAAAGTAGAGTGCAAGTCAGACAATCCTGGCAACCTTACTATTCTGTACGTGCCAACTCAGTAATACAGCTTATTGTAGTTGGGACACAGGTATAAGTAGCTTCAAACAATGATTGAAAATATTTGTTTATTTGGGCTATCTTGTAAAGGGAACGCTCCACAGAATGATGGCATGCAAGAAGAAACCTAGTCACCAGCTGAAATCCATAAAAGTATTACAGTTCTTAACACAAAAAAATTGTAGCGCTGAGAGTTTGAAAATAAAAAAGGAATTTTCCTCTTTCTTTTAAAAATACAAAATCTTAATGAAGAAAATGTATTAGAAGTAATGAACATCAATTCTTTTTTAAAAAGAAAATCTCTGCAGACATTGTTTCAGACTTCACACAAGAAGCTTGTTAACAGGCAATTTTATTTCTTTTATTACAACTTGCTTTGATCACTTATTTTCAGATAATTATTCTTCCAGTTAATCAGTGTCTGTCTCATGTTTTGACTTAAAAGGTGCCTATCACCTTTGCATTTGAGTAGTAAAGTTTGCTGTTATTTTTATTGAAACCATTAACTTCTTTATTACTACCCCAGATACTACATCAATAGTATTTTTCCTGTTACCTGTCCACATATAGTTTGAAATACTGTAGCCCACTTCGTTGTGATTTCCAGTCTGATGTCAATGAATGGAATTAGAGGTCCTTAGGATCACCCTTCCTTTCTCTGGAGGAAGTTACTTTCTTTACTTCATTATATCCTGTGACAGTTACCTCAAGCCCTTAACAGTGATTTTAGCCTACACTGCTCTTTGGTAGTATTTCACTGACAGTTACCAAGATGTTATCATGAGACGGCTGCTCAAAAGACTCTGGACTTTCAAAATTCAGCTTTTAATTAAAAAGTATTTATCTCTTAAATCATCCTGGCAGCAGTGTCCGAGAATGGGCATTGAAAGGAGTTCCTCAAATACTGAAATTCAGGCTCCTTAATGTAAGATTAAGGCATGCTAACCAAGGAACATACTGACCATTCTCTTTCTTATCTAAAAAAGGAGGATCTGACTTCACAAAGGTATTAACAAACTACACATATAAACATGCTCACTAAAGAACTATGTCCAGATTTTGTTTTGACTGTAAATGTGGTAATGCTTTTGAACCAAAAGATCTTTCAGAAAGACAAACTCAACTGTCATTACCCTCCAGCAAAAACTGGAGATCTTCATTCTTCTCTGTCAGTCAAATTTCTTCATTCTTAGAATCCCTCCCTTTCAGATGCAAGTGCTTCGTCAACAGATTTTACATTCTTCTCCCCTGCATGAATCCCATAATACAGGTTGTCATCCTTCACAGTAGCCCAGGACATTTCCTTGGTGGAGAACCTTGCTGCCCACTCTCCTGCCTTGTTGACAACAATGACACCCCCCAAGCCCCCAACTCGTGTCTTCATGTAGTCTAATGCAGTGTCTGCTGCCATCTCTGGTGCCATTCCTGAAAAGAAAAACAAAATCACTCCATGATATCTGTCCTGATTAGTTTTAAAATTCCCTTCAAATTTCACCCCTCCCCATGGAACCAGTAAAATCTAATTTCTCTTTCAACTAAAATGGCAAGAAATTTCCAACTGAGCAAAGGAACTGTTTTAGAAAGGCTCCAGACAGTTACTGGGAGCTGCTATGGTGTGGTGCTGCACCAAATATTTATGTACATAGCTTCAGATTTTGATTCAGTGTTTGATATAAACTAACTCAAAAAACTTTATGTTCAAGACAACATTTCTTATGCCATCATTTGACAGGAAAAACATGCCAACCAGCAAGGTTTTCATCAAAGGTTTGTCACAAGCTAGGTCTAAAGCATTTACAATTTGAAAAAAAACCACACATCAAAACAATCAAAATTTCAATCATCATCCCTGTTCTAATTCCACTGGGTCCAACAGAGCTCAAAGCATGTACTTCACATTGTCATGATTTATCAGAAGCAGACATCAGCATGACTCTTCCTGAAATTTCTGAAATTGTCAGGCAAGATGAGGTCTCAATGTACTAGACATCAGACAAAGGACCAGCAATGCAACTTTAGCTTTTCACTACTTGATTAATATTAATAGGAACATTTTTGAAATAAATCAGATTTCATGTGTACATCATACATACAGACCTGTAAAAGCTGCAATATATTTGTTCACTACAAGTTTAAATAGACATTCAGGGATGCAGTTGGCTTGGCCTAATTACCCCAAGATATACACACTCAGGAATCTTATGCAGCTTAGGTTGTAGAAAACTGACCTTCATGCCTTCCCTGCAAATTTTGATTTAAAACCAAATAAAACCAGCAGAGTCAGAATTATTCACAGCACTGGTGACTGACAGGATAAAACTCCTTTCTCTGACGCACTCATGACACTGTGACTATTCAAGTCAGTGGCACTATCTTCAAAGGGTCAGTATTTCACTGTTTGATTTTTCACCAAGACAACAGCTGCCACTGTAAGACTGAGATTCCAACAGCTGTTAAGACTGGCAAAGCAATTCACTCCTGAAATACAGAAGGAAATTTTGCAGCATTTGTCCAAAAGAAGGTATTTAGTATGTGAATTACTGAATAGCTGAACAGAATTATGAGAGCTCTATAGTTGTTCTTACATATGCAACTTCAGCTCACTGTTCAAGGACTCAAAAAGTTATAATAACTTGAGGGTTTGTTTTCAGCGCCTTCATGGAAACATGTTAGGAGGAGGGGCTGGGGAGAGTCTAACTGCTGACGTGTTTGCCTGGCAGCTGAGTTACACTTCTGGGCAGGATGAATGAAGGTAAAGCAAGCATGGGCAGGGTGAACAAATGCAAACCAATTAGACATGAACACATGTAGGTTCATTTTGTTTTTCTCTTTTTTCCAATAAACTTTTTGAGGTTCATTTGCCTTTCAAACTATTAATCACAAGCCAGATAATTGCTATCAATGCATAAGTCTTGCAATCCAGTTAACTTCAAGCCAGAGAAGAAACTAGTTTACACAGACAAGAACTTAGACAAGACACTTAGAAAGCTATTCACAAATTGAATAGTTAGGGACATAATACAGAGAATAAAGGGAGAACATAACATTATTTTTGAGAAATAATCTGTAGGTTGTATTTTATGCTGAAACTGTCACATCAGCTATGAGAGTTAGAGCAATGCTCCCATTATATGCAAATAGCTCTATAAAGCATAACAAAAATATTCTCAGCTGTTATTTGTCTCTCTACTTACTGCCTCTCCAATAAAAATGTAAATTTGAATGTTTTCCAACTGTTTCCAGTTTGGTCGATCTCAAAGCAAGCTACACTGTACTGCCCCAAAGCTACAGCTTTCTAAAAATAATGGTGATATCTATATTAATGATTTTTGAACTGCATGCAACACAAGTATGTTGTCTGGCTATGTTTACAGGCTGTAACATAATCAAGGGTTTAGATGACAGACTAAGTCATGAAGGTAAAGCTCCAAAGGGTCATCCCACAGTCCGATTGTATTACAGTCACATAAGACATACTGTGTCAGCTGTTTACCACATACCCACCCAGTCAGTTTGGTACATTTTCCAAAACAAAATGTAGAGTGAAATAATGGTTAAAAAGTCTTAAAATAATTTCTGTGGCTGTAATCGGAGTTGTTACAATAAAGACCTTTACAGTTTATTAGAAAGGCAGTATCCCATACTTTGTTATTTCAGCTCCAGTTATCTTTTTCTAACCCTCTCGTACTGCTCCCTTAAATATATAGTATTTTTACTTTTTTTCTATTTCTTGTTCACAAAATTTTAGTTTATAATTGGGAAAAATTATTAAAGAGAACTTCAGTTAAAGTAGACAGTAATGTCTTTCAATGTACACTGATCTAAAGCACGATTCAGTATCAGGCAGCAGAGATAATCCATTCACTTCAGCTATTTCAGCTTTATTAATAACTTAACACTTTGTTTTGTTTTTAAAGAGGTGACCCATCCACATACCCCTGAGAGCAACTCTTCTGACAACTGCTGTAGGATGATAGTACCTACACTGAAACCCGTGATTAGGCAACGTTTCCTATCCTCATTATTTCAGCTTACAGGAAGTTTGGAATATACCTTGCTCCATGTGATAGAGGATCAGTCGGGCTAAGACCACTTTCATAATGCTCTCCCCATGTCCTGTGGTTGAAGTGGCACCAGAATGGTTATCAGCATAACCTCCACTTCCTTTTCAAAGGGAAAAAAAAAAGAAGGCAATATTCTGTAATACAGTTTAAAAGCCCTGTATTGTTTAAAATGGGTACCAAAAATTCCCCCCTATAAGTCCATTAGCTCTGTGCATTTCTGGGAGCAAAGTGTCAGTAATGCTTCTTTCTCATTTCTGCCTCAATTTGAAAATTGAAATATATGAAAGAAATCAACAGTTGCAGCAAGTCAGTTGCCAGGCTGAGAGAGAAGACTGGTGATCTGTTTGCGTACAGGAAGCAGAAGCAGGCGAAACACTCCACAGGAATGGCAAAAATATTTTCCGGAACAGCAAGGGAGGGTATATTGAGGATCAGCAAGATAGCGTCAGGATGCAGAATGCCACGTCATCAATTCAGAAGACATGAAGCAAGATCTAGTGAGAACACTGGTAAGCTGACCAATTTGAGGGGAACTTATCCTCCACAGCATATAAGAGATTTGAAGAGCATGGGCTGTAGTAAAACTTCACAAAGCACCCCCGAAGAATCTTCCAAGTCCTCACCACAAGCAGGTGTTTCTTCTGCTGAACTCCCTTTCCCCCTCTTTTTTTTTTTCTCCCATCCTTGTTTTACTGGCACATTCCACACCCTGTTCTCCACCAAGCTTCTGCTTGCTCAACACCCATATTTCTAGCACATCTCCTAAGAAAAATATTTCTCAGGAGCTAGGAAGAAACATACCACAGCATTATAAACAAAGTACGGGGGGAGGGGAAAGAGGCCTTAGAAGAGCAATGAAGGATTCTTCCCTTCTGCACTTTCTTGATCAGATCAGAGCCTTTTAATGGACTCCAAGTAACATATGCAAAAACACTGCCATAGTAAGTCAATTCCCCCCTACCAAATCCTCTGATGTTTAAAAGCACAGCTGGCTTTTCTGTATCCAATCCTGCAGAAGTCTAGTGAGACCAAACGTTGCAAGCAATATGCTCAACAGCACCCAGTTTCATTTGTCCTTCACAAGCCCAGGGCCCCAACTATAGGAACCCCTGAACATGATCTACACAGGAGGAGGGTGTTTGCAGTCAGAAAGCTGCAGCCAGAAACAAAATGAAAATCATAGTCAAAATGCAGAGGGTACTAAAATGCTAGCAACTTTGTATGCAAAAGAAAGACAGCATTAGTTTTATAATAATCATATACTGCCAACAGTGATGCTATTTGAGTTTGGAACATGTTTTACTAAAAAGAATTCTTCTCCAAATCTCAGCTGTATGGTAGAACCCTAAAGCAATTAAATGGCAAGTCTGTCTCATGAAGAGGAAGAAGTCTGTGGAAAGGATTTCAAGTGCCTCTTTATACTTGGATAAGAGATCTCTCAAAATATTTTCTTTATTCCACACTATATCTATAAGGTTCTGTGGTAGTCTTATCAGGGATCTCTTAAGAACAGGAATTTACTCAAAGTTGCCAGTCACTGTATAATTCTTGCTCATTGATACAACAAGTACTAATTGCAATTACACCTATTTCCTTAAGTATCAAGGAAACAGCATCTTAATATGGAGCAGGCTACATTTTTTGACTTAGCAGAAAGCACAGATACAAAAAAGGAGAGCTTTATCAGAATCAAGAGAAAGGAAACAATGGGTTTAGCATTGAGACAGAAAAAACAAACTCCCATCCCCATTTTTCACACAGAACTCCCAATTCTTTCTTGAAAATCTCCATGCCATAAGGAGCTTTAGCTTTGGTACATCTGAATGTTATACCTTCATTTCAGATGGACTAGTATGTATGTTTTGTTTCACTAATGAGAAGGAGAGTGTGTAATACCCTTTTTTCCTCTTTTTCAAAATGAGATACCTCCAAAAAGTAAAAGGCAAGATCCCACACCCCATACCTATGCAAGCTGTGTCACCAACACGGCCAACCAGTTTATTAGAGAGTCCTCCAGTGGATGTTGCACAAGCTACATTGCCTTCACTGTCTACAGCAACAGCACCGACTGTTCCAAGGTCTCTGCCAAGAAAAACAGTTCACAAAATTAGACAGAATTAAGGCATACCTGCCAAAGCATGTTGCCTTTATTTTCCAGGTAGCTTTAAAGAAGATTTCCGCAACAGAATTACTGCTCATCATAAAGCTATTTTTACTGTGCTCCTCATTACAAAAGTAACAAGAAATATGCAACAATTCTCACAAGCTTTATATTTAACAAAGTAGAAAACACTTTTTTGTTTAAAATCTTTCCCCCATTACTTGTTTACTTTCATAGCATGGAAACTTGGGGAGGAAAAAAACCCACAGAACAAAAGCTCACAGGGCAGAAATACTTCTAGTCATTATAGTTCTGGAGTAGTTTTTTGGCTGGCACACAAACTGACACACAACTTTCCCCTAAATGGCAACTCAAAGATGCAACAATTGGCTCCACTGTCTCAACAGGAGGTTAACCGGAATTATTAATGACAATGCACGTAAATCAGTGAATACAGAAAAGGACAGTAATGTTATGCATGCACTGAATCATTTCCTTCCTGTTCCTCCTCCTTCCTTTTCCTTACTCCCCTTAAAGTTCAAATGCTATTAAAAAAACCCAAGCTTATTTATTTGCCTTTCAACTAATATTGCTCACAATACATCATTAATATATATTTTAGTCTTTGTACTCTGTAGCTATGCAATCTTGAGGTTTAAATCACTTGGCCAGTAGACTCTGCTAAAACTGCACATCAGTTTAAAAATCTTCACTCACCGAAGAAAACAGAAGTCTCAACTATTGCTTTATTTTTTCAACACAGAAAAGACATATACAATAGCCTGCTCAAAATATACGTGTAGTCGTGTGTGGAGCAAAAAAAGCCTGCCATGACTTACTGTAACAGTTGCTGCACTGAGAAGTGAGACGTTACTGAGAAGCAACAGTTTAAATATTCTCATATTCCAGTCTTGGCAATTCACGTGGGAACATAAACCAGTATATGACTAGGAGAAGTATACTAAACTCCAAAAATAATCTAAATCCCTCCACACAGGAAAGTAATTTGCAACAATCCTTCAAGGAGCTACTCAACAGGCAACTGGAAAACAAATACCTTTCGAGTTTGCCTGGGCACTGGTGAGGGTTTCTCTATAGCTCTGCAAAATCTAAGCTAATTAAGGCAGACAAAGTCTTGGTGTACCATGAAACCCACAGTCAGTTTCTCAGAGAACCAACTTCCTGTTCCCTTCTGCTTATGTAAAATATCATACTGTCAGTCCCTACACTTCATTCACAGCAATTCAAAGTTGACTGATGAATCACAGGCCTTATAAGCTGCTCTGACATTTATGTGGAGACGGACCTCATCTCAAACTGATATGATGGTGCAGATGGGCTTCCCACCCATCCATCTGTTACAAATGATTTGCTTAAAAGAACATTAGTAAATTCAGTACTCCCTTGCACATTCATGTAGCACCCTTCAACCAACTAAAGTTAGATCTTCCTGAGAAATCAAGAAAGATGTATCCAGATGCACATTTTCTTAGGTAAGTATTTACCTGAAGCAACTGTGAAAATCAAAGTACACAGATGACACAGGCAGTAATTACCTGTTTTGGTATGAGAGCACAGCTGGCAATGAATAACAAAATTAATGTGTCCAACACACCCTATCTGCAGTGGAGCAAATAGACAACTATATTTGATTTCTTACTATCCCTTTTTTATTGCTTCAGTGTAAGTTTTTCTTTGATCATCTTCAGAAGAAAAGCAAAGAAGATATAATTTTTTTTTTGCATGGCTAGTTGACTCTAAAACAGTAACAAGGCAGCCAAAACTGCTATCAAATTATATCTATTTTTAGTTATTGACACTAGCAAGAACCTCAACAAGTCCCTGTGATATACCAGAGGATGCTATTAGGGATTTTTTTCAATTGATAATTATATCTACTGCATATACTGTGATACAGAATGTATTATTTGCATTTGTTCATTCCCTTTTGTCTAAATCTTTCATTATCCAGTACCCATGAAATGACATGTACTTACACTATCCCCATTCAACTAATGAGGTACCTGCTATTTTGTCTCTCAGCTCTGCAACAGTAGCAGGGTTTTCTGTTTAGTGCTGCCAGGGTCCTTGTTAGTTAATGCCTCCTTGAGTTACTGTTGCAGGGTGATTCAGGGTGGGGTTAGGAGCCCATTTACTACCTTACAGACAAACTCAACTCCCTTTCTATGGGATTCTCAGGCAAATTCCAGTACTTCTTAGCAAGAGTTAATAACAAGGCCAGAGTCTTTGGAGTGAGAGACTGCAGATAAATCAAATCACACCTTGTTCTCGGCAAAAGGTGTGCAAGATGGAATGTTGTACATGCAATGGAATCCTAAGCTTTCAGCATAAATGAATGTAGGCTTCTAATCGGCAGAGGAGAAAGGTTATCTCTTATGGAGACACCGGACTTTGCCTGCAAAGCCTGTGAAACCCCAGGGTTTCCAACACCGTGAGGATCAGGGGACTGGAAGTAAAATATACACCAACCTTCAAATTCCCAGTATGATCTGGTATTATGTTGCCTCTGACTAATACTACTTCACCTTCTGTCTGTTCACCTCAGGCAAGTTTCTGTATAATCACTGTGGACATAACAAGGAAAAAGAACATTCCACATGTGATACAGAATGAAATGAGTTTGCATTAAAAAAAATACCTGTTTTCAACTTGTGAATTTGTGCTGATGTTTTGGGCGCTGGTTTTCAGAAAAATAATAGCATGGCCAAGACAAGAAAAAGTCTTCAGCCCTTCAGAAATACACAAACTTTTTATTATCAGACATTCCAGAACAAGTGCATGTGAAATTGAAGATGCCTAACACCGTCTCCAGGGGAAAAAAAAGCCCACAAAAAAAAGGGGGGGAAAAAAATGGTAAAAATGAAGCAGTTATGAGGAATGAATGAAGACTTAGATGCCTGCTATTCCAGCTGATATGTTCAGGAGAACAAGAAGCAGTGGGGGCTACACCATCCTCAAAATTCTTCGTAATGAATGATAATGTCACCTAGTCCTTGGACAGACCATGGATCAAAAGAAAACTTCTGTTGGATACAAGATTAACTAGGACTAAGACCTTATGGTCAAGAAACAACATCACTTTGTTTACAAGACTATATTTACGCTTGTCTCATTAATTTGTTTTTCCTTCTAGCAATTTACTGAAAGTAACACATAGGTTGTAGTTTACAGCCTCATTTCATGGACTTTAATTAGCATGCCCACAGAAGAAATTTCCTCCTTTTGATCTACAAATTCAGCTCTGCTCCTGCCATTACTCCTATTTCACAAAACAGATGAACACCACGTAATACAGCATTTATGAAATGTACAGTGTTTTCCTGCACCACACCATGGATGTACAAATGGAAGCTCAAAAACTTTTTAGGGATTATGTCTACATCATAGCACAGAAAACATTATGACACCTGATGTTTTTCATTCCTTTACAGTCCACCTCACCCTCCTCTCTGTATGAGACTGGGTTGTTTTCCAAGTGACATTCATTTTGCTGTTGGGCAATACTATCCAGTAGCATCTCTCTTCACAAGCACCACTAAACTTCTTGGTCATCTTTTTTCATTCCTTTTCATAACCAACAGGCACAGTCAACACTCAGAAAGAAATTACTGGTCAAAGTCTGATGTTGTTGAACTACCTAATCCAGTTTAAAGACAAATCTGATTGTCTACTTAACCAAGAGCAGCTTTCTTAGGTTTTTGGGGTTTTTTTAATGGACTTGTCTTAGTATGGGTACCGGAGATTTTTTAAAATCACAGTTCCTCCACAGAAAAAACTATACAAAATGATACCTGCTGTTTCTTAAAGCTACTCTAGGCACTTCTGCAACTTACAACTTTCAGAGCAATAACAAGTTCTAACTTTGTAGTCCAATAAAGCCACAAAACCTATGCTATTGTCAAAGTGACCAGTAATCTTCTTAAGCAGCAACAAGTTTGTTCAAGTTTGTTTCAGTCATTTAAGCTCGAGCAAATTCATTGAAAGCTTGATTTTCTACTGCTTTCAATGAAGACATACAGCAAAGACCATATCAAACCATGTAACATCTGGAATACAGGTCTTCAAGGTTTGTTTTTGTTTGGAGTTTTGTTTGTTTTCTTGGTTGCTTTGTTTGGTTTCTTTTGGGTTTTTTGAAACCAGATAGAACAAATTAATTTGCCTGAATTTAAAAATAAAATATATTTTACCTACTTCTGAAACTCTCCAGGGTTGGAATCTGGCTCAAGGTTCTTCTTCCATCTCTCCCGAGATCTCTCAGTTATGAGTTTCTCCCCCGGAATCTCAGGAATACCCATAGCCTGAGCAAACAGGTGTGCACCATGGTCAGTCAGCAGCATGTGCTTTGTCTGCAGAAGACAGACAAGAGATTCACTGACAACTCTTGTTTTGTCTTGTACTGAGCAGTTTTGTAGAACCACTATTTTTAGAAGTATCCACACAAAGAAAATTCCAGATTTTATTTTTAAAATTTCTAAATTTCTGTCCATATCCCCTTCCACTATAGCTGAAAAAGCTTTCAGTTCTCCAAACCACAAAGTCTAACCATCAGTAGAAAAGAAATGTATTTATCTATTTAACACTTACTATGATGGTAGCAGAAAAATTCATAAATTTGTTCTTTAGCTAATTTGTATGAAACTTTTTTGTACTGTTTCCAGCGAATGACCAAATTACTACATAACTAACTGTTTTGTCCAGTTAACTAAGATTTAGAAAGCTTTTATTCAAAAGAATGCTAAATAAATTCCTGTTTAAAGGCATTGCACCTACTAAAATAACCAACAAATGTAAATAGCATACAACTGCAGTGTTTCTTAACATCAGCTCTACAATTTTAATTTTTTCCTTCAACAAGCTGCTATTCTTATAAACTCAGAACTTCAAATTTAAGAACAGAGTACTTCCTAATGGGTTTGACCAAAAAAATGTTTGCTCTCTTCTAACAATACTTACAAGTTCTATTTTGATTCTTTTATTTACAAAGCACTTCAAACCAGATTTTAATTCAATAACCTAAGTTAATCCCATGCTTCAAAGTCTGTAGAGCTTGGTTAATTCATATTTTAGAGAAATTTGCCAGATGAATTTGTTTAATTAATCCTTATACTTTAGTAGTAGCTCTGAAATCTAACTTTTTTTTTTTTAATGTGTCGAAAGTAAGCATCAGGTTCTTGCACAATTACACAGCTCACAAGTACATTGCTCATCAGAGCCTGAGAAGATTTTAGAGAAGTGGTAGTCTGACTATACAGCATGGAACAATTTCAGAGCAGAGCACCTAACTTACAGCAAGCCTTTCCATCCCTGCAGCAGCACAGCTCACAGGTACCAGCTGAGGTCCCCAAAGAACCATGTGATGCTGGAGGCAGCAGGCCTGCAGAGCCTTGCAAGCATCCACGTGGCACATTCCCAGCCCTCGGCCAGAAGCAAGGTCAGCAGAGGTTGGGTATTTCTGTGCCATGCTACATTCTGCAGGACATTTACAGTCTCAAAGCTTCAGGTCTTTAAGATGTTTCAGACCATCAACTTGATTTCTAAAGTAATGACAAGGAACCACTACTATGACCAACCCATAGCACTGCATTGTTTTAAAGGATTCCAGACAAACCTCTTCCCAAATCAGAGACACTGATGTCTACTTAAGCCCATGACAGCCTCTGCACTAAGCCCTTTAGACAGTGACAGAGGACTACACTTTAGAAACATTCCTGATTTTGCAGCCCCGAGAACAAACATTTTTGAAAATTTAAATGCCTTTTGAATTAATCTTTAATTCATGAGAATATTGCTTTAGGGAACAATACTAAGGGTGACAAGAAGTCCCCTGTATATGTGACAGTGGACATCAGGCTTCACATACAGAGTGATGTCACCAGACAATGTAAGAATTACCTATTTCTAACAAAACTGATGAGTAGCATTCTTCGACTTGAAGTCAACTTCTTTGTGCAATACTGCCCCCCTCTGCCACTGCCACTAACCCACCAGAAACACACTACAATATTCAAAAGAGTTTTGATTTTTTACTTATGGGTTGGGTTTTTTTTTGTTTTTTGGTGGGTTTCTGTAGGAAATTTGAAATTTGCTTTTGTCTTGATCTATACCAGAAGGCTGTGCTCTCCAGCACTTGCTTTCTTCAGCAATCAAGACTATATCATCCTTTAAATAAGTTTTTAAAAAATCAAGTTTTATTATAAAAAAGATATTATTTCTAAAAGTTTTTTCAAATGGTTCCATCCCCTATGCAAATTTGGATAAAATATCCACCTTCCTAGGCTACACAAACAAGAAATACTTGCATATTGATAAATTAGCTTCTATGATAGGGCTTTGTGTTTGGGTTTCTTTTTTTCCTTCTTTTTCAGTCCCCACTGAAAAGATGTCTTAGGGTGATTTTTGTTATTCTCCTCAATAGATGTTGTCAATCAAAAGAATGGGTAGAACACTGTCAAACAATGCAAAAGCACATTTTTCTGTCTTATCCTTCCACAGTTTCATTAATATGTTTGCTAATTTAAAGTGCCCACTTTTTCTGGAAGACATTTACATAAAGTAATCCAAAAAGACCAAAAAAAGGGTTCAAGAGATCTTACAAATAAGCAACAAATGTCTGCACTTTTAGTTAATTTTACTGGAAATGGGGAAAATACCCCAAATTTCTGCCTGGCCTAAAATTCAGACCTTTGCAGTTCTTTATTTAATAATTCTGGCAGCACAGAGAACAGAAAAAACCTGGCCCTTTGCTTTAAGAAGTCTGTGTTCTAAACTAAATTGTCCTTTGTAATGTAAAGTCCTGCACAATAAGAGTAGGAGGAAACATACCCAGCTTACACATACCAATGAATCAGTATTCTAATGTTCATGAGAAGCCCATTTAATGAAGTGCTGGAGCTGAGAAGGGTTATGTGCCCCATATAGAAAAAATAAAATTCATTTCAATGTATCATTCTATTTATGTTCAATACAAACAGGAATAATTCAACAGAAATTTAACTACTTTTTCAAGAATTTGTTACATTCATTAATGTACTGGAAGTCTTCCACCTCTAGAAGCTCCTGTGATCAACATCACAGTAAATCATAAATGGAAATTATTCCGGTGCCCTCCTTTTTTCTACTCCATGAATTTGGACAAGTTTGAGTCCAGCAGGAAAGTGACAGCACAAAATGACAAATGTGTTGCAACAACAACCTAGAGGAGCTACTCTGGCCACCAGATGGAGCCCATACTGTTCCATAATAGGATGCAAATACAATTACAACCAGACGTGCTGGGTGGTTTTGGTTGGTTGGTTTGTTTTTGGGAGCTGCATGTCTCAAAATTCCTTATGGCATTGAGGCATCTCAAAACCACTTGGAAATATGCATACAGACTTAAGATCCCAGGAAAATGACCCTTATTACCCACAAGTCACACAGTTTAAAATGTTTTAAATTAAGCACAGTCCAATGACACATACTATGAAATGTACTGTGAAATAGCCTGGGTTGGTGTCCCAAAATTCCTATCCAAGATGAACAGAGGGACAACAATGAACAGAAGAGCAACATCAGTTGGTATTCCCATTTAAGGGAGGTGGAGAAGTGCAGAAACTCATCTCAAGATACATCAAACAATTTAGGCCAACATTTACATTTGAAATTTATCACCTACACAGATTTTTTTTGCATCTGAGCAAAGAATAATACCTGTACCACAAAATGTCATGACGGTAGGGCTACACCATTACACTTGGTCCTGTACAGTAGAATTTTATGATTTCATTTCAAATTTAGCCTCGGCACTTTTGAACACCAGAAGCAACATGCAATGTAAAAAAAGACCTTGCAATAGACAAGACACACAGAGGAGAGGGCTCTCTGTTTGTTGGTTTGGGGTTTTTTGCTTGATTTTTAAAACATTTTCAAAATGTTTTAAAAACATTGTCAAAATCCAAAGATGTTGTTTTCACTTTATTCTTGTTGACTTAAATGGGATTTTTTTTCATGGACAACACAACAAAGAAAATAAATCAGTGATTCTGGAATATGAAGTGAAAAACAGACATTTAAATAAGTTCTCTTATAATAAAATGCAACATTTACCTTAACATGCCAGAGACATCTCTTCCCCAACCCTTCATCTACATTCTCAAATTTTGTCTTGTGAAGCTGTCTACCACCTATACTTATTTACTAATCTAGTTAATGACAATATAAAATCCATATGAAGGGAAAATCCCTTACTTATCCCAGGTTTTAACACCGTTTTCTAGCAGACATACGTTTCATTGAAGTATTTATATTCAATGTTTTAGTGAAATGTTCTGATCTTAAAAGCAGAACTATCCTCCAATTAAGGGCACAAAAAAATTCCATCTGCTTTGGACACCACTGAGCACAAGATAACTGTCAGTCATCTTTATAGATCACCAAAACAGGTTTTGTTTCCTCAAAAGTCACTTTGAAAGGCTAAAGAAACACAAGTCATCTCTGTTACTAAGTTTTTACAATTATGAACCTTTTCAGCAATGGGACAGTGCACTAGTAGGATAAAACTGTAAATTCTAAAATTTTGATCATTGTCACAGCCTGGTAACACTAAAAAACAGACACAGATATCACACAAATCACTTACTCCCATCCTGATATAGATCAGTTACACCATCTGAAAAATAAGAGAACTCTGTCGTGGCAAATATTAGATGGACTTCTTAGTGGAGTAAGGTGGGATTGATCTTACGCCGAAGGTCAAGTAATATTTTACTGCCATAATAAATTTGATTCTCTTGGAAAATCTGTCAGCACCATATAGAGATAGTGTTATCTACTGCTGGAAGACTCCAACTGCACTGGTGCTACCATCTGATCAGGTCTCAATGCAGAAGGCTACCCAGAACAACATAAGAGTGCCAAATATACCAAATATGTAACTGGGCCACTTAATTCAATTTCATATTCACTACAAAGTCAACAGTATATTACCTAACTTTAATCTTGCAAGATCAAGCACAAGACTCACTGACAACATAAAAGTTTTCAAATAACAAGTGAAAAACAACAACTTGAATATCAGCAGTGGAACTACAGGAGACCAACATGTATAGGCCAAGTTATGTTTCCTTAGAATGCCATTTTTTATAAATATCTCTAAAAATCCCCTAAAGTAAGTGCTTCATGGTCATGACCATAGTTTCCAAACACTCCCATCCATTTCTGCCTTCCTTCCTGCTTTAAAGCACTACACAAACATCATCACTGAGGTGTATCAATACACTGGAGGAAGTTCAAAGGAAAAGAAAATGCTTCATACTCAAGTACATAATCAGCATACCTTTTCCATAACAAGTCGAGCAAGTTTTATTGGGTTTGCTATGCACTTAACTGCAGAAACTGCTCCAGAGTCTAAATTTTTTCCATCCATGATAATGGCATCCATTTCTACTTCGCCTTTTTCATTTAGAACAGATCCACAACCTAAAGACCAAAAAAAAAAAAAAAAGAAGAGGGGGCAAGAGAAAAAGAAGAAAGTCATTAAGAGCTAACCACTCAGGTGATTCAATTATAAGCTCTCATCAAGCAACCTTTCTCTTTCCCAGTTTGCTGACTTACTGAAAGTATCTCCCAAATACAAACAAAACAGCAGAAACACTGCTGAGTATAACCACAAAATCTAGCCATTAACAGAAGTCTCACAGAGTACAACATCTACTTTAAAATTGAGTTTCATTTTTTTATAAGATGAAAAACATGTTTCCAATCCCATCAAAAATATTGGTATTAAAGTTAAAATGACAAACCATGATGTACAGAATTCTTTATTCCCCAAACCACTTTTAAGTGTACAAAACTATTTTACCTTTACAATTCTTCCAAAGGAGGATACATCACCCAAAGAAATAGTATAGCATTTGATCCTGTCAACAGATTAAAATCACACAGCACTCCAAGTAACTGCCAAAATTAATGAAGCAGAATAAAAGTATCCCCTCACTACTGCATCAAAAGCTTGAAATAACAAGTTCTTCCATTACCAAATTAAAACAGTACATAAAGTAATTTTAAAAAATTAAAATTAGGTAATAAAAGGTCAGGTAGTTATTTTCTTCTACAATTATCAGTATTATCACTAACCTAATTGAAAATTAATGAGATACAAAATGAGACAATGCAAATATGGTGGCTTTTTAAATAATGTCAATAATTGTATCACAGGGGAATAACAGGTTGTAAGTCATCAAGTGCGCAAGCCTTGCTAATACAGATGGTGAAGACTAAACCTAAAAAGAAATAAAAAACCAAACCAAAACATGGCAGACTTACACAGTAGCTCAGGTAAAAAGACCTGAGCATTGCACATAGCTAATCCACTTGGGTTTTTTTTTTCCTTTCTGTTAAACCAACTTTAAAGCAGTCCAGAAACCACTGTTAATAACTGACATAAGACTTCTAAACCAGTGTACTTCAGACCTGAATATATGAATTTAAATCCCCTGGAACAAGAGGCAACAAAATCCTGTAATCCTCCTCTTGAAATCTCAAAAACTGCCCCTGCCGCATACAGGCACACTCCCCAAAGTTATTTTTTACCTGTCTCCAACTGCATATGTTATTCTAGAGTTCAGTCCTGCATCATTCACAATATGTTAATTTCTAGACTACACTGATCTGTAAAGAGCTTACAGGTTAGTTGCCTTGTGCCACCCATGTTAACATTATTCTTCCAGCTTTTCCTTATGCTGGTAAAGAACTGTTTTCTTAGTTAAACCCTGCCATACTCTTTTTTAACTTCCTTTGACAGGGTAGGCTTTCTAACCCATGATCACAGAATTTCCACTAGAACTAGGGTGCACCTTTTTCAAGTATCAGTGACCAGAACCATGGTTCGAGGGGAAACTCAACCAGGCCCCTTCATCATTGCATTAAGAGTATCCTATGTCTGCTGGATGTGTCTCATAGGATACACTACAGGATTTCCTAAAATTTGCTCAGCAGAAAACAGTTGCAGACAGTTTCTGTAATTAAAGACAGCCTTCTAAAAAAACCTCCTTTTACAGCTGGTAAAGAGAAACAGGTGCCTTCTCGGAACAATTCACCCCACTTGCCTTAGAATCATAGGAAGGCCTGGGTTGGAAAGGACCTTAAAGATCATCTACTGCCAACTCCTTTCCATGGGCAGGGATGCCACCCGCTAGATCAGCTTGCTCAGGGCCTGATCCAACCTGGCCTTGAATACCTGCAGGGATGGGGCATCCACAACTCCAACTGACTCAAGAGCTCTATAGCCAACTTTTCTCATTCCACAAATCACCATGAATGTCTGTACACCATGGCAAAGCCAGAGTAACCGAACTTCAAGTAACCTCAGGTAGATGAATCCTTCCTTCTGTGATTACAGACTGCCTTTACACCGGCCTTCCAAAGCAATAGTTAGGGACTACCAGCCTCTGAGGCCATGACATCCACTGGCAGCAGAGCTGAAAAAATGAAATTTCTGGCTCACTCAAAAGGCTGGGAAAACAAGAGACAACAAAAGACAGAAAATCTAGGGGGACACAAATAATGAACATGTCTGACATTAGCCAAATCACAGCTGTCATACTAGGAGGAGTACCCCAATTCTCTTTATCTGTGGATAGATAGATCTGTCCTCTGTCCTACAAAAGCTGCATAAGGAAGAGTGTGCAAGGATTAATACAGTGTCAGTTCTTACAACTGGAGTACTCATGCCAAGCTGGTTCATACTGCTAGCCAAAGAGATCACAAAGAAATACAACTAAGGCCACTTCCTCATCACAAGTACAACTTGATGACTTTATTATGCAGCACAAGTAACTAAAATGGTAATTTTAGACACCAGTATAGCTTCTGAGCTCTTGCACCAAGCCTACATCAAGATGACCATACACAATATGGCTACACCCTATCAGTCAAAAAAGTACCCAGCTTGATCGTTCTGCCCATTCTTCCCCATCTTTATTCTTGTCTCTTAGTGATGTCTGTGTTTGCCCAGAAAATATTACAGCAAAACTGATTTCATCCTTTTATGAAGATAAATATTACACAGTGAGTTTCAAACAGCCACTCCAATCAGGGTCCTCTTCAAATAGCTTTCACCTCATTTTTGCCAGATTCTGAGAGCAACTGTATCTAATAGGCATTAACACAATTAGATGTATCTGTAAGTAGCAGACTACTTGCCCCTTAGATCATCATAGTCAAACCTGAACAAAGGGTGAAGGCCCAAGTCTAGTTAAGCAAAAACGAAATGAAACAATGCCACCCTGATGCTAACTATATAAAAGTACACACTCTACCTCTAAGTCCACTTCATGATTTCAGCTTGAATGCTCTAAAAATTAAAATATTGAACCCCAGTCAATAACAAAACACTGAAAGTTTCATATGAAATAAAAGCTCTTCCTTGCTCTCAACTGCAACGTGAAAAGGAAAAAATTAACATCTGCAAACTACTGTGGACATAAATAACAGCTATGTTATCTAAAACACTGAGCACCTACAGGTCTTTCATTCCATATTCATTCCTGACATACTATGGTGGGAGTGGGGAAATATTTTTGCTGAAATTCACCAAAATAAAAAATTTGAGGTCATAAGAAAAGAAGAAAATATTTGACTACTACCATTAACATATTTCACATTACTGATTAGGAAATCCATTTACAAACCTTTACTGTTATTTGTGACTCATATACCATTACTGCATTACTTCAGTAGTGTAATTAGTAGTATACTTCAGTAATTCAGTAGTACTTCAGTAATTATTTACAAAATAATTAACTGTAAGTATTAACAAAGAGAAAAACACCTAAAGGTCCCAATAGCAGTATTTCTGTGGCAATAGGTAAAGGCCAAGCACTACGGATTAAACAATGTTGCAAAGTATATCCAAGTGCCTTAAAGACACATGTTAACTAAGCATATATTCCTTAAGAGTCCATGCCTTAAAACTGGATATACACAGCACAGTAAGAGGAGAAGATTTACAGAGAAGTAAAACAGCACTGCATGAATTAAATAGCAGATACATAACACTGAAGAATGAGAAAAGGGTAACTCATCTTCCTGAGTGTATTCCTGAAACTACAGTACCATGCTAAGAAATCACTTACTTCTGACACTAGTATTTACTCAACTGCAAGGTACATAATTCCATAATAATGCAATAATAACAATAATACTAATACTAACAATAATGCAGGCTGGGATTTTCAGAAGCATCAAGGCAAAACACTTGAAATACAAGATGATTCTGAGTCTGCTTAATTCTTAAAAAAATTACCTGCGTTAAAATGAGGATCATCTTCCATTGACCGTACTGCCTCCTCAACTGCATCTACGGCACTGCCTCCCTGCTTCAGGACACCATAACCTCGCAGTGCAGCTCTGACAACACCAGCACGACATCCCTCTTCCCGTTCTTTGAAGATCCGGCCAGCTCCACCATGGACCACAATGACAGGCTTCATCCTGCCAAGTTCCTCCCGCGGCTTTCAGCTGCGTGCAGAACTCAGTTGTTTGGAAAGAGTAGTCTTTAGCATGTGCTCCTTTCTACATGGAGAGAGGCTGCAGGTTAGGTAACACATGTGGGTAGTTTGCAATAATTTTACCTTCTGGGAAGCCAAGTACTCACATGGAGGAGCTCCTAATTCGGTCTAGATGAGGCCCCAGGTAACTTGGTGCAACTTTGAGGCCAGCTCTGGTTTGAGGAAGGCTCTGGGCCAGGTGGCACAGGAAGGGCCCCTTTCAAGCTAAGTTACTCTATAGTCCTGTGGTTTAGTATGAACCCCGTCCAGTGATAATACATTACATGGGAAAAAGCATTTTAGTAACCCTTGGACCTGCTAACTGTACTTTGTTTTAGATGGGTAGCCCTTTTGTCAGAGAACAGTAATATCACCAGTGATAAAAAAAGGCAACTGACCCAACCCAAGTTAAAGGCTTACCCAGCTCAACCACCTGGAACCCAGACCTCTGACCTCTTGCAATACTTTGAACTTCGAGCAGGAAAACAAGGTGTTCATTCGCACCTGGCAGTCAACACCTTGCTGTTACTGCTCATGGCCTCCTGCGAGCAAAAGAGACTGGTGCAAGTTGCTACACATCTTTGGTGATGCAAATCACGGGTTTTGCTTCCAGAAAAAGGCAAAGCGGCAGCAGGCAGCTCATCTCCCACTGAAATCTGGGGCACCTCACAGAGAAAACTCCCCTCGTGGAAAGTTTCTCGGGGACGGCTATTTTTGGAGGCTGTGAAGAATAGAATCCAACAGCCTTTCCTCTCGTCCTACAGGCAAACCCTTCTGACAGCGCCGCCCGCTCTCCTCCGATCCCTCGCACTCCTGCTCCCCCAGGGGCTGCCAGCCGGGATGGCAGCAGGCGGGGAGCAGAAGAAATCCCAGTCCAGGCCGCTGTGGGGCACGGCATGCCGTAAGCGAGGCTATTCAGGGTTTCATTTCAGCCAGCAGCTTCGCTCTCCCTATACTCAGCATAGGCTAACCTCGGCAGTAGACCCAGCCCTGCCCGGCTCCGCAGCGGCACCTCCGCTCAGGGCGGGCCCGCGCCGCTCACCCACCCGGCTGCTCCCGGCGTTCCCGCGGAGTGCGGGGTCAGATCCCACCTGGAGAGCCCCGTCCCTGCTGCCACTCGCGGTCGCCCTGGGCGCGCTCCCGTGCGGGTGCCCGCGGCAGTGCGGGGCGGGCGCAGGCCCAGGCATCCTTCGCCCGGCAGCCGCCCTTAAGAGACATGGCAGCGCCGCCTGCGCCAAGCGGTGCCCGCACCTAAGATGGCGGCCGCTGCTACTCGCGCCCCGCCGTCTCCGCCCTCACCCGCAGGGCCGGGCTGCTACCGCCGGCCCCGAGGCAGGGCGGCCCGGCCTTGGGCTGCCGGCAGCGGGTGGCGTCCGACGGTGCTCATCTCGGCGCGATTCCCCCCTCTGCCGCAGTGCTGCCGCCGCCGCCCTGTGCAAGGCCATAGCCGCGGTGTCAGACCAGTACGGTGCCTGACGCCGCTTGATTTCCCCTCGAGTTAAATTAGAAAAATGGCACCTCTCCTCAAAATCGATCCTCAGCAGCACGTCCTGCGTGCCTACCCTTCCCCTTCCCTCTGGCCGGGTTACTTGAGAATGGGTTATTCCCGCTCCCACAGCTCGGGCCGCCTGTGGAGTTGAGTAAGGAGCCGTAGGCCGGGGGAGGTCTGCTCTGTGGGGATGAGCGCGCACATCCCAGGCAGGCTGCCACACACCAGGTGAGGATAAGCTGTATGTAGCCACACTGGTCCCAAACTGATGGCAAAGACAAGAAATGAGCTTGATGTTTGCTTTATTTTATTTCTAATTATCGGCTGCTGGTGGAACAAACAGTTGTGTATTGAAAGAAGAGCTGCTGAAGGTTCTTTCTTAAAAGTATTGAAAGGAACAAGAAGGAGATGTCTTTACAAACAAACAGTGAGGCCTGCTGGTAGATAAGGCCAGATACTGATAGGTGAAAGAAGCAATGGGAGGAACCATAAATTCCATAGGAATTCCATTAATTGACACAGACTGTTACTCACCCAAGGACATGTTAAATCCCTGGACTTAGAGAAAAAGAACAGACACCCAAAGAAAACAAAGCAGGGGAGAATGTACATTAGAAGGGGGTCTGTATTAGGGGATTCGGAAAGCCTGTACCTCTCAAGTGCCTCAGCCAATGGAAAAGGAGAGAGGGAACCTGCAGCCAGGAAACTAGGATAAAAAGAGGCTGCGCCCTCTAGCAATTTGAGAGACCCTGTGGGAAATGTCCATGACCTCTCCCTTTATTCATGCATAAAGTTACAGGACTCCTCTGTCTCCTTTTTGGACATAAACCTCTGGTGTTTGTGGATTTATTTTCCTGACCGTATAAAATAGAGTTTGTTAAAAAAAAACCCACCATAATTCTGAACTCCCTCACCTGTGTTACTAGAAGTATAAACAAAAGTTTCTTAACATTTGTATAAACTACCTGGCACGCATCTGGCCTTGTCCCTTGATCATTCCTGCTTTGCTCTCCCCTTCCTTGTCTCTTGTGGTGTTGTAGTCCAGGCTGCAGGGAGACAGTGAATGCAGCCTGCTGTCTCCACTCAGGGCGTCGAGTGGACGTGGCTGTACAAAAAGGGCAAGGATTTATGGCAATGTGAAGTCACTCAATTTAAGATCTGTTTTGATCCTGAAGGTTGGTTGAAAATTAATTAGTGTGGTTTAATTAAAAGGAAATACTCCTGATGTTTTTTCTTTGTCGCTGGTAGGCTTAACGCAGAGGAATTCAAATTTCTTACCTTAATTATTTGAGAGTGCCGCCTATTTTTGTAGAATATTTATCTTGTTTTCAGGTAGTGTCAAGACAGGAAACCAATATTATTTAGATTAAACAGTTTAGAAGAACCATTTCAATTGTTTGCATGGGCAGCTGAACACAAAATTGATATAGTAACTTTAAGCTGAAATTTTAATATTAGTGTAACATTATGATTCAACAAAACAAGTGTGTCGATAGAACTGAAATAATCTGTTTCTACATCAACGTTTTACCTTAAGCTCTCTTTGGCCACTGCCTTTGTCATTGTGGTCAAATCATTTACGTGCTTTTAAAATGCTGGAAAGCTTCTCAGACCAGACTGGAAAGTATTAGTGTTTAGTTTTATGACTATTATTTAGTTTTTTTAAAATTAGCACATTGAATTGCACATCAGGAACCTGTCCTAAAGCTATGTAAACTGTTAGGATAAGTTTTAAATAATTGCTGTAGAAATCTATTGATTTTGTTCTTGCTAATTTTCATAGGAGACCTTAGTGTAATATAATTGCCCGAGAAATAAATTTTAAAATGTACAGAATAAATTAAGGGGTTTGCATGTGGATCCTTGTGGAGATTAGCTTTCCTGCTTGTAAGCTGAATGTGCCTTACTTGAAAGAGGTGAGAACACCTTGCCACAGGTGGGTAAGGGTAGAGGGCTGAAGTGGGGGAAATAAGTGGTCCAGACACATGTGGATAAGGGAACATGTGTGTGAAAATACTCTGATGTCATAGGGTCTACTTTGCATTTCCAGGGACTAAAATACAACTGTATCTGTGCCTTCTATTTTCTTGCAAAATCCATAAATTAAGGACATGCCCTCCTTCTAGAGAAAGAATTCCCCTAGAAACTCATTGAAAATTTAATTTTAGGAACCAGCAAAGGAAGTGAAATATATCGTAAAAGTAACTGGTTTAATGCATATTTATAATAAGTCTATTTTTTAAATAAATGTTTATGTAGCAGCTTGTGTATTTATCCATAAATTATTTTAAAACCTTCAAAATATGATGTAGAACAGAAAGCAGTGCTCTATATTTTATTAATTGGATTGTAGGAGCATGCAGAGTTGATCAAGGCTGAGGCTGCTTGAGCAAGTGTCAAGCATGCAGAAACAGAATGCTGTTCACAAAGTCTGCAAACTTGGATCTTTTTATATTAGACAGAACTGTCATATGGAGATCACTGCAGCATTAGGATGCTCAGGTCACACTCTGGAAAAACTCATGCATGTTGAATAACTTGTTCATGTGCACAATTTGATTAAGTCTGTAAAGCACTTCTTACCATATTTTTATTGCAAAGAGTGTGCCATCATTTAGGGGAGCTGGAAAACAGTTCCTCTAAGAGTTTAATTTTTTTATGCAAAGGTAAACTTAGGTTCAGGTAAGAGCAGCAGTGAAATGTGCAGTAGTAGAACAGTAAATGGTAGATGAGGTAATCACTAAAACACAATTGTGATCAATTCTAATTGGTTAATGAGTTTTAGGTTGAACAGTCAGCTGGAAATATTTTCTTGGGAAGAGGGAGAAGATTCACTAGTGTCCATGATGTTTCCTCCCCTTCTGCTCCGAAGTGAGATTAATTGGAGGTGGGTTCATTTTCCCGCTTCAGGGAGATTTTAACCCTAGAACTTAGATGTCTTTCTCATGGCAGATTGTCCCAAACAAGAAGTTAACAGCATCTTACTGCTCCTGGAATTGAAGTATTTTGCACCCAGTGGGGTGGTTCCAAGAAACAGAAGTAGGTGACTCTCAGAAACCTGTGTGCTGGGAAAGAAGGGAGAGTGGCATAGGATGCAATACTGGTCAGACAAAGTCCCAGTTCACATCCTAGTTTCGAAATGTGCACATCATGCATTTGACCAGTTTTCAGAGCTAAAGTTTAAAAATAGTCCTGGTGGTTCCTGTTTCTCTGTCCTGTGTATTTACTGAGATTTTATCAGTATTTATCAGCCATGTGCTCTGCAGAAGGTGCATTTGAGGTGAGCATCCTAAGTAGGAGACTGAAACATGGATGACTGGCAGAGACTAAAATTAGAACTTTTTGTTTTCCTATTCTTCCTGTTGTTGCAAGAACCCTGAAACCATGTTGCATTTTTGTCACTGCACAGATGAAAAAGTATTTTTCTCTGTCACCTCTGTGCTTTTGAAGTCCCTCCCACAAGCCTGTGAAGTCTATAAATCCCAGTTTGCTCCATTCTAATCACTTTAACTTCAAAGAAGGCACATCAAGTTCAATTTTTTGAGATTATTTTCAATTCTCTGTTTATCCCAAGCTTTACACCCCCTCTGTAAAACTCTTTCAGTCATTCTTGTTTTGGCTGATTTGTATATAACATAAGAGTACGTTGGAAAACTTGTCTGTGTGTCTGACAGAAGCTTACAGCTTCCCAGCAAATACAGGGGGCTTCTGGATCAATCCATTCAGAGAAAACGGCATCCACAGGCTGGCAAGGGTTTCAATTGCTTTGGTTCAATCCCTTCTCCCTTGCAAAAAACAAACGTGCAAACTCCAGAGCTACCACAATTGCAGCACTTAACACCCTGGAATTTAGGAAGTATTTCTCTTGTGTACCTCTCAAATTTATTTTGTTTTATATTTTGATGACATTAGGAAAAATGCAGTTCTCTTAGTTCTTAATGATATACTTAATGATATAATTAATATGTTAAAGGCTATAATTAAAACAAAGATTTCAGCTTAGCCCATATTTTAGGCAAAACCATCATTACTTTTTAAGATGCATTAGAAGATGTTTGCTTAAATATTGCTAAAGATAAGGGCTGAAGCTTCCAAACACTCCAGGAGTTTCCAGGAAAATTAATAATACACCTTAGCCGTAACAAAGTAACAATTAGAAGAATTTTGTCATGTGTGCAGGCTTACTGAGGGTGAAGTATCCATGATAAATATTTTAGGTGGATTTTGTCAATATACAGAAAACCTTTGGGAGAAAAGTTAGCACAAAACAGTTTAAAATAATTCATAGGGGATTTCCTTGTCACATGAAATGAAATGAATGAAAATTAATCAAATGAGAAGTGAACATCTGTCCAAGTTTATCCTTTCTCTGTGACTTCTTGTCACTCAAATGTGTGAACTTTTAGCGACCATAAACACAGGATATCACAGAATGCAGGAAATAAAAGAGCATCAGCATGGCAGATACATACCAAGTGTATGTATGATACTTGAGATGCTCTTCATACTTGAGAGGTGAAATAAGGGAAAAAATGAAACTAAGTGGGGACACACAGTGATGGAATTAAAAAACTTACTTTTCAGTAACTTTTTAAAGACTTAACCAGTTGCCAGACATTGGAGAGAATCACAGGGTTCCTGTGTCAGATAGAATATTCCCTCTCATGATTTGAAATGGGGTTCATATCATAAAAAAAAAATCATAAAAACTTAGTAAATGCAGCTCCAGGGAGCCATTATCATTACCTGCAGGTGACCCTGTGGAGGTATTTACTTTTGCAGAAAGGTAGGCAGGGAAAAATTAAGCTTTAGAGGTTTGCTGGATGTGCGTTATATTGCCGGTATGCTTTTATATAGCAGTTACCCAATTGTCAGAAGGATTGTAATGACCATGTGTGGCTATTAGAAAGAAAAATAAAGGCATGATAGTTTTGCTTAGTTCAAATGTTTGGTGTATTTATTGGAATTACGTTTGTTTTTAATGAAGTAAAAAGCAGAGATGTAACAGTAGAACCATGAGATTTTAAGTGATGGAGTTCATTTAATGCAAATGGTTTACATAGCCAGTAAAAGTATCTCCTAATGCAGTAATTAACATTAGGAAATATTTAGAAAAAATGTGTGCCATGTACCTAAAACTAGATTCAAAGACATGTTTAGAAAGGTTACGCTCCAAAGGTCTTCCTCAATTTATTTAAGAAAATTTCATTTTTTTCCATACATCTTTTCTGCTGCCAAACTGGTTTTGAGCAAACATTGGGTTTTGTTTTTTAATAAGGAATTGCATTTCTTTCAATTTAGTTCCACCTAAGTATAAACTAATACAGTACATGTAACACTGTAATACTAATTGATAAAAAATGCAGTTGGAAAAGCTTACAGTTAAGACATCACTGTGGTTGTAGTTTTTGATGTGAAAATCACTCCAAGGGAAATGCCAGGAACTAAGGGGTTTTATTTTGAATACTTGACCTATTTTATTTCTACCCCTAAGTCAGCACCCCAGTTCTAATGAAGTAACTAAACCCTATGTTGTTGCATATACATCTAAAAGCATATTTAAGGATGGATTTTGAAGATGTTTATCAAATTATTTATAAAATGCAAGAATACTGCAGAGAGCAGGCCATGAATAGTATGCTAACAGAAAATTCTCCCATATAAATCAAAGAAGTCAATCATAAGGCTGGTGGCAGGGACAACAAATCAAGCAGGGAAAAGAGAAAAGGTGTATTTTAAAATGAGAATACTAAATGAAATAGCCAATTGATGTCTGCCAGGCATAGACGTAGATCTGTTATAGAGAGAATTGATGTCAGGTCTCTGTAAATGCAATGTAACAGGTGAGGAAATTTTTGAGAGATCTTTGGGTAAGCCATGCAAGGATACTGGGAAAAAAAAGCACTTTTAAATTGATTGTGATATGAATGGGGAACCAGTGGAGTTGGTTGAAAGTGGGAGCAGTATTTTGTCTTTCTCGTCAATCATGGGGACGAAAGCAGTGATGTTTGCCCCCAGGTGCAGTTCAGAAAGTGATCATTCCATGAGAGCTCGGAGAAGAATTCAAGACCAGATATACAGAGACTTCCGTAGTGTCACTTGTGTTGATCACAGGTGGGGAATATTGTTTATTTTGGTACCATTGTCCAGGAAGTTTCCTAAAGCTGCTGAGAGCATCAAACTTTGTTTGCCTTCTAGTAAGCAAAAATGCGGCTTACATACGCACACTGGACTTCTAGATGGCTGCAAAACTTGTTATCTTCCTGAAGATTTGATCATGTTGCTGGTGCCAGCATATTCCTGAACAAGCTCATATGAGAAGAAAACTCAGTGTTATTCTAAGGTTACAGAAAGAGGCAATTTGTCATCTGATCTTTAAGGTAAGATAAATGAATGGGTGTGGATTCACAGTGTATTTTATCAGAGACTAAAACTATTGCAGTACTAGCAAAATACAGACATAGGAACAAATGTAATTAGAACTGGTTTAAGATGAGTACTGAGTGTAGAAAAGGGCAAGAGAGTGGGGTTCAAAATGTTGATTCCATTCTACTGTTTTCAGCACTGAAATGTACATTAAGAGATACAAACATGACACCATATATTAAAGTGGCCAGATTTAGGTGGAGGTCTAAACTGCAAATAAATTATTTTATGAACTACTAATTCTCCTTTTTCTCTACTTCATGCACTTATGAACAGCCTCTGATGTTGTCTGTTATTTTAATATTCTTTCATAATATAGTCTCAATTTAAAATGTTTGTAAGGGAACTTTGAAATAAATCATCATGCATATTGTTACATTCAGTAGCCACCTTCAGTTGGGTAGGAATTAGGCCAATATGAAACAGATCTGCTAAAGGCATTCACACATTAAAATTACATTAAGGGTTTTGCTGGGCTATGCGGGAAAGATTTATTTCTTCATCCAAATATTTGCACATCTAATAAAACTTACTTGGCATGTATGTTCAGGACAATGGATGCTATTTTTTCAAGGGCAAAGTTTCAACTTGAGACTAAGAACATAGTTCTGAGTGTCACATTCATCCAGAGAACTGGAACAGGCTTTGTGAACAAGGTCCCGAGGTAAGACCAAAAGGAGCCCTGGTTTTGAATATTGGATAGTTTCTAGTATTACAGAAAAGGAGAGGAGACTGTCAGGAATTGTGGTCTTGTGCAACTACTGGATGTTTCATACAGGGGAGCTGTACTCTGTCCAGTATTTGGAAAGGAGGTTTGTGGCATGGACCTAAGGTAGCACACCTGTGAGCCTTGACAGTGCACAGACACTCAGTATTGGTGATGGAGCTCGTGTTCCTTCTTAGGATGTCAAGGTTAAAATGCAATCTGTGTTCCCGTAACTATACTTTTCGTTTGGTATGCAAAGTTGTCTCCTGCTGTAATCAGGAAGACATTGTCAATTCCAAGGCAACTGCCATCCCTGCCCTTTTCTTTCCTCCACTTTTTTCGTCTTTCTCTCTCCTCCCTTCCCTCCTCCTCCAAATTTCCTTTTTTGTACACTGTGCTTCGTGAAAAAACTGGCAATGCGGAATTGGTATTTCAAGTTGATGGAAAATTCAAGAACGTGAGATAGTACTAGATTTGTCATATTTGGTGAGCTGTTTCTGCAGAGGAATTTTGAAGAAAAAGTAGTTAACATCTGAACATCAGTATCCTTAACATTTTGAGGATATGTAGTTAGATCTATTATTTTTCTGCTGCTTTTATTTCTTTTCTAGCTTTTGCATTTTTAAAGAAATCATTTCAATACCATTTATTCATATGTCATTAGAAGTCACATTTCCCCCCCGGTTTTTAAAAAAGAGAAATTTTTATGGTTACAATATTGTGGATGAATGCTGGTCTATAACCAGTAGAAATGCTTCAAAGCTGATTGAAAGGAGGACGATAGGCTTTCTGAAATGCTCCCTGATCGAATATGAGATATGGGAGCCTCCAACTTGTTTTAACAATGGAAACTCTTTTCTTTTCCTGTGTAAAAATAGATCACAGTGCAGTGACCCTAGAGGGAGAGAAAGAATGAAAAAGATGCATGTTTCTCTCAAAATTCTGACTATATTGTTACAGTCTGTGTCAAAGGATGACAAATCCAAATTGCTCTGTTTCCTGTGTTCTTTGAATTAGAGCTTGGTGTGTGTTACACTATTTCAGCCTCTTCAAAGTTTTGTAATTTAATTAGCAGATTTCTTTTCCCTCTCTAGCCCATTTTGAAGTGTGAGGGGAAAAAAGATTATATCTATACCAATGTCATAATACTTCATTCTTTTCTGAATCTAACTGCATGTTTTGAAAGGCATTTGTATGAAAGCATTCTTGTATAAATGTAAATCAGGATGATACAAAAACAATAAGCGATATTAACTAATAGGGATTAGAGACTACCTGAACTGGCTTAAAAAAATTTACTGATTTATTCACTAATTTATAGGCTTGATGCTTGCTAGGGTATTTGCCCAGCTGCACCTGCCTTATCAACATGTTCAACTGTGAATTAGTTAGCACAAAAAGTTGGCAGAGAAATAGGGAATTTTTCACCTCAAGGTCAGTAACAAGGCAGGCTAATACTGATTTAATGCTGTTATGGTCTGGTAGTTCGGCACGAACATGACTATATTGCCATCAGTTGACACATGTCTACATTCAAAGAAACACTTTTCTAACTGACATCCTTTTTGCAAGAACACCAAGTAGCAGGCACCTGCCTTAGCTGGCAAAAAGGTAGGTGTCCTGGCTATGCTAGTTGTCTAGGCTTCCTGTGTAACTGTGGGGAGAGGGATTTTCAGAGTGATTCATACAGTTCTAAGATGTGTCTAAAATAGATGAGGTGACTCATCCTCTGGAAGTACCTGCCACTCTATTGACGACAGAGGGAGACCTAGATGACTAACTTACCCTAGATAGCTAAATTCTGGACTGGTAGTTAATACGAGATAAACCTCAGTACTGATGACTTTTAGTGAAAAGAGGCTCAAGTATGCAGCCATTATGAAGAAGTCTGTGTGGCCACTGATCATGCAGTATATGCTGAAAAAGAGATGGACCTGCACTGCTATCCTCCTGTATCTTTCATAACTATCTTGATTTTATTTCTTGCTAAATTAATCTATATCAAGGTGAGGAAAGGAAGGCAATTCTTTATCCTAAAAATCCCACTGGAAAGGCATAAGTGTTATTTACTTTACGCAGATATATGAAGCCATGAGCATGATATTTATTCTACACCAGTTTCTGTTATTGAAATTGCTTTGTATTGAAATCGCTTTGTATTTATACCGATGGTATTGGATGTAAAATCCATTAGGCGTGGTGTAATAGATTGTTAGCATGTATTTGCTTAAATGCAGCATGAAGATCTGCAGTCTGCAGGGCATTAACTTCATTGTTGACTGCTTCAGATGCACCTTTTTTTTGAGAAGTTACAAAAATGAAGCTTTAAATTTATTTAATTAAAACCCACCATTGGGCCTATTTGAAAATTTTGAGGTTTTAGTGAATATTCAGGAATTATTCGCCACATCTGATTTTAGATACCAAATTAGGTTTCTAAACAAGGAATCTAGGCACCGTTTGTAATCAGCAGAGTAGAATTCGCACCTCCAGGGAACAATTTAGAGCAGCTAAGGTAAACAGGAAGGTAGTGCTCTGGTTGCCCTCCAGAGGACTTCCGCTGCTGCCTTCCTTGAATCCTCTGAAATAATCTCTGAGATAATGATTTATCCCTCTACATTTACTGTGGAGAAAGCCTAGTCTGGTTTTGTAAGCTGTTGAAGTGGGCAACATGAATTCTTCCCTTACTATTTCCTATCATAATTCGTAGATTAGTAATACCTTGTCAACTCAGAGTGGAATATTTTTCTGAATGTATTGAGAATATATTTCTGAATGTCAGGTGTGTATTAAAAGTGCCTGCTGCATGGTTAATGTATGTAGTATGCTCAGCAGTGGTAATGTAGTAGCATACAATGTAATGTGGTGTGTATGTAGAATGCTCACTTCTAAACTATTTTTCTCTTGTGACTTCATTAAATGAGCACCTCCTGGATGTCCAGGATAGTCAGCAAGATCCATTTGGTTTTCTCAGAAAATTTGCTTTCATTTTGAGTGCTCTCTGGTTGAATCATAAACAGTTCTAATTTCTACTGTGTTTGCAAGGCCATGAGTGGCAAACTGCTGCCTGGCACAGACACTGTAAGGCCTTCTTCACCTGCCGTTGCATTCAAAATGTCTAAACACAGTGCTTTGGATCAAACAGCACAATGAATGGTGATATATATGTTTTCGTTGGTCAACAGCTGTTTCACCTAAAGCACTACACTCCTAGTGTAGCTTTGGAAGTATAACTGGTTGTATGTTGCTTTATGCACCTGATGGAGGAGGAGTTTCCAGACTTCCAGGAAGAAAAGCAGGCATGTTACAAAAGACAAGCAATAACCATAAGTGCTTTACCCTGGGCATTGTCTCCCAGTGAAGGAGTTCAGCTTACGAAATTACTTTAATATGGTAGCCATAAGAAATAGTGAATGTGTTTGTCGAAGACAATAAACAACCTTCAATCTTGTGGATAAGTTCAAATTCTGTTCTTTGGTAATTCTTCTTATAAAAGACAAAGGAAGGTAAAATTGCAAAGGACACAAGGGTGTATCCAGGGGAACAAGAACATAATTTATAGTCGCCAGAGTTGTTTGATGAGGCTCACTTGCTAGATACCTGATAATAAGGAAAGCCAATCTGTCACTGTATGGTTCCATAAAGAAGATTTGTCTATAATAGGGAGCATTAAACAGGGTAATGGAAATTACTTGAACAGCTACTGAATTAATTTTCATTTTAAACATACTCTAAAGATAACTGGCTGGACACATTGCAAGTTCTGTATCTGAGTGCATCCATTAAAAAAGAACTGTGAGAAGTTTACTGGTTTTGAATATAAACTTGGCTGTGCTGTCAGCTAACATCTCCTTTACCTGGAGCAAAACTTTAAGTGATGCATAATATAGATAGGACTCTGTTGTGGACTCCTGAAATCATTACCTCATACAAACTGCTTTTATTTAATAGAGCAATGTAGTTGTTTCTCTAGGGGGTGATGAGTATGATTCACTATATTTGATCTTTTTCATACCAGAAGAATACTGCTGTTGCTAGCTCAGAAGACTTTTTGGCAAATCAAAAGGAGACTGCTAGTTTGGAGCATTTCTCTGCCAGTTTGAAATCCCCAAGCTGTAGCTTCAAGCTCGGCAGTGAGTGCTTTGCAGTAGTACCAAGAGAACTGAAATAATCAACAATAGAAACCTTTTATCTCATGTCTGAAATCCATAGATAGAAAAAGAACGTATATATAAATATTTCTCTTTAATATTTCACATCATGCTTCCACTTAAGAAGTTTAAAGTTCTTTCACTGAGAGTGGACATAAGTCAAGCCAAGCCACAGGATTAATCATAAATAATTTACATGAAATCCGTCTACTAAGATACCGTGCAATTTCATAAAGAATGAACACATGTTCTGAGAATATATAGGGATTGCTATAATTAGCTCACTTTAACACGCCTGGGAACAACACATGAAGCTGCTGTTGCAGTTTTTCTGACATAGCTGATCATGTTGCTCACTGTTCTCAACAATTAAATGTTCATTTTTCTGTGATTTTTTTTCCTTTTTTTTTTCCTTAGAGTTGCATCCAGATTAAGAAAAAAAAGCTGCTAAAAATTCTGAACAATGTTGAGTGGTGAAGGCTGTAGAACAACTATTGCTTCAATAAACAGGATTAGTTTTGGATTACTTTTTCTGCAAAGACTGCAGCACTGCCTTACTCCTCCTTGCTGAGAAACGTCAACTCCTTCAGATCTCCATGGTTATCTCACAGAACGAAAAGTAAAAGCATTCGGGGATGATTATATAAAAACTTGTAAATGGTAAGTGCAAACTAAAAAACTGTATTGGAGGACTAAACAGCACATTTTCAGATGGCTGAATTTGTGTGTCTGGTTGGAAAGATGAATAGAAACCTTAAACTGTGCAGCATGGAATGGACCTTGGATTGGGGAAGATACAGGAAAGGCCTTACTGATTTATTAGTATGCCTTTTGAACATATACCTACCAATTTGCTTAAAGCAACAAGAAAGTAGCTCGACTGTATTTGAAAACAGTGGCTTAATTATTAAACTTAAACTTTACTAAAATACAAAATATTCAGGAGTCCTAAACACCTGCACAAAAGAGATTTAAGAGCATAGTTAAGGCTAGGCTTGCATATGGATGTGCATACCATTAAAGGTGGGGAAGTGTGGATTTCTGCCATGTTCTGTAAATGTAAGATACATAAATTAGAATTGCTTAGGGATACTGTTGCTTACATGAATCGCTTCCCCAGTCCTTAATTTATGAATAAATGTGCTTGGTGTGACTACTCTTGTCTCACACTGATCTCAAATGGCAGAAAATATCCTGTATGCAATGGTTTGCAAATATATAGATCCATGAGCTATGTTTCTCAATATTGATTACTGTTATTTTATGTTTATGGGAAATTCAAAGCTGGGAGGACTGAAATACACCCAAGATAAGTTTAATACTGATGTCGAAAAATAGTCTGAGAAAATTAGGATACAGTTCAGGGACAATTTCAAAGTACTAGTCTATTTAGGTGGTGTTTCTTATCTAAAACGTAGCATGAGGAATGGACAGTGGTACTTAGGGTGAGCATGTGTCAACAGTGTTGTGTTACTATAAAAAAGTAAACGTGCTGGGGAGCCGTGACAAATATCAAATATTTAAAAAGACTTGAAAGTAGAAAGAGAATAAGTTGTGCTATGGGCTAATGGGAGTAGGAAAATATAAAATGGGCTTAAGTCATAGGAAAATTTCAGGCTAAATATTATTGTTACATTATTTTTGCCAGGCGTATTGAAAGCACTGGGACTGCTTGTTTATGAGCTGGTCAGACAAATATCTGTCAGAGATAGTAGACACTGCCTTGGGACTAGATATGTCCCCAGCTGGTTTCTACCAGCTCTGGACTCTATTATTCAATATGGTAATAAAACTTCACAAGTAGTTTCATGCAAATATGCATAAAGATACAATTCAAAGAGAGTATAAAGCCTTTGACGCTAAGCACTGCATGAGATATACAGTTTTTCTCCAATATAATATCTGCTTCTGGTTTTGGTGAAGTAAATAGTCAAGCTTCTAATTTAGCTTTGATTTTATGTTGTCATCTCAGTATCACTCCTTCTTCACAATATCTCATCCCACCCACAGGTCCCTGTATCAGAATAATACTTTTTCCACCTTTCTCCTCAGTAGGTTGTGACAACACAGAAAAGGAAACAGAAAGCACCATGAACAGCAAATTCAATTTAAGTTGACAATAATTTAAGTTGGCTGCTGTTGAAAAGCCAAAGCTTATTCTGTGGTGCATTAAATAAATATCATATATAAAGCACTGGAGGTATGTGATTTACATGGCATCAGCTGGGCTACTACAGGGTAACACACCATTAAAGAGAATCCAAAGGACAACAACAAATACAAACATGGTAGAAAATATGACCTGTAAGAGAGAGCAGAATGAGGTGTAGAAATGGAGAGTGGAGAACACTCCTTCCCATTTAGGTGCCCAACTCATGCTTTACCTCTATGTGTTTAGTGAAGAATATTTAGTGTTTAATGAGATGTATATGTCCACGGATATAAAGAATCTCTCAACAGAAACTCATTAACTCTTCAGCCCATAAAAGGCTGTTGCAAAAAGCAGGAGCTGTCACTTGAGCAAGACAGTAATTTAATTTTTTATCAAAACCTATATTCAAGAAGGCCTTCTGTCCAAAGCAAGACAAGATCTATTATATTACTGTTTCTTTAACATTTCTGTTGGAAAATTTTTGAAGTAGGTTACCCAAATATCTTTCAGGGCTGATCTTGATATGCTGAATTCTGTTTCTCAACACATCCCCATTTTGTGACACTTTCAAACCTAAATTTCTGTGATTTCTAATATTTAATAATATTTGCTTTTGGTATTTGTAATCAGCTCTTTTTTTCCTCCCTGTTTTCATTCACTGTGTCCAGAATATCAAAGGCAGTGGAAAAGAAGCATCCAGAAAGTCAATGCTAAAGCTGCTCTTGTACTTGATTTCTATCAGAAAACGTAGCAGACAGGTTTTGTGAAAATGTTTTCTTGACGGAGCACCATATGCTGGTATGATTAGATCTGGCTGGGCACACGCAGTGTTTTCTTCACGGGGGACTTTGTGCAGGCTGGTTGCTCCTGCTATGCACATTCCAGGATGTTTCATAAGGCAGTGCATTCTTCCATTCATGGCCTCAACATGCCTAAGATTAGACTGTAAACTGAGAATAGGCATGAAATATGTGCTTTTACATTAGCTCACTGATCCAAAATACTTTTACCAATCCACAGTCTAGATGAAAAAGAACAAAAGAACTTGAGAGACAATGTAAAATGGGACTGTTTAAGTAAGTGTTTTATTTTAAGTTGTGATATAAATGTGTTTTGTTTTATATTGTGATATCTTCAATCAGGATATGCTGCATTTTTCTGGGTATCATACAAGCACGGAAGTCCAAATTTCCACCTCAAAGTGCTTGAGTTTGTCTGACTCCAGCCACTACTTATCTGATGATAATGCCATTTGCTAAAATGAAAAATACCAAGAAATGCCTAATTTGTGATATGCACCTCCATAATTACAGAGTGGTTGCAGTGTAGAGGGTGTCTCCAAGCAAAATGGCCCAGAGCTGATCTCATATGATGTCTCTCAGATTTAATGTCTTCAGATATCTCATGCCAATAAGACTACCTTAAATCATTGGGTAAAGATCTTTCCAGGATGAAATGACTCAGGCTTTTGCATAGCTATTCAGTGCAAGCAAAGGACTTTTAAGAGCATTAAAAAACTGAAAACCACTGCAAAACAGATATTTTAGATAATTAGTATAATGCAGTTTGGGGACCGGGTTTTGAGGCTTGTTTTTTGTTTGTTTGGGGTTTTCTTCATTATAGAGAAATGGTATTTCCTAACACCTACTATTTCTTTTTTAAATTTTTTAGATTATTTTTGCCAGCATGTATGTTATATAGGCTGTTAAGACAGTTGGAATTGAATTTGCGGCCTTTATTAAGAAATGACTGACTTAACAAACTGATGCAGCTTAAGTGACCCCAGTCTATTTTAAGCAGCTCAGAGATTGTTTCTGTTTGCACAGCACTATCCCAGGTAACTCTTCTGTACAAGAAATATGTATTTGAATTAAAGGCTGAAGTATGAGCAGTCAGTAGTGTTTTCAAAACAATATTGGAAAGCTGTCATTAGTAAAAAGTTTTCAAATTTGAGAAATTTGATTGCTCTTTTCAATTTCCTGAGACAAAATATATTTTCCCCATTATATATAGGTGACAGCAGACTCATCTGTTAATCATCAATTTCCTCATTAGAAGTTCTTACCTTTTATTTTTATATAATTCTTCTAAAATATAATTTCTACTGAACAGTAGATTCCTTGAAATAATTACACTTCGATAGAACATAATTGTTCTGTCCTTCAGAAGGTTTTGAATCTAGTGTTCCATTTCAACCAAATTTGAGAAGAGGCAAAACTTTCAGTTAATTTTCTGCAAGTTTCATGAATGAAGATGTTCAAAGAGGAGAGGTACTTTGAGAAGTTTTGAAGGAAGGATTCTGTATAAGAGCATTCTTTATTGAAAAGCTATTAAAGAAGCCATATTGCAGTTCAAACCTGAGAGGTGTATCTATAGGATACTAGATTTAATTTTAAATTTCTTGGCATGGGTATTTATTTCAGTGAAATTATTCTAATGTTTGAAAGTGAAAGTTCCAAATAACATACAAGTGAGAGCACTGTAAAATAATATGAAACTGGAAAAGTCTCTACCAAAGACTGTGATGCAAATTTTAAGTTCTCTAATAATTTATGTATTAGATTGAACTAATGTACTAATACTAAAAGGACAGTTGAAATAGAGAGAGATAGTGTCATCAGTGGCTTACAGGGGTGGAAATTTAATGGAAATGAGAAGTGCTGAGTCATAGTTAAAATTTGCACTGGTGGTATAGGGGTTCCTGTAATTCTCTCAAATTTTAAATGAATCTGGTGAGTGTTGAAAAAAGTACTACAATATTGCCCTTAATTAATGGATAAGAAAAAACTGTCAAATTTTCTAAATGTGTTCACCTGCAGAGGAATTTTAAATACCAGATTTTAGGAGTTCTTTATCCATTGCCTGGACCCATAAAATTCAGTGTAAGTTTTTTTGCTCTTGGTTTATGAGGATGGAAGTATTGATCCAAGATGGAAATCCTTGTGACATGGACAGCCAAATTCAGTGAAAGTTGTTGCAGGGATCTGGAAATTACCTGATGTATATGAGGAAATAATACAGAGCAGATGAAGAATACTGTAGCATTGGTGACATACTGGGCATGGTGTAGTGTGTTTTACTGTGGGCAAGTCAGTCTCCTGAAGGTCTCAACAAGTCAGAATAACACAAACAATGCAATAAAAATATCATAGAAGTAGAAGAGAGGAAGGGGAAGACTAGTCTTGTATCACTTGGCTACCTGGTAGCCAAAACTCTACAAAGGCAGAATAACAATTTATATATACTTGAATAGTGTACAGGAAAAGATGAGAATTACACACTTCAATGAACAGGGTATAGAACTGAGGATGAAATTAAGAAAAGTTATATTGATCAGTTCTAGAACTCAGCTCCTGTGATGTTAAATTTCCGTCTTGCAACAATCCCCTCAAGGGAAGAGAAGAAAGCCTTCTTTTATGGAAAAACACCCTGTCTTCGTTTGATAGACAGGTGTCTGCTTAGGATGGTGGGAACCTTCCTTAGAGCAGAAAATGTGAACCCCCTTCCCTCCGAATTATTGTAACTTTGGAATCAAGGGCTCTCAGGCAAAGGTATGGGAAAAGGAATAAGAGTTTTTACTAGTATCTAGAATGAGGTAAACAATCAGTAATAAAAACAGTAAACAAGATTAAAAAAAACAATAACAAAACAAAAAAACTCGGTGGCAAATGTCCCTGGTCTGTCAGGCACTTTCCCGTTTGGTGCAGTCACGGTCACGGCCAGCAGGGGCGCTGTTGGGCTCCCAGACCCGCAGGGCAGGTGCGATGACTCCCGGGAAGCTGCAGATGGCGCTGTGGCGCGGTTGGATCTGTGCCACACGTGTAATGGCGGACGGGTTGGAGCCGGGTGGAGCGCAGATGGACAGGGGAGCAGCAGAGAGCCCAGAGCCGGGAGATGGAGCAGCCGGGTCAGCCCACCGGGGCCAGCCAGCAGAGGAGGCGGCAGGAAACTCCGCAGTTGGGGCAGGCAGGGTACCGAGCAGCGGCAGGCAGGGCGTGGGGTGGTGGCAGGCAGGGGTTTCCCGCCGCTGCAGCGCGGCTGGTAGATGCCCTCCCGGAGGGGACGAGAGGATTGGAGTCCCGTGACCTTCCCCTCAAAGCAAGAAACTCACCCAGCAGGCAGAGAAAAACTAGTGCAGAGCCAGGCTTTTCTTTTCCTGCAGTCCCAGCCAGAAACAGAGAGACGTCTCTTCCACTGTTCTCTCTCCGAGAGCAGCGAGCGAGTGTCCTGTTATCAAATCCCGTCATCTCTCGTTCCCCTGGCTGGAAAAGCCAAAGGCTTTGTCTCCTTTGTGAGCGTAGATGGCCCTTAAAGACCGGTCATTAGTTGCTTAGCAACAGAATGGGAAAAATTCCACTTGCCCCCTGCCCTCCCCCCAACCTTCCACACACCTGTAAATGACAGGAAAAACATCAGTTAATGAGCAATCCTGCACAGATACATGGTGGTGTGTTAGGCTGATGGTTGGACTTGATGATCTTAGAGGTATTTTCCAACCTTAATGATTCTACATTTCTACATTCTAAGGCGTAACTCATGGCAAATTCCTAGTTTAACATCATCTAACCCTGAAGGAGCTAATGTGACCATATTGTTTGACCTACTCTGTAGTTGACAGGACATTCTTGAAGCAATTCCTGATTGGATTATATTTCTTCCTTGTCAATTACATATGTTTGCACCTTTGGTGTTCTGGTCATTATGCAATTTTTTCTTTTTTCAGTTCTTCACCAGGAATGTTCTTTCAGCAGTAAAGCAAAGCTAGAAGATAGACAGTTTGAGAGTATGTTGTGAGTCCTGTACTTGTGAGGGAAGAAAGGGAGAAGGAGCATAAAAGTTTTGAAAATTATCTATTCATTCTATCTTTGCTTTCTACTTGTTTACTGTCTACTTTTTTTTTTCTTTTTTTTTTTTTTTCTGCAGAACATATAAGAAAAATCTTAATGTATTTGTGTCTTAGGACTAGTGGAAGATGGGTATTCTCTCATTACTGGAGAGAAAGTGTTTAAAGGAATTCTATACATCTTGAATACATTTTCAGAATGAAAAATGAAAATTAGGGAAAAGTATTTCTGTGTAGTCAAAGAAAAGAAAGAATTTAATGAGAATTCCTGGTTGATAAATCCTTACCCAAGCAATAATAGCTAGTGATAGATAGCTTTTTTAAAACCTTTTAAGCTGTTTGTGAACTGTCCAATTTATGGACTTGTATGTCTTTAACAATTTTTGCCTCATGCCAGTTTACTGGCAGCGCACACCTGTGGCTCCTGTTTCAAAGAAGGGTTCATCCATCATGGAATACATGCATGAAGATGCAGGGCCCTGCAGTAATACTTACATATAGACTGTGTCAGTGTTGAGGCCTGACCGACAGGCTCTCTGAAGTCCAGGAGAAATTTTCAAAAAAAAGGCTTCAGGATTGGAAACAGAGATGATAAATTATTTGAAGTAAAGGCTCCAAACATCATGTGTTTGTGCAGAATCCAGCATGACATTGCCTTGATTATGCCTGAAAGCCTTTACTATGTGACAATTCCAGGTTGCATTATTTTATTTATAAGCTATATAATTTTCCCTTTCCTGCCATGAAAATGTTTTATCTTCCCTTAACCTAGCCAAAATTTGTTTTTCCTTTTCTGAATATTTATCTTCCTATCTGTCATATATTAATTTTGAAAAGAAAAATATAATTTTACAGAGTTAAATAACCAATAGTCCCTGGTTTTAAACAAAGTCAAAATACTCAGTATTCCAGGGCTGAACCAAACAATTCATCCTCTGTGGCTCCCAGGACTTACACCAGCTCTAAAATAAATGAGCACAGTCCCAAATACCGAGGCTGACTTGTTATCTCTATATGTACTTTTCAGATAACAGACATTAAATAATTCACTATACGAAGTCTTATTTCAATTAAAATGGTAAAACTGATAAAGAAGTTTTCTTTACTTTTGGGAACATATCTCTGGCTTGTAATTGCATTAATTACAAATACACACAGTTGAAAAGTTATTCAAATGCAAATTTTCTTAATGAGAAGAAAGCAACTGGGAGTATAATTTTTAGTTGTTGCAGTTAATGAAAGTATTTGATTTTGTTTTAATTGCACTTTTAATAAAATAAAGTGCTCTCACAATGATGAGGTTTCATTAATACAGCATCATCTAAGCAGTGCTAGAGCTTCCAAAGGTTGCTGATGGGGGATATATCAGCCAGCACTGGGACCTCGCTGGAGATAAGCAAAGCAAACAACCCTTGCTCCTGGGCAGTGCTGATCTCTGGCTAACAGCAGTGTGCTGGAGAATGACACCAGAATGATCCTAAAGGTTCTTTGATATTTTATCTAACACTTACAAGGAATTGCAGTAACTTCTTTTCAAGAGGATTGATGTCAAAATGGATTTACCTCCTTCCCCAAGCTTCCTTCCCTCAATATATTCTAAATTATTATTAAAAATAACCAAGTATATACATACTACTGGGTTACCTTTAAATCTTGCACGTGAGATGGTATCTAGGAGGAAAAGCAATCAGGGAGAAACAGGAAGCGACAGCCTGGTGGCTCAGAGACTGTGTCCTGTCCCTCTTCACACATCAGTCTGGGAATGTTGGGGAAAAAACGATGGCAAATCCCATCACTGGGTGAGCCTCTGGTACCCATGAGGAGATGTATCCAGACCTCAGGGGTTACATTTCCTCAGCTGTGATTTCAGAATTCTATGCTTTCAAACTGGTTTTACAATGTAAATCAAGAGTGAGTTCCAGAAAGGCTTGGTCTAGTTGCAGACAACATTGGAACAGCTAGAAGACAAAATGAATCAAATAAATAGGAATATTTTCATTTAATTCTAATTAATATAGTTTAAAGTATGATAAGATATTCCCAGAATAAATCTGAGTTTGCTTCATATAATGAAGAAATCTAGTTATTTTTAGCATTTTAACAGAATGTAATTTGGTATAGAGATAGAGTGATAATTTTATGTATTTTTTTTTGAAGAAGCAAATATTTCAGAGGTACATACATGGCAAATTAATTTTTCATAGATATTATGCATAAATGAAATTTAGAGAAAATATGCATATCTTAAAATTGGCTAGATTGACTATAGAATCCTGATAAGATTTCACCTGCAGTTAATTTTCCTCTGAGATGAAAACACTACCAAGCAACAAAACCAGATGTTTAAGCACATCTTCACCTGGTGAAAAAGAGGGGTTTAAGATTAAAACATCTAACAGATTTTGACCCTGAGCAACAACTCATAGAAGCCCATGGAGATCTCTCAGATACACTTAACAGAATCCAATATATAAGGCAACTCACATGACAATCTCTGTATTTTACAAAGGAAATGTAAGGGGTGCAGGAGTGAAGTAAAGAGTGAGGCAAGAGCAGGAAGCAAAAGACATCATCCTGGTAAAGGTAGTATAGTGAAGTTCAGATGAGACAGGAATGAAAGGATAGAGCAACAAGAGGGACAAGGAATAACAGGCTTGCTGTCTACCCCAGTCGCCCATTTTCTTCCCCTGTGTGTAAATGAGGGATATCTCCTAGTCAATGCTAAGCATCTCACCTTTCTCCCACAGCAGCGCATGGCAAGGGGCTATCTCAGACTTCCTCCACCCAGTGGGGGGGGCATGGCCAGAGAAGGTTTTGTTTCAGGAGTACATGCACTCATTTAACAGTGTTTGGGTTGATGTTCTGGAGAACCTTTCCATGCGCAAAAGACAGCTGGTGTAAGTGCTCTAAAATCTATGTGTTTATTCAATTTTGATTGCTTTGTAGACGTGGTAGTCTAGAGATATAGTTTGGGGAACTTGTGTCCTGGGGTTCTCCAAATGAAGCCTTTGGAGAAAGGAAGAGCAAGCTTTTATAACAACTATCAGATTCTATGAATGTTTTTTCCTTCTTAGATACTATTGTTGTAATGGGATGGAAAAAAAAAGAACGGGCTCTGAATGGCCAGGATGGGCATAACTTTTATACTGTGAAATGGGGAAGTAGATGATGACGGGGGAGACATCAACTTGCTTTTAAGTGCTTACTATTATTGTAACCATCATGTCATGAAAGGTCATTGACATCATCAGCTATAGAGCCAAGTTATTTTCTCTTTTCTGAAACAGTTTTTCAGACAACCATTAGCCAATCTCCATTGTGCTTTAACAAACAGAAATTTAGGAATGGGAACTGGTCATTTCTGTCACCCCTGGAGCTAGTGGGGAGAAGAGTGAAGTGGGGTCCCTTGTGCTGCACACTGGCCTTGGGGGACACTTGTGTCTGTGCCGTGTGAGCTGACCCATTCCTTCTCTGTGCAATATTGACAGTGGTGTTTCCTCCTCCAGTAAGTGCAGAGGAAAAACATAGTCTGATTTTGCATACCTGAGCTGCATCACTATAGCCACATCTTAAATGGATATCTGCAGCTGCTTAAAAGTCCATTGGCATGTACAAAAGTGAATGTAAATGCATTCTCTTCAAGAAAGAAAGTAATTCACTGCTGCAAAACTCTGCTAAGGCAGTAAACGGATCCCAGGCATATCTTCTGCCTTTTCAGAACGAGAAAGTCAACAAATATTAGACTTCTCGAAAACCATGAAACGAGGAGTTATTTTCAGTTCTCAAATAACCTTAATTCTGCTTTATTTGAAAAATGACCCAATAAACATATAACTTCTCTCTTTCTGTCTCCAAAATTGTCATGAAAGAGAAACTGCTTATGTTTTCTCTGGGGTCATATTTGCCCTAGTCCAAAAAAAGTACACCTCACCTGCTAGATTTTACAGCTACCTCACCTTTACCTGGTTGCACATGTACAATATAACACTATTTTTTCTTTTTTCAATTAGTCTCTACACAAACTTTATTATTCTCCAGTTTCAGTGTTGTAAAGCTTTACAACAAAAATACTGGTAAGCTGACTCTCCCACCTTTCTTCATGAAATTGCTAAAATGTATAGAATAATTAAGATTGGAAAGGACCAACCATTAACCCACACCTCCATGTTCACCACTAAGTCATGTCCTCAAGTGCCACATCCACACACCTTTTGAACACTTTCAGGGATGCTGATTCCACTTTCCTGGGCAGCCTGTTCCAATGCATGACCACATTTCCAGTGAAGAAGTTTTACCAAATATCCAATCTAAACCTTCCCTCATGGAACTAGAGGCCATTTCCTCTCATCCTGTCCCTGGTCGCCTGGGAGAAGAGTCCAACCCCCCTTCACTACAACCTCCTTTCAGGGAGTTGTAGAGAGTGATAAGGTCACTCCTGAGCTTCCTTTTCTCCAGGCAAAATAACCCCAAAAGTATGTTTATGGTATGACTTAAGGCACTAGCACACAACTTTTTTTTTTGTTATTACATGTCAAGGTCTGATAGAGCTCCTGTTCTTGCACAGAACATCCCCTGATGGCTCCTCTGAGACCCTCAGCTCACTTATGCTGCTCTTGCCACATGCTGCAGTTACTTTCATTGAGAGTAGGACACAGGGATTTTTACCAGCCTTCCCAGAGCTACTGTCCCCAAGGGGAGAAGAGGGAGGACAGAATTCAATGTGTTTATTAAGCTTTCTCACAAATTTGGAGTTTGCTGAATTTGAAATTATCCGAAGGTGTTGTCAGGTATCCATAGTTATTCTCAGTAAATTCTTGCACTGAGATGGCAGGGATTCCACCACCTCCCCAGCTAATCTCTTTCAAAGCTTATAATTAGAAGACAAACTGTTGATAAACATTCCCTTAAGCATGATTAAAAAAATCATGCTTACTGAAAAGTAATTGTAAACTATTTTCATCTTTTCAATAGAAAGTAGTTGTCTTGCCTAAGGGTAAATATCTGAAAGTTGGTTGTCGATGTCTAGACTCATCAACCTAGATTCCCTTTATAGCCAGCTGAAAGAAACAGGCACCTCCAGGGCATGATTCATCTGTCTGTCTTAGAAGAAATGGTAAGTGGAGAAGGATTTCTTTCTGAAATATATGCCTCAGAATGATTAGAGTTGTTCAGGAAATGGTTTTCGTATTCTGTGGGAAATGGATTTAAGGAACTGGTTTTCTTCAATGCTAGAATGAAGAAAAAAGCTTTCAAGAAATTTTTGAGAAAATAACATTTAAAAATTCACTCTTAGTAAAATGAAGGGCTTATTTTCTTATGTTTTCTTCCTCTATGTTTTATAAGTCACAATGGAAAAATTACATTTGGAAATGAAGAGAGGTTTTAATAAGAAAAGCTGAAACTTGATGAGATCAAGCTTCAGCTTGAATTGCCTTTTTCTTATGAAAAGTCACCAAAATTGGTCCATTCCTGCAGAAACTTCTGCAGAAAGTTGCAGAAAGTTTTGGTTTCCATGGAATAGCATTTTTGTAGAAAAATGTGACAACAAAATTTTTTCAACCAGCTATACAAGTTACACCCAAGTGGACAGAATTTTGTACAAATGACTGTTTTTAATCTCAATACCCTCTTTATAAAAACATTCTGCTTTCAATTAACAAAGTTATTTTAACTTTGCTTAGCCTAACAAGTAGCTCTCACTGAAGAAAGGGCTAACTGTGGCATAGTTTTGAGAAATGTCTTATAAAGATAAGCTACTAGTAGAATTAAAATAATTAGGCATATAAGATTATTTTGGGCTGATTTGTTGTCACAATTTTCTTGAAGGACATGACCAATAGACTGAAGTACCATATAGTCCCTACTTTAATGTGACCAAGTGCAAACAAAGAAAACAAGCAGAATGATATTGTAATAAGGAGAATTTGGTTTGGTCCCCCCCAAAAAAATTAGCCAGGGATTTGAGTTGTGTATTATAAATGATTGATGGCTATCAAGCTATCTGAGACTGCAAAGCTAATACATTGAGCTACAGTATGACAATAATGAGCTGTGACAGTCTAACTGAGTAAGGGAAAGTTTCACAGAACTGGGTGTCTGCAAGGAAGACGTCAAAGTTGACAAATGACTTCTAGCTAACTTGCTTCCTTCTGCAAGGCATGTTCCAGTGTTGCTGAGAGACAGATGTTAAATGGAGCCAGACAGAACTGAACACACTTCAGTAAATATCTTGCTGACAGGATGATTTACACACCAGAGAGAGGGAACAAACATTTTTAGGAAAATCTGAATGAAATCTTAGGATTTGTGCAGACAATGTGGGATTCACCTCACCTAATGGTGAATTGTCTGCTATAGAGTATTTACATTCTAAAGTAGCCAATACACTTCAAAGTCCATGACGAGAAGTACATGTTTCTAGGGCATATTTTAGGTACAAGGTTTAGGATACACACACCAAAAAACCATGTATTTGCCTCTCCAGATTTAAAAGGAAGTCTAGGGTAACTAGTTTAGATGCCAGTGGTTACAGTGGACCCATCACAGATCTTCAAAAAGTCTCAGAATTTGATAAACTAAACCACTGCCAATAGAATGTTCTATAATTAATTTTCCATTTTTATTATACTGATCTTTTTAATCAGCCAATTTGATTTAATTCACTGCCAGATGTTTTCTATAATTGTTTGATGGACTAATGAAAACTGAAATATATATGTGATATCCTAGTTAGGAAGAATCTGACCACTAAGCATTTAGACTGGCCAGAAGAGGAAAAAGTCTTACCAGCTTCTGTGCTCTATTGACTTTTTGCCAGGATAAAAACACATTATTAGCAAGAACATACTAATTATATAGAAAAGCTTTTGGCTTATAGTTCCTAGCATGATTGTGTATTATTCTTGCCCTATGACATCTCCATTTCCCATGTATAGTACTGCAATATTCTGTGGACACGAGGTTAACTGAATGCCTGATCTGTAGTACCAGAGACCAGAGGGTACAGATAGCCCTGCGTGTCCCAGCCTGGCCTCCCCAGGGCCTATCCCACCCCTCTCCTGAGTCCCAGCACATCCATTTTATCCTCTCTTGGGGCTGCCAGTCCCTGCCCCAGCTACATGACGGATGTGCACGTCACCAGTGCTGTCTCTGGCCCTGTGTACCGTGCACCTAACTGGTTCCCTGAGCAGAAGGAACCAGTGTTCCTGAACCAGATTTGCTGCTTGGGGCTGTTGGTGGACCTGCCCATCTCTGCCTGATGCACTCAATGCCTGCGGGATGGCACCTGCTGGGATGTGATCCAGCCTGTGCTGGGATCACCCTCAGCTCACCATGAGGGAGCAGCCAGACCCTTGCTACTATCCCATGTGCCTTTTTCAGTGTCTTCTGAGAGGCTAAACATTGCTGATCACTGCTTGCCATCGATTTGTGTGGGCTCTTTGTACAAGCAAGCACCAATATTTTATTTCAGAAAAGGTACACAGACGGAATACTTTCACCTGAAATGGCAAAAGAGCCCTCACAAGTTCAGGCTAAGACAAGCTCTCAAATTCCTAGGCTATTTGAAACATCTCTTCACTGGAATGACATCAGAAACACCTGAAAAGTGTGGACAAAGAGCTTAAATCAGCACTGGGTGCTAGTGTGTATGCAAATTTGGGAAGAGTGGTTTGCCTGTAGATAGGATTTAGATCCTGACCTTAGCCATACCTTTGGCTCCCAGAAGGGGACAGAGCTGCAGGCACCGCAGCACTCTCTCAGTGCTCGGCGTGAATCAGTCACACCGAGTACCATGGAGATTTCAGAGACGTGACTTCTAGAAGGTGGAGATTGCCCAGCAACAGTAATGAAGACCTTTGCTTTTGCATTGCAGTTGCCAAAGCATGAACCTGTTCCCAAGCATTTTCAAAATATTCAGAGATGGGCAACATGGCAGAACTGCCGTGGCACAACTGTGTTAGAAACAGCAGAGTTACTGAAAAAGTAACTCAAATACTCAGAAACTACTGAATCAACACCAAAAAATGCTGAATGGCTGATATGGAAAAGAAATTAATCTGATGGAGGAGAAGAAATTATATTGGAAAGAACTGTATAAACAGGGTTGTATTATTCAAGACCTGTGACTAGAAGGTTTAAATGATGGGAACATATGGTAGCATGGCAATGAGAGGGAAGTTTCTCAACTGGGGAGGAAGTGCTTGGACTAGAAGAATATACAAACAGGCATGGTATGACTGACCAAGCTCACCCTGGCTATCTTTCATGTATCCAACAACAGCCATAAGCAAATAGAGAAAAACGTAAGAGCAAGGCAGATACTTACACCTGATGCTCTATCAGTCTCTAGCCATCTTCATCTTGGGGACTTCCTGTGCTTCATATGATTTCTGCTTGTTGTAACCTTCAGAGGATTTATTTTCAATTAACTTATAGTGTCCCTTTGAATTAATGGAAACATTCAGACCCCATTGGCAAAGCAATCCCTGTCTGGGGCCATCTTGCACCAAAATAATCCCTCTGTGTTCTGTTTTGAGCCAGGTTCCTATTGCCTTCATTTAAAGTTCTGTTCTTGTCTTGGAAGACATTTTGAACAGCCCATCAGAAATGAAATTAATGTCTGTAGATATGTTTTATTGCCTAATGAGATAAGATTGCCTTCTGAACAGTATTCACTAAAACCTCAAATTTGTAAGCTGTTTGGACAGCAAGTTTTAAATTTTTGGACATATCAATGCTTTGAATGTCATTGTTGTTCTGTTTTGAAAGTATCTCATTATTCAGTGTTTCAGAAGGAGGACACAGATCTTAGCACACCTTACTCCAGGCTAGATTAATCCGAAACATCTCTGGCATACAAGAGTTTTATCAATCACTTTTGGCTTATTTTACTTTTATTCCCCCTCTACCTGTTTTTCTTTCTTTTTTAATGAGAGTGTGGTTTAGACAAAATAACCCTTTCCTAGGTCACATGGTTATTAAGCCATACCATTTGGATTTTAACATTTCAGAATGGCCAGAAACTTCAGATGCCATCCATAATATTTTCCATCAGTGAATTTCAATAGTGCAAGGAGAAACCAAAGCTGCATCTTTATGTGTGATTTATCTAAAAGATAATGTGGTCAGTTTTTAACAGCAGTCCAAGAACATCTAAATGCTTCTTTGTATGTAAGATGGTAGTATAAATCTAATAACCCAGGAAGTAAAGTTGTTTGGATTCATCCAACAGGAAAATTAAATTAAAATGATGAAAAGAAAGTAATATTTGTTTACAATAAGTAGTTTTATTATTTTTTCTTCCTTCTGTACTTGAAGTTAAAAGCACTAGGTAGAGCTGTCTTTATAACAAAGTTATCCAAAGATAACTTGACAACAGACCTCCTCTGTTTAGCATAACTGAAACAAGCAAATGTGCATCTTTGCTTTTGTTGGGCTTGAAATACTCTTCACCAAAGCAAGACTTCCAATTTTGTTTCCATGACAATATGCGTGACTTATAAAAGCTGTGGATCTTTTTGCCTAAGAGATGTGACTAAACTAGCAACATTTCATTTGCCTGTAAGTCTGCTTTTTTCTTCTCAGACATGAGAAGACTTTGTTCAAAACATTTATTTCTAAGAAGTTCTGCAGTCTAAGCCTCCATATTTTCATTCTCTTTTACCTAATTTTCAGCATCATCTATGTAGGAATGTTCTCTTCTATTCCTATAGTATTTCATCTAACCCTCCTCTGTTTTCTTAACCTTAACAATGCATACTTTCCATATCTTTAGCCAGACCAATTTTCTTCCATTTCAACTCTTTTAATCCTTCATTACTGAACTATCTTTTGCATTGAAGATTCCCCTCTCTTCTTGTCTGAGTTATGTAAATACAATAGCAACTGTTTCTTAAAACAGTTTTCTCATACTTGTCTTCGCTCTCTGTATTTTCATTCTCTCATTAGCCCATTCTTTATCAGTTAGTACATTTCTTCTTTAATACAGGGTACAGGGTCTGTTTTCAAGCTTTTTTTTATACATAATGTTATTACCCCCATCTGATTTCTTGAGTAGTAATTTTGAAAAATATTTTATTTTGAAAAATATTTCTCTTCCTATAACCTAATATCAAATTTCTATGTAATTAGATTTTTGGTCACATGAAGACCAAAGTCACCAAAATTATAATTACTTCACAAATTATTTTAAGGCAATTTGTTTTTCTTCTTTTTAGTTTTCCTTTCTTGTTCCATACTTTTAATTCTTCCCTTATCAATAAAATGTTCTTATTGATTCAACCAAATATCTTACCAAAGTCTGTAAAATTATAATTTGCTACAATTTCATATTTGTAAAGGATGGCTAGAAGGGGAACACATTAATGCACTTCCACATGTACATAATTAGTCCACTGAAGTTACTGCTTCAAAACAATGCCTTCAAGATCTCACCAAAGTTCAAAAACTCTTGATAATTGAACAGAAATAATTGTACCATAAAGTCTAGAAATTTTCACATTTCAGTGATGTGAAAACCATCTGACTGCTATTTAGAAAAAATCCCAAGGGAAAAGGATGATTTTTTCTTTATATTTCTGTGTTCCTGCTGTTTCACAGGATCACAGAATTTGGTCATTCAAGGAATTTTCATCAGGCTCTGAAGCTTAGTCTATTACTAGTGACTTGTTAAGCCACAGTTCTGACCCAGGAAGGTGTTTTTATCTATGCATTTTTTGCAGTTGAATCAAAATCCTACAAAGCTGAGAGGGAATATTTATATCTTAGCTTTTTAAAATGTAAGGCCATTACCCATTTTAAACTGAAGACTATAAAATAGTCTAAATTGTATGTCATTTGGTGTATAATATTTATTTCTGCTCATCTAATTCATCCTTGCCTTTTTGAAAAATTAATTAAAATGCATTTTTCATGGCATAAATTAGGTACATATACTTAGGTATTTCTGTATTATTTATGCTTTGATTTTTGTATTGCTGCCTCCTCTGTCTCAAAAGGCTAACTTCCTACAGAGACATGTACTGGAAAGGATGGAATAAGCATAAAATGGATTGGATCTGGTTCAAGTAGAAATGTCAGCAGTGATATAAGTAGTGTATCTTGAATCAGCAGCAAGTAACTAGAGCTACTGTGAAGACCAACAAGTGGACCTTTGCCTTTTTGAATGATTGACAGACATGAAAATATTTCATCTAGATGTCCCACATATCCTTTTCCACACCTTGTGAACACTGAACATTACAGATCTCCTTCTATAGACATGCTGATTTGTAGAGATAAGTCCTGTACTGTGAAGACACAGCCTTCCTTTCCATCAGCCTTTGCAGTGTGTGGCAAAAATGCCATCAGTGTCTATGTATGGGCACATCATGTCAGGGATTTCAGTTCAAAGCATTTCAGTAAAATAAGGGAAATTTAATTTCTGTTTTGTGCCATATCCTGTGCAAAAGTACTAATTTCTAGACTCTTCTGATGCATGTCATGGCTGTGGAGTTGGATTGCTTTAGAGTCAGCATTTTGTCCTGTCAAAAACATACAAGCATTTGAGCACCGCGGCACTGGAGTTTCTTTGAACAGCAGCTCCTCTTTCATGGTTATTCAAATCACTTTTCCATACACAAGAAAATAAGAAAATAAGTTTTATGCAGTTGGTGTTATTATCCATTGTTATTTGCACTTAGTACACACAGTGCAATATCAAAAACCCCTGAGGAGGGCACTAGCAGCAATGACTTGGGACACAAAGTGTGTGTAATTGGCTGCATTTCTAACTCCTGATCAGGCCAGTGTGTACTGGGCATTGTCTGTAACAGTTCCATTTAGTTTTGAACGGTGGTGTGGCTAATGTGTATATATATTCTAGATAAAAAGAATACATCTTTCTTGCCTACATTTTTGGAAAAATCTCCACCAACCATGCTGTTTCTGATCTGCAAATACTAATGCAAGTTTAGAATAGTTTGATGAGTTTTCATGCAGGATACTTTATGCAGTCTTGTTCATCTATGTGCAAAAAGAGAAGCCGGAATGCATTTTTGAAATGGTTAATAGGACAATTAGGGTGATGGAGAGCCCGTGGGAGATTGGCTCTCAGTACACTAAATCAAGAGCGAGAAGGAGAAGTGATCACTGCCTATAAATATAAAGATCAGTGTAGGAGTAGAGCTGTTTAAACTAAGGGGCAGCAGTACAGCATAGATGAAGAGAATTTGGCATGAATTAATTCCAGGCTTGAAATTCAAAGCAGGATTTTAGTACTCAAAACATTCAGGTTCTGGAACAATCTTCCAACAGTAACAAAGTGAAAATGTGTTAGCTTGGTGCTTGATTGAGTTTTGAAAGAGATTGTGTTATATGATTGCTTGAAGCAGTTACATTTGGATTTGTTAACCAGAAAGTTCTCAGTTTTGCTTCCTATTCTTCTGGTATGTTTTTTGGCCATCTCCATGTGTGTTGGCCATCTCCAGATTGAAAGTGTGAGAAAGCAATACCAGTAACAGCTGTGTGACTGCAACATGAACAAAACCATTGCGAGTAAGGAATTTTTATACGAATCTGGTTTTCTCTGAGGAGAATTATCCAGTCCACAGCAATAAAAGAGAGACTTATTGCAGACACGCATATAGTTTGCTATCTTGGCCAGTACATAAGGGTGCACTCTTAACCAAACAAGTTAAAAATTCAGGTTGGTGTTTCCAAACCCTGTGTCCATGTTGAATAACGTGTAACGTCTCACTTCGGAAAGAGGTTGCTGCTTTGCTGCAGATATTCACTGAGCTTATGGCTGTGAAGATGTTAGGTCACCAAAGGACAATCTCACTTAAACCTGCTGAAGGAGTGCAAGAGATTTCAGCCAGCAGTGTTGAAACATTCCACTGTGAAGAAAGATGGGTCTCATCTCATCTAACTTTAGATGACTACAATAGAGCCACTTACCGCTAAGCTAATCACTCTGAGTTCCCTCTTCATCAGTAGGGAGGAAATAAGTATTTATTATATATAAGGGGGAAAAAAAGCATCAAGGCACAGTACTCCTTCTAATTCTGTGGCCTTTATTTTCAGGTGGCAGTATTCCAAGCATCATAAATTGGAAAGCATGTTAACTGAGTGGTTTAGAATTCCTTTTTCGTTGGATTATTTTTCAACCTGCTTGAAGCAATGGAGTAGGCAGCAAGAGATAAAAGAACTAGTAATGTTATTGCCACTAAGAAACAAATAAGACAATTAAAATACATACCCATGCAGAGTTGGTATGCTTTACATGGACAGCATTTTGAAAGTTTAGCTTCTCTAAAGGTATTTACGCACAAACTTTCTTGTAACGCTCCAAGAATTTAGAATTGGAAATTGTAGATGCCAAGTTATTAAGGGTGACTTCAATCTGTAAAAAAAAAAAAAAAAAAAAGCAATGTTTTCTGAAAATAGCTACCAGTGAGAGCCAAATAAACAACCTTTTTTTTTTTTTTATTTAAAGTTTGATCTTGAATGTATGAGATGCTACAATCACCCAGGTTATTTTCACATGAGATGCTGGTGGAGTGAGCTGTTGTTTTCAGTTCAGTTAAGCTAATACTACAGGTCTTGTCCCCTTGCTCTTCAGGTTAAAAAGGGTCCTGGTCTACATCAGAACATTTGCATGTCTTGTTTCTACAAGACTTCTTACCTTCTGTATTTTGGCAATCTCAGACAGATTTTTATAATTTAGTTTTTCTAGGAGAAGAAATAAGAGACAGAACAAAAATTTGGGGTTTTAACTGGGGGGAGAAGAAGGCAGGTTGCAAGAAGAGAGAAGATTTTTATAACATCACTGTTGGGCAAAGGAAGTCTTAAATCTTTGTGATGTGGCCTGAAGGACTTGGGTGGGAAGGGCATAAAGGCAAAGTCTCCTGGTGAACAGAAAAAAGAACCACTACCATTTTAATGACAAAAAGAGTTCTTTGCATGCCATTTTCTACGCTGGCTAACCAGACAATATACCTGCCAGAAGTAGTGTGAATATTTATGATTCTTTTGGACAGCAAGCATATATGTAACTATCCTGATCCTGTTCCTTTTGAAGTCTGTAAAAAATCCCATGGTAACTTCAGAGGGCCCAAGAATGCAGAAACCCACGGAATGGAGAGATTCTTGACTGACGTATAGGCTCCTGAGGGAAGAGTTTAACATCCTCATGGATCTTCTCTCAGGATTTCTCCAGTAATATGATAGATGTGGTTGATATATTGGTGCGCACTGATAGACTGAAGAAAGATCAGGATGAGGAGGTGAATTCTAGGGAGTGGAGTGATAGTAATTAGTATTTAATACATGCAAGACTGTTAGTACCAGCCTGTGTTTTATGTGCTGGCTACAAGCACATGAGGAAGGGAAGCCACACAACAGTGCAGTCCCAGTTAACATGCAATAAATTTTGTAAGGGGCTTTCGGTCCTTGAAGAGGGCCAGATAAATTTTAAGGATGATAAGAATTACTCTAGGGATGTCTGTAATCAGCAATGAAACTCACCTGGAAAGAGAAAACAAAAAAGCATCTCCTTAAAATCCAAGTCAAGCCTGACTTTGATATACAGTTTTCACGAAGTCCCAGCCACATACTTTGCAAGGATTTGAATGTTGAGATACCTTTAGAAGTACACTTTTTATCCATTTAGATTGCTAATTAGCAGGGGTCTTGCCATGTTTGTCTCTTTACAAGGAAAATTGATGCTAAATTACCTGTCAACCTTCGAGAATCTGTCCGGGACTCAATTTTCCAATAAACAAAAAGGTTGCCTTATCCAGAGAGGTATTGCATTGAATATATTTATTAATGGAAAAGAAGTTGGTATGGCAGTGCCTGTATAAGCCAAGCTGCAGTAGATATGTTTGTACACAGTGTTGTCGAGCTCAATCTAAATTGCAAAGGCTGTAGACAGAGAGGTGTGGTGAGGAACATCTTAAATCAAGAAAGTGTCAGCTGGGCCCCATTTCCTGATTTAAACAATTACATGGCTGAATAACCTATACTTAAAAACACAAAACCTAATGAATAAGCAATAAGACACTTGACCTATAGCAATGGTGAGCTCCTATCCTCTGTATTTAAGATGAGTTCTGTCTCATTCAGCTTTATCACAGGAGGATGCTTTCTGAAGCAGCCAGCTCTGCTCAACAGGCACTGAGTTGTCTCTCCATGATAACCGCTTAGAGCAGCTGGGGACAGAACATCACCCTTGCCACATCTGTTCTCCTAGTTTGGGATATGTATTTTGTACAAAAAAAAAAAAAAATCCTCTAACATTGCAAAATTGAAGTAACTTTTTTGTTGCTGCAAAATAATGTAAAACATATTGTTTGCTTTTTCTCTCTGCTGAGGCTTCCTGACTGGGACAGGTTTTATCCTAAACACATGTGCTGGGCCTCCTTCCAACATGGCCAGTGCCCAAGGGAGCAGGAAAACAGACATTCAGATGCGAAATACTTGTTTCTACAATTTTTTCTTCTCTCCTTTTCATATTTTTCCCTTTTAAGTGCCATCACCTTGAAACAATAGGCCCATCAGCTGTACAGTAATTTTGGGCAGAATCACAAAAAGGCTAATACAGAATGCAATCAGCAAGGAATCAAATTGGGGTGTTTAATTTATGGCAACGAATATGGCTCTGTTGACTGTGTCTTATCAAGCAAATCTGATATTGCTTATACTTGGATTAAAAGCATGGTTAATACGAGTTATTGGTGTAATATCTTTGGATTTATGGCATTCTGATAAAAATTAAGAGTATACAACCTTAATACAACTGACTTCAAGCAAATTAAAAACCAGCCAAGAAACATATTGAAAAATGTAATTATATACATAAATTGCAAATCATCCATCTTTTCGCAGGTCTGCAGAGATCTGCTCTTTGTCTAATCTTATGCAATGTTTTTATTAAAACTGAGGGAAAATATAGTATCAGTCAACGAGGTGGATGCAATCCCTACATGACTGAGGGGCTGAAGGGATTGAAAAAACCTAAAACATCCTACCAAATGGGAAACTACTCTAATCTCTAGTCCATTACTGGTTGGGAATCATATTGGTTACAGGGACTATGAGATTGTAGAGTTTAAAATCCTGAGAGAATTCAGGAAGACGAATATTAGTATCATAACCCTGGACATTTGGAAAACAGATTTTGGCTTATTCTGTGATCTTGGCAGTATCCAGTGGGGAGCAGCCACAGAGGACACCAGGGCATAGGAGACCTCGTTGAATTTTCTCAGAGAATAAAATCCCTTTATTCATGTGTGCAGGAAGGTGAGCAAGTGTGGCAGAAGGTCAGCATGGATTAAAAGGGAGCTCCTGAATGAGCTCAAACACCAAAAAGAAGTACATGAAATGAGGACGAAGGAATGGAATTCTCAGGAGGAACACAAAGATGGTGCCTAAAGAATGCAGGGATGAAGCTGAGAAAGCCAAAGCTCAGCTGAAGCCAGGACCAGTAGTGAATGTGAAGGACAAATCAAGGGACTTCTCTAGGTATATCAGCAGTGAAATGAAGGCAGAGGAAAATTACTTCTGTGGGGTTTAAGTACATTAATCCCAGCACTGCCAATTTTTAGATGGATATGGTGATTTTTTGGTAGATCTGGCCCATTTTTATAATAAATATTATAGTGAGTATAAAGATACTGTAAGCTATATCCTGAGTACTGGAATATTTATTTCTGTCTTTGGACAAATAAAGAGATCAATATAAAGTACACAGTCCTGGTAGCAGTTCCCAGGATACCCAAATACATGGATGAAATCTGCCTACTGATACATACTTTACATATTTTGAAGACACAAACTTGTCCATCCCCCCACCATTGCAAAACTCAGGGCCAAACTCAATTTTGAACAAGGCATCTTGCTCCTCTTTTTACTGATAAAGCACAACAAACAACCACAAACCAGTAATTCATTCCACCAAGGATAGCAAAAATCTACAATCATCCTCCACCCTCCAAATTTTCTAGAGACAAATACAAAACAGTGAAACAACCACCAAACTTTAATAGTAGACTGGATTATATGGAAGAAATCACACTCATAAGAGTTTTTAAAACTCCATAGACTTTGGCACTAATATTTTCAAATAATTTTTTAAAAGTTATTTTTACAAACCAAAAATCAAGAAACAATGAACTTTCCAAGTTGGTAAGTCTGGCACAAAAATATTGAAATGAAGTAGCTGCCTCCAAGAGGTTACTGGCAGTGTTTCAGAAAAGAAGACAGGAAAAGCCCAAGAAAACAATGAGATGATTTGTTAGGGGTCATGGACTGCTTAGCTATTACTGAATTTCTCTGTAGACAATCTAACAGGAAAAGGAGGATTTGTAGCTCTATAATTCATGTTATCTTCTTTTTCCACCTTACTTATTCCAGAGCTGACAGGAATCCATAGGAGTCATGCAGTATGCTTCTCAGCTGGAAAATAGGCAAAGAAATACATATTTAAGCATGCAGTATTAGAAATCCTACTCTGAAATTTGGACTAAACTTCTCTTTTATGAGATCTAAGGGTCAATAATTACTATGGAAAAATCAGCTAACAGTTAAAATTAGATAATGAGACGTAAAACACCTACATCACCACTACCTTTTGAAAATGCAGAAGTCTTCAAAGGTTAGTGCTAGTGCTTTTTAACCCAGTATTTGCTGTTGCAGTTGTCTTCACTGCAAACAATTTCTTTTATTTTCACTTACAAAGAAGTATTCTCTCCCCTAGTAATTTTCATTACTTCTCCATCAATTTCTATTTTTAGGAACTCTCCAGGCAGGTTTGAACTTTAGCTGTCAGAAGCAGACAAAATTCTACTGGATGACAAAGTGCAGCTAAAGTTTTGGCTAAGCATCTAAAATTAGGGAATAAGAAGTAAAAAGCCTAGTTCTAGGGAACAAACATTTTGTATTTAGGTGGAAATCAGCATCAGAAATGTCTTTCCATTTAAGTCAGAACTCTGCTCCTTCCGGAACAGCAACAGGGAAGAGCATTCCCTTCCTTCTAGCTCCAACAAGAGTAAAGAGAAGAAATTTCTCTTCTTCTGCCAAGAGAAAATATCCTGTGAGCAAAGAAGTAAATATATGAGTAACAGACCAAAGCTGTTTTAACAAGATAGAAAAACCAGAAGATTTTGAGAAACAACACGATGGAGAAGGATGGAAGCGGTGAAACAAGATAAACAATAGAAAAGTTGGAACAAACCATTAGGAAAAACCTCAAAACCTCTCCAACAACCTAACACGGATGAAAGAGGAATGACTAATGAGAAAAAGAGTAACAAGAACATACACTTTATGTTGCAGCAGAGACAATCCTGTACCAAATTCTGCATTCTAATAATTGATGTCATGGGAAATTGTGAAACAAGTCTGAATGAACAGGAAAGCACACAGGGTATCTGGTTTTAGATCAGACCTCCATGCCTGATATGCTCATAGGACAGCTGGAAGAACATCGTTAGTGGTAGTGCTTGTGGTTTTGAGAAATGCTTGCTTCTTTATAAAGCTTGATTTGATTATGCTAAATCATAGAAAAATGTCAGAGGAATCTATTTTTCCAGTTCCAGACTTGACAATTTTCTAAAATGCTAGACATTACGTCAGAATTTTTTTAACATTTTGGAATTTGTAATTTTCTTTTTTTTACTTTTTCATCAGCTGAAGTCCATCCTTTTCAGGTGAGTGAAAATAAAAACCTCTATGCAGCCATTTTGTCTATTCCGCTACCCACAGTGCATTCCATTGTGCATGCACCAAGATACCTGCTGACCTGAAAAGGTTTTGTTAAGGACAAGTGCTCTTTGCAGAAACCTCCTCTTGACTCTCTTCACTCCTGCTGTTTGTATTTCTTTCCATTTTCTTCCAGCATGATAATAATGCAATGTTAAGAGAAACAGCACAGGTGAAAAGCAGAGTAAATATAAATCTGCTGTCTTAATTTTACATGTAGATTGAGATTCAGACACCCCAAAAAATCTCTTGAGGCTGTAATTAGCCTTTTTACACAGAGCAAGTAAAGAACTGCAAAGTTTTATTTGATTAGCTTCTAGCTGCCAGGTTTCACTTTTGATTACCATTGTGTCACCTTTGATTATTGTTGTGTCCTGCCAGTTTGAGTCTGTGTTCGAAGCTGCTTCATGAAAACATCACCAGGAGGTGCAACCCCCCATGAACCACCACGTAAGGTCCAGATTGAAAATAGAGGTCTTGCATTTCTGCATAAGAGAAAAGTGGCAGGAAGGAGAAAATGAACACTTCTGTAATGAAAGGTGAACCTCTTGCTGGACGAGGAAGTGCAGTCAATTTCTTAGGAATAAACTGGAGAACTATGATAGTTGAACAGCCCCACCAGTATAAGAAAGCAGACTTGGTTATCAAAAGATTGAGCTTATTGACTAAAAATGAGTCAATCGAAAGCCTGACAAGTGTTAAAGCAACAAAACTTTTGACAAGTGTCAAAACAACAAGTATAGAAGTTGTTTTTTTTAACAGAATCCAGTTATTTTCTCTATTAGACACCTAATTTAAGCACAGTCTCATTAAAAATGTAGGTATTTTGAGTGAAAGAGAAGGTGATCTCTGCTTAACTGCCTATATTACTTAAACAGTGGACATTTGAAATCTCAGCTAGGAAGTCTGGTCATCAACTAAAATTACAGTAAAACAAGTCACTAAAATCGGAAAGGTAATAATTTATAATTTTGTTTTGCCAAAGTATTCACTTTCTATAGAAACAATGAACTTTCTTTGAACAAACCCCTTTGTCTCTTACATAGAGGTATGTTTCCACAAGAACTATGCTAATCAAAATTTTCCTGATGTGCCACTATCTTTACCTATTGACAATTTACTTGTTTGCCCATTAAAGTCATAACAGGAAAATGAGAGCTTTGTAAAGTCCATTTAGTAAGCAGGTGGGTTTTTTGAAGTTCTTTTGAGAATGAAAGTGGAGCTGAGGGAGGAGAGGGAGGAGACTAGAAAAGTAACTTCATAATTTTCAAGGATGTTACCAGTGTATTTTTTACATGAACATTTCCAGAACCTAGGCTAAGTTTGCTTTCTCACAGCCTATTCATATCCTGTCTCCTACAGGGAACACTGAGAAATACTGAACCCTGAATATTTTTGAAAAGCTGCTCCAGAGCTTTAGAACTTCTTGTGTTAATGGAGGTACTCAATGTTCTGACTTTTTTTTTCTAAACCTGTTCACTCCCCAACAGTCTTTTCACTGAAACATTGCTATGAAGAAAATAAGAAAAAAACCCAAGTGAACTCTGTAAAATACTCTGTAGGAATGTCTGGCATATGAGTGTCTAGGCACAGATGACTTGTTACATGCTTAATCATTGTACTTTGAATGCAAAAGTGACAGAAATTGCTGCTATATAAAAACATTTGGTCCTAGTAAGATTCAGTTCTCCTGGTTTGGGTGCAACAGACTTGCACAGAGATATGCGTGAGTTAATGGCAGCAGTGATGGAAATCTGGTGATAATGCCCCATGAAGAGTTGGCATGATTTGACTTCTGCATCTTCTATGTAGTAGCCAATTTCAGTGCAATCTAAATCTTACAACAGAACCTACAGCTCTCTATTGATAACACTTAATATGCTTTTTGTAGAATGATGCTTGACAGTGATGTACTCTCCTGTTGTAATGACATATTAGTTTGGTCTGTTTATGACACAAATTCTATTCATGAACATTTAAATGGTAGTTAATTACTGTTTAATTCACACACTTCAGACTAAAAAAACCTTGTTAAAATAAAACAATCCACCAGAATCAGAATTTTGGATGCATAATAGCAAATAGTTGCCTTTTAAAAAATCCTGTGTTAAAGACACTATAAACATTGAGGCTTTTTTAGTTTGTTTGACATGATTTAATTTTGCATATGAAAAAATAATAGCTGGATATTGATAAGTTATTTTCATTATTCTGCTTGTTTGGAAGGAAGTTGATTGACTTGTTAGTAGACTATTGTCCATGAATATAATGAAGAATATATGGACATCATTATAAATATGGATCTGACATTTATGTTGATGTAAGTCTGGATATATGTGTCTGAAATTAATGGAGCTGCACTGATATCAATCCCAGACAAATTAGGCCAAAGGAATTCCAAAAGGTAACGAGAGCTGCACCAAACCAATCTCTGATACATGAAAGGAGTCTAAAACCAAAGTGGAATTAAGGATCTGGCATTTGCAATAGTGCCAGTGCCAGCTTAACTGATCTAGCACAAGTAATAACTGTGAAGATACAATGGCATGGTCTTCCATGCACTCCTACTATACACCTACAACACAAACTCCTTCCAGTTCTTGAGTGCACTTTTGAAAGTTTGTGGTGCTGCATGTTCCTTGTGACAGTTAGTTAGATCGATCTTACAGAGATTTGATGCCACATGCTGTTATCCGGAATATCCTGTGTTATCAAGAATACCCATATCTACCTTACCAGTGGTGAAAGGGACCTTATTTCCAAATCCTTTGAGTCTTTATAGATTTTTACATGTTTGAAAGTCAATGAAGTAGCATTCTACATTTTCTTTGCACATCTGCAAGTAATTATCCAATGTACAATGAAGGGGCAATTCAATCAAAGAGGACAAGAAATGAATTTTATCCCCATTATCCTTTTAACTTTGGGTGCTTTAAATCTGGAATGAGTCCATAAGACCTTGTGGAACCAAGGCAAATGAAAATAATGGATTTGTTTTGGTGTCCTATGCAGTGAACCAAATACTCCTTTCTCTTGTCCTTAGGGGACATTTCCTGTCATATAAAAAAGACTGCTGGGCCTCTACCCAGCACATTGACCTCTTCCCAAACTAGTTCCTTTAGCTTGGATATGACATTATGTGCAGGGTATAAATGGCAAGTGGGGGGACCTGCAGGGGTGGCCTCTCTCAGAGGAGGTCAGAGATTGCCCTGTGCCAGACATGCATGGTTCAAACGAGCTCAGCAATGGATCCACTGCATGCCAAAGCTAAAGTAAATCAGAGGAATTTGTGGTGCCTCTGTGAGGACATATTTAAGAAAAGGGAGGAAACACCAAGGGCAACAGAACAAGTGAAAGAGAGGTGACCACAAGATCACAGCAATATGAGGTGCTCCATGGTGGAGTGAAGTTGAACCTGCAAGTGGGAGAGAAAAGGTGTCTTCCTTAAGTGTTTAGATGTTTGACATTTTTGTTTCCCAAAACCCAAATCAGTAATTAAAAGTTTTAAATTAAATTCTCCAGGTTGAGTCTGCTATGACAACTTCAGTAACTGGTGAATGATCTTTGTTTTGATACATGAGTTTTCTCATTCTTGTCCTATTTTCTTCCCATTTCAACTGTGAGAATGGAAAGAGTGAGCAAACTGTGGGTGCTTGGCGGCTGGCCGGGGCCATCCCACTACACACCAGAATTGGCAATGCATCCTCTCAGTGCTGGCTACCCGCAGGACAAGGTTTTCACTCGCCCTTTGTTTGCAGTTTGACGTGCACCTACGAACCTTTAAGGCAAAACCCGAGTCTGTCACTTTTCCCATTACTATTATGGATACTCTATGGACGACAACCAAACGAATCCAGCGAAGGTTACAAACGAAAGGGTTTTGCTCCGGGAAGCGTCAGGCCCGCAGGAGGAGCGGGCTGCTCACCGCGGAGCCGAGCGGGCGCCCGGCACTGGCCGTGGTGCTGATCGAGCCCACAGCGGCTCCTGTAGGAATGAACAACTTCCAGGGAGCTAATAGCTGAAAAAAACTAACACTTTACCTCTAAGTCTAAAAAAGTACTGTATACTTGGACGACCTGGTGCAAGAATCATCTATGAATAAATGATTTTTTCCCCCTACTTATACTCAACAGTCCATATTAATGCCATAACATCATGGATATCGGCAGCTGCCCACTCAGCTTGGGGTGATGTAAATATAAACATTTACTCCTAATATTTGCAGATTTTCTACATTAACTGACATTTTTCCATTTGAAAATGCCAGTGCTTTTTGGAAAGAAATGGGATTAACACTTAACACAATTAAATCTATTTGTGGAACAACTAAATGGAGCTGGGAGAAAACAAATTAATCTATGTATCATAGATTCATGGTGTTTAGCATCAAAAAAGGTGCTAGCTTACTCAGCCTGACACTCTGCCTTTCATAAATCCTCACATTTTACCCACTTACCCTTGCCTTGGACTTAGATATTGACATGGTTAAAACTGCCTTCTGAAAGGAAGACAGGCCTGAATTTTAAAAAATAAATAAAAAATAATTTAAAAAAGGAGTATTTTCCCCCCCTTCTCCCAATATGATTATTTTCTCTACTAGGGAAGAGAATTTGGCATTTTCTTTATAAAGAAAACATATCCAAGTCACTTCATAATATCCTTCTGGCTAAAAATAAGCACTTAGCTCTTTAAGTCTTTCATGATATATTTGCAGTTCCTTTCTTCCCTTTCCTCTAATTTTTCAGCATCTGTTTTAAGATGTATGTAGCACACCTGGAGGTGGCACAGCAGTGTCACCAATACCACATGCAGAGTAAAAAATATTTCCCTGTTTCTATTCACTACATGTTTGTACATTCACCATTTGTACTATCTATTTGTGCCACAGCATCACAATGAAAACTCAGATTCTTGTCCACTGTGACTCCACAATTTATTTTAAACTCACTATTTTTCAGTTCAGAGTTCAGTATTCTGCAGGGATAGCTGTATCTTGCTGTATTAAATTACAGTTTGTTTGAATAGACAAGTCTACCAGCTGACCCAAATCATACAGACTTATCTACATTCACTGTTAGTTACCATTCTGCCAACCCTCATGTCATCTGCAGCTTTTATTAATGCTGATTTTATATTTACTTTTAGGCCACTGAGGAGAATGTTGAATACTGTGAAATTTAGTCATAAGGAAATCCATCAGAGACACACTACCTGGAGATGATTTCATATTGACGGACAATGTTGGAGACTATAATTTCTGAGTCCTCTTATTATGCACTTTGCAGGTATTGTGTGGTCCTAATTGTTTAACAGAATGTCACGGAGTGCTAAGTCATACTCTTTACTAAAGCCTCCATTAAATCATCTCAGTTCCTTTTGCAAAGGAATTCTTATGTCAAGGAAGTAAATGACCTACTTTTATGTTAACTGAAATTTTTGTCTTCCTACCTTTTAATTCCTGTTAAAGATAGTTTAGGAAAGATTTCATTGCAAATATTGTGTGGTTTTATTCTGCATTGCGCTCATGCTAAATTGGCATTGTAAAATGGTCTTCCATTCTTATTTTCATTATATATTCCTGTGCTTTAACATTTCCTTTAAGCAAATATTCTTTCTACTGTGATGTGCTATCTTCTACACCGTATTATTCAGAGCAGGCAAAGCTGACTCACGAAAGATTCATTATTTGTTGTTCCATAACTGCTGCTATTTACATACATTTCCTATGGGATGTTTCCACTCTTCAAACCACAGAGAACTCAGAGACTGTATTGGGCAAACTGGATACTAAAAGATAAGAGGTGAAATAAGGACTGTAGTGCTACAACCATGAAGAAAGTCACATCTAGAGGTCTTTACTGGCAAGGAGCAAAGTGGGAAAAAGATTTAGGCAACAAAGTTAATAATGTTTAGACTGCAATATTAGGATAAACTTTTCTTCATAGCTCCTGAATGTCAAGGAATTGCTTGGTTTTGTCTGGTAGAAATGAAGCTTTGTGTTTCAGGCCAAAATTATACATGCTGTAGCATTTTAAAACTGAGCATGAATATTTACAGTTTAAAGGTTTTAATTTAGACGTGAAACAGTAAATCAAGGACATTTTGAGAAAAAGCAGCCAGTCAATCCTGAATAAGCCCCTGAACAACCAGAGACTTTTTTTCAGCACATATGGTTGTCTAACAGGGCGCCTCTGAACAGTGGGTGATATTATATGCCATATGTGCTGCTATACCAAAGAATTATTTGGTTTCTGGTAATACTAAACCCAAAGACTAAATTCTAAAACTACCTAGCTCTTCTTAATCAATATCAGCATCTTATTATTCCATCTATATTTAATTGCATTCTTAGTGGGCTGAAAGAATGCCTTTTAGCTGTCAGCAGAAAATATGAGGAGGAATGGTTTATGTATATAAGACAAAACTTTATAAGCAGATTATTATCTCGCTATGCATTTGTTTCATTATTATCTCGCTATGATTACTGGAAATACTTTGCTGGGAAAAAAATCAAAGAAGAGTGACTAATAAAGCAAGTAATGTGGAGTTTCTGATATCTTGTCTCATGAATTTAATAGAAAGGTATAGAATTTATCTTCAATACCAGTAAAGGTGTGATAATACCATAAAGGTCTGATAATATGATAAAGAATATTTTCCTAACCAAAACTTATTTGGTGTCTTATATTTAGAAATTCATACATTCATACGCTCTGAGTTCCATCAGGTCTCTAAAACACCTTTGCAATCATGAACTTTGAATTACAGAATCATAGAATCACTGAAGTTAGGAAAGACCTCTAAGATCATCAAGTCCAACCATTAACCCAGACCCACTGTTTTCATCACTAAACTATATCCCCAAGTGCCACATCCACACATCTTTTTAACATTTCCAGAGGCAGTGATTCCACCACTTCCCTGGGCAGCCTGTTCCAAAGCCTAACCATTCTCTCAGTGAAGAAATTTTTCCTAATATCCAATCTAAGCCTCCCCTGGTGCAACTTGAAGCTGTTTCCTCTTGTCTCACTTGTTACCTGGGAGAAGAGATTGACCCCCACCTGGCTATAGCCTCCTTTCAGGTAGCTGTAGAGAGTGAAAAGATCTCCCCTGAGCCTCCTTTTCTCCAGGCTAAACACCCCCAGCTTCCTCAGATGCTCTTCACAGGACTTCAGACTCTTCACCAGCTCTGTTTCCCTTCTCTGGACACTCTCAAAGTCATTCTTGCAGTGAGGGGCCCAGAACTGGACACAGGATTTGAGGTGCAGCCTCACCAGTGGTGGGCACACAGGGACAATCACTGCCCTGGTCCTGCTGGCCACACTATTGCTGGCACAGGCCAGGATGCCATTGGCCTTCTTGGCCACCTGGGCACAGCTGGCTCATGTTCAGCCTCTGTCCACCAGCACCCCCAGGTCCTTTTCCATCTTTCCAGGCTTTCCAGGCACTCTGCCCCCAGCCTGTAGCACTGCCTGGGGTTGTTGTGACCCAAGTGCAGGACCTGACGCTTGGCCTTGTTGAACCTCATACAGTTGGCCTCGGCCCATCAATCAAGCCTGTCCAGATCCATCTGCAGAGCCTTCCTGTGCTGCAGCAGATCAACACTCTTGCCAAACTTGGTGTCATCTCCAAATTGACTGAGGGTGCACTTGATCATGTAATCCAAATCACTGATAAAGACATTAAAGAGAACTGTCCCCAGTACTGAGCCTGGGGAGCCCCACTTGTGACTGGATGCCAAGAGGGCTTAACTGTTCACCATCACTCTATGGGTCCATCCATAACTTCATTGCATGTGATGAAATATACATTTAAAACTTGGCCTAAAATTTTGGGAATTCGGTTGGTTTGTGTAAATTTTCCAAAATAACTTGTGGAATCTGATTCCCAAAAAGCAAGTATTCAATCACTGTGAAATCAAAAAATTTTTGAGGCATCTTAATTTGAATACTTTATAGTGAAACACGTACATCACCAGTCACTTTTGAAAATGTGAGGAAGTCTTCAAAGGCTAGTTAGTATTTAACCCAATACTTGCTGTTGCAGTTGTCTTCAATACAAGCAATTTCCTTTATTTTCACTTACAAAGGTTCATTCTCTCCCCTAGTAATTTTCATTACTTCTCCATCAATTTCTATTTTTAGGAACTCTCCAGGCAGGTTTGAACTTTAGCTGTCAGAAGAAGACAAAATTCCACTGGATGACAAAGTTCAGCTAAAGATTTGGCTCCCCTGCCAAACACAGAAATCAATGAGATTTCCTGGACCAAGTGCAATTTTTAAAGTAAACACATTAATGCAAGTGTGCCATCATATCTGCACTCTACATCCATCCTCTCCTTTAAAAATATTCTATACACAAATGTACTTTACAGACAAAGCTCTAAGAACAAGTGGGATGTCATATAAAAGATTTGAAAATGTAACAAAAGGCTCTGAATGTCAGAGGACAGTGTAGAGTGGGTCTTTGTCGGTGTTGGTGTGCCCTTTGCTGTCAATCAGCTCTGCTAGTAAAATGAAGAGGTCACAACCTCACCCCTTTCAGCTGGCACATCAGAAGAGCAAAGGAAGAACAGTTCACATGAAATAGTCTCACATGAAGAGGAAAATGCTATGTTGTCCCTGACTCTTACTCTCTGACAGGTCCTATCAGATTAGCTTTTCCTTCTTCTAATTCCCAGCAGTTGCTGGTTTTTGGTTATTCAAATGTACTTATTCCAGCATGTACTTAATCCAGCACCAGTTACAATCACAAGCAAGATAACTTACATCTCTTGCTTTTCTAGAAGCCTCATTGCTATGCTCAGGCACTATCAGTGCCAACACCATGCTTAGGCAATTTTGTTGTGAGGTTAGATCTCCTCTCCTTTAGGAGCCACTAGCATTCATTGGTTTCCTCTATTGTTTTTCCCAATCCACATTACCTTTCAGGATATGCATGTACTTTTGGTCTGGAAGGTGATCTGTCAAAAGATTTGTTTTGCTGTTACTTACACTGTAGGAAGGATGTTATAACTATAGCATCACATTAATTAAAATTGTGAATAATTACAAATATGTAATAAGGAAGCTCTTGTAACATTGTAAAAACAAAGTTGTGTGTACATTTAATGAAAATGCTTGTCACTTCCAGAAATGTAACAATAGCAATGCTTAAGATTCCTCTTGATAGACATTAGGAACAGGAAATACAGTGTATACCCTGAGTGCTCGAATTAGCCTTGATTGCCCTGAGAATATCTGGTAGTTCTACCTCTAAATCCTCAGCCTCTGGCCCACTAGGTCCATTTATGCACAGGCTCAGGCCCAAGCCTTTGCCTGAACTGCACTGTAGGTAGGTCTGTATCCAGCCCTGTTCCTTGATGATCCAGGCTTGCTGACTGGACTTCCTGAATTGACCTCAAGCCTAACATGTCACTTTGAATATGTCTGATCACTGGACTGTTGTCTGAGCCTGCTGCTGTCACCAGTCTTGCTGTTAGTCTTGCCTGAATGGTGTGGGACTGCACTCTTGTGTGTGGTCCTTGTTTCTACCTACTTGCATTGTGGTCAACTCCTCCTCTCTCATGAAGTTACTCCATTCTTCTTGTTCCTTGGCATAGCCTATAGTTTACTAACTAAGCCAGAGGCATGGGAATCACGATTTTTAGTCCATTCACAATTTTGCAATTTGATCCCAATTTTCAAAGCAGTCAACTTGAGCTTTTTTATAACCTTTGGCTTATATAAACAAGTGTTGCAGCTAGCTATTGACATCTTTAACTTTTAAACTTTTCAAGGGAGGGTGCGGTTTAAGAGGCTTTAACCCATTTGCTTTCTGGATTAGAGACCTAAACCACCAAAGCGTCTTAATCCAACCTTTAACTGGTTGAGGCTTAATTCTTCAGTATACAGCATACTCTCAAAATGACTCAGCATTCACACTGTGAAAAAAGATGCTGGTAGTTTTCTGTCAAATCTTATTCAACTTAAGCCGATTTTCTCCCACCTGAAATGCCACAGCAAGACACTGCACAAAGCATGTTGCACTCCTTTTGCAGGTCTCCTTTGGTGAACATTCAATATGTTGTCCAGATTAAAGAGCAGGCCCAATATCTGTATCTCTAGGTGCTAAAGGCTAAAGTAATACTGGGTAGAGAAAGTATCAGAGTCTTACTTCTGCTCTTGCTTCGCTCTTGCTTCTTGCCTTCACAGTGAAAAATACGAAACCTGGAAATAGGAAAGGTCTTGCTGAGCCAAGACATATCCTCCAGCAGAGAAAGAAGCAGTTCCATTTCAAGACTGGAAAAAAGCCTCTTGGTCCTTGTCAGATCAGACTGACTTCTGCAGTTAGGCGTTGTGATTTGGGAAGACAAGAAGTCATAAAAGTTTCTTTACCTATACCTACTTGAGACTAGTAGGCTGAAGAGGGAGGGGTTCTGTATTAGGTCAGGCCAGCTGGAGAAGTTTGGCTCAGTTCACACTTAAAAAAAACACTTTTACCCTTCAAATCAACATGAGATTATTTAAGTTCTTTGTAGGAACTGACTGACTTGTGTTGTATTGAACCAAGAAAAGGAATTGTTTGGCAGAGGTGATAGCTGGTGTAGGAGAGAACCTTGCTACAGGCAGAGACAACTGACCTCCAACGTCTATGACAATTCTGAGCTACTCTAACTTATCAATTCAGGCACAGCTTATGATGCTGATCCAATACACTTCAGACTTAGTTATACTCTTTGGATATTCTGGTTTAGTGGGTCAGAATGACCGAAAAACATGTCAAGAAAAATAAACAGGCCTGGTCTTCTCTGAACCATTTTACAATGCCAAATAGAGGTCCCAGTCATAAACTTGTGTTGAGATTATCAATGTGAACGTCCATCTTCTGTCTGTCACAAGCAGTGGAAAGGTTGCAATATACCAGCTATGGCAGAATTCAGATTTATAAACAAATTTATCTAATGTCAATTGCATGTCACAGAATATTCTGCTTGGGGTCTTGTAGGCCCTCTAGTCATGTCTGTCAAGCCCATGCAAGAGTCTGCAGCACCTAAAGGTTTGTACTAGATGCTTCTTTTTATGTAGCTAATAATTTTAATTGGATTAGCACTGTTGATTACCTAAAATAATTCTTATTATATAAATGGGACTGTTCACAGCTCTCAGATCTATGTTCTTAGATCTCTACAAGCAACTCCAAGGACTACCTGGTGTAAGTCTTCTTGTTTATCAAAGGCACCAATGTATGCTTAATAGAAACCATTCATTGGCTGGAAAATGATAAACCTTAAAACACAAGGCCAGCTAAGTATTTATAGATTATTTTTTTTGGTCACAACTATTGTAATTAAATATATTCTGTTTTGTCACTAGGGGCATGTTTGTGTATAAATAGTACTGAACAATTTCAGTGATAATGACTATCTTTAAACTTTCATTTAATATTGAAGCATGAATGACAGTAGATTTGCCATTTCAAGACAATGTCAGGCATAACAAAACCTTGACAATCTGTGCAAGTTTAAATTGGTACAAAATCAGGCATACGTTCTCTCCTGACAGCAGTCTGTTTTAATGCAGGGGTTTAGTCTTCTCATGTCTTCCTAGGGTTTTTTTCTGCTTTACTTCCAAATAAGATTATTAGGGACTGATTAATGTTTGGAGAACTCCATAGAAGCAAATTACAGAGCTGTTTGACGTATAATGTAAGCGGAGCTGTAGCAATTCTACAGCAACTGCACGTTTGAAGATCTAGACTCATAGGCTCATGGGAGGTTAATTCCACTGAAATCACTGACTAAGCTCACTGGGGCCCAGAATGGCAACTTTAGAAGTATTTCCATTCAGTTTGATTATTCTTCCCTGCAAACTTAAACACTAAAGATGTGTTGTCCCACATTTGTCAAAGGTTAAAACTGTGTATATTGGTAGTACCTGACAAGGACAAATGGTTGAATCATGGCAACTTCACTGCGTGCTACAGACCTATTAACTCCAGGCCTTTGAAATGGGCTGAGATACTGCTGTGATAAGTTTCTTTCTTTGCAACTGTTAAGACCAGGCTTTTATTGACATAGACAAGAAGTGATAACGGCATGACAACTAGAAAGACCATGTTACTTTGCAAGATATTTGCTAACATATTAGAAAAGTAATTAATTAAAATATAACTAACATTATTAAAACCAGATTTGATTTTCCATATTTTTTTCATTGGTGGAGTTCACCCTTGCTGATGTATGCTGTTCATTAACTTCCACTGCGTCCACCAATATTGAGTGAGATAAACTGAGTTTATTTGCTTGCATTTAAAGATGTTCTTGCATCTGCATACTTCGCTTTTCTAATTACTTTCAGGTTTTTTAAGTACTGCTTAGGAGACACCAAGTCAAACAATTCTCGCACCTAGCTTGTCATACTGTTTTTTTGTCCCATTTTGTCCTGTGTGAACGTTGTCATTGCCATAGAAATCACTAGAAATGGGGCAGAATGTTTCACACTGCCATTCTGAAGAAAGTCTCCTTTGATACAGGTACTAAAAAAAATTAAATCTCTCATCCCCAACCTGACCAGCTTTTGCTTCCCAACCTCTGTTTCCATGGTATTCTCAGCTGGTAGAAGGCAGAGAGCTAGTACAGTAAAAAAGAGGCAGACCAGCTTGTGCAGTACTTTCCTAGCAACACCTACGGCCTGTAGGATACTGTTGTGTTAACTTCAACAAGAATAGAAGCAGAATCTCTTTCTACCTTTTTTCCTTTTCCCTTTCAAGTGTATAAATGGAGGAGAGGGATTGAATGGGCCCTAGCAATTGCTGACCTTTGCATTTATAGTGCTACAGCAGTCATAACCTCCAGCAGCAAGACAGGCTCCTGGTCTAATAAGCTGCATTTGTAATCATAAGGAGAAATAAATATTTCATCAGAATGCTAGTCTTTCCTAGTTTTGAATTAAATTCATAACTGTCTAGTTTTTGCTTGCGTGTTACTCTAAGGCATGATTCTAACACTTGGGTTTTTTTAAAGAATTCCTTGGTTTATATATAAGAAATTATTTATGCATTATATTTGTAGGTAACAGTTCTAACAGTTTGTTATAATAGTAATTCTTGTAATATTATACTTAAATTATACTTAATTTAGTGGGGCTACTTCAGTTGTAGATCAGTACACCTAAAGACTTTGAAATGAACTGTGCAGATAAATCATTACATCTCCATGAGGTCCTATTAGATTCATCTTAGTTCCACCAACACAGATCAGACTGTAATACAGAGGATCTAAACTCATAGATCCCACTTGCCAAAATCAAAGTATGCTTAAATGCCATCATGATATTAGGATACTGAAGCTATGTTCAAAGAAATGTGAAATGAGAGAGTGAACAGGTACAGTTGTTGTAGGCTGTTTCATTTGCCCATGACTTTCCTGCACCTTTCTCTCAAGTGATTCAAAAGAACTGTGTAGCCACTTCCCTCCTGACAGCATTAAGAATAAAATTTACATGTTTTAGGAAGTAAAGAGGAGGGAAATTGAGAAATCTACTTTAATTCTAAAAGTATGGTTGTTTGGAGGTCTGAAGTTGCCAGGATGGGAACACTGCAGAAGAGAAGACTGAGAAGAGATGTAATAGAAATCTTCAGATGTGTTAAAGGCTCTGCAAAGAGGATGAGAATGTCTTCTGTGTACAAACCAGGAAAAAATGGGCTAAAATTGCAGCAGATTTAGATTTGACATTAGGTGTAGCTTTCTAAGAGTAAAGGTAGACAGTCTCTGGAATAGTTTAGCTGTCCTGAGGAACTGGATTGGCAAATGTCTACCAGCAATGATGACTATAAATGAATAATTGATACTACTTTGGGTGGGAGGATGGACCAGGTGACTTCCTGAAGTCTCTTCTCACTTGCTTTATTTGTGATTCTGTATACTTAAGGTACCAAAGGGACTGATATTTGCCACACTAAACACTTAGTCAAACCACTTAAAATAGGAAAACAGAAAGCCTATAAGCAATGATGATACATTGATGATACAATTACTTTCTTTTGTAGAGTGTTTAAAATAGTTTAAAATATCGGATTAATTTCTGATTAATTTGCTCATCTATGGAACCTCCAATCTCTTCACAGTGTTCAGAAGACAAGTATGTTTAAGAATATCCAATGAACAGATTCACAGATATGTTCTCGAAGAAGCCCTACTTATTACTAATATTTGGAAGGGGGGAAATCTTTCCATTACATCATTCAATTCATTGGCCATGGGCTCTGTGAATGCCAACTGATAGAATAGGGGCTAAAAGAAAGCTCTGAGTCTTCTTAGCTGCTGGCTACCAAAGTAGCTGGGAGCCAAAGGTGTGCTGCCTTGTTACCTTGTCTTATGTGAAAGTTTAACATACGGGAAGATTTCCTGGGGAACGAAATAATGTAAATTGATCCTTTTAATGTTTTGGGGCATATCAATAACATTTGATTTCACTTGTCAATTTCCAAAAAAGGCTAGGCTACATCTTTCAAATAGCAGTGCTAGGACTCAGACTTTATTTTTTAAAAATTTCAATGACTTTTCCAGTTGCCACTTTCTATTAAATTAAAAAACAAAACAAAACAAAACAAAACACAAAAAGACCCCCAAACCACAACCAAAAACCAAACATCACCTGTGGTTTCTAATCCCTCGTGCCCTTCACACCAAGGGAAAATGCTGTAAATAGCCACAAAGCCACCTCATTAATTCCTTTTAAGTGTCTCCTTACACTCTCCTTTGCCACACTAGCAGCAGTCCTTGGCTGAGACTTACCACCTCTCATGCTGGCATATACAGTTTCTCGATATGCTCCCTCTCCTGGTACACTCTGGCTGCATGCTTAAATGTCTCACTCTTCAGGGAAGAATTAACTTCTGAATGGCTCATGGGAGATGTAGCACTAGCCTTGCTTCAATGGCAATACTCAATGCTGTAAGTCAGGTTTAAGCTTCAGGTAAATTCGACTTGTGAGGTCCGAAGACATGGAGTCTCTGTGAGCCAAGATGAAGTAAGGGTCTAAACAAAATAATAAGATCTCTGAGCCTGATGGGATGCATGCCAGGGGTATTTCACTTCAAAGAGTGCCAAAAAAGAGAAGAGTCAGAGTGAAGCATGTTTCTGACCTCTGGGGAAAAAGCACTAGGAAGTCTAGACAGACATCTTTACTATGTTAGTTCAGCAATATAGTGTTCATCCTGTCTTCAGCTTGTAGTTCAGCTGTTGCAGGGCAGAGACTGCCATTAATGCTGAACTCTCCAGGGATGTGCCACTATTCCTAGCAAACCAGACCTGCCTAGGCCCACCAGGTGCAAGCCAGTGCATCAGCTGGAGTCTGAGCGTCCAGAAAGCACTTGCTACCATGACTGCCTGCCAGCAACATGACTGGCTCAGCTTCTTCTGAGGGTGGCATGAAGGGACTCTATCCCTGCAATTCCAGCACGGTCTCTCTGAGGAAACCCTCCATGCTGCCAGATATCCACTAAGCTACCGATCTGCAAATTGCCACTTGCAGCTTTTGGGGTACGAACTCTCACAGAACTTCAGGTGTGCTTCCAGGATTTGGCCACAATCATGCTGCAGGAAGTCAGTAGACTTAGCAGGGTGGTCTGAGGACACAAGGCTGTGCAAGAAACATGTGAGCTAAATCACGACTATGCCTGAAGACATTCAGCTGGTGTGCTGCATCTCTGGGGAGGCTCTCTTCAGCAGCAGCACCTCTGTAGGAGCTGTTGCCTCTACAGAAACACCTATGCAGAGAACTCCTCTTGCTAGGGTGCACTACTATGGAAGGAAAAAACTCTTTCAAAGAAACACTAATAGTTAGATTGAATTGCAGCAGATGCAATGCCTGCCCTTTCCTGAAAGGCAAACACATATTAATAATGTGAATTATAACCTAAACCATTATACTCTGTATAAGACTGTAAGTTACAATACACCACATCCGTACATTACATCTCTTCTACAGGTTTTCTTCAGAACAGATACATAAATTAAGTTATGGTGGGGTATAGTTATTAATACTGAGACAGCTTTAGTATAATCTCTATGATTTCCTTGGGCCTCTTTTCATTATCACCAATACCTTTCTGGTTTGTGATGCTTCTGAGTCTGAGGAAAATTCTCTAAGGACAGCTGATCCTGTCAACTCTCACAACAGAAATGGATTTACCTTTCCTTTGACCACTATCTCTGGCCCTTAGAAAGAAGTTGTTTTATTTTTAAGTCTAATAGCTTTGACTTCTGGTTTCCTGATTTTTCCTTTGTGGTACAGCCACTAGATTGAAAACAATGTGGGTTTTTAAATCAAAGTGGAAAAAATATAGATTCCCTAACACAAAGTAAGAAGGCCAGCAAAAATCCTTTCAAAGGACCTGAAATTTGTATTTGCCATCTCCTTGCTGACCAAAGCTTTCTTTAATACAAGTCTCTCATCAGCTTATCCATGTGCTGTAGTACCACCAGTTAAAAGACAAAGATCTATATGTGCCTTTTAACCCCACTCCATTGCAGTGTATAAGGATCTATTTAGTCTGACATCCATTTTGTTAGTTTCTACCAGCAGCAGCTGGCAGATTTCTCTGGGGTTTTCTTCAGAGCATCTGGCTTGGGTCAGGTCACTATAAAAAATTTATCAAACATCCTTTACAGGACTGGCTCGAGCTTTTTTCAAATAAGGAAATCTCATCTATCTCCAGTCTTACAAAGGTTTTTTTTCATTCTGTCAACACAGAAGATATATTAAGCATTGTGTTTAATGAGATATTGAACATCTCTTTGTTCTGGGTGTATACTGGAGCAGGCTGTGCATAGAAAACACATCACTTGGGTTTATTTTATTCTGTGGTTGGAGTAAAAGTTGTTATGTTGTGATAAAATATGTATTTCTTTGTTTTGGAAAGCAATAAAATGGGCTAGACTCTAGACTACATGTCAGCTGATATTGGAATGGAGCAAGACAGGCTGAGCCACTGCATAACCGAGATGAAATGTGGGGCTAATTATGAGGATGATTATTTAAGGAAAAAAAAAACAAGTAGGAAGAACATAAGAACTGTCATACTGATTCAAAACAAATATCTCTCTGTGTCCAAAAGTGATCATAAGTTCACATTTAGGGAACAATAAGAACCATGTAATTATATACCATTTTTACCTTTAATAGTCTTCCATCTTCTTACAGTTTTAATCTTAGATTTCCCTAATCTTTTATAGTTTGTTTATTCAGCAACTCTTCAAGAATCATTCTTCTAAGTACTTCTTGCCCTGAACTTTTATTAACTTCTTCTATTACTCTATGTTCTGGAAGGATTTCCACATCTGGGACCCAAAGTGTGAGGAATTACCATCCCAAACTTCATTTGATGACTCCTAATGTCCCTGGAAGGGACAGTGGATAGTTGATCTCTATCCATTTCAGTCGTGCTAATTACAGTTTTGCAGATCTCTGTCACATCCCCACAAATCACCCTTTTTTTTGCAGAATTCCAGCACACCTAATCATTCTTTGTATAGAAGCCATTCTTTACTATTTGATTGTCAAAAATGTCCTTCTCTGAATCACTTTTAAGCTTTAATGTGTCCTTTCTAAATGAGAAGACCAAAACTGCAGATAGTATTCAAAGTACAAGAAGCATGCATTAATCCAGTGTTTTCTGTCTTGTTCTTTACTCCTTTCCTAATAGTTCCTAGCATTTGATTTATTTTTTTTGATTGCTACTGAGCACTGAGATAGTGCTTTCTTGGAACTATTTATCCTAACCTTGAAGTCTCTCTCACTTCTGAGCGGTAATGGTCAGGTCAAAGTCCACTGTTTGATATATGAAGCCAAGATTGTTTTTCACCATAGCATTTCACAAAATGTTTTATTGCTCTGCCATGAAGCCATTTTGCTCCTCTGTCATGAAGTCTCATAAGATATTTCAGCAGTTGTATGCTCAACCCTAGCTCCTACTACATTGATAACTGTATAATCAGAAAACTTTGGAATCTCACTGCTCAACCCCTTTTCCAGGTCATTCTTGGGTTTGCTAAAGTATGTGGGTCCCAGCACAAAGTTCGGTCAAACTCTCTTCTTTTACTGAGAATTTTGACTATTAGTTCATGCTGTATTTTACTTATAGCTCTGGTTGTTCAGCTTGAAGAGAAGACTAAAGGGAAATCTCATTGCTTTGTTTGGTTTTTTAAGATGAGATTATAGAGAAGACAGAGGTGAACTCATAGGTTCACACTGGAAGGAAAAGAGATGACAGACATGAGTTGCTTTAAGGAAAATTCTGATTAGAAATAAGAAAGACTTTTTTTCATATTTCACCAAGACACCCAAAGAGCTTGTGGGATTTCTGTCCTTCAGGATATCCAAAGTTTGACTGTTTGTGATCCCAAGACACCTTCTTTAAGGTGCAAGCAGACATTACTTTGCGCAGGATGTTGGACAATATGATCTCCAGAGAAGTCCATTCAAACATAAATTATTACAGGTTTCTATGCCTTTAAGACAGAATTTTCCATCTTCTCCCATGATTGTTCAATGTCCTTTCTTAAAGGATATTGTCATGGTCTTTTGAAAATCCCAGCAAACTGGGATCATGATAAACTATATCAACAGTATCACACAGAACCTTACACTTCCTAGTCGTATCAGAGAGCTTCAGGAGGATTACAAGGCAGAGCCATGTTTTCTCTTTTCAAGATCATAATCTTCATCAGGTGGGGATGGAATGAATACACAGTGACATTAGTAACTAATCTATTTCTTCTCTAAGTTTTTAGGTACATATAACACCCAGCCCTGGTATTTGCTACTTTTTGTTGTATTTCTTAGAATCATAATCACTTCCAAAGTTGCCTCAATTTTCAGACAAGTGGTTTGCTGAGTTCCCCTTAAAAAATTAGGCCTGTGTTGTATGTAATGTCTCCTGTCTTTTCTATAATGAACCTGGATGCTAATAATCTATTTAGCTTTTCTCCATGGTCTTATCCTTCTGACTGCTCCTTTTCTACTCTATTTAAGGAAGTGCTACAAAATGTTTGCCAGGCGTTTTTTCTCCTGCTGTCCTAAGAGAAGACTGTAGTGTTAATTTTAGCTCTTTTAGGAAACTAGTCCTCTGATTAATTTTTGATCTTCTTGATTATATTTTCACATTTCATCTACCCAAATTTATGCTCATTTTCTTTTTTTTTTCTAATACAATTTCAGACTTTTAAATTACACTTTCTGAATTCTATGAACATGGCTTAGCCATTCCATCTTCCTTTTGCCAGTTTCCAAGCCTCTTCTAATATACAGTAAGCAATGTATTGTACTTCCACTCTGATGTTCTCCAGCCTCTAAACCACCTGTAACTGAGTTCTTTATTGCCTAATGGATGGCACAATTGTGATGAAGGTTTTATCCTTTGCTTTTTTGTGTCATGGATGCTGGATCTGAGTTATGATTGTCTTTAGAATTGTGCTTCCAGAGGAAAGTTTGGAACAGATCTTTGTCACTGTCTTGTCAAGAGCTTTATTTCCTCTTTTGAGGTTGCTACCCAGCTGATCCAGGAAAGAATCATTGACAATTTCGTCTACAGTTTATGACCCTGAGTGAGGTTTCTCTCTTCTACATGCTAACTGAATTGTCCCTCTGTCCTTACCAACTCGCTTACTTTAGAATCATAGAATCATTAAGATTGTAAAAGACCTCTAAGGTTGTCAGAGTCCAACTGTTAATCCAGCGCTGCTGTGGACATGACTAAATGATATCCCCAAGTGTCATATCCATGCACCTTTTGAGCACTTCCAGGGATAGTGATTCCACCACTTGCCTGGGCAGCTTGTTCCAATGCCTGACCACCCTTTCAATTAAGAAGTTTTTCCTAATGTTCAGGAAACCTTCCACTGCACAACTTGAGGCCCTTTCCTCTCATCCTGTCCCAGGCTACCTGGGAGAAGAGGCTGACCCCCACCTTGGAACAGCCTCCTTTCAGGCAATAAGAGCAATAAGGTCACCCTTGAGCCTCCTTTCCTCCAGGCTAAACAGCCCCAGGCTCCTCAGCTGCTCCTCACAGGACTTGTGCTCCAGATGCTTCAGCAGCTCTGTTGCCCTTCTCTGGACTTACTCCAACACCTCAATGTCCTTCTTCAGTGAGGGGCCCAGAACTGGACACAGGATTTGAGGTGTGGCCTCATCAGTGCTGAGATAGGGGGACAATCACTGCCCTGGTCCTGCTGGCCACACTATTGCTGGTACAGGCCAGCATTGGCCTTCTTGGCCACCTGGGCACAGCTGGCTCATGTTCAGATGCCTTCTTACAGCTTAACTCAGCCTGTCTCTGCTCCTGGTTGGAAGGCTGATAGTGTTGACCCCATTCTGTAGTCTTCCTCTTTGGGTCTGGCATTTCAATCCAGCTTCTGTGCTACTTTTTAAGGTGGCCTGTTTGTTAATTCAATTTGTTTCTAAGCTCTAACTAAACACAGAATTCTAGCAATTACAATCTTGCAATTACACGGTACACTTTTTCATCCCATTATATTTTGTACACTAGGATCTGAGCATCCCACTGGCTATTTTCATTCCATCAGGAAAAAATAAGGAACTAAAACAGTTGTAAATTGGTAACTGTTCAGTCATATCATCAGTTGTTTTGGAACAATTCCTTTGCTTTCAGTCTGCAGCAAAACTTATGCTGTTGTGTTTTGACCCTGGAGCCTGCTACTCGCACTCTACTATTACCAACATCTGAGTTCCATCTTCTGTTTCTCTACTACTCTGCGAGACCTGAATGCTTTCACCTTCATTGCAAAATCATTAATTCTACTCCATTTTCCTCATCCTGATAATCTTCTATTCTGGCACTTTGATTTTGTTTTTAGCCCAAAGGGTAACAATATTGACTGTAACTGAAGACATTCTGCTACTTGTAAAAATCTTCTCCTCTCTAATTATGCCTTCACCACAAAAAGTGTTTCAAGATATATAATTCTGATTCTATTTTAAACATAAAACTACACTTACATAGATATTCCTTTCCATTTTGAATCTCAGGTATTGACCAAACATCACAGACCTCTCTTAGGAGTTCAGCACATAATTTCATACACCCTGAGAAGCGGAAAAAACCTAGGCAGAGTTTCATCTTTGCTTTCAGCATTTCAGCTTTTAAAGGTGACTTGCCAAGTAATCAGTGAATATAATTCTTTGGCAACAAAATGACTATTGGAAACCAATGGGAAGTTACTTTCAGAATATAATCTCCAGGCATCAGTAAATTATTACTTCAATCTTCTTCCTGTGTTTTTCATTTATGAAGCATGGAACTTCATAGAAACTGTGATATTGTATTGTTTGAATGTTGAAACAAGATTATTCAGGGCAAGGCATTTGATGGAGACACACATGGTTCTGAATTTCCTCCCCCTTGACAGTTTGGTACTTCCTTATGCATTAAAAGGTATGTGTGTAGCTAAAGACTCAGAATGAATAGAGAGGATTATATATATATACATATACATAGATAAAAGATATTTAACACATAAACAAGAAGCAGCCTTTTGGTAACAAAAATAACATTTTTGAAAGAGAAAAGGAAACAGCTGGTTTCCAGATCAATATAGAAACAAATACTTTAAATCACCTGTTTAAGGTCACCTGTTTTACTCTGTATTGTGCTGGACTACAAGTCTTTGTTGTGACTCAGATTACATCAACTGAAGAAAGACTAAGGGAAGTAGCTACAAAGATTGTTCAGCTTGTTTGTAAGAACACCCTAGGATGTGGAATGCAAATGAATAGCAAGACCACAGGCACTGGATGTGACCCTTTGCCATTTTTCTCTCATTTCCAGTGACTCACTTGATGACTTGGATAATGTCACTCAATCCATGCCTCAGCTTCCCCAGCTATAAAGATGGCACAACTGGTTGAGAACGGGGCATTATCTCTCGTGGGTTTTTTTTTCTTTTTCTCAGGGTACTGAATTGGAACAGAAAAATTCAAAATTATTTGCAAAATAAACATTGCCCCAAATGTTGCTTTGGAATTATCAAAACTTTGATTTTCATGCTTTCTCTGTAATACAGATGTACCTCTTAAACTGAAGTGTTTGACTTCTTAAATACAATATATGTGTCACATCTTTTTCATCAGTGGCTGTTCTTTCAAGAATTTAGTATACTATAAAGTTCAAACAAAATGAATCAAAATTAAGAAGTTCTACACCACAGAAACAAAACGTTTTTTCTCCAGTTGAACAATGCAGTTGATACTGACAGATTCCTGACAAATGCTTTCATTTTGATGAAACTACATTTCGTTTGAAGTCATTAACTCAGTATGCATATTGGTTTTATGACATCTGGTTGTTCTTGCCTCTCATCTGACATCTTCTTTCACAGGTAATAATTATTTTTCTGTCTGTCTTTCCTTCTGTCTTCCAAAAATGTTTTACTCCTCTTACAAATATTCTCTTTATTCCACATATTTCAAACACTCTTTTTTTCTCCTCGTATTGTCTAGCTGATTAAAATAATGAAGTTAAGTTCAAAGCAACTGTTTCCAGGCTATGCTTAGTGTGAATTTTGCTGTTTCTTTTCAATGTAAAAGGGCTTGTGTGCCCTAAAGTTTGTTCATCTCTTCTGATTATATCCATTGGATAATTAAAGATATTTTCTTCTACAAATTTTGCCCCACTGCTTTTTAAAGCAAATTGTTCCATCAAGACTCTTGTGCTGGTTTTAGTACTAACACTGACTTTTAAAGTATCTTGCAATTTATGAATAGAGATGGATGAGATTACGAAAAGGCTGCAATAGATTGTACAACTGAACTTGCTGTAGCACATCCTCCTCTATATGAACAGCTCTGGAAAATGGCACCATTCTCCCCTCTCTGTAATCTTACCTGCTGCTTCTTTACAGCCTGTTTAGGGAATCAGATGTTTACTGCCAATTAGGCTTGATAAAACTGCAGGAGTTTCTTGTATTCTCTCGACATTAGTATTTCTGAGCTGCTGGCAGCTTTTGGAGGGCTTGTGGCTACATGTACAGCAAGAGACCTCAGTGTACTTTAACACTTTTTTTATTTAGTGATTTAGGTCATTTAGATCTTACCCTTACTGCACTATCTACTGCAGTCATAGCATAAAATATTCAAGATTTTATTGAAGACTTTCTTTCAGAGCAAAAATAATATTAAGATACTTCAATTGACAGCAAATAGATTTATTATTATATTGGACGTGTTTGCCAAAACCACTGGAGCAACAATACAATTCTTATTCCAAAAAGATATGGTCCACAATTACAGAAAACATTGTGTTATTTCAATGTTTGAACTGAATAATTTTTAAACTTTTCCAACTTCCAGATTGCTGACTAAAAGTATTTGGCTTCTGTTTCTTCTGTCTGAGCCCTAACACTTCTCAGACTTTCTGAAATATATAAAAAAGATACTACAAATGTAGGGTCTTTCTATGCAATGGTCATATGCAGAGTTCCCCTGAAATAAATGGGGTTGGATCTGCCTGCACTATCAGCTTTACACAATAGATTCAGAAGATAAACAAAAAGCAGATGATGATTTTCTTAGGATGGAGGGTAATGTCAGTTACATCACTTTTCCACTTTCTTCTAGTTAAAGGGGAAAATGTGGAAACAGGTCTCAGTATTTTGGAAAATTATGTTGAACTTAAAACCTTGTTAATATTTCTGAGTTAAAAAAATCATCATTTAACAAACACATTTGGAAAGCAGTCTGACTGAAATAAAAATCAGCTCATAACAGATTCAAATTGGATAGGAGTTTGCAAACGCACTGGTGCACCTAAAAGGGTCTGATTTGGAGCTGCATGTACAGAAGCATCATGTCAAGGAGGAGGAAGGTGACAGTTCCTGTTTATGCATTTTTGGCAAGCTGCACCTGAAGGATGGGATGATTTTCTGGAAACTGTCACACCAGAAATACACAGCTAAACAGGAGAGAACTGAGAAGAGCAAAGGGAATAATTAGAGACCTATGGGGGTGGGACAGGGTTTCTAGTCTATTTTCTTAAGGAAACCAAGAATGCAATTGCACTGCTTTTCTGTCAGTACTCCAGCAATAACATTTGAAACTCTTGACCAATTTGAAAGAAGCCTGACAAAAAAAGAGAGGTTTAAAAACACTGAGCTCCTAAAGGTTTTACAAAAATAAGCAACCAGATAGAGGAGACTTGGATTTGTGTGCCCAATAAAGAACAGGTGGAACTGTGAACTCAGCTGCATAATTTGACACAAGAGAATCCAAAGCTGTCATCCAAAAGCAGCCTCCATAAGGTTTGCTGTCAATGGAACTGCTTGTTTTCTGTTTAGAGGTAGGGGTGTTTTCTCCTTGCTTGCTTGTTTTCTTGCTTGTTTGTTTTTTTTTTTTTTTTTAAATAAAATATATTTAAAAGAAGCCCAAGACTTCTGCCTGAGACGATTTTTAAAACATTTGTTGCTGCAGGATATAGGCACTCATAAAACTATGGATAATACCAGATTTTGTCCAGAACAGCCCCTGAAGTTCCTACCTGAAATGAAATCCCTTTCTGCCAGTGTTTTCTCTCTGCCCTGGAAAGGACTGTTTCCATTTCTTCTCATGCTAGAGTTAGCTCTGACCTTCTTCTCTCTCTTAAAATACTGTGGTACCACCAAATATAAAGAAATTAAAAGTCACGAGTCAGATGCCAAAAAACCCCTGCTCTTAGAAATGATATGTTGGTAAAATACATTTTCCTTTGGATTTGGTCTGTCCTTTAAATTTTTTTAATCCTTTAACTTCTTGAGAGAGAGGGAAGTCACAGTGTCACACTTTTATTAACTTATTGTGAGATATTACTCTGAGCCCTTGATGCTACAGGATATTTCATCCTTCATGGCTGTCCCTCAAATGGCAAACCCACTGAGACTGAAAACTCCTCCACCACTTTCACTATCCCCAGTCTTCCAACAATCTGAGAAAGAGCACCACTCTTCTAGGCAAGGAACTTACAGGAAAACTGTCTGAATTGTTTGTTTCTTCTTTCAGTTTGCCTCATGGAAGAAAACAAAGAGTCATGACTGGTCACAGCTAGTGAAAAGGGAGTACTGATGGAATTGAGAAATTTAGAATGTGGCATTTGCTCAATCCAAAAGAAAGATATGGGGGAGAAGGAAGGTTCCTAAGATTGAGAGGAGGTTTAGAATCATAAAGAAATATGCATTTGTCATGCATAGGACATGTTATAGCATCATGTTATGATGCCCTATGCATAACAACAAGTAAATACTTGTTATGAACTGAGAAGAAAAGGTCATGGATTCCATTATAATGATTGGCTTTTCAAGTTTAAGAAAGTAATTTACCTGATATGTTACAATAGCTATCTTAATATTCCATTTCTAAATTTCGCAGCATTCTTCTCTAGATAGGACTTCGGAGAAATTGATTAAATAGGATGCCTGTCAGTGACAAGATTTCAGATGTTACTAAGCAGGGGTAATTCTTACTAACCAGGCAATGAAATTCTCTTCAAGGCTCTCATGTATCATTCCAACTTTGGGATATAATATATTGAACTAGACTGGGCTTTCCACAGAGTGTTGGTTGGATGACAGTGTCATATATTTAATCATTACAGAGCAAATGTGGACAAATCAGAAAATGACCACTAAAGGTTGGAAATACTGCCAATAAGAGCTCAGTCTCTTCATGTAGTCCTGTCAAAAAATGAGATGACTTTGAAGGTTTCTTTTTTATTTCTCTCTAGTAAATTCTACTGCTTTTGTACAAAAATAATACAAAATCATTTGCTATGTCTCGGACTTTGTAGACATTAGGAAAAACATTGCCAAAAGCCTGAGAGAGGTGAACCTTCCCATCTGCTCAGCTCTATTAAAGCCACATCTGGAGTGACAATTCTAGTTCATGACTCCCCAGCATAAGAAAGACATGGACATAGAGCAGCTGGTCAAGTGAAGGGCAATGAAGATAGTTTAGGAATTGGAGCATGTGATATGAGGAAAGGCTGAGAGCTGGAACTAGTTAGCTTAGAGAACAGAAGGCTCAGAGGGATCTAATAGATGTGAATAGATATCTGATGGGAGGGTGTAAGCAAGACTGAATCAGGCTATTTTCAGCAGTGCCCAGTGATAGAGCAAGCAACAATAGGCAGAAACTGAAATACAGGGGGTCTTGTCTGAACATGAAAAAAGACTTTTTTACTGTGCAGGTGACTGAGCACTGGCACAGGTTGCCCAGAGAGGCTGTGGACTCCCCATCCTTGGAGAGGCTCAAAGCCATCTGGATGCAGTCCTTAGCAACCTGCTCTAGCTGACCCTGCTTGACCAGGTTGGCTGGACCAGATGTCCTCCAGTGGTGCCTTCCAACGTGAATGTTACTGTGATTATGTGCTTTTCAGCAACACAGTTTTAGTCACAATATTGTCCTGGTGCAAGTCCACACTCCAACTTTCCTAACTTTTCTAACCCATATTCTGCGAGAGTTTTCAGCTCTTTTAAGAAACTATATACAAAAGCCTATACTCTTTGCACTCATTTTGTATTTTCCAGAGAGCAGCAAGGATTCATGTGCTTGACCCAGTATAATGCAATTAACACAAATACAGAACAGATATAAATGACTATGTCAGTAATTAATAGGCAGAAAGGTGAGTAGGATAACTTAACCTCATGCAATATTTTCTTCATAAAATTATCTTGGAGTCACTTGGATCTTATGCACTTAGGCCTTTTATATTTTGTTTAGCTTGTGCTTAAAGCTGCGATTCTTGAACATTAAGGGCATTTCTCTAGTGAATTAATCCTTGCAGTTACTTGAGCTACATCTTTTACTTGGCATATGTAGGTCCACCCAAATTATCTGAACGATTGAGTAAGGACTACCTATGGATACCTCTAACAACATAATCATGATGTCTAGTTTTACCATTCTAGTCGTATCATGTTTTAGTTGTTTCTGATACTAAACATATGGTGGTACCTCACCTTCTTCTCATCATCTTATATTTTTCAGTCTTGCTTCCTTTAGTTTTGAAGTGGCTGCCTGTTGTTAATGAATGGATAAATTCTTCAGCACCAGCCTGTTACGTGAAGGCTATCTTTCCTGCTGGTCACAGATGGTGAGAAGTGATTTTATTGATTTGTTAATACTTAGCTAGAAGGATTACATCTAGCAGTAATAATGTAGCCAGGCCCTGGGACAAATCACCACACCAGTTAGTGGAGGGTCTGTGTCTTTAACTGAGTGTGACATTATTATATTTACCAGCCTTTCATAGTGCTTTGCTTATTAACACCACTGTAATCTCTTCTGAGCCATCTGTCGGTCATTCAAGTTTCCGTTTCCTTCATGTGCTAGAAAAGTTGGGAGAATTCACTTTCTGAACTGAATCTGGACATTATCCTACAAAAAGTTCTGGTGGTAACCAGAGTGCTTATTATGCTTTTTCTTTATAATTTGTGTTATCAGATTGTGTCCTGCAGAAGATCTCTTGGGGAGACACAAGCAGATGGCCATAGTAATTCCTCTCAAATTCAAAGGGTCATAAAGGTTCGTGGCTCTCAGAATTTTTGTGAGAGGTGTTAGCTTGGCTGGCAGAAATCTGGTCCCTCTCCCTAATCCAAACTTGGCAAGTTTGGCAGAAAGAAGCATTGAACACTGCCAGCATAGATTTTTTTTCCCCTTTGGTTCGTGCTCATCAGATGATCTCTCTAGAAACCAGAGCTGTTTCCATGCTGTGACCTCAGCAGAAGTGCGACGGAGAGGTCTTAAAGTGTCAGCATGTGTTAGTGGTAGCACACATTTTACTTGAAAGTGCAGTTTTCTCTGTATTTTAGCTTTGCATTTCTAAGTAGGCTTAGATTTCATTCACTGATAGGCACATGTGGGAGCAGAAGACCCTTCAGAGCTATAGGCATGAGCTTGTGGCCAGTGGATTACATGCAGATGATCTTCTGCAGAGAAGAGCTGTTGCATTCATTAGCAGCTCCCCAAAATGAAGTTACCTAGAGCTGGTAGACCAGAAATTGGCAGGGAAGCGATCTCTGTCTGCACACGACGTTTTGTTTCACTGTGCACTAACCATTCAGCCGAGCAGTCGGCACTGTGACATGTTTCGTGGCCGGTTTTAGTGGATCACACTAGTTAAAAAATGGATCTGATAGATAAGAGCACTCGTCACCCGCGTGGGTGCTGCATGGGGACCATGGCATGGGTGCCACTAGCGGGGTTTAAGAAGCATATTAAGAAAGTCCTGAACCATGGGACCCTCACGAAGGGACGGTGGAACGGGGACAGCGCTGGTTCAAGGGAAGGGGGCTGCAGCTGGGGCGAGCACGGCTCACGCCCGAGGGAGTGGCGGCAGCAGCGGGAGCCCGAGGCTCCCCGGAGCCCAGGCAGCCCCGCAGGAAGCCCGCACCCTCCCGCGGGTGGCCCTGCCTCGGGCGAGCGGCAGCCCTGGCCGCAACCCGGACGAGCACCTGCGGTGCGGAAACCCGGCGGAGGACGTGAGGAGGGCGGCGGTGCCGGGGCCAGCGCCGCGGCCGTGGGGCCGCCGGACGAGCCCGGGGGCGGCGGGCAGAGGGAGGCGCGGTCGGCCCGGGTGCCCGGCGCGGGCAGGGGCAGAGGCAGCGGCGCGGCGCCTCGGACTCCGCCTCACCGGCACCGAGCTCCCCTCCCTCGCTCGCTCCCTCCCTCCTCCAGCGCCAGGCTCGCAGCGGCGGAGCATCTCGGCGGCGGCGGCAGCACCCGCCCTTCCCGGCCGGCCGGCGGCGCGCACCGCCCCCCCGCTCCCGCACGCAGCCCGCCGGCGGCGATCCGGAGCCCTCCGCGCCACCGCACCCCGCCCCGCACGCCCACCGCCGGGAGGATGGGCTGCGGGCGGCGGAGCGGCAGCCCCTGAGCTCCCCGAAGCCGCGGAAACAAAGGGAGCGAGCAGCGGCAGCACCGGGCCGGGGTGGATGCAAGCAACCATGAAAGGCTGGGTCTCCGCCTCCTCCGCTGCTGCCAGAGAGCTGCCGGCTGCCGCTGCTCGGAGGACTACCCTGTGAAGGGGGCGGAGGAGAGGCTGGCTGGGTTCGCCGTGCAAGGGTAGAAGGTGTAAGGGAGAGGCGGAAAGAAAATGTCTTCTTCGGTGGGGCCCCGCGGCCCTCGCCCGCCCACGGTGCCCCCCCCGATGCAGGAGCTGCCCGACCTGAGCCACCTGACAGAGGAGGAGAGGAACATCATCATGGCAGTGATGGACCGGCAGAAAGAGGAGGAAGAAAAAGAAGAGGCCATGCTCAAGTAAGCAGACGCCAGTCATTCATTCATTCGGGCACTCATTCATGCACCGATCGCCGGCTGGCGGAGCGGGCGCTGCCACAGCGGGAGCCGGCCGGTGCCAGGAGCCGGCCGGTGCCTTCGCCCTGCTCGGCGGGGCTGGCGCCGCGGAGCCCCGGTCCCGCTCCGCTCCCGGCCCGTAACTTCCTCCTCCCCCACCCCGGGCAGCTCCTCCCGAGGCAGCACCGCACGGCGGGACGGAGCGGGACGGCGGCCCTCCCCGCCCCGAGGGAGCCGGCGGCCCAGGGCGGGCGGAAACCCCGCCGTGGGGGTGAGGGGCGAGGTGGGATTCCTTTGGGGTCCCCAAAACCCCGCCTCTGCCAGGAGGGGCCGCTGGGTGGGGTTTCCCTCCGTTCGGGAGCCTCCGCGGCTGCCGTGCTGCCCCCGCCTGGCTCGGCCCCCGCTGCCGCCCGCCGCGGGGCTGGGGCGGCTGCCCCCGCCCGGCACACCCCCGGACCCCCGCTCCGCCCGCCCGTGCCGGCCCGGCCCGCCCGCCGCCAGCTCCTGGGCGGGCAGCCGCGGGCAGCGGCGCGCTGTGGGGCAGCAGGGCGTTCGTAATTAGGAAATAGATGGAATTAGTCGCACTGCTCATTCCAGCGGGCGGGCGGGCGGGCGTGGTGGCGGGACGGTGGGGGAGTGGGTTTATCCCGCTGCCGGCGACACGGGGAAGGGTGCGGGGAACGCGGGGTGTGGGTAGGTGCCATGTTTGGAAACCAGATCCCCACAGCCTCTTTTGAACCTTTTCCCTCTCCCCCTCGTCCCTGCCAAGCAGCGCATGTGACCACATTTTCTAGCCTCCTCCGTCAGTCGGAGGCTTCAAACGTAACGCTGCTGAATCGCCTACTGCGAGTGATGAGAATAAGCAGATTGGAGTCGTGGCCTGTGGAGGAGAATCACGGTTTCTCCTCTCCTGACAGCCCGTCAGGCCTGTTCTCTCTGGGCGGGAGGTGGTGGGAGAGGTGACTGGAGCAGTGCAAGCCTCTGACGCCACGCAGACCCTCCGTGCCACAGGAGGTATATCCTTACCTCACTGTCGCCTGCTTGCGTGCACCTGTGCTCGGAAGGGATGCGCTGAAGGTGTGACGTGATCTGGGTGTTTCTTTTGGCTGCGTCGGAAATACCCACTTGAGCGATGCAGGTGCCAGCTCTTCCCCACGGCTTTCTCTGACCGATGGAGACCAAACCCCCGCAGGCTCCCCACTTCGGCCCCGTGCACTGTGCGTGGTGGAGCTAGGACAGCGTTTTAGTACATTGTCGCCCCTGTCCCTTCCTGTTGTGCTTGACTCTGAATATTTACAGGGGTTACTAGAGAGCCTTGCAGTGGTGGGTACTGAGGCCCAGCTGCCAGCGCTGTGCTGGCGAGGAGCTGTCCGGGGCTGTGGTGCTTGCATCTCGCCCAGCTGCCAGTGCTGTGCTGGCGAGGAGCTGTCCGGGACTGTGGTGCTTGCATCTCAGTTCAAGACGAAGAGTTCAGTTTGCAGTTGCAGTTCATTGTGCTTGGGGTGTGGCTACCCTTGGAGGTGGGGTGATTGGAATGAAAAATGTTCTCTGAAAGCATTGTATTAGTCACTGTGGGGAAACGTGAGTGAAGGATCCCTCCTCAGTTTCTATTCATGAGAGGAAAATTAAATAAAGGAGTAACTCAGAGGCTCTAAACTGTATGTATCCTTCTGTTCCTTGTCCTCCAGCACAGCTACTTCTCTACAAGTATTTAGCCTTTGTTCTGTGAAGATTACTGGTTCTGTGATGACGTTGTAGAGGAATACTATAAATCTAACAGTCACTGTGAGAATGAACTTCTGTTGGTAGAGGTGGTATTTTCATAGCCCTATTCTTGTTAATGTTGGGTAAAGAATAAATTTTCCTTTTTTTCCTCCCCCTTTTTTTTTCTTTTTCTTTTTTTCTTTTGCATTGGTGTTTCTGAATTCTGGACTAATACTTAATTTTCTGTGAGATTATGGGAATCTTCAGCAGTTTTACTGCTGAACTTGGGATGCTTTAAATATAATATTTAGAAGACAGCAAAAATGGTGCTTCGTGAATTCAACTGGAAATTACTTTATATTAATCTTCAAAGGTTTTTGATGCTTGAATTTAAAAGTTGATTTCCATACAAAAGTTCTTTCAAATAATAAGAATAACAGTGTAAGCTCTCAGTTGGCCTGAGAAATTGTGATTTTAAATAGATTTCTGTCTTTATTTAAAGGGCCAGAAATTAAGGGGAAATACATTAGAAAACTTACAAACCTGCATACTCACTGTAGCTGTATTGTTAGTTTGTAAAAATCAGGTCACAGCAAATAGTTTTCTTATGGGTTATGATTCGACTCTCAGAGAGAGCCACTAGATTTTCTGAGATGATTTGCCTTTTCTGTATGCTGAGCACTTACTTTCTTTTTGGGATAAGAGTTTGACACATCTTTCCATGGAGTAACTCTTTTAAGACTGGAATTTCAACGAGAATTTACTTCCATAATTTTATAAAGCTTTGTTACAAATATACAGTGGTGCTATCAGATGACACAGCTATATTATAGAAGTCACATAGCATCACCATCCCTTCCTATTATCTTTGCTAAAAGATTTTCTGATTATCCAAATGTCTCAACAAAACTGCCACCAGTTTTCATTAAAACCACCTGGTGGAGAAATGTTTCCATCTGTAACACCCACATGCAAATCTGTAATTTTCCCTGAAAATGAAGCTGAGAATCAGTGCTGCAAACTAGGCTACCTTCAATCCTGGGCTGATCAGAGGCCGGATATGTGCTGTCTCATGAATCATAAGGGCTAAAAAGGGTGCAGCATTTCTCTCCTGTTCTGGATGTCCTGATAGCAATGAAAGTTTCTAAAACAGTACTTGTAATTTTCCTTTCCAGCACTCCTCATAGCAGAAAACCATAGGAAGAAATATTGGTTAACTCACTATATTCCTCACATGGTGATCATAAAATTGTGGATCCAGGGGAATTTGAAGTACTTCTGTGAGTAGACTGTATGGATTTCAGGAGAAGTGAAAGCAGTTGGGGTCATCGGTAAAGAGGCTGTGTCCTTCTTCTCCGGGTCCGTACCTCTCTGTCTTCCTGATCCCTGTTCCTGACTCTGAACTAAAAGCCTTCTTGTAAACCCTCTCTGCCAGTTCATGCTGACATCAGCACGTACTGCAGCGTGCCAGCCTGGGAGCAGGGTGCTGTTACAGGGTGCAGGACTATGGACACTGAGTGCTTTCACTGCTTGCACTGGAGAATTACAAATGCATCCTTTGCTTTGAGACCACCTGCTTGTTGCTTTCCAGGATCTTGCCCTATCTGTAAGTTTGTAGGCCTGCTGAATTTCCTTCAGCAGTGTGGAGCTAACAGAGCTTGCCATTCCCTTAGGAAGAAGACATACAACTTAATAGGTTGTGAATTTCTAGGTACACCTGGTCAGTGGCAAGGACCTCCTCTTCCCCACACCCTTCTGATATCAGGTTTCACACTGCTGTGGGTGGTGTTTGTGGAAGGGGAACACTTAGGTATTCTATGACCTGTTGAATACCTAGGAGTAATGTGTTGAGGAGTTTGGACTTTTGTAAGGGTTCATTCTTTTGCTTCTTTTATGAACAGGTGTACCTTGGCTTAAGGAACACTTTGCCAATTGCTAATTGCCTTGAAATTGCCTTCACATCCAAAGGCAGGTTCTGCATTCCTTCTGTAATAGGGACAGTGTCAGTAGGTATTCCTGATACCATATCCATGCCTTCATTCAGTGAACTGTGGTCCCAGTCTGTTGTATGGCACCAAAGACTCAAATCCACAGGCACTAAGTAGAAACTGAAGCCTCTAGAGTGCAATCCCACAGTCTGGGAGTAGGAAGCAGGTCCTCCATCTCATGTTGGAGCTCCAGATCTTTGTCTTTTGTTCCTCTGTTTGCCGCACCTTTGAATGCAGCATGGAGAGCAGTCTGTTGAGTAGGTGGGGCTTTACCATGGTATACTCAACTCTCATCCACTCTTGTTTCCCTGTTTCACACTGACTTTGCCAGATTTTGTGCATATCTCTGAAGGCTATAGTCTCTATCATCTCTTTTAATGGTACTTGGCCTTAGACACCCAAGCTTTTGCTGTTCTTGTATGAGTAAATGCATAGGACAGTAGTAAAATGGCCTCCTCTACAAACTAATTCACATTGGAGGCATTTTTTCCTGTTTTACTTGGTAGATACTCCTGTAGCTGGAAGGGAAGAGTTTCATGTTGAGTGGCTGATGTCTAGCCTGAAGTCCAGATGTTGCCCAACAGGTGACTGATGTGACTAAAAAGTTGTGAAGAAGCATGAGAGGGTAAGTTTTCAATGAGTCTGAAGAAAGAAACAAACCGTCATTTGCAAAAGTGTGGGGGGGAAAACTGAAAGAAACAATAGTTTAAAAGTTTTAAGTGTATATTTAAACACTAGGTAGTCTGAAACAACTATATTGCTTGTGGGTGTTAGGTACCTTGAACTGAAAAAAACATAGTTATACACAGCAAATGTCAATCGCAGACACATCACAGAATTATATATATATGGGTACTTAAGATGAAGTTTGCTTATATTGTAGTTGTGTGCCTTATCTCATTGGGTTACACAAGTACTAAGTGTAAACTATGGCAGCTGAGAACACAGCTAGTTGAGTTCCAGTTCTGTTCAAATTTTGGCCAGTAATTAGGAGGTGGTTCCTAGTTACCATGGCATTCATTTGCTGGAGCAAACTTAAATGGGGATAAAAGCTCTTATTAAGCTTCTGATGGGACATAAGAAGGCTGTGAGATTGTTGGCTGAGTTGAGGCAGTAGTCGGAAAGTTAACTCAGACATGGGAGGTGCTTCGTAGTTTTGTTAACTCTAATTGAGTAGCTTCAGTAGAGAGGGTAGCAGGTGCATGAAACCTTCCCGTCTTAAAAGTTATCTCGAGATTTTTCACAGCAGTTAATAATTAAGGAGAAGTTGATCCTAACACCCAATTTTGACCACCTAGTATGGTACACAAACGTGATTTGAATAGTACTGAATCTCTAGAATCAATAGGGTTATTGCAGCTGCTCATGTTTCAGGGCTGCCAAATCCTGGTCACTTGCAGTTGGTGAGAATATCTGTTTCAGGGTTTACAAAGTAACCTCTCTATAATTTCTTCAGGGTATGTGGAAACTTCTAGCCTGCACTACTGCATAACTCAAGATTAACCCATTGACCAGGAGGCTTGTGCTATCAACCAGTTTCCTGGAGATAATGTCTTTCCTTCTGCCTTTCTAGCACTTGGACCACACCTAACATTGTCAGAAAACACTGAATACTGCTCAAAGCACAGTGGCAGCCTCTGCCACCCTCATTTTGTATAGTACTTACGGGCAACATGAGGAAGTAGGGAAGGAAGAGGTAGGATCATTCTTCCTCCTTTCTGTTGAAACTGGGCTACTTTGCAGAAATAAAAGTGAGAGTCAAGGGGCCATCTTGAGGAAGTCTGTCTTTATTTTATCTTTAGGAGATAGGGTCAAAAGCCTATCTTTAATCCCACTGAGAAACAATGGAGGAATTGAGAGTTTTGGGAACTGGTTGTGCATTTGGCACCAAGGAATTAAAGGATAAAACAGATAAACAATAGCAAGACTCTCTCCTCTGATTCAGACTGCCTCTAATTTATTCTTTCCATGGCTGCATGAATCTCATTTTCTCTGCAGTGGAGCAGGAGGAATGGAGGCTTCTGCTTGAGAGCCTTTCTTTTTTTTTTTGTGCTTAGAGTTTGGAACCACCATGTTTCAGATCCTACAGTGGTGCAGAGAGCACAGTGCAAGTTGCTTACTGTGTGCATGGGTGTTTTAAGTTCCTGGAATCACCCAGACTGTGCAAATATTGCCTTGCACCTTTTCCTGGCAGTGCCAACTCTGATCCTGACACTTGAGTGTACAAATCCCTGCTGAAGCGATTTTACTTCAGGAAAACTGCAGGAGTCTGGAAATTGTCTAGTACAACCCCCTGCTCAGAGCAGGGCCACCTGCAGCAGGCAGCCCAGGACCATATGCAGGTGGCTTTTGAGTATCTCCAAGGATTGAGACTCCACAACCTCTCTGGACAGTCTTCTCCAGTGTTCAGCTACCCTTGCAGTAAAAAGTGTTCCCTCTCATTCAGATGGAACCTCCTGTGTTTCAGTTTGTGTCCATTGCTTCTGGTCCAGTCACTGGGCACCTCTGGGAAGAGTTTGGCTCTGTCTTCTTTAGTCCTCCCCGCTGTGGATTTGCATATGTTAAAATCTTTCTGAGTCTTATTTTCTCTGGCTGAACAGTCCCCACTCTCTTAGCCTTTCCTCATGTGATGTGCTCCCATCCCTTATCTGTATTTATGGCTCCTTGCTGCACTGGCTCCAGCATGTCTTTCTTGTACCAAGGAGCCCAGAAGCAGATTTATCATCCAGATGTGGCAGAGAGCAAAGATCACCACTTTCAATCTGCTGATGATGCTTTTCCAATGCAGCCCAGGATGGCTTTGGCCTTCTTTACTGCAAGCGTACGTTGCTGGCTCACGTTCAACTTGGTGTTGACCAGGAATTCTCAGTTGCTTCTCTGCAGGGCTTCTTTCCAGTTGGTTGGCCCCCTGGGATTATTCTGCTTATGCAGGACTGGGCATGTCCTTATGCTGAATGTTTTAAGGCTTACAATAGAGACTAGTATCTAAACATGTTCTCAAAACTTTCCAGGTAGGATTGCTTTGGTCACTGCTTCTCACCTCTTTCTCTTTACTGCCCAAGGCTTTTGCTCAGAGAGGGAGAGTTGAACAGTGAGTTCAACAGTTGAACAGTTGAGTTCTCAACTCAACTCTCAGAGAGTTGAACAGTTGAACAGTTGAACTGTTGAGGCCTTTTGGCCAATAGAAGCATTAGAAAGAATTTAACAACATTTGAAGTCTCAAGTTTCCATCAGTCCGAGAGGGCAGGTGTGGCCATAAATGTGTTTTGATAAAGGAGACAGCTTGTGGTGACCTCAGAATTGCAAGGAGTGTTTTCATGCCTTTCAGGATATTTCAGAGAATTGATAGTGGTTTTTTCACTGCAAGGTGGACTGAGGAGTCTAAGGAGACTCAGGAGTCGAAACATATTCACAACTGCACACAGTCACTAGCAAGGCAATTATGAGACAGTCATTGACTGATCTACTGGGCAGCCATCTCACTGCTGAGGAGGAGCAGGAGACTCTCAGCAGACAATAGCAGATTGATAGGCATTTCTTAAAAGCTACAGAACGGGAGGTGATAGGGGATGACAGACAGTAATAAACATCCCTACCATCTTTTAGACACAGGCTTCAGATCAGCATATGTTGAACTTTTGGAATGTCTGAGGTGCAAGCTGTTGTCCAGAGCTCTTTTCTGGCCCCAGTTTAAGTGGTTTCATTGAAATGCACAGAACATTACTTCTGTGCATGCATCTTCCCACATGATTCTCCACTTGATACAAGAATCTGCCAGAGCTTCATTGCTGGCTTTGTCTGACATTGTACTAATACTTTCTAACTAAGAAGTCCGTCATTCTTCAAATTCATGGGCATTATCTGTGCCCTGCAGAAGGGTGAAGACAAAGACTGGGTGACAGAATGTGATCTCTGGGCAGGAACTTCTCAAAGAACAGAAGTGTTATAAACCTTATCTTAAAAGGAATTATGCAGAAGAGGTTTCTTAGAGGGGGAGGGTACCATCCCGTTGTTTATTTTTCAGGAAAATAGCAGAGGGAGAACAACATTAGGGGAGATTTGAAATTCTCAGTCTTGTCAATACCGTTTTATTTCTGAACACTCTTATGAACAATTTTTTGCATCCTTGGATAGGAAAGCAGCTAACAAAGATGTGGCGTGCTTCCTTCATCAAGCAGTTACTAAGCATTTTAAGACTTGAGCTTAATGCCTTAAGAAAAGGCTATTTAAAAATACTGCTGCCCTTGTATTCAAGCTTGTTGGAATGCAGGCATTATTGAAGGTGGAAAATGACAAAGTTGAAATTCTGTTTTGGGTTGCCAATAGTTAGAGCCAATTATAATTTCTAGCCTGTTTTACCTTCTCTTTCATTTTACCCACTGGTGGCTGCTGCATTTGTCTATTCCCCTGGGCCTATCAGTTTTAATTAATAGATGTTAGCAAGCAATTATATTTTGGGGGAAAAAGATTGCAAGGCTATAGTGTGACTTCAGTTCCTAACAGTGATAAAATACGTAAAAAACTCTTATGTTATCAGTTGCAAACACAGAGTAGTTTCATTCTGCTTTTTGGAAATACTTACATAAATTTGCAATTACTGCAATGATTTACACCTCACCAGGTTTACACCTCTGTATGATTTGGCTCAGTCAAATCCAGGTATTAGATCTGTAAGGATGCAGATAGCTTATCTGATCTCTGCATCTGTAAAGAATTATGGTTGTTTTATCCCTTATTTTATACTTCATAGATAAGGTAAAATATTATGCAATGTTTATAGTGTAGCCTAGTTTGGGAATCTAGGCAGTAAATGTTAGTCAAACTTACTTTTGATATTCAGAAGCAGCAGAAAAGAATACCATTATGAGTTTTATTTAATAGTTTTTAGGTAAGACAATTGATAGGATAGCATTGTAATTCTTTGTACTTAGAACTGAAATAATCATCCTCAAAATCTGATTGCATGTCAGATACTTACATCCAGAGAGAGTTTTAAACAAGAAAGCCATGTTCCAAATATATTTTCTGGCACTGTTACAGAGGCAAGAAGAGCTAGTTGCAATTTTCAGAATAATGACACACACAAAACCATTCATACAATTGCCACTTTAGAGGCATGAAGAGACATGGCATGATGAGCAGCTGTTTCCAGACAGTTCTAGGTTGCATTAGAACACCTATTTAGGTACTAATTTGTGAGGTTTCTTTCACATTAGGTGTATCGCATTTTCAGTTTCAGGCCTTTGTACACTTTGCCTATGGTAAGCATTGTTCATACTATTGAAGAGAAAGGAATGTATCTATCTGCATATAGAGATTTTTCAGATATCTGTAATAAAAATGCAGTGTTTGAAATCTCCTAATATTTTTGTTTATCTCTCCCATATTAAGCCCTCATGGAATCACTGAAAGTCAGTGTATGCCCTGAGAGTTGCTTTTTGATCAGGGGTGAACCTAGCAGATAGAGCTACACTTTTTAGTGATAACAGTGGTGGATTTAGCGAATTAACTGTTTGAAATTTTGAGGATCTGGGGTGTCACTAAAAAATAATTTTCTGTGTATTTTGGGCTTTAGATAAACACGAAATTCTAAATTTCTAGAATGGTTGTTTAAATGCCTTGTATAAAAATACAGGTATTTTCCTTAAGATCTTTAATTGACAGCTATTTTTTTAACTTCACTATATGAAATTTATTAGGACATTGCATATGAATGGAACACACTATTTTAGTGTAAGTACTATTATATAGCAGGGAAAAAGGGTACTACTAGCAAGAAGCAGAGCACTGTGTTTGTTCTGAAAATTGCTAATGGAAGTCTTCACACGCTTGAACGACCTGAGTGTGAAGTGTCTTCTCAAGTGTTCCTCTTGGTTACCAATGGTCCATACTCTGAATTGATCAAAATATTTATGTAACCAAAACTCTGTCTAGGTCTTATGCTAGCAGGTCTAATAAAAGATGCTACATATTTTTCGAACCTTGTTTGGCCTGTGAGCCTAGCAAGCATTAAAAATTTTGTAGCCACTGCTCATGAAGATTTTGTCTGTATTATTTTGAAAGTCTTTGAATATACTGTAAAGGGTTCAAAATCATATCCATAAACTAGGATTTTGTAGTACTTCTTTTGATACATCATTCTCTTTCCAGATATTTAGAAAACCTACAGTCCTATAATATGCAAACAATCCAAAGTTTTCACCATGAACTATTTACATTTCTGGGTATTAATCATATTAAAGATTAAATGTTTAGTAATAGGACTTTTAAAATAGATGACAATGAAGCAGTTTATGTATGAAAAGGCCAGTTTGGGAACTGGATGATTGAATATGTTTACTTGTGTTTTGAGCCATGATTTTTAGTGTAACTCTTTTCTTTTAACAATTCCATTGGTCTGGGATAAAGCATCAAGAACTATGCAAAACCATGTGTAGTAGCTGTCTGAGCTTTCTCATCTTTTTTCTTTGCACAGTTTCTTTAGCACTTGTATGTTCGAAGAAGGCAGAGTATACTTTCATTTATATTCATTATTCTCTAGTTTTTAAATCAGCCTTTTATATGAAGTTATTTTCAAAGTAAAGTCATTGCACTTTTGCATTGTAGTATTAACTTTAGAATAATTTTGACATTTGAAATCAGGAGACTAAATTTTTTACTGATTAAATGATACTGCACAGACGTAGATGAAAAAATGTGAAAGCTTGAGCAGCAAAAGGATGTGAAAAATCTATGACTATTTTAGTTATTTTAAGTGATAAGTCTCCTTGGTACTGTTATTTATTGTAAAAAGTTTGACTTCAGCTATACTGTTTAATGTTCTGCTGGTCATGTGTTTTTAGCTATAGATGAAGAACAGGAAGGCAGATGTTTGATGGAGTGCATGGAGCATGAGCCGAGGCAGTTCAGTAGAAAGGACAGAATTTATGAGGGCTCTAGATCATCCTAGGTTAACTCTATTGATTTTGGCCCAGGATGCTCCCTCAAAGTATCAGGGTAATGGGTTTACACTTTACGGATGAGAATTAAAAGAGGCTTTGTATGTGTGTATGTGCTTGTGCCTAAGAATATGGAACCAGGCTGTACAGAAATATGTACAAGTTGCTTTATGGACTTTAATTGCAACATTATGTTGCTTAGCATTGCTGCAAACATGCGGAGTGCATTCGTGAAAGTTGTTCAAGAGCTGAAAATTCGGGACAATTTTGCCTGCAGTCATATCTTAGGCACAAGTGACAAAATTGCTGCCGCGGACCATCAAAACATTGTATTTCTGTAGTCCTATGTCTGTGCTGAGTTTGATTAACTGTGGTAACTCTCTGCCTTGAGCAAGTCTCACTGGAAGCACGTCTGTTAACTGGAGTAAAAGTGAAGTGTTGTTGAGTCTGTTTAAATGGGATACGTCCATATAAGTTTTGTGTTTTGCAGAGTGAAGCGCATTTTGCTCAAATGAATCCAGTAATTGTTCAGTTACACCCCAGGCCTTACATAGAAAGGAAACCTAAGAAAAGTGAAACTAAGGCATGGCTTCCTACTTTTCTGAGAAAACAGCACCCCTCTTTATCACTATTCTCAAGTGTATCTGTATTTTTTAAAATTACTTTGTGTTCTGCGTATCAGTAACTTCCTGCAGTCTTAATAGTCTATTTTGTTTTCCTTTGGTTTCTCAAAAAAACTATTTTTCAATATACTCACAGAAAGGAACTGTATTCATTTAAAGGTGGAAATTGCAGAATTATATGAATTGATTCTGCTAGTGTATATGTAAAAAGTGTGTAAATTCCTTTGATATTAAATGCACAGTACATTTTTCTTGTATTTCAGAGCAAAATTAGATATTGATTTTTTAATGAGAAATCTATTCTAAGAATATAGAACCTCACTAATATATTATGATTCTTGTATTTTGTGTTTTTAGATGATTTGATATTGATTGTAGTTTTTAAATTTAAAAGCTCTCACTTTTTAAAGAAAATATCTCCATAATTTATTTTGCAAGGGGTTTTTTTTTATCTTTCTACGTTAGCTTGAAGCGAAACGTCACCTCTTAAAGAGGTATTTTTCAAACAATTATCCGCTCACTATAAAAAAACTATCAACACAAGTTGTTGGGGCACAATTGATCAATTCAGGGGTTCAGCAGGCATTTGCAGGTTTGTTCACTTGTAACATCGCTTTTTCTGGTAGGGCTGTTTCAAGTTCTAAGCTTGTCCCTGTCTGACTAGGTTGAAGCAGTCCATGTAGAAAAGGAGCTGGGGAGTTCTGGTTGCATGGCTGGTGAGACAATGTGACAGTCTTTCATTCAGCCAAGGTGATTTGATTGTTTCTTTCTTGGTATTTACTCTGTATGGGATCAAAAGGAAAAAAGCTGAGATTTCTGTGATGTAAAGTAAAATTAATGATGTGAACAATATGAGGGAGGAATCTTGAGGACAACAGCAGTAACAGGAGTGCTTCTTCCTATGGAGGGGGTTTGCCCTCTTATTTTTTCAGGGTTTGTAGTTTGGGAGTGCTTTCAGCTCTGTCCTCAAAGAATTTATGGTTGTGTGCTTTTTTCTGCCTGTGTATAAGTGTTTGCCATATTTCTCTGAAATCAGGACCTCAACAGAGTGATTAATGGGTTTTGTCACATTCTGTTGGATTACTGCAACGTATTGTACTGGGATTAGCCTTGAAACTACCTGTTGATCTCATACTGTGCCTTTTTACTTTTCCCTTTGCTTCCTATGACTTGTATTTCATCTTAATAAAGAGCTTTCCTTCCTGTGTACTGGTAGACCACAGAAGAAAGCCTTCTTTAAAGTAGAAAAGACAAGTAACTTTCACATGAAACTTTAGTGAAGAAGACCTAAATTTGAAAGCTTTCTATGAAAGACAAAGTTTGATGAACTTTCTGTGAGGGCAGCTTGCTAGTTTTGTGAAAGTTGCAGATGTGGAAAGGAAGTAGTCTTCCTGGCAATTTACTTAATGGTGTGAAATACCAGGTGTTAAAATTTGAAGACAGGCACTTGCATGTCTGGAATTCATAAATAAACCAAGAAAATCAATAAGTGACTTTGGCAACTGCCACCCTTTTGACTCCTTTGTCAGAGGCCAAGAACTGAATGAACAAGAAAATTAAAAGTGTTTTCCCTGAAGGAAAAGGAAAAGTACATTTTCCTCCAGGCTAAAGCTGAGGCCACAGAGAGTACAGGAAAGCATTTATTGCTGTGTGCTCTGCTGGATTCACTGTAGCTGGATTCCGGGTGCCTACCAAAGCTGCTCTGTTGCTCCCCTCCTCAGCTAGGCAGGGGAGAGAAAATATAATGAAAGGCTTATGGGCCCAGATAAGGGCAAAGAGAGATCACTGAGCAGTTTCTGTCGTGGGTAAAACAGACTCAGCATGGGGAAATTAATTTAACTTTCTGCAAATCAGAATCAGAGTAGGGTAATGATAAAGAAACCCAAATCTTGAAACACCTCCCCTCACCCTTCCTTTCTTATTGGGCTCAACTTCTCATTTCCTCTGTCTTCTCTCTTGTTCTCTTCAAAGCAGCACAGGGGTGGGAAATGGGGGCTGCAGTCAGTTCATCACATTGTCTCTGCCACTCCTTCCTTTTCAGGGGAGAACTCCTCACAGTCTTCCCTTGCTTCAGTTTGGAACAGGTCATCTTGAGTGCCATCATGCAGAGCATGTAGGACAGCCAAGGGATCAGGCCCAGCCAGCCTGGGTTTAGGAAAGGCAGGTCCTGCATGACCAACCAGCTCTCCTTTAATGACCAGGTGACCTGCCTAGTGGGTGAGGGAAAGACTGTGGATCTACCTGGACTTCAGCAAAGTCTTTGATACTGACTTCCTCTGGAGAAAATGGCAGCCCATGGCTTGGACAGGTGCACTCTTAGCTGGGTTAAAACTGGCTGGATGGCTGGGCCAGGAGAGTGGTGGTGAATATAGTCACATCCAGCTGATGGCTGGTCACCAGTGGGGTTCCCCAGGGCTCAGCATTGGGCCAGTCCTATTTAATGTCTTTATCTGGATGAGGAGATTGAGTGCAGCCTGAGTAAGTTTACAGACAGTGCCACGTTGGGTGGGAGAGATGATCTGCTGGAGGGCAGGAAGGATCGGGACTGGCTGGATCAGTGGGCCAGAGCCAACTGTATGAGGTTCAACAAGGCCAAGTGTCAGGTCCTGCACTTGGGTCACAGCAACCCCAGGCAGTGCTGCAGGCTGGGGGCAGAGTGCCTGGACAGCTGCCCAGGGAATAGGACCTGGGGGTGCTGGGCAGCAGTGGATGAGCATGAGCCAGCTGTGCCCAGGTGGCCAAGAAGGCCAGTGGCATCCTGGCCTGTACCAGCAATAGTGTGGCCAGCAGGACCAGGGCAGTGATTGTCCCTGTGTGCTCAGCACTGGTGAGGCTGCACATTGAATCCTGTGTCCAGTTCTGGGCTTTTCACTGCAAGAAGGCCTTTAAGGTGCTGGATAATGTCCAGAGAAGGGCAATGGAGCTGGTGAAGGGTCTGGAGCACGAGTCCTGTGAGGAGCAGCTGAGGGAGTTTATGCTGGAGTAAAGGAGCCTCAAGGGTCACTTTATCACTCTCTACTCGCCTGAAAGGAGGTTGCAGCCAGTTAGGGGTCAGCCTCTTCTCCTGGGCAACCAGTGACAGGACAAGAAGGAATGGTGTCAAGCTGTACCAGGGGATGTTCAGACTGGACACCAGGAAAAATTTCTTAATTGAAAGAGTGGTTAAGCATTGGAGTGAGCTGCCCAGGGAAGTAGTTGAGTCATCGTCCTTGGAAGTGTACATGAAAGGACTGGATGTGGCACTTAGTGCTAGGGTTTAATTGACAGGGTGACATTTGGTGAAAGGTTGGACTCAATGTTCTTGGAGGTCTTTTCCAACCTTAATGATTTTATGATTCTATGATTATCCCAGCTGTACTAACACTGTCACTGATGCGCTTGGCCTTTGTGAGTGATGGGTCCATCTTGGAAGGCAGCTGGCATTGGCTCTGTTGGACATGGGGGAAGCTTTGAGCGGCTTCTCACAGGGGTCACTCTGTAGATCCCCAGCTATCAAAACCTTACCACTGAAACCCAATGCAGTTCCACAGTTTGTCAGAATCTAGCAGTCTGCAAGTTTTTTTGTATTGCGAAGTTGAGCCTTTCTTATTGGATAGCAAAATATCCTTTGGAGAACTGCATCCCAGGGCTATCAGCATCCTGTTTTTATTAGTTCCCAAAATATGTTTTGTTTCATGTTGTAAGCCTGAAAAGTGCTACTAGAGTTTGTTCTCTAGAAGACAGTTCAAATCATGCCCTGTAGTAGCATGGTTGTTCCCAGCTGAATTCAAAACCAGTTTATAAAGTTATGAGTCTTTATCTCATACTGTGTTTTTCATTACCGCTTTCAGCTTTACCTACCTTCCAGATGTTTAAATCTTGGTGGTTACATGGCTATATATTACATCTATACCTTACCTATTACATACAGTGTATCTAGTACATCAGAGATCAATCTGTAATATTTTAGGAACTTGTGCAGTTTTTCTTTTTCGTCATTCCAGGCATTATAATCTTGTTCTTCATAAAATAAAATCTTAGCCAAATCAAGCTGAGTTAAGGAGCCATTGTGAACATATTAAATTGCCTTTCTGTTTAAGGTGAGCTTCCTGCAAAATTGTAAGGAAAATGTAGTGTTGTTCAGTGCAAATGTCATTCTCAGTTCATAAAAAGTTGCTAAGAGGACAAACTGCAGTTGATGTTCAGAGATAAAAAGCAGTGTCCAGTCATGGCAGAGGGTATGTCAGTGCAGTCCCTGGAGGTGTAGTGACAGCACAGAAGCTGTGCTGGTGTCTCCCAGGAGAGGATTTTGTTGTCTAAACACAGGTGTCAGATGGTATGTGAGATGTCCAGTGGTACTACTCCTTGATTTTAGGAGTGAGGAATGGGTGGGAAGCTGGCTGCTGTTGTACATCAGGTTTTGCAGCCATGGGCAGCAGGGAGTGGAGGGAGCCTGGAAGAAGGAAATGGTTTCTGGAGCTGACCAACATGGAGCTCCCTTGAGCTCATCCTGGGTATTTCCTCAGCTGGAAGTGGTCCCCAGACCCTTCACGTTTTATTGCCGGACACAGACAGCAATGGCAAAGATTTCAGCTCAGTCAGTGATTCTAATTGGGTTTTCAGACCTGTGTAGCAGCATGCCACTTTCTTCATATCCCTCCTGCATAATGTTTGAGATCACTATCTTTCCTTTGGGGATCTTTAATTTCTCAAATAATATTATGACTGTTGAGGTAAGAGCATATTTCCTTCCACATGAGAAGCAGTACCTTTTGAATGTGAATTATCACTAAACTGCCATCAGTGAAACTGAGATACTTTAATAATATCCTTATTTTATTTTATTGCATTAAACTTAAGCTTCGTGTTAGCTAAGGTGTTTTAAATGCCCTCACAAGGTAACCACCAGATTAATGAGAAAAGACTGCAAAATAGTCAGCATTTTGCATTGTGCTGGCAAGGCTATTCACTAGAAAAGCTGTGGTTGCTTAGTTGCTGAGGGAGAGGAGAAATGAGGAAAGAGGATGAGAGCGCAGTCAATGGCCTTGTGAGGGACAGCAGGAAAGGGGAAAGGACACACATAAGTGGGAAACTGTAAGAAAGCACATGTCCCTTAAGGCACAAAAAGTTGGACTCAGAGGGGATTACAGGCAGTGCTGTGGGGATCAGACAGATGAGGAATATATGACAGGAGAGAGATGTTGGGGGAAGGTTGGAATTAGCTGGGATGGGAGTCTGGAAGTAGGCTGTGAGTGATGCAGCTGCCTATTCGTCTAGTACAGAACAAGCGTAAAATAGCACTTCTGCACACTGAGCATTGGGTAATGAAAAGTGATGGATCCTCTGGTAGCAGACCTGGGACTTGCTTATTTATGTGTCTGTTTCCCTTTGGGCTTGAACTGGAGATGGTTAAGCGCACAAATCAGGAGGAGGTGAACATTTATTTTCAGTGTGATAATAAATAAATTAGAAGGCAAGTAGAAAACACAAAGGTTTATAAATTCTCAGAGTGTAAGCCAACCTCGTGACTGTGAAGAGAAGGGTCTGAGTCATTAGGTTTAGACACTTGGGGCTTGGCAGAGCTGCTTTCACAGATCTCAGCAGGCTCAGGTGGTACAGGGAGAGCATCAGGAAACACAGGGTAGATTGACTGAGGAGCTAAGTGCACAACTCAGTTCATTGGAATTCAACATTCCCAGAAAATCATAATGTTATAGTATTATCTAACTATTCTTTGGCTGCCCCATACCTTCTCACAGAAAGGTAGATCCATGTAAGAGATCTGTTCTGGTTTAAAAGGAGGATGGTTAAGTCTCCTTGTTTGTAGCAGAGGACTTGGAAGCCAATCTCAGCTACATCTTAGAGTTTCTAAACCTGCTGGTAGTAACCACATTATTATTTTTCAAAGCAATTTGCTGTGTTAATTCAGTGTCAGACTTTTGGAGCTTTTGTGGTTTTGAATACTTGGAATTTTCTTTAATCTTTTTACTCATAAGAAGAATGTTTCCTCTGTTTAGGAAAGGGCCTCTGCGTCACAGAAGCTGTATGATGGAGTTTGTAGAAATGCCCTGACCCAGGAGATTACGTTCCTGACAGAGTAAGCAGAGGAGTGAGATGAGATTTAAAGAGCACAAGTAGATCAGCTGTAAGGCAGCTCTAAATGTTTTGTTAGTCTCAAGGTTTATAGGCAGGGTGCCATGTCCCCTGCGTCTGTCCAGCCTTGTCATCTCCAGCCTGACATATTGGAGGTTATGTGCATGTACATATTAATCTGTGCAGGCTTGGTGCCTGAGGGAACGGTGTGTGTTTGTGTGTTTTTGTTTTTAATTAAAGGTGGCATCTCTGCTTTTTGGGTAGGTGAAGAACAGAGCTAAAAAGAGTTGATTAAATGGAAAGAAAAAAGGAGTAAAGGATGTTGACATTTGAGGCAAGTACATCTAAAGACTCAGCAGGTGAGGAGAAGGGTGAATAATAGGGGCCAAATAGTTCGCTGTACAGTAGGGACCTTAATCAGAATGTGTAAAGGTCCCTGCTTTGCTAAATCAGCAGCTGCTCTTGGCTGGGAAAACTCTCTGGCACTTTTCTGTAGTTTCTCCCCCAGTACCACACTCCGCTTGTGTAGGGATAACTCTCTGGTCCCCAGGCAGTGTGTGGAGGTCTTCCTGGTGTGTGTGCGGCTGTACATATGCCTATCATATATCATAGTTTGGGAGACAGTGTTAGGAAACTTTTCTCCCATTTTTAAGATTAGCCCCATAGGTGCATAATCTCATAGGCTGCATAATATCATTTGGGATGAGCAAGCCTGACCTTAGGTAGTCTTGTTTTACTCCTGCTTTGGTATCATGGGCCTGGTCAGCCACTTCTAGCATGGATCCCACCACGTGGAACATCTGGCTGTTTCTCCCTGCATTTTCCCCAGTGGTACAACGGAAAGGGAGTGGAGGGGAAATAGCATGTAAATCCTACAGAGGTATAGCAGTCCTTGATCCTGCACTGTGTGATCCACCCTCTCAAACAGCTAGAAAGGGGAAGAGGAGCATTTCCAGCTCTTTATTGCCTTTTCCCCCCCGCAGTGTAAAAATCCCCATTTAGCTACAGTAGGAATCTTATTTTCATGATTAAAGATTGTCACACATTAATACTGTGATTAATACATAACTAAACCTTAACTCTTCTGGGCTGGTCTAGCTCTTTCTTTTCTAGGTGTTGGAGAAAGTAATGAGTTTTCCAAAGCAATGAGAAACAGATAAGCAGTAGTGTTATCTTGTATCTGGGCAGCCAGAAGATGAATATGGAAGAGGCAAAGAAGTATATCACTGCTACAGTTGGGAGGGGTGACTGCAGGACGCAGTCTTGGACTAAACTTAAGTTTTGGTTGTTTTGAATGACCTCAAGGATTGAAGGATGTGGACTTCAATATGAAACAGGTGTCTGCCCCGGTTTGCTTGATCAGGCATGCACAATGAAATCTCAAACTGAAATAGATGTAATCATGTCTTCACAGCTACACAAGCAAATGCTACCATTCACAGACTGCTGCTGACCACATGTGCACCTTAAGAAGCAGCAATCCACCCCCCAAAAGAAATCTGCTCCTAAATATATGATATTCATTAGAATTAAAAAAAAAAAAAAAGGAAAAAAAAGAAGGAAAAAGGAGAAGATGAGGGAGAGGCAGAGAGACAAGTATGTTGATCTATTGGGGAAGAAGGCTGAGGAACCTAGGACATCTTGGAGTTGTACTAAGGAAAGGAAGAAAGACAGGTGTTTCAAATCTGTGATATGTTGTAGCTTGGGACTCACAGTTTTGTATTTCTTCCCCAAATAACAGAATAAGCACTTTGGTACAAACGAAAGTTGACATCTGCTACCTGGTTTATCAGTGATGTCTTGCTCCTGTACCAGCATGTGTCTACTAATTTTGAATTTGTAATTTCAGGAAGTCAGGATGTGTTAGTGATGCTATGACCACTGACATATCTTAGAATCAGAGAATCTTGGGTTGCAGGGGACCTTAAAGACCGTCTAGTTCCAACCACCCTGCCATGGGTAGGGATACCTTCTACTAGACCAAGTTGCTCAAAGCCCCATCCAACCTGGCCCTGAATACTTCCAGGGACAGGGCATCCAAAACCTCTCTGGGAAAACTATTCCAGTGCCTCACCACCCTCAAAGCAAAGAATTTCTTACTAATATCTCATCTAGACCTGCCCTCTTTCAGTTTGAAGCCATTCCCCCTTGTCCTGTCACTACATGCTCTTGTAAAAAGTCCATCTTCAGTTTTCTTGTAGGCTGCCTTTAGGTACAAGGCTGCACCCCAAAGCTTGCTCTTTTCCAGGCTGAATAGTCCCAATTCTTCCAGCCTTTCCTCAAAGGAGAGGTGCTCCATGCCTCTAATTTACTTGGTGGCCTCCTCTGGGCTTAGTCCAGCAGGTTGATGTCCTTCCTGTGCTGGGACCCCAGAGCTGATGCAGCACTGCAGGTGGGGTCTCACCAGAGCAGAGCAGAGGGGCAGGATCCCCTCCCTGGCCCTGCTGCCCACCCTGCTCTGGATACAGCCCAGGACACGTTTGGCTCTCTGGGCTGTGAGTGCTCATTGGTGGGTCATGTCCAGCCTCTCACCCACCAGCCCTGCCAAGTCCTTCTCTGAAGATCTCCCCTAGATCTATTCCTCCCCCATCCTGTCTTGATGTCTGTCAGGGATTGTCCTGACCGAGGTGCAGCACCTCCCACTTGGTCTTGTTGGACCTCATGAGATTCCCACAGGACCAATTCATGAGCTTGTCCAGGTCCCTCTGGATGCCATCCTGTCCTTCAGGTGTGACAACCACACCATTCAGCTCAGTGTCATCCACAAATGTGTTGAGGGTGCACTCAATCCCTTTGTTTCTGTCATTAATGAAGATACTAAATAACACTGGTCCAAACACAGACCCCTGAGGAGCACCACTTGTCACCAATGTCCATCAGGAAGCTCATCCATTGCAAGAGCAGGGTGATTAATGATACTGGTCTTCTGAAAACAATTTTTCCGTTAATTTAATTAATGTGAAATATCTGAAAGGTAGCAGCCCTTGATGTTGACTTGTCTAACCGCAACTGATAGGCAACAACCAAATTGTGTGCTGGGATCCAGCACTTCTGGAGGGGTTGCTTTAAGACAATTTAATGATTTATTTCTCACGTCTTCAGTACTTTTGGTTGAACTTAGAGGGTAGTGATTTGCCCAAAGTGCTAACCGTGATGGGCTTTTGCTGATTCAGCTGCTTGTTTGCCAGAAATTATAGTCAGGGTATCTGATTTTTTGTCAGGGATGCACTGTTCTGCCATGATGCTGGGTATAACTATAGCTTTAAGATTTCTAGCAATCCTAATACGAGTGCCAGAAGCAATTATCAATCATTGTTCTGGTAGTGCTGCTCTGAGATTCATACTTCTTGATTTCACTGTAAGAAAGAATCAGTCTCTATGTTAAGTTATTGGACAGAGACTTGTGATAGAATTAACCTTTGTGTGCTGCCACTCTGGAGAAGCTGGAGTCTGCCTGTACCTCAGGTCTGCTTTTGTTAAACTGAAATAATGCTTTTCTCTTCCTTCCAATTGTCCATCTTCTTTCTTCAGATCATTTCTTGTCTCAGTGTCAGTCCTTTCCTATGAGTTTGGATAATCTCTAATTGCTTTGGTCTCAAGAATGCATGGTCTCAGTGGAGGTTTCAGGGCTCAGTGCTGCAAGGCAAAGCAGTAATAATAAAAAATCCAAATAACCAGCTTTGTTGATGTCTACAGCTGGGTCTGACTTCACCCTCTGTACCAAAATACGAACTGTGCTTCGGGTTGTGTCTGGCCTGCTACTTCCTGGGGAGTGAAACCTTATGCTTTTTTCAAGGTGATAATTTCTTAAGAATCAGATATGAATACCAATAATTGTGGCAAAGAAAGATATAAATCTATTGTATATGATACGTGGTACTAGGAATTGCTGCTTTACAATGGTAGTTTAACAGCAAGTTCAACACTTTGAGCTCATGAGAAAGGTTCATGTTTGCTGCTTTTAAACTCAGATATTTGATGTAGTTAATTCAGTTACCTAATTCAGTTAGGTAACACATCTTCCACATAGACACAATTTTGTCATTTACCAAAATGTATTGCTGATAATATCCTTGAATCTCTCCACTTGCATTTTCTGTCCAAAGTCAGCTATGCAGCTCAGCGCTGTACCCAAAGAGGCAAAGATCCCATGGTGTGGATTTGATATGTGGCTGCATGTTGTGAAGTTACTTGAGACCACATACACGTTTGAAACAGCTAGTGACCAGCATTTCTTCTTGTGTTGAAATTTCATGCTTTGGTGTTTGATGGCAGGGAACATTGTTCATTGCATGAGCAGGGTGCACGTTTAACAAAACTCTATTTGCATTGAAATGCCCTCCACAAGAATATTATAGAATCCCATAGTCATTGCGATTGGAAAAGGCCTTTGAGATCATTGACTCTAACTTATCCCAACACTGCCAAGTCCGCCACTAAACCATGTCCCTAAATCCCACATCTATGATGCACCTGTTCAGTACCTCTAGGGATGGTGACTCCACCACTTCCTTGGGCAGTCTGTCCCAATGCTTGACAACCCTTTCCATGAAGACGTTGTTCTTGATATCCAATCTAAACCTCCCCCAACACTTCTTGAGACCACTTCCTCTTCTCCTATTGCTTTTTACCCAGAAGAAGAGGCTGACCCCCACATGGCTGCAACCTCCTTCCAGGCAATTGTACAGAGCAATAAGGTCCCCATGAGCCTCCTTTTCTCCAGGCTACACAACCCCAGCCCTCTCAGCTGCTCCTCACAGGACTTGTGCTCCAGACCCTTCGCCAATTCCATTGCCCTTCTCTGGACTCACTCCAGCACCTCAATGTCCTTCTTGCAATGAGGGGCCCAGAACTGGACAAAGCACTCGAGGCACAGCCTCACCAGTGCTGAGTACAGGGGGACAAGCACTTCTAACCCATGTGTTGTTCTTTGGCCATCTTTGAATTGTTTAAATAATGCAGATTTGCACAATTTATTGCTCTAAAGGTAAGTTTTTATTTCTTACATAATTGTGAAGGCTTGGTCCTATAGGCTATGGGATTTTATTTTCCTTTAGTTCATATTTTTAATGTCACTCAAGGCCTTATTGTTAAGAAGTGGAAATATCTGCTGATGTTTTGGATGGAAATCCCTACTGTGCTGGTGGAGTGATCATGAATTTGCCTTTTGGGGTTCTGTCTTCAGAAAAATGTCAACCAAAAAGCAGTTTTCCCTGCTGGTCATGATGCCTAAAAGCAGGCTACCTGAAACAGAGGCCACGACAAATTAGGAGTTTAAAAAGCAGACAAATTTATTCAAGGCCTTCAGGGTACATGCAGGCAAGCAAATCTTCCTCAGGGGCTACACCCAAAATGGACACCACGTCATGAGTGCTTCACCTTTTATAAGTTTTGTGCCATTAGCATATTGGCCCTTAATTCTCCAATCACACCTTTAGGTGATGATGTTAACCACCCCAGTTGCGATCCCCCCATATCACAGTTGTTTACATACTTTAGGGCCCTAGGGCAATGAATGTGTCTTTGAATCGCTATTCAGAGGGATTGTTTTGGCTAAAGGTGCTGGGAACAGAGGTTTTTAGCATCATATAAGAAGCACAGAACTAGACCAAGTTACAGATACATGAAGAGTAAAATCTAGAAATTATTAAAGCATCAGTCAAGGTGGCCATGTAGTTCTTCTGATAAAGGAATAGTTTGTTCAGTTCCTCTCTAAGCACATGTTTTTATGGTTTTTTGGATATAATTTAAGTTTTTAATCATGAAAAAGTGTTGAAGAGAGTTATTACAAACCTTTTTTCCAGAGTTTATATTAACAAATTTAATCAATATACAGAAAAGAGATGATTTTAATACTTTTTTTAGCCACAGAGGATCTGCAAATAACACTAAGAATAAATGCTTCTCCAGCTTCAACAAAAGAGATTTAAAAATTCCTGTTGACATCTTCTTTTAATTTTCTCTATTGTTTTAGTTCACTGAAAGCTTGAAACCAAGGCCACACTTCTTCATGAGACATTTAATATGAAGATCTTTTTTTGTCTGCTTATAAAGGAAAACTAAAATAGTTCTTCAAAGAGATCTTCTGATTTTTTAACATTCTTGTTCTGCGGACCTTGCTACTTACTGTAAAGCTGCACTAAAATAATCTACATCTTGCTGATGTAGAATTCAGATTATAATAGAATGAATAGTTTCTCTACTTTCTAGACCTTATTTGGCCCTTAATTAGACACCACAAACCTTGGTTTAGTGTATAATAAGGTGCATACTCCAAAATACAATTTTCTTTCCAAGTACAGCCATTTCAGTCTTCTATGCCCTGAAGTACAGAAGTTACTGAAAAATTAGTGGCTGTTTTAGAAGCCCTAATGAGTAGTATGCTTTCAGCAGTTTAACAAGAGGTGCCTGCAAAAATTCCTTTGTCATAGCCAGTGGTAATTTTTGTATACAAGATGCATGTTCTGCACATATCAAGGGATTTGCTTCATTTTTCTATTTAACCTCAGCAGGGAGGGCATACTGCAGATTAACAAATATACATTGAGTTACATTCAGCTAAGGGAATGTGTATATATATAGATATATATGTTTTTACACTGATGATATTTTGACAATAATAGCAACGTGTGACTAAGTGTCTCATTTTAAAGGTTAAAAAACTTGAGTTCCTCAGAGCTCCTGTAAGGAGCCATGGAACTGTGTCAGCTTTTTGAAGGGATTACTTAGCAATGTCCAGAGAACTTAATGTTCAGAAGAACAGAAAAATGCATGAGAAAAGTAATAGAAGCATTAGGCAAAATATTTAATCTGTGAAAAAGATACCAGTTTGTGACTCTGGCAATGGAGTTTTACAGGACCCATTGAGTTCTCTTTGCCTTTAGTCCTTCAATTTTGCCTCCATTGTTAATTTATGCCACTCACACTTTCCTTTTCCTCCTTGTTCTATTCTGCAGTGAAAATGAGGTATTTGGTATATGTTGATAGCTTAGTAAGTGCAGAGATTTCATTAGAAATACAATACCTACAACATTAAATAATCCTAGAAGTTGATTTTTTTTTTGAAGCATAGCGTGGTGATAGAGCAGAATCTTAAGAGTATAATTATTGATCTCTTTGTTTTGAATGGTCTATGGTGGTATATGTGTAAGTATGTTTAAAGATCCAAGTTTGTCTTTTAAAATACATTTTGTAGCAGCTAGCACATGGGGTTTCCTGCAGTGAGTAAGATAGCAGAGGTGGGTGTTTTTGGTGTATTGGAAATTTGTACGAGGAGAAGGAAAATTGGATTTTGCAATCACTTGTTCCATTACTGTTTGCATACATTTTTACAAACGTAAGAGGCAGAGATAAGAGTGGATGATGTGGTAGTGAGGGAATGAAGAATCTTATGGAAATGGGAACAGTTTGGGCCTTTTAGAAGCCTCTGTCCAGATTTTTTTCATTTATTGTGCTATTTTAAGATGAAGATTTGTATAAAAGGACAACATTTTAAGAAGTGCTAGACGGAGTCTTCTGCAAGTCCTTCACAATTTGCTCAATATTTTAGTGTGCTGTTTGTTCAGCAATTCCCCCTCATTTTTAATTCACTACGAAATTTTCCTGTAGGCTGGCATGGAATATATGCATAGGAGTGTTTGTTTTCTATAAACCCAGAAGGCACAGCGAGAAGGGTACTTGCTACTGCTGGTTTCAAGTGAATGTGTTTGAGGTGGAGGCTTGCTTCATTAATGTGTCTTGGTAACCCCTGGCTGAGGGAACAGAGGGATTGGGAAACCTCTATCTAAGTATTGTTTAAACATCTTATAAAGCATTTTTCTGAATGTATGTATATATATATATATAGATTTATAATAGATGATCTATGAAATATGCATATATATGATTTCTATAGCTAGCAGCCTTCTATTATCAGTGGTTTCTGGCACAGATATGAGCCATGCTGCATTCCTGCTTGCCATCTGTCATTTCACCTCATCTTTCATCACACGTTGTCTCTGCGCTCTTGTTCTTTCCCTTTTACTTCCCTCCACATCCGACTTCATATCCTCTCTTCTCCTCAGCCTCAGCACTCTTGTCCTGACACTTCCTGCTTTTGTTTGTGTAGTCTCAGCTCCTTAAAGAACAATCCATTAGAGACTGAGAAAGCTGTTCTTGAGACTCCCATCCTTCCTCCAGTCACACCACACCTTTGGCTGAGGCAAGCAGCTGTGTGTAATACCACACACATTTTAAACAGCTCGCATCCTTCTGTTTTAACTGTAAAAGGAACAGCTGTGTCTTTGTAATTCCCAAAAATAACCCCTTTCCAAACATGCTAAAAACTATTTTGTTTCTGGTGAAACAAATAAGGAATTTATAGGTCAATCTTTAATGAAGATGAAAGAACCAAACCACTTAGAAATAGCTTTGAAAAGTCATGTCAGGGTAACGTGAGAGTTACTTAGATCAGGTCTTTATGTTTGGCCGAGCTGTGGTCAGAACAGGACCCAAAATGTGGGTTTTTTTCCTGGGGAACGTGTGTTAGAGTAGTCTGTGACTGGTAACAGACTCATGAACTTTTTACTGCTGGGGAATTGACAGGTAAAGCTCAGTGGCTCCAGTTTCTCTCAATTGCTTTATAGTCCTTGTTAGAACAGAGAGGTTGGATATAGCTGAGTATTTCCATTTTCTAGGATTGTCTGAGCTTTTTAAAATCTGCTCTTATAACTTTGAAGTGGGACAGTCAGGGCTTTTTTTTATTCCTGAATTTTGCACAAAAAGAATGCAGCATGCCTATTACTAATGTATTTTTTAATAATTTAGTGGAATTAGTCCCAACAATGTCTGGTAGAAGAAAACTGAGACAGGAAGTAGATGAAGAGTGCCCTGATACACAGCTCTGGAAATATTCTTGTGTATTTATGTAGACTTTACATGCAGTGGTCAGTTAGACATGACCTGAAAAGGAAAGATGTCCTTGAAATCTCCAGGTGCACAGTCCTAGAGGGGGCATCAGAAGTGACTGCATTCACTTCCCAGACATACCTCCCAAGGAAGACAGTTAGGATAAAGAGACTTATATTTATCAAAACACTAATTACACTGAAGAAACTTAATGATGTGCTACTGTGACCTCCTATGCTATTGCTCTAGGAGCCAGGATGCCTGTTGGAGTTCTAGGGAGGACTAAACACCTAGACAAATATATGCATAGGTGCAAATAAGCTAGTTAAAAGTGCATAGAAAACCAAATTTGTTTTCAAGAGTGTATTTTTTATTTTCCTAAAAAGACCCTTCCTTTTTACCTATTTTTTTTTCTTTTTTGATTTTGATTCTTATGTTGAGGTGCAATGAGACCCTTGGTGACAATTGTCAAAGTAGGATGTTCTGCTTTTCCAAAACTAGTAAGTCAATATAACAGTAGGAAATGCTTATTTACAGTAAGCTGTAAGACATAGGGAGTAACCGCTGCAAAGGTATTGCAAGAGGAAAGAATTTGAGGAGGCAAATTTAGAGGGCATAATTTTCTCTGGTGGTATGTTTGATGAGTACCTTGCTTACAAGATAGAAACAGCTGTCCCTATGTTCCTTGGGTAGAAGAAAGCCGGTGGAATAATTTAGGCAAGGAAGTTTTCTGTAGGATCATTTGTTTAATATTTGGTTCATCAGCACCTAGTTCTTTTTGCTTGTGAAGGAAACTGTTTTCTTTAGAAGTGAAGATGTTGAAAACATTTATTTCAGCCATCTCTGCAATACCTCTGTGCTCTGGTCTACATGTAATGACATATTGCCCCCTCTGTAACTGCTAAGAAGTAGTTTTCTTATTCACTGACTGCCCAGGGAGGTGAAGTGGTGAAATCATCATCATCCCTAGAGGTATTGAAAAGATGTGTGATAGATGTGGGACTGAGGGACCTGGTTTAGTGGTGGACTCGGCAAGTGCTGAGTTGGCTGGTTTTGGCTGGAATAGGTTAATGGTTGGCCTTGAGAATCTTATAGGGCTTTTTCAATCTAAAATGATTCTATGATTCTAAGACAAGTGTTTCAAAGTTTTTCACTAAAACTTTCCAAAGAAATCTGCTCAAACATAGTGAGTGGTCAATTGTATTAGTTTATCTTATAGGAATGTGCAAATGGCTAAGAATACATACAATTAAATGCCAGTTATTTTCAAATTAGGATGTTTCTGAGTTTTATCTTAGATTAAAATATCACTGTGCTACAGCTAAATTTTTTATGATTTAGGAATGGATTGCAGAGAGAGCAGAAGGGTTGAGCTTTTCTTTCCGATGTACTTATTAACTTATATGGAGACCCTTGGGTCTTCCATTTTAATAAAAATTGGTGGAGACTTGAATCTCTCAAAACATCCCAGAATATGGTGTTGCGGAAGGAAAGAAAGACAGCATATTAATAAGAGGTGATATTTGTTCAGGCTTTTTTTAAAAGGGTATTCTGTTGAATTTCATTTATTAACTGTATTTCTTGTCTCTGAAAAATCTAATCCTGAATAAACAGTAGAAGTTTACCTTGTAATATATAATGAAAAATATGAAAAGTGTGGTGTGTTAAGTATGATGGTCGAGAGACTCATGGTGATATCCTTCCCCCAGTGAAGTCAGTAGGTACTCTCCTTGCTGCTTTCAGTGCAGTTGTGGTCTTCCTGAAAGAGAGATGAAATGCTGAATGTATTGAATGCCTCTGCTGATACTGGTGTGTTGATACGGTATCTAACTGGTGATATGGTATCTAACCATGTGCTCTAGCTTTGATGCAGCCCCCAGCATGCTGAATTTCAGGAGTCTGCTGTACTTTGCACATAGGTGTGTCTGTCCCTCCTTGCCTTCATTTTTGCAAGAACTTAGTGCCTGACTCAGCAGGTCAGATACTTGTGAAATCAGATTTGTGTTGGTGCCGGAAAGAAAACCAAACCCTTTTGAATGTCTGCCTATGGTGTTACGTAGTGCATGTAGACTAAAAAGAGTAACACACACCCTCTAGTCAGTACTGCTATGTGTGTGCTGATTACTGTTTTTTGGGATGTAGCCCCGAAGTGGAAAAGGAGAAAATTTTCACATAAGTGACCAAAAATAGTGTATTTTAAAATTGTACTTAATCAGAAAATTCTTACTCATTTTCTCCTCTGAGAAAAACCCCGCAACCAAGGCCAAAGAACCAAACTCCCAAATCATTCTGTTTATTTAAAACTTTTCATTTGATTAGAGAGTGGATTATACCCAGTTAGGTTCCTAATCATATGTCTTAACTAGTGAGCTATGAAGTCAATTTGTTAATTTCAAATATGCTGAGTTAGTAAATTCAGTATTTTTTATATCAGCTGCATCAGGTATGGGAGAGAATTTATCCAGATACTCCGGATCCTGATGGCTAAGGATCTTGCATGAGGAATGTAAATTTGAATCCTGAAACCTGGTTTTGATGCCAAGTGTTATTATGTCACAGGTGAGGGTCTTGACCACTCCTTACTGGCAATTTATGCAGTCTTTCGGTGGTGTGTTTAAATGTGTTTTATATAGTGTACATATGTATATGTATTTGTGCGTGCATCCAGTGTATTTGTTATAAATCAGTTCAGAAATTTCAGTGTGTGAAATTAGGTCATTGGAGAAGATTCTGTGATGCACAGAAGAGAATTTGCATATAAAAGGGAAGGGAATTAATAAAGCTTTATGGCAGCATTGTACCTGCACAGTTCTGGACTGTTTCAGACATCACAATCAACTCTACAGGTGTGACATTTCCAGTCAGAAATACAGAGATTTGTCCTCAGCTGTCACCACCCCGAGTCTTCTGCAGTGCCATGCCTTGAGAATTTAATCTCTTATCAAGGGAGCTCAGTGTTGGAAAGGAAATACCAGTAGTTAAAAGGGTGCAAAATTCAATCCTCTGCCCGCAATTTCCTGTCTAAACTCCTTGGAGGAATGCTGCTTTTTGTGAGACCATGGCTTTTACATACATGAAGCCCCATAATGTGTCACACAGTGGTGGAAACTGCTATTTTGATTCCCTAGTGGCCAAACAATCCTAACAAATGTGCTTTGTTTTTCTTATTTATTAATTTTCTTAATTTTGAATTGTATCTTCTTACAATGAATATATTGAGAAAGGGAAAGGACAAACTTCTTTGCAGGAAATGAGAAGGGATACAGTATCACAAAGATGTGTGTTTGTGGATAAGTGAAGCATAATGGATGGGTGTGTCTGCCCTTTCCAAAATAGTTATCTCAGATACAGCCTTCTGCCGAAACTGTGCTCTCAAGTGCTTTCACTGTCAAGTGCCGCAAGACCTGGGGAAGCAGAGCTGGAGATGTGGTAATGAGAATGCCCTGCTTGTGCATTTTGGTCCCTGTGTGTCTCCTGGTGCACCTTCCAGCTGTGCATGGACCTGTGCCTGCAGATCCGCTCTTTTCAGATTTTCAGACTTTTGTTGTGAATACGGCCTTGTGGACCTCTGAAGGCCTCACAGACACCTTCAGTGAGAGGTAGACACAAACCTGTTCAAGCTGTAACTTTTGAGCAATGTAGGGACTCATCCTTTAGAAGATTTTGGCTTCTGAATCTTTGAGATCTTGGATGAGAGATGATAAGGGAATGTGAAGTATTGCAACTGGGGATCAGATAATGGCTTCTTCATGTGCAATTTTGTTAATTCCTTTATTTCGTGTCAGGTAAATTGCTCCACGTGCCTTCAAGCAATTTTAATTTAATGCAGTCATGACTTTGACTGACTGAAGAACTAATAAACTCCAGCCACCACTTCTCATCATCAGCTTAAGAATGATGAGCCTGTAGGTACCCTTCTCTCCATTCCTCCTTGCGCAACAGCTCCCTGAGAACATGGACCCTCAAAGTATAATGACAGTGCTGATGTTTGCACATCCGAGGGCCACAGCTCAGACAGTGGTAGGAAAAGGGGTTGTGTTGTTTGGTTTTGGATTTATTTGTAAATTCATGCGGGAAAGAATGAATCAGAGGAGGGTTTCTAATCATTTAGTAGGAACTAAGAAAAGCACTAGATGTTTTTCATTGGGTTAAGGCTTGAGTGACATTGACTCAATAATTGCAAAACTTGGGAAGGATCTAGAAGAGTTGAATGATTTGACCTTTCCAGGAGAAGATTTCAAGAACTTAGGAATTGCATCTGTGTAAGTTATTTTCTTCCAAATATGAGCTTGCTTTATCCAGTAACATACATATCTATGTATTTACACATCTTCCCACTCTCCTGCATGCATGCACTCACACACACAGTCATATCTTTTATACTTAGGTCTGTCATCTGAGTATGCTAAAGATTCTTTTAATAAACTCATCTCAGTCATTCAGAGCAACAGTTTTGTTTCAACCATAGAATGATCAAATGGTTTATGTTGGAAGGGACTTTAAAGATCACATCATTCCAAGCCCTCTGCCATGGGCAGGGACACCTTCCACTAGATCAGGTTGCTCAAAACCCCATCCAGCCTGGCCTTGAACACCTCCAGGGATGGGGCATTCGAAACTTCCCTGGGCAACATGTGCCAGTGCCTCATAAATCTCACCATAAAGAATTTCTTCCCAGCATCTAATCTGAACCTACTCTCAGTTTGAAGCCATTCTCTCTAGTCCTGTCACTACATGCTTGTAAAAAGTCCCTCTCCAGCTTTCTTGTAGGCTCCCTTTAGGTACTGGAAAGCCAGGCTGAACAGTCCCATTGCTCATAGTTTTACCTCATAGGAGAGGTCATCATCCCTCTAATCATCTTGGTGGCCCTCCTCAGGACCTGCTCCAACAGGTTCTTTCTGTGCTGAGGACTCCAGAGCTGGTGCAGCACTGCAGGTGGGGTCTCACCAGAGCAGAGCAGAGGGGCAGGATCCCCTCCCTGGCCCTGCTGCCCACACTGCTTTGGATGCAGCCCAGGACACTAACTCTGGGCTGTAAGTGCTCATTGGTGGGTCATGTCCAGCCTCTCACCCACCAGCCCTGCCAAGTCCTTCTCTGCAGATCTCCCCTAGATCTGTTCCTCTCCCACCCTGTCTTGATGTCTGTCAGGGATTGTCCTGACTGAGGTGCAGCACCTCCCACTAGGTGTTGTTGAACCTCATGAGATTCCCACAGGCCCAGTTCATGAGCTTGTCCAGGTCCCTCTGGAAGCCATCTCATCCTTCAGCCACACCACTCACCTCAGTCCCATCTGCAAATGTGCTGAGGGTGCATTCAACCCCTTTGTATCATTAATGAAGACATTAAATAACACTGGTCCCAATACAGACCCCTGAGGAGCACCACTTGTCACCAAGGTCCATCAGGATTGTGAGCCACTGACCACAACCCTCTGGATGTGACTGTCCGATCAATTCCTCAGCCACCTAACAGTTCATCCATCAAATCTTTCTGTCTCCAATTTAGAGGGAAGGATGTGGTGGGGAACTGTGTCAAAGGCTTTACAGAAGTCCAGATAAATGACATCTGTGGCCCTTCCCCTGTCTGCTGATTGGGGTCACTCCATCACTGGGCTGGTCAGGCAGGACTTGTCCTTGGTGAAGCTGTACTGGCTGTCCCAAACCACCTCCCTGTCCTCCATGTGCCTTAGCACAGCTTCTAGGAGGATCTATTCCATGACCTTCCCAGGCAGAGAGGTGAGGCTGACAGGTCGGTAGTTACCAGGGTCCTTCTTTTTGCCTTTTTGGAAGTGGATGCAGTGTTTCCATTTTCCAGTCACCTGGGACTTCATATTAATGCCATCACATTTCAAATATTGTGGAGAATGGCTTGGCAACTACATCAGACAATTCTCTCAGGACTCTGGAATGCTCTAATTGTGTCCCAATTATGTGTGCTCGGGTTCCTCAGATGATCATGAACCTGATTTTTACTTACGGTGGGAAGCACTTTGTTCCCCCAAGCCCCATCTTGCAGTCCACCCCCTCAAGTGCTTGCCCTTGAATACTGAGGCAAAAATGTTGAGCACCTCAACGTTCTCCTCATCCACTTGTTTATGGGGTGGTACAACTTCTTTGACCTTCATTATCTGGTTAGTATCCTGTAGAAGGCCTTCCTGTTATTATTTGCATCCCTTGCTAACTTCAGTTCCAGCTTCACCTTGGCCTTCCACCTCATCCCCACACAACTGAATTTCACATATATAGTCTTTACAAGGTACTTGTCCTTGTGACCACTGCCTGTGCATTTGCTGATTTCCTTCTAGTTTAACCAGCAATTTCAAACCATCCTGTTGTTTTGGTGGTTTGGGTTTGTTTTTCCTGAGAATCTTTTTAGTTTTTTGTCTTCTTGGCATAGAAGAAAAAGAAATGCATCCCAGAAATTCCATTCTGCATACTGAGAGTTTAGGAGCTGCATCTGTGTAACTCCTGGTATACCTAATGACAAAAGAATAAAGATACCTGAAATACAAACATGGAAGGGCAAAATAGCTTTTTCTACAAAAGGCAATCAAACTATGGCAAACTTGCATAGATTTGGCTGTGTGCATCAAAGTAAAAGGTGCAAAATTTCCTATGTTTTATATGTCATCAGTGATGTATACTACAACTTTAACAAAGAAAAAAAAATTAGTGAGGGACATTTCTTAATTTAATCAAATTAATTGATAAAATGAGATACTAGGAATACCATCCAAAAGTTTAAATTTTGGTCTCAAATTTTAAATTTATCTTAGCTGAGATGAAGTATATATTTATAAAAACGTAAAACTCCAGTGTTTATTCTACATTTAACTTAATCTGCTTATACATTAGACCTGTTCTGTGCAGTCAGTACTATACATAAGTCAGTGTAAGTTTGTTTTTTTTACTTGTAAAGCACTTTTGAGAGTCGTGGTTATCTTTTGCTTTTCTAATAGAGAGATATGAACATAAGCTGAATGTACACTTTAATGAGAGACAGTGGTGTTAGACCTTAAAGGTCTGCTGTTAACTGTATGGTTGGCAGCAGGCAAAGCATTTTATACCATGGAATTTGAAGGCATTTCATGACAACTGAATTGGGTATTTTCATTTACTGACATATTCCTTTCTTGTGCCTCTGAGCTCTGTCCGTGGCTCGGGTCATTGCAAAGAGTGGAAATACCAAGGCACGTGTGCCGGGTTTGCTGGGTTCTGACATACCCTTGCCAGTGCAGCCTACTGGAAGATGACGTATTCTGATCATGTAGGAATCATGGTGGCAATCTGACAATTTCTGAATATTATTTTTTGACAAATATTATAAGTGTTATAGAAATATTTTCATGCAATATTAACATTATTGTAACACCAGTATAGAAGCATAAATTACCAGATGAGTCAGAATTATGGCCCTTTTCCTGCTGTGTGTGGGCAGACCCCTGCATCTGTGCTCATTGCAGGTCTGGGACCTAAATGCATTAGATGCGTACTGGAAGAAAATGAGTCTGCAAAGTATTTTAATAGAAGGAATACATTGCTCTTAGTTGTGAAGAAAGAAAGTCCTCTAAAAATGGAAATGTTCTTGTGCTTCACTTAAAAAAAGACAAGTATGTTAATATGGAAATGTCTCTGGAAATTCTTGTAAGATTAATGACAAAACTGGAAAAAAAAAAAAAACCCAGCTCAAATCAATGTCTTGAAAGAAAAGCAGAGGTGTATTGTCTTATAGAGATTCCAGACAAGATTTGTGTATGTGGACTCTAGTGCTCCAGTATTTCTGTAAAGTATATTTGTGGGTAATGTACTAATATCTCACACTGTATGGTAATATCATTAGCTTTTCATGGCAGCAGTTTTCCTAAAGTCATGAACTGTAATTTCATTGTCTACCTCTTCTCAGGGGAGCACTGAAAATACTCACTAATAGGGATCTCTCATCTGACAACTTTTCTCAAACAGAAGCTTGCAGATTATTGAGGAAGACATCCTGTTGTTTGGGATCCTGAGATTTGTCTTTGGTTTTAAGTACTTCAAAGATATCTCTGTGCAGCAGTGTTTTATTTGTTTTTTTTCTGCCTCTGTGAAAATAGTATGTTCCATATCTGTCATCTGGTTTGGCTTTGTATACAGAGAAGCAGCAGTAAATATTTCAGAAAAGCAAGTAGTTGTGCTTTTGCTCAGAAAAGTGGAAATTACAAGAAAAAAGCATCAAAGTCAGAAGAGGCAAATGAGGAGAAAGACTTAATTTCTCATAGCTGAGGCTGCTCAAGTGGATACTGCCTCAACTTCTAGAGTGAGCATGTTCTGCGTAGAAGGATTAGAAATTTCTCCTCCTTGCTGTAAATAAAAAATCTGATGATTCTCAACTTCCTCTGGAATGCTTCATGCTCCTTCTTTCCTCAGACATTACCTTGTGCTATTTCTTCCTCCCATCTCTGTGTCTCTGCAAGTGAAGGAAAATAGTGAGTCCTCTTTTTCTGCCCCCTTTGCTGCCACCTCTAGGGAATGTTAAAAATCCACCATCATTGAGAATTCAGCTTTACCAGTCCTGAGGGTCATCTTGAGATTACAGTTTTCAAGTTGATATTCAGAGTAGTTACAGGGACCCCTGCTTCTTATTTTGTTTCTATTAATCAATTTAGGAAAATTTGATTACCTCTGGTTGTTTGTGAGAATACGGATCAACCTCCTTTCTCTTTTCAGATTGCCCGAGTCTAGGTTGTCCTCTTAGATGCTGGAACCTTGTGATGTGTGGATTTCTTTCCCTTGAACCAATTTTCATCTAGTCAATTGAATTATAATTTCATCTAACTCCTTCCTTTCCTGAAAGTGTGATATTCATTGTGAGCTTTTTCTTGGCTCTGTAATAACATTCAACTTGAGTATCAGAAAAAAAGTAGTACTTGGAAAATATTTTGATAGTCTTACAAGTCAAGATATATTGTCAGATCTTCTAGCGACCACATACAGTATAAGAGCAACATATATAATTAACTTGGCACAGGTGGGGGCAGGATAGGGAAATTGTCTCTGTTACCTCCCTCCTTTGGTTTTGAAATCTCATGCTCTTGTATGATACGCTTGGGAAATTACAGACTGTGAGTGGGATTCATATGGCAAAATGTAGACATCCACATCTGAGTTAGTCACCCAAGGCTCCCTGTGTGGGGAATGGAGAGAAACAGGACAGATGAATCACACCCTTGAAGAACCTATTTTTTTTACCTCTATGCTAAGACAAAATGACTCATAGCTTGAAAGTGCCCATTTGGCTAGTAAAGGAGGTTGGGGTAATGACTGGGATGTGATGGCTGCATTCTGCACCCCAAAAACTAGATGAGATATACATGGCACTTGGTACTCTGGTTCGTACCTGTGTGCATGTTTGTCAGATTGTGCGAGTATTCAGTCCTAAGAAGAAAACTCACTAGTTTTCCACATAGAAATTCCTTGAAAAACTAAAGACAGCTTTAAGTTTCCATGTATGAGAACTCAGAAATCAAGAAATGTGTAATCTGAATTAGCATGTTTCTCATGCATGTACATATCAGCAAATAAAAAACTCTAACAAGTAAGTTTTCAAAATTTTGTCAGCACATCAGTTTAGTAGCTGATGATGCCACAGTTGGTTTAGTCACCTTTGGAAACTGTGTGCCCTCTGCACCTAGGGAGATGTGTCTGATGCTTTCCAGATGCTGTAGCGAGCTGTGAGCTCTTTGTGCTACATCTGAGGTAGTCTCTTCTCTCTCTGTGTAAACCACATCACATGTCTCCCTCAAATTATCTTTGTCTTCAGTCAGCCTGAGGAGTCTGCAGTAAGTGAATACGTGAAGACCTTGCAATGCTACTTGCAGAAAGGGAATTGTCTTCCTGTGTTTGCTTTTTAATACATCATTGGGAACAGCATGCGGGGTGTGAGCCAGGGTGGGCTAAGAAACAAGCTCTATTCACAGTGGTGCTGGTGCCACTAAAAATCTCTGTGAGTCCCCTCAGCTCAAAACATAGGTGAGAAATATAAGGCGAACAATGTTAAAATCGAAATGGCCGATGAAGCAAGACAAATAATGGTAGCCCAGTAACACAGTATTTGTGGTTTCTTTTCACCTTCTCTTTTGTATGCACATGTATGCATGGTTGATTGACAGAAAACTGAGGAACGTCTATTTGAAAGGGGGAATAAACTTGTTTGGCTTAGATATGTAGTTAGACTGTGTCCAGAATGATAGAAACTGGCAGAATTTGTAGAAATAGAGCTTTTGCATCCCCTAACTCTAGGCACCTGGCCTGAGGAGGATGATCCAGTGAGTAGATTCCAGCACACCCATTTCCTATGTAGTCAGTGTACATAGATACCCTAAAAGGGGTAACACAACACAAGGGTCACAGCTCCTTCTTCTCTGGTGATCTGAGCTGCAAACTGGGACTCAAGATCCATACCCTGGAGATATATTTTGGGTAGCTGTGTAAATCACGGCTGGTTTTCATGCATGAATGAAGCCACAGTGTATCAGAAGCAATGCATCGATAGTCTGTGAAATTTGCAGATCACAGATCCTAATTACTAGAAAATCTTTCCCTGCCAAGTCACAGGAGGTTTAGAAGGCACATCACCTTGTTGGTCCTTTTGAAACTGGGCAGTTTTGAAGCCAGACATGCAATATTTCAGTCAATAAGTAAGATGTGGCCTGACTGTAGCCTGACAGTGACACACAATGATGGACAATCACTGGATTCAGCACCCTCCCACTTCCAGACAAAACCAGCATTACTATCTTCCCTCTACCAAAAAAGAAGAAGAAAGCCCTCAGAAAAGAGCAGTGGCTGTGTTCCTGAACCATTATGAAATCTCTGTTTGAAACACCCAATGTATCTTTCTGCATCAAGGACAGAGTTCAGTTAAAGTGATGCCTTCACTGGCTTTTGTGCTGGCTAGATCAGTTCAACATGGTGCTGTAGGTTAAATCATTGAAACAGTGGAGCTAGCTGAGAACTGGCTACAGCACTGAATTTCTCCCAGCTGCTAGTGTTTTGTCAGCACTGATCAGTGATTTGTGCTCAAGTCATTTGGTCAGAATCATCACCAGTGAGCAGCAGGCTTTTTTTGGCTTTTTACCTTACCTTTCAGCCAAAGGCAGGCAGATCCTGAACTGCAGCCTTACATGGGAGCTGCTCTGGACAGCCATGTGCCGGCTCACAGAACCAAGTGGCTCAAATCAATGTGTCAACAGCTGCCTACAAAAGCAGGGCTGGAGTTCCGCCAGTCCCTGGAAAGCTGATGTGCCTCTTCCAGGTGAGAACCACTGTGCTGAACATCAGGCAATCAGTGTGGATGCTGCCCACTCCTGTCTGTGCTAATTTGAGGAAAGACTTTTTTATAAGACAGTATCTTCCTAAATTACCTCCCACTATATAGGAGTTTAGTTACTTGCTGGTCTTTCAAATCTTTATCTGAAGGAAAACCAAATATATGTGTATACACACACACATACACAAGTAAATTAAATTTTTGTTTTGAAAGATACTTGTCAAATAATGATAACTGGATTTAAAATTCCTACTTTTATATATTGGTGGGTCATAATTTGAATTATAACTACTTCAGTATACTACTTTTATGTGATAAAAAGGCTTTTAGTAGCAGCTTCCCTTATAATTCAGGTATTATGATCGTAGAAAATAATTCAGATTACTGATAAAAATACCCCCTCATGATTTTATATGTGTTTGCACTTCAAAGGACCAGCAATGAAAAGATGATCACACATCTGAATCAGAAGGATAATATTTATATCTAAATTGAGTAACCATGTAATTCTGTTGGTGTTTCCCATACGCTGTCCTCCTCCTCTCGCATGCTATAGCCTGATTCAGATCTTCTGTGCGGTGTTTATTACCTGACCTGAAAAGCTCAATCTAAATATTTGGTCTGTTCAGTGATGTTCCTGGTGTACTTCTGGATGCTATGTACTTATGGAAGAGTAAAGTGCATGAGGTTGGCCATTCTTGTGGCTCTGTAACTTTTATTTTTGATATTCATAGGATGCTTTTAGAACCCGTTTAAAAATTACGTTTTCCATTATTCTGCTGCAGAGGAGGGCTTGGTATTTTCAGATGTGTTAGGAGTGATGCTTTTTGTACGCATACATATAGCTATTCAGATCTGTGCAAAAGGATTCCTCTGTCACAAGACCTCCAGATGCTGGCTAGAAGAGATTAATGGTCAGATCTGGCCTGGTAATTAAGTAGTATATATTTCAGGCTGAGTCTATTTTCTAGGTAGCGTATATGTATTATTTATTGTTCAGCTCTTCTGCTCTGTGCATTTTGCCCTCATGTAGTTAAAAATGACTGTGCCACATTCTTGTGAGATTTGTTTGGGTGACCAAACAAGCTCTTTGGGTCTGCTTTGCTCAGGCAGGCTTCATTCCCAAGTCATCCTGGTAGCCTTTTTGCCCAGCAGAATGTTCCAAGAGGTTTTCCTCTCTCCCGTCTTCCTACAAATGCAGAAGGAGGTTGGCCAGAGTCATAATATATTCTTAAAATTCAAGAATTGTCAGTGGGTGGCTACCAAGATCTGCAACTTACAGACAGATTGATCATCTGAGCTAGGCTGAAATAATCACTGCAGTTGAGGAGGCTCTTGGATTGGTAGGGAAGTTCGTTCCTCTTATGCCTTTTTCTGGTCATTCCTTTCATTTCTTTCCATTCTAGTTTTATATTCTGCCCTTACACATTTACCTGATATATTTTTTTCGTTACATTTTTCAAGTCTGTAAATCCTTGCATTCTTAAGGACTGACCAAAAGTATATGGTGCTAATTACTAATTTTTACTTGTTATTGGTATGTGAACATAACAAAATGAGGGGAACCTTCCTGTACTACTTCTACAGCAAAACATCACGGGTCGCTGTTTCCTGCTTTCTCATTAGTTAACTTCTTGTCTTTGTTTAATACACCTTTCATTAATGAGGGTTTAGAAGGCCTTTAAGTGGAACTTTAATATGTATATAATTGCAATACGTACAAGATAGAAATTATTTAAGGTAACAATATATGCAACATTGTCAAAATGCTTTAACAGGAGGTCCAACACAGTTTTATAGGCCATCCTTGACTGCCTGTTTCTATAATATTATTACAAAAACCTCACATTTAAAGCTGGGGACATTGTTAGGCTTTCACTGGGTTTTCCACAGCATTTCTCAGTACAGATAAGGTTTTGAGAGAGCTTTTACAGTGGTAGAGTTCTCACATCTCTATCAGTATTGCACTATATTTACCATATTCTGGGATCATGTTTGTTGTTCACAGTCCTGCTGTGATGAACGAGCAGACTTGGGCTTGGTTGGTCTCTCTCTTTGCTCACTCGTTTCCAGGTAATGAACTCATAGCTTGTAATAGATGCTATTAATCTGTAGCTGCCTGGCAATATGTTTTGTACTACTGAGTGTAATCTTATTGTGCTACTCAAGGTCATTTGACTTTGTGTACAGTTCAGTCTTTCCCTTAATTATCCTTGCCTCCCGAATTTGTATCACAAGAAAATTTCTTCATCACAATTACACTTATTCTGGAAATACTATTGAGATAAATGATAAATACAGGCAATCCTAATCCTGGTTCTGTGAAACTTGATTAGTCATCCTCCTTTTGGGCGGTAGATCCTTCTCAGATAAATGTTTTCCATCCTTTTCTTCAGCTTTGTTGCTGAAGAAGCGTTCTTTGGTTTAATCAATGATTTCCCATTTGACTGTATCAAATGCTTTACTGAAATTTACATCAACTATGTCTCCCTTTATTTAGAAGGAGTGATCTGTATTTTTGTAAATTCTTTCCTTTCAATTTTTTACATTTGTCTCCATCCTTGATAGTCATTTCCCTCAAAAGCATAAAATTCTGCATATGCAAAAGCATATGACTGAGTCATGGATCAATCACATGTACTGTGTAGATCATAATAAAACATTGGATGCCCAGGCTACTGAGTGCTTTAATCACCCTTCTGCAAGCAGTTGCAAATTTTGTTCTTCCTCATTATATGACTGTCCCCTGCCAGACCTGCAGTTATACCTGGAATTTCACGTGCCAGCTCTTTTGACACATGGACCGATACTGACTCATGCTTTCCTTCTGCTCTCCCATCTGTTGGTGTCTGTGTCTTGTGGTGTTCCCTGTATTTGGATAATCTGCTGTCAGGGGCTGTGCTTTTGTGACTGCACACCAAGAACACCCAGCATCCAGGGCATCCACAGCTCTGGCTAAAATGGTATGATCAATAAGATATGTCAGATTTTGACTTTCTTGAGTTTTTGGCTTCTGTTTGGAGAAGCTTTTGTTTCTCTTAGTAGCTCCTTCTAAAGCTGGTAGAAGTTTGTCCTGTGTGTTTGATGTCAGCTCTTTTAGGAGAACAACGTGTGGAGTTGCGTTCTTTCTCCTTTAAAGCATTCATTATTGCTGAGCTCCACAAACAGAGGAGGGAGATAACCTTTAATATCCAGAAGCTTCATGGTCTTTACCTGAGAAAGATTGTTCTGGATAAGAGAAAACCCGCTTTTTCCAGGGGCAGTAAGAAAAAGTTAATGAATAATCTATTTTGAAGTTTTTTTCCAATGTTCTCTGAAACACACATGTTCACTGCACAACAAATGAAACTCAAACAAAATCTGAACGCTTTTGAAAGTGCAGAGTCAGCAAGGAGGTTTGTCCTATAGTCATACAGAGCCACTACCCAGGAAGTTCCTGTAGTCATTCCTGCAAACCTGTACTTGAGAATATGCCAGTCTCTTCCAACTGAGACTGTTTTTTAGCTCTCTGATGCTGAATTCTGTGCAGCCAATAGCACCTCTCTCAGTATAGAAAATCTGGTAAGTGGGAGTTAGGTGTAAGGACAAAATGTGTGTTTACTTAAAATTAGAAGATACATAGTGTTAAAAAGTTTTGTAATGTGTTAACCTAACTGTACATCTCTTTATCAGATCTGTGTTTGAAACTCCTGTACCATACTAGTATGTCATTAATCAGTGAGATGAAAAACACTGGTTTAGAATTTAAAATAAGTTAAAGAGGGACATAAGTCAGTATTAATCATTCTTTGGTCATCTTTTTAAGTGTAACTGTCATTTACCTATGATGCAATTCAGTAGCATGCTGACATTGTATGTTACCTGTTTTTGCTGTTTTCCATTAAGTATTTGAAATATGATGTTAGTGTTTGTTCCCAGTTGAAACATGCCTCTATTTTTAGCATGGCAGGTTTAATTTTCATGTGGTTCACTTCAGCACCTAGTTGCAGTATCTGTTCAAGATAATTGGTTTTAATGTTTCCTTACAATCCTTTAGCACTTTCCAGACCAGAACATCATAGTTGTTCATCAGTACTGAAAAAAATCATGCCTATTAAGCATGGTGGCCTTGATTTTAAAAATTGTCATTGAAATAAGATAGTTGTTAGATGAAACACCTGAGAGGATTTTCAAGGTTGTCACTGTTTGAAAACCTGTACCTTTTTAAAAGGAAGGCCTATTTGATTACCTTGATTCCTTAGTTACATTAAAAGAAAGTGTCATAAATAAGCCTATCCATTTTTCACTTGTAATTCAAACAACAATAATATCAAAATATTTACTAACACTGGAGTAACAAAGTGCTGGCTCTGGCTGTTGTCAATAATCCTGAATTTTAGAACTCTGGAGTTGTGAAGTGACTTACAGGAGTGAATAATAAAGAATCAGCTCAAGCACATTGAACTCCAGCTGCTTCCCTGTTGACTCTTTGGTCTCCTGTAGCTCATTGCGGTGTCCTGTGCGGAGGATGGTGCTGTGTGTGAGGTGTCTGTAGGTGTGGCGTGCAGGGTTATGGTCCAGTGGTGGACTGGGCAGTGCTGGCTTAATGGTTGGTCTTGATGACCTCTTTGAGGTCTTTTCCAACCCGAATTATTCTGTGATCCTACAAGGCCTTCCTTGCTTTGGAAGAAGCATAAGCAAAGTGCCTCTGGTGAGTTTCATGGTTGTGATTTTGTTCTGGGTGTGGGTCCAAAGCCTTGAAAAAATGGTGTGAAAAATTCAAAAGTCTGAAGGGCTTTGAATTTCCTGCTGGTAACAAGTGATGGAACTGGTCGACAAGGGCCAGTTTCTGTGCACTGACTCATGTTTGGCAAGTGTTAGAAGCTGGTCTGCCGTGAAAATGTACTCTTTGTTTTAATTTGCCGTGCAGAGGCAACCAGTAAAAAATGGTAAAAATTTTGACTTGTAAATAATGAATAAAAACCCCTATGGCCACCAGGTTATTTACAAATAAGTAATGTAAGTATGTGTTAAAATATAGTAACTTAGTTCTTCAGTGAACCTCCTTGCTTTGCCACCACTTTATTTCAACCCAATTAAAAAAGAAAACAAGCCCCCTAAAAAATTAAACTTACTGACTTCGTTAGCAACAATAAAAATACATAATTGGATTGACATATCTTTTTCTGGCTGCATATTTGAAAAAGCTTAGGAAATCATGATTCTTTAGAGACTCTGTGAGATGATAGGCTAATGGCTATGATTTTAAGCATGCTCAGAAGGGTAGTATTTCAGAACCCTCAGGAGAAAAAGGGGAGTGTGAACTTACTTTACATGGTAATGAATAATATTGAATTTAAAATTATTGCTAAATAATATTTTTAAAACACTTTGATGTGTTCATTTGCAGAATCTGTTTCTACAGAACACTGAGTTATATTAAAAGATTGTGAATTCTGTAATTCATTACCAGTGCTGTTAGTATTGATGGGTTATCTTACAGGTCACTGAACCAAACCATGTAAATTACTTTCTTGTTTCTAATCAGTCTAGAAAAAATTGATACAGTTTTCTGTAGATTTCTTTCCACTTTTTCTCCACACCTGCAATTGTGTAAAATTGAGCAAGAGAATATTTAAACCTTAAGCATGTGTTACATGACTTTCCTGCTTGCCATGCTGACCAAGCTTGATCTGATTTTGGTGAGATTTTGATCACACACAGAAAGAGCCTCCCTCCAATTTCATACAGTATCTTAGTCTCTTAGCTTTCAACCCTTACTTGAGAATAGTTTGAAACAGATTCTTAATTACAAAAGTGCACACTGCAGAACTGTGTGGAAAATTACTTGAAAAAAGTCACTCGACATTTGGTCAACAAATGCAAAAAATCCGCTAAACCAACCATAGTGTCAAATATCCTAGCTTTTTACTAAAACTAGTCTTCTTTAAGGAAATATTTCAGAGTGATTATTCATGCCTAATTAATCTCACTAATTGGTAGTGATTTTGATAATACTTTCACATAATAATACTTTAAACCTAGATATCCAATTTTTATAGCGAATTCAATGATACTAAAACCAAAATACACATAGACTGTTATAATGCAATTTACATTGGCCATTTTTTAAGAAAGGGAAAAGTAATTTTTTAAGAAAGAAAAGTTAAAAGCACGTCAGGAGACTGATCAGATTAATGCACTCAGTTTTGATGTACTGTAGTTATCACAGAAATATTAATGACTTATCTCTAATGAAAGGAAATAAGGTTTTTACCTACCACTGTGTCTGAAATTATTAGGTTTCAGACACAGTGTGACAGTTCTGAAGTAAGCTTTTATGCTATAATATAATTTAAAATTTAAAATTTAGTTTTACTCTGCTCTTGCCATCTATTCCATAGGATGTGAAACTGAATATCTTGACTGGTTGAGGTCAAATCATGGTCTTCTGACATTTTTTTCAAGTACACAAAATATTACCAAGGAAGAACTTGAACTTATAATTTAAGTGACTTAAATTTTGATGTGCAGACACTATTGCCCAGAGAATTCTGCCTGTATTCCAAATGCAGAATTTTATGGCTGCTATTAGCTTTTAGGATAACTATTCTTTTAAAGTCAGTATTGGCATCTGTAGGCACAGAGTGTAGGGTAGCATTTACAGGTGAAGGAATATCTGTGTAGTTCACAACCCTTTTGCAGTTTTCTACTGAAATACTGAAAAAGTTACATTCTTTCCTATTTCAAATGCATTTCTTCACTGCATATCTGCTTCACTGAGTGCCCTGAGAACTAGAAAAAGAGTGAAACATCTTCAACATTTTCATTGCCATTTATAACCAAATTAAATTTTCACTGTATGTATAAACATTTTATTTTTGCTTTCCATGCACATTTACTTACAGGATTCTTAGAGCAGACTGCATATTTAAAGAAATACCTACAAATGTTTGATGCAGACATTTAATGTGAATTTATCACAATTGTTTGCACTGCAGCCCTGCTTTACAGTTTTATATATTCATTCAGTGAGGGAGCAGAAGTATATCATGCATTCTAATCATTCACATAACTCAAATTTAAGATAATTAGTATTTTGAAAGCTTTGTTTGAAGTGAAAATTACTTTCAGATCTTTCAATGTGAATAATTTCAAATAACAAAAGGTCTTAAAAAAGAGTTTTGATATTTTGGTAAGAGTTTGTAATGGGCAAAAATAGAGGGATACATTCAAGTCTGTATAGAGAGTTCTTCAGGTGCGTCAAATATAATCTTTGTTTTTCAGCATTACCAAGTACTAGCTCTTAAAACTCATCTTATGATTCTTCAGTAGTGATTTGAGTGCTCGGTTAATACTTTTTAGGTATGAGGACATTTAAAAAGTTTCTTTCTGTTATATGATTATGTCTTCATAAATAATAAATCTGCTGTTAAAGCAGTGGCAGAGTTCAGTTACTTCTGCAGCTGTAGGCTGGTATTATATCCAGTTTTAAACCACCCACATTTCCACAGCATCCACCCAGTCATGCCTTAAGTGGCACGATTAACATCTGTCGTGTGTGCTTCATTGTCAGCCTTAGAAAGCTGGGTACGTAGGATAATAATTTATTTTAGTAGAGTTCATTTTAATTGTATTTCTCTATGCCTGAATTAGAAAAGGCAGACCTGAAGATGTGTCCTTGAAGCAGAAGGCAATGATGGTGTATGTACCTAGTGAGTCTTACAGTCCTCTTCAGCTGATCTATGAGAAAGTTAGCTCCTGCCAAGTGGGGCTTTCCTTTTGAAGTGTAAGGTTCCTTGTGATCTCCAGAAAGCTCCATGGATGAAAATGGTGGTCAATGATCAATGGTGGTTGTTGTCCACCATTTCCAGCCATGGAGTTTTCTGGAGCTCCTGGACCTTTAAAGACCCCGGAGATGAGGTGTGGGTGAGAGGATGACACAGGTGATGACTGAGTAGCTGCTTCAATGCATTCCACTTCCTGTCTAAACTTCAGCTCTGTACTTAAAAATATCTGACGCTGGCATCTCTAAATTTCAGTTCCAAGTGGTGGGAAATTCACAAGATCAGTTGTTTTTTCTCAAATGTTGCCATCTTGGCCTGAACTCAAATGACAGCAGCTGTTCTCATGAGATTTCAATTTCAGCCAACTGAAAAAACAGCCTTTTCCTTTTCAGATCTAACCAGCTAGTGATGGTGGCAGTGACTTCTCTTCACAATGTTAGCAATTCATACATCCCCTCCCTCACACCACGTACATGTAAAGAATAAAACGGAGGTGGACTACAGCGTATTATATACTTATAATTTTTGCTGAATAGAGTTGTGTATTTTGTATGTGGAAAATATGGCCCAGTCCTCCAGTGTTCAGCATTTACATTTAGTGTGCGATATATTCACTAAGGATATATGTGTAAAGATCTGTAAAAGAAAAAACTTTCTTCTAGGGAAGCACTGACTGGGAATGACTTCCACCTTCAGTCACGTGTAACAGCATTGAAATACCAACTCCTCCTGATTGATCTCTGCCAGTGTTCGCTTGCCCTTCTTCCTCTCCAGCTTTCAGCAGCATATGGAGCATCAACAGACTCGTGGGCAGCATGGCTTGACCTGAAAAAATCAGAAAGCAGTTCTGATTTTAAAAATAGGGTGCGGAAGCTAAAGGCAGCTTGTGCTTCTGTCTCACAGGAACAGAAGGAGTGGCCGAGGTCAAAGAGGACTTTGTGTGTGTTGAGAGGATTACGACCAGGTATGCAGGGAAGAAAATAGGGTTGTGCTTCCCCTCTCTTACACATGGGTGTGTTCATTGAGTGTGGCATGGGACTGTGACCTCTACAGTCCCTGATGGAAGGTGGGAAAGGTGCTCTCCTTCCCCGGGGTGCCAGTGCTGTGTCCACACTGTCTCCAGCTTACTGACTGATGGGCTTTCTGTTCCTGGCTGCTCTGCTGGGGCATCTTCTTACCAGGCACCTTTTTCCTCACCACCATCTGGGGTGGGCACCCTGTGATCACAGTGGCTAGGGATATGTCATGAATATGTGTCTTCATTGCCCCAAGACAGAAAATTATGGTTTGGAGTAATGCAGATTTGGTTCAATTTAGACTGTAGGGAAGGGGGAAACCATTGAGAATTTGCCATGCTTGTGAATAACCACTTCCATGAGAGTTTGGGTTTTTCTCAGTCTTTCTGCCATCTGAATTCGTAGAACTCTTGATGGTCAGCCTGAGAGTCATTTTGCTCAGGCTTCTTCTCATGTTGTTGAAAGGGAAGTCTAAAACTTTGTGTCTAAGAGCTTATTTAATCCAGGGATGTGGAATTCCCAGGCAGATTGATGGGAGGTTAAGTTCGTGATTGTGGGCTGAAAAACTGAGTGACACATTTGAAACTTGATCTTAGACGTGAAGTGTCAAAGGGAGGGTGCCTTTTCCAGGCTGGTGCAATGCTGTTCTTAAGCCTTGTGGAGCTGAGAGGAGTTAGCTGATCAGTTACATCTGTAAAGATCAAGCTCTCTCATCTGTGTACAGCAGCCCTCTGGCTGTTCAGACACCATAAAAGAAGAAAATCTGGCCTCAGGTATTCTTGATATGTTGTCTATATCACATCCAGATCCAAACGTGCTAGTATGTGCTCACTTAGAAACCATCGATGGGATCCAACTTAAAATATAAGTGCGTGCCTGTAACCGAAATCTCCTTGCAAGTTTGTAGTTTGAAATTCTCTGTAGCTGTCATTGGAGAGGAATGGGTATTTTTTAGGGTAGATTCATCTCATCTTAAGGTCCATGTTTTTCTATGCTGACTACAAAAGTAACTTAGAATGAGTAACTCAGCTAGTGATACCATTTTTTTTTGTAGGTGTGTGAAGATAGGCAAGTTGAATCTCACTCCTTGAGTCAGTGAGACAACGTGGAGCTGCTTGCCAGTAGCTATGTGTCAGAGCTAAATCCTCTTCTCAGGATCAGGAAACTGGAAGCAGTTCCTGGATGCCTGTCCTGTGCATCAGAGAGTTACAGCACTGGGGGATATCTTGCTCCAAAATCTGTGTTAATGAACACTTAGAGAAAACATAAAAATAACCCTTAGGGGAACATTCGCATTTGCAGTCAGGACTGTGGATACAGAGCTGGCGAAGACTGCCTGGAGGTGGATGTGGTGTTATAAAGAAAAGAAACATGAACTGCCAATAAATGCTCAAGGTAACCCATACCTCAAACTAACGGGTCTGGGACTAGAAACTTACAAGATTCTCCAGTATCTTACTGGGTGACCTTGAAAATATTTTTTCTTCTTGCTGTAGCTCTTGCTCCCAGTAAGTGTAATGGGGACAAGGCATTGATTTCTTTCAAAACTCTTTGTATTGGTTTGAGATAATTTACAGGGTGGAGCCTGCGAAACAAGCTACCTCCCCTTTAGTTTTAATGACTACCCTTTCACCATTAAGGAGGGATGAATGTGAGATGTAAGTAAAAAAATAAAAGTTTAGTAAAAAATCAAACAATAGCAGCCAAAATAACTAATAATCACTAGATACAAAGGTGCTGATTCCCATGGATTGCCTGGGGAACAAAGAGAAGCAAGATATGGAAAGATATGGAATACAATGCACATTTTTTGGGTTGCACAGGACACCCTTTGTGAGGCCAAATGAGGAAATTCTGCGTTAAGTGCTGAAGGGTGTTCTCCAGGTACTAGAGAAGTATGGAATTCCAAAAAAGTACTCTAGAACTGCCATTCAATTTTAGTCAATAGATCTTAAGATAAGATAGCATTAGAAATATAACGTGAATAGATCCAGCAACTTGAACAAAGACGAAGAAAAAGGATACAGGTAGAGTATACCAAATGTTGCTCTAATTGTGCTGGAAATTAGATGACCTAAAGTCGTAAAAAATAATTCATATTTTCAATATGCATAGGTCAGGAAGCAAGCTTTATCATAAACAGAAAATAGACTTGCTCATCTTTCATATGAAAAGATTATTTTATAAAAGCAACAGATATCTTCATCCACATAAAACTAAATAAAACATAGTGGTAATGGTACACAAGTACTTTCTAATGAAGATTTTCCTAATAGTGATAAAGTAAAAAAATATGTTCTTTTGGAACTGAATCAGTGTTCATGCTTGGCTTCTTATTTGACAGTGACCAACAAACTTTCTTTGATTATGTGATTTGATGTGATCTTTGATTGTAGTGATTATGGTAAGATTTCTTCCATTTGCCATTATGAATTCTGCTTAAATCACAGAGCTTGAGCTTTTAATTTAAACAGATCTTCTTCTACATTCTATGATTTTTCACTTTTTAAAACGGGCACAAGAACATCATGCCTTCTGTGTTAGTGTCTCAAATGAATTCTCCATGTCTAGGTCATATAGAAGTAGTGTTTTACCTTTTCTGTTGCTATTAACACAGTGTCACAGGGTGTAAGAATGACCTTTCCAAGTTTTTTTCAGTACTTGTTAGTAGAGTTAAGTTGCCTTGCCTAGAGGTAGAGGGATGGATGTTTACTGTGAGAATATTTCTAGAGCTTGGGAATAGAGGATCTGGGTGATTGCAATCATTCCCAGCATGAACTGATGTAAAGCAGCGCTGGTGTGTTTTCATTGGGGGAGACCAGGAGCAGTCATATGATCCACAGTGATGTCTGGAGGCAGAAATGAATACAGTCAGTAGATGCTGAAGTAAACTGCTGCAATGTGGTCTGCAAAAAAGTGTGTTGTGTCTGCAGCCCTAGCTGAGGTAAGTGAATTACCTAAGACAGATGTGAAAGGCAGGGCTCGTTTGTGTCCAGCTGACATGTGCAGTTATTAAAAATGACAATGGCAAGGGCACCACTCAAGTTCATCACAGTTGCCTTGGATGCAGTTACATTTTTGACTTTTGAAACATTCAGTTGTGAATGGTTTTCAGCAAATCAGATGGAACATGCAGAAAAAAAAAGTTCAATAGTCCAATAAGAAATTTTGTTAGCATGTTTTTCTCAAAGTGATTTTAATTTTATTGTCACATTGGTTTTTAGTTCTCTTTAACAAAAATGGAAAGAAACGAGTGGGTTTACTTGCAATACAATTATTCAAAATATTTGTGCCTAATTTATATATTAAAATATTTGGGATTGCATTTACATTTTTAAAAACGTGCTGCCTTGCATGTCCAACTGCACAGGTACAGCAATTTAGCCTTCATCAGGCTAATGCTGATGTGAGTCCACACACACAGAATATCTGCTACTCAAGTTTATATTTTTCCCTTCTACCTAGAAAAATGAAATGCAATACATGTAGTTGAAGTGGTTTAAAACATTACTCCTCAGTGGCTGTTCACTGCCCGTGGCGGGTCACAGTCAGCCACTGAGCTGCCTTAGTGGGTTGGGTTTGCTGTCATCTACTTCTGTATGAAGTCAGCTGGGTTAGCTTGTGCCTTGGCTGTTGGTGCATGTGGTTGCTCAGTCACTCATGGAGAACAACTGTAGGAACTTGCTCCTAAAGTGTTATAGCTGTTTCCAGATTACTGCCAGCTCTGTAGGGCTCTGGTACAACACTGTGTGCAGTGCAAGGCTTTTTAAAAAGCCAAAAGTACCACAAGGCATCTTAACGGTGAGGATTGTTTTAGAACTATTTTTGCCCTAATTGCACATTGGGAAGAGAGACAGTTCCTTGCAAAAACAGGGCTTCCTAATAATGAATTTATAAGAATAAAACTTGTAAAGTGTATTTGACAGTATTTAGCAGCTGCAGAATTTCGTCATTTGTTCCATGATTTCATGCTGTCAAATCTGACAACATGAACTAGTGCCAATCTTTGCTTTGAAAGACAATTTCCTTTTTATAAAAATTCTAATTATTAAAGCTAAATTTGGATTTTATTAAAAGGAAGTTGTTAGTCTTTTATAGTTGTGAAATAGCTTTCAAAAACTAAGTTGGTTCTACCTTTGACAATTAGTCAAAATGATATTTACTGAAAACCATAAATTATGTTTTTTCCACCTTCTGCTACCAATGGATGAAGTTGGTGTTGATGGCAAGGAAGGTACTAGTATTTTTGATACACGTAAAACCTGGTTATGAATTTTGTACAACTCTGGATTTATTAACCATTTTCAGACATGCTTAGTTGGGCACACTTAGACATCATTTTGCTAAAGACACTATTGAGCACCCACTACATGTGGAGGAGGAAGTATTCAACCTGTGAAGTTAACTTGGATGCTGCCATCATTTGGGTCCTAAAGATATACAACCCTTTTGTCTTTAAAATGACAGTGCTTTTAATACCCTTCTTGATTGAATTTTCAGGTACTATAGGCAAAAGTTTGCATTAATGCAGATTAGCAGCTGCTACTGTAACATATGCTCTTAATACAGGCTAGCTCAGCTCCAGTGCTACTGGCCTTCTGAACTGCTCTGTGCTTTCTCCAGATTTTGTCACAACCCAGAAAGCACAGACCACTTATTCCACTGCTTACCTGAAAATAATGCATGTGACAGTTTATGGCTTGGGGGCAAGATACACTTTTATTAACTAGCAGCAAGCTAGTCTCCTGACCTCTTCCCCTGGAATACAACAGACTTCTTCGGATGCAGAACTGATGTAAGAGTGCAATTGGCTGGTAATGAGGAATTTGAGCCCTTTTCCCTCCTTCCCTCACATGAACTTAGTGTGGAGACCAATGAGAATTACAGAAAGTACATTGCCGACCATGCAGGAAACTTTGGTGCTGGTGTTCTGGGGCTTCTTGACTATGTTTTCCTAAGTATAAGCAGTAGAGGTGGGACACTGAAGAAGTACTAGTGAAACATGAATTTTCTGCACCATATGAAGATACAGCCATGTACAGCTTCTGAAACAATGTTGCTGAACGAACAGTTTTGAACTTACTGTATTATACTGCTGTAGTTCTAGCCTGATTCTGTAAGAAATAATGAAGCATATAAATTAAAAATAGAGAAAAATCTTAGCGCGGTGCAAAATACTGTAGAACAGATACTTACAAGGCACCCCAGTGTACACAGACTGATAGAATAGTTAAGATTGGAAGGAACCTCTGGAGATTGTCTAGACCAGCTCCCATGCTCAAGCAGGATCAGCTGAAGCAGATTGCTCAGGGCCATGTTCAGTCAGATTTAGAGTATCTCCAAGCATGGAGACTCCACAAGCTCTGTGGGAAACCTGTGTTCAATCAGCCTCTTGATTAAAAAAAGCAAACTTTTTCTTTTGTTTAAAAGGAATTCCCTGTATTTCAGTTTGTGACATTTGGCTCTTGTCCATTCATTGGCTCGCACAGAGAAGAGCCTTGCTCAGTCTTCTTTGTACCCACCCACACATTAGTGAGATGCCCCAGCCTTCTGTTCTCCAGGGTGAATGGTCCCAGCTCTCTCGGCCTCGCTTGTATGACCCTCACTTGTCTTTGTGATCCTTTGCAGATCCCAGTCCAGTAGGTCCATGTCTCTCTTGTACTGGGAAGCCCAGAACTGGACACTGTACTCCAGGTGTGGCCTCACCAGGGCTGAGTAGAGGGGCAGGATCACCTCCCTTGATCTGCTGGCAGTGCCCCTACCTCATGCAGGTCAGGATGGTGTTGACCTTCTTTGTGAAGCTTTTATGGTCTAGTATTGTGTGGCAGGTTTCACTAGAGAGAAATAAAATTTTAGGAGAAGTGAACTAGCCTGAACTTAATTTTTAAATGGCAAAATATGGCCTCAGTGAAGTGAACAATGTGTGCTAGTAAACTTAGGAGAGAAACTGCCAATCTGGGAATGAGACAACTGCCCGCAGAGGCTTCAGTGATCAATGAAAGCAACCGAAAGAGCCACCAGAGTCCAGTGTATTTCTTGGGATGCATCTTGATCTGGGAATAAGCCTTGGATTGGCACTGGGCAAGGGGCTAGGACATCTGGTTAGCTACAAAGCCACCAAATAATACCCTGCAGCCTGCATGAGGTCTCAGTATAAGCTCCATTTTAATGTAATTATCTTGTTTTTAGAGTTGGATTTGGTTACGTATCTAAAATACCCCTGCTGCTGGCTTTGCATAAAGCCAGTTGTAAGGAATCGTTCGGGGTGAGTCTTTGTGTTTTCCCCCTCCCTTTCTTCCAGTTATTTAGTAATGAGAATATGATGAGGAACTGTTTTGATTTTTTTTCCCCCACATGCTGGGTGATTAAGGACCTGAGTGCTGAAGACCCACTTTCCCCTTCCTTGAGCATCATTTTCTCTTCCACCCAATTTGCAATATGTTCTTTAGGCTCTGCTGGAGCTCATGAAACATTTATACCCATGGTTATATGGTACATTTTGTAGCACTTGCACCCTGGTATTACTGTGTACCTGTAGCCACATAACATCCTTGTGTCTAAACCAAGGGACATGGATTTGACTGATGGACCACTTGGTGAATAAGAAATTGGCTGGATGGACGCACTCAAAGTAGTCTGTCTCAGTGTCTGGGTGGAGACCAGTGACAAGTGCCGTTCCTCAAGGACTGGTGTTGTGCCTGACTCTAACATCTGTGTTAGCAACATGGACAGTGGGATCAAGTGCACCCTCAGCAACTTTGCCAATGGTACCAAGCTGTGCAGTGGGTCAACACGCTGGAGGGAAGGGATGCCATTCAGACGGACATGGACAGGTAGGCCTGTGTAAACCTCTTAAAGCTCTACAAGGCCAGATGCAAGGTTCTAGAGATGGGTCAGGGCAATCCCAAGTACAAATACAGGCTGGGTGGTGACTGGATTGAGAGCAGCCCTGAGGAGAAGGTCTTGGGGGGTGTTGGTGAATGAAAAGCTTGACGTGACCCAGCGAAGTGCACTTGCAGTCCAGAAAGCCAAACACATCCTGGACTGCATCAAAAGAAGCACAGCCAGCAGGGCAAGGGAGTTATTCTCCTCTTGTGCTTCACTGTGGTGAGGCCCCTCCTGGAGCACTGCATCCAGCTCTGGGGCTCCAACATAAGAATGACATGGACATTGCAGTAAGTCCAGAGAACGGTCATGAAGATGACCAGAGAGCTGGGCCACCTCTCCCATGAAGACAGGCTGAGAGAGTTTGAGTCATTCATCCTGGAGAAGAGAAGGTTCTGGAAAGACCTTATAAACAGCCTTCCAGTACCTGAAGGGAGCCTACAAGAAAGCTGGAGAGGGACTTTTTTACAGGGCATTAGTGATAGGACAAGGGGGAATGGCTTTAAAATGAAAAAGGGTAGGTTTGGGTTAGATACTAGGAATAAGTTTTTTATTGTGAGGGTGGTGAGGCACTGGCACAGGTTGCCCAGACAAGCTGTGGATGCCCCATTCCAGGAGGTTTTCAAGGCCAGGTTGGATGGGGTCTTGAACAACCTGGTCTTACTGGTAGGTGTTCCTGTCCATGGCAGGGGCGTTGGAACTAGTGGTCTTTAATGTCCCTTTGAAACCAAACCATTCTGATTGTATGATATCTGATATGCTGCTTGCATGACTTAGGGACCTATATGTTCTGTCTGAAAGCATGCAGGAAAGCAAGTTATTGTCTGCTTCCTTCCTCACCCAGCATCATACCTGTCCATGATTATATGTTGTCAGAAGTTCATGTCTGGCCCTAGTTAATGCTCTTTCATTTCACGGTGGTCCTATTTCTCATCTCAGACCTTTCATACTAATTCTGCCTTGGAGGTCCATTCTGATCTGCCAAAAACAAAGAAATGAGTACCCATAAACAAAAGGGAACTGGACAGAATGATTGCACTGGTTCCTTGTTCTTCCACATATTGTAGTCTAATTTGGGTTCTAATTTGAAATATAACTGAAAAATTAAAAGGAAGCCCCATAATTAATGTTCATAAAATCTTTCAGATGAGGAGTCTTTTCTGCTAGCCATGCCACATGAAATGAGTTACCTGTGGGCTCCATGTTCTCTGTGGCTGCCATTGCTGGGAAGAAGCTCTTTCTCATGCAGCATGTGGCCAAAAATCACTTCAGGCTCCCATGTTCCAGGAGGGTCCCAGTAGTTAAAAAGGTACTTAATTTTTTGATTGTGCTGAAGTTTTCAGTTTAGGAAAATGCTGAAAAACAACTCACAAGTTCATCTGAATGCTCTGGCTAGCTGGATTAATTTTCAGGCTGTTTTGTGGGTGTTGAAGGAAAAATAGTGTCTGAAGAAGGTATTTGCAGCCCACCTACTTGAAGGGTTGGGATTGCCCAGGGAAGCACTGCAATATGAACAGAGCCCCTGTGGAAGGACCCATTGCGCGTTAGCCTTCGGAACAGCAGGCTCGCTGAGGCTGGAGCAGTTGGAGGTGGTGACTGTGTCTGCTGGAGGCTTGTGCTAGATGGGAAGTTGTGGTCAAGGTTATGGAGATGAAGGAGAGGAGCAGACTATAATATGTGGTATCAGGGAAGATGGAAAAAGGATTGAGAGTGTCTTCACAGAGACCCTGCAGAGATGAGAACATGAATGTCCTGACCGTGCTAAACGGGGCAGCCAGAATCTGTGGGCAATTGTGATATAAGTGAAGGAACACTGTGTTGAGGAACACTGGAGGCTTATGACTTATGTCAAAAGTTGTCCTTTACAAGGTTGCTGTCTTATCTTGAAAAGGGAGGTCAGACGAATTCTCTGTTGAGTAGATAAATGCAAATGTGCCCATCTTCAAAAAATCCCAGAATTCTAACTTGAAGAACTACAAGCCGGTCAGCCTTACTTCAGCCCCTGGGAAAATCATGGAGTGAGTCCTTTTGGAATATGTTTCTGGGCAAATTGGCGATTGAAACAGTCAGAATGGATTTCTTAAGGCTAAATCATTCCTCACCAACTAAGTTGCCTTGCTATGATGAAATGACTATATTTGTGGATGAGAGAGCACTGTGTCATCGACCTTGGCTTTAGCAGAAAGTTCTATACTGTCTGCCACAATATTCTCATATCCAAAATGGGGCCTTACTGTCTGGATAGTCTAGCTACAAATGGGTGGAAACCTAGCTGGATATTCAGTCTCTGAGTGTAACAGTTAATGGTTCATACTCCACCTGGATACCAGTGGAATGCGTCAGGGGCTTCTACCATTTAATGTCCGTTTCAGTGACTCGAGAAAGGCAACAGAATGCATTTTGGTTAAGTTTGCAGGTGATGCCATGCTGGGAGGGCCAATAGATAGGACAGGATTTTCATCTGCAGGGTCCCTGATAAACAAGAATGGGTTGAGAGGAACCCCACAAAATTCAGTAGGACAAATACAAACTCCTGCATCTGGGAGACTAGGTACCAGTGTGGGCTGGAAACTGACTGACTTGTGGCAGTTCAGCAGAATATTTTGGCAACCTAGCAGATGGCATGCTGAATATAAGCCAGCAGTATACCTTGGTGGCAAAGAAGGCCAACAGCATCCAGCAGCAGGGAGATCAAGAGGAGGTATTATCCTCTAGTCATCTTTTGGATCTTTTCCTTTTCCATCTTCCCTATGATACGTATAGTTTTGGGCCCCACAATACAGAAAAGGTGTGTGATGAGCTTCAGTGAGTTCAGCAGAGGCCACCAAAATGGTTGGGGATTGATCTGGAGCACTTGGCCTGAGAAAGGCTGAGGGATCTAGTCTTGCTCAGCCCAGATAAAAGATGACTTTAGGGTGAATCTGTTAGTGACTTTCCAGTACCTACAAGGATTTTATTCAGAAGATGGAGCCAGGCTTTTCCAAGCACTGTGTTGGTTAGAGGATGAGAGATGTTTGGCATAAACTTAAATGAAAGATTCTGAGCGAATATAAGGAAAAGCTTTCTCGTTATAAGGACAGTCAAGCAGTGAGCAGTTGCCCAGAGAGATTGTGCAGTCTCCATCCTTTGAGGTTTCAAGACTGACTGAGCAACCTGATATGACGTCAGAGCTGACCCAGCTGTGAGCAGTTGGTTGGACTAGATCATCTCCAGAGATCCCTTCCAACCTCAAATATCCTGTGATCCTGTGTGTGTAGGAGTATGTAAGTATAGATTATGTACAGAATGAGTTCTGTGGAGACCATATATGGAACATGTCTTCACAAGGGCCACAAAAGTGGTTCACTTTTGACAAGTAATGTATACTTTTTAAATAAGGAATATTCTGATTTCCATGAAGAAAAAAAAAATGAAGTGCCACTGTATCTGCTTTTCTCTGCCTCCCCAGTTCTTTGCAGATCTTATTTTAGCCCAGAACCGGCAAGGTCTGAAATGTTGTCACCATATTCATGCACACATCCCTTGCCTGGATTCCTGCTGAATGCATCTCTGTGAAAGATTTAATAAATGACTTCCATTTACATCATTTATGTAGTGAATAGAGCATGAAAGGTGGAAAAAACAGCTTTCAAAATATCAATGTAGCTGTTCTATTTAGAGACAGCCCTTCAAATACCTGAATTATTGCATGTCTTTTAAAGTGAAGAGAGTAAGGGTGATACATGTATTCTAGGTAAACACCATGCTGGTGTTTGACAGTTTGAAAATAATTCATACAATAAATGTCCCCTACTGTAGTCTAAATGCATCTCTCAGATATTTCCAACTGGGCAGCATAGATGTAATCAAGAAAAATTGAAGAGCTGATTTTGTGCTATGTTAACAGAACTGTCTTCCTGAATATGTTAGGATGCTTAACATGTTGGCTTTCTCCATGCTCATATAACAAAAATTGTTTGAATTGGATGTGAAAGAATGGTTAGTACTGTTTAGTCATAATCTGGCATAAGAATCTTAAATAGCTTAGAAAAAAAATCATAATTATCTCCCTAAGACTGATGGTATTTCAGATCTTGCAGTGATAAAGGTTTTTTGGTCTTGCTTCAGAATTACTTTCAGAAAAAGAAGTATGCTCACAACCTAATCATGTCAGCATCAGAACACCTGCAAAAATAGATCAAAAGAAAGAGTGGAATTACTAAGATTTGCTTGCTATGAATAGCACTAGTGTGAATGTGTTAAGCAATCATGTTGGCTGTACTGAAAATATAACATACCCAGGGGAGCCAATACAAAAGAAAACAAATTTGGAGACATATTGACTATTTTAGATAGCAGTTTTGGTATTTTTGCAGTCCTTTTGTTTGCTCCTTTCTGTGGGGTAGTGAGTGAAACACCTGTGGGGATCATCAGATGTACCTCGAGCTGGAGGATGACCGTGAGAACTGCAAGCTGAGTAATGCTGTTCTTGTGTGGAAAATGTTGGGTTTTGTTGTGACAGAAGCTAAAATCTTACTTGATTACTGAAGCCTTAATGGCTGATCATCTCCCCTGGGTGCCTGGCCTAGAAACCAGCCAGTGCAAAGTGAGCAGCTCTCAAAAACTGTGCACAGCAAACATCAAGGAGGGGACATGCTTTGTTTACAGATGGACCTCAGTGTGGTGGGATGGGAAAGGCACCAAGCTTCTAACAGGGTTAGAGAGCTTCAAAGGCTGTGTCTGTAACTGGTATCTTCCACTTTTCTGACAGCAGTTTTGTGCTAGCTTGTGATAGTGCAATGATGAAAGTAAGCACGGCAGAAAAAGAGAGGTGATCATCACAAGACTGCCTAAAACTGCTAGAGATGGAAAGCAAACTAGTTGGGTAAGAATGTGCTTATTGTCAGGCCTCCTTAACTGCTCTTCCTTTGTAGCCATTTGATCTTCCTTAAGTAGGGAGACTATTAGTCTGTTTCTTTGGCTCTGTATTTTTATTTGTTATGGAAAAGGACTTAAAAAAATCCCAAAACACCAGAAAATCCAGACTGCAGCAAAAGAAATTGCTGCTAAGGGTTTGTTGTAAGTGTTCGTTAGAACACAAAGGAAATGTTAGCTCTGTCCTTCATTTCATATCACTTCACATGTCCTGTATGTATCAGTATTTGCTGGGAATTGGAGAAGAGGAAACAATCTGCTTTAGGGCGCAGCACATAAGGAGGAGTTCACTAAAACTTTTTGGAAGATTTTGTGATGGTTTCATGAGTCGCAGTTGAAGTTAAGCCCTTGACATGAAGATAAAGGTGTTGAAATACTTCTGTCACTACATACATTATTACTTATATTATTTTCCTCATGCTCAGGTGAGCAGAGCATGAGTAGGAGCTTCATTTAGCCCAGCTGAATTAGAGAAAGTGTAAGGGGAATGGGATTTGCAACCTGTGTACTCTTGTCTGGTTATCAACACATTTACATTAAAAATATTTACTAGTGCATTAAATTACTTAAATTTGCTGTTATTTTAAAGATACTGACAAGATCTCTTTAGATCCCAAGTCCCTCCCATCCTCCCCCGGCCTTTACCTGTGATTCGTGATCATTATTTAGCAATAATTATGCTGAAACATGATGTATAAATTTCCAGTATATTAAATTACATCTTCAAGTCTATTCTTCGTAATTGTTAGACATTAGGGTGTTGAACACTGCATCTTCTGACAACTCTTTCTATGTTTCTGTTCTAGATCCTTTATATTTGTCCTGACTGAGCAATTCCAGGTGAAGGCATTGCTGTACCTGTGCAGCTTTCATATTTCTGAGTGTGCTAATTGCAACCTGCTCGTATTTATTCATCGTCGCATGTCCCAAATATGTCCCATTTTCCCTTCTAGATAACGGGAGACACAAAGCTCTGTTATTTGCTGTTTATAGCTAAACGTAGTGAAACTAAGCAGAAGGCAGGCCAAGGTAAGATCAGACAAGGTAGGCCTGACAAGCCTTGGTCCTGAAGCCTTGAAAACTCAGTGCAAAGCCCATGGCTTGTTCCTGGCAGTGGCAATAATGGGCTGCAGGGTTGCAAGAACTGAAAGGGCAACTTAAACAGTAGGCAGCAGAGCCTACCTTGCTTTTTATTTTATTTTATTTTATTTTATTTTATTTTATTTTATTTTATTTTATTTTATTTTATTTTATTTTATTTTATTTTATTTTATTTTATTTTATTTTATTTTATTTTATTTTATTTTATTCTATTTTATTTTATTTTATTTTATTTTATTTTATTTTATTTTATTTTATTTTATTTTATTTTATTTTATTTTATTTTAATTTCAGTTATTGCAGAGCCTTTTCAGAACATCCAGCAAGTGACTTCTTGATTTATATTTGGCCTTAGTAACTAATCTGTAATTAAAATGTTTCTCCTATGTGGGTTTTTACCCTCTGTTTACAGTCACAAATTTAGATTGATCAGGCTATGATGGTAGCTGTGACATTTAATGTTCTTTATAGGCCATTCTCATTGTAATAAACCAGCAAAATAGTACTTTTTTTTTTTCATGTATCCATTAAATGAAGAAGTTAGTTGTATAGAAGTAACTGCTTTCTGGATAGAAGGTATCTTTTATGTTGAAACCTTACCAAATGGTATTTCAAAACAACTGAAAGATTTTTGTGTTTTGGCTCCAGATTAATCTCAGTTTGTTGGAACTAGGTGAGGGCTCTTTAATTCCAGATTTCCTGTTTGTTGCTGAAGCAGTGAAGCATTCAGAAAAAGACAATTTCACTTTGATTAAATGCCTAAAAAGTTATCTGGTTGATTAAAAAAAAAAAAAAAAAGAAAAAGGAAGAAAGAAAGAACGAAAGAAAGAAAGAAAAAGGATGTTGCATAAGCTTTTAATATTTAATTTCTATACTCTAAGTATCCGGAAGAACATTTAGTTCCTGTTTTGAAAGATGAATGCCGTACATTGGAAAGTGTACTGAAGGCTCATTTGCAGTCACGGCGCTTGTTTGCTTCTCTAGTATGTACGTGCAGGGAAGAGTAGAAAGGGTTGAGTGGGCAGTTGGCAGTCATTCATTGTCAGTGATTGCTAGTCATTCATAAAAAACTGCAGAGCTGAGAGGTGGAGCCAGCAGCAGCAGCCGCCTTTCAGGCTCTTGCAGAAGACGTGTTTGTGCAATCACAAGTGATTTGAGAAGCTGCTCAAATGTGGTATGATGAATGTAATGAGAAGATGTGTGCTAAATGCATCTAATTAAAAGGGCCTGCTTAGAATAAAGTAAAATGTTTTCATTCTTTTCTCCTCAATCCCACAATGGTTTGTGAACATAGAGATCTAACGGTTCTATGCTCAGGTAAAGGCACTAAATCACTTTCAAGGAGTGCCCTCTAGTTTATTATACCATCTAGAGTACGTATTTTGCCTTTAAAACAAGCAGTTTTAGGAAATTAATGGGTCTTGATCCAGAGATAAAAGGGAAGTTTTGAGGTGAGTAGGGAATATATTCTTGTGCTGCATAATTTTAAGACAAAAATGACAGCAAAAGTTTAATTTTGAGAAGAGACTGTGTCAGAAGCAGCAAGCCAGCCTTTATGTTCTCACTCTAAAAATTGCTGCATCTATATTTTTCCCTTCACTGCAATGACTGCCAAACTCATAGATGGTCTCGACAAGATTTTATTTCATCTTTTTATCCAAAGTGCGGAAGTTACGGCAGCTTGAAAGACTTCAATTTTTAATTTACAGATCTGATTTATTCAAAACTGTGAGTAATGCTATTGTATCAGCTGTTCTGTCTCTTCTAGTTTGGCCTATGCAGTTCACAGCTTCTCAGAAAGCTGCAGAGCTGTCACTGCACGCTGATCTACGACTGGCTGGGACATGGTATTTTAGGCTGGGTTTCTGTCCAGGCTGCCATTGCATTTAAATTTAAGGAATTCACTCGAAAGTAGAAGGTTCTTGGTTGCTAAGTCGAGGCTTAGGGTCCTAAACTCAAACCACTATCCCCTTACACAACCAAAAATCTCCATTGAGAAATGGAATAGTCAGTTTTGACTTTGACGTATTTGACCTATTTGCAGATGGACTCCTGGGTCCAATACTGCTCTAAGCATGGTCTGGAAGAATATAATGCTGGGCTAGGAGATTTCATTTTAAATGAAGATCTGGAGCACTGCCTGTGTATGGTTTAGAAGGCCCCTCAGATTGAATGTGTTTGTTCCTTATCAGATGGCAGAATTTCAAAGCGACCCGTCTCTCTCTAATAAATTGCTAATTAAATTGTACACTGTAGGCTCTTTGAAGCTTTTTCAGAAGCTCTGACTAAAATATATATAAGCCAAACATCACTATGGCAATGTTCCAATGAAAGTGCATGTATGCTTTATCTCCTTTTGAGGAAGTTTCATGTGGTAGTTCAGGCAGCTCAAACTATGGCAGTCACCCGTTTCAGTAGGAGTGAGTGCATATCCCCTGGGGCTTTCGTTTCCTTTTGTTCTCAAGAGTTTCTCAGTGCTCTCATTAGTATTAACAAGTGTAATATATGTACATCAAAGGAAAATACACAGTTGAAGAAAGAATATTCTATGTGACCTGCTGAGAGATTAATGTATGCAAGATCAGCCTGGAGGTGAGGCTTCCCCAGGTGTGTTACCTTTTCTCATAGAGCTGGACTGTCAGAGTCTCATGCACCAATAAATACACCTTCCTGCAGTAGACTGGCTTCATCTTTTGAGATGGAGAAGTGACCAGTTACTCAAGTCCAGCAGCACACAAGGGGTTTGAAGCCTTTCTTATCCATATGTTCAAGTGCAGTTAATTTATTGTATGAAAGTGATTTACAGGTGCCTGAAAAATATCTGTTCATAAGTTACGTGGGTGTTAAATGAGTGTACTTGGTTCCTCGCATTTTGAAAAATGAAGTGCTGTATAAATACAATTTTTAAAGCCATCTCTCTTCCTTTTTAAGACGCATTTCACAACAGAAGGAAGAAATCAAATGTGAGCTTGCATTCCACCTTAGTGATATTTCACCTTTTGGAAGTTTCAAATAATGTATTGTCTGTTAATTTTAAGGCCATTCAGCTGGGTGATTTTTGGAGGCTGGCTTGAAGTCCTTGTCTGGTACTGGAGAGCAGCTGATATAAGAGATGAGTGGTACATAGCTGTTTATGTACAGCTCTAAACATTATATAGGGGAATATGATGCCCTGAAAACAGTCTCAAACCCCGGCAGGCTAGTCCTACTTTAGTAATTGAGCATCCAGCTATTAAATATACCTTTTTAGATTCCTAACGATCTCTTTTTTTGCAACAGTGAGATAGCAGAAAAGCAGGAGCAGCAGCAGATCCATCACAGTACTTTCTGCTGACCTACTGCTGATAAGTACATGTATTGTAATACACTGGGTTGCTTTTAATTTCTCTCTGCAGTCAGCACTGCAGGTTTTGGTGTTCTGAAATAGGTAACATTTTACAATGTTGGGGATTTTTTAAGGGATTCATCCTTTCAAATAAAAGAGATAAAAGCCAGTCTGTCAGTGAAATGCATCTCACAGCTGTAGTCAGATTGGCAGTTTCTATTTTTAACTTGGCAACTTCCCCATGTAACAGGCTACAGCTTTCTGTGACATTTCAGATACAGCTAATATCCTCTCAATTTTTTTGGGGGCCCGTCTTATTTAGCATCTCCCAAACAACAGCAGTGGATGCTTCCGGAGAATGAAGGGAAAGGACTACACAAATCTGTGCAGCTCATGTGCTCTCCCTATGTAGCCTCGTCTACCATCTTTTATTAGAGCCAAAATATGGGATGGAATGGACCGTTTGCCCAACCCAGTAAAGTATTTTTTGTGTTCATATATTGTTTCTTAGAGTCCAATGTTAACAACTAAATACAGAAATAGATATATTTGATCTGAAAAATCATAGTCCTGTATCTGATTCTTTGTCTTGGAACATTAAAAAAGCCAAAAACCATACAAATGCCTCTGTGACAGAAGTGCCAGGGCTGCTGCAAGGCTGATAAAACCTACCTGCAGAAACATTTCTCTGTGTTTTATCTTTGCTGGCAGTACACATTCTAACCAATATCTTCTCTTGGTGCAGATTTACACAAATCTCTTCTACCTAATACTGTGGTTTTCTGCTTGCTTCTGTGTGAAAATGGAAAAATGTGAAAGAGCTGGTAGTACTGGCTAACCAACTAGTAATCAGCTAAAATAGGATGCATCAGACTATGTATAAACATCTGCAACATCACTGGCTTCTTCTAGGGTGATTGGTTATTAAAAAAAAACCTGTTTAATTGAAAGGAATAGGAACCTCTGTATCAAGACTCCTTATGGCTCAGTCTAAAGTAAATATAAACAACAAATGAAATCTTCCTATGTGTGTGTTTTTCTCCTGGCTATGCAAGAACTACAGGGTGACTGGCTCTAATGTGGATGAGCTAAATCACAGGAGTCAAGTCTCTGTGTGTATGAAAAAGCCATTCCGAGATAGAGTAATGAAGTTTGTTTCCTAAGCCAAGTAACTTACCCTTTCTATTTTTCTAGGTGGCTGTGTGTTCTGTCATTGCTTATAGCCTAGATGCAAGGACAAAAATATGGACAATGTTTAAGAACTTAAAAATTCAGATAGACTCTTTACTGAAATCTCTTGTGCCTGATGAAATTTTATCAACCCTCTCAAAAATCTCCCTTTAAACATGACTACTTTCAAAATCATTCCCAAAGGACCTGTTTCTGTGTGAAGACAGCACATGTTTATGCATGCTTCCCCTTGTAGTTCTGTCTTGTATGGCTGTAATGGAGACTTCAAGGAAAAGTGTATTTGGAGGCTTTCAGGAGAACCATAAGGAAACCCTCCAGGGTATGGGCTATTTTCTAAGCTTATTCTGTTGGAACTGCCATGTAATCTGGTTTAAAATCCTTTTCTCCTGGAAAGCTGACCCTTTCTTCTTGTGTTGCAGTAGAGAGAGTTTAAGACAGCTAATATCTCCTTGTGTGGTTTTATGAAGAAAGAGTAAACTAACTAGCTGCTTGTTTTTGATTTGGAGAGTCTTCATCTGATTGATCCTGGAAGTTACTGCAGAATTGTCTCTGGTAGAACTGGAGATGAGGAGGAATTTCTGACATTGGGGACAATGGAGTGCTGAATGTGCTGGCTGAGAGCAGCACCGTGTGTGCCATGGCAGTGTTCCCTAGCCTGCTTCTAGCACCCAGCCCTCTCTGACAGCTGAGTGGATGGAAAAGGCAGATACTGCCTTCCTTGAGATTCAGAAATTAGAGTTTGGCCTCGTATGCACCCTATAAGCACCTTTTCCATTTTGAGTTTGTATGAACTAGTGGCAGACAGGCCAAATACTTTTGAAGTTCCTTCTGTTTATATTTACTATTTAATATAATCTGACAAGCATAGAGCTTAGTCTCTCAGTAGTGTGTGGGTTTTGGGAAACCTATATCTGCTTTTCTGCAAATGTATGGAGCTGGAAAGTGATAGCCAGGCTTTTTTCATAGTGTGAGTGATATAAACATAAGCCAGAGTCCTGTCGGATGATGGAGGGGAAGACGATAATACTGTCTGATCCGAGAGAACTTTGATAAAATCAAGTACAAAAATATCTATTCTGTTCATGTATTCTAAGTTAATGTTGAAGACTGGCCTTGTTCTAGGAAGTATTGCAGTCTTGCAGTTCTCTGCTACAGAGAAAAAAAATGAATAACCAAAAAAAGAAAAGCTAATTTAGATGCAGAAAAAAGTGTATTTGCTGTATTGTAAAGAATAATTTTGAATGCCCAGGGGCACATATGAGAAAATGGAAAGAGGATGCAAAGGATAGGGAGTGGGAAGAATGAAGGCATATACTGTGTGAATGGAAATGTGTGGGGTTTTTAACTCCTTGAAACATAGGGTACCATAGGAGTTTTGCTTAGAAAGTGTAACTTGCCAATCTGCGAAAAATCTGCAAAAACAATGTTAAATTCCATGTCATGATTAGAAATGGCTATCTTTTAATTCTCAGCTGGGTGGAAAGGGAAAGGTGTAATCAATATTAGTGCACTTCTAATATAATTTTTCTGACAAATTTATAGCTTAAATATTTTTAAGTTTTGAAGAAAATCATGTTTGTTTTAGATTCCTAGCTGTATAAATCTCATATAAATATGGGGACTAATGCTTCAGAAAATCCTGTTTTGTAATCCTTCTATCCACTGGAAGTAAGGGTAATTTGCATGAATTTACCATGTAGAAACCAAAACTGAGTCAGTGAGTTCCCCAAACACAAAGTTCACCTGTAGGTGAAGGCTCTGAGCATCTGTGGATTAAATATTTTTTTTGATAAATCATTTATTGTCATTATACTACAGTTCAGGGTATCAGGCCTGATGTACTAGGAGTTAGACTGAGGCTTACACTCTTCCAGACCTGAAGAATTTTAAATGTGAACCCTGGGTTAAAATCCTGCATTATACCATGACCTTCCTACAGCAACCGTATGCTCTGTTTCCACAATTCCCTTTCATGCAAAAGGGTTTAAAAGAAAAATCCACTTCCCGCCCCCCCCCAGTTGTAGTCTTCCTGATAAACAGAAGCTATTGCTTTCATCCCAAAGTTTGCCCAAATAATGTCCAGCTGTCATCACTGAGACCAGAAGTATGGAAGTAATAAAACACGTGACTTGCTGTATTTATAATAAGTGATGATGCTTCAGTGCATTGAAAAACTGAAGCTGCTGGGTAAAAATCCAGTGTAGCTTTGATCCCATCCCCTGGGACAAAAAAAATTACTTATATTTGTATAAAATATAGTTCATATCATACATATAAAATAATAAAAAATAAATAATGATAAAGAGTAGTTAATGTCTCTTTGCTCCCTGTGATTTTTGGTTTAATGAATTAGATAGAAGTAAAGTGATTGCAGTATCCTTTTCTTTTTGACATCTCTTCAAGTTTTTGAGAAATCAGTCGCCAATTCATAAAACAAATCCTCTTAGAAGATGGCCCATATTCTAGAACCTTTTATTTCTAGTGACTTGTAACAAAATGAACCTGAGGATACTGAGATGTAGAACCCAAAGCCAGAATAAATTTAGGGCAGTTGAGACTACCCTAGAGTTCAGATAAAATATGGTACCAGGCAATCTAAGGTATTCTCCCTGAACAGCCAGTTACTGACTCAGAATTGAGTAGTTTGTTAGCCCATTTCTAAAACAAGCTTTTTGTTCCAGGCTCTTTCATGGGACAATAAGAGCATCTGCCATATAGACAGATTTCTGAATGCATCTCATCTAAATGCACCAAAATATGGTATTGTGAACAATGGTGGTTTTCTCTTGCTCTTAAATTATTAAGTTTATCCATGGAGTCAATGCCCAAATCACTTCTTGTCCTGTCCCATTTATCGCTGTCTTGCTGTTCGTATGGTGAAGGAGGTGATGAGAGAGATCTGTTTTATAATTCTTCTACAAAATTAACTTTTTTTTCCTGATTGAAGTTAAATCTTTGGAGTAGGCAAGACCTTGTGAAAAAACACTCCTGAATGCCATTTTGGTCCAGTTTTTCATTCTAAGTTTAAGGGTATCCCAACCTTGTTGCTTTCCTATTTTCTTTGACTTGGTATTTTTTCTATTTATTATTTACTGAATACATTTATTCAGTACAAAGGATTATTTAGCACAATGAAAGGAAGGCTATTAAGTTACTAGTACAAACAACAACAAAGGAAGGAAAATAAAGTCTCAAAATGACAAATAATACTGAATTAATATGGTGCAGTTAAGGCTGGTGGGAATCAGACTTCTGCATCATTCTCATTGGAATATCAGCTTCTCTTTTTTCCATAGTCTGGCAGCCATCACTCATGCTTCAATCCCCTATGCTTCAGTTTGTGTTCTTTTTGCTCATGGCTGTAGTGCTCAAGGTCTGTCCCAAAGGCCTCTTCAACTAAAGCAGTCCAAACCCCAGCTTCGCGTGGTGCATCAGCTGGTGAGAAAAGAGCTGATGCCCTACGAGGTCATCCAGGCACACGAAGGGAGGGCACTTCAGCGATACATGAGGGACTCTTGCGTTCTTCACGAGTTGGAGTTGATGTAACAGCTCTGAGGTGGAGGAAGACAGTGTGCTGCAAGGGCTGTTGCTCCACCAGAGAAAAACAGACGTGGATGGAAAAGATCATATTCTGCCAAAATGACTGGGAAAATGTCCTCAACTGCTTCTAGCTCTTTCTGGTTTTCTTTGCTAATATTGGCTGATATTTTTTTTTTTTCAATCAGGCTAGGGTAGAGGGACTGGTTTAGGTTTCTCTTCTTGCCCGCTGTAACATTATTCTGGAGCACAGACTAGGTCATGCTTTGGTGTGGGCCAAAGCCCAAGTAGAGCTTAATCTGGCTGTGCCATAAAAAGCAATAAAAATGTTTCTGTAAAAAAATCAGCAGCAAAAGGAGGCCCAAGGAGAGTGTCTAGCCTTTATTGGATTTAGGAGGACACAGAGTGACAAATAGTGAGGAGAAAGCTGAGGTACTTATTGCCTCATTTTTAAGTAGCAAGACCAGCTCTTCTCTGGGCATCCAGGCCCCTGAGCTGGAAGACAGGGATGGGGAGCACAGTGATACCTCCATAATCCGGGAGAAATTATTAATGACCTGCTGCCCCACTTAGTCTATGGGTCCTGATGGCATGCACCTGAGGGCACCGAGGGAGCTGACAGAAGTGCTCACTGTGCCACTTTCCATCATTTACCAGCAGTCCTGGATAAGCAGGAACATCACAGCTGACTGGAAGATGGCAAATGTGACATCTATCTACATGAGGGGGCAGAAGGAGGATCTGGGTAACTACAGGCCTGTCAGTCTACCTTCGGTGCCAGGGAAGGTCGTGGAGCAGATCATCCTGAGTGCCATTGCGCAGTACATGCAGGACAGCCTGGGTTTAAGAAAGGCAGGTTCTTCTGTGACAGAGAGACGTGCTTTGTGGATGAGGGAAGGAATGTGGATGTGTCTGCCTGTACTTCAGTAAAACCTTTAATGCTGTCCCCCACAAGACACTCCTGGAGAGGCTGGCAGCCCATGGCTTGGGGGTGCAGCCTGCCCTGGCTAAAAACCTGGCTGGGCACCCAGGCCCAGAGAGTGGCGGTGAATGGAGTCACAGCCCGTTTTGGGCTGGTCACCAGTGGGGTTCCCCAGGGCTCAGGACTGCAGCCAGTCCTGCTTAATATCTTTATCAATGGATGAGGGAATTGAGTACACCTTCAGTGGATTTGTGGACAGGACCAAGTTGGGTGGGAGTATTGATCTGATGGAGGGTAGAAAGGCTCTGCAGGGGGATCTGGACAGGCCTGAGGCCAACAGTATAAAGTTCAACAAGGAACGGGAGAGTGGGAAGCTGGTTAGAAGCTTTCTGGAAAGCTTCATCTGGTGTTGAAGGACCATAATTCTGAGGAGGTCCTTTGTGTATTTCCCTACAGGGATTTACCGCTTTGCATCCTTGGTCTGGTGTATGACATCTACAGTGTGATGTAGGGCAGCTGACAAATCACAGATACTTTCTGTATTATTAGCATTGTAAAGCTATAAAGTTTGAAATTTCTGCAAAAAGGAGCAGACCTTTAGTTTCTACAGCAGACCTGTATTTTCTTCAGCGTGCCTTCAGAAATTAAAGCCAAGCACGTCATTTACATCCTTCATGCATTGGAAAGCTCTCTCTTTAAGCAGACTCTTGTGAAGCTCTGGGAGCATTGCTTACCATGGAAGTGCTTCTGTACCTCCTATATTCTGAAAACAATTTATTTCCTGGAGTAATTGTGTTGGTCATATGAGTCTGTGGAAAGATAGTTTATCTTGATTATTTGTGACAAAAATAAGCCATGCCACATGCTTCTCCAGGACCCAGTTGTCTGATTAAAAGTTTGTCATGCTGAAAGAAAATCAAATAGGAACAAAAGTAACACTATACTCTGGTCTAAAAGAAGAGTTATTGGCTTATAAGCAATTTACTTTTCTCTTGTTTTTTCAGCTTGGATACCTGTGGAATTAGTGACCCTTCTAGACATGATTTCAAAACCACTTCAAGGGAGAAAACTGCTTTCAGTTGGTCAGACGGTTCTGTCTTAAAACAATGGTGATATGTTAATATGTATTTTTACTGCAGTTCAAATTATTTTGCTTTTTGATACTTCAAAACTTTTCTGCAGGTGATGGTGATGATAGCTTGCTTTTCAAATGTGTGCAAGTTGTCCATTTTCATGAAGCACACCTTTAAGACCAGGGGAATACCAACACTGAATAAGTGTGCAGAAAATCCCCACCCATCAGTTAGAGTAGCTAGGGAGGCATAAATGAGAGAAAATATTTCACATGGAATATTCATGCTATTCTGAATATTTTTAAATCTTCGTATGCTAGCACCCAAAACTACATTTCAGATAGTATTTAAAGTGTAGGAATCTGCAGATTTAGAAGATCAATGAAATTAAAAGATAAGCTGCAATACAATGATGGGCTTGAAACAGCCTGACAACACTTGTTCACACAAAACAATTTAAAATACAAAATTTTACTGAAAAATAGTTAACAGCAGAAGTTTTGGAAATGCTGTTTATTTTTTTTTTCAAAGGAAGTTTTGTGGTGTTTGAGCTGTGATTCATAGATGACTTCAAAATCTTTTTATTTCAGTAGCAACCATGCTTTTGCTTCATGCATGTCTTCAGACAGAACACATTTGAACTCTGAACTGGAAAGCACTTTAAAATGAAGTGTACCTTGAGTCTAGATGTGGACTTGCTGCTGGTCATGTCTGTGAAGGTTTTAGGCTTGATGGATGAGGGATAGCCTTCAGATACCATAGGGATCTGCATAAAGTAAGGACCTAAATAGAAAACCAGACCATTTCTCTGGAGTTACATTAAATGAAGCTGTGTTGGGATATGTTGTGTTGTTCTTCCATAATTTTCTTTCTGTGTGCTTACAAGGCATTTACCATCATTGCATTTTGCTTAGATTTAAAAATAGAAATAGTGATGGCAATTTGGGAGTGGGGAGTGCATGTTTTTTATTACTTCCGGGAGAAACAGGTTGCTCAGTTCATAGGTATGGGTTATATACAATAGATAAGGAGAAAAAAAGTGGTATGTTGTGTAAGGCAATTTAAATCTTTCCTTAAGGCTTATTTTGAAAAAATTTTGGATTTTCAGCAAAGCAAATCTGTTTGTGAATATCATCTGATATTCAGGGATTTTTTTTTTCAACCAAAGAAGATAGAAATGCCCAGAAGCCAAAGTGTTTCAGAAGTCAGGCAGAGAAAATGACTGAGCTTGGCTATGATGCCTTAGACAACATTTTGCTTTTGCATTTTTGTACCTGGAGTCCTTGATGTTTGTGCAGCTGTACCTGACAAGACTTACCATGATCAGGAGTCTATGTCCACAGTGTACCAGTCCCCCTCAAAAAGCTCATTTGGGAAAAAGTCATATGGTGACAAAGCTCAAGCTCACAGGAAGGCTCTGTACTCCCACTACATGTGTGTTGGTCAGCAAGCCTGTTTGAGAAGATTCCTTTGTGAATATTTCCTGTAGGAGGAGATGTTCCCTTCAGTGAATGAGCAGAGGCAGCTTGGCTTAACGGAGTGATCCGTAGTACAGAAAACATCTCTCAAGCATGACTTTACTCCTTCTCAGCAGAGGAATGATGACCTCTCCTTCTGAATTTCCAGGGCAGTAAAGGAGATTAGAAGCTGTTCTCTGTGTTTGATACTGTCTGCATCTGATAATGTTTCTTAGGACCACAATATTTTCTTTGTATTATCTGAGAAAACCAGGAGATCTGTCTAGGTAGTAGAACAGGAGAGAATGCTTCAGTAATTGCTCTGCTGCTTAGTGTCCAGGGGATTTTCTTAGGTGGCCTTTATCACCACCTGTCTGCTATGTCTTGATGTAATTTGATATTTTAAAATAATTTTTTAACTTGAACCTTGCAATTTCAGGGGGATAATTCAGTGAGTTTCCATATTGTGATAGAAGCCAGGAGAAACGCTTTTTAAAAATAAAAAATCCAGTTAATTTTTTTCTTAGACTACAAATACGAAAAATGAACTAGTCATGTGATTGTCACCTGTTGTTTTCAATGGTCAGAGTTAATGCTATTCTGGGTGCCCTGACTATGCATTTCAACCCATGTGATTTACCATTCCATTACTTTTTTCATGCTAGGAACAGTTACAGGGAGACTTGCAATGTCACTGCAGTGTATTTTTTATTATATAATTGAAATGTGCTTCATTCTGAACTGTTTTAACATCACTTTTTTGTAGCAGAATTTACACAGCATGTAATTTTATCCTTATACTGCATTATCTATATTCTAGCTACTCACCCAATTAAGAGAAGTAGGAAAGAATACTGAGTCAATTAAATGAGCAAATTGACTGTTCTAAGGGTCTATTTAACAAGCTCTTTTACATCAAAACCTACAATGTTAATCTGATGAAGAATTTCTTTGGTTCTGAGAAAAATGAAAGCCTGTTGCACATCTATGCTGGAGATGTACAGTGCTTCATCTGAATACTGTTGCAGTCGACCAACAAAATATTCCAGTCCTCTGTGGACAAAAGAGCTAAGAAATGTACAAAAACATCTTTATAAACCACAGTTATCTCTTTCAAATGCAAGACAACTATTATTTTTTAGGTTTACAATATTTGAGAAAGAGAAACAATTCAAACGTGTTAAACCACTTTACCACCACCCTGTGGTAAAAAAATCAGTCAGTGTTTAAGAAAAAAAATCTGTAGAAAATTAGCAATTTTTTATTGCAATAAAAACATTATCCAATATTTGATCAGCTTGTGACCAGTATCACAGAAATGACTCATTGATTAACAGTGTTCTGGGTAAATAAGCACACTTCAGTATTTTGCATCTCAGTGTTAAATGCACAGGTAACTTTAAAATAGGGTTTTAGTTTGGACTCCTGCCTCCATATTGTTAACATTTAAACCAAAAAACTAATTTGTGCCTCCATATTACTAGCATTTAAACCAAAAACCTAATTAGTAATTCTGATTTAGTCATGCCTGTGTTAATTGCATTCAGTTACAAATATAAGTAATTTGTCATTTATTGTGAGTATAAAGCATTGGAAGGACAAATAATTATTTAAACAGTTATGGCTATTTTTACTCCATTGATCTGGTAACTTGGTATGTCTTTTATGAGCGTCCTGAGTAAACAGTAGGTGGGTGAGGCATTAATTTCATACAATTCTGTCTTTTCTCATGGTGGCAATAGAAAGTCAATATTTTACAGAGGCAAAGCGGATCTGCCGTAGGTAAGTGTGTATTGTTGTATGGAAGATGTTAAATGTAATTCCAAAGTGGTATTGTAAATAGTGACTATAAATACATTTATTCATCTAAACTCCAGAAAAGTCAGACAGGAAATATGAACTCAATAATATGCTTTGTTCCCTTTAAATCACATGATAAAATAAAGCAGAATTGAAAATGTATCAGTAAAATAAATCAATGAAACTAAATATGCCTGGTAATATATAAAGAGTGTTTTGGAAACAAGATCTGAATCTGTGCTTTAAATTATAAGTAAAGCCCAACCTTCATGTAGGAACGGGAAATGTTCTGTAATAAAGTGATCATTTGATAAATTTCATTAGTTAATAAATCAAATTTAGTGCTTTCAAAGTATTTCCAATTGGTGTTTTCCACATACTTGTACAGTACAAACATAGGACTAATGCTGAAGCAAGAGATCAGATCTGGAAAAGAAGCAGGATGAAGGAGATATTTGCTATACAAGGCTTGCAAATGTCAGTAGTTTTGCTTCAAACACGTCTTTGCAGTATGTCCTGCATTTCCACGTTGTTATGTAGAAATATCTTGAAATCGTTGTACAAGCAAAAAAGCTTTAGCTTCGTTTAGTTCAGCTTGCTTTACTGAATTGCGGAATTCACTTCATCAGCCAAACCCAAACACATCATAAAACATGGCTGGAGAATTAAACCTGCATCATTCCTGCATCCATTTTAACGAAGGGCGTAATGATAATTAAGTTGTTCACTGTGGCTGAAACGCAAAAATCGAAATATTTCATGACTACCTCTGGAGCGTAAATGACTACATTGCATTACATGTTGTGATTAAAAGTGGGAGACTGTTGCTTTCCCTTCATTATGGAATTTTTTGGTTTGAGTTTGGGAGGCTTAGTTCCAACATGTCTCAGGTTTTTCCTACTTTGGTAATCCTGTATTGATTCTCGTCTTCCAGCTACAAGGAACCAGGTGAGACTCCTCTCAGCATTTGCCTGTGCCACCAAAAGCTAGTAGAGGAAAGTGATAGATTAAGTATCAGCAATCCTCCCTCCCTCCCTCCCTCCCTCCCTCCCTCTCTCCCTCCCTCCCTCCCTCTCTCTCTCCTTCTCTCTCTCTCTGCCATCCGTCTGTCCTTGTCAGTATGGCGAATTATCTATTATTATTATCTTGTAGTATGTGATCTGTCTGAGTCTTTGTCTTCCCTTTGAGCACCTTGATAAATCTTGAAAGAAATAATTTAAACTCTTTAGAGCTGCTGAAATTTTAATAAGATTACTTGTTCTGATAATATACTTCTCTTTCTCATTGGAGTATATATTTCAGGTAAATTTGATTGCCTCTTTAAGCTACATGCATCTTGAGAAATTATCTTAAAATAATTTTGATTTATTTTGCACTACCATAAGTCAATAGTTTTTTAAGCCTTAAGCATAGTGGGAGGCAGCACAAATTGCAAGCCATGGTAGCTTTTTTTTTTAATGTAGGTGATATTGAACCAAATCTTGGGATGATTCTGATGTCAGAAGATTGTAGTTAGAGCTGGATTTTTTGCTTGCCTTTTTAAATTAAAAACATGAAAAAGAAGCTGAATGTAAAAACTATTTTCAATGAAGCAATAAAGGCAAAATAGGAAAGCAGTAGAATGGGAAGTAAACCACTTTTCCACTGTCCTGTCTGTTGAAGTGAAGACTTGCCAGCCTTCCAGTGTGCTGTGGGATGTGCTTCTCTGAGCAGTGTTTCTCTCCCTTGTTGGTAACTGCATGGTGTATGGTTTATGTTTTTGTTGTTATTTTTTTTTTAAACAGCTGGCAGTCTCAGCTACCAAAGAATGAAAAAGCTCTCAGAAAAATGCAGCAAGTTAGACTAAATGCCTCTTAATTTTATGCCATGTGAAGTTCATGAAGTTTCCATCATTGAAGATAATCAAGAACTTGATTGGACATGGTCCCAGGTGACCTGCTGTAGCACACCATGCTTGAGCAGGGTGCGGTTGGACGAGAGACCTCAAGCAATCCTTGTGAAGCTCAAGGATACTCTGATTCTATAAAATTAAATTCAGCAGAATACACTCAAATCAGGACATGTCTGTGTGTGTTAGGTTTCCTCGGTCTCTGTCTAATTAAAAGAGGAATTCTTCATGAAATTGTCAAAATAATATCCTGGATTTTTATTTTTTTCAGTCTGAGTTCTTACATCATCAGGATAACAATATTTAAAATGTTATAGTTCTGTGTAGATATTTCAACATTCTCATTATTTTAATGCTTCAATATCATGTATACAGAATGCTTTATTTCTTGGGAACTTCCATTAGGATCTCTTACAGCCCTGTTAAATAGCTATCGTACTTTGAATTCACATAATGCGTAATCATTTTACTCAGCCAGATTCACATTCAGCCAGAGGTTCATAAACCGTTTTACTGTTGACTGGATGTCACAGTCAACAGTGTCAGAAGTGACAGACACCACCATTAGCAGTGGTCTTGACAGCAACTAATACTGTTGGCATGGGAAATGATCGTCTCTGCATTGGGCTGCTTGCCAGTCTGAAGTCATTAATGGTACTGTACTCAGAACAGCTACTCTAATGGCCTTTTCTTAGGGTCTGCATTATGGTAAGTCCTATTGCTGTAATTCCAGTCCTCCTACCAGACCTCCTGACTGGCAGAACTTGGAACATAGTACAAATATAAGTGTTGGCTTCAAATGTTAGTTTCTTTTTAAGATAAATGCTTTAATAATGCAAACCATCTTTACTTTCATTATTACTGTCGTAGATTTTATTATATGAACCAAGCATATTTTAAGGGGACCTTAACTGCCCTTAGGAGGTTTCATCTTTTTGAGATTATGGAAAATAAAGCACTTACTACTTTGGAAACCACATGTATAGATAGCTCTCTGTTTCTGCTTCCAATATAAATGACAGGCAGTGCAAGGAAAAGTCAGTGTCTGAAAACTCATAACTCTGCAGTGGTTTAGGGTGAGATTCTTCTCCATTTTCTTGTCATCTGAACTTTTTTCTAGTCAGTGCTGTTAAAAAGTACTTTTAGAGGGGTTGTATACTGAGAAAAAATTTGTGATAAGTTGAATGGTAATCCTTTGTATCTTTGTTTTTTGCGATTAGCTGTTGAGAGACTACAGGTGACTAGTTCCTTGTTTTTAAAAAACAAAATTATTTCAGAATAACTTAATCACTGTTTCTCTCCAAAACGATAGGGCTTTAAGAAATTTCTCTATATTAGCAATGACAATTGCTGTATTTAAGTAGTTAATTTATTTGTGTCTTTACTTCTCCATTTCCAAAGGAGAAATGAAATGACAATATCATAGAAGTAGTGAACCTCCGCCAGGTGACTCTACCAGGAGCTGAGCTTTTGAGTGGAGGTACTGAACTTTCTTCAAGCTGAACAAACTAAGTGATAGCAGAAACCTTCCAATTAGCTAAATCCATGTTTAATTAGACCAGACTCATATAATCTAAAACAAGATAATTGTTTAACTAGGGGAAACTCTGGTCTGCTAGGTGAATCTTATTATATGAGCCTCCTAAAAATGGGGAATGGGTCCAACTTCAGAATTTTCCTGAGCCACACAAACTGCATGCAGTTCCTCTGGTCTCCAGACCAGTGCCCTTCCTTCCAGTCTATCACTGGTTTGCCTTGAAAGTCTCCCTGGCAGCTTTTCAAGTTTAGATTTCTTCAGTGCCCTCCCTTTCTGGTGGTCCATGGCAGGAGCTGCCAGTGCAGAGGAACTCTGAGGAGCAAAGCAGTTTCTTGTCTGGCTCCAGGTAAGCAGGCAGAGCAGCGCAGTGGGGTGGCCTTCCTCCTCGTCTTCACTTGCTTCCTTTCTGGGTTAGACACATTTAAGGTAGGTACATGATAAACTGAAAACAAACTAAATAATTCTACCATCTGTTACAAGCCTACAGAAGTAGGATAAAATATGAATTCATAATAGCTTTAAAAATATAGTGCAATTTGGAGAGTAAGCAGGTGAATGTTTATGTAACATAGCTTGCCATGGGAAAACTAAGTCATGCATTTTTGACATGTTAATGATTTTACAGCTTCTTAAATAAAATGGGAGAAATTTATCCAGATACCATTTCAAATAGTCATTGTCATCAGAGAGCTAGGGAAGGCTCTGTAGGTGCCTTTCTTCCTGAATAGATGGACACATACAGCTTCTGTAAATTGCAGCATATATGTATTGCTGCCCTCTTTTCTTCCATAAATTAGTGGGTTTAATTAATCTTTTTGTTTCTGGTTGAGCTGCTTCTCTTTTGGCTGACTTCACTCCCTGTAGGAGCCATTCTGTCCAGTGGTGCAGAAAACCATGTCTGTGATAAGAAGCTTGATGAATCACGAACAGGGATAATTTATACAGAGAATTGTTCTTGTATTATACAGGATATGCAAATGAAATGGGTCATGGGACAAGGATTTTTGTAGCGGGACTTAGTACAGACTCACCTCCGAGACCTGAAGATCAAACATGTGATTTACAGCTGTGGGGGAATATTAATTTTTTGGTTATGTGTTTACTTATGATGAGCTTGGTTATCTTTCAAAAGGTTTCAAAGAGACTAAGGGTATTTATGAGCAGTGTAGTAACCAAAGGACTGTTCACCAAACCCTTCTACTTTCTTTTTTTTTTAAAAATCATTTTACAGGACAATCATTTTAATTTTTCTCTGCAGTTTGTGTGTGTGTGTAAAAAGGCATATTGTAGAACTCTAAAGTTCTCTGGAATGCTTCTGAACAAAACACAAATTTTGCCAAAGAACAACTTCCAGAAGGTTTCCTTAGCTAAAATGTTAGGATAAATAGTGTCAGTCCAGAGAGAATGACAAAAAACATCTGTTCTTCAGGAGTGAAAGCTGTTCTTCACAATATGGGAGTTTTCTGTGGGCATTGCCTTTCAAGTGTGAGATGTTTCTGGAATTCAGGCCATGATTTCAGAGTAGGCAAGAACAGGATAAGGAGAATTCTTGATCTTAAGTCATTGCATTAATACAAATTAATGTGGAAATTGGTTCCTTTGTATTACAGCATAATTTCAGAATCAGTCGCTTATGGAATGTACTTACTACATAATGTCTGTCTGGTTGAATAGTTTTAATTGTGCTTCACTGAGAAGGATGTAACACCCTTTGAGGATCTTTTTCTTATTGATAACATTTGTATTTAGAAATATGTATATGTGCAAAAAAATTTAAAGTAATATCCTAAACTGCCAGCCCAAAATTTAGAATGTGAATGTGGAAAAAAATTATTCATACAGTACATCAGATGGGCTATTTATTGCATTATGATAATTAAGAACATATTTTTAATGAATTAAAAGCCATTTTGAGAAAACCAGGTGGTGCTAAAGTTGGGACTGAGTCAAGAGACATCATACTTGCAAATGAGAGAAGCAGTGATAAGTAACACAGTGTGCTGTTGGTATGAATTGTTGACCCAATCTGCTTTGTGCTCTTCAAGACATCCATTAGATCTTCAAACTACAGCATGTGTCTCTTATAAAGCATAGACTGTTTCTTGCTTGTTAACTCTCTGGTAATGAAGAATTAAGAGTCTAATAGGATAAGCCTAGAATGATGCCCTTTCTCATGATTTCAAGGGAAGGCTATTTTAGTCTACTCAAACAGAAGGAATTTCTTTCTTGTCCTGATTGGAGCTGGTTTGTCCTCGATAGAAAGAGATGTGCCAAAGTTGGCCTTCAGTTCTACCAGTTCCAGCAGTCAACTGGAAGGATGGGTGCAAAGTTTGTGCGCTCAGGTACATATGAAGGGAGCATAGCCTTTTAGCTGTGCATAGCCCTCCTCTGTTTTTTGTTGTATATTGGAGTACTTCCTGCTGCCGTGTAGAGCAGAGTTTAGTCTTTTGAACCATTTTGCAAAGAAAATGCCAGCCTATTCAGCAGTTGCCTTGCAATGTGCAGTATAGAAAACTGAGTGTCGGTGTTAATAAATGTTGCCTGTCAGCCTCAGCAGTCCTGTACTGTCAATTTTCTAGTAAACAGGAACCCAATGTGAATGATCCTCGGGTTATTTTCAGCTAGCTCATTCAACAGAGCTAGTGAGTAGTTAACCTTATGGTATTTTTTGTAAGTCTCTCCCAGGTAGTTAGTGTTGCATATGTTCATTGCTCTCTTTTAATACACTGGAATGAATTTTATACTGTGATACACATTTAGCCACATACGAAGTTGCTGCATACAACTTTAATGTGCATGGGGAAGAACTCTTTTGCTGTGTGGGTAACCCTTGCATTGGAACAGATTGCCCAGAGAAGTTGTGGAGTCTCCGTTAGTGGAGATATTCAAGACCTGTCTGGATGCAATCCTGTGCCATGTGCTCTAGGATGGACCTGTATGAGCAGGGAGCTTGGATAAGATGACCCTCTGTGGTCCCTTCCAACCTTACCCATTCTGTGATTCTGTGATTCTGTATGTATGTTCCATCAGTTCTTCAGAGTTAGAGGTGAATCGTAACATCTCATTTCCTTTCTGGATGTTTCTGAGTCTCCTTAACCAACAAATTCAAAGATCCTGTCAGGAGCTGTAGTGTTGGAATGACTTAGAAAACAAAATAAAAAGCTCCAAATAAACATAGTTCTCAGAAGTGGATATACATAAGTCCATGGGACCTAATGGGTTGTACTCACAAATGCTAAGGGAGCTGGATGATGTCATTGCAAGATTACGCTTAATTGTTTTTGAAAGATCTTGGTGGTTGGGAGAGGCTCCAAAAGGCTGGAAGAAAACAGATGTCACTCCTGTCTTTGAGGATGGCAAGTAGGAATATCCAGGGAACTACAGGTCAGTCAGCTTCACCTCCAACCCTGCAAAGGTTATGGAGCAATTAATCCTGGAAATGATTTTCAGGCAAAAGAAGGACAAGAAGGTGGTTATGATAAGTCACCGTGCACTTACAAATGCTTAACCAACCTTGTAGCTTTGTACTATGGAGTGGATAAGGGGAAAGCAGTGGGAATGGTTTACCTTGATTTCAGCGAGGATTTTGACATTGTGTCCTGCAACAACCTTATAAATAAACAGACAAGGTGTGGGTTGGGTGACTGGACAGTGAGGTGGATTAGACACTGTCTGAGTGATGAGGCCCACAAGGTGGTGATCAGTGGCACATAGTTCAGCTAGAGACAAGTTACAATTCGTGTACTCCTGGGGTCAGTGCTGGGTCCAGTACTGTTTAACCTCTTCATTAATGAGCTGAACTGTGGGACAGAGCGATCCTTTAACATGTTCGCAGATGACACAAGGCTGGAAAGGAATAGCTGATGCATGAGATGAGTGTGTTGCAATTCAGAAGGACCTGGACAGGCTGGAGAACTGGACAGACAGAAATCTTATGAAGTTCAACAAAGGCATATGCAAGCTCCTGTATCTGGAGAGTACTCACTACAGGCACTGGTAGAGCCTAGGGCAAAAACATCTAGAAAGCAGTTTCCAGAAGAGGACCTGGAGACTTCATCCTTGGAAACCTGCACTAATTCACCCTGCTTGAGCAGCAAGGTTGGACAGAAAGATAGTCAAGATGTCCCTACCAACCAAAATGATTCTGCATGAGAACCAGACTCGCTATACAAACTATTGAAGTGGTATAGTCAAGAGGCAGAGAAATACGAGAATGAAAGGGAAGTATTGGAGATTTTATCTTCATAAACATTTTAAATTTCCCATTTGTAAAATGGAGCCTTTGAAGCTGACTTTCTTTCCTCTCCTGCCCTCCTGGAATCTTTTGCTTGGTCTCACCTGTAGTTTCTCTGTCCATGGGTTTCTTGCAGCTGCTGGTGCAGCCATCCTTTCTCTGGACTTAAGCATTAACATTTCCTAGACAGGCCATTTCTTCTCATCTGCTGATATCAGACTTGCTTGGCCTTTGGGTTTTAATGGTAGCTTCTAGATTCTGTCTATTTATTTATTTATTTATTTATTTTACATCCTTTTTGATTTTAACAAACTAAACAAAGTTTCTGTAATAAATTGGAAGGGCCACTTGTGATTCTCTCCTGACCTTCCAGCTCTAATATTTTTTGTCTTCTGGTCCTGAATCTTTTCCTGCTTTGTGATGGAAGACCTGGCAGAACTGAAAGAAGATATCTTTGGGGTGATGGAGGGAAGTGCAAAGAAGGTGAGACTGGGAAACAGTGATTTGAAAGACAAACTGACTTAGAAGAAGGGGAAATGAAATTAGTAGAATTTATTAGTGGAATTCACAAGAGGGAGACATGTTAGGCTAGTCAGTAAACTTAGGGAAGATGTAGCAAGGTAGAGCTGTGGGATATCTGTATTTGCCTAACATTGGTGTATGTAATTTTATGCGAGTTTTCTCTCAGACTTTGCAATGGTTTTCTAAGAGTAGGTGTATCCTACAGCCCTACTAAGAATAGGCAGGGAATCTTAAGAAAATCATGATTAAAAAAAATAAGTGGGAAGGAAAGTGGAAACGTTAAATAGGAAGTGGAAAAGCATAACAGAATAAGCAATAGGGAAGAAATAGCACAACCAAAAATTAAAGGGATAATTAATGGAGGAAGAAGATAGAGCTAGAAAAAAGCAGCTGCCATCTCTGTCTGGGAGAGAATCATGTTGAATACTGCTCAGTTATGTGCCAGTTATGTGATTGCAGTTTCCCACTGAAGACATTTTCTGAAAAAAAACTACCACTCCCAATGTTTTAGAAGGTGTTATGGAAGGCTGCTGTGTTTTGAATAAAGACTTAAAAAGTAGTAGCAAAAGTTTCCTGATTTATCTCAATTGACAAAGATTAGTCAGCTTTGAATGTGTGATCTAGGTGTGCTTAATACCTGAAAAAATGGCAGTTATTCACACGATCTCTTTTAATAATTTATTTGCGCTACAGTGTTGTCTTCCACTGGGGTGCTGGAACATGCTGATTTTCCCTTGGGAGAGACTGCCCTAGGGATGTGAGAAAACTGGTCTTTTATTTAAACAAATAAATAAGTTTCCAAGCCTCTCATTTAAGTTTTTTGGTTTTGTAACAAACTCAATAGTGAGGGGCTGAAGTTTAACTCTTTAATATGTAAAGTTACCTGGATAAAGAGTAATGTTCTTTTTCCCAGAGGAACTACATTTAAGTTCAGTGCGCTTTTTCTTTAAAAATATTTTTAATAATTGATCATGCATATGCAGATCAATGAGAAGAACTGTGTATTGATGTTCATTTCAAATGAGATTATTCCTTTTCTTTTTCTTGCTTTCAGATATGATAAATTGCCAAACTCTCTTATGTGTGTACTGATGTAATGAATATTTTTCTAGATTCCATGGGATTTTCTTGGTGTAGATCTTTTTTAATGGGAAAACATTTAAATCCTTGAGGAGAATTTAGCCGCTTACAACAACCAAGTCTGGTGTGATGTAGTGCCCCTGTTGGCATCCACTTGTATTTTCCATCACCAGTTTATCTCATCATCATGTCTTTCCTCATCATCAGTTGATGATGATGCACTGTGTGATCAATAGTAGGGCACTAAATTTTTCTGGGCAGAATTGAGAAAAGTGAAAAATTAGTGGAACAGTTCTTTCCTAACTGGTATTATTACTGAAAATATTTCAATGCCTTCAGAGAGAAGATGCTCAAGAAAAGCAGAACATAAGTGGTATAATATTTATTTCCACTTGCATTGCTTCTATTTTTGGAATCACTGCAGGTCTCATAGAACTCATTTTACAGGAAAAAAATACAAATTATTTCCCCACTCCTCACCACTGCTTCTCTGTCGTTTTTTTCCTCTCTTCCCATCCTGCTTTTAAAATCAGACTTCTAAGAAGTCTTTTAAAAAGCAGCCACTGGGGGACATGTTCATTATATTTGCTCCTCTTCTTGCTTATTGAGCCTAAAGTTAGATGATTGAAGTTGGGACAGCAGTTGCAAGCAATTGAATTGATGACTTGGAGGAAAAGCTAGCAGGTGAATTCAGCAGGGTGTTCTTTTTATTATGTAGTTCCTTGATTACCGAGAAAACAGTGCATCACATTTTTTGCAGACAGTTGATCCAGGTAGTAACATGAGCCCCATCTCTAACCCATTTATCTGTAGGAAATCTAAAGCTGGAAGTGCATGGGGAGTGGAAATGGGTGCATGATGCTTTGCTCATTGGGAATTTGGTTTACAGGCTAGGAAGATGATGCAGGTGGTGAAGTTGGTAGTTTGATTATGTCTATGGTATTGACTTCAATTTTCATAAAATTGTCAACTCTATGACACTTGGGAAATAAAATCCAAAATAAGTTCTTGCCTTCCAGGCTGCTTTTTGACCCATCATCCCACATAAATAATTCTGGATAGAGTTAATAATGTAGATATTTGGTGTTTGAAAACAGAAGATGTATGCTGTGAATTAAAAAAATATGAAGGTAGTTATGTCGGAATAAGATGTTCACACCAGGGAAAATTTTGTTTCTTTTCAGAGGAAAGAGCAGTTGCTACTGTTTTATAAATAATAAAAGGTTCTGTTTGCCAGAAATAGTCTTATGTAAGTAGGCATAGCTATTCCATGTAGGGAATCAGATAAATTTTTGGTTTTTATGTTTTACCATTGCTAGTAAAAGTGGCTTCCCATCTTTCCAGTACAGTTTGGGTAGTGTAATGACATCAAACTGTAGGCATTTCTATTTGTGTTTGCGTACACAATGAAATTAAGAAGTGATGGATGTATACAAGTAGCATCAGTGCTGAGATGAAGTGCTCTTAAAATAAGTATGCACAAGTAGAAGTGTCTGGAGATATAAAATATTCAGAGGGTTGAATTAATGACCGAGAAAGACGGTTTGATGTTTTGAAAGTTTCTTTTTTAAAAAAGAATCAATTATGTATTAATATAAAGCTGTTTGATTAGCTGTTGGCGGTGGGTGTTGTCGCTGTGCGGACAGCAAAGAGTTGGCGTGAGGCGGCTGCGCTCCGGCGCTGTGGCCCGACACTGGGGTGCCTTGTCCCAGGCTGGGGCACAGGATGGCAGCTCCCCGGGGTGTGTGGTCACTCAGAGGCATGGGGAGGGCATGTCCTGCTGCACTGCAGCCCTGCTGGGATTGGGATGCCAGGATTTCTCTGGGCTGACTGCAGGAGGTGTTTTCCCGCTAGCCTAAAGCCAGCGCAGCTCCCGTCTCCTCCTTCACAGTGACCTCTGAAATGTGTGGCGTGAGTAAAGACGGAATTGTGTGTTGTCATTTAGAAGCAGCTTCTATTAGGAAAAATTTTTTAAAATAGATTTTGGAGGAAGTAAAAGTCATTACTCATCAAAATTGAGCTGTAATAGAAGATGTTCTGACATCCATTTCAAAATGCTTTTTAAGGACATTTTCTGCAACTTCATATGAAACCCCATCACTCCCCAAGTTCATTGTATAATAAAACCTTGGCCAAAAGAAAGTTTCCATGTGCTTCTGTGTGTGTGTGTGTATATATACAGCTAGTTAATGGTCTGTGTAAATAAGTATTGTACTTCTTGTCTAAATGATCCATCTAACTGATACTGCTGTGGAGCCTTATCCATTGTCATCAGAGCTGAGCTCTGGAGGCTGGATCCTCATTTTGGTGAAATCTCAGCTGCCTTTTTTTTAATAGATTTTTTTTCCTCCTTCTGGCAGAACCCAGATCACAATTAATGGTTTCAGTCAAAAAATCACAAAGTCAGTGTTAATGTGCATTTCTCTCACATGAATCTGCAAATGGTTTCCCTTTTCTTTGGTTTCTGCGTTTAAGACCAGTCCCAGAGAATGGTCTAAATATAGGTCTAAGGATAATAGAGTTCTGGATTAGCAAATGTCATTAAAGCACCTCTGAAGTTCTGATCTTTTTGGGATGCGTATGTGAAATTAAAGTGTGAATTTTCTGGGTTATGTTTTTGAGCTTAAAAAGGGACTGTTTCTTTAAATTTTCTCCATGGGAGCTGCCATTTTATTGATGCCATTTAGCAGAAGGCCCAGTTTACAAGAGCGTGCTGAGAAGTTTTTTTTAGAGAACACTGGAAATCAGAACATTCTAAGTTGTAAAACATCCCGCTGACTCTATTTTCTAGTAAAATGTTTAAAGGTTTCTGTATTAACCAAAATAGGTACCAAGTTAACACCATGGGACTTCAGTCTTCCATTTTTTTACTAAGACGACATACATGCTAGCTTACAGAGATTGTTCAAAGCTGGCAGGATGGTTTTGATCAGCCACCACTTCAAATCAGTGGTTTTTGGTAGTGGCTTCTATATGATGTGATAGTATCACTGAATAACCTGACACAGTATCTTTGGAGTATATCTGATATCGACTCCTTTTATTTGGGTAGCAGCTACTCAGCCTAGTGAAGAAACAGAGGACTTAAGGCTTGCCTTATCTCTGACAATATCATGGTATTTTTGTGTTAAACTTCTTTTTTTTTTTGCTACTGCTTTCTCACAGATGGTGCAGGCACTGCCCACATGCTTCTCCAGCCTTTTTCATCATGAGGTTGAGGAAACCTTTTAAAATCCATATTGATCATTAGGCAGATCAAATACATTGAAATATATTTAGTATTCTGTAGTGGATGTGTATTGCCCTGCTGACCTTGGGCTAACTCCTTCTCTATAACAAAGGCATGTAATTATCCTTCAGAGCTATGGTCTTGGTGTCAAGGGTCAAGTATGTAAAATCCAGGACAGAACCTCTCTCTTCGTTAGAGGAAAATGGTCAAAATGGACATACTGTAAGGACTGCCTACAGTAGGATATGTGAAAGCTCTTCCTAAAAATGAGGGAAGATACAGTCAGAGCTTAAGGTTTTCCAGCAGTACTGATCTCTTTGTTCATGGTTCAGCCCATTTTCTCTGTGGCCTCTTCCCTCCCTCCCCCCACTCACTTTTTAATAAAATCAGATGTTTTCAGCGGCCACAACTTAAAACCATTAGGTTTTTTGATTGATTCATGTGGTTGCACTGTTTTAGAACTCTTTCTGTTCCTTCTCACGGAGAACATAGATAAGTTGCATTCTTTTACTTTCTTAATCTCTGTGTTTGGTATTAGGTGTCATTTAGTTATGACCAATGGTTTTAGGAGGTGGATTCTTTGCTGACCAATAGTTGCTAGAATATGAATGGATATAAAAGACCTTTCTTGTAAATAATCTGCCCCTTTTCGCCATTTTGGTTCATCTGCCTGGTTTCTCTCAGCCAGCCTCTGCACCCTCGGGGACTTTGAAGCCACAGATACATACCAGCCTAGAATTTTTTTTTTAGTTTAAATTTGCATCTGCCAGACATCCAGGTGGTACTCATTTTGTGACTTTCCAAAGCAACTCAGGGGAAAAGGTGCTTTCCTTGAAATTCTTGCATTCTGTAGTGAAGAGGAAATGTCAGTCTAAAGATGCCCCTTAGGTGTGTCTCAGTAATGGATTATAAGTTAATAAAACCCTGGTTCAGGAGAACTGTTGCAGTGACCCAAAAACCAGCTCTCCTGGTAGTGTGATGGTGCCCGACACTCAAAGAAGTGTGGAAAAATAGCAGGTCAACTGCCCCCACTGCCCCACATTTCTCCAGGATTTCTGTCCAGAAGACACCTGCAGGGTTGTTTCTCCTTCATTTCTCTCTCCTGACAAGTCTTAGGCAGTGGGATCAGAAGACAGTACACTCAGTTGTTAGGACCTGTTGTGTATCTGAATTTAAGCTAAATAAGAGTAATGGCATTATCAAATAATGTATAAATTATACAGTTGTTTGCAATTGTAAAAATCAGGTTGTATGATTTAAACTATTGCTAGGTATTTTGACAACAGTGGGTAAGGGGAAAAAAAAGGATGCCTTCTTTAATAATCACAGTCATGTTACCTGAGCTGTATTTTGGGTCATTAATGTAAAAACATGAGTATCTGCTGAAAAGTAAGTGGGAAACTTGGCACAAAACAAGAATATTATATGTTTCTTGGTTATTAATTTTTAAGATTCAGTCCATAGTTCTGATTCAGGAGGGTCATGTGGGAAAAAAATGGGATATAGGGAAATGACAGAAATTTCAGAGGTAACTTCAGGAAATTGACTTTATGGAGCAATTTCATGAGCCTTCTCTTGACCTTTTTGATAATTTTTGATTTAATAAATTAATTTTATAGTGTGCATAATGCTTTTAATCAGTCTGGGAAAAATATTTTTTTAAGTTTGGGAGAGAACTCTCTTTAAATATTGTGTTTCTTTAGCTCATATCCTAGCTGCTAAATGCTTCCTCTCTGGGTACAACCTTTCAAAGATCAGCAAAGAAAATACTAATAAGCCTTGAGACTGCCAGTCTAATGTAATTCCCTTTGTAGTGAAGGCAGAACAGGAGCAGAAAACTGCAGCCAGTTCTCCACAGCATGGAGGGAATGCCTATATCCTGGCTTCAGTAAAATGAAAAAAGAAATCTGGAATGGAATTAATTTATTATCTGACAAAATACCATGTCTTACTGTCCCTGAATATGCAAAAGTGCGAGTGACTATGTTAGCCAGAAGGTGCATGTATGGATGAAGGGCATTCTGCACACACAGACATGGATTAACCAGATCTGAGGCACTGGAAGGTGTCTTGCTGCTATGCATTAACAGAAAATACCTTTAAAGCTGGTTTATCCAACTTCACAGGGATGGCTTTGGCATCGGAGAAAACTTGTTTGACAACAAATGTAATCCATCAGACTGAAAGGGATCTTGTTTAGATGAGAGGGACAATCCTTTTCCTTGGTCCAAGTGGGCTTTTCAAATGCTGTTTGTTGATGAAATGTTAATCTATATGCTAATTTTATCAATAGGATCTTGGAAGTCTCTAGTGGCATGTGAAAATGTCAATTTCTGGATGCCAGGTCAGATGCAATCTGTGCAAAGTATGGGGCTGAGCTGAAATTTTGCTAGCTATAGAACATATTTAAGAAATCATCTAAGGAATTTTTTGCAGTGTTTCCTACAAATCTTGGTACAGGTGCAGCTAGAGTTGTGGAGGAAGCCTGTAAATGTAACAAGATTTCTTTTTATCATCTGGCAATCAGGAGTGATCCCTGATGACTGGAAAAATGTAAGTGTTGCACCTATGTTGAAGAAGAACAATCTATAGGGTTGTTGATCTCTCCACAGTATTAGGGAAGATTATGGAACAAATTATTCTAGAACCCATTTCTGAGCATGTGAGAGACAAAAAGATGTTGACATCAGCTAGCATGGCATTACTAATGACAAATCATGCCTGACCAACCTAATTGACTCCTGCAAATGACTACTCTGTAAAAAAGAGAAATGCTGGGAATGTTGCTTGAAATGTACTTCGGGAAGTTTTCCAAAAGAGTCTTCAGTAGTATCCTGGTGGACAACTTGAGGACTGGTGAGTGCTGGTTGGATTGCTACATTCCAAAGTTGGTGGTCCACATCCAAAATACAACTGACAACTGGCTACTAGTGATGCCTCAGGAACTGATGGTGGGGGACAATGCTCTTTGATGGGATGTCTGTCATTACTAAAGACTTACCTGGCAATCACTGCGCTCTTGGCTGAGCTTGGCTTCCATCACTGTACCTGTTTTGATTGCCACGTTTAGGCTCAGGGACTGGTTGCCTTGTCACCAGGGCTGCCATGTCTGCATGCCTGGTGATCTTGCTCGGTGGCTGGCTCCCCTTGCTTTGCAGAGGTGCTCTTGCTGTTCACAGACAGCAGTGCATCTTCAAAACCCATGCTGTTCTGAGCAGGGTGTTGGACTTGATGAAGCCTAGAGACCACTTATAGTCTACATGTTTTTTTAATTCTGTGAAATGTGGCTGTGCTCCATCTTGCCTTTCTTACAGCAGTCACAGTGCTCTAAATCATACTGACCACTTTGTGAGGCCTTAGGTGTTGGTATTTAGTTATTTTTTGTTAAAATAGATATAGATTAACAGGCAGCCGTTTACTGAGATAAATTGAGCAGGGTGAGCTTCATTCTACTTTCTTTCATAATGAGGTGTAGGCAAAGAGAGGGGGCAGGTGGCTGGGGCTCGTCCGCAGATTTCGACAGAGATGCCTAGAGAATCTCTGAAGGGACAACCTCCCACTCTGCCAGAGCTGCAAGGACAATATTCTGCAAACTGTGGTGAGCAGGCATCTCTGTCATGGTTGCTGCTTGTCTCAGTACAGCTTCGTTTCCACAGCACCTGTCTCCTGGTGTGGCAGAGAAACAAGTGAGGTTTGTCTTACACCTTGTGATGGGGTGATGGTTTTGCGGCTGCCCCGAGGGATTAGCTGCCAACAGGGGAGGCTCAGTGTGTTACTGTTCAGCTGTTAGCTGTGCTTCACAGTGGGAGAGGGTGAGAAAGAGCGTGTGCTGCACAGCCTGCTTCCAACACCTTGGTCTCCCTTACAGAAGCTCAGGGAAAAGGTGCCTGCAGCCAAGTAGGCGTTTCCCCTAATATCAAGGCCACGTTATTTGTGCATGGCACAGCAGGTCTGCTGTTGCTCCTGGCAGCCAGGCATACTCAGAGTGAAAGTGACTGTGACACCTTTGCACCCTGCTAGCTCTGTGACTGGGGGACTGGGGCAGCACCCTCTGCTCTCTTCTCCTGGAGCTGGTTCCACTGGCTTGCACTGGAAATGAAAGCATATGTGGCAAGGAGAAAATTATCACATGCTATTAGCTGGTTCACTGCTGGCACTAGCCATGCCAGGCAGGGTAGAATCGTTCAGCATTTTGCTGTGTTACCTTAATTCTGCTCCTACACAGTGCTAATTATAACCTTGATATCATCTAATTAAAAAAAAACCAAAAAAAAAACAACCACCACCTTCTATACTGCCTGATTGATTCTAAAGCCATGAAACAGTGAAAGCTGGGCAGGCTTAGCAACTCTGGAGGATCTCTGCTGTAAACTCTGACACATACTTCGTGAATCCTGGGAGGAGAATGTCTAAGAATAGACTGGGTTGTTAATTATGGATATTGTCAGAAAAATCTCAATATTAAAAAGTATGCTTTCCAGATAATTTATATGAATAAGTAGATGTGCATGTGATGGTCTGTCACAAACAAGCAGCTGCAGGTATTTTTGGGGGAAGATGACTGTGCAACCATTTTTGTATTTGAAGCTGCTTTGAGTAGGGAGTCACTTCATTTGTACTACAGTTTGTAATTCCGACTCTGCCACTAAAACCCAGTGTGATTTTAATGGTTTTTAATCTACATTTGAATATTGCATGCTTATTTGTTTTCACCAGAGATTTGCTATTGATTGAATTCTTAAATGATGTCCCTGCTGGCAGAATTGCTTCCTACTAGTTAGCATCTGTCTGCCTGATCAGGGGCTCTGGGTTCATATCCTTGCTTTCACTGACACAAATAGGATGGCTTAGCACATCTTTCTTTTTTTGTCTCTCCGTCTTTATTTGTAGTTCTCCACCTCCGTAATTCCTTCTGTCTTTTCTCTTTCTTCTTTTCCTCTTAACTTCTCACACAGTGAAGCTAACAGAGGAGGGTGTGTGGGATGAGGAGTAGAACAGGGGGAGAGAAAGTGAGAGGGAGAGTGAGGGAGACAAAAGAGAGAATGTGAGAGGTGAGGAGGAGGTGGTAATGAAGGTGGAAATAGAACAAAGAAGGAGGGGGAGCGGGTGAGTGGAAGGGGGAATTAAATAAGGAGGGCATGAGAGGGGGAGAGACTCTGCTTCTAGATTTTTAAACCAAAGATAGGGCAATAATTTTTTTCCTGCTTACAGGAGGAATAATTAGAGCAAATATTGGTCCTGAACCTCTTCTGTCAGGCAGTTAATTTTCCAAAGCCCTGAATGCATCACCTTTATTTTATTCTTACCTACAGATGTACAAATAAGCTGTAGTATTAAATGTGTCTGCTCACTGGTCATCTGGGGAAGTGGCTCCAGGGACTTTTACTCTCCCAATTGTTGTATGGACAATTTCTTTGACATAAAAATCCAGTTTTAGCAAAATGAATCTGAAAGAGTGTTTATGTTCTAGTTGCCTAACTGTGGATCTGCTCTTATTAGCTGAGGTTTAACTTCCAGAGATTCTCTAACTCATTGCCTGCAAGCAATTGGAAGCAAGTTTTGTGGCCAGCACAGAATAGCTGGGATCATAACTTCCCTGCTCCTATACTGTCTTACCTTTTCCTCTACTTTGTGACTACTTTCCACACTATTCCTTTCTCTGGTATGAAAAAGTTGAAGGAAATCAGTTTCACCCACCAAGAGTCTAGAGATGATGGAAGGCTATTCACAGACTGTTCTTTCTCTGCTTAAGACCATATCTTTTTGGTCTTTTTGTCAGGAAGGCTTAGCACTCTTAACTGCAGTTTTGAAGAAGGATAGAGATGGCAGGCAGTAACTTGTGGAATGGCTCTCCCTGTCATTGCTGAGACATCTTCATGCATTTTCCATGTCTCCGTTCTGTATTGTGCAGCAACAAGGCCATTTGGCTCATCATTTACTGCTGATATTCTGTCCATTAATAGAAACTGTTGATTTCATTTGCTTGTAGTGAGGAGTTATTGAAAATGTGCTACAAACAGTTATTCACCACCAGCCTTCCCTGTGCAACTTTATGGTGCTGAGCAATTACAAATTAAAATGGGAAGTGTGCTTTGGTGCTTTGCTTTTCTGTACTTGCAATGATGTCTGGGGAAATACTGCAATGGAGAAATTCCATGTTGAGGTAATTCTAGAAATCATGTTCACATTAGAAATCCCCAAACTGTACTTTATTTTAAAATGTTTTAATGAGCTCCCATATTCAGTGCATTAATCTGTCAAAGGGAAGTGCATGGGAATACATTTCAAATCCCAGAGTCAAATTGAGGGAACGTGTTAGAGATGACATCCTAAGTTTTCGTGATGGAAGGTATGGGTTTGTTCCCTCATACCTTTCTCTGTATTAACTTGTAGTGGGAAGTCATTGCAGACTTTATTGTGGTGCAATAAGAATAAAAGAAAATCTTAAGTAGGGGAATAATTGTGATATTCTTTAAAAATCATAGAAATGTGTTTATTTTACACTTCTGTAGGGAGTTGACCTTCTCTGGGAGTCAGGCACCCATCAAAGACTCCCTATGACTCCCTCCCACACCTGGACAGTAGAGAGAAAATATAATGAAGGGTTTATGAGTTGAGATAAGGACCAGAAGAAATCACTCACCAAATACTATCATGAGCAAAACAGGCTTGAATTGGAGATATTAATTGCATTTCTTACTAACAAGATCAGAACAGCATAATGAGAAGTAAAATAAGACCATAAAAACACCTTTTCCCCACCCCTCCCTCCTTCCCATCTCTACCTGCTCTCCCTAGCAGTGCAGGGAGACAGGGAATGGGGATTTTGGCCAGTTCATCACAGGTTGTTCCTGCTGCTCTGGGAGAGGAGTCCTTCCCCTGCTCCACTGTGGGGTCCCTCCCATGGAAGATAGTTCTCCACAGACTGCTCCAATATGTGTCCGTCTTCCACAGGATCCATCTTCCTTCAGGCACAACCTGCTCCAGGGTGCTCCCACGGGGTCACAAGTCCTACCAGGAAACCTGCTCCAGTGTGGGCTCCTCTCTCCATAGGTGTGCAGGTCCCTGCCAGGACCCTGCTCCAGCATGAGTCTCCCACAGGGTCACAGCCTCCTGTCAGGCATCCACCTGCTCCAGCGTGGGTCTCCCCCAGGTGGATCTCTGCATCCTTGTGGGCCTCCATGGGCTGCAGGGGCACAGCTGCCTCACCATGAGCTGCACCACTGGCTGCAGAGGAATCCCAGCTCCAGTGCCTGGGGCACCTCCTTCCCCCCCTCCATCTCCACCGACCTTGGGGTCTGCAGAACTGTTCCTCTCACATGTTCTCACCCCTCTCTTCTCTGTCTGCAATTACAACTGTGCAATAAATTTTTTTTCTCTACTTCTTAAGTGTGTTATCACAGAGGTGTTACCACCATTTCTGATGGGCCCAGCCCTGGCCAGTAGCGCATCTGTCTTAGAGCCAGCTAGAATTGGCTCTGCTGGACATAGAGGAAGCTTCTGGCAGCTTCTCACTGAAGACACCCTTGTGACCCCTGCCCGCTACCAAAACCTGGCCACGCAAACCCAATACAACTTCATTGGAAGCAAAAGAGGCTCGTGGACTACCTGTAGTACTTTCCCTTCATGAATAGAAGCTAGGACTGGGAAAAGATTTGAATAAAATGCATGCCCCTCATTTAATCCATTATGTTTTCAAGATAACCTAATCTCACCTTCCTTTGTTTCAATGTTGTTCCTTCTTCAAAGGCCACTTGCCATAGTGTTTTTTTTTTGTAGTGTAGTAATCATAAGTTGTTAACTACAGGTTCTCTCAGGGTATAGACTGTGTGTGGGTAATGGCATCTTTTTGTTTCTGATTTTATGTTTCTTGTTAGTAACTTGTAACATTGCAATCCTGTGGTGTGTTTAGAATGGAATTTCAGTTCAAAAATATCACATAGTAGACAGTATTGAATAGGTGAAAAGGTCCTCTCTGAATATTTACATTGAAGAAAAGCAACAGAAAGGACAAAAGGTTTGTTTTGAAGTTATAATTTTAGGCAATAATATTAAGAAGAGATAATTTTTTTTTAAAAGTGTTAAAAAGCTCTGTGAGAGAATGAAAAAAAATCCAAATATTGCTCTTTCAAGCTTTGGTTAATTTTTAGTTCTTTAATAAAACATGTTAGAGAATGGCAGTTTGAGAAATGCAGAGGATTTGCCTGATCCTGTAGGTGTCATCCTGATGGTTTGTATGACTCTGGATAGTATGAAGATGAGAAATAAAAGACTGATTAAAGCAGCAGGACCCACAAAAATAGAAGATGAATGTCTGCATAAGAAACATGTAGCAAAGACCAATAAAGTGTTCGGATTCCTTAGTTCAACTTCTACTAAGTAGGTTTTGCTTCACCAGAATTCTAGACACCTGTTCTTGGAATTTCGCTTATATCCATATAGGTGATATATCCACCTAATTCCTCATATAATGGATGGAGAAGAGAATTTCAGAAAATGACCTACTCTGACTGATGCCTTCCTCTTTTAATTAACTGTTAATGAAGGTAATCCTTTTTAGCTTTGTATATTCTTGTATAGTATAGTAAAAGAAATGAAATCATATTTAGTTGAAAAATTCTGAGACAAGTCTAGGCATTATTAGTCTCCAAGTCGAAAGAAAGAACACATTATTTAAAAAAATCAGAAGAAAATTAGTGACTTCATAAAAATGACAGATAGAACTGCATTTAAGTGAGTAATGCAGCTCATAAAAACCCCCCTACTTATATTTTTGAGTTTTGGTACCTCGCTTACTGCATTTTTATGATCCACTCTGCTGCAGGAGTTACCTGATTTTAAACACTTATCTATCTAGCTGATCACATGCAGCCTCTTACCTTATCCTAGGTGAGTCTCCTGCATATATTTCTATTTGGGTCAGTACCTCTTACCTTTAAATTAGTAAAAATTGTTCACTGCAAACTAGGTTCTAAGGAATACAACCTCACTCATGAACTCTCTTGTGTCCACCTGTTCACCTCCCACTGCATCCAGTGCAGCAGTCAGTTTTGTAGGTACCTCTTGTTCTTCTTGTACCTACAAGACACAATTTGTATTAGTGTGACTCAGCAGCAAACCAAAACCCTACTATTCTTACCATCCTCCCCTAACTGTGATCAGACCTGCCACCTCTTCACCCCCAGCTTTTGATATACTTAGCTGTATGGTTAAGCACAAAGACACTGGCTGTGTGCTAGGCTCTGGATTCCTTGATCTGGTTGTGCTGCAGAAATGACTAAGGATAGCGGTACCATCCATTCTCAAGTAGCAGTCTTGGTTTTGGCTTTGGATCCTCTGTGAACATGAGGAAACTATTGTAATTTTAAATCCCTAGCATATGCTACAAAATGCATAGTATGAAAGATCTTGAAGAACAGAATTTGTGTGCTTTTGTAATTCAGGAAATTGTGAGATCCTTGTTTTTCTTCTCATCTGAATTAGGTATTTTGTTAGTTTTGACATCTTTGCTTACTTCTACTTTCCTGGTAACCCAAGAAGAGTGTTTTTTGGTAGAGGAGGTACATATATGTAAGACCTCAAATGAGGGAACAGTAAAACATTGATACCAAGAGAGGAATGTGTAATTGTCTTGTTCTACAAATACAGCTATATCTGATTGGAATGGTTTTACTCATTTGTATGATCAAGAGCTTGAACTGGGTTGGACATTCATATGTTCTGTACATATGTTGAATGAAATTTTCACGTACAACATCCTAAGAGACAGTGTAAGCACATGGAATTTATGAAGTAGAAAGCGGCAGACATTTTTATTTCATTAACTCAATATATGAAACATATTAGACTGAAGAATTATTTCAGCATGAATAAACTACAGTCCTTTATTATTAAGCATTACTATCAAATTTTAAGGATGGCATGATACATGCACAACCAGAAAGATAGTATTTAGATTGAGTGTGGGTTTGTGCCTTATAAATATGAACTTAGATTATTTCAGAAAAATAACACCAATTTGATAACAGACACTGTTTAGGTTGCAGTTGTACAAATGCTATTGCAGTGGTTCTTAATTTCTGAAGTGTGAAAGAGATTTTTTTAAAAGTGCTGATACAATTTAATTGTCGGACCTAAACATCCTCCTTTGCTTTTCCTTTTCATAAGAGGACGTCTTTTTTCTTTAGGGTTTTTTGGTGATTTTTTTGTGGGGGTGGGGAGACAGAGGGGGATGTCTCTGTATGTGCATGGAAGAGGTGTTTGGTTTTTTCCCCTCAGAAAAAGCAACTTTCTAAAAGATCGTAACAGGCTTCTGCCTTGTCTTGTTATTTTGACTGCTAGACAGTTGCTTTCAGAACTGAAACTAAAGCAGCTCAGGCAGGGCCAGGGCAATCAAAAGCAGATTTCTACTTTAGTATAAGGCAATCACACTATAGACTCCATTGACTGTAACTAGAGGCAGGATTCAGCTGCCTGACTGTGGGAATGTAGAGCATCCATTTGATGTATTTGGGACTTTTTTTTGGGAATGTCTGTTTTGAAGGGTCTTGTGGATTTAAGGTGCAGAGTAGAGCAGCTATTGTTTAGTTTGTTTATACAGTCATGAATCTCTAAAGAGCTATTTTAAATGACTGTGTCTCTGAAGAATCTAGTACATTACAGATTTTGCTGCCCTGTCAGGTCTAGAAACAGAAAATTTCTTACTTATTAATCCTCTTGACTTCATCATTTCAGCTAATGAATGAGGAAGGAAGTAAAATAAATAGAGTGATATTGGCTTGCCATAGTGGAAGCCTGCTAGTGCAGCTAATATTTTTCAAATAGAAAAGAAGAAAATTGAACAGCAGAGCAGTATATTTACAATATTCTGAAAGTGCTAAAAATGAATGTGACAAAAGTTGTCTGACACTGTACTTTAACTTTTTTGCTTTTTTCCTAGAGCAGTATTTGTATTGTCATCTATTTTCTTTTTGTTTTCACCATCTGCAAAGATTTAATCTGGAAATTTTATCTTTTGTCTCAACTCTTGTCACTCTGTATCTCTCTTGTGTGGCTCCATATTTGCTCTCCTTACAAATTAAATGCAAACCATATCCTTGCCAGAGCTAAACACTTACCTAAGTAAAATCAGAATAAATACTTGAAGGTTAAGACTGAGATTCACTTTAAGAAAATCACAGAATGCTACATTATTGTTTGGAGATCTAAAACATTCTATAAAAATGTCAGCATTTCAGCTCATAGAAATACCCTTTTTCTGAATTAGGCTTTTTAGATGTTTTTTGTAGTGCTCATTTCAGGTCACAGAAGATGGCAAGAATAACTGAGCAGCCGATACTCAGAGGTTTTTTTTCTTTATGGAAACATGTTGGATTTTGTAGGGGTCGCATGTGTGTGGATTATTGGAGAACACCTCCAGCAGTGGCACATGGAAGGTCTGGTGGCGGTGCTGGGGCTGACGAGGGGCCGCAGCCTCTCCACTGCTACAGAGAGCGCGAGGGGAAGCGGAAGAGCTATTCATAGCCTGGCAGCGATGACACCACGCGCAATAAACAAGAGTGTTCCACTTCAGTCAAGAATTCAAAAGCCTTTTCATGAACTTAATTAAGAACTTTTCTGACAGTGGGGACATACTAATTGTCTGTTGCAAACTCGAAGAAGGAAATCAAAGGAACTCTGCTGAAATACTGGATTTGCAAGCAATCGACTTTTCTACCTGCCAACATCTGAAAGCTAAAAATAGGAAGTAGGGTGAAGGAAGGATTTCTGAATTGTTTCTAAGGAATTTCCCAGCTGAAGACTTTGGGATTTGGCTAAGGAACATTAGTAGAAGAAAATAAGGATAGAACACCATTAAGTATATTGCTGCAATTAATAGATATATTTGTTTGGTGAAAGTAAGATAAGCCTTAGTTGTTTAAATTCTACTATGTTTCACATTATCTAGAGTTTTTGACAGGAGGGGGGTAGAATAGTTTCATTAGAATAGTGAGACTTCTTTCTTAAGGAGGGACAGTTGATTTTTTTTTCATGACAAGAAGCTATTTTCTCTGAATTTGAAAATTTTTCGGTAGTACAAATGATAAAAGAAAAAGTATACACCTGACTGGCCAAGAGAATTAAGGCTGGTTTTTTTCCATGAGAAATTGATTGCCACTCTTAATTTTGCATTTTTCATTTTTATTTTCATTTTCATTAAATACTTATGTAGGATTCTTCATCTGTAAATCCTGTGCATCATAAAAATGAAAGTTAACTTTTGTACTTAAAAAAATTATGAATGTGTTTACTAAGGATAGAAAAGATTTAATGTGAAGAGAAGATTTTATATAATTCTTTGTCGACACCACAAAGAAGAAGATAGGGCAATATTTTTGGTATTTTTCAGAGATGAAAATACTGATGTAAGACTTTGAAACTTTCATTTGCTTGCATTCAACATTATCCTGTCAAGTTTAATATGGGATATCATCCAGGGAATGTGATATTTTAACTGAGTAACTGATATCTACCTTAGGAATGATACAGCACCAGCTGTCTTTACTCATCTGTCTTTATTCCTTATAAACACAAACTGTTTAGAATGATAAGGTATGAAATACAGGGAGTTGGTAAGAGATACCAAGTAAATAAGGAAAAACCCAGATCTGCAGGTAGAAAGAGCCTGCTCAGGAAATGCATTTTAAACAGAAGATACCATAAGGAAGATGCTGGCCCTTTTTCAGATACATAAAAAATAGCTAAATTTTTCTGTTTGTACACAGGGAAAAATGGGAAATTGTATTTACATCCTGTGAGGACGAGAAGTCATTTCCAAATATGATAGTAACCAAACAAAACTTGAGACATCACCTGCCTCTGATAAATATTTTAAAATAAATAGGCCTGAATTGTTTGTGGAGAAGAAGACTAAAGACTTGGCTGCAGAAGTCTCTGGCTGGCTGATGATCTTTTTTCCTCTTTTAAATTCTGGGAATTAGGAAAATTCAGTAAATTTATTAGACTCCTGACATAGAACCAGTATTCAAAAGGGGCACTTGGATGACCACGGAGGCTGTTGAGCCATTAAGCCCAACATTCAACTTTGGCATTTGTAATACAGCATTTGGAAAAAGGATAAAGGAAGGACACAATTCTTAGGGCATTGTATTTTTAAAGCTTGTTGAAAGGTTGCAAAAGGTTCAGTTAAGAGCTACAATAATGTTTCAGATGCTGGAGAAACTACTTTGCAGTGGAGGATTTAGAGATTTCAATCTATTTAGTTTATCACACAGGAGATCAAGAGGTGACTTAATTATAAAGTGTAAACACTTTCATACACGCACAGTATTCACCACTAAAAGCTTTTTAATCTAGTGGTGAAAGGCAGAATAAGCACTGAGGGATGGGAGTTGAAGTGACTGTCCTTGGAAGCAGGGCATGCATTTTTAATGGTGAGTGTGAGTCACCTAGTAGGTGTTGATCTCTCAGTATTCTCCAAAAAAGACTTGCTTCTTATCTTGAAGTTAATGCATTATACAGCTTCAGATCCCATCAACACAGTGTTACACACTTCCTGAACTCCAGGACTTAGATAATTTTTCTTTTTTAGTTTCGTTTTTATTCCCTTTTTATTTTTAAAAATTTTTATTTTTAGGTCTCCTAGAAGAGACAGAAGGGGCCATTTTTTATTACATGAACTAGAGCTAAAGCTTTTGATGTCACCATGTTGCAAGAATGTTAATGGGCTCATATTGTACATCTTCCTAACTCAGGAACTGGTTTCCTGAAAGCACTAATTGATGTTTTATGGTCTAGTAAAGGTAATTTAGCTAAACTTAATGCTTTAATATATTTAATTGTAGGTGATGATAATATTTCCAGTATAATGGTTGCAATTACTCCACTATTTCTCAGCCATCAGTCAGACATACCACCAGTCATAACTCCCTGATAATCAACTACGTAATGGCACAAAGTGTGTAAAGCTATGCTTCCACACTCCTCCAGGCTGAAGTAGTAATCTTTTCAGTCTCCTAACAGTGTAATGGTTTGGCTGAAGAATTCACATCAAATCCCAAATAAACCCCCAGGTGACTAGATCTAACAAAATTACACAAAATAGGATACCTAGTGAACTTCAGTGCAAACTTCTTATCTAAGGACATTATCATTTGAGTCCCTATCACTCTGCCTTCTTCCAGTTTTCCTCACATTTATTTTGGTCTTCTAATGACTGTGACATAAATAAATTACAGTAGCAGTGGCAGTGAGCACAGACAGATAATCTAGTACACACAAAAAATCTCCTTCATCTCAGTCCTCATCACAGAAAAATAGATCCTATCTCTCCTTCAGTGTACCATATCCTGTTGCCTCTTCCTAAAGTGTTAGAAATGGAATTTCACACAGTGCAATCCTAGCAGAAAGTTTTTTGAATATATGCATAATATTGGTCATACCAGGATATTATTTTGATGATCTTGGCAATATATTTAGAGAAGAAAAAGGTGAGAGTTGCTGCTACTCAGAGATGCTTATTCCTTGTCTATTTTCAGGTAGGAAAAGTACTGCCTTTCATGAGCCAAATCAGATTTTTTTTGTCCCATCGTTAAATATGACAAATTTGTCTGGCAAATTGTACCTAACTTCCTGCTTTTTGTGAAGCTGGCATATATGAGGCCACATCAGTGGCATGATTGGATGATGTCAGTGTTCTGGGTCCAGCTCACCTCTTTGCTGTCCTGGCGATGGACCAAACCGTGGTGCAATGCACAGATGGCTTGGTAGGTGATTTTCTTTGAAACATGGAAAAATTCTCAATATTTGTACTGTTGGCCAGCTCCAGGAATTTTCTTGAAGCCTCCAGATTTTCACTTCTACTTCAGAAATGCGCTGGTGGCAGTTCGGATTATAGCTGACAGAAAGAAATTTTTAGTTGTTCCACTTGGGTGGAGAAAGCTGATAAGAAATCGTCATCCATTTTGAAGGGTCTCACTCTAGATACCCAAAGAGCTTCGCTCTTCATCATTCTGTTCAGCTTTTAGAGAATATGGTACAATGTGCTGGATAAAAATGTAACTTGAGCACTCTTGACACACAGCTTTAGATTTTAAATGACATACCCCAAGTAAAGGGAGGGAGTGCCTTTAAAATGTGGCACAGAACAACACTGCAAAATAGTGGTCGCGTTCTGTGACTGTTCCATGTTGTTGTGAAAAATTGTGAATTTGGCAGAAGGGCAAGTCAGTGTTATCAAAACAAGAACTCTGCTTAGAGACTGCTGGCTCAAGCAATATGAAAGCCTGATGTAAAAGATTGATATTCTTCCTTTACATCTAGCTCCATCTGGAAATCCATTTTTAGGTTAAGAAAATACTGAGTTATGACAGGAACTAAATCTTCACAGCTTTTGGCTCTGCAGAGGGTTAGCCAAGGAGAATGCAACACCTTTTCCTACGAGAGAATAAGTAGGAGACTAATTCTATGGTTAGATCTAAGTACTCTGGAACAAATTCTGACTTGGTCACCAGAAAATTTTCAGTGCTTTGTCTATGGACAGTTACACTGGAGTATCAGATTTATGCCTGGAGCCTTCTGTGGGACTGAACCAAATTTTCTGAAGGTCTGAGCTTCTGGCACATGATGGCTCAGCAGCCTGTGGACCCCTGTGGTGGTCCAAAATGATCAGGGAGCCTGAATCTCTGTGACTGCACTTTGCTTAGTAGGCTGTTGTGAGAACCACTGTAGAAGAGCAGAAAAATACGAACCAAGGAAAACCTTTGGAGAAATGTCTCTCTGCCAAATTTATGGGTACTTCAGAGTAGCAGGCAGAATCATAAAACAGGTTAGTAGACTCTGTGCGGTGTTTCCCAAGGGACACTCACTCCTGTTATTTAAGACATTATTGGTTTAAAATGAGCCTTAGGGGTTTTCTGCTAGGACTTAAACAGTAAATAAGTTGGCAGAAGCTTTTCTTCTCTTAAAATCATGTCTATGATGAGTATGACTCCTCAGGAGAGAGCTGCAGTAGGCCTGCTGGTTGTGATGAATGACCACGTGGTTACTGAAACATCCCTCTTGATGTCCTTCTGCTGTTGTCCAAATGGCATTTTTCCAATATGCATTATTATAGGAATAAAATCCATATTTTGAAATATTAGCAGTACTGAACTGTATGGACTAAATTTCTTTATGGGAATGTCTTTTCATAAGAGTTTGGGATAAATAGTAGATTTGGGAATCAGTCAAAATGTTGATAGATACAGGAAGGAAAGGAGAAGAAAGCCTGAAATTGGGTGTCATGTTTTTCTATAGGCCTTGCTGTGGAAATTTAGATCAAAGAAAAAATAATTTACGTTAATTTTGGATTTGCACTTTCTACTCAACAACTTCATCAGGTGAGACAGTTTTGCAGAAAAAATTTTTGATAACACTGGTTCATTTCTCAGCTTGTATAATCTCAGTGGGCATCAAGAAGCAAGGATGCTCATCACAAAAGAGGCTCCATTTTTCTACCGAGAATAATTTCAAACTCAAGACAATTTTCTTAAAACAGTTATGAGCAGTGATATTTGGGAGAAAAAGCAGGCAATAAAAATGTAGAGAACATGCTATTGGTTTTCTTTCACAAATAGTGTTCTTGAGGATGTTTAACTTCGATAGAGAGTACATTAAAAGAAGAAATTAAAATAAATCATAAATGTAAAGAGCCTTGATAGTTTTAATTTTACCATGTGTTATGCTTAAAGCATAAAATAAACCAGTTAATGTTCTCCTTTACTCCTTTTCTAATTCAGTAAGGTGCCATATGCTTTTCATTTGTGTTTACTTTGGCATCCAGAAGAATGAAGAGAATTAAATAATGCTGGAGACAAGCTTAATCATTATCTTGTGTTCAAGCACTTTGATGGTATATTTAAAAGAGATGTGTGAGCCTTTTTTGTTCCTTGTAATATGGAAATTATAAAGGAAGGTGAACAGGATGATAAATTAGAGATGCTCTCAGCAAGGCTGTTAAATTATTTTTAGGTAGAAGACATACTGTACACACTGAGCCTCAGCTGAATATAATTAATTTGAAACGTTATCACTGTTGTGCTTGCAGTCCTATTGTATTTTTTTTCCCGTTCTGCATCTTGCTGGCTCCTATCACACCCCACACTGTGAGATCTTTTCCTGTTTTGCACGTGTCCTGTTTGTTACCACCATATGGTAGTTAGAATTTCAGTAGCTTTGCTCTGTTTACAGACCACTGTGCTTTGTCATATTTTTGCTGCTCACCCTGTATTGCCATCTGATACCTATCATCTGTTTAACACATTGGCTGCCAAAAATACTCAGATTTCTTTCTTTTTTTTTCAAATGCGTGTATGAGAAAGACTGTTTCAGAAAGCTGTTTTGATAAGCATTGCTCCTAAGTAATTTCCTGTTATGTTGAACTGGGACCCATACCTCTCAACTTTGCAAACATTTCACCAGGTGCCAGCTGACTGAAGGGATATATTCCAGCACTGAGGAATTTTTTTTACCTTATGTGCATTACACTGTTTGTAGCACACCTTAGGGTGTTTAAACATCTTTTCCCACTCTGTGACTGTAATAAAACCAATATTGTCAGAGTATAGTAGGGTCTATTCTTACTCTGGTTGCTAATTGCAATTTAGACAGGGTTGCATTAAGGAACTGTTTTTAAAATTGGTTCAGTTGGATAAATGGGCTTCTCTTTCCCTTTCTCTCTTTCTCATGTGTTGCTTCATTAATATGTCTAGTGGTTAATAGTTCTGTATTCAGAATAAGAGAGCTAAATGCTGGTACCTGTGCGTGTGATTTTGTGTAGGTGCAAATCAGTGCCTCACTTTTAAAAACTCTTCCTTAAGATTTTCAGTAATCTCTTTTCCTCATTCTCTGATCCTTAAATTGAGCTTTTCCACTGTAGTACCCTGCCTCCTCACCCCCATCCCCTTCACCCTGCCCTGCTCCTTCCTTGTTTTCTGTATTATGTTTTATGTGACTTCCAGTTATTCTCCATGTTACGGCTGGTTGGTTACAATTTCATGACCATCCTTAGGAAAAAAAGCATGCCCATAGTAGCATATTATGTGATTCAATAAATTAATTCAATTAATTGAAGAGAACACTATTTAATTCTCTTTTGCTTCAGTCTGAAAACAGATTAGGCTTTGTCTCTTCACAAAAATTTGATTGTGGTGAAGTTTAGCTTAAATAAATGATATTTGTATTCCATAATAAAATGAAACTGATGTGTTTGAAGAGAAAATAAATCAAGTTATTCCTTACTCATATATTTAATGTATTTTAAGGGACATTTGCTGGCAGAGCCACTTCACAAAATAGTATTTTACTGCAGAAATTTCCTATGGAGCTCAGAGACTCCTGCTTAAAGGATCACTCTTGTGGCATTAAAGCATTGTTATGCCACCGCAGGCTGACATGGGTTAGCTCATTCAGGAGACAAGTTTTGTGTGTCTATTATACAACATGGGAAAGAGAGTGCGGTGATGGATGAGATTCAGTAATATTTAAGTGATCAGTAATATTTAGGTAAATGAGGAAAATGAAGACATCACTTATTCAATTGATAAGGAAAAACATTTTAAGGAACTTTCCAGCAGTTTTTTTAGAAGTTTTTATGAGAGAAGCTTATAATAATGCTAGTAGCTAGCATTCTTATGGGCTTGTTTTTTTAAAATAAACAACAGGCTATGGAAATTACTTGTATCTGCAAATGCAGTAATGTAACAGGGCATGCCCTGTAATCTGGCCAATGGTACTGACATGGCTGGGTGTCTCTGGGATCTTTGTTTTCTGCCATATACCTGTACTAAAACAGTTTTTCTGTTATGCTGTAGAAAGATAACACAGAGCATGAAAACATTTCACTGAAAGAACAAAGGCAAATTAACCTTAATTAATTGCCTTTAATATTTTCATCAGTTGTGTCGTGGTGTCAGAGTAAGCCCTGATTTCATAAATTAAGTAAGCCTTGCATAGAACTTCTTTATATATATATATAAAATATATAAATATATATATATATGTATATAAATATTGTAACATTCACCAATATATTATTGGTGAATACATATTTGTCTCTGAAATAGCTGAGAAGAGAGGAATCTTGATCTTACTTCCCAGTTTAGTTGGGATTTAATTGTAAGGGTGTTGTGAATTGAAGATATGCTGGAAGATGGTCTCCTTGTCATTTGAAAATGTGGATAGGCAGGAGAAAACTTCTCAGGCCTCTTTTTACAGTGGATCATATAATGCAAATATTGCTTGTATGTGACTTTACCAGGAATACGTGTCTCTTAGAAAAAAGGCTTTTCTTACTCAAAATCAAAATAATATGATTTGCTACAAAGATTGTTTTAAAACTGAATTTCAGTTCTCTAAAATCTGTCAGATTAATAGTCACATACAAGCAATATTTCCACCTTGTTCTATGCTAGAACTTTATTTCTTAAAATGCCTGGGTTTGACAGTACAGTTGCAAGGGATGCTCAAGCTCACACTTCTGCTGTAGTCAAACCCTCTTCCTCAGCTTCTGATTCTGCTTTTTTTTTTTTTTTTTTTTTTTTTTTTTTTTTTTAAGTTTTTTAATTTCTTTCATCCATAAGCAATAATGCAAGTCTGTAGGGTCAGATTTTCTTTCTTTCCGTCATGTCTAACCCCACTGAGTTTCCTGGGCTGGTTGACTGTGTGGTTGCATGGGTGTTGCTGTCCCTCGGTCATTATGGCTGGTTTTTCTGCAACAGGTACTGCGTGAATAATGGCAAATAAAATAATATAGCCCTTTTGATACATGAGTAGTTTCAGCAATCTTTAAAAAGCTGAATATGCTTATAGGTCCTGTATTTATCAGGTAGACAATCCTTGGCCTCAATGGGTGTTTTAACGCTGCAGTAAGAGTGGGACTGTAACACAGTGACATTTCTTTAACTTTTTAAGTGGTTACATTTGGTAAAGTTCAGGCTACTAACAGCTCTGTGTGTATGAACTCGTGACACTTTTTGAACTCTCGCATTTGGAATTTGACAACTCTTCAGAGCAAGCCAGCTGCTCTCCTGCTGCACTGTCTATTAGGAGAGCTGAGTGGTGAAGAAGTGAAGTGGGAAAATGCAGCAGAGCTGTGGTGGTTGCCTGGGGTGACTGATACTGGTGAGGTTGCCCACAGAGGGTAAGGGGTGTGTAGGAATGCCCATACTGGTTAAGACCAAAGGTCAAGGCATTGACATGTTGTGGGGTGTTGTCACCACCCTTCTGCTGGCTCCAGTCAAACTGTCACCTCGTCAATTTACTTTGAGCAGAAGGCGTTGATTCCTCCAGTACTAAATATATCTCAACATGTAAATGCTTTTTAATACAAGACATGCACAGTCTCTTTCTCAATTTCTCAGCTATGCCTTTTTTAGTACTATTATGTGTTGTTTGCTTCATTCTCTGGTTTCTCTTTTATACCTCAGAAAGGATATCGGTCATTTGGGAGGAACTGTGGGAAGCTGGAATGTAAATTCCTTATTGTAGATGTTGCACATTTTTGACTCACAGTTCTTCAGTTGTGTAATGAAGAAGTCTGCTTGTGGGCTGTAGTTATTTAAAAATACTCCAACAAATAGAAGTATATGAAAATAAAGTTTTCCAATAATCTGCATTAGGAAGTCTTCCAGGAAGATGAAAAATTGCATTTTTTTACAAGTTGCTTAATGAGCTCGTTTATATGCTTGCAGAAAACCTGCCCTTAGTAAAATGTTCACTTGAAAATGACTGTTCCTGCTGGTGAAAAGACACCAGATAAGAGCCCTGGGAACAAAGCTGCAGCCCATACCACTTTGCTGGTGTGTCTCTGCTCAGATGTGATGAGCAGGGGCACTTTCTTGCCAAGGTGTGAGATTTTTTTTGCATCAGCCTGTGCAGGCCTGTGAGGATGCTGCCAGGTAGTATGTGCTTGGTGGTAGATTATAGGAAGGAGTTGGCATTAAGATAACTTAGTGAACTAAGTGAAACCTTTGTCTTGGCCAAGTCTGAGTTTTATCATGATTCTCATAATAAAATGTTTTGTGATTTTGCTGCTCCTGGGTTCTGGTGTCATGGACCTATAGGAAAATAGTAACTGTCATTAAAAACACATTGTCCCTCATGGACATGGGGAAAGCTATAAGAATGTTGCCTGAGGGTTGGAAAGCAAAAACTAAATTAGCAGAATCATAACATGATTAAAAGAAATTTTAAAAATTGACTTCATGAATTTCTGAATCATGTTGGGAGATTGGTGTTACCATATTGCCTGGAAGCACTTGTCATGGACTATAACCCTTCTGAGTGGGGGTTTTCACACGTGGAGAAAAAAAGGCAATCTTTGCCACAGGGGCAGCCTGCACTGTAAGTATTAAGCAAATAATAAAATATAAAGGACAGTTTGTATTGTCTGGCCTGTTAAGTAAAAGTTTTAACATATTTTTGGCATACCTAATTTTTGTCCAGATCTTTTCAGGCATCAAGGGGAAGGAGAGTTTTAAGGAGGATAATGTGATGATGGTGGTGTTGCTAATACTCCCATGTTACAGGCAACAAAGAGAAGTCCTCAAAGACCAGATTGGATGGGACTTTGAGCAACGTGTTCTAGTGAAAGGTGTTCCTGCCCATGGCAAGGGGCTTGGAACAAGGTGATTTTTAAGGTCCCTTCCAACTCAAACCGTTCTGTGATTCTTGCTTGAAAGTTTAACTCAAGCAGAAGCCTCTCAGTACTGAATGAAAAATTATAGGCAAGATGGAAATAGGCTGTCAAAGTCTTTGAAGGTGAAGATAAGCCATTTATGTTTTATGCAGTAGAAAAGCAGATTCATCAGAGGAATACAAAGAGAGAGGTAAAATAAATTAAATTATATTTGTTGCAGAACTGTGATTAGACTCTCGGACTGACAGGCTTGTACTGGCAGGAAAAGGAATTGAGGGATGAGCTGGTGATAGCTGAATGTTTAAGCTGGACAGATATGAAATTAGCTAAAATTTAGTGGTTTTTTGTTTTGTTTTGTGTTGTGGGTTTTTTGGGGGGTGTGTGGTTTTTTTGTTTGTTTTGTTTTGTTTTGTTTTTAAGTGAAGGTCTAAGTAGGTCTGAGTCCAGTGTGTAACACAGTGGTTATTGGTCCTGAGTGGAAAACAGAATGGAGTAGGTTGTAAGCTGTGCTGGAGGTACAAGGAAATTTCTGTTTCAGTTTATGTTTGGTGTACAGGTCACCCTTGACAGGAGTCAGTGTCTGTGCCAAACACTTCAGTTTGGAGAGAAGGAGACAAGTGTGAGGCAGAGAGACATCTGTGAGTTACAAACATGGTGAGATTTGTGTTTGCACCAATAAAACAGGGAGGAAGAAGAGATGTTGGCATGTGGAGGAGAAAGGGCACATGCCCAGCAGGATTCAGGTGGTTGCTGGTGAGGTGAAAAATGTCATGGGTGGCAGGTGAACACGAAGCTGAGAGAGAAGAGAGTTGATCTGTAGCTGTGTATTGAGTGAACAGGGGAGAAAAAACAAAGCTTCAGGCCACGTAAAATCAGAAATTTTGAGGAGTATTTGTTGTTTTTATAATAGGATATAGAACATGCTATAACATGCTGTATATAGTAATTTTTTGATATATTTATTTAAAAATGTGTTGGAGCGAGAGACAAGACCTACAGGAAATACAATTAGGGAAAGTTCAAATGGGTGGTGAGTAAAGTCAGAGAAAAGCGACAAGTTGTGCAGTAGGAAACAGAAAAGGGACTAGAAGCAGTCAGTTTGTGCAGGAGAAAATATTGATATGGAAGCAACTAAGTCTACCATTTGAAGTCCTTTGATTAATGGTTGCATTTCTTTTACAGAAACATGGCCTTTTTTTTCCTCTAAAGATTAGTTGATAAATCATATTGCTGCCTGTTTCACAGCTTACAGAAACTATGTCTTGCTTGTCTTTGGCTCTTAAAATAGCAGTTCACACTGAATAAAAAAGTATAGTAATAGCAATAATATAGACATATTAACATTCAAATTCACTCAGAAGTCCAGTATTTTGCAATATGAGTACATCCAGCAGTAATTTCATCGTTATGAAATAATCAAACCAGGTATTGCCCATGCTAAAGAAGCAGCTCACCCCCAAACATTCAAAAGTATCCTGGGCTTCAAATTGCTGCACCAAGAACTTTGGAGCTTGAAGAGTTAGATATGTCGCTTACTATTCAACCTTAATTTGTCCGGCTTGTACAGAGGATATAAATTTTAATAATGGATTTATATGTCATGTGATAATTAATGAAGGAACCAGAAAATGTGTCTAGACTTCTCTACTCAACTTCAGCTGTTCTTCTAGTCAACACTTGCTAGATTCCCCATAAACTCCTCACTTCCCTTTAGACAAAACTATCCACAGTGCCATGCTAAAATTGTCTGTCTTGGCTTTATTGTTTAAAGCGCGTATTCCCAAAGCCCACGATGAGCTGTCAGCTTTTCCCTTCTGAGGTGCAGGTGGGGCTGAGGCCACAGCCCAGTGCCAGGCTGGAAACACCTCTGTGCGATGGGTGCCTGCAGGGCTGGCGAGGCATCCGCGGAGCCTCAGGTACTTCCAGCTTTATGGAGCAGCTGAACGTTTTTCAGGTCACAGCTTCGGCATAGCTGCTTCAGGTTTGCCAACAGGTTTTTAACTCTAGCTGTTGCCTCCGTGGGCATCTTAAATATTGCTGTTTGCATTTTCAATTATTATTTGCCATTAAAAAAAAGGAGTTCTAAGAGCTGAGCTTGGTAAAACGCCTGCTTATCTTGTGGAAAAAACTCATCTGATCTCTGGGCGATGATTTGTTTGTGTGGCAGGGTGAACAGGACAAAATACTGCATTTTACTAAGCTTTTTTTCATACATGCTGTAGCTACTGGTGGATAGTTACTTAAGGCTGTGTCACTTAGAAGGCAGTGCTTTTTCTACTAACATGAACTCATGACAGGGCATAATATTTTTATAACATTACATCAGGTGTTTGATTTCACGGCTGAACCATTTGAGTTGAACTGGGAGAGTGAAAATGTGATCTGCATTGCCATCTACTGGATTTCTAAGGAAGTAAAAAAATATAATTTCATACTACATTTAAAAATAATTTAAAATGTAACTGTGCATGAAAGAGACACAAATATTTGGCATTTTTAAAAAATCTGTGCAGACAGAGCATAAATATGCAAATTTTGAAACTTTCTACTCTTCAGCATATATGTGCAAATATTTCAGATAGGTATTTAAAACAGCAAAATGGAATTTAAAACAGCAAAAGAAACAATGACATTCTGTTAAAAAAATTTCAGTCTTGCATTGTAATTTCAATAATTAAAATAATAAGAAATTCAATAATATGAATATAAATATACATTTTGGTCCAGCTTCAAAGAAGCCAACAACATAAAAGGTAATTTCTATGTGGCTTGATGTAACACTTTTTGATAAGTCAATGTTATAAATGGCCCCAATGTGCATTGTTATTCCTCCTAATGATATCAGTGAGATGTCTGAAAGTTATGTAAGATATTTTTCACATAAGTGTTCTCCAAGGCTTACAGTTATTGCTAAGTATATGAAGACGTGAGTAATGCTTTGAAGAACTGCCTATCAGTATTTTTTTTACTAATTTACACTGTAAAAGTAAAATACCGAATATTCAAATGAAAATATGGTACATGCATGACACAGCTGAAGCAGGGGTTTTTGTGACATTGAAAAAAATAAAACCAGGAGGAGGAAGCCATTATGTTTTCTTGGAGAAGAAAAACACTAGAAACATCAACATATGCTGAGTTATATGTATTTTGTAAAAGTGAACAGATGAAGTCTGTCACTGTAGACATGCAAACTGCATGTTGATTTCTGTGCACTATGGGTAGTGACGCCAATCTCGCATGTACCTGTGGTGAAGTCCTGAGGCTGATGTGCCTCTCCAAGCGGCTCAGTCCCTTCCCGTATTTCAGCAACAGAAGCGTTTGGTTTAGTCATAGGAGATGTGATGTGCCCAAAGATTTTCCCATGGTGTGATTTTTTTGATCATGCACGTGTGCCATGCCTGTGAGTGTGGAATAGCAGCACCCTCCCAGCCATGTCCGCTTGTGCGGATGCAGCTCCTTTGTTAAGAGTGGTAGGAAGTCTGTGCAAGTGAAATATCTCAATAATGTCTTGGAGTAAGCTAATCCTTCAAGTGCCATTCACCTCAGCATTAGAACCAGATAAATATTTGGGTGCATGATGAAAAATCCTGTGGATATATGCATATATCCCTTTTGCACAGCAGTCTGGTTGCTCTTTCTGTCAGAGGGGATTGAATTAGTATCTGCCTCAAGGGTCTGCCAAGCCATTGTATCATGTGCTGTTTTTAGGTCTTTAGCCTAACCTCTGGGTGCTTGTCTACATTAAGGAATATTTAATAGATTAAAATTTTCCTTGCATCTGATGAAAATGTGATCAATAGCCTGGAAGTTAGGGAGGAAATAAAAACTTTTAGTTCTTGCTTAATACTTAATATACTTCTATTATATACTTCTTTACCTCAAGACTATTGAGAGGGATTTGCTGCTGCCATTATAGAATTGTCAAAGATACAGAGATCCAGCTTTTTCCTCAAAAAGGTAGGAAAGGTGGTTAAAAAAGAGCTAATTGAACCCGACCTGCCATGAGCTGAGTAAGATTCTTTCTGCTCTGTAAAATGTGCAGTCATTTTCTCCAACTCCATTCTTGCTGTAGGTAAAATGTCAGAGCTTCCCCAGCAGTGCCATATATGGTATGCAAGATAAAGGTTTTGAACACCTCATTGTAAAATATGTCTCTCTTACATGGATGCAGAAATTAACAAATCTATAAACAAGTGATACTTATAAAGAACTGAAATCTCATCTCGCTTAAGTTTTGCCCAGTTGGTAACATGTTCATCTACCCTTTGGTGCATGCAGAAAGACAAAACATAATTGTATTAATACTCTTCCTAAGCTTCATATGAGATAGAAAAAATTCAAATGTAGACAGTCTAATTGGAAAAGAACAGGAAGAGGGGCAGTGCTTGCTGTTATCTTCCCTTTCCACAGCCAGGGCTTTTGGTTTTACTTTAGTGGAGGAGAACTGAATTTAGTTTCCATGGTTTCTTTTTTTAATAGAATATTTGATATAATAAGAAATTTACCTAGAGACCTCTCCATTATTTAATTGCATTCTTTAAGCTGGTTATTATACAAATTCCTGAATGTCTTCAGTTGTTTTTATGCATTATAAGTGAGCAGCTGTGTGAGATAATTCATATGTGTAATCCAGTTATATGGCCAAAAGTATTAAGTTTCTCTAGTATTTTGCCTAATTCTTTGACCTACTTTTCTCATCTTACTCAATACCAAAAAGGTTTTTTAAGCAGGTTAGTAAAAAATAAAATAAAACAAAACAAAACCCCTTGCTGCTCCTGCCAAGTTTTCTATTAGCATAAAGCATTAAGTATAATGCATCATGTTTGTAGTTAGCGAGAATAGATTATTTGGCTGCTTAACTTTTGCTGCTGCTGCATCCTCACTAGAATGTGCCTATGTGAAGTCACTGGTTTTAGTGTGAGAGCTGGTTAATTTATGTATTTACAAGCAATGATACTCCTGTCTAACTGAATTATGTGTATCTTACCAGAATATCTGTGAGTTAAGTTGAATTGTCATTTTTAGGCTTGAATATCATGTTAAAGTAAAAATGTCCACTTCACCAAAACAGGTTTTCATACAAAGAACACTGATTACTTACATCTTAAAAGTCCAGAGAAGTTCACCACACACACACATGAGCCCACAGGAACATGGAATTGTGTCACTAAAAATACACTGGTTAAATGGTGGGAGTCTCAGTGCTAATTAAGGGAGTAGGTCGCTCAAAGCAGGTAACAGAGATAAAGGTTATCACCAAGACCTCTACAGACAACACAACTACTGTTTCCATTTATTAAACTCAATAAACCCTGTTTCTATTCATAATCTGTGTAGCTGCTTATGATTTTTTAAATGTTATCCATGGAGATGTAGATTTGAAGGAACAGCTGGAAAAGCCTGGATTCTACATAGCATGGTGCAAAGCCCAAGCTGTGCCCTGCTGGACTCTCCTCCTTAGGCTGTCTCATGTCTTTGCCCAAGCTTATGACAATAAAGGTCAGGAATTGCAGTGCTGTCCTGGTGCACCTACAGAAGTGCTTCTTCCTTTTATGATTTGATGACTAATAAGACAATTAACAGCTAAAATACTATCCTTTTAAATTAAGCTTCAGGGTGGGGTAAATGAAGCTTCACAGCAGCTGTGCTTGGTACTGCTTTAAATAGGATGAGCCTGTACTTTGCTGGTCCCTTTATGTCTGGCTTTGGAAGCTCACATCCTACATTCCTCCTAGGTCTCCAGGAGCAAAATGATGGGATTTTTTTTCCCCTTTTTTGGAGGAGAATTAATTTTCTGCTGATTCAGGTTCATGGGTTAGGTCACTGAGAGGGATCTGGTAAATGTTGAAATTGGTGCCTAAGAAGTTGCATTACACAGCCAGGATCGGTAGAGTATCTGGATTGCCCCATTTGGAAATGCCCAGACCCTCTGAAATGTCTTTGACAGAAAAGTTTCATAGAAACAAACAGGAGAGCATTTTTTTCCTCAGGGAAAATATAATAATAATAAGAAAGATATTATCACTAAACATTTAATTATTATTATTATTCCTGAGTTATATTATTATTAATGCTGAGTTATAGAAGGGGGAGTGAAGGCCAGAGGGCTGTGTTCTCTTCCCTGAGCTGTGATTAGGAGGTGAGTCTGTTGTGTAGCAGCATTCTTAGCCAATTGGTGGGCATAGGGTCAATGTGTTTGTTATTTGAGGCACCGGGAGGAGAAGTGCTGCTTCTTTGAACACCAGTCTTCATCGTAGAAGTACCTCTGTACCTGCTAATGCTTCTATATAATCCTACAGCTAAACTGGAAGAAATATCTGTAATGAGGGGATAGCAACATTCAATAGTCTCTCACACGTAACGAGAAAACACAACAGATTGTTAATATATAGATTTGAAATAAAAAGGTGTTCTTATATTCTTGTAAGGTCAGTGTGATAGTAGACCGTGTTTTGAAATATTTGTTGTATGTGTTGGTAATCTAGATTTTGAAAGCACTGAAACTGGATATTGATTTACATATTTTAATTACGCCTGATGTTTAAATTAAGTTGGTTAAAAAGAAATGTGAATTTGATCACACAATAATTTCTTTTATTCAGTTCATGGTAGACAATTTTGTTTAGTATATGTGTTTGGATCAGCTTCTGGTCAAGTGAAATGATTTGCTTGTAATCTTTGAAGTAAACCTTCAAGAATAAAGATGTCTATTTTTTTTTCCTTTAGATTACCCTATACAGTCTTCTGTGTGCAGTGTGTATTTGAGATGAGGTACATATAGTATTGTGAACAGGCCCAGAATATTAGGTAGAGTTGCAAATTGAAAGAAATACAGAGTAGTGTTCTTTCCTCCTATTCGTGCTATATAAACTTTTTTCTCATCTATGCAGGAGGTTGCATCAACAATTTGAAAGCTATAAGGAGCAAGTAAGAAAGATAGGGGAAGAAGCCCGCCGTTACCAGGGAGAGCACAAGGATGATGCTCCAACGTGTGGAATCTGTCATAAAACAAAGTTTGCAGATGGTTGTGGCCATTTATGCTCTTATTGCCGGACCAAGTTCTGTGCTCGATGTGGAGGTCGTGTCTCTCTGCGATCAAACAATGTAAGTCTTCTCATGTGTACTCTTAAGAAAAAGCCTCCTTGATGTTGTCATGCTGCAGATTGTTCACCTTAAGTTTGGCATTTCATGCTTTGTTTTACTTAAGTGTTTCATTCAGTGCTTCATTATGAGGTGTGTATAAAGTAAAACAATGTATTTAATGATTGTGGAGATACTTGGGAATCACAGAGCTAATTAAAGCAAAAAGGAATAATAGTGTATAGTTCCACTGAGCAAAAGCTTGAAGAAAACATACTTGTTTTTCCTAGAATGAAAGAAGAAACCCGTTTGCTCAGGTAAAACTCGGCATTAATAAATTTTTATTGAACTCTTACTTAATCAGATTTTTTGTTTTCAAAGAACTTTTCAAAAACATTTTTAGATTTCTTTTACATTAAATCAGTCAATTTTTTTACTAGAAAAACAAAAACCCAACCACTTTTCTTAGCACAGTGAAAGTGTTATGCCAATGTATTTTAAATTTACTTGAAGAATTAAACTACAGATTAATCTGGATTAAGTATCCTACTTTTAAGCAGGTGAACTGAATCGTTCTCCCTCTGATCTGCATGAGTTAGCTGCAGAAGCTTTCCACAAAACCAAACGATATCCAAGAGTACCCTCTGGTCAGTCAGTCCCTTCCAAACCTCTGGATACTCTCTAGTACATCAGCAGTAGGATCTAAATTTGGAATGCTGTTATCCAGTGGTTATTTTTGGCTGGTCATCAAGGACTGTGGTGTGTTATAAAACATTTTACAGATGTATTTTTATTGTTATATGAATAGCTTTATTTTCTGTCATGATATGAGGCAGCTTTCTCATATGGCTTTAAGATGCCAGGCATTTGTGGGGAAAATTTGTCAGTGCTCTTGGTATCAGCATAAATTCACTTAAAAGAGAATGCAGATTTAATAGCAGATAATCATGTTCACAAGGGAGCTAGTGTATGGCCTTTTCATTTCTTTAAGATGGACATCAACTGAATAGGCCTTCTGAAATTTCATGTAAACCAAAAATAACCCCTCAAAAAGATGCATTTTGTTTTTATTTTAGAAGTTTACCATAGTCTTGATGTACTTGTGAGTCCGTTAAATTAAATTCAAATTCTGAAGAAAACTATATAGGTGAATTGAACAAAAATTTGCATGTATTAATATAGTAGTAAAAATAGATGCATTACATTGTATCACCTGTAGGTGGTGTCATTACAGCAAGTGTCTGGAAATACAATTTACTTTGATATGTTACGTTATTCTATTAATGAATGCATGTGATACAGCTTATCTTTACTCATATACTTACTTTATATATTTTAACCATTTTTCACCCACTATTTCAAGTCAAAGAAATGGAAGAGTGTTAATTTATTTGTAACTTGCATTTTGTTTCTTATATTTTTTATGCTTCTGTGGGTCAGGGTGGGAAAACATGTTTTCAACATATGCAGTAACGTCATCTTATTATTTAAAGCTCTTTTTTTTTCTTAATTTTATGTTTTTGTCTTTTCATAGAGAGTTATTAGAATTGCATTTCTTTGAAATCTGTCTATTAATACTTGCCTATTTTATTCTTTATCTCTTCTTTTTTTCTTTTCTCTTTTTATTCTGCTTCCTTGGATGCTTTCCCAAAGGAGGACAAAGTGGTTAGAATCCATGCTTTTTATAATTTATTATTATGATGTTGTTAGTTAACTGGGATACATATTAATGTGAAAAACTGAACTGAAATTTCAAAATCATCTCTAGGGGCGGGGGGAAGAACAGGAATCCTAACACCCAGGCCCTACACATCCCTTAGCTGAACACAGGCCTTAAAGACAGTTCAACAAGGAAACCCAAGACTGTTGTCAGAATGATGGCAACAAAAGAAATTAAGAACTGAAAATTATTTATAGGCTAGGAAGTAGAGGAGGCAATAAAGTGTAACAAAATTTTATTTCACAAAAATGTCTTTAGTTAACAATTTTGACCTTTTGCATGCAAGGTCCTTCCATCAGCTTCAGGAAATCTAATTTAGTATTTTAATTGTAATTATACATTGTTTTACATGGTTTGTTGTGTTTCACTTCTAGCTGCAGCAGAAATTCAGGGAATTCTTGTAAAATCAGCTTTTTTATTTACATTGTGAATAATATATATAGGCAAACAAACCAGACATAAGTATAGTGAGCCAGGTGGAGTAAATGCATAGTTAACATTTCAAAAATCTGCAGAACCTTTAGGATCAAGTACAGGCATATTCACCATTAGTGCCTGTGCCTTATCTCAAATAGGTGAGGGGAGTTCCCTGCTCATCTCTGCACCCTGTGCATGGCAGAAGGGGTGGCAGTACTTCAGCAGAATAGTGCATGTCCATTTACCAGCTCTTCTTGGGCAGCTCTGCGAAAGGTGGTATTCCAGATTTTTAACTGGAGAATTAAGTACTGGAAATTAGCTAGCTTTGCTGGCACCTCAGCTGAAACAAGTGTAAATTAATTACAATCCAATGTAGTTTTCTATGTGCTCTTTGTTGAGTTGTGCGTGTGAAATGAAATGGTATAATGCTTCTGTTTCAGTAGTAGCATACCTGTAACCTGAAATTTAGTACTGTTCAAACCCCAGAGAAAACTTTTTCTATCACATCTGAGTATTGCAGCAGGTTTTTTCTATGTCAGTAGTGTTCTGAGAGCATGGTTGTTCTTCTAATGGCTATGAAATAGAACTTGCTACATCTCATTCCCCTGCTTTTTGTGTGGTACTCTGAATAAAGTGCTAAAATAATCCAGTAATTCTAGATCTTTTCCATTCTATCTAGATGGCTTAGGATAGAGTGAAAGAAGTTTCAGCTTGATACTAATTTCTTACTAAAGCAGTGCATCACTGATGCATCCACTGGGGTGTATTAAAACATTACTGCACTTGCAACTGCGTCTTCTTTAGGGTTAGAAACAGCACAGCTCTCAAGTGCCCTAAAGTGCCACTTGGGTACAATTTGGTCACCTAGGTTTTGGAGAGCGATTCAAGTGAACCTCACCTGACCTCCTTATATGCTCGAGGCATCCTTCACCCTTCAATTTGAAACAAAAACTTGGCTACATCACAGAAATTGTGATAGTGTCAGCATGCAGGAGACTGTGTCTTTGATGAGGGGAAAGCTTAGGTGCTTGTCTTTGAATAATGTCATTTGGGATCCAGAAAACAGACTCCATTGCACTAAAGTGCTCTGAAGATGTGTTCTGAAGACATATCGGACTCATTTGGATTGCCCTAAATTTGATTAAATACATCCTTATTATTTGCACTTGTCTTAATTTAGGTTTTAGTGTGTTGAACTCCAGGCTTCCACATGTCAAGAAAATGCCCTAATAATAATTTGTGAAAATAAATTCTATATGGTGTGATAAAGCTGAGCGACATCTCTTTAACAGCTAAAATGTTAATGGTATTCAGAGGGAAAGTATTATTAATTAGTCCTGAATGTGTGAGAAGCATGGGGAACACTTCTTTAGAGTACCATTGCTTTAGCAGTGCCTGTCTCTGAAAGTTAATGGCAGAATTAATTAATTAATTCCAAAATGTTAACACATACCTAGAAACAGCATGGTTTATAAAGAACAATGGGTATAATTAATATAGAGCAACATGAGAAAAATATTATTTGTTAATTATTTTCAGTGGCTCAACATTGCTGACTAATTACATATGGCGAGTTTCATATCAGTAAAACCTTTAAAAACATATTTATCCCTTAGTCTCTACATGCATTTTATCACAGTAAATTATAGTAATACAAAACACATTCACCAAGTTTCTTAAGTTAAGTGTTCATCATTTGGAAAGGATGATGAAGTCTGAATTAGCAAAGTGTCAACTCAGGAATAGTGAGGTGTTATCCTAGATTCAGGATGTTTCCTGTAGAGTAGGAGCACTAAAGATATCTCACCTGGGATTTTGTTTCCCATGTGTTATCCATCTTCGACAAATACAAACTGTGATAGGTACAAAGAAAGTAATTTAGAGGATTACCCAGGAAATGGAGAGCTGCTTAGGCTGGAGAGTTTAAAGGGACAAAAGCTCAAGCAATTATAATTGACATCTGAATGTATGGAATTGATATCTAGAAATGCAGAAAATTTAAACAGTAATGGTATTAGAGTAATAGAGGAATAAATGAATACATGAGACCAAATGGATATAACTTGGCCCTAAACACTTCTGGCCTGGAAAAAAGATGTTTGCAGTCATTAGAGTAAAGCCTTGAGAATTTATTTCATGTGACTTATTGAAAAGAAAAATAACAAAATAAAATTTTAAAGGCTAAATTTGATGAGATTAGGACGGGATTTATGTGATGTGGTTGCTTGTGGCTGTAGGGCAATGTGTAAGGTCCCTAAGAGGTCCTTGCAGCTCTTGCTTCTAGCTAAATATTTTTAAAATGTAATACTTCGATGCTGTTCTTGACCTTTTCAAGTAAGTACCAAATATTTTTTACTGATACTTTCAAATACATACAACGGAACTTAACATGTTCTCTCCTCATTTAAAATAATAAAGGACATCCCAAAACACCGTGTAGTGAGAGTTAGGAGGCATCCTAGGCTGATCAAGAGATGACTTGAGTACACTTACAAAATTAATTGGCAATAAGTGGCATATTTTAGTGGCTGATGAGTTACATGAATTTCAGTGATTCTTGTTCTAATATGTCAAAACACATACCCAAATATATTTCTTAAGTTTTTTCATGTTCTTTGAGTGTTGGTTAACTCTTTGTACTTCTCACCTGAGTTTGCTCTCCTTTCATATAGTTGCAGGCCAACCACATTTAATGGGTTTAACTTAATTTTATGTGAGATAACATTTCAGAAGGAAATCAGGTAGGTTTCTTTTCTTAAGAAAAAGTGGACAGGAGTGACCACTTGCTTTTATTTTGGCAGAAAGTTCTAGGTTGTTTTAGTTCCTTATAAAGTGCCTACACTTTCACTTCGTATCCTTTTAGTTATGTTCCATACACCAAGATTTGAATTGCCACAATGGTGGTGGGTTTAAGTTACTTCTCTCTATTCCATTCACTCTCCCCGTCATGTGAAATATTTTGGTTTTTAGGGCAGTGGAGAAGTCAGCAAAATATCCAACTGGTTCTTCTCCGTGGTTTGGTAAGGGGTGGGAAGGGCGCTGCCTCAGTCCTCCTGAAGGTCTGGCTGCCACTGCTTTCTCTGTTCTTCCCTTCCATGGTACCACAGTCTTGTAAAGCAAAAAAAGACTGAAAATGCAACTTCTTTCCTTTCTTCATTCCTGTAAAGTTTTTTCCCAGTATTTGCTTAGGTAATGCAAAAAGATGTAATTCCTTTGTGATTACCTGATACATGAAGTTGTATTACTCTTTCTCCTTATAGAAAAGGAGATACGTTTTAGGGTACAAATATGAATGAGTGAATGCAGTTTATTTGAATCAAAATTCAGGTATTTTGTGAGGTGCTGTGGGTGTATTGAACTAAGTGAAATTTGTATGGCATTGGCAGAATTAGGTGGAAGATCCATGTTCCAGATTAAGCCATATGTTTATCCATAGGAATCAGTTTACCATTCTATGAATTTCATTAGGATTACTATTTTTTATCAAATTTAAAATGAAAATAATTGGGAGAAAATTATAAGAAACTAAATTTCATCACCATTTTCTTGTGTTTTGCAGTATAGAGCAGAATAGAACTGGTAGGAAATCTGGATGTAAAGTACTTTATAAATATATGAGAATTTATTTCACTGAACTTAGTAGCATGTGGTTGCAGAAAATAATGTTGGTAATCAGTGCTGAAGAGAGTCGTGTTTCTCATCTGGTTTTCACTGAAATTGTTCTTTAGTATAATGCCAGTGATTTATACTTGGAAAGAAAGACAACTTGGAAACCTTTCCTTAATTGTATGTCAGGTGGTTTTTTCAGGGTGTTTGTCATTTAGTTCCTTTATGCTTAAAATTTGCTTACATAATGGCTTGCTAATTTAAGCCTTACCAGCTTGAGTACATATGCCATGCAATTCAGCTGTGTACTAATGCTTTAACAGAAGTTGGTAATATTGTCAGTACAAAATGTCTGGATTGTCAGGATTTTTTTTACATCTCTTTCACAGCATGCTTGGGTCATATTGTCCACTAAAAGGCTAATTTATGTATGCTCTGACTATCACGGCTGTAGAACAAAACAAAAAAATCCAACAGAAGGATGTAAAATTACAAAGCAAATAGCAAATTTATAGCAGATAAATTCTCTCCTGTTGCATTTAACATAATTTGTTTCCCAAAAGATATGGGGTTTATATGCATCATGAAAAAGCACTGCTTTTCAATAATGCCTTCCTAGAACTTCTGCTTCTAGCAGGAAAAAAAAAAAAAAAGCCAGCAAGAAACTGAGGAATTTTATTTCAAGTAAGGTGTGGATCACTGTCCTCTGCTTTCTGGAAAGTTATTTCACTTTCAAACAAGTGTGAGTGTATGATTTTTTTAAGGAAATCCTTAAAGTTAGCTTGCTCTTCACCAAGTTTGCTGAGGAAACATGTTTGCTGTGAAATACCCTTTTTTTAGGGTCCACCTAGCAAAAATGATCAGTTACTTATGCACAAAAAACCAAAGGTGGGCAGGTGATGCTAATGCCCTGAAGTTAACCAGATCACAGTTTCTTCATTTAATGATGGGGCTGTAGAAGAGTCTCTAGACAGCTGGAGTTTTGTTCCACCATAGCCTTACATCTTCATTAAATCAGTAACCACTTGATTTAGCTCTATGGTTTACACGGATTTAGCTTCCCTATGTGCCAAACGCTTAAACTGTGACTTGTGTGATTCTCCACTTTATGACCAAGAAAATATATTGCTACTGCAACCTTCTTTCTTAACCTGTGATAACAGGCTCCTGAATCCTTTATGTCTGTTCTTGCCATTGTCATGCAAGCTGGGTAACAGTGATTTGTGGGTACCTGACATAAAAAATATTGGAAACTCCACATAGTATAATGGAGTAAACAAAAAAGCCCCAGACTTTTAATCCACTGCAGTGTTATTACTTGCCATGTTATCTTATTTTCAGTCTTGTATTTTCAGTATTGTTGTTTCAATTTAACTGATTCAAGACTATGTGAGTTATTATGAATGTCAGCAATACCTTTGAGTGCAATAATTCCTTCCATTGCAAAAATTTGCATTAAAACAACAAAAAAGAAAGATAAGATTGCAAAGGTCAGGCTTTTCAGGAGAAGCTTTATTCCACCTCCTCTTGCCTAATGTCCTGTGTATACATATATATATATATATAGTGTATATATGTATAGGCATATATTGTATACATTTTTCATAAATGAATATACATGCATACCATATACATGCATCCTACTACATAGCCTAATACAGGATGTACAGGGCAGAATAAAGCTTTCATGAACCAATTCGTGGACCTTTGAAATCTGTTAATGATTCAAGGTATTTAAATCAACTAAGGAGTTATTATTTATGTGCCCATTTTACTTGGCAAAGAGATGTTATGCCATAGCAGTCACAGAATCCCAGGAGGGTTGAGGATGGATGGAGCCTCTGGAGGTCATCTGATCCAAAACCCACTGATCAGGCAAGTTGGTCTTTACAGCTTGGCATATTCATGTGCCTTTTCATTTGCAGAGTGAACAATGAAAAAGTCAAGGATACTTCATGTAATTTTTGTTACTTGTTTGCTTGTTGTAACTATTCACATTATAGGCTTAAAGAAAATCTCCTTAAGTTCTGTTAGGGAGTAAATCTGCGACTTACAGCTTTGGAAAAATGAATTTCAGAATTTTATAGAATTCTTCTGAAAGTGCGCTAACACTACGATGATTTTTTTCAGTTCAGTGTTCAGAGAGAATGAAAAAACAAAGCTACCAGATCAGCTTTAAGCTTTTCATTTCTTTCAATGTAGTAATTTTATCATTTTAACATTCACAATCTCACATTCTGTTTGGTCCAATTAAGTTAATGATATAAAGCTGAGGAGCAGGAGCAGGAGAGCCTTCCAGTTCTCCCAAAAATATTGTGTATGCTACTGTCTCTGATACTGTCTGAGGTGTGGGAGATCACTGTTGAACTCCTTTGTGAACAAAGGCTGCTTTTCCAGATGGGATACAGTGCTGTCAGTACTGAAGAGGAACATCTTCCTCTTCCATTGGGTCAGTCTCACTACAATGACAGAATACAAAATGTTGAAATTATTTTTCTTTTTTTGTTTTTGTCCAGAAGTATACTTTGAGTAAGTATTTAGATCTCACTTTGCTGGGAATTATTTTATTGCACTTTTCTGAAACGAGAACTTATTAGAAAATACAGCAATATAGAAATATTTTAATTCATTTTTCTGTCAGATATTCTTCTGTGCCCTATCCCTAAGAAGTGGTATTCAGGGTCTTGTGTAAAGGAAGATAACTTTAATTAATTAGTTTCATCTGCAGATATATATTGAAAGGAAATGTAAATTAAATAAGTTATAAAATTGAAATCTGAGATTTTTTTTTTTATGCAGTGCACCTTAAGAAGTAAGAGGATAATAAAGAAGGAAAATACTAGTGGTGCAACACAGTATTCAGAAGTAATGAGAAAGGCCTGACTTCTGTTTGATGTGTGCATATATCATAATATAATCAACTGTAACTTTACAGTAGATTCTGATCCTTGTCCATCCAGTGAAAAGTTTTGAAAATGAACAAGTATGACCTTATAGATTTAATATGAGAATATTATATGTGGTGTAAGGTAAAAGGAAAAAATGAACCGTTTAAACCAGGCACAATTCTGATCATCTCCAACTAGTCAAAATATGTATACAATTTTATAAAGTCAGGAGAAAAAAACTAACCAATTAAAAAAATTGCTGAAGTGATAAGTTTGTATGTATTAAATCAAATCTTCTCTCTACATCTTACTGCTTACACTTAGGAATTCTGATAGACTGGAAACATATTAATAGTATTTGATTACCTTTTGCTTTCAATTGTGCCATCAAAAATGTAGATAGCTGTAATAATGATGCATACAATTAAAATCTTAATCTTAAATGGAGCATTTCTTCTTTAATGAGGATTTTCTCTTGTAACAGGAACCTTTTATTCTTATAAACAAATAATTATTGCTGAATCATTATTAACATTCTCATAAATACTAAACCTTATAAATATTTAAGGCTTATACAGTAAATATTTCAGGCTTTTGCATATTTCATATTTTTCCAGATTTTTTCTGAACAGGGTTGGTTGGCTACTGGTATGATATCTGTGTAGATTGGTCTATACAGATGATAATTTTCAAAACTTAGTCACTGCAGGAATCTGTTTATGAGTCCTTCAGTTCTTCAGTGTGTTTCTAGTGATGTTGCTATCAGTAGAAAGCAAACGCAGCCTCATATACCTGCAAAACCTGTAGATAGCAAGCTGCAGTTTCAGCTGTCATGTCACTATACCTATTTGAAACTGTTCTTGCATCCTTTCAGTGTATTATGCACATTTAGTTGTCATAATTTTCCACAATATGTTGCTTTTCCAAGTCCTTTTATTCATTATATTGCTTTGAAATTATTGTTACCTCTTGCTAACAAGTCAAATCCAATCTCACTACTATTAATATCAGAGCATTACATTTATGGTATCTTAAAATCCAAAACTCCATTGGCAGTTTCATTGCCACATCAAATTTGCAGTTGTTATTTCTGAATTCAGTTTGCCATCTTGCATTTCAATTTAAACCAGAACTTTTCTTTGCGAAATACTGTGCATTTACTATATTTCTGTTATCTTAATTTCTGTAATGGAATAATTTTTTACTTGTTGACCCTGTAGAAATCATAGAATCATTAGAGATCTCTAAACCACTATATACCATATATAATAAACATACTATTATTTTTTATGCTATGGAATACAGAATTAAAAAGCAAATACACTATCTTAATAAAGAAGATATAGAAAAAGTATCTTCATAGTCTTGAAAATTTAAAATTTAAGAATGTGTTTTCCTTAAACATTTAGCTGCCTTAGTTGTGCTACAAGCTATCTTTTTTCAGTTTTTAAAAAAATCATCTTGAAGAATTAAAAACATAAGTTTAGAATAAAGTAGTGACCAATCCAGAGGCTGTGACTGGTATAGGTAAATTTAATTTGTACACATCTAGTTTCTCTGCACATATTTATTATAACAACATGTTAGGGAATAAGTTCATTTCATTGGATAGATTTACAGCTCTTTGAAATTAGTGATTGCAATGTTTGGTGGAGGACAGTGGGGAAGCCTGTGCAGTCCATCTGCGTGAGAGTGGGGTGAGTCTGGCTATAACACACTTTTCCAATCTTCTTCTGCATAGCAAGTCTGATCAAGGAAATGAATTTGTGCTGAGCAGTGCTCTGAAGATGGAAATTAAGTAAAAATGCCATTATTACTGTTGACAAACATGTAATGGGTGTGCTTGTGGAGTATCAGATGGTTAATATACTTTCCCAGCATTTGTTCATGTGAGAGGTGGCCTATCAATCAAGGAGGCATCTGTCAGAGAGAACCCTGGATGTCATAATTTTGAACTATTTCTTGAGTGTTTCAGGTAAATATATCCAAAATTAATGCATCTATTCCTGGATGGAGAGCCACATAACAATGTGCCATGTATTGGCAAACCAAGGGAGGTGGGTTTGTGTTTTGTCATTCCCAGGTTCAGTTGGGATGTGAAAAAAATAATCTGGAAGTTTGGAAAAAAATTATCTGGAAGCCCTCTCTTCTGTGGAGGGCTAAAGAGAAGGGATCACTTTGCAAAGACATACCACGCAAGCAAATATTTCACACCATCTAAACTTCCATCTAATTCACTCAGAAGAAAGAAACCTTGGTAACTGTTCTGATTGGTACTCCAGTGAAAGCTTAGCTTTAGAGACTGCAGGCACTTTTTTTTTTCTCCATCAAAAACATTGAGGGGGAACAGAGCACCAAACATGCAGATGTCCAGGGATGTGTTTTGGCTCAGGAGGCTTGAAGAAGTGTGTTCCTCTGTGGGATGCCTGAGGCAATATGGTGCACCAGCAGAGCTGACTATGGATGTCCAAGCAGAGCTCAGTCAGAGCTTGTAGTCCTGTGGCAGCACCTGATGGGATTTGTTTTTATCTGAGCAATGCACCTGCAGTTTCTCCAGCAGTGATCTGTTTCCTAGATATGCTTGGGGTTTATTGCTAGAAGACAATCAATCTAGCATCATGTCCCATACTTCAAACTGTGCCCAGCTGTGGTGTCTGTGAACAGTGCTCTTATAAAAGGATCCCATAAAGTGGAAGATATCTGCTAATCATGCATCATCCTTCCCTAAAAGACTTGAGCTTTTGGCAGCTGAACTGAATCCTCTTGTTCAGCCTCTGGATACCTTTGTTCCCTGTGGTCACACAAAAACCAGCTGCCAGCTCCCAGGCATGTGAGAATGCACTTAATTTAAGCACAGGCTGATTTGACAGCCCACTGTGTGCCCCTTAAGCCCAACAAATTCTTTACTTGATCACTTTTTTTCTACTTGGAATTTGTATCTTTCAGCTTGAATCACTGTAGCCCTCATTCATGTAGGATTCTTCTATGTGAAGAGATTTTTAATGTGATATGTGAGGGTTAGGACTAAGTATGACTTGTAATATTTAAAATGTTCATAGTTACATACACTGCTGAGGCATCGTTGTTTGGTTTTCGTGGTTAACAAAATAACATATGAATGCTAAATAGAGCTAAATTTAGTAAACTGAATTCCTGGGCTATTCTGCCACCCCAAAACCAGAGAGATTTTAGCCAAAAAGGGATCTTGCTGCAAAGAGAGATTTGATAAGATTTATGACCTATTATGCATTATGAGAAACCAACAAGTAGCTGAAAAAATTTCAAGAGAACAAAGTAATTATGAGGACTAAATGTAATCTGTGCTCTCTTGCTATTTCTCTTTTTGTCATAAATAACCTTAATCCTCATCCAGGATTAAAATTCAGTGTATTTTTAGCCATGCAATGTCCTAGATAAAAGATAGTTCCATCTATGTTTTTATATACTTTGCATTCTGGAGCATTTTGTAATTTTACTTAATGGATTAATGCTTCTGTCTATTGATCTCCAGTGCTGCAATTAGAGAGGACTTAGGATAGTTTGTCATATATATACACGAGGTACAGGGTTTTATTAAGCATAATTGAAGCTAGAACTGTGCACTTCAAGTAAACAAATCTATAGACAAAGTTTCTGTAATATTTTGTGAGCTTTTTCAAATTCCATTAATGTAAGGACCCATCTGCAAGGCAGCCTTCCTATGGAGATAAATCAAATCTCTCCCCAAAACTGTGATTATCAAATGGTATAAAGTATCTGTTACCAGTTGTTTAATGACTGGTAAGAGATTAAGTGAAAATCTGGACAAAATGTAATCTGCATCTCCTTCAAGAGCAGATAAAACCTAATAATTTTTTTAAATCCAGATTCAGATTTCCAAAAAGCTGCATGTTATTTCGGCTGAAGTTTAATCATGTACTATGCAATTTCAGTATTCCAGCTAAAACACTTGTCAGCTAACTTACATGCAACAGGTTTACAGAATCTTTGGAATTAAATTTTACATTCTCAATAATCTGCTATATTTGTTATTAACTTGTCCATAAAACGCAGACTTCCATAGCAAAACCCTTTGTAATGGTGAGTTTGGGGAAAATTATTTGGTGTATTGCATTCTAAAAAGTTGAGTATTACTGAGAAGTACAGATTAATCATAGAGATGAGCAGATGTTGCTGGGACTCTATAAATAGATGAGCATGGGAAAGATGGTTGTGTTGTCACGACTGGAGGAAATTTTTGTATGTCGCTGGGATTTTAATACTGGTAGTGTAACTTTTATCTCAGCAACGTGTGGTAAGTGATCAAAATTCATATCTATGCATGCATCAGCAAAGTTAATCTTTCTCTCTAATTTTTTCTTCTCTGACCAAAGAGCTTCCACAAACAGAGAGGGCAGTTGAAGGTTCATCAGCAAACTGCTCTCAAGGCCTTTGTCAGCTTGACAGCTTCACCCCTCAGGATTATTTGGATCAGTTCTTTTAGCTATAAAGAAACCTGCTTTTCTAGCCTGTTTCAGAGACTCATCTCACTGCCTTTGTGGATGGGTACAGAGACCACAGAGGCAGCTTCTTCCCCCTGTAAGTTCCATGCAGCAGAAAAAGCAACAAGGGAATTCAATTGAGGAAGGTTTCATCTGCCTTATGTTTTCTTTTTTTACCCCTAAGCCTTCAGCAAAGATACACTCCTGCATATCTGTGGGTATCCTGTGTTGCAGGTTATATCCGTTCACTCCGTACACCTGAAGTTTTCCTCATCAACCAGCAAGGGAGTGTTTAGTAGGGCCAATTGCTCATGTTAGAGGAGCTGCCCTCTTGGTCGCTTGTGCAGACTATTAAAGAGGAGGTGAAGCATCCAAAAGTGACTAAGTCAATACATTTACTTGCCAGACTGAGTAGGAATCGGTTCCAGATGAGAACCCCAACATTATATGGGCGTTGGGTTTATGCTTTCATTATACTTACAGGGGGAGATCTGTGTGCCCCAGAGTGCTTCAGCGTGCTCTGAACTAGACTAAATCAGCTCTGAATCTTTCTCAGCTGTGGTTCCTGTTCAGTGAAACAGAGCCCCAAGTCATCAAATGTCATATAAGAGTTTTACTGTACCTCCCAGCAGCTGCCCCAGTGAGGGTGGCTCTTACCATGTCATTCCCTACAGCTCCACACTCAGATTTTGGAAATGTTAGGGCATTGAAGGTAGCACTGAATGCCAGTGTTGAAGCAGTTGAATCCTACAGTAGATTTTAATCAGCTACAGTAGGAAATCATACAGCAGCAATGGCCTGTAGACACATTTAGAAACCTATATTTAGTCTTATTTCAAGTGAAACGCTACACACTCGGTCTGAATCTTCTGTGCAAACCTACGCATTCTCTTCTGTACTGGAAACCTGACAATTCATGCACCAGCTGATTTTATTTTAGCCTTTTGTCTCCTACATGAATTGACCTCCTTAAAAGAGGTCTCACAGAGTCTCTGATATGTGGAAAGTTGTGAATATATTCCACTGTAGGGAGTTCAATTTGGCTTTTTTCCTTCACATTAATGACAGCCACTGACAAGAAAATGTTGTATGTGACTGAAAATTATATTAACCGACATTTAAATTTTCAATATTTTATTTAGGATATAGTTATTAGTGTTAGTGTATTCTTTCCTGTTTCTTGAGTATAATTCATAGGCCTGTGAAGACCAAAATCTTTTTTTAACTCTATAACCATGCAATCAATTGAGAATTTGGTATACATGATTTTCAGATAATGGGAATGGTAGAGTTCAGCTGAGTACTCAGCTTCATAAAGATCAAGCCAGCTAAGGGAATAAAAAGCCTTAATCAAGGATAGAATGTTTTAGGCTTCTTGAGGGTAAGATGATGATTGGAGAAAAAACAAGTTGGTCTAGCTGACTTAGGAGAAACTGCTTCTTTTTGTAAAAAGGTGATTGGCAGATACTGGATACAAAAGACAGGTGCATTTAGCCATGCAGCCAAGTCAAGGAGCAAGTGTAATGCTTCAAGTTTTAGGCAGGTTTGGCAGTCAGTCTTGTGCTAATATAGTATGTGTTTCTCAGAAACTGTGCTCCTTTTCTAATGCCAGAGGGAGATGTGCACTATCAAAAGTAACTGCAGCACAGCTTTATGGAGTCTCAGCATCTGTTGCATACTGCTAAGTACAGTTCTCTCCAGACTATGTGCCTAAATTTCCAAATTATCCATTGACAAGGGAGTTGAAACCTTGACAGATCTGGGCCTCTGTTAGCGAGACCCAATGATAAATAGAAATTAATGCTTCAGTGACTGTAATTACTGAAAAATTACTTAATTTTTAAGTCTCTTGATATGGAAGTTCATGACTAAGTTCAATTTGATTAAGAAGGCTGTTAAATCTATCTGGGTTGCTGCTGAAATGCATCCAGATGATTTTTTTCTCCCATTGAAGACTATGGGGAGAAACTGTTAAGATTCCAAGGACTGTAGATGGGCTTTCAGCCATTTGTAAAACTGTTATGCAGTTTGTTTCACAAATACAAGATTTATGCATTTTTTCATTTTCTAAGTCTTGTTAGAGAAGCTTCTGTGGTGGATTGACCTTGTCTGGCTGCTAGAGGCTCTAACAGCACAAGGGGAGAAAATAAGATGGAAAAGCTCATGGGCTGACATAAAAACAGGGAATTGGTTCACAAACTACCACCATGGGTAAAACAGACTCAGCTTGGGGAAGGTTAATTTAATTTACTGCCAACTGAAATAGAGTTGGACGGTGAGAAGAAAAGACAAAGCCTAAAATACCTCCCCACTCCTCCTCTCTTCCCAGTCTCACATTTACTTCTCCCTTCCCAATTCATCTGCCTTGTCCAGCTGTGAGGCACAGGGGCATCAGGCATGGGGCTGGGAGCAACCCATAACAGCTTCCCTCTCTTTCTCCCTACTCCTCCAGCTTGGAGTCCGCCATGGGCTGCAGTCTTTCAGGAAAAATACCTGCTCCCATGTGGATTCTCCAGGGGGCTGCGTTTTCTGTCAGGAGAACCTGCCCCAGTATGGTCTTCTCTACAGGACGCAGGATAATCCCTGCTCAGGGGACTGCAGTACTTCTCCCCTCTTGCTTCACTCACCCTGGGGCTGCCAGGGCTGGTTCTCACACTGTCCCCTCACTCCTCGCTCTGTGTGGTGTTTTTGCCTTTCTTACACCCTCTGCCTGCGGGGTGCTCCCACCTCGGCCATGGGCTCAGCCGTGTCCAGCTCCGGATGTATCGGAGCCTCCGGAATTGTCTGGCCCAGAGCAACCCATGGCTCCCTGCAGCTCCTGGGGCACCTGCATCCCACACAGCTTCAGCCCTGGCCTCTGCAGAGGGTCTTGTTAGTCCTCAGACTATTTTCTCTTTCTTTCTTAGCCATATCTTTTTGTAGCTCTGCATGTTGTGGGATCAGCTTGCCATGTTCTACTTAATTGCTTCCTTTTCTTTGGCGATACATACCTGTAGTTACTGCTATCTTCAGTGAACTGACTGGATTTAATCCTTGGATTTGATGAATGAAACAATAGCTTGTTTTCAGGGTAAATGATGCAGATATTTTAAGCATTGCTTTGGAAGACTTCCCTATTTTCTAAATTTTCTATCTTTTTTTAAAAGTAGAAGATCCTTTATGCAGTCAGGGGTTGCAATCATCCTTATTCACTTGCTTTCATTTCTCATTTTGTTCTCAACTTCTGTTAATTTTTCTGATTTCAAGTAAATTTTGAAACTATATCATGGCAAGTTTTAAGACAGTGTTACAGACCTTATTTCCATTATAAGCTAATTTATAATTAAATATTAAGTAGACAATAATGCTGCACTTAGCATCCCACTGTTACATTATACATTGTGTAATAAATTAGAATAATGGAGAAGCAATTTTCTATACACCAAGTGGATGAAAATTAGTTAAATGATCACACAGCTAATTGTAAACTACCATCAACATAAAATGACTGTCTTTCTATTTTAGCCCAGAAGGATCACATTCGAGGTTTAACTATTTTAATATTTGCTTTCAAAAGCTGCTCTATTGGAAGTGCTAAATTATGTCAAGATGAGTTTCCTGATGTACAACACCTTATATTACTAGTAAATTGGCTGTTTTTTCAAAACACGTCTAACATAAGGTGCTCTGTGCCCTATTATTCAGCTAAGGCCTTTAGTTTGTTTGGTAGCAATCAACTTAGTGCTTTCTTAGCTGATTGCACTGCATTTTAGTATTTTCTTAGTTGATCGTTGCCAACTTAAATCTCTATTTTTTCCCATATCTATGATATAAATGTAGCTCCCACAATGTTTGTTGACTAAGAAAGTCAACTTTTCCTCCTTGCTTCTATTTTTTCTTGGTTTTATTTTTCTGTCCTTTTAAGCATATAACCTGTCCAACATATATTTTAACAGTAATTACTATTTCTTAGCAGTTTATCTTACTGAATAGATGAAAGGTATATACTCACTTAATCTTTTTTTCATTCTTGATTTCTGATAGCTTTCTGGATGGCTGACTTTAGCTGCCCAGTAATTTCCTTTTTCAGTTTAAATGTCACATATTATTGTATTAAATGGGTGCAAAGAACTTAGATTCCTGTGCTTAAAAGAGCAAGGAAAGAAAGCATTGTTCAAGATTAATGTACTATATAGCAATTCTTAGGCTTCTGTGTAGTACACATTTTGGGATGGCTAAGTATAGCAAATACCATAAATGTTTCAAAAAGAAAAGTTCCTTGTGCTTGCGCAGCAAGTGACATGGCATAGTCTCAGCAACTCTTTCAAACAAAATGATTAAATCTAATTATATACTAGAGAGGGCGAGAAATAAACATTTGTAGATTTAGAAACTGAAGAGTCACTTCTGATTTGATTTAATTTGAAAGACAGCCATTAAAATCACACAGAGGACTTGGTACTGTAGTCTGACTTACGCAGAGCGTGACATTGAGTGCAGATCTTAAACTTTGCAGTTCTGTAATAGTCTGCAAGCAGTAAATTCTTACAAGGGTGGCAATACTCTTATCGCTAGTGCTCAGGGCAAAAATATGGAAGTCTCTTGTAGTGGCTGAATGTTAAACCTCAGAGCAGGTTGTTTTTTTAAAATAGGCGGGGGGGAAAAAAGTGAAGGATTTGCAAACAAGGCTCCAGTGCCACATGATTATAACAAAAGCTGCTGGACATGCTTTGTTTGCATTTAGAGCTTTAGTGTCTCACATCCAATCTGCCGCTGTTTTCTGCAGTGCCCCGACAGCCCTGGTAAGCTCATTTGTAAGGTGGTTTGTCATAGTGCACGCGCATGTGTGTGACTGTGTGTGTGTAGGTTTGGTAATGTCTTACCCTGACTATTCCTGAAGAGGTGTAAAGCTCACCTAAAAGCATTTTTCTTAAAAGAAAAAGGCAACCCTGAATCCCCAAATGCTTTGTTTCTTTTCTGAAGAACCTGAACCCAAAGAAAGACAACCTAAACCAAGAAAAGGAAGTAGCTTTTTCTCTGAAGTTTTATTTGTCCATGTGTCATCTCTGTTCCAAATGCAATAACTTTTGCTATGTGGCAACAAAACAGTCCAATTTTGTTGCTTTTCCAGCACACTAGTTTCCTCATAATTCCTAATATTTGTTCTGCTTTCTCCCTATTGTCCTTCTCTCAAATTTTTTCCTCAACTTTTTGTTGCCGCTCTGTCTTTTCACCCTACTTCGAACCTTTCCATCTGTTTATCCATGTCCTCTTGGACATTCTTTCTTCTTGGCCACCTCATCTCAAAAGTCTTCCCTTCTTCCCTCTATTCTTTTGTCTAAGAACTGAAGTGGTTAAGGGAAAGTTATTAAAGACAACGGGGCCAGAAGAGTTTGACCTCCAGTAAACCAGTCGTATTTAAGCTGGGATAAACTGCTGGTTTTAGTATAATCACCTAAAACTTACAGAGACAACTAGAATAAAACAGTACTAACCTTATTAATGTGTAGTCTACTGAACTGATTTCAGTGTAAAGTTAAAATTAATTATAAATTAGTGAGAAATACAAAGGGATGATTAAACTCAGATTCTAGAAAGAGCAGATATTACTGAAATAAAATCTTCTAGAAAACCTTTCTTAAAACCCTATGGCTATGGATGAGGGTGGAGTTGTGTGATTTGTCTGTTATGTCTGTTTTGGATTTAACTAACTGAAGTTGATTTGTTTGGCTGAGATCATTCTGCTGGCTGTATTACATAATCTGAATTAAAAAAGCTCAAAGATGGAGTTACAAGAACATGCAAGGATCAAATCAAAACTGAGAGGAGCAGTACTGTGCATAGAATGTTTATCACACCGCTTGGTCAAAGTGATCTTTTCAGTTCACAAAATGGTCACAGTCTTTGAACCCAGCAGAAGGCTGATGTATCTAAAAGTTATTTTTTCCAGATGTACCATGTGATCAGAGGAACTCCTGCTTCCTGCAAACTCCATGTTTGTGTTTAGTGTTCAGCTACTTCAAATATGGCGGAATACTGAACAGCAAATGTCTGTATGCAGGGAAGGTGATCCGAGTTTAGGCAGCAGTAGATGGACCTCACCAGTTTTGGAAGCTCTTGCTATGGCAAGGCTACCTTCTACCAAGCAGGGAACAAGAAAGGTCTCTCCTTAGTTGCTGACGTGGTTCAGCAAAAATCCCCATCTTTTATGTAAGGGATTTAGCTAGCCATTAAATTTCTTTTCTGAGACTCGCAGAAACCTGCACCATAAAAACCCCTTACTTGATGAAAAATATTTCTTGCTTCTGTTGAACTGGCATGTGAGCACAATTTGGCTCATGGTCCCTATATTTGTACCACCATGGAGCAGGCACCCCTCTATTTCAGATAATAAAGAGGCAAAATATCCTTAACTGTTGCCTCTTCACTGCATAGCCTTAAGTTGTCACTGTATGCCTTTTATTTGTTTAGGAAATACAAAGCCTCATTAGATATCTGAGAATATACAGGTAAGTGCAGAAGATCAGAATGATTCTCATCATCTAGCAAAGTTCTGATCTCAAATTTTAACCTGTTTTTGTAACAGTAGCTTCATTGGATAGTGAAATATCATTACTGTTTGAGTTTTCTAAGTGTATTGTTCTGTACTGCTTTACATCATCTTACCTTATTGAAACTTCCCTCTTTCCCTGTGTGGTCTGCCAGTAGTATTGCAAATTCAGAACAGTAAACCTCTGATATTAATACTGGATAAAGTAAATTGGCTGACAACAATGTGCTGTTTAGATCAGCTAAAAAATTGTAATATTCTTACACTGGCACAGAACCCCTACTACATTTTCCTGCCCCATTTTCCTTTTCCTTATCTTTTAAATCTTCCGTATTCAAACTCACAGTTGTTTAACCCTTTCTCAGTCTCCCATAGTCTTTGCTTTCCTAAAAATCTACACTTTTCCTTACCAAAAACATTGTTTTCCCCAGTTTTTTTAACAATAAATCTGAAATATCCACTCAAATCTGCTGTAGAACACTGATATTCTCTCTTCCCCTTCCTCAAATCTTCCATCCCAGATTTACTGAGATTCCTTTGTGCTCGAGCTTGATAGCACAGATAGCACAGACTTAACCAACTTAGCCTCAGACTCTGCACCTGGAGCGAGAGGTGGGAGAATTAAAAGAAAGGACCATGGACATCTCAGAAGGTAGGATCAACAAAGATGACATTTAAAAAACCCGAACAACAAAAAGCCAAAAAACCTGTGTCATCCTTTTGGTAGGGGAGTAACTGCAAATCAGATGTTGAGCCAACTCTTACAGAATGTTGTGGTTCCTCAGGATACTCTGGTAGCTTTTTCATAAGAGGAGATCAGGTTGCTGGTCCATGTAAGGTAGAATGTTGCACAAATAAAGTGTGTGTTTGTTTTAAAATTAGCTGTTTTAAACATATAAAAAGTTGCTGTGATGATATCAGTGGGAAGAATCTGTTTTCTGTAATTATAAGTGTTCCATGCTTTTCCATTCATAACAAAAAGTCAGGCTTAAGCATTTCTAATTGTGTGAAGAAAACTATAAACTTAAGAGTCAGTCTGGGATAGATGGTGGAACATGAATATATAATAACATGTATAGGGCATAATCGTATTTGGTGTTTTGTTAAAACCCTTACTGGGCAGTAATAATTGTTGCAAAATACTAAAGGTACCATATGATGCTCAACATTCCCCAAGCAAGAAAAATTCTGTTCGGCTAAGTTTACACCATGGAGCCTTTTTTTAAAATTCTGAAACCCAGATATTCATTTGTGAATTTTACTCTTTCACTGAGAATTTCATTTTTTGCACTGAGAGCTTTCTTTTGTTTTCTTAAGAAAAGTTAAAAACTACAGGATCAAACTGGTGGAGGTTTGTAATGATTTTGTTTAAGCTTACATTTCCAGGTTTATCCGAATAATGTTTACTACTGTTATCGGTATGTGATGTAAAAAAGTATTTGTAACAGATCAGAGACTGTTTCACATCTTTGTGCTCAGCCTCAGGAGGACTGTCCCAGACAGTGGTGGTGAGCCAGGGCTGTGTGTGGAGCTGCCCAGGCACAGGAGGAAGCATATGCTTGGTGCCACACTCCTCCTACTGTATTAGATGCCTCCTCCCACAAATGAGATGCCTAATTTCACAATCTGGTTGCAAGGCTCTGACAACCTTATTCTAGGCTTTGTGTGGACTTGGGTGTGTGGGAGCTCTCAGCAAAACTCAGCAGCCAGAACTTCTCAGCATAGGAGTTGGTGGGGAGCAGAGGAAAATTCTGTCTGTGCAGAGTTCATAGTTATAAATCGTGATTCTCTGCAAGTGGAAGGATGATCAGTCCAAGTGGTCAGAGAAGATTTCTGTCAAGCTGCATGGCAGAGATCACTGCAATGAGATGATCTTGCAGTGTGTCAAATGCTTTTTTCTTCTCCCAAACATTTTGTTCTTCCAAGCAGGATTTTGGGCATTTGTTGTAACTGACAGATCTGAATGTGCTGCACATGCTCCCTTATGTTCCCTTGGCAGCTTGTTACATCACCCCTAAAAATCCTTGTTCTAACGTGATTGTCACTCTGCTGTATATTCAGCTCATTTCCACTAGGAGTATTCCTGATCTGCCAGCCATTCTCTGTTGCCTTCTATCCCTATTTACACAGACAGTAATAATCCTCCTCTTCCTCGCAGCCCCTGAATTTTTGCATTATGTCTTCATAGTGCTCTGTTAATCTCAGCTCCACTGTCTCTTTCTATGGATCCAAGCAGTGTCTGTAAGCTTTGCTCGTTTCCTGTGTCCATTTTTCTTTCCTCTGAATTGCCTCTGCAGACAGAGGTGCCCAGGACAGATCTGGTGACCCCCTGCTCCTGGTGGCTGCCAAGGCCACTATGTTCCTCTGATTAATTCAGCAGTGATAAGCACTGTACAGTTGGGAACTTCAAATACATGTTTTAGGCAGACAGCCTCTCAAACCTAGAGGAGATTCCATCAGCTGTTCAACAACACCTTACTTCAGCACAGGATAGAGAGATGAAATCTTTGGAGATGCGTGTGTGTGTGTATAATATACATATACACACACACGCATGTTAAAAATATACGACAACTTGGTTCTCACCATGTCATACTGGAAGTTTTTTATGCTCATATATCATGGTGTATACTCCTGGAAGAAAATGGGTCAACGCACTGTGGGCTTTCCATAGTCCCTAATGTGAGTACAGTGCCTCTCCACTGAGAACTTCAGGTTTTATGTATAGTTTGTTTTAGGACCTGAGTAGATAGTGAGACAAAAAGGAATAGACTTTCTAGCAGTAGAGTATGTGACATAATTGAAGGACAGTAAGGCCATGTCTCAGTGCTTTGTTCTCAGAATCACAGAGCTGTTGACATTTGAAGATGCCTCTGGAGATCATTGAGTCCAAATCCTTGCTTAGAGCAGGTCCAAGTAGATAAGACTGCCAGGACTGTGTCCTTTTGGTTTTGAATATCTCCAAGGATGTAGAGTCCATAGCACTATTTTTAATTTTTTTTTTTTGGTGTATGTTTAAGAATACAAAATCAAAATTTAGTTCATGCCTATCAATTCCCCTATGACCTGCACCAATGACCCACTCACTTTTCTTTCCATGAGCTTTTTATAAATGTTATATATGTATATATAAAAGATGTATTAAAATATATACGAGTATAAAAAGATAAATAATGATGTTGTAGTGCAAGCCCCCACAGAAATCATGTACATGCCCACCCATTATTAAAGACAGTTTTGTTCTGAGCATTTCTATATTTTTCCTGCAGTTTGTAAGTATATAAGTGGATAAACGAGTGGAAAGCTTCTGGTGAGTTGTCTCTGTTTTATGAATGGCAACTAAAACTTTATGTCAGTCCTGTGTAAAGTGGTTTCATGCCATTTACCTCATTTTGTTAGATTTCTATAATGTTTAAAAAAAAAAAAAAAAAAAGTTCTGTGTTTATCTGTAACTATGGAAACCATGAAGTAATTAAGAGAAGTACAGCTTCTGTGGCTCATCAAGAGAGCCAAATGTTCAAATAGTTATACAAAGCTTTATAGTTCAGGGTTTTTTTAAGAAGGTTAGAAGAATACACAAAAATATCTATGAGATAATAATTTCTAGGGTAACTTAATGGTCTATGAAAAATGGAGATTGCTGTTATAGAGAATGTGACTAGCAATTAATGGCTACTATATTATCAGAAGAAACTGAAGGAAATTCAGGCAAGAGAAATAAAGTTGAAAAACTATTCTATGAGGAAAGAGTGAGACCAAAGCTATAGTCTTACTTTAGAAGATCACAGCTGTAATTTTGACAATTCAGTTTTTGTGGGGTTTTTTTTAGTACTGTGTATTAACTAATTTATTTGTGTAGCAGGTTAAGAAAAGAACTTGCAGGGAAGAATATTTAAGTTACTGTATGTAAATGTGCTGGTGTGAATTTTTAGACACAACTACTGCCTTCACCACTAGTGATTTTGCTTTCTTCCTTGAACTCCAAAAATATTCTCAGACAAGTACATTGCGATAGTGTCTGGAACGTGGCTGTGTGCTTTTAGAGACGATATTTCATATTGTTACTTTATAGGTGCATGAGTGTCTGATTTCCAACACTCACGTCGCTGCAGGATTGTTCTAGATAATGTTTAATTTTTGTGTTAGTTGTCAGCAGCTTTCTGAAAGATTGGCAGCAGTAGCTGAGAGATTTTGGCAGAAGGGCATGTGAAGAAAGTCAGGTGTTTTTTCTTCTTTTTTTAATTTTTTAAATCTTAAAATGACTAGTAACACTGCTGCTAACAGCACTGGCAACAAAACTAGCATGAAATGTCCTTTGTATGTTAGTTCCTTGAATCACTGTTGTGCTGCATCTTTTCTGCCTCCTATAGGCAGTTTGTAGTTGTGATTTTAGAAACCGAGGACAGGAATAAGATTAGGACCAATATGTGAACTGAGTGCTCAGTTGCCTAACTGGATTTTATTTTATTTCACTGTTTCTACTTGAAAGTGCATGGACTTTCTTTGGCTGGAAACTTACATACCTGACATGCCTCTAGTCATTTCAATGTAGACAGAAACAATTTAGGCATCTTGCTCAAATCCTTATTTGTACACATAAAATCTCATTTGAAAACATAACATCTCAGTTAACTGAAAGGCGAGTAGAAAAAGAGTAGGAAGTGCAGTCACTTGTGCAAGTGGAAAATTCTGGTAAGGCTGACTTCTAAACATTCCTCCTGGAAGCTCTCAGTCAAGCTCGTAAATGGCACCACAGGCTCAAAGGTGACAGCTAGTTCTGTGAGCAGTGCAGCCTCGTTTGCTGTGACCATGACTTGTGCTTGTTGATTCTGTGACGCCAAAAAAGATTGCACTAATGAAATATTTACAGGGCTTATATGGAACTGCCTGATTCATGTAACTTTTAAGAATATAATCACTTGAAAACTTCCATGCCTGTGCAAAATTTTATTGCATTTGTCCAGTGAGGTAACACGTTATTGTAGGGTGTGGGCAGAAAAGGGGGAAGAACCCAATCAGCTGTGTGCAAAATCTTTCTTTTCTTGCCAAACTAGAATAGAAATATCTAGCTGAAAACCTAAGTTCTGAAGAAAATCTGCTTTGCACAGGAATGGAAGAACAGAGAGTCCTGAAATGGCTTTAATGTCACTATCTTGAAATGGCTGAGCCCTGTGTGTCTGATGATCATCAGCATGGGCGAAGTGGTCCTCTCCCTGATTGGAGAGGTGAAGAGCAGAGAAGTGCATGGTCCTGTTGAACCCTTCAGTCTAGAAGATAGGCTTCAGAAAAATCAGAACCTAGTCTCCTAGGCTACTCCTTTACTAACAAATTAAATGTAATCTGGGACTTTATCTAGGTTTTAGAGTATCAGTGTGAATAAACTGACACAATTCTGCTTGGCACACTCTTGGTCTTCTGCCTTTACCACTTACCAGTTTTTCCTGTGAGTTGGGGAATGGGGTGTCTGTGGTGCACCTCCAGGAAGCAACTTCCATGGAGCCACCTTGCTTAGAAGTAGAGCAGAGATCCTAGCACAGATACAGATTACTTTGTGTCATTTGGCTTCAGTGCTTAAAAATGTTTCTGTGCAAGTCTAGTGTGCTAGTATTGGTGTCATTTCAAGATGTAATTTAATGGGAGACTGTGAGACACTGCTGTAGGCAAAACATACTCTTATCCCCATTTGCCTCTGTTTTTGGTCACATGATTTCACTACTCATCATAACCTCCATGAAAGAAATAGATGTGATAAAGAATGAAACCAGATTAAGAAAATACAGATAAATTTCTACTATGTTTTTAAATACAAGTGGCTCCTGGGACAACCTGACAGTCAAGGAACAAGTGAGTATGTGGCACAGGGAACCTGTGAGCAAGAAAGGTCAAAACCAGATAGGAAGAAAGGAGAGCAAGCCAGGAGAGAGCTGGGGAGAAGACCTTCCTTCCCTTTTGCTGAGCCCAAGCTGTGGGATGAACCTAGCTGTCTGTACATTTTGAAAAATATGTTTAGTGGAAACCTGGACTCACAAGCACACTTTCATTAGAAAGGCAGAGTTGTTTACTTCCTAAGATTTTGGACTATATAATACTTTGAATATAAGTATTCAAGTAGATTTTCAGCTTCACTTATTTATATTTTAATGAAGCGGTCATGACACTTTAGCTAGGATTTTATTACAGAAATCACTTTGATATAGCAAATGTGAAAAATGCAATGCTGTATGATAATTTCATGGTTTGCTGCATGTTTTTATGTGATCTCAGAAATATTAAGTGATACATAATCTAACAATTTTGTAAGAGCTAATTGTTAACATTTCTTCCCTTTGACTTTCAAGAGATGACTAGTAGTGTGGTGGCAGAACATTGCTGAAGTTAATGGTGCCTCAGGCAGTGAAGAGGGTCTGCCTAATTAGATGTCTGAAATAACTAGTGTCTTCCAAAAGTGCGTAGAAGAAACATAAATCAAATCAATAAGCAGCAGAAGTGTGTGTACACCCTTCAGCAGGGAAATAATTAAGATAGTGTGAAGGTTCTGTAAGGAGTAGCTTGTGGCCTGCTCTGTTAGCACATTTGTTACCTAATTTGCTGCAGAGGGATGAAGCAGGATGCATGGGAGTCAGCCTAAGTGTGGGATTGCAATTTCTAAACTCATGAAGTGTAAAGGAGTGTGCTCCTTAGGGACCCTCCTCAGAATCTGGGCTTGGGTGAAGGATTTGGGGAACTTGATCTGACCTCAGTCTCAGTTTTGCCTGGCACGTGTCACACAAATTTGGTATAACTTTTGTGCCCCCCACAATGTGACTTTAGCCTCCCAGTGCATGTTTGAAAGTTTCCAAATTTGAATTTGAAAAAAAAAAAAGCCTTTTTTTCTGCATTCTAAAATGCAGGTTTGAAATATGTAATTATGAAGAATTGTTCTTACTTTTTGTAACTGAAAATGCTTCTTCTGTGTATGTAATTGTATATATTACTTACTATGGGCTCTTTCAAGTTGGAATTTCATGTTGTGTTAGTACAGGAATACTGTTCCTCCTCATTGTGGATCACATCCAACAGTACCTGTAAGAGTAAGTTTGGGGAATATTTTTTCTGTGAATGAAATACTCTCTATTCCACACGAAGGCAAGCATGGGATCCTTCTAGCATGTTTTCACGCAGCCTGTGAAGTTTCCACATGAATCTGTATGGGAACTGTTGACCCACCTCTGCTGAGTCCTGTGTGTGCCACTGTTTTGTTTTGGTTTTTTTTTTGTTATGTAGCAGTAAAGCACAGAACCCTTTGCTATGCTGTGAAAATGCACCTTTTTCCAGAGCCATGCATATGAACCCTTTGAATGAAGAACACCCTTTTACTTCTCTTTAATAGCTTCATGTGTGAAATTGCACTGACGAATGCAAGGATGCAATAAACCAGAAACAAACACAGAAACAAAAACCAGACTCTGGATGTCTTGAACGATTTAATGTAGCACTGCATCAGAGCTCACTGTCCAGAGGAGAGTAAACAGAAACTATTTTAGAAGTGACAGGCCAGGGTAAAATTGTCTAACACTCTTCATTTTACTGATGCATCGCGTGGAGGTCCAGAATCCACATTAGAGAACTGTAATCCTTCATCAGAGCATTTGTTTGGTTGCCTAACATCTGTGGATTGTTAAGATGAGTTATTACACAGACCTGCTTTAGTTTAGATTAGTTTGGACCACATCCCAGTATATTCAATCAGGATATAATTCCTGCATGCTGCTAAATTGCTTGCTCCACATACTTCTCTAAAAATGTTTTTCAATATACAGTTTTGTCACTGAAACTCTTCTGTCACCTCAAGTTTTGATTTTTTTTTTTCCTCTTAAAGAAAAGCTTTTATTATTTTTCCTTTTGGACCGAATATTTCTCAAGGGAGCTGTAGCATTTTTTAATTCCTGAAGAGATTCCTAAACAGGGATGGTAGTATAGCTTCTGTGTGAGTATAATACAGATTTTCTACATGTGTAATCTATGGTGATTGGTACATATTGTGTCCAAGGTGCCGTTTAAAAATAGCTGTAAGAAAATGGGTTTGTATTTACATGTCTAGTATTTCCTCTTTCAGTATTCTGTATTTTTTGGTGTCTATTTGTGCATTAGCTATTCTTATTTTCTTGTATCTCATAATATTTTGCCTTAAATTAATTACAATATCAAAGGTGATTATGTAAATTAACAGTGTTTTCTTGAAGTTTATTACATAATTTATACATATTTCAAATTATTGAACACATTAAGTTGTAAAGGAAGTATGTTACCAGGCTTGCATGCATATACATGTATGTAGTTAGGATAATTTAATTTTACTTTAGTATCCTTCCTTCCTTTAAACAAACTTTAGTTGGTTAATTTTTTTTATTAACACTTTTTTCAACTTTTCTTGGAAACTGATAAAATACAGGTAATGGCACTTTTTGTTACTGCCTTTAGTTTATAGCATTGACATTGATTTTATACACAGACACGTTTGCATGCACAGTCTGACTGTCTAATGAGCTAACAGTTGTGGCAGATCCTATAAAAGCATTTTAAAATGTGGCTTTTTTTTCTTTTTAGCCTTGCTGGGGTTTTTTTTAATACCTGTAATAATAACCTGATAGAATAAAATTCTGTTCTATTTAGAACAGATAGTCTAATAATCTAAGTTGCTGGTTTATGAGGTGTACCAAATGGAATAAATTAGACATTTTGGAACAAGGGATTTTTTTTTGTTAAAGTTCTAGAATTTTTCTTTGTCAAAGTTGGTGTTTCTATTATCCGACTGAGTGTTACTTGTTTTTATCATGACATATGTTTGTGCCTCTGTTGGAATAGCTGTAGCTTTTGATTAAGGTTGGGTTTTTTTAATATTAATATATTAGCAGATACTTTATTATCTTTCTTAAATAGAAGAAATATAACAGTCATTTTTTGATAAAGGTACAATCCAGAGAGAGGGTAAAGATTTGGATGTCTTCTCTGTGTGGTTTAGTCAAACAGTGCAGAAATGTATTTGGAAGTTCTGATGTAGTTTTCAGACCTAAAAAGATAGTCTATTCTAGGGTGTTTTAAATACATCTTAATTATTTTAAAAATGTAAAATGCCTATAGTTTTCATTGTGCCATGTAAGCCATGCACTTCCTTTGCAGGCCAGAGAGTAAAAGAGCTCAGTACCAGAGCTTTGTCCTGTTGCAACTTCTTCCATGAAGTGACTTTTTCCTCTTCTTTTTAATTTTGAGCACTGTATAATTTTGTGACAGGTGCATCGTTCCTGTGTTTACACAAAACAATTTAAGGATACTTTTCTTTCCAACTTTTATCAACCTTCTTCGCCTCATTACAATTTTACCCATTCTTATATTCTATCCACATTAAATTAAGCGATTTTCTTTCACCTTTGTTTCCTTCTCATCTCTATTTTTTATTTCTGACAAAAATTCTCTCTGTTCTATATCATTCATGCATTTTGCCTATTTTGTTCTTCTTTCTTAAAGCAGCTTTTTTCTTTGTCTCAATTTTTTCTTAAATTTTCACATACTTTAGTCTTGATTTAGCATTTATTTTTCTCTGGTGAGTTGCTCCTGTACAGAAGACTGTCTGTACTGTATATAGATTTGAAACATAGAGTCTTGCTTTAATGTGTGTGCTCCTGTATATCTATGTGTAAGGAATGAAGACCCCCAATTTTTAAAAAGGTCCTAAGCACCACAGTCTATGTACACAACTTAATTGGGATTTACAGGGACACGTTTGTTTATTTATTATTTGCAGCTATAACTCAGAGAGATAATGGTGATAATTTCCAAGTGGTACAAAATATGGTACTTTTGCATTCTTTTCATTGGTGTATTTAGTTTTCAATTAGTAGATTTCTTTAGGTATTACTTTACACCTCCAATAAGTAGTTGTTGTAGATGTAGCTAAAACCACACTGAGTTTATTTGCAGGATAATGTTGGGTTACTTAATGTGAGAATATTTAATTACAAGGAAATAGTGTGTCAATTTTCTGTGACCACGGAAGCTGGGAGTTAGCTGGGCAGGACACTGCCCCTGAGGCATGAGTCCTGTTTACAGTCTGGTGGGCTTGTCTGTCCCGGTGAGAACAGCCCAAGCCTCTCCCCACTGCTCTAACCCCCAAACAAGCCTTGGTCGTGCTGTCGGTGTCTGTTCAGAGCAGAGCTAGGGCTGGGCTGAGGGAGGATTGCCGCAGGTAGGATTGATGTATATTGACAAGACATTTTGGAGAAGCTCGCATAGCATGTGCCTGCAGGCTGCTTGGCTCTGGCCAGTGCAGAAGCATGTTCTGGGTCCTGCCATGAGCACCAGTCCCACTAGTTGAGAGGGCCAGAAGTCGTAGCTGCTCTGCGGTACTGAGCATGCATGCCAGGCTCCGGGAGGTAGCTGCACTGACTCTTCTTGTTGTCTTCAACTAGGTTATGTGGGTATGCAATTTATGTCGAAAGCAGCAAGAAATCCTAACGAAATCTGGAGCGTGGTTTTTCGGAAGCGGACCTCAGCCCTCACCCAGTCAGGACGGGACGCTGAGTGATACGGCGACCGGCGCAAGCTCGGATGCACCGAGAGAAAAGAAAGCGAGACTCCAAGAGCGATCGAGGTCACAGACTCCCTTAAGTACAGCAGCTGCCTCATCACAGGAAATCTCTTCCAGTGCGCAGCCTGACCGTAGGAAAGGAGCAGAAGTGTCGCAGCCGGCTATGGGCCCCGACCAAAAGCAAGCTTCATCAAGGTCTAGAAGTGAACCTCCAAAGGAGAGGTAATGCTTTCTGTCTAGATAGAGCCTCAAAATGATAAATGCTAGTTCAGCTGAGCCTTCTGTATGTTTGCTACTGTGCAAAAACAGAGAGTAAATTGATTTACTGAGTAGGGAGGGATAATTTTTTGCAAGCAAATGCATTGTCTGTTTTGGTCTGTGCAACAGAAATGAGGAAAAAATGTATTTGATTGATATTACCGTATACTTCAATGCTTTTTGGTGTACACTTTTAATATAGAATTGTAGGTTTTAAATTTTAAATCTGACTGGTATTTTAAAGTTATTAAACAAAGAGCAAGCCTTTAGCTTTACTTGATTTTTTAAAACCAACACTCTCCTGAAAAATCCACCCCTAAGCAATCAGAAAACATACCCAGTGAAACACCTTATGTATTACCTTTTTATCAAGGATATGTCAAATTTTATTGTTAAAGATAACACAGTTAAAAGACCTCATTTACACCTGCAAAGTTAACATTCATGTAGAACAGCAATAGTACCATCTGGAATTCAGACCAAGTTGTATGTAAGAATAAAGCAACCAGAAGCAAACTATTTTATTTTAAGTGAGTAAATGAGTTAATTGCTGAGCTGCATTCCCTGTGATGAATGGGTTGAAGAGTAGCAGATCAAGAGAGGCTAATGTGATGAAGCAGTTGCTGTTCTTTTGGCTGCTGCCTCGCAGATGGCAGAGCAATTGAGGAGTGAGCCTGTGGCAGCAAAACAAGGGTCTGCCATGGAAGATGCTTCAGATTCTGGCAAGAATGGTTGATGATTTTTTTTTCCCCCTAGCTATTGAAGCTGAAAATGGATGATGAGCAGTGGCTAGTGACTTTCTGTGTGGGTGAGATCTGTCTGGGTTTAATTGTATCAAATTGAGTTTGGTGTTATAGATATGTATGGTGTAAATGAACACATGATGCCCTCCCCTAATTCTGTTGACTTTTGTCCCCCAGCACAGGGAAGGCTCCCAGAGCAGTTGTCACTTTTCGGGCAGCAAAGCACTTTCTGTTTCTGCTTTGCTGTCCAAAAGTGAGATGTTTATATTAATTACACAAAATTAGTGTTCCCTACTTGTCACTGAGAGTTTCAAATGAATTCCAAGTGTTCTGATTGAAGACCATCTGTGGTAAGCTCAGGTCCCATTTATTGCCAAAAACTCAGGAGGAACAGGAGATGACGGGAAAAAAAAGAGAAGGAAGCTTAACGTGGATGATGTCCAACTTTGTTCTGTCAGATGCTTCTGTGAGGGTCTTTGATATGTAATCCAAAGGTGTAAGTTGTGGAAGGGAAGATTTAGTGCCACAAAACAAAGTCCTAGTGGCTTTGTCCTGGTGTGCATTCATCTCAAATGCATCTCAAATGTACAGCTGTGTTCATCCTTCTTCAAAACCAATGGATTCATATGTGAACTGCTAAATGAAAGGGCACCTGGAATGATGAGAGAAATAAAAATATCTGGCACAAGGGAATTTTATGATTCTTTGGCTTGCTTATTTTCTCAAAACAGAATATGAAAGAGAAAAGAAAATAATTTTCATGCAGCCTCATTATCTATTGTTTTGTACTTTGCATAGAGAAATAAACTTTTCTTTTATTACTAGAGGAAGGAATGCCATTAATTTATCTCAAGGAATCAATTTGCTTTTCTTTATATGCTTATGAAATGGGCACTTTTTTGAGTCTTAATAAAATAAATCAAACTAAGTTTGAATAGTTTAAATATTATTTCTGGATATATTATGTTTTGCATTTTCAATATCTATCTTATTTCTTTCTATAATATTATTGTGGTAGATACTCCATTTGGTGGTATTTATAGCTGAGCTGTCAGGGCACTTGAAGTGAATTGTGTGGTTACTCTATAACTCTCATGACTGCTGCCAGAAAAATGGAGAACATACTCCAGTACTCTGTCATAATGCTGCAGATACTAGAAAGACAACTCTGAGTCTTCCTACTTACATGGGTAAAGTATCTGTCTTTATCCATGTGAATATTCTTTTTTATTTTACTCATTAATTGAACCATTCATAATTTACATTTTTTTGGACTCTGGAAGTTGTTTGCTATTGGAAGATTAAGACGGAAGGATTAATAGATTTAATTTGTGTTAGTGGATTCACTACACACTTTAGTGTTTTGTCATAGCTTATCCTGGTATAGAATTCGTTTCCATAACTGTATGCAAGTATTCCTATTTTCCATTCAATTTTTCATACTACTGTACTCCTTTCCATTGTAGGAAGAAGGCAGTATTGGTTTCTGACCAGAATGGCAAAGGCGTAAAGAGTGAGCGTAAGCGTGTGCCAAAATCCTCACTTCCAAAAGAAGGACCAACAGATGACAGGGAGCGTAAAGAGCGGCACGAAGGTAGAAGGCTGGAGAAAGGCAAGTCACAGGATTACCCAGACTTGCCAGAGAAACTTGAGGAAGGCAAAGTGCCTGATGATGAGAAACAAAGGAAGGAAGATGAATATCATACCCGTTACAGGAGTGACCCCAATCTGGCAAGATACCCTGTAAAACCGCACCCCGAGGAACAGCAGATGCGCATGCACGCCAAAGTTTCTAAAGTGCGACACGAGAGAAGACACAGTGATGTAGCTTTGCCACACACAGAAATGGAGGAAGCGGAGGTACCTGAGAATAAATTAGGAAAACGCTCACAATTACAGGGAACTCAGGACAGAAAATCTCTTGTGGAAACTCAGAGGTCGTACTCTATAGACAGAACAGGTGATGTAAGAATTTCTGTTTCTAAACAATTAACTAATCATAGCCCACCAACTCCCAGGCATAGTCCAGTTCCTATAGAACACGTAGAATACAAGAACCACGATTCCTTTATAAAACAGAGCCGCCTTGATCCTAGCTCTGCTATTCTCATGCGAAAAGCAAAGCGGGAGAAAATGGAGACCATGCTAAGGAATGATTCCCTTAGCTCTGACCAGTCGGAATCAGTGCGGCCACCCCCTCCAAAGCCTCATAGAGCAAAAAGAGGCGGAAAGAAAAGGCAGATGTCAGTTAGTAGCTCAGAGGAAGAAGGGGCATCAACACCAGAATATACTAGCTGTGAAGATGTGGAGATAGAAAGTGAAAGTGTCAGTGAAAAAGGTAAGGACTTTTCTGTATATTATGCACATGGCCATGGTTTGGGGAAAAAAAGATCTGTATTTTTCTCTCTCTTTTGCCTCTTTTTAATCATACACTTATTTCCCCTTGCCTTTATTTTTTTTTTGCAACTGAGAAGTGTCTTATTCCAGATTAAATTTGCTTTACAATGTTTCCTTTTGCATTCTTAGATGAGGTGGTTACAGGTAGCATTAGCTGATCAGTTTCCCTTTTCATTCTCGTCCCTCTTTCACCTGGAAGTGACAGAATTCAGGGGTTCTAGTTTACTCTCTTGATAATATCTGTAGTCCTTTTGTCATTGCTTCATTCTTTTGTCTGTATGTAGAACAGTTTTCTGTGGATGGATTGAAGTGAAAAGTGAGTTCTGTAACAATCACAGGAGATCATTGTAAAGCATCATAAGATATGCAAATTTTTACTACTTTTAATAAAATATCAAAAATCTGCCAGAGTTCATTGTTAATAAGGCCAAGATATGGGGCAATGGGAGTGTTATGTAGAAAAGAAATGAAAATTGACAAAGTTGTTGTTTAGATGAATTTTCTCTTGATCTAAGAAGTATGTTTAAAGTCTGTTATTTCAGTTTGTCTTCTTCTGTTGGTGGTAAAACTCAGTAGCAAGGAGTAAGTTGTATTACACTGTGTGCTTTTAAACAAAGCCTTTCTTCTGGCTGAAGTTAATCAAATTTAGGAACAGTGAACAGGTAAAGCATTGTCAGGAAAGACCATGGTAGAACTTAGCAACAGTCTTATAATCCTACTTGAAGTGACACAACAGTGAGCTGAAAGTTTTTTGTGTCTTTGGAAGTAGCTTTTAGCTCTTTAGTTTTTTAACTATCTGTGTTTGTACCTTGAAAGTTTCCTGCTGGTATTCATTCTGAAAATGCTGAAGGCTCGTCTGCATTGCCTTTTAGTTCCTGGCGCTGTTTCCTGACATGTCTGTGATTCATATATGCTAACCTGTCTGTCTGTCTTTATCTAATGTTGTGGTCTCCTAGCATCCACTAAAGCTCCAGGTAAACATAGGAAAGAGGCCACATTTCTCTCCTATCCCATCAGAATAGCTGCTTTTTTTAACTTTCTAAGCATGAGCTTTTCTATTCAAAATATGGAAACTTCTTTTCTGCTCATTTTTAAGGAGAAATTATGATCATGCTCTGAAATTTTATTCCATATTCCACCAAAACATAAAAAGCCTCTCACTTATTTGACTGAATTTTGTCAAATGCCAGAATGTATCGCACAGAGATTTGTACAGTCTCTGTCCTTGGAGATGCTCAAAACCCAAATGGAGAAGGCCCTGAGCAATCTGCTATGCTGACACAACTTTTGAGGAAGGGTGTTTGAGCTGGGGACTTAGAGACGTCTCTTCCAGTCAGCACATCTCTTTCCCTTATTTTGTGGCAATGTTTTATGCTGATGTTTGGATTTGTGTAATTTTCCCTGACTCCATCTGTTGGTAGTAGAAGTCCGTAATATAGTATTTCTTTTTCATCTTTGTCTTTTGCTTTCGTTATGTTTATCAGTTTGAGGTTGCTTATGAAGTAGAAAGAATTTCCCATAATCAGTGTAGGTTAATCCTATAAACTGAAAGGTCATTGTGGTGGAAGTCAAGTCCAGGCTGAAAGTTACTGATACTGATATCAATATGTTGATATAGTTTGTGTTATAATAGTCTTTCATAAATAAAGTCTTTCAATAGCTGCTTTCAGGCTCATGACACTGGTCTCAGCTTTGGACCAATGTCCCATTGTATTGTTAAAACATTAGAGGATGGATTTCGTTTTCCCTGTAGTGTTATGAATTCCAGAGAAGCTCAAAGGTTGTTAAAGGCTTATGCTCTCAATAACTGAATCAAGTTCTTGGTTACCTCTGAGAAACATGTTTAGGCTCCTCCTTTACACAGTGGAGACCTTGGTTGGTGTCATATCAGAGTGCTACCTCACTGTATTTGAAAAAAAATGATTAATAGGACTATGTTAGGGACCTGTCTCACCACAGACCTCCACGTATGTGATTGACATTGTTGAGCCTTCCTTGAGACTTTGTGTGTGTGTATATATATATATGTGTGTGTGTGTGTGTGTGTGTGTGTTTGTGTGTATGGAGGGGTATTCGATGCATTAATTACAGAGGTATGTTTATTAATTTAATAGCTGTAATATTTGGCTTTTTTTTTGGCCTGATTTTTGATATGTCTTTTCCATGAAAAGGGTTGTAAGTGGAAAACCTTTGAAGATGGGGGTGTATAGCCCATAAAAAAGAGGTAGGAAATGTCAATACAAATGAGAAAGCAGAAGCATTTTTTATATCCAATTATTTTTGCAGTTACATTTTCATCAGTACTTGAAATAATGTGCAGTATTTCATAAAAATAGATGGAAAGACAGGAAATTTTATGACCCAAGGAAATATTTTAGAAATCCCCCAATACTCTAAAGAAAGTATGTTACAGTAAAAGGATGTAGTTTTAAAGAAAGATTTAAGTAATTTTAAAATGCTGCTATTATAAACCTGGTCATAATCCCATTCTTTGCAATTTAGCAGCACTGTTATAAACAGAATTTCACCAGAATTTCTTCTGTTCTTTGCTTGTAACTTGGGAGAGATACTGCACAGGTTCAAAGTTATAGTGCTTTACTTTATAAGCCCAGGAGGGTCTGGAATCCATCCTCTCTTATCTAAATGTCAGCTCAGTGAGAAACCTGGTGCCAAACTAAGATAGATGGAGCTAAAAACTTTGAATGGCCCTGTCAAAAAGCCCCAAGTTCTTAAAATTAATGTTTGCATTTGGTGAGTTCCAATATGAAACCATATGCAACTAAGTAATAAAGATGTACTATTTTCATTTCTATGTTGAACAAATAAAATAGAAGTTCATATTATAAACATCTTAAAGAGATGTTTAAAAGCAAATGATGCCCCACAGAAAGATACAGTATAGCTAGAGCAGATAAGACTATATTGAAAATCAATAGCCAAAAATGTCATATAAAGTAGATACTGTGCAAATGTTATTTTTTAACATTTGCATTTCCTAGAAACAGATTAGTACTGCATTACCTTGTCTACTGAGCCCAAAAAGCCTTCAAAAAAAGCAACCTAATTTAGCTAGTACATTCCCTGCTATTTACTGTAACCATTTAATATGTATTTCTTCAAAATTAGTTTAAAAAAATGGAAAAACACTGGGAGATACTTTCTTTCCAAAAAATAAATGTATTTTGCAATCCACCAGGATTTTACTTCTTTGGTGGAGGATCCAAAGATTTATGTCAAATAGCTTCCATGTTGGAGAAATCAACAGAAAGAGTTCTTTAGCAGTGATGAATGCCACCTCAAATTTCTTATTAGAGTATCTGCACCCCTTACAGGATGCTACTGATTGCTGATGATAATTTTCATTCTGTTATTAAGAGAGTCTGTAGGACTCCTTGTTCTGAGATCTGCAATAGTTGAACAATAGGTAGACTGAGTTTCCAGTGAAGTCCTGGCAATGCAAAAGGAGTCCCTGTAGAAGGCATAAATTGCATTCATACTTGTTTCAAAGACAAGCTAGAGTAACATAAAGCAGACTATTAGAAATTAAATCCAGACCTCATTTTAAAACAAACAGTTTCTGCCTACTGCCATCCAGTGAAGAGTGCAAATTGGTTTTGGTGTAAGTTTGAGAAAAAGTATTTTCTTTAAAGTTGAAAAATAAGAATTTGTGTAGAACCAATAGATTTGTATCCAAATGAGGTTGTACGAAACTTCTTTTATCCGATAATGGATACAAGAGATATTCCAGAATTGCAGTCTCTGAAACTGGAAGATAAAGTAATGTTGGAAATTCAAGCCATGTTGAGGAGGTACTGTTCCAGTACATTTATGTTGCTAAATGTGCTAATTATTTTGCATTTTGCATACTTATTGTTCATATTTGCCTAAATGTGTGTTTTGTTCACAATCTTTGGGCTTGAAATGATGACTAATACTCACAAATTGTCAGTAAAATGCTGAAAACCTAAGTAAAACTCACTCTGGATACTTGCTAATGGGTTTATTTGGGAGTGAGGAGTGCATGATAGAGTTGGCGCATAGTTTGAATAATAAATTCCTCAAATGACTTTCTGGTTTCCTTCAGTGAAGATGTGATTGTTTCATTCATAATATCTTTCTCACAGTACTGTGCGGAACAGGGCAACCCAGTTTAATTTAATTTCATTCTTATGACATTAACTTCTGTTTAGAAATGTTATGGGCAGGGACCTTGCTGTTTTCTTTGCCTAGGTGTGAGGCAGGGGGATGTGAGCAGGAGGAGGGGACATGCAGGTCAGGAATAGGAAGGGACACCAAGGTTTGCCCACAAATGTGTCAGTGGTGACTGAGCTCCAGAAGGAAAGGATCTGGCCCCTTCCTCTGTCCCTTTTTGGTGTTTTGAGTGTCCCTTTGGGTGCTTGTGCTTAGGGGTGCTCCCAGGGGAAGGAGAGAATAAATTACATCCTTGCCCAAATGATTTATTCTAAGTTCTGTAGGCACTGCTGACAAGGAAAGTATCTTGGGGGCTAAGAGAGAAACCACACATGTGCAGCAGGGCCTATAAGGGGGGCTAAAAGAAAACATCAGGAAAAGGCTATAAAGAAGAGAAGGCTGGTTTTACATATTTTTAGTTAAACTTTTTGACTGAGGTATTCTCAGTCTGCAGTGTAGGCAAGTCAAGTAACATCTGTAACATCTGCTAGCACATTTTAACATCTGTTTGTGTGGAGAGTTGGGAATGGAGTTTTAAAACTGGAGCAGAATTTGTTTAAAAGTGCGTCTGAGATTTAACTTAGTGTAAAATAAAATACCCTTGCTAGGAAGATTGCTAGCTTTTAGAAATTAGTTCAGATTTATCTTCTAGTTCTTGTGCAGTAATTTAGATCAGTATCTGATTCAGATTTTAATGAAAATACAATTTTAAATTACTCTAGTTTCAGAATTTTATTCATTGCTACCATTATTCAATGCTATCAGTATTCAGTGCTTTTGAGCAGCTGAAATTATTTATAATGCTTGTGGAGCTGTAAATAAGTGCTTTTAAAATTAAATTTGGGGAGTAAGAAATCTCTTTTGTGTATATGAAACTATTTAAAGTACATGCATGTACAAATGAGATAGGATGTACATGAGAGGGAGAAAAAAGTCAATTTGTTGCCAAGATATCCTGCATTTCAGAGAGATATTTAACCATATAAATGAGGATGTCATGGAAGATATGTGGCTGAATTTTCCTGTAAAATCCTAATACAACTCTTTTTCTAGTTTACCTTAAGAAGCATGCTGGAGGGAGTTCACAGGAAACAGCAAAGTATCACCAAGGTCTATAAAACATGATAAATCATGAATAGTTTAGGAAAGGGGGGGGGGTGGGGAGGGGGGAGAGAAAACAGAAAGAAGTAGCTGGAGGGAGAGAGGGTGAGTGAGTGCTCCTCTCTTCCCCTGGGGGGCTGAGTTGCTGCTGGGAAGGTTAAAGCTTGCTGCCAGAAACCATGTTAGTGCTGAGGATAGATAAGCAAAGTTAAGGAAAACTGTAATAATAATTTTTACTCAGTTGAAATGGAGGATTCCTGAAAATAAAAATCAGTTTCTTCAGAGCCTGCACTGAGGTTGCTCTATGTTAGAAATGCTGCTGCTGTCCCTGTGGCAGGATCTGAGCAAAGCTGGGAACATCTGGGGCTAAATTCACAGTACCCCTTGCTGTACCTTATTCTTTTTTCTGTCAGCCTGTAAGCCCTTTCCAGTACAAATTTACATAATAATCTGGTTTTTGAAAAGGAAAAAAGAAATGCACCTTTTGACATATCAAGATGATGTCACAAACTATTAAGTCTTGATTTCTTTCTTACATCTATCACAGTTGCCCAGACCTTATGTTTCATTACAATCAATATGTTCTGTCTTCTGTGTTGCTTGATTTTTTCCAAGTTCATGTTTTTTCAATTGTTTGTTCTTTGTCACTTACCTTTCTTCTGCACATCTAATTCATGAAATAGTAACAAATTTGTCCTGATAGTAATTTTTCCAGTAGTAGGATGATTACTTTCATTACAGAAGGGCTGATACTATAGCATGGATGGATTTGAGTCATGTTCGAAAAGACTTAATGTTTGACATCAGGTACCTTTACTTTCAGGAGCTATGAGAGTGTTTGAACTTGTAGAGAAACCCAGGAGTTCTCTAGGTTTATCCATGAAAGATCAATTCTCAAAAACATTCAGCAGTCATTTTTTTTCCGTACAGAAACCATGGGAGGTAGCTGGCCTGGGAATGTGAGCATGAGCTCTGGATCATGGAGCACTTTTTAAGGGTCTGAGAGGGAGATGGGACCCCCCCACCTACCCTTTGTAACCTCTTAAGATGATTCTTATCTCCATTTCACCTATGATGCCAAGCACATGTGTATAGTTTCAAATGTGCCCTTCTCATATGTGCTCATTGGGGATATTTCCTGCCTCGTAAATTAAAGAGCCATTCTTTGACCTTTTTGGCCAAGTAATGAATTGTGGTGCATTCTTGAATTCCTCAAGAGAAGGGTGATGGAAGCTGTCTATTAGGGTTTATTCTTGGCCTGTGTCCTGCCTAGTAGTAAACAGAGAGTGCTAGCTGAACCAGGGCACAACTGTTCCAGGGATTACTCTAAAGACACAGGAAGAATGACAACCCATTGGCACTGGCTAACATAGTGGTATAAGTTGTAGTCACTTTTTCCTTATTCATTTTTCTGCTGTTTTATTGCCTTGAGTTTAATTTGCAAGTTCGGTGGAATTCGGATTTTCTTTTTATGTTTGGACATTGCCTAATTTTATGAGGTTTCAGTTCATGACTGAGACCCCAACTTGCCTTGTTGACAATAAATTAGTATGTTTATTTAGGCAAGGACATATTATTACTAGGTACATTTTTGTTCCGTTTATCAGCATCCAGCAGAATTTCAGGTTACTTTTTGGTGTCCTCTGACATGCTTGCATCCCCTCATAGATAGGTGCAGGTTGCCACCATGAGTCTAGATGCCTGTTTTCCCTATGTACTAATTTGCTGTTAATCAGCTAAATTACCTTTTTATTTGCCTGTTTGGTTTTCTTATCAGGTAACAAAGTGATTCATGCATATATACTATGTATACTTCTGCTGCTTATAATAACATTGCAAAACTCTTTCATTTTTTTTCCTGACCTTACAGCCTTTTTCAGCCTTTGGGTTGGTGCCTTTTCAGTTTGTCTTTTGGTTTTGTGGGCTTTTTTTAATGACATTGTGGGGTTTTGTTTTGACTTTGTTTGTTAGTTAGTTTGTTTTATTGATGGAGCCACTGCTAAAAGATACAACAACATGATAAAAGTTGTGTGCATCAGACCTTTCTGCTCTTTTCATTTTTTACACACACCTACCCAACCACCCACACCTCCTCCCAACTATTTTTAAGACCTTATTATAGTGCTTCTCATAACTGATCATGTTTGTTTTCTAGTCCAAGAAAAAGACTCTTCTAAGGTTTTATTGCAAAGGGAGACGGGTTTTGTTTTGGCTTGCCATTCAGCTTGAAGATACATAGGGACAGGGCAGAATATGACAGTTCTATTTTCAGTTTAATAGGTGTTTTTGTCTTTTTTTGCTGTGAGAATAGAAAGTGTGCAAGCAGGACATGTGCAAAGTGTAATATGCAATGGTGATTATTGGCTGGCTAAGGCATGCAGTAGACAGCTGGGACCTCCACTGCTGCTGGTCAGTTCCCTGCTCCCCCTGCAGAGACCCACTGCTCCAGATGTTGAGAGCTGAATTAGTTACTTCTTTAGGTGTTCCAGCACTTTAAATCTCTGTATTTGTACATGTCTAACGTCTTAAAAATACCTCTCTCATGCATGAGTTCCTTGGTGCATACCCTTGACTGACTGCAAAAACTGTATATGAAGAGCTTTCTAATTGTTAAACAATTTGAACCTTTGAGGTATTTTTTAAGAGAGTGTAAGCCTTGGAAATACTGTGAGGCTGTGCTGTAAATGCATGCTAATATTAGTATTGTTTTAGACTCTCAGTATTATACATTTTATTATACATTCTTTTAAGCCATGAGGGAGCTTCTAATAAAACATTTTATTTAGAATAATTTCTTTTTAAAATTTTCTTCTTCTCTGTAAACATGACCATTTTTATTAAAAAAAAAGAAGAAATCAGCATTCTTTACTTTGTGACCTGTGGCTTTGCTGTACCTTATATGCAAATTGGACGAAGTCTAACTTGGTCCATTGAGCAAGTTGAGAAATATGTATTGTATGGTTCATTTGGGCCATAACTAGCATGGGATTATTTTGTGATTTTCAATGCATATCTGCAGATAATTTAAGGATATGTTTAAATTCCATTACATAGAGGTTTTGATTGCATATCGGGTCCTAGCTTAATGTATCTGACATTAGTTGGGGGAACTATGTGTGGTAAAGGAATAAGTGAAATGGTTATATTCGTAGGATCGCTTGGGTTGGAAGGGACTTTAAAGATCATCTGCCAATAGCAGGGATCCACCCACTAGACCAGGTTGCTCAATGTCCCTTCCAACCTGCCCCTCAAGGGGACGGGGCATCCACATCTTCTGTGGGCAGCTAGTTCCAGTGCCCCACCCACTACCATCTGATTTCTTCCTAACATCTGGTCTAATTCCCTTCTCTTTTAGTTGAAAACTATTCCTCCTTGTCCTACCATTATCTGCCTGTGTAAAAAGTCACTCTCCCTCTATTTTATATTCCTTGGCTTCCTCTCACACGTGTAATTCAAGACAAAATGTTTTCAGATGTATAGCAACATGTACACATTAATTTCTAAAATTTAAAGTTCCAGTTTTTGTAACCTAGTCCTCAGCTTGGTAATTCTTTCCTCCACAATATAAGCTTCAATCCTAGATACTCTCAAAATAATTGTTGGAAAAAATGTTCTATCTAAAGCGACTTGGTCATGTTATTATACTAGTTTTCTAAAGAACCCAAGTTCTCAGTGTTTTTTAGAATTTTCATGGAATAGATTTGTGTAGACTACAGGGCACACTCTTCTTTTTCCCTCTAAAATTCAGTGAGGGCTCTAGATCTGCTTAGGAGTTGTCAGTCACAGAGTAGAAGTCACTTTCTCTATCAGACATGAGCTTTGAAATTTACTTCTTGTTGTAACAAGTCAGTGTATATGTTTTAATGGTTGGCTTGTTACTAATTTTGTTCTTTTAGTGAAAACATAGGTGTCTTTGCACTGGAAATGTAAACTCAAATATAAATGTAACTTGCTATAAATTCAAAAGAACAATTTGTAAAACTCTGTTGGTTTTAATAAAGTTTATTAACTAAATAGCATAAATCAGCTAATAAATAGAAATAATCTACACATAAAATAAAATTACATTGAAGTTTAATATAGTTAGGTTCATAAAAGTAGGCAAATATTTCTGCATTTTTATACTATGCTATTAAAATACTTAGGTTCTAAGAATTTATTTTGCCCTGTTGCTCAGAGAAAACAAAAACTCCAGATGTGACCCTTTTTATGGACCACGTGTTCTTAAATGATTAAAATTGTGCTTAATGAGCCACTAGATGGAGCAGTCAAATATCACTTTTTTCTATCAGCCTCCTAGAAACTGTGCTAGACAGTTTCTCTCTCAGCACAGAGAGAATCTGGAAATGCAGTCACACTTTGCTACTTAAACCAGTAATTTAAAAACCTTTTCCAGATCTTATTTCTATGTGCGGTTTTTTCCATAGGCAGATTTACGTTGTCCTGTAGCTTTAGTGTTGCAGGTGATATATGGGATGTATTCTGCATATGGAAATCACACTGAAAAGAGTAGCTCTATGGAAGCAGTTATTAATTTCTTGAATTGAAATTCCCTATCCTCAGGGAAAACATAACAAGGAAAAGGTACTCTTGTTTGAGGATCAGAAGCCAGATTTTCAAAATTTTGGGAGGCTTAGAGTTACACATTTACACATGATTATCTGTATTTGTGCTTAAGAAATCTTGGTGAAGTTGCATATTCTCTTCCTACTTACCCAAAATATCCTTCCAACCTAATTTTCTTATGTGACCTAATGCATAAGAAACACCTGTTTAATGAAACCACATTATCTGCTTCAGGAATGCTGCAGTAAAGTGGGTTCAGGAGCAAAAAGAAAATACACAATAATGTATATGAATGTTTTCATATTCTTTGTTTTACTGTAGTTTCATAGCATTACTAACACAAGATTTCTTTGGGAGGTGTACAAATTTGTGAATGTATACGTCTATGTGAAATAGAAAGTATGTGTGCTGTTAGAAGGGATTCCAGTGAGTCTGTTCCAGTTAAATGCTTCAGGTATTGTGATATGTAGTTACAGGGCTTTATCCCAGAGGTAGGGAATAGAGCCATGTGTGAATACAAAATCCTGCAGATTTTTGTTTCATTTTTTGCCTTTGTCATGTCTTTGAAAGTCAGAATGTTCTGCATTAAAGATTATCAGCAGGTGTCACAAGAGAGGAAGTGTCGTTCTGAAGCAGCTGGATACAGTCCTTGGAGTGCCTCAGCCCTGCTCCCGCATCTCAGGTGGGAATTGCAGATCCTGGCACCCGTGTCCTGTCACTTTTGGGCAGGAGTGACACACAGCTTTGCAGAGCAGGAAGCTCATGCTGGGCGAAGCAGTGCTCCCCAGGTGATTGTCTTTAACCTGTGTGCAGTTTATCTGGTTCTCAGCTGAACTGTGAGATGAGCAAAAGCTTCTGCTCTGGCAGTGAATACTGATCATTGCCATGAGCTGAGGGCTAGTGATAGCCATGTTTTTTTCAACTCTGCGAAGTCCTGGGTCATTCAGAAGTACAATGCCAGGTCTTGCCTGTCGTGCTCCAGAGTGCTACCACAGCAAATTATTGTAAGTTTATATCAAAATACATGGTATGCCAAGGAATTTTGTGTTTTCTACAGGCTCAGATTTTACTTAAAATATAGCATAAAAGTGACTTGCACTTACAGATAAAATAGATCCTTTACAAAGGATCTCACAAATACAGTTTAAAATAGATGTAGATTCTCAAAACTTTCTGGTGTTTGCTGTTTCTGGCAATTTTTGTGTCACATGCTAAACCTTATCAGTGTACCCAGGCAGGTTCAGTTATGTCCTATGGGACAGGCATTATGGATTTGCCAGTAGTGGAGTTGTCATTCTCTTTAAGCAGAGGCCATCTGTGGGAGGGCAAAACAGTCCCCTGTGAATGGAAAGGGAACTGAATGCTTAGGAATCCATCCAGTTGTGCTCCTGCTGACTCTTTTCCATAGAAAGGTTGCTCCGAAATCAGTTATAAAAAAGTTGGGTAATCTGTTCCTCTTACCAAGTTTAAATATCACCGCTCAGAAAGTCTTAGGGAATGACTATTCCTACAAGCCACTGAAACACTTAGGAAGACATTAATTTTTGCCAGTGAGCAGTTGTTTGTTTTTCATGAACAAATGTACCCTTTGTATTTTGACTTCTCTTCAAATATATCCTTAAAAATTCTAATCTATCACCATTGTTCCCCTTAAAAAAAAAACCCTACAACAACAAATATTGATATTAATTTTAGGCATGTTGCCATCATAACACCAGTTATCTGTGCTGTTGTGGACCTAATCCTACTTTGCCCTAGAAAATTTTTATAAGGATTGGGAGTGACTTTCCTGACAATGCTTAAACAACATGGTCACCGTTAAACCCTGCATTGAGATGTGTGGTTTTAGCAATTTTTTTTTGTTTGTGTGGATCGTATATAACATTTTAAAGTAATAGAAAATGCTACTTAATAGAGGTTCTTTTTGGAATGGTCAGTACGTATGGTACTGGTGCTTAATTTCTAGGTTTAAACATGACATTTTTTAGAATTAAAGAATCTGGGAGGAATCTGAACCGTAGAAGGATTCAGAAATCCTACAGAATCCTATGTCTACATCCACTTAGTAGGGAAAATGAAAGGATGTGAGTTAAAATTTTAAATATATCCTGAAACAGAGAAACAGAATACAATAGTGATGCATAGATGTCTATCACTCACAGCTGTATAACCTTTCCATCACAGACTATACAGGAATTCGTTCAGAACATGTGTTGTCTTTTGGTTTTTACTTTGTAATGGGGGGAGAGAGTTTTTGAAGGGTAAAAAAAAAGTTGCTTTAAGGAATTTGGTAAGGTTATGTGGCTGAATTAAATAAGCTGTAATGACATTGTCACCTTATGTTGATTCTGCTATTTTTGCTGTAGTCTAGGTTTGAAGGTGATACGTTTTGCTTGACTTCTCTTTTGGCAGGAAAACTCAGGTGCAGGCAGATGCCTGCAGTCTCTTCGTAGAGGCTGAATTGACTGCAGCAATTTGGTTCTGGGAGTTCAAGCCTGTGCCTGAGCATGGCTATCAAAAGCAGTACTGGCATAGCACCCCTTCATACCAACTAACTCTGCGTCAAGCAGGGAAGGGGCTTGGAATGCTGGTCTTCCACATGCATGGTGCTGTGGGGCATGAGAGTTGGGGGAAATCTGTCTCTGTGGAGACAGTAACACAAGCACTAGAAACACTAGTTAAAGCTGGGAACAAAAAGAATGTTTTAATGCCATAGATCAGTAAATTGAAAAGTCAATGCCTGCATATTGGTCACCATTTAACTAAAAGCTTCTGGCTTTGGTTAGCAATTGAATAGCTGAGCAAATTGCTTGAATTGGGGTTTAAGTTAACCTTTGGCTCTAAGAAGTGCTATCCAGCAGATCTTTTCTAGATATTATAAGTTAATATGCTACTTACTGCCCTTGTAACAAAGAAAAATACTCCATAAAACCTCCTTACAGACAGAGTCAATTCATCATCCTGTGATGTCAGCGGAAGTCCAGAAATCTGTAAATCCGACAGTGGCTACACTGTTAGATTTGCATCGATGTTCTGTCTTGATATCAGTCAATCCTCTTCAGTCAAGGCCAATTATCAAAATGATGCCTGAGGAGTTGCTGACTTTTTTTAGTAGATAAGGTAACTAAGATAGATGAATTGCAAAATTACTGGATCATGAAGGTTGGATCTCAAAGATCTCAGCCAATGCACTTATGGAATTGAAGGCCCAGCATAGGTGTTCTAGTGTGAGCCTTCCATTTGTTGCTTTCTGGTTTCACTGTCATGATCATCTTCCTCAAATGAGTCAGGAAAAATCAAGTCAATCACGGGTGGAGGAAGGGGAAATGAAATATCAGTGGCAGCGCAGTACTAAACAATCGGCAGTGGAGCCTGGAATGCTGGACACAAAAGCAATAAATAGCGGGGTGTTTCTGTACTGACTCTTTCAGACCTGTGTGCTTGAAGGGCTTCCTGTCCACTTGTTGTGCAGAAATTCACTTCTCTCTTCCAGTCTACTGCAAAATGGTGGGAGATGTTCTGTAAACTCCTCTAGAGGATGTTTAGAAACAATGTGGTCGAGCCTTTATTCTGGAATGCTGGTGGGAAGCACACCATAGCCTGCTCCAGTGTGTGCACTTACATTGTGCTGTTCAGAAGGGTGTCAAGTCACTTCACTTTCATTTTCAATTGATTAGCTTGGATCAAGGTTTGAATTGAAAGCTGTGGAGCAGCAACAGCATGATTTAGTTGATTTAGCCCATGCTGAATAAAAGCCCAAACTTATTAGCTTCAGCATGTTACTCCGTTGATATGACAACCTAATTTCTGCTTTGATGCTTTTTAAATTTTTTTACTAGCTAGCTAGGAATATAAACAGAATATGCTCATGCCTGGAGGGAAAGAAACTTGGATGAGCTCTAACAAGTTTGATGTTTGTTTAAGGGCAGACATTTCTTTAAGGAGCTATGTGTCTTTTTCACCAGAGGTTCTTAACCTCTGATTTTATTCCGTAGCTATGAGAAATTTCACAATTGTTGCTATGTTGGTCTGTAACCCCTTCTTCAGAATTGTGTGAATATATGTATTTATGTATTTATGTATAGAAGTCTTTCTCTTGTAAATGGTTAAACATTGACTAAAGTTGTAACTATTTTGCCAAAGAATCTGAAAAAGAGCCTGAAATCATTCAGTCTCTTCACTGGGTAATACTTCACTACAAGTATTGCTGCAGTGAAGTATTCACTTGCAATTTATGCTGCAAGTATTTTAATTAGCCCAGTCTCAGCTAAACACTGCACTTAAGCCTATCAGAAACAAGTATGTTTTTTCTAATGAGTTTAATTCTGGATGCACAGCCAAAGTTTACATCAAGTTTTCTATGGCCTTGGTAGAGCGTTTTGTGGTCTGAGGTGGTGCTAGCAGAGCAAAGGAAAGCCTTGTTTCTTTCACATACGTCTTTGTTCTGGTATTGTTCTTATGTGTCAAACGTTTTATCACCATTCAAACTCCAGTCCCTTGTCCATCACTTGAGTCAAGTGTTTATGTCAGTTTTCCACCCACTTCATAGTTCACCAGTCCATTCATAGCTCTGGTTTGGCTGGAAGGATATTGTGAGACGCTGGGATGGAAGCCCTACTATGGTTGCGTTAAGCAGCATCTGCTGCTCTCTGCTTGCCTGCAGATCTGGAAACCATATTGGTCAGGCACAATTTGCTGGTTGTTCCCAGCCACCTTCTTGGCCTTCATCTGCATTCCAGAAGGATTTTCTCCATAACCCTCTCAGTCTGTAGTTTCCCAGGTCCTTTTTCTTGCCCTCCTGTAGAGGTTTGGTGTTTGCTTGTCTAGTCACTGTTAATCTCCCATAATAGCCAGGACTTTTTGAGGCAGATCAGGCAGGGCTACAGCACAAAATCTCACATACAATACCTAAGATTCTATCTAAGACTTCTGCAATTATATTAGAATATCTTCCCCATTGTAACTTGGCTTTGAGGTCTGGTGACTGCAACATGGATCTTTTCCGTTGTTTCTCTCATTTGCTAATTTAAATTCTAACTTTAAGCATAAGGGTTTCTTCACTTGAATTGCTCTTTTTGTGCTACTGAACTACGCCTGGGACCATTCTCTGGCTTTCCTCTTCCAAAAAAGTGTTGTAAAACTTCTGCCTTAGAGGAAAGTTGCATTTTCACCAGGCATAAAGATGAACAGTATCTTTAATGCCTGGAATTTGTTCTCTTGAAACCTGAGTAATGGTAGACTTGCATGAGGTTGTTCAATCTCATGCTTTTCTAATGGTCTTAGAAAGTTTTATAAATGGAGGAGTAGCATACACAGATTAAGATCTAGAACAACTATTAGCAGGAATATTATGAAGGGCTAAATTATGATGATCAAGGTCTAACTATCAGATGCATAGTGTAATGTGCCTCGGAAGACAGTGGCAATAAAATCATTTGCAAAGGAAAAAACCTCCAGAGATTATGAAGGCAATGCTATCCAGAGCAAAGTTTAAAAGTTTATTATAGCTTAATAATGTATTTTTACTAGGAAAATGGAATGGTGCCCATATTTCCAGTTAGTTTCCTACTGGTTTGATACTACTAATGGATGTAAAAGTAAATAGACCAACTATTAACACTTGATTCTCAAGTTGTCAGATGAACCTTTGTGGCAGCCAGAAAGGCTTGATGTGACTGGGGCTGGGAGGAATGAAAGCCACCCTTAGGGATATACAGTGGATGCTGGAGTTGGTGGTACTCTTCTCTTCTGTAAAATGCTCTTTCTGACCTCAGAACTTTCTTCTGTTGTTCCTCCCTTCCCTTACTCTTCAGCAAATACTTGCAGACACATCTGCCATCTCTTAGGCTGGGCTGCTTAGGCAGGGCTTGGGTGGAACTCATGGCTGTGGATAGCAGTGGATAAAATGGACATTGAGGTCTGCCTGCTGGAGGAGCAGGGAGAGTGGGAAGCAGAGTGTCAACAACACTGTGAGGCACACACCCCCTGTCTAAATGCGTTTGGGAAAACAGTTCATTATTGTTTTCACAGTCACATGTATGCCATGGGAATGCCAGGAACACTTGAAATAAGTCAGAAAACAAGCCTGGTATAGTGCAGGCTTATTTACAAATTCTGAGGTTGTAGCAAGTGAGAATTTTTCATCTGTTGCTTTGTATTATCACAAAATCCCATGCCTTGTTGTGCTGTGAGATGAGGTGAGGTGAGGTGAGCATTCAGTATCAGGTGTGCTATGTTCTGAAAATGACGCAAAGCCCTCAATGCCTGTCCTGGCAGAAGAGGAGGTCATCCTTCAAGAAGTAATGCAGAAGGGTCAGTGGATGTGCTGTGGAAGCATCAGAAATTTGTCATACTCTGTCTTTTGTTGCTTTTGCAAGGAATGTTTCCAGCTTTAGGAGAAAGCTGGGTATATGTTCTCTGGTCAGTAGCAGATGATCACTGTCTCTTATAAAGACTGGACACTGTCCTCCTCCTAACAAAGACATGTCCATGAAAAAATGAGAGTTAGACAGTCTAATTTTCTTCCTGCTGATACAGTCCTGCTGGGGACACTTACAGTCAGCAGTGGCCAGGGATGAAGTCTGTGGATTTTGCTTTTGACTGACATGCAGGAGTGTGAAAGACAGCGTTCAGTACCTTGGGTTTGATCCAGAATTACAGGGAGGCAGCTTGATTAAAAGTGTTTATTCATTATTAGTAATAGGTCCATGTATTGTTAAGTGTGAAAGAGCTGTAAGGTCTCATTAGCTTAATTATTCATATTTTATCTCTTCTAAGCTTCTTTTTGTTTGCTTTGCTTTCTCACATTTTAGTTTCTAAACAGCAGGTTTTTTGTATTTTGGATGTCCTGCATTGTATTTTGGAAGTCCTGCAGTATGTAGATATGCTGCAGAGAAATATCTGTTTGTACAGAGGGAGACTATCTCTGCCACAGAAATAGTTTTATTGTTGTATCAATTGGAATATGATTACATTAGATGAACTACTTTAGCAAATTCTATTAGCTATAATTCTCTAATCATCTAGTTTTTGCAAATACAGGTTCTGCTCTTCTCTTTTATCTCGAATATGTAATTTAGAATGAAAAATGATTATTTCCAGGTTCTGGTTTTTTTTAAAAAATTTGGAATATATTTTTCTTATATAAAATTACTTTCCCATGCACACATCTATTATATATGAAAAGAATTAAATTATCCTGTTAATTTGTAAAAGTGGTAAGTTTTTCTCAAGGGCTATTTGTGTTTTCAATGTGCTAGGATTAAATCTGCAGCTTGGGATGCCTTACATAAATTAAACGAGCCAGATTTCCTTTACAAAATTGTTTCATCTATGCAGTTGATTAAACTTGTTCAGTGCACCACTGCTGAATATAAATAATAACTGCAGCAGTCGTATTGATTACTTAGGTGCCTGAGCTTGTGTCTGGTGTTGGCTTTAAAGCACTAAGAAACTTCTTTCCTGTTCTATCCAGAGAGGAAGGAGCTTTTTTTTTCCCCATCTTGTTTCCTGAGGATTGTTGATTCTGGTTTCCTAAAATCATTAACTCCTTCTAAAGACTGAAACTCCTTGTCATTGCAGCGACCGTGTATGAACTAATGCAGTAATCGATGCTTGCACTACACTGCAGAGATTTGTTTGGATGACAAGAGCTCTCGTTAGCCCTGTTTGGTGTCACCAGTGTTGAATGTTTGACACTGCAGAATAATTTGGCTTAGAATCAGGACGCAAAGACCTTATGACTTCTTTTATATCATCTCCTTCACACTGAAGTGGATTTTTGCTTGCATTACGGTTTTGCTACAGTTGCAGGCTGGATTCAGCAACCTACTAGATGCCAGTTGTGCTTTAAACATTCTCTTGCTGAAGCTGCTATGTTTGCTGGGTTTCTTCAGTTTCTGCTCCATACGTTGCATTCAGGGACAGGTAAATAAGGACCTGTATGGTGCTGAGGTTTTAGTTATATTTTTGTATTTCATATTTTCAAACAAAAATTATTTTTTTATGGGCAGATTTATTTAACTGTGCAGTTCTAGTAGAGATGTTGTATCCTCAGAATGTAAAGTATTAATTGTAGCAATTGTTCAGCTTAAGCAGGGAATAAACAACCATTTTGCTTTTAAGTCTGTGTTTCAGTTATGTTTATATTTTGAAGGCTCATGTGTCAAGTATAATTTGACATTAGTGTTGCTACGTAGAATGGGCTTTTAAACAAAAATCTGTATTTTGAAAGTGCACATCAAAATATGAATGTATTTCTGAGAAGTAATAATAATATTCCTATTGCATTATGACTTCTGCATTTTGGAGAAGTCAAGGATAAAAAAATTTAGAAATTTACTTCAGGAAACAAATAAACATTCCTGTGTATTACTTCTTTTTGGCAGAAGACAATTGACATGTCCTCACTCTCCTGAATTATGCTGTTGTTAGGAGCTTTAACAAGTTCAGAATGGAATGTGATTTTGTTACTTTTATTTTGCATATTATTTAGAGGGGGAAATAATCAAAACCATGTACATAGAATAAAAGTATGTTTGTTCAGCATAAGATACAGTTATGCTTATAATATATGGGTTATGATAAATGTACAGTCATGGTTATTTTATACAGTATTTCTGCATGATCATATTGATGCATTGCACTTTCTGATCAGGGAAGGACATCAGCTTTTCCCTTTCGTATTTGAAATAAGGTCTTCAGCTAAATCACTGAAGGATCACAGGGAAGAGTGAGAGGAAGGATTCACCATTGCAGGTTCCTTGGGGATTATGCAGTGTGTTGAGAATAGCAGATATATTTAAAACCCTATATCTAAATAATTGATAACACTGTCTATAAAAATTGATTCTGAAAAGTAGTTTTTTTGCTAGAAGAATTAATCCTAAAGATGTATGATAGAATAGGTTATAAAAGAGGTTTTATGCTCTTGAAAATAATGTGTTAGACACTATATTTTAAGAAATACATGTTTGAAATTTATTTAATTTCAACAGAGTTTAAAGGAGAATTAGAGTTTACTGAGGGCAGAATATGGAGGGATGCATTGGAGAAAACGTGATTTAATAGTGGTCAAACCAGGGATGGAACAGAAACAGCAGCAGGAATATCAGGAAGACAGAATGCTAAGGTTGGGAGGAGATAATGATCAGCCTCAGCTCTGCATGGAATTTAAAGGATAAGACTGAAGAAAACCTTTGGCTAAGATCAAAGCCTTGCACTCTCTCATGCTTAATAAATTGTTTATAGCTACATAAAGAAGCTAAATCCTGATTTCTTCTTCAGGCTGTTCACAGTGGTAGGTGACTGTAAACTGCATTTCAGAAATCTCTTGCACATCTTGCAAAAGTACATGAAGAAGGTGAAATAGGATTGGGATTGAGAAATACAGAGCAGTGGCATTCTGCGTTGCAGTGATTCAAGACTGTGCTGTGGGCAATGGACAAACAGCAGCATGTCTCCAGCCTTTGGAATAGCATGGAATTGGGAGATCTAAAAGATGCTTTAAAATCACACTGAGCCCCATATTCCCTGGTCCAGTTCTGGTTTCTCTTAAGAGAATTTGGGACTTTTGTGTAATAGACTGTCGGGATCTAATGAACTATTAAACCAGGCTATCTATAGCTCTCTGTCCATTAAATTTAAATCATGTCTCCCCATAATGACACTTCAGTATCCTAAATATTCCTCTCTGAAAATTGAACTGTGTGCTGCAAAGGACAGAACCTGAGAGAATGAGCTGTCATCAAGGTCAGCTCTTACGTCAGGGTACTGGTAAAGTGCAAAGGTGTCCAAAGGACAAACCATGATGGACAATAAAACAAAACAAAACAAAAAAAATCACCCAAGCTAGCAACAAAACCTCAAGTTCCTCACCAGTTTGACCTTTGGAGGTATTTGGTAGCAAAAGTAGGAAAGGCACTTGAGCCATGGTCTCTGGCCAGCCCTGTTAGTGCAAGTGCAAGGATAGTGGTTTTCCAGCAGCAGCCAGGCTTGTATACTGTCCTCTCCTGTTACCATTGTGGTTGATGATATCCACCTCATCATCTTCTGCACAGCTGGCTCACAACTGGTGGATTTATCCCTGTTTCTACACTTATTTATCCTCATCTGAATGTGGAGCCATTTCCTTGTGTACTCTGAGCCTGATCCTCTTTCTCCAGCTTGTTCTTTCTAGGTTGTCATGATGGCTTGGAAGTCTGGTTCTGGCCTCCTATAAATAGCCATTCCTTTGTCCTTGGGGTCAAGTCACTCACAAATCTAATATTTTTCTGTTTTGTTATATAGAACAGTAGTGTGAATGTTGATTATTGCTGTATTCCAGACCAACAATACAGACCCTGCATAATGAATACTTCGGGGGCTATTTGTTACCAATTGTAGCTGAATATGATTAGCATATATTTAAAATATTATTTTCTAAATAGGTTTTCACCTCATGCTAGACACTTTTTCTGGTGTTGGTCTTAACATGGCATGCTCATAAATAAATCTCCTGCTCAACTGAATGTATTTGACATCTGCTGGTAGAGCTAAGTAGTAGCAGATTCTTTCCGTAGTGTTCTAGACTGGCAACTACTTGGTCCTGGGTACTAAGTATTAAGGACTAAATAGTTGCAGAATAATCTCAGTTGGTTTTGCATACTTCACTGTTTGTATTAAATTTTGTGTTTCTAATTTTGACTTGTGTGTTTCCTGGTACTTGATCACTGTAAGTGACATGCTCAAATGGAGCCATCTATTGATTCTTCGAGAAAATGAAATATTTATGACTTAGCTGGTCAGTCTTTGACTGCATTTCTCCTTCTATGAACTGGGCTGGTTCTGCTTCTAATGTTGGTATTATTTCTTAAATGCTTCCATGGTTGCTGGACTCATTTTGCTGCTTCCATATTTTCTCTAAGGTCAAAGTGTTTTGGTTTGGTTATTTGGCGGTGGAATGTTTTTGTTTTGTTTTTGGAGATTTTTTGTTGTTTGTTTGTTTGTTTTTTGTAGGAAGGTTATTGGCTTTTTTTTTCTGCTTGGTTTCCTTCCCTTTTTAAAGATCACAAAGTTTATTCATGTTCACATTCTTAACTATGTCCTCTCTACTAGTGGGAAGCAAAGCTCCAAAGATCCTTTGCTCATTTTACTAGTGTCAGTGATCTCTCAGGGTGTACTCCGAAGATTCTCCTTGCAGTATTCCCCTCTGAACTGAAGAAACAAAACCTCTCATTATCTTCTAATGCAGCATAATTGAGGATTCTCATGAAAATTAAAAAAAACCCCACAAAACAAGCAGAAAAAGCAGCAACAACAAAAGCACAGAAAAACCTCAACCAACAAAAAAACTAAACCAAAAAAAAACCTCACCAGGCTTAATCTTCCTAATTTGGTCTTCTGGGGTATGACCCCATCATGGTACTGCCGAAGTGCTTTTTAATTAGAGAATTCCATCTGCTGTATTTCCTTTTACAGGCCTGAAGCTCAGAACAACCAGGAGCCTTTTTTCCCAATCCTCAGATTTTCCTTCTCATTAGAATATTAATTATCTCCCCCAGTTTTCATGATGATGAAATCGTAACTTTGATTATGAAATATAATCTTGTTATTTCTCAAGTACCTTGTGCAGGTTTGTGTGATGGACTCTGTGTGTGTATGTTGGACAGCAGAAAGGCTCGCTGTCTTTCCCTCTTTCCTTGGTTCTGTGGATAATGAGAAGCTTTGCATTAATTTGCTGTTGTTTCTGTCAGCATGTCTATAAACACTGTGTGTGTTTTCTTCTGTATCTGAGCAGAAATGCCTTTCTTCTTTCCACACAGTAGTACAAAATGTGTGTTCATATAAGCTTCTCTGCGCATTGCCTGTTTTGGTCACCTTATTTGCAGTGTGTGCTGCCAGGGCACTGATGCCTTACTGGGAGTTGTATCCATGGGACTTCTAATGTGTGGGCTGCTGTTTTTACAGCCTTACATTTTTTCCTGCTTTCTTTATCTTTGTTAGAATTTCTAGCTATTGCCACTATAGAAACACCCTAGGGTTTGAGGAGAGTTTATTTTCAGCTTTGATTTTCAATTATAATTTGCTAATAAATCAGTTTTTAACATATACTAAAATTAAAAAACTTAAGATTTTTAAAACTCTCAGAGGAAAAATACCAATAGAGACCAAAATGGAAATATACTTTTTTTTGCAATTAACACCTACTCAATTGGTTTAATGTGCACAGGAGATAGGGAAAAAACCCAAACTATTCCATAAGAAAAAAAAATTGTGTTATGCTGGAGAACAGCATGGTGTATTTGAAGTGCTTGGAATTCTTTCAGAACAGCAGAAAAAATATTAAGAACTGGTAAGGCTTCTAGTGGACTAGATAGCTATGTATATGTAGCCAAAATTACTAGGCCACATGACTTTTTAAGATAACTTGCAATACATTTTTTCAAATTTCATTATGTGCTGAACAAAAATATTATCAAGAAATCATGTCAAAACTAAAAATGTTAATTATATGAAACAGGAACTTAGAAAAACTGTTGACACAAGTTACTGTCAATATTGAATTGGAGTTAAATAGCAGTAATAAATTTATTCAGAGAAGCTCTAAATTTCAAAAATAAGATCTCCTTCCATTCATCTACAAAATTAGATTCCACTCAAGGGAGTGATCCCAGTCAGCAAAATCAGAGACAACACTGAGACAGCAAAATCTTCCTTAAATATTTAAATGCCACGGTATCAAAATCAAAATGTTTGCCTGTTGATTTTAAGTTCCTGGTGCTAACAATTTTTCTGGTATCATCAAGAAAATATTTTTAATGAACCTTTAAAATAACTTCTAGATTAATGGAAGTTTATGCATCTTGGTTAGTATTTTACATCTCTAAGACTTTTACATCTCTAAGTCTACACCTCTAAAGGTCACACTTTGTGATGACCCTACAGAATATGCTTTTGAGGACCATTCCTCTGTGAATCATACATATTCTTGGACTCAAATGCTTGGAATAAGACTTACACATCCTCAAAATTGCAGTTTAGATGGTCTCTGAGATAAAAATAAGAATCTAGCTGAAAAGGGCTGATGAACTTTTGAGGACTCTCGGTGTTAGAGTGAAGTTATCAAATAATGTTGTCTCAGGGAGTTCATGAGCAGATTCCCTACAGATTCAGGAAACTTAGAACAGTTTCCTTGTTATGTCCCTTGAGTCCATGTTAAAAATTTTAGAAACACTTAAAAATCCTCAGTTTGTTACTTGACTATATAGGTTATGATTTTTGGCTTTAAGCTTCCATTGGCAAGATTAGTAATCCTTGCTTTCAGTAATTTATAAAAGCTTGAAGCAACACTAAAATAATTCAGCTAGGAAACCCATTTTGTGAAACATAGAAATGGGTCCAGTTTTTTTTGTGTTGGAAGGTCTTTTCCACCTATATCTTTTGAGAAACCTTCAGCCATCAATGAACAGAAGTTCAAGACTTCATTATAAAAAAGGATATGTCTAAACTGTATACCTAGTTATAAGAAAATCACAATCTATGAAATAAAACGTCTTTGTTAAATAAATATCTGGATAATAACCTCATATTTTTAACAGTCCACAGAAAATTTACCTTATGGCCAGGAAAAAAAAAACCAAACAAACATTGAAAGACTTTTTCATAATCAGCAACTTACAAATCCTTCCTTCACAAAATCAAAAATAATTGTGAATTTGCAAACTCTTGTAAAGGAACAACTTTGCCATAGTAAGTAGGGGAGAAGTCAAATGGATTTTCCTTTTCACTAGATTTTAGCTTAATATTAATGCCCTTAACTATCCAGATAATGTTTAATAAGTTCACTACTTCCTTGCCTAATTATTTCTGTATTTCTTGTTTGCAGATATCAATCAGCACTGGTTTGCTCACCGATGTAATGTAACGACCACTTTAAAATAGTTTTTTTTAACTAAGGGGTTTGTTTCAAAATAAAATGCTGAACTGTACATTTTGTTTGACAGATTATGAAATGTCCGTATCTTCTAAACACAAAAGTAAGGATTAGCCATTTATTTTCAGTTTGTATTGAATAAGCCCAGGCTGTCAGTTACCTAAATCTGAAAGCCTAGTGCGTGACAAAGCTCTGTAGACCCTTTTCCAATGGTTTTTTGTTACTCAGAAATTTAGTTAAGATATAGAAAAGCAATTTTATATCTCATCATTAAATGAAAATACCTAAATAAATACTGAATTGAGGGAGCAATCTAAGAGGCTAGTCCCAGCTTTGAGAGCTATGTGCTACATCTGTACCTGAAATAGGAGTGTTACTAAGAGGCTAGTCCCAGCTTTGAGAGCTATGTGCTACATCTGTACCTGAAATAGGAGTGTTATAAATGTAAATTGCCATTTCTGTGGAGTACTAATCTTCATTTTAAATTTGGAGTCTTACAGTATGTTAATATTCAGTGCTTAGGACATTTGTCATCAGGGAACTAAAATCCAGTGCAATTATTTATTTTCAGTACAACAGAAAACCTAAATTTCACAGCCTTGTGGTGCATTCTTCCCACAAATTGCATGAGCCAGCCTGTCCTTGAACTGGTGGTAAAACACAGATCTTGTCGTGCAAGGATTTAAATTCTTAGCTGTAGACATCTGAAGTGTGTTGGTTTGAGACTAAGAGATAATGAGCATTTTTGTGAAGCTTTCTGTGTAAATAGGCAATAGGTAGCTTTTGAATTCTCTGCTTGCCACATGAATGTGAGGGCTGTTTTCCAAGCCAGGGTACGCATGTACTCTCTTTATGTGGTTGGTTATTACCTTGAACTAGAATGATTAAAGCATGTGTTGTTTATGCACTGAATTATTTTTCTGATAAAATAATAAAATTCTTTTTCCTGGGTGTAGTAGTACTTTCCTGATTAACATTAGGATGTATCACATCTGTAACAGCAACTCACCAGAGAGATTGTCCAAACAGACAGGGATCAGGTCAGGAAAGCTAAAGCTCTTCTGGAACTAAATCTGGCTGTGGACATGAAGGGCAGCAAGGAAAGTGCCTACAGGTGTGTCAGTAATAAAAGACTAAAGAAAACGTGGACCCTCTTTAGAAGGAAACCAGGAGGTGTGATATGGACAAGGCTGAGGTACTGAATTACTTTTTTCCCTTACTCTTCACTGGCAAGTGCTCCAGCCACACTGCCCAAGCCGCTGCACGCAAAGGCAGGAATTGGGAGAAGGAGAAACTGCCCACAGTAGCAGAACAGGTTTGAGACCATCTAAGGACCATGGAGGTGCACAAAATCCATGGGACCTGACAAGATGCATCTGCAACTCTGAGGAAACTTGTAGATGAAGTGGCTAAGGACTATCCATCGTATTTGTGAAGTTGGGGCAGTCTGGTGAGACTCCCACCACCTGCAAAAGTGGAAACAAAACCCTCATTTTTTAAAAAGAGAAAAGGGAGATGTTGGGAACTACAGGTCAGTCAGTCTGACCTTTGTGCCCAGCAAGATCATAAAGCAGATTCTCCTGAAAACTGCGCTAAGGCCCATGGGAAATAAGGAGGTGATTGGTCACAGCCAATATGGCTTCACTAAAGGCAAATAATACCTGACAAATTTGGTGGCCTTCCACAGTGAGGTTACAGAGTAAAGGAAGAGTGACATTAGCTACCTGGACTTGAGCAAAGAATTTGACACTTTCCCATATGGCATCCTTGTCTCTAAACTGGGGAGTCTTGGAGCTGATCAACAGGCCACAACTACGGACTGGGTGGGGAATGGATTGAGAGCAGCCCTGAGGAGAAGGACTTGGGACGTGTTGGTGGATGAAAAACTCAACATGAGCTGGCAGCTTGTGGCCTGGAAAGCCAAATACATCCTGGGCTGTATTGAAAGCAGTGTGACCAGCAGGTCAAGGGAGGTGATTCTGCCCCTCTACTCCACTGTAGTGAGACCATACGTGGAGTGCTGCATCTAGGTCTGGGCTTCCAGCGTATGAAGGACATGACCCTTTTGGAGTGAGTCCAGAGAAGGCTATGAAGGTGGTCAGAGGATGGAAGCATCTCTCCTATGAAGATAGGCTGAGAGAGTTGGGGTTGTTCAACCTGAAGAAGAGAAGGCTCTGGCGAGACCTTCTAGTAGCCCTTCACTACCTAAAGGAGGACTACAAAAAACTTGCAGATGGGCTTTGCACAAGAGATTGTAGTGATAGGACGAAGGAAAGTGGCTTCAAACTGAAAAAGAGTATATTTAGATAATAACTTCTTGGCTGTAAATGTGGTGAGACACTGGAATAAGTTGCCCAGAGAGGCTGCAGATGCCCCATCCCTGGCAGCGTTCAAAGCCAGGCTGGATGGGGCTTGCAGCAACCTGGTCTAGTGGAACGCGTCCCTACCCATGGCAGGGTGATTTGAACTAAGTGATCTTTAAGGTCCCTGCCAACTCTAACCATTTTAGGTTAGGGTTAATTAGAGTCTGACTATTCAGTTTGCAGAGTAATTTTAGATGTAGCTCTGAAAAATATTTGTGTAAGTTTCTTAGTTACCTGATAGAACTGCTGTATTAATTAGCAGCTGCATGCTGCTAATGGTCAATTAAGTGCTTAACATGGCCTGACTGACTCTTACCATTAGATTCTGCTTCTTGCCTTAAGTAACTGCTGCAAATCCAGTGCATATGGATTTGAGCAAATCACTGGAGCACACTCTTTGCTGAATACCAGTACTCTCTGAATATGGTCTGGATGGATTTGGGAAATCATCTAGGGGTATTTTATCTCCAGTATTTAAGGCTCTTTGGAAATCAGCATGACTGGTCATACACAATGACAAACTCTTGCATTTTGTGCTTGTTTTGGCTTTGCAAGAGACAAGGTTGGTGTTTTCAGCACTTCTCAGCTTTTCAGGATCTCACTTGAAATCACAGTACACCAGCATTAGTTTTTGGTATGGATAGTGCTGCTGAAGATGAGGTATTTTTGAGAAAATGTAGTTTTGATGGTATGAGTTTAGCTTTCCCTTTATTTTGAAAGAACACATGTTGTGGATATAAAAACAATGACAATTTATTAAGAGTTTTACTGCCCATCTTGAATTTTGATTGAAGGCAGCAAAAGACTCCTCACAGAAAAAGCTCAACACCTTTGTGTCTTGTAATTTTTTATTGTATCCATGTGCATCCAAGAGTAAAGTAATTGAGTGTCAGCATGTTAATTGGAAAAAATATTTCATTACTGTCAGGATACAACTTTTGGATTATTCCCTTAGGGAAAAAAGCTTTACAAATATATACTCTGTTTCACTCAGTTGTTCTTAAGGAAATCATACATTAAAACGGCAAACTCATTTTTAATAGTATGTTTGAGAAATACATCAGTAATGTACAAATAATAATCATACAGTATATGTGTATTTTCGTTGGGGCTTATTATTTTTAAGTTGCTCATGTTTTTAAAGAATGGTTTAAAAAGTATTTATAAGCAGTTTAAGCCAGTAAAGCAATTATTTGCTCCTTATCAAAATCATTTTTCCCTCTCTATCATGTCTTAAATTTTTCTTATTCTACTAGTTATTTTTAATGACTTTTACCAATGAAGAGTGTTCTCTGTGTAGAGGGATATTTGTTTTCAGTTTTGGTGGGCGTTTTTTTGAGAAAATCTGAAGCTATGCTCTTAGTAACTTTTTGCATATTATTTACTTATTACTGGATCTCTGTAATGCTAGTGCAGTGAAGTTATTTTGTGCAATTAAACAAACAGTGGGTTCTGGAGTATGGCAGTGTAAGAATAGCATGAATAGGCATTAGGCAAAGCTGCAGCAATGACATAGGATGATCAAGGAGAAATTATTTTAAAAGATATAACAGAGCATTGAACTGCAGATGGCCCTAGTGTCAGTGTTACTGGCATAAAATATTTTTAAGCTCTTTTGGGGAGTTCATTTGTGTCTTAACTTTTATGTTCTATTTGATGAGTGTTTATGAATAGATTGACATTTTCCATTGTATAGCCTTTTTTATAGTTGTACATTCTCCCAAATGTTTGTGTGCCAGCGGTCTGTATCATACTGACTTTTAATGGGAATTTTAAAATCAAGTCTTTTTTTTAAGAATGTGCACTTTTCTCTCCCCAATTCATGCATTTGTGCAGCTTTTAAAGTATTCAACAAATTGTAGACTTACCACTTTCAGTGACTATCAGTCATGGTGTTTGATTTGATAGCTACCTTTATAACTTCTGAGCATATAATTCATGTTCCAGCTCAGTAGAGTTGCATTTGCAGTGCAGTTCCTGCTCTCAGCTTCTGAGAGCAGAGGGTAAGAGAATTGGTGTCATGGTCAGCTGCTATGGACATAGCCAATGGCTTGAAATTTAGGAAAGCATGGGGCAGAGAGAAGGGAGGAAAGTGACAGACACCTCGAGGTTTAGATGTGGGAAGGAGGGTGCAGGAATGTAGCTTGATATCATAGGGTTTGAGGGTAAGGAGGGATTAAAATACAGAACCTTAAGAAAGGACACCAAAACCAGAAGCAGAAGCAGACAGAAGATGGAAAACAGAAAATAAATGGGCAAGAAGAAAGGCAGCAAAGGGTAGGTAGATGGCGAGAACAGGAAAATCAGCAGGTTAGCCAAGACAGAAGATATATGAGAGGATCTTGCTACAGCAGGAGAAGGAGAAGGTGGAGAAGGATGCTAGGTGCACGAATTACATGGTCACAGATATGCAGTAACCAGGAGGAAGGCTGGCAAGGAAACTGGGAGCAAGAAGCTGAAACTGAGAAGGAACACATGAAAAGAAAGCAGGGAACAACAGGGATGAGCAGAAGTGGTTTTTAGCACATCTGCATGCTGGAGCTGGATTTTATTCCCTCCTGAACATTTCTCTATTGCGAACAAATAGCTGTGAAACAAGAAGACAAAGTGTGTTGTGTTTTGCCTGTGGCAGGCCAGCCCACACAGGAGAGAGTTGATTTTTGGTGTTACTGTTGAGTCCATTGCTGAAACTTGGAGAGCTCTGTGCCATAGATTGGAGCTTACTGCTAGCACTGCAGGTGTTGGTGTAGTTTGTGGGTTTGTTGTTGTTCTTGTTGTGATTTTGAAGTTCATAGAGCCCAAGGAAGGATGCTAAAAATAAAACTGCAAGATCTTTAATGTGATTTAATGTGTTTTCCAAACTTGCAGAACTGCAGTAGCTAATGAAACCACAAACTGCCTCATGTGGTTATGCATATGATAGTAACCTGCTGTTTAAAAATAAACTTGTGCATATAATCATGTAGATGGTAAGCTATTAAAAATTTTATGGGTTATAGAGAATGGTACAATTTGTATTTCATAATCAGCGTCTAATAATTGTAGAGAAAGAATAAAAAATAATGTCTTAAAAGATATCTTTTTCTCCCTTGCATGCTTTGTTTGGGCTTCTATTAGATCACTACTCTTACTAGAGCACCGGCAGCTAACAATAGTATTACAGAGATCTGTATTATAAAGTAAGATATGGAAGATATATTGCCTGAAGTGTCCTCCTTGTCCTGATAGGCTGATGGCTTCCAGACCACTGTAATTCATGGGCTTATTCTTGATGTACACAGCATATAAATTTGTCCCAAGTAAACGAGAAGATTGCAGCCTTGTACCTGCTGTTGGTACTGCTTGCTCTGTTCGTGTGGCTGTTCCCTCTGGTACTCTGTTACCAGCTCCTGTGCCTCTCCGTCTGTACAGTACCTGTTGTCACAGCATTGATCTCTGCAGGTTCTAGAGCCTGGTTGACTGTTCTGTCCTTAACTATAGCTCAGTGCCTATTTTGTGGAGTATTCTCTTGTGTCATCATTAGCTGTAGTCCTGTGTGTTTATTACAGAGATGGTGGGGAGGAGGAGGGCTGTGAATGTGATGCTTTGGGGTCCATTCTTGGACTGGGCAAAGATAAAAATAGACAGTGTGCACAACCAATTCTAAGGTGCAATTAATGAAAAAGCAGAGGTCCAAAAGAGTGCATTATTTTAGTGATTTCATTTTTATATTAGTACACTATATTGTTTTAAAATTAATATATTGATTTAAATAATAATAAAGGTTTTATATTTGCTTCTTCAAACTATTGCACTTTAAAATTCGTGCATGCAGAAGTAATCATTCATACATCTTTCTCTGTTTGAGAGATTACACATTTCTTTCTATTCATATTCTTCCAGGTGACTTGGATTATTACTGGCTGGATCCTGCCACGTGGCACAGCAGGGAGACAACCCCTATTAGTTCGGTAAGAAATAGAAAAATAGGGGTTCATAAGTATGAATTAAAATGTTTGCTAATTATTTCAGTTCAGCATAGATATTTGGCTGTAAAAAAATATTCTATACAAATCTTATAAAAATTTGTTTTAGAGGACCATGGAAGTGGAAATCAGAAAAAAAGTTTCATCAAAATGCATATTTGTAAAATTTCCTGAATTTTAACTTGAATTTAATTCCTTTATAGACATGACACTAGATTTCACTATGAACCACAAAAAATCAGTTGTGATTGTGATGCTGGTCTGGGAAAGATTAGTGATTTTTTTTTTTTTTTAAGACTTGGAGCTGGAAAGTATCATTTCAATTTTATTATATAATGAACCCTCATATGGTAGACCTGAATAATGTGTATTATTCTAAAGAACAGAATTTCTGAATGCGGTTTTTGGAGTCGTCTAATTTAAAAGTAAATCTTTACTTTTATTACCATAAGGTATGTTTAAAATGTTTAATTGTATTGAAGTTTGAAATGTATTATAATTCTGTCTGTAGACTTGGTGCTGAGATTTTCTTACAAGAGGCATAAATCTTTAATGTAGCCAGGGTCCAACAGGTATAATCATAGAAAGCTCAGGTGCAATATGTAACACTTCTGAAGGATGTTTGTGACTACTGTGACATGATGCTACAGAAATTTTATAGGTTTATACATGTGCATCTAAACACTGCAAGATGGTCACACTTCTTTAATTCCACTGCTTGTTTTTTAACAGCATCCCGTAACGTGGCAGCCTTCCAAAGAGGGAGATCGCTTAATTGGGCGTGTTATTCTTAACAAGAGAACAACCATGCCTAAAGAATCAGGTGCATTACTGGGGCTAAAAGTAAGTACTACATGATTTGTGGGCTAAAATGAAAGGAAGTTCCACTGGAACAGAGGTCTAACTCATTAAATCAGAGGACTCTCCAATCATATAGTCTTTTGACAAAAATGTATTCTCTTTCAGTAAATTTTGAAAGTTACACAGGTAAATTATGACTATAAATACATTTACTCCTTCTATACAGTCTTCAGTGGTCCATGACAAAGGGGCTGAACCGTTTTGATTAAAAAGGGTATGTTTATTCAGCTTCCTGTCTGCAAGACATGTACTTCACATGGCAATACACTAATGGAGTCCTGCCTTTTCTACCTCTAGTGTTTGCAATTTAGTCAAGTAATTCATGCACATACATAAATGTCATCTGGATGCAAACGCTTACAAGGTCAGTGTTTAAAAGCCACACAGCCATTGGAAAACAGACATTTTGTAGAAAGAAACTAAACATTTACACAAAAAATTGCATAAAGCCCTCTTAAATCATAGTAGAGGTTATATGAAGTGTAACTCCAGTTAATCCAGCACCCCAAAACTGAGACATTGACAACACTGTCAAATTGATTTAAATCCCTAACTTACATTTGTAGCAAACTTTTACGTTCATGTCTAAATTGCCAGAACACTTGAAAGAGAGAGAATGCTGTTTTTGAAGCTAGTGGGGAGTAGAGTGTACCAATTTAGGCATTTCTGTCTCCGTGAATATTTTTAAATCTATGGAGCAGCAAAAAGCACTGACAGAATGTAATCTGAGTGTCCCCCCCTTTCAACTGAGTGCAACAGAAACAATGCAAAATCTGAAGTATTCTCACCTTGAAGTGAGAAAGTGTGGCATGGTAATGCAAAGACAAAAACAGCTTCATTCTACTAAATGTTTAGTAGTCTATAGCACAAAGCTGATTTTTGCTGCCAGCAAACAATTCTGTTTGAATATGGAAGAAAAAAAGATTTCCTAGTAGGAAATGTAGATTGTAGAGTTTCTCTTTGATTTTTCAAGTTTCAGTTATGCCTAATATGAAGACTCTCACTGATAAATTTTACACATTACCATGTGACAGTATTGTTGGCAGGTAGGCTTCTGGATCTTTTTTTCGTATTAAAGCTCTTGCTAGTTATTGTGCTTGCAGCATGGGGAACTAATACCTAATGAACCATCATTCTCCTGTTTAATTTGATTATAAAACTCCTGCAGGATATTTGTGACAAAAAAATCCAAAAAACCCACCCCCACGGACTGGAGAGAGTAAGATAGCTAAAGAGAATAGCAAGTCAACAAAACTACATTTTCTTTGTATTTTATTTAAAATATGGTCTCTTGAGGGCACTTGTTTTTTTCTCATGTTCCTGATCTCTGCATCATGTAGTCATCTTCAAAAACAGATCTCTTCAGTTCTGTTTAACAAAAGCCAGAAGTTGCTGGTTTGTTCTGTCATATTCTTGGATGAGAGTGTCTATGTTTTAGCAGTATCAACATTCTTGTGAACTATTGCTCATATTTAATAGTAGTGTATTTGCTAAGCTTTCAATTGCTTAGTATATATTTGTGCTTGATGTGATGTCTGTGGCTTGGAGACTCACAAATTTGTGATTAACCAGGTTGTTGGAGGAAAAATGACAGAATTAGGACGACTCGGTGCCTTCATTACCAAAGTGAAGAAAGGTAGCTTGGCCGATGTGGTGGGGCATCTCAGAGCAGGTAAATCAATCGGTTGCTTATAAAATATACTGTCTTTTAATGATGGCCTATTGAATTCAACCTTTAATTTATACTAACAGTGGTCACGTGATATGGTAATGTTTTTTAAATATGGAACAATATTGTAATGTTATTATGAAATGCCATGGTTGCCTACATTTCTTATTTATTATGAACTCCAATTGCTTGGAAGTATGAGCAAAATAAAAGACTGAATGATGAATAAAAGACTGAGGAATGCTGATATCAAGACTAAGTGTCACTGGTAAATTTTTGTTTACTAGCTCAGGAGCTAAGTTATTACTACAGAAGAAATGCAAACATTTTTTAAAAAAATTGATTGCGGCAAACAAAACTCACATTACTGAAGGATGACACACTGCATGCACAGTGGATGTTCTTAGTGCTCCTTTCAGTGTTAAATGTTACAAATAAAAATGGAAAACAAGCCATTAAAATGGCCCTAAAATATTTCATTCCTATTGGATGTATATATTGCACTTACAAATAAATGGCTGTGCTACTGGCACTTTTCAAGCTTCTAAATGAAGCAAGAATTATACACAGAATTTGTTTTTCAAAGTCACTTCTTAATGGTAATGGTTTATATTTTTACCGTAGCTCTAAACAACTACTTTCCAAGTGCTGTCTTAGCAGGCCAGAGTACCTGTGTAGTGTCTTAAGAACCCAGAAGCTCCAATGCTTTAGGATAATTGTGTAAAGCAGATAGTAATAAAGAAGTAGAAGGGATGATGAGTCTCTAAAAATATCTTACCTCTGGCATTTTTAATTTCTCCTTTTTTACCAAATCAATGTACATGGGGTTGATAGCACCAACTATTATAGTTCTTTATAGATTTTAAATCATAGATTATAGTTAGAGAAAATATGTTTGTCTCCACTAATCTTGAACTATTTGGGCTGACATCCTAAGCTTCTAATTCTGGTCTAGGTTTTTTGGGTTTTTTTTTAAAGAAAGCTATTTTTAATTTCTGAATGTAGTTTTTGAGCCAAAATTATTTCCCAGAAAAAATACATTGTTTTGCACATGTTTCCAATGAGTGAAACTCTGTCCATTCTGTTGCATGGGACTAGAACACAAAAAAGGCATGGAGCAGTCCTTGCTGTTAGCAAAACACACTTTTGTCCTTATGAAAAAACTCCAAAATTTGTGTAGTTGATAAATCTTTGAGTAACTGGGCAAACTTCACAAATTTTAATAATGGCAAATATGAACCCTTGCATGAGGAACTGAACATCCCTGTGCAAGAGTAAGCACTGGGAGCCAACCAGCTAGAAAGCAGCTTGGCAGGAAGGTGTCTAAAGGTTTCAGCACAGCTCTTTTATGATCTTAAATTATTTTTATGTTACCTGGTAATATAAATTTCATTCTTTGTAAAAGAATATGAAAGTGAGATAAACTTCTCTTTAAATTCAAGGGGATGAAGTTCTAGAATGGAATGGTAAACCCTTGCCTGGAGCTACAAATGAAGAAGTTTACAACATTATTTTAGAATCAAAATCAGAACCTCAAGTTGAAATTATTGTTTCAAGGCCTATTGGGTAAGGCTAAAGACTTGCTTCTTATGCATAGTTATTACTTCTGCTAATGGAAATTTTATAGGGATTATTTGTGAGTTAATTATTTTTTATTGCTTAATAATGAGATACAATTCACTTTCTCTTATTGACATTCTGTATAGTCCATTTTCTTCACTACCATTTACAGTCCTGTGCCTTTGCAGTGACATATATGTATAAGCATAAATGTTGTTTTCTGTGTGGTCGAAGTACTATAATGGTTTGTGCCAAGTGGCAAATGAAAATTGGTGGGTTAGGGACACCAGCGCATGAGAAAATTCTGGTTTCCAGACATTCAGCCTACTAGATCAGAATAACTTTTAAAGGTCTTCATGAGTGGAGGGAAGCATTGCAGGATTCTAATAAGTCAATGCTAGTAGGATTTTAAATAGGCCTTCTTTAAAGAGCTAAAAAAGGAAACACAAAACTCTTAATTGAAAATATTGTGTTTACCCTGAAATTATTGTTATTGAAGTCAAAAGGGGAAACAAAAAGTTTCGTCAACATGTTATACATTAATGTGTTATGTTTATAATCCCTACTTTTATTTATTATGAACCCAGGTTTGGGGTTTTGTTATAACAATTCTTATATTCTTGATTTCCCAAATAAACCTTAGGAGGAAAACAAAATCTGTTTGAATTGATAAGTTTAGGGGGATTGGCCCTGCGTTAGTCATAGTAGTTTAAGTGTTATCAGGAATGTTTTGAGCTAAGTCTTACAGCATTGAATCTGAATTTTGTAAATTCACATTTACCTTGCGAAACAGTCTCATGATTAACAATAAAAAGTGATTCTTTTGAATTTGCTATTTTCATCTTAATTACAATTTTTGCTTGTCTCAAATATCATACCTTTTTAGTTTTAGGAAAAAGAAGCTATTAATCTTTTTTCTGACTAAAATATTCTCCTTTTGCATTTTGATTATTGATTTTGTCTGTACTATGCATGTGTAGCTATATTTTGCAACTAAGCTTTGCCTTTTTGATGGCAATCTCTATTAAAAGTACTTCAATAAAATTGACATTAAAAGGTAATTCAACCTATCAGTTTGACCTTCTAATGGAAAACGAAAGTTTGATGCAGTAACAGTGGCTGTTAAATGCTAAAATTACCATCCAGATGAAGACTGTGAGGGAGTAGAAGCTTTATTTTGCATTTTTGAGTCAGATAAATTAGGAGACATTCTTGATATAAAATTGCAAATTCGGTTGTACATCTTTATAATTAAAAATAACTTGCCTTAAGGAGATTTTTGAAAGTCTAGTTTTTATATTTAAATCAGTAAAAACGAAATATGTTGATACCAGACATGACTTGAACTTCATGTCTCAGTGGAAGAAAACCTGGAAACGGATTTGTACAACTGCACAACTGGTGAAAAAGGAAAGTGTTAGATTAGCATTTTAAATAATGGACTTTAGATGTATTTATTGCTGTCAATATAATTGCAAATGTCAGTTGCCCTTAAACTTCTAAGATAACTTCAGTGTTAAACCAAAGATTCTTTTAGTTTACAAATTTGATAAATCTGTTTATTTAGAAAAATTAAGTACAAGGTGACTGCATTCCAGTGATATATTCCAGAAGAAAAATGGAGAAAATGCCACCATTTCTTGGAAGTGTGTTCAAAATTAAAGAACATTCCTGACCCTGAGCAGTGGATTTTACACTAGAATAGTACACCCAAAAATAGTACCAATAAAATGTAAAGTTTTACTTTGGATGACCCATGCATATTTTTTCAATACACAGGCAAAAATAGAGCACGTCAGATTGTGCTTTTATTTTGAGATAAATGGAGTCTTGGCATGGAGGTTTTTACATAATAGAACAGCATTATTCTGTAGAGCTATTTCTCAATAGATTTTTTTTTTTCTTGAGGGTCAGGTTGTTTTTTGGGGATTTTATGAGAACAAATAAATATCCCTAGAGTATAGAACTTTGAAATTTAAAGACAGTTCCCTTTTATCCTGCAGTAAGGGGTCAAAGTCCAGTTGTTTTATATCAGATTGGGATTTATTTATCTGTCTGTCATCTGAAAATAACAACAAATTTCAGACATTGTACAACAAAGGAAATCCTGATAGGAGTTATCAAAAGAAAGAACATACTGCACATGATTTTATTTTTCTTCTTAATAATGATAATCTATGTAAATGGGGTTGCATAATGGAAAATGGTTTGCTTGCATTAACACATTACTTTGATTTTCTCCCTAGCTTCACTTTGTCTTGTTTTCCAAATAGTGTGATTGTTTCAAATTCATGACAAGGAATTTTATTTCATCCCGTTCAACTAATCTAGTATCTCAAAGTTTGGTGGCTACTTTAGGTGTTGACTAAGCAAAACTGAAGTTGCTTGATACAGCATTAAGTGATAATCCATTACAGCTAAAATTCCTATGAGGGAACAGGTTCCCGAAAGGCCTGAAAATGGTATTTCATCTACATAATTTAAGTGTTTCGTCTCTCAGTATTAATAATGCAAATAATGTAACAGCACTTCTAATGGTCCTGATTGAAAAATTCCTAGCATATTAGGTCTAAAAAGCCCAAATATGACACAGTTTGCCTTAAGTGAATAATGGAAGGACTGTAAGTCCACAAATTAGGCTGCCTGCAAATTAGACTGCCAGTTACAAAATTGCGGTCCAAACAATTTGCTCAGTCTTGTAAATTTGGATTTCTGTGTCTACCAGCAAATGTAATTTTGAGTAATGGATTATTGTAGGATGTTTATTAGCAAAAAATGTGAAGCACGTAACACTATTAGCAGATAAAGGCATAACAACAATAAACAGTATAACCGCAATAGTACCGTGGAAACTCCATAGAAACTAATTGACAGTAATTCTAATGGCTGCAACACAAGGTAGATAAGAAACCTATAAAAAGTAGAATTAATGGGTTGGCTATCTAAATATGAGGGAAAGAATTACCTATGAATATGCATACGATGTGAGAGGTGGTTAACATAGGATAGCATAGAAGATCCTCTGGCAGTATGCTTTTTGAAGAAGCGTGGCGTGGTAACTAACTCACCATCTCTTGTGTGCTGTATGGGATAGTGCAGGTAAAACAAATGTTTTTTCGTTTCTCTTTGTTTTCTTTGTCAGATGCTAGCTGTCTTTGCTTAGATTTCCACTGATAATGCTGCCAAAACTGTTGTTTCTCTGATGTGATTCAGTTCCTCTGTACAGGGACTGTAACTGTGCTCTGGGTCCTGGCAAGGAGGTTGAACCTCCATCGTAAACCAGACAGTGCTGAACTCCAGAGAGCTGCTCAAGTAATGTAATGCAAACTGCAGATTGATCTGCAGGCTCTGATGGGAAGAAATGGTTTTGGAAATAGCAGGATGAGCACTGGGGAAAGGTACTCAGAAACTCTTTAGAAACTCTCTGGGGTGTAGAAGATGAAACATAAAACGTGTGGGTTACAACCACATTTGAATTTGGTTTCTCTTCAGTGATCAACCTCTTGACTATATCCCTCTGAGAAATTATAGCTTCTCCTGTGCAAAACAGTGATTCTCACAATCCATATATCTGCACAGAGTAGTTTCAACCTAAGGTATAGTTTGGTTAAGTTTATGTATTCAATGCGGTGTAGAAGGAACAGACATAAGATAATCATATGTAATATCATGTAAGACCACAAGGTAGAGATGGAAAGACAAAGTTTGATGTTGGCAGCTCTTTACTGCTTGTGTGTCTGACTCTACTTTTCTCATGCAACTTTTCACTTTGTTTTTCTTTGACTAGTCTAATTTTGAATATTTTATGTCGTGAGCTAGTATTTCTTCAGAAGAGCTTTTTTGTAAATCATATTTTCTGCAGTCTGAAATTAAAAGCAGGCTAGATAAGACTGGTTTTCTTACATAAAAAGTTTTATAGTTTCCTTTTATAATGTTAGTTTTCTAATTAAAATGTCCACATTTTAAAAAGTACCACTCATACATTCGATACTCTATTACTCCAGGTACTTTTCTTGTGTGTGTCTAAAATTTAAGAGATTATTATGAAACTGGATTATTGAATTAGTAGGAAATTCACATATAGACAGAAGGGTAGATATACTTCAGTACATTTTAAAATTGATAGCAGAGAACACAACTGTTGCAGAACTTATTAGAATACTCTGACATGAGTTTGGTGATCAGTGCTTTCTTTCTTTCTTTCTTTCTTTCTTTCTTTCTTTCTTTCTTTCTTTTATTTTTGTGTCTTGCAATTCAGTGTGAAGCTGTGTTTAAACAAGATAAATTAGTACATATACAATATATATTCTCTCTATATACAATATTATCACTATAGGTATTGTGTATATCTACACAATGTATATAATATATACAATAATTTGTATATGTATACATGCACTGCATAATATATAAATCTAAAAATATATCTACATAGTATGTCTTTTATATATGTAAATTATACATATTTTTAAAAACTCTGTCCATTGTACTATAAAGCTTTACAGATTTCAAATAACATTTCTATTGAAAACCATGCATTTTGTCTGGAATAGAAATTTATGTTCTATCTTCCAGTATTTCTGTCAGTTTTTCATAGAAATTACAAGATGTTTTTAAAAATGCGTTTTTAAAATTGTATTTTCAATTCTTTTCTCTGTGGTCAGTAAAGTATTAGGGAAGATAAGATTATTTTTGTAATCTGCCTTTACCTGTTGAGGATGTCTGTATCATCAGCTCTAAGTGAGGAAAGAACTCTCAACCAGTTTTTTTTGTCATGTGGCATCTTCATCCCATTCATTCAACTTTGTCCTCTTGTAAACTGTGTGGATATGTTTCTCATGTTGTTTTATTATTAGACTTTTCTGCATTGGTTGTAAGAGCTTGGCAGTGCCTTAGCATAAGTATCAATCAGTTATTAAGTGCTTATATGTGCAATTAATATTTGAAGTTTATTTTTAGACTGCTTTGCTGACAATACAAGGAAATAAAAATCCAGAGTTAGTTTTAGTGTTTTTCTTTAACCATGCCAGGATTATAGAACTTGACACTGTGGGTGGCACTTTACATCTTGAAATACTCTTTGCACATATGATATCCTAAAAGTAATGTTAATACAAATAGTTCTATACTGCAGATGAGAGTGTTCATATTCTAGCACAAGAAAACATTGCAAGCTTAATGTTGTATTGAACAGAAAAATCTGTTTGATTATGGTAAGTAAATACTTCAGACTGATGAGAAATACCCTGGAAAGTCCGATCTGGAAAGAGAGAAAATGTTCCGAGGAAGCAGTCTGCACAGCAGCCCTGCTGTGCAGCAGGTCGTTAATCTGTTATGTGTTTGTAAAGCTGTGCTGTGCCATGTCAAGAATGACTAATTCAGTTATAATTCCATGAACTTGAGGAAACCACATTATTCTTGACTTACAAAGTCAAGACAAGGAGAAGCACATTCTTGTTTAGTGATGTGAGGTGTGAGCTGATGGGAGACATTAACACAGAGCTGAAATAGTCTAATTTAAAACACAGGCACCATAAGTTTAAATTGCAGGACATGAAAAGTGAATTTAAGGCTAAGTGATTGGGCACTGTTGAATTCCTTTTCTGATACAAGTGTCTGTTTCTTTTTCGTAAGTGACTTTTATATCCCTAGGAGTCTTGGTTTTATTGACTTCCAAGTCAGAAAAATTTCTGTTTCACTGAGCAGACAAATGTCTGAATACCTTTAAAATGCTCAACTGTACACTTAAAATCTTGTAAATGTTCTGCAGAAAAGTTATGGCAGTTCTAATTTTGGATTAGTCTGTGTGGACGAAAATACATTCAAGTAATTCACTGAAAAGTTTTGTTTCCATTTCCCTGCCCTGCTGCTTTGCTAAGATTTGTACAATACTGGGTGTTTCTTGCTCTTGTAATGTGTTTTCAATGATGGCCCAGAATAGAAGAGCAAGGAACTAGCATCATCCAGATTTTGATAGAGGAGTAAATTTGTTTGTGGGAAAGTGCTGATAGATGTGTGTGGACTTAACCAGTTTATTTTGCTTATGTCTGTAAATGGATATGTATGTCTGTTGGATATGTATGTGTTCAAAAATGTCCATACTCAATCATATTATGGTTTGATTTTCTTTTATCCTTTGGAGAAATGCATTATTCTTTTGCCTGTTTAACATTGTTAATGTTATTTATTTTTCTTTTTTATTGTTGTAAGACATTTTCATCAGTTTCACTCTCTGAACTCCTTGAGACGTTTATATAAAAATTACTAGTGAGTTAATCTTTGTCTTATTTTTTGGATATTTCTTCCTCCAAAAAATAGTTGAACAACCATAGCTGTACTTCCTTTTGCCACCCCTTTCTCTTCCTAAAAGCTCTCTTTCTTTATTGTTCTCCTTGTAAAAGTATTACGTAATCGATCCACAATATTAGCCTTGTAGTGTTCATATTGTTATATCTGCTAGTTCCTTAAACTGAAGGTAGTTTGCATTAGTAATATTTTCGTGAGTGATAGTGGGAAGTATGTCTTTAAATATTTCCACTTTCTTTCCTTGGAACGTGTTAGAATAGAAACAGATCCATGTTTCGAAAAAGCTGTCCCAGAAATGTATTTGTCACAGCCAAGATCCTTTCTGTTGTTTCTAATTACTGCATATTCATGTTTTAGTGATATTCCACGGATTCCAGAGACTTCCCACCCCCCATTAGAATCTAGTGAGTACACACCTTGTTCCTTTCTCTAAGCATGATCTTGTACCCAGCACAATTATTTTGGCTATGAAATTTCTGAAAGATGGTGCGTGGAAATCAAATGGGCTCTGAGCTTTTTGTGTGACAAAATTCGATGGGTTTTGGTCTTGTATGTTAAATTTGAAGCAATATGGATGTTATTAAACATATACAGATTTAAAATGTTAGCAGAATTCTATTTTTTTATTCTATATCTTGTGTTGTTAGTACCATAATAATCATTTACTTCCCCTAACATAAGAGAGAAAACAGGTATAAAGTACTGCTAAAGGTACAAATGGTGTCAGGAGTTCACCTCCTGCACCAACCGGAATAAGTCCCGAGTTCTTGTTTCTCTTTTTCTTAAAGTTCACCTTGGTTAGCTGAACTTTTTGTGACTCATACTTGAAAAGACTGGTATTCTTTTAAACTATGCTATTTGAACGTTTTCATCCAGTGCATTGAGGGCCATGGCTCCCAGTCCTTTCCCATCTGAGCCTTTTCTGAGATGCAAGTAGAAACCTTCCCTGGGATAGGGTTCTGTGTGTTCATTTGTCACAAACTCATATCATTAGTGAGGGCTCTGTTTCAGTGGTGGAGAACTGATGACGTCCAGCAGTTGCTGAAATATCCTCCATGCCAGATGTATGGATGTCTTCTCATTAAAATTTCAGAGGCTACCAGGACTGTAAGCCATACAACAAGTGTGGTTTATTATCAAAGACTTCGGATCATAGAATCAAAGCAGTTCGTGTGGGAAGGGAGATATGTGATTCGGTCAGAGAAAAGTATTTTATTTAAAACACTTGCTATGGTTTGTCAATGAAGTATGAGGAACGTTTTGTTTATATGTTATTTCAAATAGACCAAAAAATTACAGGTTTAATCCGGGATGTAGAGGTAAACAGGAGTCTTTTCACTATGCTTTCTACATCAGTTTAAAATCTTTCTGTGTATTATTCCAGTTACAGTGCATATAAATACAAGCTTTATGCAATTCAAAGAAAAGCAATACATAAGTCATCCAAAGTTTGGATGGTAAGTTCATGTGTTTCTCGTGTGGTTTTAGGTTCAAGTTCTTTTGAATCTCAGAAGATGGAAAGGCCTTCTATTTCTGTTATATCTCCGACTAGCCCCGGAGCCCTAAGGGATGCACCACAGGTCCTACCAGGACAGCTTTCTGTGAGCATATTTTGTTTGTCTTGAGTTGTTAATGGAAATCTGTGAAGTGCTGGTCCCTCAGCCCTGCACCTTCCCAAGGTCTGTTGGGAGGTCAAGAGAAATGTCCATTGTTGGTAAAGACTAACATCTTAAAAAGTTTTTTAACACCCTCTGTATGCACTAGCAAGCCATCAATGTAGTCAGAGAAGACATAAGAAATTGTCATCTTAATACACGAAAGAGTGCAGGAATTTACTTTAAGAGCACATGAAAGTGCCTTGAAACTTGTAATTTTGTAGCTTCTGCATTGAAAATAGTGACTTTGCTGTACATGTCCAGTAATCTGCAGATAGCAGGCATAGTATCACTTTATTTTCTTTATGGGAACATTTAAAGAGCTGTGTATTTGTTAAGCATTACACTATTCAGTAATGCATTTTAATTAAGATGCGTCTTGGAATTTCCTTGTGATACTAATTGAAGTCCTGCTTATTAAATATACTGTAAGTACTTAGACTTTGTTTTCTACATTCCTGTATTTTTTATATTCACCATGTTAATTTATAAGTATACAGCAGGCTTAAAATTTTCCTATTATGATTCTCTTAAGAAATTATGTAGCTGTATATTATTCTTTTCATAAAAAATTTTGAAAGGGTTAGAAATCTGAATAGATAGATTTCAACTATGCCCTGAGATTAGATGCAGTCAGAGCTTCCCATTTAATGTAGCTTTTAAGGTGCAGAGCTCAGACATGCTGGTTTAATTGCACTTACAGGTACAAGATTATGCAGTGAGTACAGTAAACGATGCAAGTACAGTCAGGCACCATAATTTTATTCAGCTGTGATAAATATAACAGTCTTTGGTATATACCATCATCTTTTCCATCTAACCTAATTAAATATTAAGGGATTTGAAATGCAATATATCTCATTGTCTCTGGGAAAAAAAAAATGTTACTTTTATATTGTAGTTATTTTTAATGTAAAATCCTGTTTCTTCTCCATTTTCAGTAATGTTTTCTGGTAACTTGATTCCTGTAGGTTAAACTCTGGTATGACAAAGTGGGACACCAGTTAATAGTAAATGTTCTACAAGCAACAGATTTGCCACCAAGAGTAGATGGACGCCCCAGAAATCCCTATGTAAAAATGTATTTTCTTCCAGATAGAAGGTAACTGTACTTCAGTTTAGAAGATTATGTGTTAATTTACCATGTATTGAATCAACTTTTAATGAGTGCTTATGAAGAACTCCTTTTTACAATTTTTTAGAGGTAGATTAATTATAACAAAAATTGCACTTGAATCAGGCAAGTCAGTGCTAATTTAACTTTATGGTCTTTTGCAAGAATGTGACTCACTGTGCAGAAAATGCTTTTCTCATTTAGGCATTATCAGATAAGAGAGAATGAAAACAGTTAAGTGCTGATGAGTACACGGTATTTTCTGATTTATTTCTGTGAATAATTTACGACAAATATTTATGTTCCAGTGATAAGAGTAAAAGAAGGACCAAAACAGTAAAGAAAAGTCTAGAGCCGAAATGGAATCAAACTTTTCTCTACTCACATGTACATCGTAGAGATTTTAGAGAACGAATGCTAGAAATTACTGTATGGGATCAGCCAAGAGTGCAAGAAGAAGAGAGTGAATTTCTTGGAGAGGTGATGCATACAATCACATTTTTTCTGAGTTCATTGTTTGGTTTTGAATACATATACATATATATTTTGTATATCTGTTTCTGTGTGTGCCTGCAAAGTAAAACTGAAACCTGATGATTTTTCTGCTAGATTCTTATAGAGCTGGAGACAGCACTTTTAGATGATGAACCACATTGGTATAAGCTACAGACACATGATGAATCTTCACTACCTCTGCCTCAGCCATCACCATTCATGCCAAGAAGACATGTTCATGGTGGAGAAAGCACTAGCAAAAAATTACAAAGTAGGTCCAAATTCCATTAAGGTGTCTTAAATTTTACATTGGAGATGTTGGATATGGTGTAATGGTATTTAAATTCCAAATAAAAAGATACTATTTCATAGTCTTTAGAAATAATGAAAATGTGTGGCAGAAAGGAGATTTAAATTATGGCATTATGACGTGTCAGCCTTACACCTGTGACATAAAACTTTCAAGTATGTGAAACCTGCTGGAATCGATTCGGCTTTCAAAATTCAGCAAAACAAAATTGTTCAAAGATTTGTTTGCATAGATTTCCTTTTAAATAGAAAGATGAAGTTTATAGTTATTGGATACTTAAAAAAATTAAAAGCATTTTATTTTTAAAAAAGGAGTCCTTAGAGACTTGCAAGGCTTAAAAACACTTTTCATCATAAAGCTAGTCTCAGTCTCCAATATGGTCATTAAAGTGTACTTTTGCAGGAATGAGAGATTGTATTCATTGTTTGGGAGGTACAGTTGTTTTCATGAGTCTGATGTCAGGTTTTTATGAGGCATGCCAACAGAAGGAAATATTTCTGCATTGTAGCTTTTCTGTTCATTGAAATTAAGATTTACTTAGAAATATGAAAGATGAAGGGGATTATTTTAAAATATATTTCCAAGCTATTTTTCTGATTTTTCTAAAACATGGAAGTCATTCACTCCAGCCAGTGTGTAGGAAATAGGTGCACATTCAGGAATGAACTATAAATATGTGATACTGGTATAATTGCTGCCTAGACGTCCAAATGAAAGGTTAGTTTTCATGAGATATTTGAGCTTTTCTAAAAGCTGGCAGTGCTGTTTCCTCTTCCTCTCTCTCACCATATGCTGCCTCATCTCCTTTCCTGCTCAGCAAGCTGATTCAGCATAATCACTGAAATAGCACAAAAGTTTTTTTTCTTTATATGAGTTTGGTTTTTTGCAGGCTTAGTGAGATAAACTATTCTAGTAGAGGATTACTGAGGACTTGAGGGAAAGAGAAAGGAGGCTGTAGCAGCTGTTAAGATGTTAAATTGGCCCAGCTGTCTCGTGAAGCATCAGTTAGTCACTGCAGTTGTGAGCTCTCCTTCTCTGTTATTTTGACTTACAATCATCTTTTTGCATTCAGTATTATGTTAAATGAACATATTCTTACATTTTATAACATGACCAGATGTTCAGGTATTTGTTTACCTTACTGTTGTGCAGGATCTCGGCCAATCAGTGATAGTGACATCTCAGATTTTGATGTTGATGATGGTATTGGAGTTGTTCCTCCAGGTGCGTGGATGAACAGCATGGTCCTGCTTTCTTTTTCTTCTTTTTTTTTTGCTTGTTTGTTTTTATTCCTTTATAATATTTTGCAATATTGAGGATGCTGGTTTTGGAGAGTTCATTGTGAAAAAACCAGTTTTCCTGATTGTTCCATAGTACCTGTCCCAAACATGCTAAATTAGAAGATTCTACTATTAATTCATTTATATTCCTTTTGCATATCACTCTTCATATGTGAACCTCCGGTTGGTTCAAATTGTTTAATTTTGTACTGTATAATACTCCAAGCATTATTTAATATGCAAATTAAATTTAAAGAAAACTCACATTTTAAAATTGCAGTTAAGATTTCAGTGTTTATTGAAAGCATTTTTTTTGTTATTTTGCTTTTTGCTTGAAACTTAGCTATAATGCAGTCTCCCATGGACTTTATTTATAATGCATGGAATTAGATGAAGATGCATGTAGCATGGCTGTATCTTTTATAGTTTTCATAAGCCTTCATGAACTATCATTACCCTAAATGCTCATAAATATATACTTGTAGAGACTGTCATGGTTTGACTTTTAGTTCAGCCTTCCTTACATACTGAAAATCTTGAGGATTATCTTGGATACCACCTTATTCTAGTTCCCGTTGACCATTGCCACAAGTCAGATAAATACATTTCCCAATTGTCACAAGCTAACTGAATAGTTGCTATGCCATTGCCAGCACTAAATCAATTTTTCTGTGGATCTTCCTGATGAAAACCACTGAATTACGTCATGGTGGGATTCAGAAAGCTCTCTATACTCGTGGTCTATGTTTTAAGTAATGTCAAAATTTATTTATCCATTATAAAACTGCACAAATAAACCACATATTTTATTAATGTGGTATTATCTTGATGTTTACTGAGACAAATTCTACTTCCTTTGATGCTGATTGGGTTCTTTTCTTACTTTATATACTTTTCACCTCAGTTGCTAAGAGAGAAATTCATTCATGTATGTCTAGTTATGATATTTGATATTTTTACATCAGCAAAAGAAGTGAGCATTCAAAATTAAGTATAAATTGTATGCTTTAAATATTTTTCCTGGTTTGTTTTTTTTTTTCTGGGTGTGGAGGTTGTAGTTGACAATGTAGATACTGGTATATCTTTGCAGACTTACTTATGTTTAAAGTTTCAGTATATTCTGTTAAGAACTGGGGCTTTTTTTCAGCTGCCAGTGCTTCCATGCATCCACTTGAAATAAATTTCCACCTGAGAGGAAGCATTCAAAATGGTTCAGCTGAATGCATTGGACTTTGTTCACCGGGTCATCATTTGAATAGCTGATTCTTATTGAAATTTCTTTGAACTTCATGCTCAGATGTGCCTTTGCATAGATCCAAAGTTTCTCAGAGATCACTGTAGAAAATAACAGAATTTAATCTTTAGAGTTGGATTTGCTATGATTTGAGAGTCTACAAACTAGAAATTGAAGAGCATGGTGAGGAAATGCCTTCTGAAATCCACCTAATAAGAAACATTCTTCTAGTGCACCTAACCAAGCACAACTTTGTCCATTTCCAGTTTAATGGATGCATTTGTTTGGCAATTCTAAGTGGAGTTCATCTGTTTGTGATTCCTATGTGAAGTGGATCTGCAAATAAGTGTGTGGGGTTTGTTTGCATATTCAAACTGAATTCTTAAAAGGGAGTTAGACTTTAGGCCCACAGGGACAAAGAAAATTTGATATGTGCCACAAATCTCTGAAAGCTTAGACAGCATATGGAAATGTGTTTTGCAGTAAGACCTGGAAAAGATTGCCAGTCCCAATGTCTGATGAATTGCTCAAGAATCTTAGGCAGAGAGTCACAAATGTGACTGGAGATCAAGTTCATATATATGCATTTCTACCTTCCTTTCCAACCTTCCTAACCTCCCCCACTGCTAAATTGTTAAGACTTTGGACTGCTCCCTTCATTTGCACTGTATGAATAGTGCAGTATCTTCTCTATGAAACAAGCTCCTCTGTAAAAACTAAGTTCCATTCAAGTTCCTTGTTGTTCTTCAGGTCCTTCCCCCCTGCCCTCCTCCTGCTCTTCAATACCATGATCCTCACCAGAGTGCACCCAATCTCTTGTCTGGTTCAGATTTCCCACACATTCTCCTGCATAGTTTTCATGTGGGAAGGTAGGGAAAATATCCATATTTCCCCATAATGTAGTGTGGTGATGCACCATTTTGGAATAGCCTTTATTGGCTTCAACCAGATTAGTCTAGGTTTAAGATATTCCTTCTCAAGAGAAGTAAGAATATCAAAACTGAGTTTACAACATTCGATGCAAAAAAAAAGTATTTCCGCTTAAAGACCATTTTCTTCTTGTTACCGTTTATTTGCCAATGTTACCCACCATGGTGCTTATTGTATATGATACATAAGCTCTGTCTTCATCGAAGTTTTGTTCATCCAAAACAAGAATTATTAAGGCTGGAAAACACCTCTAAGACCATTGAAACCAACTCTTAACCCAGCACTGCTGTGTTCACCACTAAACCATGTCCTCAAGTGACACATCCACATGTTATTTGAACACTTCCAGGGGTGGTGGTTCCACCACTTCCCTGTGCAGCCTATGCCAGTCTTTGACAGCCCTTTCAGGGAAGAAATTTTTCCTAATATCTAATCCTAACCTCTCCTAGCACAACTTGAGGCCACTTTCTCTTCTCCTGTCACTTGTTAACTGTGAGAAGAGGCAGACCTTGAACCACCCTCCTTTCAGGCAGTCGTAGAGATTGATAAGGTCCCCCTTGAGCCTCCTTTCTCTAGGCTGAATACCCCCAGGTCCCTCCGCCGCTCTTCACAGGACTTGTGCTCCAGACCCTTCACTAGCTCCATTGCCCTTCTCTGGACTCACTCCAAAACCTCGATGTCCTTCCTGCAGTGAGAGTCCCAAAAGTGAACACAGGATTTTAGGTGCGGTCTCATCAGTGCCCGAGCACAGAAGGACAATCCCTGCCCTGGTCCTGCTGGCCACACTATTGCTGGTACAGGCCAGGATGCCATTGGCCTTCTTGGCCACCTGGGCACACCTGGCTCATGTTCAGCTGCTGTTGCCCAGCACCCCCAGGTCCTTTTCCATCTTTCCAGGCTTTCCAGGCACTCTGCCCCAGCCTGTAGCACTGCTGGGGTTGTTGTGGCCCAAGGGCAGGACCGGCCCTTGGCCTTGCTGAACCTCATACCCGTGGCCTTAGTGCACAGATCCAGCCTGTCCACATTTCTCTGCAAAGCCTTCCTACACTCCAGCCCAACCTCGTGCCATCTGCGAACTGACTGACGGTACATTCCGTCCCCATGTCCCTATTATTGTTAAATACATTAAACAGGACAGACCCCAATGCTGCGCCCTGAGGAACCCCACTAGTGACTCTATTGACCACCGCTGTCTGGGCCCAGCCACTCAGACAGTTTGTACCCAGCAAAGAGTGCACCTGTCCAAGCCGTGGCTCCCAGCTTCTCCAGGAGAATCCTGGAGAAACAGTGTAAAAGATTTTAATAATTTATAGATAAAAAACATCCACAGCCTTTCCCTCATCCACTAAGAGGGTGACCTTGTCATAGAAGGAGATGAGTTTAGTCAGGCAGAATCTTCCTGAAAGTTATTAATTTTCTCTTTTTCCTAAAATATTGAGGGGAAAAAATGAAGTTATTTTGCCCCCTTTATATCTCAAGATTTTCACAAAGGTTATTGCTCATTTTCTAATAAATAAACACATAACTACAAAATGTAAAAGCACAAAATTTCACTTCATCTCCATGAAAGCTAAAATATTAAGGGAAATATTTTTGCTGATTTCACTAACATTGGAAATCCTTAAAACTGTAGTTTCAATTTTTTTACCAATTGCTAAGGCAAATGCAGTATTAGAATTTAGTCATAACAAAACTATTTTCCTAGAAGTTTCAGTAGCTGCAAAGAATCACTACTTGTCAATGGAAGTAAAGATTGCTACATCAAAAATAGTGGTACTCTAATAAATTTCAAAATATTTTAAGAAAAATGTTTTTCCCTTTTCATAATGTATCTTATTTTTCATGTGATTGTACCATCCTCATTTATTAGTAGTACCTTGCAGTGATATACATATAATTTTTTAATCAGGTCATAGATACATTCATAAAAGTTTATATCAACAGCTGAAAGTAACTTTAATTTGAAGCTCAGGTTTAACAAAAATTATTTTGACGGGGTCTTTGTGGCATGCTGACATCCATTTACGTGAAGAAAATACTATTTTAAATCTCTCAACCTCTCCTTATATGAGAGATGCTCAAGTCTCTTAAGTATGTTTGTGGTCCTGAGCTGGTGTGAAACCAGTCAGTCTGTGTCTGTATTGTACGGGGCAGCCCAGTACTCCATAAAGGTCAGTGAAGGTTTTAATAAAACCTGAATATGTTTTGAGACCTATCTGTTTAACCAAAGCTTCAGTAACTTTCTTAATTAAAAACAAAATTAATAAAAGCTGATATACAGTTGGCAATATCCCCAGCAGTATTTTTAACAAGCTGTGTTGCTTATCCTATGGGTAACTCTTCAGAACAGTTTATTTTTCTGTCACATGTAACCTCTATAAACGGTTGCACTGCATTTACCTTCCTGTAGCAGCAGGGTGACATCAGTACAATGCCTTGTGTTGTCTGTTTTGTCTTTAAGAAAAAATAACATAATTCTGGTATCAAAGGTTTGCCAGAACCATTTTCATCATCCATCCTGCATTCATTTCCTGTCACACCTGACAGTTTCCCATGAGCAACTGAGAAACTTCTGCATAAACTACCATCAGCTTGGTTGCTGCTATCATGCTGGTCCATGCAAATTTTTCTCTGCTCACCCTGAAGAGCACAGAGCCTTTGTATTTGAGGATATGAGTAAATGTTACTGTTGCTGTCACTGTCGTGGTCACTGTGAAAGTATGGATGTGATTTGACTAGTTTGACAATTCTTGAATTAATACTTATCCTAAGTATGGATTACTATTGCTATGTCTGTTCAGTAAGCCTTGTGTACACACACTGCATGAGTTCCAGGTATTGTTCCCTAGATAGCTTGGCTATGAAAAATATATTAAATCATTTTTCTTTACTAGATTTTTGACTTTACTGAATAATCCTATGTGCAGTTTTTTAGGCAGACTAGAAATGCTCTAGAAATATATTTTAAATTTAAATTTATAGTTAATTTTTTTATACTTAAATTGTACATATTTCAGTACAATTGCCTAAAGGTTGGAAAGAAGTTTAGAATTTCTTTGGTTTTAATGTTAATAAATGTAAACTGCTGTTACTTCTGATAGAGATGACAGGATTTTTTATCACACAAGCTTGTTTGGAAAATTTACTTTTTGCAAGTACAGCTTAGATTTAGTTATCCTGGGAAAGGGAACACACCCAGCTTTGTCATATTTTTTCTTCCTCTAACAAAAAACCTAGACATTTTCTGCAGCAATCTTGGTACATGAATCTCCACTGAAGTCCTGAGGGAGTCCCATTTTTACTTCAAAATCTGCACCCAGTCCTTGTCCTGGGATCAGGGAGATCCTCATGTTCCTTTATAATTTTATAACAGAACTCTGAAACACTTTTTTAGCAGGTAAGGTGCTCCAGCATCACAACGTATCAAAACCTATGGAACATTGGAGCCCTGCTTTACTAAAAGGTTGTTAAATCTCAGTAGATGCTTTCATGCATGTTGTCAGCTTTTAGAGGCCATTAGAATACATTGGTAAACTCTTACACATTTGGAGAAAAAAGTGTGAATGCTTCTTTGATGTTTGTGGTCAGGGCTCAGACTTGCAGTTAAGGAGGTTACTAAATGTCATTGAATACACAACCAAGCCTAATACTGACTCTGTATGCAGGCAGGGCTTTTAAAAGAGGGCCTGTTTGTAGTTTGGTAGAAGACCAGAGAAAAACTAGAACAATTATACAAATTATATAAAATATTTTTAAAACGCCAAAGTTAAAACCTTCAAATGAGATCCATTAGAAGTGCAATTTATTTAATTTATTTAATTTCTCCAATTGACAATTGCGTGACAAAATCATAGTCTTTTCCTGCACGAAAAGGAAGATTTTTGATATAGGCTGTTTTTTTAGCTGAACAAAATGACACATTACAGTAACTTTAATGCTAGACAAATTCAGAATGGGAGCAAAATTATTATTTTGGTATCTAAGGAAGAATTTATGAAGTGATTAAAGGATGAATTTCTCTATCATTAAGGGATTTTCTGTCAAGGGATTATTGTAATCTAATTTAAATGTCTAGAAATGAGCAAGTGAAGTCTGAGCAGATCTCCTTAGGCACTTTTGTAAAGATAACACCACCTTTTGAAAGCTATTATCTTACTGAGCTTCATTGTCTGTTTTAGGATAGGATTCAAAATGTATAACAAGGCAAAGAGTGTGCTATATGGAAAAAGGCACAACAATATTGAAATATTGAAAATGTACTCACGTTGTGCTGATTTTATTTTTTAATTCTGTATAAGAATGAAGTACAAGAAATTTTGCCACTTACTCATAGAATTTGGAAAAAATACTCTCAAAGTATGCAACAGCAAATATTTGGTACAATATACTCTAATTAGTAATTTAGTAATTTCTTTAAGTAGGTGGCTTTGGCCAAGTTCATTAGGACAACATCTTTGTTTAACTGAAACAAGAGGCAGAAAGAGGCTTTATGTATGAGCAGTCCCATGTGAGTCTGTGGTGTCGTACGCAAGCATGGTTTCTCCACTTTTTAGATGAGGTAAACCTATACTCTTTAGATTCCTTTCAAATATTTTTTATGTACACAAAATACCCAGAATACTCTTCCCCAAGTAAGAAAACTGTTCCACATCTTCCAGTACAAAAAAAATCTTATTTTTTCAGTCTCTGTACATGTCGACATTTAAAGGTAATGCTAGTAATTTATCCTGCATGATACGTTGGGGTGTACTACAGCTGAATGATGACCTGAAATTAGTGTAAGCATTTAGATATGTGCTTCTGGAAGACTAGCCATCTGAATTCTGTGTAAACCCAGCCCTTCATTCTCTAATTTCCTTTTGTTACCCTTTTACCAGTGGGTTATAGGTCTAGTACTAGAGAAGGTAAATCCACAACGCTAACTGTGCCAGAACAGCAAAGAACAACAACACATCATCGTTCACGTTCTGTGTCTCCTCACCGTGGCGACGATCAGGGCAGGCCCCGTTCACGTTTACCACATGTGCCATTACAGAGGTAGGCATCACAAGTGAAGCTCAACGTGCTATCAAATTTGTAGAATCTGTCATTATTATTTTCTCTCTTGTTCAGGAAATTTTTACTATTTTAAAGCTTGACTTTTGTATCTAAATTTTTTAGTGCAATATTTGAACTTGATATATGCTTTTATTAATCATTCAAGAGCACTCATGGGATGAATCATAACTTTGTAAGACGTAGCTATTTTTACTCAAATTTTCTCTGTGATTCATCATCTGTGTACCATAATACATAGGTTTGGAAATTTTTTTCAGTCAGTGGCTGGATCTTGTATGAAGCTCCTTAAGTGTATTTGTAGGATAATAGTGGCATGTATAAATTGCATAATTTGTAATGGCATTCTTTTAGAAATAATGTATTAATAATCTATGATTAAAAACTTCCTTCAACCAACTTGTACTGCAATCCATTGCTAATCATGAGAAAACAAGGTTATCATACATATTTCTGCTTTTCAGGAGTTTAGATGAAATTCATCAAATGAGAAGATCACGTTCTCCAACTAGACACCATGATGCCTCCAGAACTCCAGTTGATTACAGATCCAGAGAGATGGATAGTCAGTATTTGTCTGATCAAGAAAGGTACACTGTCAGCCTGAACTTGGAAAAAAGTTTCAAAATGTCTTTGTCAGTTTGCCTAATTTTCAAGTTTTCATTAGAGATGTGACTGATAGAAATGGGGAAGGGAGAGATTTCACTCTAACTGATAGATGGTAGAACTGGTGAACTGTGCACTGGGTTGATGGTAATAGCAGATATCTAGCCAAATGATTCTTGTCTGTTTGTCCTAGATATTCTGCTGCTTTTTCATAAAGCCCAGAGATTTTTGCTAGAAAGCCATACATCCTAATATATCCCCTAACTATTCTTGTAAGGTACCAGAATTTACCAGTTGTGCTAGCCAGCAAAATACCAGGTGTGAATTCCTCCTGGCAGGGAGTTGGATATATGCTGTCTTGCATTCCTATGCTTATGGATTTTGGACATCTATGGGTGCAGTCTCACAGCATCTTATGTAACATTCTGGTGAACTTGTACAGTACCCAGGCATAGCAAGGATAGTTGTAGTACTAGTTGTAGTTTGCAAAAATTTCCGGTCCTAGGTGCATGACACACACACATCTCTCTCTGGAATAGATGGAGTGGCTACATTCAGAGAATACTTGGTCTATCCTATTGTATGCACAATTTTCAGGTATTTAGGAAAAATATTCTGATAAAATGGAAAAAAATTAGAATTTCTGTTTAGTTTATAGCTGAAAAAAGGGGTATAAAGGTATTTCAGCTCACTATTTTGGAAAACTAATGATGACAGTCACATAGATTATCAATCTTTATGGGTTGTTGTTTACTTAAAAAAAATCATATAGCTAGACTATAATAGCAAACTTTTGCCATTCAGATAAGATCAATTGTCATAGTAATGTCTTTGATTTTTTTTTTCTTGGCAATAAGTAACTACTTTTAGAACTAAGTATGACAAAATCTTTTCACATAATCCAGTAAATTCAGTACATAACATACATATCTTAGTGATGTGAGAACATGTAAACATTAAATCATAAAAATACCTGGAAATCTTTGGCCAGTTTTGAAGCAACATAAAGATTGAATAACACATTGCTCTTGCAGTTAAGCCTATTCAGTTTTGTATATGATCCTGCCTCTTTTACTTTTGTAGTATGGTAACATAGGTGTGGGAATTAATGAGTTATCTGGTACATTTAAAAATCAAATTTGTAGGCAAGAAGTGTGTACACAATTGACTAAGTTGGATTTTTGTACTGAATTTCCTTTCAGATGTGAATTAAAATATAGTAGTCAGACTTAAGATTAGGCTAATTTGAGTAATGTCCACTTGTTGCAAATGTTTTCAGTTAGTATTTATTTTGGGCAATGATATATCCAAAAGATTCCTGAAGGTATTAATTGAATAGATTTCTTATTCATCAGATTTGAAAAGAAAAAGGCTTTTTAAAGTAGCTTTTGTCAGTATAAATACAGACAGTTCTGTCTAGAGGTTTCTCTTTTAGTAAAGCCTCAAACCAGGACATAACTGGTGATGTATGCATGGGTCATGGAGAGGAGCAGGGCTTACTCTGAGCCTTTCTTGGGGATGAGCAATGGGCTGCTTGATTTGTTCAGAGAAGTGAGACATTCTTCAGTTCTTTTCAGTGTTCAGAAATCTTTTTTTCAGAAGTTTAAAGATCAGACATGAAGGGTATACGTGGCTTATTTGCAGAATTTAAAAATGGGTCCAAGTACTTACTGTCCTTGAATAATAATCTTGTCTGCAGTGGTCTCCTTTTTCCCATTTTCCTTTTCATCTTTTCCCCCAGATTTCGTCAGTTGTGAAGGCTGTTAACTATAGCAGGTTTTGCTCGCTTTCAGTACGAAGGAATAGTGTCATATGAAGGGTCCAAACCAGGTTTTGTTGAGAAAGATTCTCGGTCGCATCCAAGAATTTAAAAACACCCAACTTCATTAAATATTATGTATTAATATGAGAGTAGTGTATATATTGTGTGTGGTGCATTCATCTAAAAAAGTACATTGCCATGGATATCTAATATAAACTTGGCTTGAAAATTGAGGAATTACTCAGTAATTACATGGCAGAAATTACGGCTGCTGACTAGTTTCAATCGTTTTCTCAATGATTCGTTATTGCTCCAGAATTAATACTGAATAATAATATAGGTCCTTGTAAAAATAGCTACTCCCACTCTCCTACAGAAGCATCTGTTGCAATAAATTTCCAGTTGAATTTATTTGTCCACTTCAACAGTTTTATATATATTTATATGCGTATATACACACATATATGAATATATATAAACTGTTAGGAAAAGCTTTTTATTAAGAAATCATTGTCCAATTTTCAAGAGCATGGCACTTTTTTTTTTGTGTTTCTTTTATTCCTAAGTAAAATCTGTCAATTTTGAGTATAGAAAACATTTAAGAATAGTAGTCTCTATTTTAAATGTCTCCCAAACCAGACTTGATTAATAAAAGAATTTTATATTCATACATTATTGGTTATCTACTTAAAAGATTCTTTTCCTTTTTTTTTAACTTGAAGATTTCATGGTGGATTTGTTATTTTATATTACTTTTCAGGATGACTTTTTTATTAATGTTTGCTTTGGGCCAATTACAATAGATACTCTGGTTTAGCAAAGGTAAATATTGACAAAGTACCCTATGATTTAATGTGGACTTTGCATCTACTTTGCAAATCTGAAGAAAAAAGCAACTGTTTCCTAAAATCCATAGTTGTTCGTAATTTGGAAACCTGCATATGAATTCTGTCAGTCCTCAGAGTTTATGAATAGAAATCTGGCTTAGAAAATTTAAAAATTCAATTCAGCTTTAGCACATATTGTTGCATCAAAATCAAGCTTGTGGCTCCAGATGTAATTAAATCTTACATGACTCACATGCCATTATTTCACACTGCCCAGTTTAGAATTTTAAATAAATAATGCCTTTACCGTATCAATGAAATGGATCATTCTATAATGGCATGAAGTGTAAAACACATTGAACAACTGCTGCTTTATCTGTTTTGTAATATTTTCTCTCTTTTTTTTTTTTGCCATAGTACTTCATGGGACTCCCTTCTTCTGTTAAAATTAGCATGTTTCCATGAAGCTTACCTTTAATTTCATATTTACAATGATAGGAGTTTTGGAGCTGGGTCTTTCTGATTGTGTTGAATTGCATAAAAACTAGAGATTAATTTAAGGGATACTTCATATCATAGTCATATTTACCATAGGCATAAATATGCATTAATTTTACCATCTTGCTGCCTATAATATGTGTTTGGTTACAGTACAAGAAAAATGGAATAGATGGCTGATTTTCCTCAATTTGAAAGAATTAGAAACAAAAAGTCTGATGGCTGATTAGCTTTTCTTTGTTTCTTTAGGATTCCATTACAAAATATCATCAAGAGCTATGAGTCAGAATTTATGTTTGGCCAAACATAATATTTCAAGTGAACATATATTTTTTATTTTCCCTAAAGGCTGACTCTTCCCATAAATCAATCTGCATCAAATCATTATCAAACCTTCCCTGCTTTTACATGTATGATTTTTCAGCTTAGGAAGACACAAAACCTGACACAAAACAAACAACAAGCATCTTTCTTTTTTTACTAAAGGAATTCTCCATTAATTAGATCATGAGACAGGAGGTTATTAGAAAACTGTAGCCATTTTATGTATTTGTTTTGTCATTAAGAGCTCTGAAAAAGTAATTCTGAATTTAAAAAAAAATCATAAAAGGAGGTGCCACACTAAAGAGAATTTGTTGAAAACGTAACTATTACATGCATTTTTTGGTTCATATTTTTTGAGATGTGCAGTCAGAGTTTGAATGTTATCAGACTATCTATCTGGGTAGATGCTTCTTGTTTCCTTTTATGTTTTCATTTGCTTATCATTGGCATAACCCATGTCATCTAATGCTTCATAACTATATCTGTTTCACTCACCACCCATCCTGTCTGTGCAGTGAGCTTCTTATGCTGCCCAGAGCAAAGCGAGGAAGAAGTGCAGAGTGCCTACATACCATCAGGTAAATACAGGAATGTGGTAATCATGAACACATCTGGTTAGTTGTCTATACTTTATGTGCCCAGCGTTTTTTCCATGGTGGTATTTAGTCCCAGTAAATAAAGAACTTCCAAGTATATTGTGATCCAGATGTCAGTTGTTCTTTTTTATTTGTTTTAATTCAGGTTGAGATGTGTATTTATGTTTGTGAACCTCAGTAGTAAGGATTAAAGGAGTTAAAGAAATTTTGGTTTTGCAGTTGTATTTTGTGGTAGATTTTCTGTCTAGTCACAGAAGTCCTGACCTCCCAATGCATGACAGCACTTTTGTAATTTCAAACTTTGCTTTTTTAGTTCATTTTATGTTTCTTTTACTTGCATTTTTTATGTTTATATAACAGCCATGCACAATTAAACAACCTTTGCTTGTTGTGACACATGCTGATTTATTTATATCTATGAATATATATATTCATAACCCCATGCTAATTTAGTCAGTTGCAGAGGAGTAAATACTGATTTACGAGGTCTTACTGGAAATCCCAAATTTGAGGGGTCTTGTATTATTTGTTTTTGCATCTAAAAATTGTTCTATAAATTGGATCCACATGTAAACTTTGTCATTTGGGGGCCCATCTTCAGTCTTCATTTATCTCTTGTTCCAAAGCTTGGAGCTCCCTGTCTTACCATTTTCCGGTGCTGTGAAACTAAATGGGACTGAAATATCTTTATCTAAAAATCAAAGTCTGCTGCCCCACCTTTTTTTTACCATGTCTGCTAACTTTGTTAAAAATCCATGACAGATTGCGTAGAATATCTTTCACTTACAGTGACTAAAAATGTAGGTTGAAGTTAAAGTAGTTAACCATTCAACTACTTCAACCAGTTATCCATTTGTCCCTTCAGCATCTGGGTGTTGATAAGAGTTTTGTGTCGGTGCTATATGTTTAAAGTCATCAATTGCTAAACCATGTTGTCTAGAGCCATTATTCATTTACTTAATGTAGGATTTTCTCTTACAAAGTATTGTTTATTTTAGATGCCTTATCTTGCTTTTTCATCATCAAATTTGAAACAGTATTGAAAATACTGTGAGAGGGTTCTGTTAAAAACAAAGTAGTATAAAGCTAAAATAATAAATATGAAGCCATTCCAAAAAATCTACATCAGTGAAGCTGTTAAATTAAGTTTTTATTATCAGTAGAAATTCTCATACTTAAACTAAAAAGGCTTTTTCCCCAAGATTTAGGTTTTAGGGTTCAATAATTTATTTAACTTTATGTCTCTTTATTGTCAGATAATAGCAATTCTTCCTGCCTCCAGCCCTGTGCTTTCTCCTTTCCCTCTTAAATATTATAATTTTTCAATGACTTCCCCTAAAGTCTCAATTAATGAAGTAAATACTATATTATAAACTTCACGTGCACTTTGCCCAGCCAAACTATTAGTTTTCCAATAGTTTTACAAATCTACTAAACCAGTCTGGTCACAGCAATAAGTTGTGCATGGACAGCAATAGAGTTAGGAAGGAGTTACACTGAATTCAGAGCATACAGCCCTTTCTTGCATTTTTCTTTATTCCATTTATTGTTGTTGTATCTTTATGATCAAAAAACCCAACAAATTCACCCTTTAGAAGTAATAGTAATGGTGTAGTATAAAACAGGATGGTACTTATAATAATGTGTTAATAATAGAGGACAAAGATGGGCTCTTTTAAATTTAACTCTGGGGTTTATACACCCTAATTCCAAATAATACCCCAAAACTAGCAATATCCATTCTTGACAGAATACTTTTGAAAACTGTTTCAACAAGAATTTGTTCTATGTCATCTTTTGTCCTTTCTTATTTCTAGTGACCTGACATTTATTCATGTTAGAAACTTAGAAGGCTTTATCCCTTTTTTCTAGACAGCTTGTTGAGCCATGTTTTAACTAGTTAGACAACTTCAGCTTAAAATGGGAAAGAAATGTTAATGGTTTCATGCTAAATGAAAGAATATAGCTAGTCCAAGCTACAAATTTAAGATATATGGTGAATTTAATGCACGAGTTTGGAGTGCTAGTCCTAGCTGTCCATCCTGTCCATCTGTAAGCAACTGTCGGCTAATAGCAGAAATGGTGGAAAGGTGTGTACCTATGCTATAGACCATGGGTTGTCACATCCCATGCCTTAGATCACCCCTACTGTGATTGGTAATATCTACTCGTGTGCCAGAATTGGCCTGACGACAACCATTCCTTTATTCCTCCTTAGCAACGTTACGGTGACCTCTGATAGAGAAGTCACCAGTGGTGACCACTAAACTTGTACAAGAAGGGTCAAAGCTCTTCTGTTAAATCCCTCAGGGTTTTACAAACATTAATATTTTCAGGCAGAGAGTTGGTTCATCTGTCTTTGACACAGCCAGGTTTGTAATTTTATTCCTGCTGTGTTTAGGTCCAAGGCTTAACAGGAATCAGAATGTCCCATCAGGACAGACTGTTCTTGATGCTGAAAAATCCTCAAGCCTGCTGGTTCTTCTCCTAATAGTTCCATAGTTATGTCCTAGTAGGGTATATGGAAATTTGTTAGAATGTTGTTATTAACCCTTAATCATTGAATGGCCATAAGTCCCATTCAGCAGCCACTCTCTGCCTTTAAATTTTTCCCTTGTTCATTGGGTAGAGCTGGCTGATTAAATAAACATTTCCTTCTCTAAAATCTATTATGATATTGGACAGTTATCATGTAACACCTTAGTGCTGCTGTGCTGGCTGATGTAGTACCTCTCCTAAGTTTTTAATTAGTGTTAAATTTTGAAGCTGATATGCCATTTTCAAAAGACTTTCACATTCAAAAAAGCTAGCTGCTAATACATACTAATTAAATTTTTGATACTGTATATATCCATGTTTTAGCAAGATTTTCATGCTTAGCTACTGAAGAGGTTAAAATCTCTGCAGGTCTGAGTAAGGCATTGCTAAGAGAAATAAAGATCAAATTTAATATCAATGTAATCCTTTAAAACAGGCTGTATGTTTTAATTGTAATATTCTATAAATGGAATATAGATTACTTTCATTTCAAGAAAATATCTGAGCTGTACTAATATGGCCATACGTTCATGCACTTTATTAAGAACAGCGTAAATGCAAAGTTTGTCCCCCAGATAGCTGTCACAGTAGTTGAGAAAAACATATACTGAGAAATCTGCTCCCACAGCTATACAATGTGATAGAATATTATGCATTTATTTTACGTTTTGGTCAGTCTTGGCTTGCCTTTACCTGTCTTTTTATTTTTGGCATGTTTTTGTGTTGTTCTGTGTTCTTTTCTGACCCACCACATTCAAGAAGTTCTGTTAGGCACTATAAAACATTACCACCCAAGATGCCTTTACTAGAAAATGGTACTCATTGGAACCTATACAGGTAAGAAGTGTTTAGAGTCCCCTTTAAGTAGTTAGATTCTTTAAAAAAAAAATAAATAGACTTCCCTTGTTAAAGAAAAAAAATAGCCAAAAATGTTTCATACATTTTTGTAACCAAGAGATAAGGGATAAAATCCTAAAATAACTTCATCTAGTTGTTTCAGTTAACACCTATGTTACAAAAAAACCCAAACCAAACTACTTTGTATTAGTTGGAGTTGTCTTCAGTGTTAAAATTCTATGTTGCATGTCTTTCTTTATTACATTATTTTGTTTATGTATGAGATTTCTGTTACATGTTAAATTTATTTTCATTTTGTTTAAATAATTTAATTTACAAAGCTCAACTCTTCCTGCATGTGCTAAGAACAAATCCGTGATTAGACAGGATATTTCACTCCTTCATGATTGCCTTAATTCACGAATATCGAAATTTGGAGATGATCTACTGGTTAGGTAAGACACTGAGGATTAATCCCCCCACTTGTTTGGTGCCTACTATGGATTTGCAGAATAAATGAGCTTCGCTGTAAAGGGATTTCACATGACATATAGTGTATCACATTCTTTTGTTTTGGCTTAAGATTTACTGCTGTTAATAAGAATATAATTTTATTGTTTGGTATTTCTCATTCCACTTTTCTTACAAGTGGATGCTGTTCTGTCTCATTCAGTTTTAAACATTTCAACAATATCTGCAAAAAATTTCTGGCAGTTTTTTGTTTGCTTTTATTTTCTGAACAAATCTTGACACTATCATCCAGTCAACTCTTTTATGTTCTCCTTAATTAAATCATTGTGATTCTACATTTTTTGTAAAGAAAGCATTATTTTATGAGTTAATATCTAACATGGTATTCCTTTCTTTGTTTTCTTTTTCTTTCTCTTCTACCATTGGATGCAATGCACTGGCACTAGTGAACTGCAGCCCTCCCTTGACAGGGCTAGGAGTGCTAGTACCAACTGCTTGAGACCAGATACTAGTTTGCATTCACCAGAACGAGAAAGGTATAAAATAAAAACTTATGAATTTCTTGTCATCTGTGCTGGTGATCTTTATAAGTTTTGGTTTTCCTCATATGAGTATTCAACATTCTTGTACATTCTTGTCTGCTTTGGTATTTGTAGACATTTTTGCTCCTATAGTCATGTATGTCATGTAAATTGTGTGTTGGAGTTTATAACTGCTTCTGGCTACTTTATTTGTTTTAGTTCAAGCTGATGTTCATTGTTTACAAAAGTCCTCAGTATGCTGATAATAGCATTGCAGTGTTGAGTATTTTGAAACTACCACTTGGTTGTGAATCTTCATCATCATTTGCTAAAAAGCATTACATCTGTTTCTTGCTTGTTCTGTGGACTGCTAATTAAGCAGTGGCATAAATTATAAAGTACAACAAAACTCCCACATTTCAAACCAGAACTGTATCCATGCTGATATATGTTTTACAAAACAGCCAAATGTCATTGCTTTCTTTAGTCTGCTGCATCTGCTTTTGCAATTGCAAGGCAGATCACTGCATTAAGTTTTTTTCACTCTGTGATATTATATTAAGGTTCACATAAGTCTTAAGAAGACGTTTACTATTCAAATTAAATATTATTGTGTCACATACATTGTGCAGGCATGTTATGGATGCTTTCTGTATTTTTACATTCCAATAGCTAGATTCAAAATTTTAGGTGAATCAAATACTGCTGGTATATTTGGTAGATGGAATGATTCCATAAGAGAACTTTTCATCTCTACCCATGTTTCTGGCTAAGAATGATATCACTTTTCAGTGAGATTTTAGATTTGCTTAGGGCAATTATAGGCTCCCTTTGAGTGGGAATAGGATGGAAATACAATTTCATCTGTGCAATACATATTTAACTAGGGTGGAACTTAATAATGCTTCTTCAGTCAATCCAGGATGTGGTGGTTGTAACAGTTGCATTATTTTCTTTATTGTGGGATAGGACATGTGAAGAAAGACCCTAACAATGCACTTTTCTCTTTGAGATAGGGTTTCTCCTGAATTTTTAATTTATAATTTCCCTTTTCTTTCTCCCCAATCCCTGCAGCTCCTTGATTGGAACTTTGCTCTTCTTAAGTTATACTCTTGTTGCAGAGGAGTGACTAATGTTCTGGTGAGGTATCCCTGATGGATCTACAACAGTTTATTCATTTTTCAGACCAAGCTCAAGATATTACAGATAATATGAACATGGTTATTAAGAAACAACAAAAAAAATTCAGCTGAAGTAAAGCCACTCAGAAGGAAATACAGATATTTTTCTAGATATTTTTAAAAAATATTGTAGCATCGTATTAAAAACTGAGTGTGTACATATATCAGCTGCCTTCATCTACAAGCAGTTATTTAATGTAATTACATATAGATGTGAGCAGTATGGTCTGCACTTATTTCAAGATTCCACCCATCAAATTGAGTATTCAATGAAGCAGAAACTGGTAATTGTAAACTATCTAGTTAGAATCTTATACTCAAAACTGTATCATTCCTGATTTTAGCTGGTTCTATTATATCTTTAGAATTCACGTCCAGTAACCTCTGTCCACTGGGCACTGTGCAGAATCTGCAGAATTTTTCATGAGCTCTTCGTAAAGAAAAGTCTTTACTCTGTATTAATGGCTTTTGTTGCTACTAAACGTGGTTTTGCCAAATCATTGGTGAGCCTGATCCAGAAAAGCTGCCCATCACTATGAAACTTTTTCTGAGCTTTTAGAAATCCTAAATAGGAAGTTTTGACTTGGGATCCTTCAGAGAGCAGAAAAGCTCTTGTTTAGGAAATTAATATTCAGTTTTTTCTTGATAGTTTCATTGAAAATAATAAGATATGTGTGGCTTTGGCAGAGGATTTAGGACATACTTTGTCTTCCTTTCTTGTGGCATAGAAGATTTTTCCTATGCAGCCCAAATTTTGGAGGAAGATGTTACATTTAAAATATAAACCTGACCAAATTAATGCTTTTGTTTTAGGGGAAGTGAATTTTAGAGGATTTAATTCTCCACTGTTGAATGTGGAATATGCTTACACTTGAATGTGAGTTTAGTCATCAGTAGTATGTGATGATAAAGGAGTCATTCGTCTGAAGAACATAGAATTAAATTCAGGGTCTATAGAAAGCACTTTGGCTGTGCTGGATAAGATGAGAACAAAAGACTAAAAATACAGTAAGACAAATTCACCTTAAGCAGTAGTACTTTTGAAAGTAATTATAATGAAATACTGTAATAGACTATGGTAAAGGTTGTCTTCTTTACTGGAGACTTAGAGGAGATGAGACAGTTTTCAGGTCTAGATTGGTCCAGCAAAGAGAAACACTCTATGGTTTTGTGAAGTCCAATCTACAGCACTTTATTATCATTATATTTGAGAGACTTCTGTTGAAGGCATTGTTAGTTGTTTTCATGTTGCTTCTTCTTCCTTCTCCCCTCTCTGAGTGACAGCCTTGTATATTTTATTTTGAAGTCTAGACTTCAATGCCTCTAAAAAAGAGCTTTGTATATTTTATTTTAACAAAATTAGGAATATACTTCCTATGGAAAATTATTTCTACTTATTTCCCCTAACTTTTTGACTCAGAGGGTATAAATTAGATTATATTTGAGATCAAGAGCTAAAATGAACCACTTTTTGACAAAATGGTATTGGTATAACAGATGGGCAGTAGAACCCTGTTTCTCTCTGTCACTGATTTGCTGGAAAAGGTTTTGATCCTTGAACTTTGTACATCATTCATGTCATTTGGAATGGTCAGAGTAGTTACTTGTTTTTAAGATCCTGCTTTGCCAGTAAAAGTAATTCTATTGACTCACTTATACCAGCAGAAAAATACTTTCAGCTGTATATATCAATTTGTGATATGAAAGTCCTGTTAGTTTTGCTAAAGCAGAACCAAAACAAACAGGGATAGAATTCCTTTTCTCCTACAAGTTCTGTCATTTCACCAAGTAACATCCATATAACTTGACTGGCAAGCTGACCTTGCCTTTGCACAGGTCTGCCAAAGCTTTTTGTTAAATGGACTGGTTTTTGAGTTTAATCCTTCATATATTTCTCTTTTGCACAGTATACTGTAGGACACTCAAAAATATCCAGCCCCTACTAATACCTCTATGCAGTTACACCATGCCTGCCTTTTTCTTCTATTCTCTTCCCACCATCCACCCTCTGTTTCTTCCAAGCTGTTTTGTTAATTTGGTTTTTTTTTTTCAAAATAATTGCGTTGTTGAAGTTCCTTTGATGATCTGCAAGGCATCTTTAAGTTTATAATATGTCCTTTAGGGCCACTGGAAGTGTTTTTCCTGCTACTGCTTCATTATGCTTTGGGGTTTTTTATTATTATCCTTTTCACTGTGTCTCAAAATTTCTGCTTTTTTCCTGTAAATTGGGTGATATTTCTTTAGAAGGGAGAAATTTCTTTTCAACACCGAGTCTCCAGTCAGGAAAACACCTAGGCATGAGGTTTAAGGGGGTATTCTGAACAGATTTAGCTGTGGTTTCTCATCATAATAGCATCTTCCCCAGACTGATTTAAGATTCGGCAAATGATAGTCACTTAATAACATGAAGTGTGGCTGTTATATACCTCCTAAATTTCTGATGTTGCAAGCAGTTTTTGTACATATTAGCAGTTAGCACAAGAATAGTAGTGCCGATTGGCACTTCTTGTTTGCTTTTGGCCTGAGACATCACTTAATAGACATCTGAGCAAATAGAACCAAGGAGCACAGCGCAGGGATTGGGTCATGTACAAGGGTCAGCATACCTGCAAAATACAGCCCCATAGCTGTGTTGGATTTGCTCTGAGGTGCTTCACTGCAGTAGGAATCAAAACAGGATGTTTACTTTCAGTGGTCACTACTATCTATACAAGAGACAAAACTCAACAGTTACCTGTTACCTAATCAGAAAGAGATAACGGGGCAGTTATCTGTTATCACCTGTGATGCAATTAAGGCTTGTCCTGATTTCATTTTGATTTTTATATGGTACGCCTTTAACAGTTATGTTGAATATCCCCATTTCCATTTAAAATAATGTACAGTGAAATAACTGTTTGTATTAGGTCTACAACATACTGTCTTTCTGGTCCTTTCCAACTGTTTTAAGAAATAGTTATATGTTGGTGGTGTACTGTGGCTCACAGTCATTCAACATTCAGTGAAAGGGAGCACGTTCTTAAAATGCATACTGAATTACTGTGTTAATTCTATCAAATGCTCTTTAATATCTGTAGTGGATATCAGCATATTAAGGGCTTTGACTGAGTGCACTGATGCATTAACATTTTCTCTAACTCTTGCTTTGGAGAGAAAAAGAAACTAACTACTAACAATCTGTTTGCTGATAAAACTTCCGAAAGACCTACCTAACTGTTCAAATAATGCTCATGTCCCTGAAACCTTTGTTTTTTGCATGTTGCATAAATCAAACCCTTTTCCTTATTACATGGACTGGAAGAATGCCTCAGAAAGGGAAATATTAGATACTTGTTTATATAAACATTTTGCTACTTGTCAATAAATCAGTTCATTTTGGTATTGTAAATTGTTATACATACACTTGTATTACAAACACATGACATCCCAATAAAATAAGCAATATCAGTCTATAATATAGTATATATAATTCTAAATTGAATAATCTTTTTCCAAAAAAAGTCATGAGTTGATTTTTCAGTTGGGTTTTCATTCTCAATTCAAGTCCTTTTTGTTAAATTTAATTGTGTAACATAATGTACTGGCATGTACTGCAGGGATAAAGAGAAATGAACAGAAGAGGAAGCTGGCTTCACATGCTTTCAGGATGTATTTTCAAATGATAAAAGATTACCCCAGTACGTGTACACAAATGTATGTAACTTAGTTTTAGTTAAATAATTTACCTTCACTCTTTCACTGCATTCCAGGAAATGGTGGCTTTATGCCCTAGAATTTTTATTATAATTAATAGTCCTACATTTTTACTGAGATAACATTTTTCCATGCAAAGAGCTAGGAGAGATGGGATTAGCAAAATACTGAGATAATGACCATCATTTGGTCTTTGAAAATCTTTTCAGGTTTGGAATTGTAGTTTCCTACACAAATGACAGGCTTTTAGGTAGTCTAGCATTTGAGCATATTTGAAAACTTAGAAGATTTTTATTGGTCTAAATTCTGCATCTTTGGGCACACCTTCTCTTTGTTTCAGATGTGATGTTTCTGCATTATGCAGCCTTAAATAAAGTATACTTGGGTATTAGAAAGGTATTAGAAAAAATAATTAAATTACACACTTTCATTACTTTTTGGGGTATTTTTCCAGTCCCAAATCCCATATATTTAATTTTATCACAAACTAAATGTCGTATTTTTTTCCTGTTTTATTGAACGGGCAAACAGGGGTAGATTGTCCCCCTCCCTAGAGAGGAGACGACCTACTAGTCCCAGGATTCATATCCAGCATGCATCTCCGGAGGATGACAGGTACTAGTCAACTCCTCCCAGTTGAAAAATGGCTTACTGCATCTTGCACTCTCAGAGGAGTACACTGGAATTTAGAAGTGTGCATATATGTGGAGACTTACAACCTCCAGAAGCCCAAAATAAAACAGCAGTTTAGATATCATCTCTGCATTTTGTTGAACTGTTATAAAGCACTGAAGAATGAACATCTTTTCAAGTTTTCTGTTTGTCTGAATAGTCACAAGACATGAAATATGATGTCTGATACAACAGAACATCATGTGTGTTAATTTTCTTTAGTCTGTTTTTACCTGTTTCTGTAAATGGTGGTGCTTTCACTGTGGTGCTTTATAATGTGATAAATACTTGTTGTAGAACATATTCTTGTATACATGTTTATTTTCATTGGTTTTGGTTTTCCTTTTTTAAACAAACTCTTCCTAATGGGAAAATACCCCACAGGCTGATATGTTGGAGGTCTTTATAACACTTTCTAGTTGATATATGTAAAATTGGCACTGTTTGTAAATTTTATCCAAATCAGGATGGCCTCCATGGAGCAGGTTTTCCTAATAAGGTAGGTTTGATTAAGAACATTAGGGCTCTAAATAAATTTTTTTGCTGAATATCACCTATGATTAATAGAAGCACCTTTGTTTTTTACTTTTCATCAGTTTCCTAAATACAAGTGTTTTGGTATTCCATTGCTTTTCAGTAGTAATTTGTTTGTTTGTTTGTTTTTGTTTGGTTTTTTTTTTCCCCGATCTGGGTTTAATTTAAGCAGACATTGTAATTTCTATTTAAATGCGAATTCAAAACTTTTCTTTCAGTATTTTGTATTATAGTAAGTGACAGGATATGAAAATAATCTGTACATGAACTTATGACGTTGCACTTAAAACTTTAGTATACCAGTGGCGCCAGTACTTACCTTCTGCAGAGTCTACCCACAGTACTGATATTAGTACTGTGATTTATCTTGTTTTCTTGATACTGGATATATTCGACTCATAACAGGTGGGAAGAGTGCAACAATGTTTGGGTAGCATTTCTTTTTTTGAGTTAGTCAGCATTATAGTTACAAAATTAAATTTGTGAAACATAATTTCAAAGCTGTCCTCCCTTACAGATACTTCATTTCCAGAAATTTTGTGAGCACATCCCTTTGATGGGACAGCTATTAATGGCTTACAAACATACTTTGTGTCTTTCAGGCGTTTTAATTTTGGTTCTCATTTTTTGGGTTAATGGAAAGATTGCCTTTGACTTCAGAGTATCAGACCTGAAAAAAATCAGTGAAATTAGGTTTTCATCTAAATACTGCCATTCCCAATGCCAAATAGTAAGCCTTTTTAATGTCAGCTGAAATTTTGTGGAGAAAGGCTGAAATCATCTAATACCCACTAGCAAACATGTACAGTAAAGCATCTGTAGAATATGGAATCTGTTATGGGAAAGTTTTTGAGATGGATAAACAGCAGTCTAATTTTCTGTGTGAAATCGGTGCCTTCTTGTGTTTGTAAGTCTTGAATGCAATCTGGTCACCAAAACCCAGTGAGGAACAGTCAGTCATTGATGAACGCAGAAGGAATTTAAGCTAATCTCAATGCTGATGAGTGTTTGCATCCTACCAGTTCCAGGATTTTTCTCCTATGTTAGGAGAAGTTCTGAGAACATTGAGCTCTTTGCATTGCATGTCTGTAGAGAGTATCAGTGAGGGAATCAAAGGTGCTTTACCTTTGTTTTCTACTCTGTAAGTTTACACTTGTTCTGATCAATTCACATTTATTGCAGTCGGCCAATACTACTTAGTTCTATAATTAAAGTTTTTTAAGATATGCGTGTATCAATTTAACAACTGAACTAGTGGGTGTTGGGGATTGACTGATGGATCAGCAGGGATAACTTAGTAACTGCTTATCACAACTTTTAAATCATATTTCACAGATTAATTGACAGATTTAATCTTACTATTCATTTTGGTATGTATTTTGGTAATTCATTACAGATTTCTATTACAAATGGGTCCAATTTGCATATAGAGTGCAATCAAGATCTATTTCTGAACACATTGCTTAAATTCATGACTTATGCATTATTTCTAATTCTGATAAATTTTTGCAACATTGTATTTATGTCTAATGATTATTAACATAAATTTTAATGGACATTTTGGCAAGATTGTTCTTCTGGAATTCATTCATTTGCCATATCAGGAAGAAGTGACTCCATATGCTGATGAGATGAAGACATGAGTTATGTATTATTTCAGTGTTAAAAATTTGCAAGTGTCTGGTTAGTGTCAAGTATTTCTATAAGGTATTTTAAAGGATAGTTTTTCTTTTGAATTTGGTAGCTTCGTTGCTTGAAAGTTTTTTGGGTTTTGCTTTTGGAAATTAGAAAGTCTAAAGTCTAATGTCTACAGTGTAGACAGATGGGTATCTGGAGAACTATGAATTTGTAAGTGATGATAAAAACAAAGTGAATGAAAGCCGAGCATTTAATAGTAGGCGGAAATTTATTCAGACTGTTCTTTTGGAACAGTCTACATATAATATCAGCACATAACTAACACTGTATAACAGAAGCTTTTTAAATAATGAATTCTCCTATATTTTAAGTTAGGAGACGTAGCTTTTGTCAGTCATACATGCATCTGTAAGAATGCATGTCCCAGAGCCACCTGAAACCAGCTGCAGAGCAAGTGCCCTTCTGGTGCTTTCAGGTACCATGCAGATCCAGCCTTTCAGAAAACTTCAGTAAAAGTCAGGAAGTATTGAATGAACATGACATTCTTTGTGGTTCTAAGGCTACATAAAGTAACACTCACTGCAAACGACTGAGGGTTCTTGTACAGGCCAATAATGAATTAGTCACAAATATTGGACACCAAATTGTTTAAAAATGTTATGTTGTCACTTCAGAAATAGTACTTTTTAATTTTGGTAGTAATACTGTCATATTTCTGTGTGTAGATTTTGTTTACACACAACTGTTGAGTGTATTGAGGCACATTGAACTTTGGAACATGAACTGTAAATAGTTTTCCTGTATATAAAATAATACATAGTGCTTGTTTATATATGATACATATTGTTCAATTATTTGGTGTGACAGGTGGAAGATTTATGATCTTAAAGAGAAATTTTAGCATCTCCTGACCCTAATGGAGGTATAGATGCAAATCTGTTACATAACTTAAGATGATTTGTGGACCACAAATTTTGCTGAGTTTTCTCATTAAAATCCAAATTTGGTATTTGAAAAAAAATCTTTCATTGATAGACCTCATCATATATTTAATTAAAAACTAATAATAACCAACAGGCTAATAATATTTTTGCTGAATTGAAGGCTGTGAAAAAATTCTGCAGCATCAGTGGAAATTAAAATACAATAGAAGTTCAAAAATATTCCAATATGCTTCTTATTAAAAAAAATCTGAGTCAGTTATTCTACTTTGCTATTGAATTATTGTTAATTACTGCTGTAATAGACTGGTAATAGAATATGAAATTTTCGGTAAAATACGTGAAATTAGGAAATCTACTTGCTTTTTCAGCAGAATTTCACAGTATAATGACAAAATATGTGTCTTCTTAAGTGAAGAGGTTTTTTATATGCTTTTATATTAATCTAATGAACAGTACTATGGATTAATTCTCAAGGATAATGGCATCTATTAAATAATAGTGCTGCCATTCTGCATTTAGAGTATAATGACTCTTAAAAATACTGTTGTGGCTTTCATCCTATATGTCATTGCATCTTAGACTGTTGGTATTGCAGCTAAAATTTTAACATTTTTTTATAGTGTTTGGAAGAGGAAAATGCGAAATACAGCCATTTTCAGTACATAGTGACTTAATGCTTTTGGTTTATGTATTTGACTGCATGTCTCCACCTTCACTGCATGTGACCATCTTTCTGTTTCTGCTCATTCTGTCCAAATTCACATCCATGTTTCCATATATTGAGAAGAACAAGGACGCTGGAGTCTTGCATTCCAAAACAGGACAGTGTAGACCACCTAAGTGCTAAACCTGGAGCAGCACAGAGGTATCCTTATTTACTCAAATCCTAGATCAAAGTAAATGAAGTATTGGTTATAGTATATTGTTCATATGCTCTGCATACTTTCTTTTTTTCTTTTTTTCTGGTTTTATGTACATGTATGCATATATCGTTCATCAATAATATTTTTTTCTCCTATGTATGAAGTATGTTTAAGAGGTAAATTGGAGTATGCTGTGAGTGCATTCTTCATGCACTGCAATAGATCAGGAAAGGATCCCTCCCTGTAAACACACCCCTGCCAATGATCTCAGTGTGTTCCAGCTGAGCCAGGACTCGAGTGCTGCAGGAGATGTACGCAGCATCGTCCTAGCCAGAGGGAGGAAACAGAAAGGAAACTGATTTTAAATAATTTCTAGTATGTGCTGCTCTCAAGGACAGCACTGAGAGCAGGGCAATAAGAATGTTCAGCTCATTGGTGCCATGTATTGCTTTTTTGCTTGTCACAGGAAAGCATGTCCTGCTCTTAACTTTTCCATCCTACTTAAAGGAGTCACTATGTGCTCTCCTTCTCCATTGTATACAATGTCACAATCTAGGCAAGCTACATAAGGAGTAAGAGAAAAATAAGCCCCAAATAGAACCAAATGAACAGAAAATGAACAGGGTAACGTAATTTGAATGGTAATGTTGCATGCAGTGGATCTCGCCATAACTTTAAATACTTTGCTAACTGTAGGTTTTAAGTAAAGCTGCAGCATTTTCCTCTTTATCCACTATATATTTGTCCTGGTAAAGGAAAGAAATTGAAAAGTAATGAGAATATATTAAAAATAAATCTGAAAAAAAATAGCTTGAGGACAAAAGGGATTTCAGTTTTTAATCTGGCATACTATTTTTTTGTGAGAAAATATATTTTTTAAAATCCAGAAAGCATCAGGTAATGACCTCTGCTCACGCAGAAAGCATTTTGTATTTTACTGAAGTATTTTCTTTGTTGTGGAATCTACTGCATCATGATATAATGCTCATCAAATATTGCAGTGGGTAAAAACAATGAAAATCCACTATGATTATGTTCTTTGGGTATAACTTGGTGTCACAGCTGTTTAGGTCTCTTCCAGTTCAGGCACTGGATTATTCTTTATAATCACAAAGGTTTGAAAGGAGAACATATTATTTTAAATATTATTTTTATCTCTCTGTTTTGTCCACAGTAATCTTTATATAGCCTAATATGTGACATTGATTGTATCATTGCTAGATCTTGCATGTGTTAAAGTTTGTCAGCATTTCTGGTCTAGGAATGAATAATTGTCACTCCTTGGTTTTGCCCACTCCTGGAACACTGTATGAACTTTCTCTTCTGAAAAACTAATATATATTGATGATTTTCTGAGATTTAAAGTAGTAAATCCTAATTTTTAAATTATAATATTACTATGGATAGTAGAGAAAATTTTGGAACACAAGACTTACAGAGATTTACATACTATATTTATAGTCCTGGGTAATAATGGTGAAATGTAGCTTTACCTTTGTTCTTATATGTATAGACTTGTATTACTTTTCATTGTTCCTATTTATTATAGAATTAAGTGCTTCGGATGTCTGAGGTAACTAGTGCCTCACTATTCAAATGTCAGATGAATTTTATAAAAGATTTCTGTAGGAAAGGAATGAAGGAGAGAAAGAAATTTTTAACCTATATTGACTAGGAAAAAATAGAATTGATTTAATCTGTCTTTAAAACTTAAAAAAATAATAGAATAAGATTTTTTAAAAAACAAGTTTTTATTAATACAGTGACAGCCTTTTAAAATCTGATACGATGCAGTATTTGTTTTGCTTTTGAAATTTAGATTTAAAAGTGATTTTTAAAATTAACCTTCAAATAGTATTTTCTGGTTCTTTCTGCAAGGTTTTTTTCCTGCTGTATACTCTGAACTTGTTTTTCATGCTATTAAGAGATTACTTACAGGCCTATGAGGAGGAATTTTTTCTAACCAAATACAGGCTGTGAAGTGGAAACTAGTTGCAGGCTCAGTCAGGATTAATGTTTTCTTCCCTGTTTTGGTACCCCATCACTTTCACACCATGAGCCTCAATCAAACGTAATTAATGCAATGTCTCTTAAACCTCGACTTCACCAGCCAGTTTCTGATGATAGCTGTCACTTTCTCATCTGTCAACCATTTCTGTTATTACCTTTATAATACATGAATAAATAATCTTCATATTTCTGTATTCTTTTTCTTCTTTGTTTATTTCTTTCCTGACATGTCATTTCACAGGCAGTCCAGAAAAGTGGAAAGGTATAGCAGCCAAAAACAAGCTAGGAAAGGCCCTGCAACTGAACCAGAAAGGTAGGAGTGTTGATTGATGTATAAACATCTCTTATTATCAGTATGATTCCAGTTTTTGCAATATACCTCTAATATGACGTTTTTAGAACATCTGTGATAGTACCAAAAGCTATGTTGATATAATTTACAGTATTGTATATTTTGTATCTGTATTATTAGCACTGTGTTGCATACATATGGAATTTTTCTGGCATTGTTCATCATGGCAGATAAGCTCAGTGGCAAAGACTAGAAGTCCTTTTCTGCGCTTCGACACTGATTCTTTTTCAAAAAACCTTTATTTTACATTAACTTTGAGGATGAAAAAACCTAATGGATTATATAAATAGGCAGCTGTAATAGATCAATAATTCAAAATGTCTCTGATCAAATGAATTTCACTTTAAAAGATGAAAAATTTAATTTACACATTTAAATCTATCATTGTATAAAATTAATATAGACTAGAACTTTTTGTATTAATTAATTCTTCTGAATTTGTATTGTCTTATCTTTTAAATTTGATGTTATGTAGTAGCATGGGGTAGTAGTATGGGGTTACATGTTCAAATTATTAAGAAAAAGTAAAAAATATATATACTGAATAATAAGTACATCTAGTTGTTTTAAACCCTGTATATTGACTGAAAGAAGGGCAGTGAGGAGGGATGCAATCCTGCCTTTATCAGAAATTGATTTATGTTATTTTGATTTGCAGAGGTGGAATGTATGTCTGTTTACATTGTGAGAGCTTAAAAACTTCCATGAACAACACAGACATCTTTATTTTCAATGAAAACACATATTATATAGCAAAACTTCAGAGTTTTTCTTTAGTTTTACTGCTTCCAGTCCCAGATTACTGTTCCTGATCCAAAAGCAATGGTTGCATTTTCCTTGAATCAGATATTTATGACTCAACAACAACAACCCAGTTGCTTTGTCAGTTTAAATCAGAGAGATTACCTAAATGATGACTGAAATCCTTGAATCAAGAACTGTTGTGCCATGGAGATCACTAAAGCCTGTTTTTCCCCTTTTTTCTGACTTCCGAAGAGCAATTGATGACCAAGGGGTTTGGCTCTTCGCAATTCAGCAATGAACCCAGTGAACAAGAGCATGGGGAAACATGAATTTTACTGGTTATTTTTATGTCTCCATGGCACATGTTGTGGGCTTCTGTTTCCATGAAATGGTTCAGTAGTATTAGATGTGAGACAAAAATGTCTAAATAAGTCTGAATGCTGTAGTTCAGTATTCCATAATAGGCGTAGTATTGCACTAGCACCAGAAAGTTTTGGTAATAGGACAGGCAAAGAATTTTCTTGTCAAATATAACTCAAGACTATTTCTTCTTCAAATATTCATTTTTGTCTTACAATTTTACCATTTGCAAATCCTGTCTACTGTTAGTTAAACAGATTACTGGAATAACATATCAGCATGCTGTCAGCTTCTCTATAAAACATTTCAATGTGCTACCTAAGATTAAGTTTTTTATATATTGTGATAGTTTAGCAAAGGTACATAAAAAGGAAAAAGCCAGCCTTTTCAGGATAGTTTATAAAGTCTAAAAGTTCTCTTAAAGAGATAAACTTTCTAGATGGGATTGAATAAATGGTTCTGAAGGTGTAAAGTTGATTACACAGAAATCAAACATTTTCTGGTTTTGTATGAATCAGCAAAAATTGGTTCATCCCAATCCTAAAATGTTTTCTTTCAGCCCTAACTGATCACCCTAGAAATACCAGATGTGACATTACCCATCATTTTTTAGGATACATATAGTCTTTAACTGTACTTTCTGTATTTTGTCATAGGACACTATGCCAGGGGTAAGTTGGATGGGTGACCCTCTCTTATTCTTAGTTTTTCTTTATAGTTTCTTAGGTGGCAGCATGCTACTGAGGCATCAGTCTGAAAGGAATTTGAGTTTTCTTGTATGCTGGCAGAACTGGAGCCTGTAGGATTCCCCTATAGGCCATGGCCAGCTGAATTAATAGGTTTGCTGCTTGCAGTGTCACCTTTCTCTGTGAGGAACCAGGAGATGAGATACACATGTACATGCTCATTGCAGTCTCACTGCTCACCAGGTATCACTTTTTTCCCAGATTCCTCTCCTCGCTGTACTTCTTATCTCACTCCTGTCTCATTTTCTCACTAGATTTTGTCTTCCATACTTGTTCCTTTTTGTCTCATTCTCCTGATCAGCCATTTGCAGGCTTCTTCCTGCCAGCAGCAGATCTTTCTCCTAGGACTGCCAGTCCTTAACTCCATTCTAGTTATTCTTCAGTTGCCTTTTATCTCTCTTTTCATTTGCACCCCAAGAAGCATATTCATCTCATTGTGATACCCCAGCTAATACAAATCTTGAGCCTGATTTGTCTTCATTTGAGTTAAGCAGATCCTTTATCTTTCTCTTGGAAGGGGATATGTCTGTAAAAAGAATATTACTGGAGAAGGAAATAAGTTTCTGAGTTGCAGGTAAGTCCTGTCCTGTTCTGTAATGGCAGGACAGACTTCTAGTGTTTCACTGGGCTCTCAGATAGATTCCTGGATATATATCTTCTAAAAGGAAAAAAATCAGCACTGAGAGCATGATGACTTAGATTGAAGCATTTATCCATAGTAAAAGCAAACAAGAACTTTCTGGCGCAGTGAGGTCCATATTTACCTTGTGGATGTTATGATATTTAGACATCTGCTAGATGCTTAAAACCTGGTTGTGTGCAACAGGTGGCATGAATTACTTTTGCAGTCAGCATGGAGAAACAGGCATTTTTAGAACTCAGGTCATCTTTGTTATTGTAAGCACCTTTCAGAATCAGGAGATTCAGCCTCTGCAATAATGTTATCACTAGGGCAAGCCAGGAGTTAAGATAAAGAAATGTTAGGATTTGAGAGACTATAAGCTTTGGCAACAGAATGTTGATTTTTTTGCATTGTGACTGGTCTTCCACAGGAGCTGTTGCTGATGAAATGGCTTTGAATCCAAACCTGTTTGTTATCCTTGGTAGGCATCCTCAGGTTATTTTATATATAGGGGCTTCATAGGGGCTTTTTTTAGAGTTACTTCTTAGTGTATGATAGCCATATGAACCAGACAGTTCCTTGGATACTTTGGCTGTATCTTGTGGGCAAGTTGTACTGGATGTGTGAAGGGAGACTTCATAAGCCTGCTAGTGGGATGTGACATGGTTTCTAAAAAAACCCAACGATGAAATGATGTCACAAGAATGGAGATTTCTGATATAACAGCAGATACAATAATACCATTCACAAAAGGCTGCCCTGTTGGAAAGCCAAAGAAGAGTAAAAAGGCACAGTTAGAATACTTTGGCACTCTACAAACTTGAAATGTTTCAGGTTATCTTGTACTTGTAGTGTATGCAATTATTGGACTAGTAATAATCATGCTCTATTATCCTAACATGATTAATCATTTTACTGCAGCTAGAGTTTTTGGCCAACTGTCCACTATAAGCAGTGCAGTTCAACAGTTCCACAATTAGGGCCATGTGTATCTGCAGTGGTGAGTGTTCTGCAGTTTTGTCATTTTGAAAATGGATTTGCATTCAGAATTAACAGCTTTCATCTGGAACCTCAACCGTGGTCCTGCAGCCAGGATTTGCAATGTTCTTTGATGGAGGGGGGCATTGGGAAGGTGTGCCTGGAGCTAACAACTGAACAGTTTCTTTTTGGCCCTGATGTTTTAGGGGTCTGCTACCATGTCTTTCTAGAAGGGGACTTCCAACCCCACGAACGACTGAGCAGCCAGTCATTAGGGGAAAGCACCACGCTCGCTCAAGGTCGAGTGAGCAGGCTAGTGTCAGACCCATATGCTCTGTACATCACCTAGCATCCGGAGGCTCGGCGCCACCGTCTCCACTTCTGACAAGGTTGCTGTTATGTGTCCAGCATAGCTTTCATGTTCTGCCTCTGAGGTTTCAGTGTGGTGTACTTTTCTGGGCATACATGGCACATTCACTCATTCTGGCGCTGTAGATTATTCTCTTCATGGTATTTACACTTCTCCCATATCCTTTATGCCACCTACCTTCATCATCCAGATGATACTTCTTGCTGTTAATCTTAAATAGTTATGCAAATTAAAATACTGTCTCTGTCTCATCCTTCCATTGTTATGTTTTGTTCTGTATCCATATGAAAATTATCAAAGTGTTTTTCTCAAATACTGTGCAGAAAATCACAGATTGTTCACACAGCTAACTCTGATCTTACAGGCTAAGAGAAAGTCACTCTACCTAGTGAAAGCCAACAGTAGTTTGAACTTGCACAAATGAGCTACTTTAAATTACAAATTATCTACTTGCAACTGGATAAACAAAGTGCTTATCCACTATAGTGAGTGGGACATTACTGTAACTGGCAAGGGTATTTCACAGTAAGCTCTCCTCAGCAGTCTGCTTCTTCTCATCTTTGTTTTACTTTCTTAAACCTTTTCCCTGTAGCTATTATAGGTGCCCATACTTATTATATGTTAGGATTCCATAGGTGTTTGGTGTGTTATACTCAGAAACTATCTGTGTAGAAGACATCAAGTAGCCACTGTTCTGAAACAGTGCTAGCTAGAATTCAGCCAAAGGGGTTTAGGATATTTACTTCAATATGAATATTCAAAGTCTTGTGCATGTTTTGCATGCACACACAAATACTTGAACACACACACCCTCTCTTCACCCACCCCAAAACCAAGGTTAAAGGTCTTTTTCCTTCTTTGAGTTCTGGGAGAATACACTATCCTATGGGAATAGATACTTGCTGTCCAGTTCTCTGTGGCCTTGTGCAGTTATTGCATCAGCACAAAGGGAATACTAAATTTAATAAAACATAGAGGTGGCATTTTATATTGCCATTTTACCAGTGCAGGAGAACACATATTATTTGTGAGTCATAAACTTAAATGTTTCTTAGAAAACTGCTTTTCATTCGTTGGTTTTACACTATTACTTTATTTAAAAAAAATGAAAAACCAAAAAACCCACAACCAACCAAAAAAAAACAAAAAAAAAAAACCCCACCAACAAGAAACCAGAACAAACCCAAAAATAAAAAAAAAAAATTAAAAAGAAAAGTAATTCTCCACAGTTGAAGGTAGTTAGAGAAATTAAATGTGAGGCCTTATAAGTTGACTAGGTGTCTAGACCGGAGTATGTGCATATGGCAGAGACCAAAAGCAAATTTTATCAAACCCACCTTCAGTACCTGCAGCTTAATCTGTGTTTAAAATTCAGACTATAAAATGTCTCTTCATTTGCCTTAATTTGCTTTTATCTCAATTTCATTTGCAGAACACATCCACAAGGAAGTCCCACGCAGTCTCCTCCTGCAGACACCTCCTTCAGCAGTCGTAGGGGAAGACAGCTACCACAAGTTCCAGTAAGAAGTGGCAGTATAGAGCAAGGTATCAAATAATGAGCTTGTGATAGCTCAAACTCTTTGATTTCTTACCTTTCTTTACTTGAAGTCTTCTTGCATAACTACATGTCCTATGCTGTAATTCTACCAGTAAAACAATAGAAGAGAATGAAAGCATCTTTGTAGTTTGGGAAATCCAGTGAAGTTTGAGTGGTGGATTATTATATGTGGTTAATTGCCTTAATTTTCCAGTACCCTTTCATGTTTAAAATTTCTATTACAGTCATGGTAGTTTCGAACATGTCTGGTATGTTAGCAGCACAAAAAAGCCAGGGGCAAAGGTTTTGACAGTCTTACTAATTTCTTTTTTTGTGGTTTATATTTATTGTTGCGCATTATTGACATAGATTAATAATAAATGTCATAGATCTGTTTTTCTTCTGGAGTTCATAGTCCAGTGAGTAAAGAATGAAAGTAATTACCATGGGACCTGTGAGAGCACAGGTCGTCTGCTCTTTCTTGCTTTATAATAAACTGATCAGGCAAAGAGTGCTGCTCTTTTCTGAAAAGATAATGTAGACCTAATGGTTATGGGAGATGTTTCTTATATACTAACATCAAATAAGGATGTGTATTGCTGTTTCCTTTTCTAGCAACATACTGCACACAGACAATGAGTTGTTATGGTTAAATGAAATGGCACAATGGAAAATATTTGTATATTCGTGTTTTCTTCTGTGTTAAAAAATCCTGTTTTCTCATTGACTACAAGCAACTGAGATGGCCACATACTACAAGATTGTCTTCATTGTGGAATTTAAAGAAATGCTTGTAATGGTGAAATATTGTAGTGCATTACAAAACTGTTAGCAGATCACATTCTTGAACAGATAAAGTTGCTGACCATGACCACCTTATCATGACAGATTACCAATGAGGTTTTTGTGTACGATGGCTTCCATTAACATGCAATCAGTTTGCATTAATTTTAAGGCTTTGAGCTGTGATGGCATATAAACCCCTCAATTAGCCCATATAAAATGTACTCTTGTTTTATAAATGTGTTTATTTTGAATGACTAATATACTGATATAAATGGCTTTTATTAAGTTTAAACTTTCTATTCAGGTCCTCTCATTCTATAGTGAATCTAGTACTATCTGAATCATAGCCTAGTTGCAAACTACCTTCAGAGTTTCTATTTCTGCATATTCGCAAGTTGGGGGCTTTTTAGGGAACTGTAATAAGTAAAGAATTTCAGCTTTCTTCCATGTTTACTTCAATTTCAGAACTTGGTACAATATATAATGATGAGTCAGCTTTTAATTTAATTTGGCTTTCCATTGCATATTAATATATCATCTTTCTGCTGGTCTTGGTAACTGGTGTGTGAGATTAAAATACCAGTTTATGTTTCGTTGAATGAGTCAGAAATGAAGGTAGAACTTACTGTGAAAATGAATAGAGATGGGATGCGTACAGAAGTGGAAAGAAAAAATGGAAGTCGAGCAGAAGGCCAAAGATACTCTAGGTTTATAAAGCTGTTGATACCGTGAACACTTACTTGTAAAGTAAAGCTGTTTCAGTGAACTCTTGTCAACACTTGGGCTTAATATGCTTGCGTCTGATATATAAAATGTGCTAGTGGGATGTGACATGGTTTGCTTTGTTGTTATAAATTGTGCCGCCTGTGTCACCATGGCTGCTTTACAGCGCATGGAATCAGAGGTCAAAGAGATTTCCTTCTCTACACAATACTTTGGATTTGTTTGAGTGACCGACTTTGCTTCTGAAAGGGAGGCTTTCTGATTTTACCCATGTTTGACCCTCTGTTCAAGCTCAGAATGTATTTGCAGAGAAGTATGAAGCTGATTAGGTTTTATAATATGTGTTTAAAGAGTTTTGTCAGTATCTGCTGAAATACATATGCTAGTATGTCTAACTTAATACTGCTGTAAGATGTTAAATTCAGTAAGGCCATAAGACCGCAGTACTTGCTCTGATGTACAGTACCAAATTTTAATATTAGTTTCACCTCTATAATCCCTGTCAAATGAGTATCAGGGCCAAATGTAGTGACCAGAAGTGATCTGACCTTAATGTAGTATTGAATCCAAAACATACTGAGTTCTGTAAAAGATTTAAATTAACTGTGCTTGGAACTGGAGTGTGTCCTTAATGGCTTAAATTCACAGTCACCATAAGTACAGATGATGTCAAAATGCAATGCAATATCCAAATGTCATCGGAAATATTTCAAAATGCATTTTCTCAATTAACAAATAAAACTACATTTTGATGGTCATCTTGTGTTTCACAGAAAACCTGTATGATATGGCATAAAGTATCATTTTTATAGTAAAGTACTTCTTTAGGTTCCATACAAATCCTGTTGTTTCATGAGGGTCAAATACTCACCTAAATATGTACATCTATGGATCTAATTATATACATACATGTATATAAATCTGCTGCACAAGTCACAGGGATTGCTGCAAAAAGATTGCATGTTTGTCTATCAAGAATGGGCTTCTCGTTTGCTCTTTTGCATGTTCAGGAGACATAGAAGAATCCAGTGAAGTAATGTTATTACTCTTTAAAGTACTCACTATGGAACAAATGAGAGTTAATGAAGGAGTGAGACACTAGTATCACTTTTCATGTGGAGAAACAGAGTGATATTTTGACTCCTAATCTTTAATCTTTAGCTATCAATTTTAAGTGATCATATCCATGCTAATAAGGCTTGACTGACATTGTATTTCAGACATTCCATTTTGTTGTCAAGTTTAGAACTTAAAAAAAAGGTTTTCTTGTCTCTACCAAATAATGTTCTCTTAGTTACTACTCTGATTGGCAGTCTGAGAATCATAATATTTCACCTTATGAGAAATTAAGGTATTTTTACAAGGTCCTGAATAATAGACATACTCTCATTAAGAAAAACCTCACAGAATTGTTGCAGAGAAGAGCAAAGTAGTAGCCTTATTCCATTACAGAAATACAGTTGGTGCTACTGCTCCGGAATGGAAAACCAACCTTAAATGTAGAGGAAAAGGTCAAGTTTAAGGACTAAAACCTTAAAACTGCATTATTATTCACATTAGCAAAAACAATGAGAAAAAAGAGAAGGCTTTTTGGTTATTATGTTCTGAATGGGAGAGCAACTTTGTGTAGCTTTGGAGTGGAGAGGCATAGTTATTTTCACTTGAGATAATTCTAACTAAATAATATTTTCAGCAACTCAAGGGCATGCAGACTTTGAAAAGTGGTTGCAGTTAAGATTGTAGGCTTCTGTCATTTTTGGGCAATGTGATTTTTTTTTTTAACTAGTGATATTCAAGGGAGACATAGTTGTATTTATTTCCTTTGCAACCCTGTCAGCAGTATTTCTTAAGAGTGCAAAACATATTGGGTTGTTACTATATTGTAAGGTCTTGAGATGTTTCAATATTGAAAGTTAGTCCTGTGTAGGTGTGTCTTTGTGTGTTTTCAAGACATCACAATTTAATAGTAATTTCCCTAAATTATGCTGCTAAAGAAGTGGTTTTGATTTTTTTGTATTAATGGATGATTTTGTAATACGACCTAATGCTATGAAGATGTTTCGGCTCAGTGACTAAAGCAGTGAAATTCTAAGTCATGGTAAGGACAATGGTGTATTCTCAATATGTCATTCTGTGCTGTAAGAGGTTTCCGTCACTGTTTTTTATTTGCATCGTGTTTGAGTGGAACTGTGCAAATCATTAAGAGGGGTGGGGATTCTGCGTTGACTTTGCTTTTCGGCTCTTTCTATAACAACTTTGTGATGTAGTTGCATGGTTTTTAAATTATACTCCTGTATAAAGGATACTTCTGTGATCTTTACTCAGTCAGTCCTCTGTCATCACAGCTATCAAACATCACAGGAATTCTTGCTTGAATAAGATTTGAGGGTGGGTTTCTACACTTTTGCATAATGGTTAATCATTGATCAAAAAAGTGACTACACCAGCAGATATTAGTAGGGATTATATTAGGTACTCTAGCACATAAATAACAAAGACAAAAAGTAATATGTACCATTGAAATTATGAACCAGCAATATAAATGTGCAATGATTGTAGTGTAGAAACAATCTTTCAGGGCTAATTCATGCAAAACAGGTCTTACTGCCTCTGTCTGCCTCTGTTTGGGTCTTCACAGCATGGTTCCTTTTTCTTAACTTTGACAATGTAGTTTCCTATTTCAGAAGTCATATAATGAGAGTAAGGTTTGTGATAATCAGCAGTCTGTTTACATGGAAAGAACATTTGTGAACATAACTGAAGCAGGGTGGTTGTGTGTGTTTCCAGTGGCATCTATTTACAGCAGTAGGCTTCATGTGGTGACATTGAGCAAAGCAATCGTGCGTCCAGCATTAGGTATTGCTGTACCTTATGTGGGAATTGTTAGACTTTGTTAGGTATTGATTTCTTATGTTGGAAAAAGCTGCATAAACGTTGTACAGAACTTGTATGGAAGGTGAAGTGCATGTGTGTGTGCGCTGCTGCTGTTACATGAGGGAAAACTACATGAAGACTGTGCTGGGACTGAATGGAGATTGCATATATAAAGTTCATGTGTGCGATAGATGTACAATGGTAGTCACAGAGGAATGAAGTGTTTTGATGTCTGGTATCATTTTTCTTAACAAATAAGAATCAGACTTTCCTACAGAAAATCAGTATGTTGTCAACTATTATATTGAGTTGCAAGCATCTTTTTATATTTAACCAACTTAAGATCCTAAAAAAAGAAGTGCTAGTGAACACAGTTCTGTGTATATGTATTTGATCATTGAAATGTCATTGCAGTAAGAGTGTGGTTGGGGTAATGGTAGAAGATCAAACCCTTTCAGTCAAAATATTTTTCAAATCTATCAGTTTAAAAATTGAGTGGCAGAAGAAAAATTCATTTCAGTTTTAGATTTCAGTCTATCAGTGTTGTTTGTTTTGTCTCCATATTTCTGGTTTTATTTTTAAATTCTTAGATGGCACTGCATATTTTGAGGCAGCTTGTGGAATCTTTACTCATGCTGGAGAGTATTTTTCTTAGCACTTCTAACTTTTGCAAATGAGTTCAAGCCTCATAATCTTTTACGTTTTCCTTAAAATGGATTTTTAATGGTCCAGTGGTTATTGAGTATTATAGATTTCAGTTAATAGAAAATAAATTTGTAACACTCATTATTGCAGAAGAGACTTCAGAATCTAAAATAGTGCTGTGTGGTTCAGAAGTATGAGTGATATTTATAGCCGTTTTAAGATTTTTATGTCATTAATAAACTTAAGTATGATGATACTTCTCTAGCAGAATACTTAAAGACTCCACAATCTGGTTCTCTGTAACATCATTGTTCCTGTTAATTTTAAAGAAAAAGTCATAGGCTTTATTATTTGTCATGGTTTATCACTTTAATTTTCTACATTACTTTTACATATGCTGGAGTACTGCCTACTGTACATGCCATTGTCACATGTAACACATTTCTTTATCTAACTTTAAATTTGCTGATTTCTTTTTCTGTTTCCATCATTCCGTGCATTTAATTCATTGAAGAGCAAGAGAATTTTAACTCTCCCACAAAAGGTAAATATTTATGCAATTTTTTACAAATGTTTGGCAACTGTTGATACTGGCTTTCCCCTCAATATACTCCATGTCGATATATAGGTTTTAGTTAACAATGTTAACATCCAAAAAAGGTTGTTTTTCAAATATCTCTATGCTATCTGATGCCTCTCTTTAGAATCTGAAAATGGTTTCTCTTGTGACTTTTCATGCTCCTATTGAAATGCAATATACTGGACTTAAAAAGGGTAATCACGATATTTTACACATCTCAGAAGGTGCTTGATTGAGTTAAAATTCACACAAAGACTTACGATTTTTCCTAAATTGTTCTTGAGTTGTGCACACTTCTAGTGATGCAGCCACAGCTCTTGGCAGCTGTGAAGGATTTCCTAGGTGTGGGTTTATGAATCGTTGAAAGTGATGAAAGTCAGAAACTATTTTTGTATGCAGGGAGATTGTGAAGAATGAGCTGAGTTCCATTTGCGTATCAGTCCCATGTCAGAAAGTTACTCCTGTTGTAGGGCAGTGTTTTAGGTGCAGACATACAATCCTCATATCCTATGAATTTGACCTCTTATGAGCTCTATATGCCTGTGCAGATACCAGAGAATTGGTGAGCTCAAAGAACAGGTATCTAAGGCTGTCGCACAAAGTGAGATTGTTTGTTATGTCTCTGTCAAGGCCACATTGCAGAAAACTCCTTCCTTTTTTTCCCCCTTGCAACTGAAAGTAGAAATTACATCAAAATTCAAAATGAAGCTTGCAGAGAAAAATTGAAAAAAAGACCAACCCACCTTTTTAATGTTACAATCAAAATACTATGCTGCATAAATATTACTAGCACTGATTGACGTCTTCTAACCTTTATTTCTGAGTCCTGCTCATCTTGGGAAATTCTGGTCTGAATACAGCCTTAGGTGGGTCAAAGCCAAACTGTGAGTTGAACTTGAATCAAAGTATTTCCGGCAACTACTTTACTTTCTGAAAGGGTGAATGCTTAGGTAAAAATAAAGCAACTGCTCCAGTAGCTATGAACTCCAACACTCATGTCAAACATACACAAGTAACATTATAATGTTAAAAAGAGATGAAAAATAAATATGTAACTTAGGTGTGAGCAATTACATGTTATTTTTGCAGTGTTTAGAATATACTATGAAATGTCTTAAGAAAGTGCTGAGTGGATGATTTTACAAATTATTTCTGTCTCAGTATTTATATTTCTCTCAAACAGGACAGTACAAATCAATCTTACCTGTTTGTTGATTATGCTTCTGTCAAGATTTGGGCTGCAGTGGATGTTTTTTTGTTTAAAACAATGGACTTTATGCAGACAAACTAGACTGTCTGTAACAGGTTTGTAAAAGAGCTTGTTTCCATGAGGTTTGGATGGATCTGACCCAAGATTTGGGTGTGTGTAGAAAGTGGTGGGATATTTACATGCACAGATTCCTCTGACTCAAGGGAGCTGATTGCAGATGAAACCCAGAGGCAGAAAAGAGCTGGGCAGGAGAAGAGCAGCAGGAAGAGTGAAGTGCAGGCAGATCTAGGGGACCATGAATACTTTCATTTGAGCTGCCTTACACTAAAGCCCACTGTCACTTCTGCAAAGATGTAAAAAGAATAGACAGTAGGTGAATTTGAGATGAGGATGGGGGAGTTACAGGATGTTATGTGGAAGGAGACATGAATATGAAGGAAAGCTCACTTCACTACAGAAGTGAACAACAGTGATCAGATAACCTGCAACAAAGCGACCGTCTGTTCCATGTAATCAATGGAAAACATTGCTATGAAGTCTTCATCAGATTATGAAAATGCTGACTTGTTTTGCTGCCTGAATCAGTGGCTTGGTTTTTATTTTTTCCAGATTTTAAGAGGTCTGTGTTTGTATTCTTGTTGTCTCACTTTACATAGAAGTTTCTCTGTGGATCATCCCTGAAGCTCTTTGAGAGAGAACTGAATGTTGCATCAGCCAGTTCAGGTGTTTATATTGGCTTTTCTTCCATCTGGAGTGAGTTCTTAAGCTCAAGATGGCCACCAAGCTTCTGTGTGTACTGAGAAATCCAAGATCATGTCCCAGCTTGGAAATCTGAGTATGTGCCTTGGTCATGTCTTAATTATGACTGGGACGAGGTCAAGAGCAGTATCAGCTCCCATGGAAAGAAAATCCGTGCACACAAGCCTGAAGTAGCTACAGCAGGTTCTGGTCAGGTAGAGGGACCAGGGCTGCAGAGCAGGGTTCAGAGCCATCTCCCTCACTATCTGCATGTTGCTATTAAGTATTTTTTAAAGTTATTTATTTAAAGAAGTGGTACCAAGTTCTTCATCTTGGCAACAAATTGATTTTCCAGTGTTACATACCTTATATTTCAAAACATTTATCTGCTCATGATTTTGTATAGTTTTAAAATTTCATGGTAGAGTTTGCTGTGAATTTTTAAAGTCAGGAAACCTATTTCAAGGATATTTTCTGTGTGCATACTGCAAAACTCACCCTGAAGGATCAACAGAAACAAACTGGAGACTCTGTATTATTTCTGAAATGGATCATCCCGGTCCAACACCGGTGTGACGTCTCTTTTCTGTGCCACACAGCCATCTCTACACTAGAGGATTCTCCCATGCAAGTCTCATTGCTCATTTATTTCCCTGCCTTTGTTATAGACATAAGTTCTGCCTAGTTTCTTCTTCAGCTGCCACTTCTCCAACCATATATTTTTTTTATTATTCCATGTATAGTTCCTCAACCCAGTTAGCTTTTTCCCCCTGATTCCCATTCACGGAGCATCTAAGTTGCACAGATGGATGAATCTCCTGGCTTTTGCTGTGTAGAAAGGCGAAGTGTACATGCTTCTATTCTGCACTATAGCTGTAGCTGTTTCTCGCTGTTCAGCTTTTCTTCTCAGTATGAAGACTGAAATTGAAGAATAGGTCAGTTCTCTATTGTCTTCTGGAATAACTGAAGTTCTCTCTTCGCCTGCCTGAACCTGTTGGGTTTACCCCAGAAACAGTTATGAGATACGTTTATGAGATAAGTTTTCTCTTCAACTTACTTTTCAGTGCTTCATTATGTAAGAAATCTTCCCGTCATTTTAGACTTCTTTTTCTCTTAAAGTTTGCATCATAAAGGATGGATGCGTGATTTATTCTGGGAAGAGTTACAGCTATCTGAAATCTTGATGCCAATTTCTTCTTGTTATGTAGCTTACTCTGGCATTTAGTAGTGCAGGTAAGACTTGGAGATTTTCCAAGTCATACTGTTTGCCTACACCTCCTCTTTCTGTCTTGCGCATCTTGAACAGAAATATGAAGTGCCTCAAGGGAAAATCCTGTGTTTTTTGCAGACTTCATTATTACAGAAAATGGTACAGCCAGTGTTAAGACATCCATAGACTTTTTTACAGTCTAGAAAAGAACAGTATGGTTATCAGGTTTAATCACAGACCACATAATGTCATTAAGAATGTGCTTTAGAAAGGTATTTCCACTCAATGACTGCAAGTGATGGAAATTCATTCCTGTGCTTAACCACCTGACTTTTCAAAGAAATATCTTATTAGTTATCTGACTTGCCTACCTTTTTTTGAAACATATGAGGGGATTCTTATTAGATGTTATTTATTGACAAGATGCACTGTTTTCCAAAGTCTCAGAATGTAGGGTCTCTTTGAAGAATGTTTCAATATGAAAGAGTTGCTATCAAAAGATTTAAAGCTCAGGAATAAAAAACTAGAGCTAGAAAGGCAGCTACAGCGTTTTTGCTGTTCCTTGCTAGTTCACTATTACTGCCTGTGGTGCAATCCTTGTTTAAATGATCCCACACAGGTTTCATACATTATGCTGTCAGCCTAATAGATGGGTGTTTAAGGCATCATGTAATTTGAAAAATTTTGCCTATAGTATAGGGTTTAGACCCCCTTTCAAACCTTAAATAGAGAAGTTTAGACCTTAAAACTACTTCTGTTTCTTTTGCACTGGCCATTACTATTGGTGCTGCTTTTGTAGCTCTCACCGATTTTCATAGGATTGGTCTGTTGTTGATGCTAATGCAAGTTTAATCTCTTTTAAAGTCATATTTCTAGAATTGTTAGATTCGTATTCTGTGGATAACAGAAATACACCATATGACACATTCTGTCTAGAAAATTTTTATTAAAGAAAAGAGAAAAACTTTACCTGCCCTACTACATCTGATGTATTAGTATAGCATATTGATTATTGTTGTGTTATTTTGTACATAATTGAAAAGGTAGCATATATTCTGAACATTTAGATTCTAGCCAGTTCTAAATTCTTCCTCACTTAAACAGCAGATAGGGGTTGAAACATGCCCACAGTAGTTTTCTGAGTATACAAATAAAGATGAGGGCTGCCAACTAGTTAGGGGCACCAGATGTAACCCTATAAATCTTAATGTAGTGCTTATATGTTAAAAGGAATATGACTAGCACATAAAATCTTAGTAAACAGGTAAAGTCTTAGAAAAATTAAGTGTATATCTCCTTTAAGAAAAAACAACTGTTGGTCTCCCCTAATTTTCTTTGAGGGTAGATTGCAGGCGGAAAATGAGATCTATAGCAATTTTCTTTAGATTATTCCACGCCTCTTTCAAATAGTGTCTTACAGACTTGCATATTTTAGACTACCCCCAGTTTTATTGCTGAGTATGATGCTATTTGGCATGGAATGGTCCCTTTGGTCAGCTGGGGTCACCTGTCCCACCTATTTCCTCTCACAGCTTACCTGGGGGCAGGGGGAAGCCAGGACAGGGCAGGGGGCTGCAGCATGAGGAACAGAGAAAGAAGGCCTTGGTGCTATACAGGCACTGCTCAGCAATTGCTAAAACACTGCTGTATTACCAACACTTAGTCACAACTAAAGGAACAGACAGCTGTGAAGAAAACTGCCTCCGTCCCAGCCAGACCCAGTACACCTGGGATTACAGGAGTCAGACTGGTTTATAAATAGATTAATGGAATTGAAATGTAGCATTTTGATTCCATTCATATGTCTGTCTTTTCTCTCCTGCATGGCTTGATTGTTTATGTACATCATTGTTGTTAACCTTCACGTGGTTTATTAGTAGTAAAACTTTGGCTATAAATTTGCACCCTTTATTTAAGCAGTCTGATCAATGAATTCTCTTCTCTCAATTACTTCTTACACTGATCGATCTCATGTCTGGATCATCAGGTCTTGAAGAGATGAGAGTTACAGCTCTTTGAAGTGTGACTTCTGACACCAGAGAATAACATTGACACAACTGATATTGATTGTAGTTGTACCACTACAATGTTTTGAGACACTTACGGTAAATCTTCATTTTTTAAATTCTAGGGCCACTCTAGAATTTAAAGGTCTTGGGATTGATTGCAGTGTTTTGATCTGTAAATTACTGTGTAGTTCTACCTCTCAAGACCTCCAGGAAAAGCACTCTGTAAATATCAATGTCCTAAAAGAAAGCAGATCCATATATTTCTAAGAGGCAGGCTCAGTTCTGGAAGTACTTTTTATGTCAAGTTTTTGTTACCTGTGGTAACCACCCGTGTTCCAAGAAAGCAATGTGATCATATGGTGTTGTTACCTATGGTTGTTACAGTTTTGCTAATGTGCTTTTGCTCCCATGTTAGACTTTTTTCTGCTTCTCCTGATTAACATGTAAAGGTTTTACCAGGCTACTAGTCATACAGATAACATTTTCCATCACAGAACTGAGCTCTGTTCAACATATGCTCAGATGTACATTGTAATCAAAGCTGGAAAGAGCACAGTTGGATTTTCTAGAGTAGTTTCATGCAACTGCATGCTTAGAAATAGTTTCATAGCTAATTGTTGCTAAATTACATTTTACTTCATACACAAAATCAAATTTCTCCATTAGAGAATTTAGATTTACCTCACAGTCGCCATTGACTGTTCTCATGTTCTTTGATATAATCATATATATAAAAGAAAATGAGAACATAAATGTGTTAAGTTTAAGGATTTAAACAACAAAAATCAAGAATTACAGAATTAAGTTTGAATATTTACTCCATCCTGACTGAAGTAATAACCTCTGAAATAACATTTCATTACATAATAAAATATTCCTTCTGAGGTATCATAAGTAATGCAGAGTAACATATCATGCATATTATTTAGTATAACATACAGCTGACAGGGTAAAGGACCTAAAATTCACACAATGAAAGGGTTATGTTTTAGAGTCACTCTAATCTGTGCACCAAACACATATAGGGCTAAATTTTTAAAGGGGTCTCATTTTTCCCTCTGATTTCATATCCTCAGTCTATTTCATGCATGTATGATAGGATTAAGATATCAATTTTTTAACTTCGGTCCCTAGTTGATATATCTTAATCCTTTCATATCTGTCCTTAAAATAAGAGGCCATCTTTAAAAATTTCACCTAAAGTGCTCAATTTTGCCTTCAGATACCTCCATGCAACTTCCATTGAAGTAATTGGAGCTGTGCCTGCATATCTGATGGTGGAACTGGACTCATTGCAATTAAGGTACACATTTACTGGCATAATTAGTGATCTGGAATAATTGCTGGGCCCAGTGTGACATTCTGCATGTGCAGAATTTGCTAGATTGGACTTTGCATATGGGAGACTGAAGATTATGATAACTTTATTTCATGCCTTAAATTAGTAGTTGTAGCAGAATTTTAATGTAGTTTACTGTACTTGATTTTCTTATTTTTAAATCAGAAATGTGGAAGGAATTCACAGTGATGCTTTTGTATATTTTTTCATACCTAACCAGCACACAGACATTCTATCATTTCCGCAAGCATGTTTCACGTGGTACCTGCAGGCACAATTGTGATTTGTGCAGTAGCTTATAGTTTAAAATACCCAGTCCTGAGTATACTGCCTTTTTTTTTTTTTTTTCTTTTTTTGGCCTTGTATCTTTGTGCTGGCAAAGCACAGACAAAAAAACAAAGGTGTAAAGAATGCTGCAGTGAACTAACAGCATAAAAGCCACACATGAGAACTTTACTACCTCTTAATTGAAAATACATGGAGTACTTATTTTCCACTAATTTAAAATTCTCTGTGTTTTGTAATTGCAAGTTGATTACATGCAGCTTTAATATAGGTGTCTCTCTCCCATCACTCATCTGGGGAGGGGTTCTTTGACTTATAAAATTAGTTGTTTTGGAGAGAATAATATAAATCCATTGTAGGCAGAAGATTTTGTGAAGGCTGCCTCAAATAAAATTAAATTTATGACACCCAGAAAATTCCAACTTCAAAGAAGTTGTTCTGGGACGCTATAACCTGTTAAACCAAAACAAACATAGTGAATACTCCTGTGATTAAGAATAGTTGGTAATAAATACTTGGGTGTAGTTCTAAAACTGTTTAAAAGTGCCAGTTTTCATGGTATTGATGTTACCTATATTGCTTTGAATTTATAATGCTACCAAGTTTAAGAATAGCAGAATATATAGTTCCCTCTGAAATCTATTCATTATCACAAAGGTTAACTTTAAGGAAGCCTTGGCCCAGGGTCTTTTACACCACTCTCTGGTAGTGCAAGGTTGTCAACCTGTGGCAGGCACCGTCAATATTAGTTGCCATAACATGTTCAAATTGAAGAAGGTGCTCTTAATAGCACCACAGCTTCTTGAAGGTGTAAGATACGAGTTCTGTTTTTATAGAAACACTGCCATATGGAAGTTGAAAACACAAGAACAAATAATTTATTTGAAATAAAGGCGAACATTACCTTTATTTATTAGGTGAGGAAAGTAGTGATTTTAAAGGACTTCTTGTTTAAAAAGTAATACTACTAGAAAATGACTGTATTTCTGATATGACTGGTTGAATGGAGAAATTGTTCCTCTCAAATAATCTTAGCTATGTTAAACTGCTATGTTTCGAGATAGTAGGAGGAGTTAATTACTTTTAAAATAAAATTTAATACCTGTTTAATGCATTAGTTCTTAGAATGCTATTGTAATTTTTTCTACATTTAAACAAACACATGCTTAGATGATCATGGATTTATGTCCCCTGCATCCAGAATATTTAACAGGTTTATAATTCAGCCTGCCACCTAAATTTTTTCACTCTTTTCATATATGTTGCACCAGCTTGATTATGTGTAGAAATTGGGATGTCTGCCCGTTTTCAGGTAAAGACTCTCGCAATGAAAGTGGTCGGTTTCTTGACATTAGTGTTCCTTTGTTCTGTGTTTACACCCTGCTTGTTCTACATGTTTGTACATTTCTTTGTTTTGTTGAAATGGAAATAAGCTAAAACTGTTGCTAAACCATTTGTTTTTTCCAAAGATTTTTCTCTATTTTTAATTGATTTTCATTGTGTGTTTTTGCAGCAAGCTTAGTAGTGGAGGAGCGAACGAGACAGATGAAAATGAAAGTGCACCGTTATAATCAGACGTCAGGGTCTGGTTCTAGCCAAGAACATGAGCGTGAGCAATATACCAAGGTAAAGTCAGTAGTATTGGAATGATACTTTGGCTTGAAAATAGAAGGCATAAACATGTTTGTTTAAAATATTATATAATCTTCAAGAACACGGTATTCTAAAGCCTGACAGAAATGTCTTCAATAATAGCTTTTTAGCATCATTTTTGCCCCCATCTGATGTGCATTAGACTTAGTCTTTGACATCAGCTAAAATGAACCTGTGAAAACCAAAATACTTCAAAACAAATTCAGGAAAGAAAGATCCTTCAGCTGTTACACAAAGGCATATCACCTCTAGCTTAGAAGTCCTCAGACTTTAAATCCCCGGAGTTTGGAAAAGTAGGCCATGAAAGAGTATGTTGGCCCTTGCTACTGTCTGATGTGTAAAGAGCTAGACAGAATTAGGTCCAATCCCATGCAGATGTTCTCATAATTGTATAATGGTTTTTTATCCTAATAATGTAAAAGATAAAATATTTCCTTTCTTGAAATACCTACTGATTACTTTTATTTCCTTTTCTAATAAAAGCAAAAAGATTTTCTGTGATAATGGAATATATTTGAAATTACATTAATAAAGTTTTATAGAGGGATTATTTTTTTCTTGATAAAACGAAAATTATAGCCCATAGCTTTATAATTTAAAACTGTATGGATTTCTAAGCAAACTGCTGAAAATGTCTTGCACATCTGCACTGCTGCTTACGATTCAAGCTGTGAGGAGCTGGATGCTCCTGGAGACACAGGTCAAAACAATGTGCAAGTGAGGTACACATCTGAAACAAAGTCAGAAATTTACTTAGGAATGGTTACATAGGAAACTTGGCATATAACTTTTAACATCTAGCAGATTTAAAAGATTGGTTCAAGATCTTGTTGCAGTTAAATATGCAGACAAGTCTAATAAGAACTTAAATGAACAGTTCTCAAAAGGAGGAGAAACAAGAGAAGCAAGGCTTTAGGTCTTCAATTGCCAAATTGTGGGATATCAGTGCTGTTAAAAAAACTCAATAGCTGGGATGGAAATTTCCAATGAGATCCTCTATTGGAGGCAAGAATTTACTTAACTAGAGTAGCTCATTTGATATTAGGTTTGCTGTTACCTTCCAAAGAGGTCCCCTCAGGGCAAGTGAGGGCCACTCAGGGGGAGATGCAGTGTGTCTCACTCAACATGTTGAAAAAAATAGTCAGAATAGGGTTGATAAAATTTTCAGGAGAGAGAGGTAATATACAATCTGAGGACTTTTGTCAGGATGACCAGAGACCATTGTTCAGAGTCAAAGGCCCGGTTTCTGATTTAGATTATATGTGCTTACAGATTGATTGAAATTTGTGTGTTTATCATTCTGAAACATATTTTTTAATCATAAATCTTTAATATTTATCATAAGTATCATTTTTGCTCTCCAATATCTTTTTCTTATTTGATCAGTGTAGATGCAATATATGGTTAAATAGTTGTTGGAAAACATCAACCTGCAATGTTACAACTTTCTCTTATCCTTAGAACCTTGAGTTTTCTAGTATCTTCTTTTGTTTTTAAATACACATGGAAATGAAATTAAAATTGAAAGCATGATGAGTACTAAATGAAAATAACACTGAAATTCTTTTATTCAGAAATTTTTTTCTAAAATTATGAGTAAAATTTTGAAGAAGCAAATTCTGTGTCAGTTGTTATAAGAGAAATATTTGTGGAGTACCTTGTGTTCTGACAGGCATGTACTCTTTTCCATGCTAAAATGGTAGTAAGAAGAATTGCCCTGGACTTTAAATCTTTAACTTCTCATGTATTTTCTACATGATAATGTTGGAGTCCTAGATAAGATGGTCCAATGCAGAATTAATTTTTAAGGCTGAGAAGTAATTACATTAGCCCATTCTAACACTCTGTGATATTCAGTGATGTGGCTGTTTGCTTCATTTCACTGTTGTGATAGTCATCATTTCAAAAATGTTGCCAAAGCAAAACTTATGCTACTGTCTTTCTCTACCCTGAGAAAATGGTGAAAGAAATGGTGAAAAATGGTGAAAGAAATAGTGAAAAAAATTACCAAGATAGATGAAGATTTGGACAGCTTTAATGAAAATGTACTAAGTCATATCAGCTGGTGTGGTAAAGCTGATAACTGAGACTTCTAAGAACCAAAGACTGTACCTAATTTCTGCTGCCAAAATCTGTGAAAAGTCTTTGAAAGCTGCAGAAGCAAGACTTACTTTAAATAAAAAAATTTAAAATGTTAAGTGGTATAATAGACATTCTGGAATAGTGAAAAAGAAATATTAACTGACTACTAAAGAAATAGCAACTCCAAGTAGAGTTTGTCCCTCTTTAACCAAAATGCTTCTTTCTTTCCCAAATAGCTGTGTTTGTTCATTACTTCAGAAAATAAATATATTTATTAGAGAAATTACACTGTGCTGCATATTGAGAAAATAGTCTGTTCTGTGTTTCAGGGCAATGAGCTCACATGGATTTGATTCTTCCAAAATTTTAGCATTTGCAAATATGCTTGTTTTATTACATAAAAATTTCTCTGAACCATTCAAAAATTTTCCTTCAGTATGGGACTGGATCGTATTTGCAGTGGTTAATTATGCATATGCAAAATAATTTCTTAAAGAAGTTTTCTCTTGTATTAAAACAAGCCTTCCCACCGAGGTATTGCAACCTGTCCTTTGCAATTTCCAATCCATTTCTGGTGCATTTTTTGCAATTTCTGAATTTTTCCCACTCAGTTTCGCAATTTTCTAGTTTCAGTAAGCAAGCAATAGTTTTCCAAGTATGCACCCATGCAGGTTTTTGTCTTGAACATTAATGGATTTTGAATAGGTAACTGTCTGCCCTGTGACATTTGTATATGTCTTCATGTTGTTCCACTCTAATTGTTTTGAGACTTTCACAGGGCTCACATCCTTGTTTCCTTCCATTGCACTGGAAAGGCTCCATAATTTATCTGAAATAGTAAACTTCTAATAAGCTAAACAAAAAAAAATTAAAAAGCTGCCAGAACTCTGAAGATTTGTCAAAAGGGTTTAAAGAAGTGCTTTAAACATGTCTGCCTTCTTTCTTATATATTGGTAAGGCTGTATTGGCTAGTATGCACATATTTGCTCTATTTCAGTGCTTGAGAGAGTCAAAATATTGGTGGCATAATTCTGGGTGTGCATGGAGGTAAATTACAACATAACTTAATTAGCCTTTTAATTCAAAACACAGTAAGTTTTTTTATTCCAGATGCCACACACAGAACACAAACAGCATGGTGTCACTGGTCCAGCTTTCCATTTTTTTGGAAGGTCTGTTTATTCAAGACAGTTACTGATTAGAACACTGTAGTAGTATATACTTTAAAAGGATATCACTCTATATTTAGATGCACTACTGACTTAAGACTGTATGTGATTGAAAAGCATTTAGCATAAAAGTGTAATTATTGCATTTGTTCAGTGGCACTGTGGATTTTACTCAATAGTTACTGTCTTAATTCATGTGTTAACAGTTAATGCCTAAAAGGAGGAGCTAGGTAGGACACTTGGGCTGACAGGAGGCTGATTATGTTATGTCATTCTGGGAAAGGCATTTAGGGCTGTGCATAGAATATGCTCTTGGACATAGATGTGGTATCTTCTTTTGATCCCCTTCACTCACCTTGAAGAAAAAATTCTTTACTATGCCACATTAAGTGGCAGTCACTCCAGTACTGGTTGAATTTCACAAAATTTATTGAGTTCCATTCATTTGACCTGTGGCCTTTGCTGCAGTTTTCTCATGGTTTGACTTGCTCATTTTTACTGTTCCTTATTAGGAAGTTGAGCAGTATTCTTAGTAGTCCAGCTTGATACAATTATGGGAAGAGTTATTTAGAATCACGGGTGCTTAGTGGACTCTGGACCACGGCATGAGTTTCTCCTTAGACAGAAGCTGATGGGAGTCAGTGATGAGTCCTGAACACCCCAAGGTGCCAAATGCTGGGCTGGGAATGCCAGGAGCATTAGGAGGAACACTATATGAGCAATCATAAAACTCAAGCTGCTTTGTGCAGGATTCAGCATTTTCTGACAAAATTCCTCGTTAGAGTATGGTGCTGCAATAGATAGCTGCCATCTCAAGACTCACATAAGTCCTTGGATGCATCTAGCCCTTAATGCATCTGGTTTGGATTTATCTTTCCTCATGCTAATGACCTCATTTTAATGCCCATTTAATTTTCTCATTTAATTTCCTCGTTTTAAGCACATAATGAGGTATGTATTTGTCAAGGTTTAGTCACCTGGGGCTTTTTTTGTAGTCAAAGGACAGCACATGCATTCAATTTTCAAAGCTTTAAACTCCTCTATTCTTCATGGTTTTGGGAGTTAAATCTAGAAATATGAATACTTCTTAATATGGAAGATAATCCAGTTATAATGGACTGTTAAATGACTTCTAAGATGTACCTTATAATCAGTAAAATTGCTAACACTGTTACTCATTAAGGAGCTGTAAAATTATTTGTGAAGTACACTCCTTTGGTTTATGTCTATGCTCTTCCCATTGACGTTAGCACATCTGCAGTTCATCATGCCCTTTTTTTCTCCTCTTGCTGGTGTGCAAGAAGCAGCAGCTCCACAGGTGGTAAAGCAAATGGAGGAGCTGCATTCCAGCTGTTTATAGACTTCTATTTTTGTAACATAGACGAAGACAGTGCAGATATTTTGGCATTTGAATCTAGCTGCTGTTAATGTTTAAAAATCCAGACCTACTCTTTAGTAATTGCTATTGAAGTTGCTGCAAACTTCAGCAATTCTCCTAATGTGATAAATAGTGCACCTTGGAATAGAAATGTTACATAAGCTTTAAGATATAGAGTTGAAAGAGAAGCGATTGCACTGAAAATATAGTTCATTTTTAAGCTTCAAAATGATATAATATTTAAATACAACATGTCAGGGAAATTTATTGCAAATACATGTGCCATTATAAAGAGCAGTATCTGCTTTACAGGAGAACTCTATCATTATTTTTGAGCTCAGCTGGAAACCTGCAGGCATTACTTCATTGCAGATACCATATAAAAGGATCTTAGCCCATGTTATTTTTCTTCTGAATGATAAGTTTTTGCAATAATTTATTGCAACAGTAAAATATTCTCATTTTAATGAGCACTGCTATATGAAAGAGTACTATTTACTTCTTACTCTATTTGAAGAGAAAAAAGTTTAACTTCAAAATTGCTTTCATTTTGTTCATCTGTTAGCTGAGATGACTGATTATCAGATTGTGTCAGAGGTAGGTAGGGAATCAGTAGGAGAACTTGTATGCCTCCTGTAGAGATTGGTAAATTAATTAGAAGCAGCAAGCATAGGAGGGAAAAGCTAAATCCAGAAGTAGTAGTAGTAAAATGTAAAACACTGTAGCATTCAGCATCAACTTTCAGCATCACTACTTTTTGTGCTAATCTCTATTTCTGTGAAGGGAAAGGTTTTCAGTTGCTTGGAAATCACAGCCCTGGCATACAGTATAAAGGGGTAGGAAAAGCTCAGCCATGTCATGAAAAATCTCCTTTAGGAAGAGATGATCCATGTTTTCTGCACTAGCTGTGTGATTGCAATAAAAGGCAAGTAGAAGATATCGATTCAGTTTTTTCTTTATCTCCCATCTCACTGTAAAGTTCTCTGTTTACCAACATATGAAAAACTGTCTTTTAAGCCCGTCTGGTATCTACAAAACAATTTTTCATACTGCTGGACTATAAGGGAGCAAAACAGAGTGAGGATATCTATATAGCTCCCACTTACAGGGGATGATACCTGGGCTGAAGACTCCTGCACAAATGATTAGTATTGATACCAAACAGTCAATCAATGAGGCTGAATCTCAAAACAGCCACTGATACACAAACTGGGACTTCTAATGTCCCTCCCAGTATTGTAACCAGTAAACTGCACAACCATGCTTGATGCTTTCTCTCTCCCTCCTCCCCATCTTTCCCAGCCCCTGTAGGTAGCCCATGAAAGGTGCAGCAAATTCAGTACAGGTGAAACAGAGGGTCTTCTTCATGACATACACAGACCACCTGTTGAATCATAAGTTGAGTGCTAAACAGCCAGATTCATGTGTGGCTTGAACAAAGGCCAGCAGCCTATACCTCCCTCAATACTTATATGGAAGGCTTCCAGCAGGACAGCAGAAGTCACTGCATCTGGCCTTGATGGTTCTCTCGATTAGAGAGTCTGCCTTCTCCAGCAGCATGTCGTGGTTGCTCCAGGAGCACCTGAGTCTTCCACCATTGCAGATTCACTATATGCACTCTCAAACCAAAGGGGACAAAGAGAATGTGGACTTTTTGGTGAGGAAGAGAAGTAATTGGACATTATAACTGCAGAGGGGAGAAGTCAGAATGTCTTCAGCAAATACAATTAAAATATGGAGGTATTTCTGAGACAGTCCGTTACCACGCATAAGAAACCCCACTCATTTGTGAGAGATTGCTTGGTTGTATTTTAAACAAAGTGTTTTTTAAACCTCTACTGCAAAGGAATAACTTCTAGATATAATTTAAACATATGGGATGGGTGAAATCTCTGTTTCACTGAAATCAACATAAATTTTATTATTTAATGCGATGATTTTGCACGCTGCAAATCTATTTAGCTTAATGGAAAGCCATATCATTCCATGTGTCCAGATGGTTTTCATATTTTTGCATGTCTCATTTAGAGTAGCTTGAAAGATTCTTTAGGAATTCCTTAGGAATTTTGCATAAAACATCCAGGCTGTCCCAGGACTGGGGCAGTTTAACTTACACTGGAGAGAATTAACCATTCAGTTTTCCAGCTTCTGAATATTTATATTTAGCCTAAGTAAAAAGTTTTCATAACTTGTATTCTTGCTTTGAGTATTTTTTTAGACTTTAGAAGAAAAACATGATATCTTATTATGAAATAGATCTGATAAGAATTAGTATGCTTTGTGCTTCCATTTTGGAGTTTCCATTTTATTTTGCAGTCTGAAGGACAACAAGTGGCAAAATTGCTTAAAAGAGTCTACAAGACACTTCCAAAAGCTGATCTGGATAAGCATATCAGTATAGTCTCACCTTAAACCCACTGAGCATTTATATTCAGTAAAGTCACAACAAGTCACTTTTAAAGAGAGGCTCCCAATAAATTCCTGCTGTAGTTGAAAATATTTTTTAATATCAGAGTTCTTGAGGTCTTTGTATTACCCACTTCCTTACATCAGAGCTCTGCATCTGTTTTCGTGTCAATGCCTATTAGACAAGTTATTTGAGCTCCAAGTCATCATGCTCCAAGCTATTCTGAAATCATCTGCAGAACTTCATTTTAGTATTTGAAGCTGAAAAGTCACCTTTCATAAACCAGAGCTTTCTCTCCTGCATATGTTTTTACTGAACCATTGCAAGGCGCTTACAGGATACTGCTAAGAGTTTTTGCTAAGCAGTGTTCTAATGCACACCTGAAAAACACACTGAGACAGTAAATTTATATAACCTCCATTTCTCCTCCAGATTTCTATATTTACAATTGGTGCTCAGAATTGTCTTTATTCCTTCCCCTTCTTTACCCCTATTACCTTCCTCATTTTATCTTCAATATTTTACCAAGAGGTTTCCAGGTGTGCACAAGCATAATTGCTGAAAGGCACTGGAGCAAGAGAAGATAAACCTGGCTTAAGGAGAGGAGGCCTGATACACTCATCTGTACAAAGTGAAGCTTGTGTTTGCCAGGTTTTTGAAATTAAATCATGGCATTTGCTGAGTGACTCATCTGGCAACCCAGTGCTTAGCTGGAGTTTGGATATTCACAGAGAGTCACAGATTTGTGTATGATTCATAAATAAACTTTTATGACTTGCAATTTTACAGAGCACAGACCTGGAAAATGAACTCCCTAGAGTGTCATGTAAAAAACTGCCTGGCGCTCCTATGTGTTAATAGTTTTCCCTTGGGAAGTATGCCACTGGTTTAGTTGCTTTCCAGCCAAGAGTACCTTCCTCTAATGACAGTGAGTTTTAGTTTTTTGACCCTGACAATTATTTGGTCCTCATATCTGTCTGAGTGAAGATATAGGTAAGTGTGACATTGCTGGGACTGAAGCTTCCTTTTGTACCTATCTGGCTGATGATATGAGCAATAAGAGCATTATGTAATAGGTGGTGTGGTGTAACAGTTGATTCTAAAAGCGAAGTAACTTCTACCCATGTCCACATATTCCTCCTCCTGTGTATTCTGCTAGTTCTTATGCATGTGCAGATGTAAAAGCAACCAGATCAGGAATCTGATCTGCCTGGGAACAAATACTGTATTTGCTGAGTTAGCTTTTTGCCTAACTAGTCCCCTAGCATCACAATACAAAGAGATATTTTGAGATTGAAAATATACTTTTTTTTCTTTTCTTAATAGAACTTAGGAACTGAAATTAGTCCCTAATAGCTTCATGTAGCATTACATTTCATTCAGGCTCATATGCAGTTCTATGCACAGGTATTTCATTGCATATTTTTTTAACGTTTTAAAAATTTAAGAGAGTCTGTAGCCAAATGAATGGTATGCATGTGCTTGAGATGTGTGTCCGCTGCATAAATTTTTCATATAAATATTTCATTATTGCAGTTCTAGTGTGCTGAAGAACCAGCAGCCTGTTTAATTTCCAATGCTGTATTTTATTCCAAGTATCTTTTTAGTCCATAAATAACGTGTTTGATTTCTGCACTAGACATAAAGGCATTATTTAATGCAGGCATTTCTTCGAATTTTATACAGTTTTGTTATACCTAAAAGCAGCTAAAGGGAATTGTCATACTTAGGTCATCTGTTGTCTCAATGAATGCGTTCTGTTTTGATGAGACTCCTCACCCTTTCTTTTCTTGATCTCTAGTATAATATACAAACAGATCAGTACAGAAGTTGTGATAACGTCTCTGCCAAATCATCAGATAGTGATGTCAGTGATGTGTCAGCCATTTCCCGAACCAGCAGTGCCTCTCGCCTCAGCAGCACAAGTTTTATGTCAGAGCAATCTGAGCGCCCTCGGGGCAGGATCAGGTGAGTTCTCCATGCAGCTTCAATTGCATCACACTCCCTCTTTTGCTGAGTGCCAGAACACAACCAGGAATTCTTGAAATTAGATAACCACAACATAAGAATTTGTGAAAAATGTTATACACATATGTCTTCCATTACTGGCCTAACATGACAGTATTTTTGCAATTGTGCATCTAAAACAAAGCAAACTTCCTGTGAGTAGTTGATATATTAATGTATTTATGGCCAGTTTAACTTGAACACAGGCTAAGAATCAGTGTAATCAATATGTCAGTAAGGTATTACAGCAGAAATATTACTAGATCTTTTAGTGAAACAGGGTTTTTCATATAGGCTTGGTTTTTCTTTCTCAAAGTATTTTTCCTTACCTACCTGCCTTTATTTTGCTGTTTTCATGTATATGATAAATTACTAGATTTGAAACTATTATTCATAGAGTAATTTTGATACCTCTTGTTCAAAAGTAGTTAAATTCATTTGCATTATCAATAATCAAATACATCTTTCATACTTGATAGTAATCTGTTCTGGGGCTAGGGCTCTTTTAGATGCACAGATTGGTTCTTGTTTTCGTTTAACTTGGTGACAAAACTCCCAGTAACTGTAAGGGCTGTAGGATTGGCTTGATAGTCTTTGATTGCATCTGCCAGTTTCTGAACTCTCAAAAATGTGACTTTAAGTGTTATAAAACACAAGAATAATTACAAACTATTAAAAAAAAAATTATCCCTGCTAGGAAATCTGCCTGATTAAACTCTGTAAGGCATCATTTACTTTTACACAGGCTCAGTGTCTGAGAGGATCAGCTGAAGGGGTTTGGTATGTTTATACTATTGGAAGGGATGTTGGGGAAATTCAGAAACTGGCCTCTGTGTTTGAGCTAGATCCACCTCATTTTCTTATTAAGGAATGTTCACAAGGGTATTCAAAGTCATATTTCAAATTGCTGTAGGTATAACCCGACAGCTGCAACAGTCTGCAATCCAGAAGAACACTGCAGTGGAACTGTAAATGTGTTTAAAGTAATTTCAGTTCTGTGTCTTTAAATGCTGCATTTCATTTTCTCCTAGCTTTTCAGTATTTGACTCTTAAAAAGGGCTTTATTCATACCAAAATACCTTATTTCCTAGATACAGAATTTTTCTCAACCAGGCCTGCTCCCAATGTCTTTGTTAGGTTCAACAAAATAGAATTTTTTTTCCATAAATATGTCTGAAGATTTTATCAGAAATCTTCTTCGAGTTCAGAATGTCTGACAGCAAATATCAGACTGGGAGAAGCAGTAACCTTATGTGAGCCTGGAAAGGGCTAAACCTAGGGTCAAATCCTCAATCTTCGATTCTTAGAAGAGCCCTTTGGGTAACCTAGTATACCTAGTATACAAAACCAAGTGTCTGCAGTGGGAGTTCCAGCTCAGCTTCACTCTAGCCCAGTAAAGTGAGATGTAATTGGAGTTCAGATGCCTCTCCTTTCTGAAACACAGAATCCATATGTCAGAAATTAGGCACTTTATGCTTGCTTGCTTAAATCTTCTCTTCTACTTAAAATTTAGGTAGTCCTTTCATAGTGAACAAAATATATAGTAATAACATACAGTGCAATTCCTTCAGTAGAAATATGAGGAAGAAATTAAATGACTGGGGAACGGGTTGATTGTGTTAGGAACAACATTTTTCGTCTTGAGATTCATGCTGTGAAACTCCAGCCATAAAAGCTATGTATCTGCAGTGGAATTCACATAAAAAATAGTTTTAATGAAATTATTTTTCTAGTTTACCTAAGGTACCATTAAAAAAAACCTAAACACTTGGATATATTATCTTGGATAGTTTACCTCATCTTCAGACAGGTGTCAAAGACTTCTCTAGCATTAATTGTTGAACAAACCCTAGATGACTTGTTTAGATTGGTTGCTTTAGTTTTTGACATCTAAAATTGGATTAAATGGATTCTTTCTCACAATTACTAATGTTTCTTTAAGGACAAGGAATTAGAAATTTAAGTTCAAGTTTGGTTAGTAATTTGAAATTCAAATTTTATTTTTGCCTCCAAAAAGCCCAATGTTAACATATATAAAACAGAATGGCATAGGATGGGATGGTATGGCTGAGCAGAGGGGGCAAGGAAAAGAGCATTTTTTGTCTTCCTGATTTTGTCTTACTGAAGCCACATATCCACCATCATCTTCATCTGGAAGTGTGTCAGGCCAGTGGCCATGGCAGCTGTGTGAGTATAATGTTTACTTTAAGGACGAAGTTTGTTGAACTGCCTTTTTATGCATCTACTTTTATTAGCCAGATATGTTCTAGAGATGAGAGCTATGATGACCCTAGTAAGCATATAGAAATTCAAAGGAGGTGGCTCACTTCTAGCCATTTCACTAAACTAAGTTGTTTAACTGATGTCCTTAGGTACCTTTTGTATCCCAAAGAAAAATACACACATTCAGAACACTCAAACAAGATTTCTGGTCTGCATCACCTTTGCAAAGGGTGTCTGCATCTCTTTCTCCATTGGTCAGAGGAAAAATTATTCCTAGGGCTATTGACCAGCAAGCTGAGTTAATTAAATTAAATGGAGAAACATGATTGGAGAGTAGTCTGGGGTTCAGATTAGTAACCTGAAGTGAAGTGGTTCTCCTCTAACATTTCTGCATGAGTTAAAAATCACTGGCTAATTATTCATGTTGAGAATTGTGGTGCCAAGTTTCTGAATGTGAAGGGTGCCATTTTAAGATCAAAGTAGTTTTAGTAAATGTTGTTAGTTAGTATAATCCTGTCATCTCTCATATTAGTGCATCTGTGAAAATGGATATAAATCAAACTCCTAGAAATATGAGAATACAAGATACTGTCCTCTTTAGGGCTGTCATTAAGAAAGTAATCCTTGGTTTTAATTCAGTACAAATTATCATTACTTCTAAATGTCAGAAGGACTGAGATTTCAGGTCATAGTGAGTGTGTTTTATACCCACTGACTTCATCACCAGTTCTACCAGCACAAACTGCTTCCTGGCCATTCCTTCCAAATCCTAATGGAGGAAAGATCCTTAAAAAAATATCTAGCTAATCCATTTTCCATGTCAATCTAGGCATAACTGATACCTTTCTCTTCTCCCTCAATTTTGGATATTTAAGATTATGATATTTGAGACAATATATTCTGTTATTATCTTGTTTATAAATAGTTATTTCTTTATTCAAGAAGTAAAGATTTTAAAACCTGGAAGCACATTTCTTTTTGTTGTGGCTCTCAAGTCTATGGATATTAGCTAGAAGAGTAGGAAAATTCATGAGGGTTTTTTTGGCAATTTTTAATTTTAATAATTAACTCCTTCAGTTACATTACTGAAAATACACTGTGCTTTTAATAATGTAAAGCATTTATGGAATGAAAAGCTATCTGAACAACACGCATAAAATCAGTTCCTGCAAAAAACCACAAAAATACTGTGCATGTTACTTGAATAGTTAGATAACACTCAAGCTCTTTGTTGGGTCAAAACTCACAAATTTAAATTTTTGTAGTGTTAGGAAGTTAGAGCATGTTGAAAAAGTTAGTAATACAGGAAATCAAATCTACTCTTACCTGTAATAAATTACAAGACCATGTCTAAACCTTTTACAGTAGAAGACCAATTTCATTCTTACATTATATTTGCAACTGAATTGCCTATCAGAAGGCCGTGACATAGCATGTATAGAAAATGCCATTAGTTAAACTTCAGTCTGGAAGTTTTGTTGACTAATACTTCTAATAAGTTGGAAGAGGGAATTATGACTGATGCAAGTTCTAAATGTAAGTATATAAAATAGCTTCTTCATTTTTTATTTGTTTAGCTTTTTCAGGTACATGTTATAATAAATGGCTTTGCATGGATAAGCTAGTCTGTATTTGAAATTATTCCAAACATCTTTCTTGTTACTGTCCTGGGAAGTCTGGTTAATTGCCATGCTCTCTAGTTGAAAGTGCAGACAAATACCAGGAATTTTTGGTGTGTGAGCAAAATGTTCTGGGACGTTTGACTTGAATCAGAGTCAGATTTGTGAATTTGGAGTTGGTGTGTATTTGATGAGTGAAGTCAAATTACTGGTCCTTCTTTATGGAGGTTTTCTTTCATCAGTCATGGTCTTTATGATTCATAACACAGTCAAGCAGTACTTTGTGCCTGTGTGTATTGGAGATGTTACTGTGTATGTCTCTGAAACATTTCTCACATCCTCAATGAGGCAGAAGGAAATGTTTTTTCATGGTCTAATGCGAATGATTGATAAGTAAGAACCCATGATGATTAATCAGCGCCATATGGGCGTGATTAGACAAAGAAGGACGTTTGCTCACTTAATTAAAAATTTTGCCAAGATTATGTCATTGCATCACTTTTCATTTGTAGCCTGCTTACCCAAAGAGACCTGGACTTCTTGGTGCTGTTAAGTAGGGAACTGTCGTGCATGGTAAAGGTGAGGTGGAGGCTTCAGTTTTGGAGGAATAACAAGCTACCATAAGGTGTTTCAATTAAATCTGATTTAATTAAATCTGTTATATTTATGAAAGACTAAGTAACTATTTTTAAGTTGAATTTGTCTCAGTGTATCGGGATTTCAAGCAAATTGCCCCTGCATTAGGAATATTACTGTTATCCCTCATTTTAAATTAGAAAACCACATCTTTATTAAGAATTATATTTTTATCTTGATCAATGTGTGATATAATATTATTATGTCTGTGCCAAATTTTAATCTGGTTTTACATGCTTTTCTTAATTGAATGCTTAAGTTTAATTAAAATATTTTAAATGAGCTTATCAAGAAAAGAGGATAATGTAATGGGTTGTAACATTGGATTTAAACCCGTTCTAATTTATTTCACATACTATGCCATGCCACTGAAAGGCTTGAATCACCAAACTCATATATGCTTTTAGGGGTTTATGTTCTCTGTATGTAACTGAAGTTTGTACTGTCAGACTCCATCTGACAAACATTTTCTTCCCTGACTTCCAGAAGAGAATATACAACTTGCATGTAGGTGTTCTTTCAGTACACTGACACTTAGCTCTAGCACACCTGAGCTTTGGAACAGGAATGATGGAGTAGAGAAATGATGATTCATGATCAGGTGAGGAAGTGGTTGGTGGGTTGATAGGCAGTGGGTGCAGAGGGATGGAGACAGCCAGGACTTCATAAACAACAAACCAGGGCAGGAAGGAGCCACTCCAAGAGTATGCACGTGAATAAGGATGCGACTGAGAGGAGAGCATTTAGGGAAAGCTCTCATACCTTTTCTGGGAAATCAGCACAAGTGTGTGGCTCTCCACATGGCCTGTGCAATAACGCACAGGGAACAAACAAGAGGAATTAGAGGTTTGCTGTGCAGCTCTAGGGCTGTAGTCTGATCATGATCACAGAGAAGTGGTGGGATAGCTCATATTACTGGAGTGCTGCAATCCGTGGAGGCACAGGGCAGAATGGCAAGGAAAGGATGTAGCCCTTTGTGTGAAAAGGCAGAGCATGCAGGGAGCTCAGCCTAGAGATGGGAGATGAAACAGCTGAAAGTTTATATGTCAGGATTAGAGGCCCAACCAATGTCATGATATTGTGGGTGTCTGCTATGGACTTCTTGATCAGGAAGAATTAGATGAAGCTTTCTTCGAGTTGTAGGTTCTGGTTTTCAAGGAGAACTTAAACCATCCTGATATCTGCTGGTTGAGCAATGCAGTAGGACACAAATAATCCAGGAGGTTTCTGTACTGCATTGATGACTGGATGGAAAGTCTGGATCAAGGACTCAGCAGAGGATGATCAGCTCAAGGAACATTTAAATAAACTGGACATGTACAAGCCATTGTCACGACAAGGTGTGCCCGTGAGTACTAAATGGGCTGGTGTTGACTTATGCCATTGCAAGGCCACTCAATAATCTTTGGAACATGAAAGTCAGGGGATGTTCTTGAAGACTGGAAGAAAGAAATCATCTCTACTATCTTCAAGAAGGGAAAAGGATCTTGGATATTATAGGTCTGTCAGCTTTAGCTCAACCTCTGGGCAGGTGATGGAGCAAATAATCCTGGAAACTATTTCCAAATGTATGTGTAGAACAGGGGGGTGATTGTGAATAGCCAGCATGATTTTTCAAAGGGCAAATCATGCCTGACCAGCCTGATAGTCTTCTTTCATTAGTTGATTAGCTTGATGGATGAGAGGAGAATATTAGATGTTCTCTGTCTTGTCTTTAGGAAGGATTTCAACACCCTCTTCTAAAACATCCTCATAGACAAACTGACAAAGGACAGCCTAGGTTAGTAAACAGTGAGGCAGATTGGAACTGGCTGAATGCCAGGCTCAGGGGATTGTGATCTGTGACACAAAGTCCAGCTGGAGGCAAATCACTTGTGGTGTGTGCCTGGGGTCAATATTATGGAAGTACTATTTAACATCTTCATTACTTTTTGGAATGATGGGGCAGAATGCACCCTCAGCAGGTTTGCAGACAACAGAAAACTCATAGGAGTAGTTGATATGGCAGGGGAATGTTGTTCAGAGGGACCTCAACAGGATAGAGAAAGGGGCCAATAGGAACCTCACTAAGTTCGAAGGAAATGAAAAATCCTGCGCCTGGGGAGGAGTGCCATTGCACACTGGGGGCTCACAGCGAGAATGCAGTTTTGCAGCTGGAAAGCAGCTTTTCAGGAAAGACCCTAGGATATTTGTGGATGCTAAGATGAACCTCAGCCAACAATGCCTCCTTGCAGTAAAGACCAACACTACCCTGGGCTGCATTAGGAAGAGAGTTGCCAGCAAGCTGAAGTGATCCTTCCCCCTCAGTAGAGTTCAGTAGCTCTGGTGAGACACATCTGAAGTTTTAAGTCCAGTGCTGGGCTCCACAGTACAAGAGACATGGAGCTACTGGAGCATGTCCAGCAAGGGGTCATGAAGATGATGAAGGGATTGGAGTGTCTGTCATACAAGAAGAGGCCAAGACAGCTGAGTGTTCACCCTGGAGAAGGCTGAAGGGAGATCTTACCAAAGTGCATAAATGCCTGCTGAGAAGGACTAGAGAAGACAATGTCAGACTCTTCTCAGTGAGAGGATGAGCACAAACTGACATAAGGCAAATTGCACTAAAACATGAGAAAAAATGTTTTTTCTGCAAAATTTATTAAACAATGGAACAAGTGGTTCAGAGATTTTGCACAGTCCTGATACGTGGGCATATCCAAACCCCAAGCAGATATGGCACTGAGTAACCTGCTTTTATCACCCCTGCAGTATGCAGGAGAGTGATCTCTTTTGCAATCTCCAAAAGTGTTCTCCAGCCTCAACTATTTTGTGACTCTCTTTTCAGATTTTCATTTCATGCTGCTTATTATGCTGTTCTCTTGCACAAAATGTTCAGTGTCTTTAGTTTGGAGCCAGGTGAAGTCACTGGAGGTTTGCCATCTCACTGAGGACAAAGAGAAGTGTTGAGCTGCAGATCTCTCAAGGTGATGTAGCCAGAGGCCATTCTCTGATTGGAAATGGATTTCCCCCCATTGGGTTTCCATCTTCCCACACAGTACGTTGGAGCTAGTTTGTTAAAATTTGCAGTGGTGAGGGGGTAGAGAGAGTCTGAAGGGTCTTCTGACCTCTTCTCAGGCTTCCCAATAGTGCTGCTTGTTACATCATAAATGTATGTGATGTGACTGGTGCAGTACAGTTGTTCAGTTTTTCTCCCACCCTCTGTTTTAGGCTAGGGCTGCATCTGTCCTTCTCAGCACACTGATTCACTAAAATGCAGCAGTACTGCACCACAGAGACAGCTGACCAAAATTTAACTTCCTGTCATAACAGTGAAGGAAAGCAATATGCCAAGGCTCTTCATGCATTTGATGAGACTGAGGTCTGTGCTGAAATAAACCCACTCATTTCACGTTAATTACAAAAGTAATTAAAGTCTTTATATTGAGTTTGTGCTACAGTGACTGTGTAGTCAAGATACTTTACTCATGAAAAAAATTAAATGTAAAATTTTTAAATTATTACTATAAATACTGCAAACAGAACTAGTGGAGGCAGCAACAGAAGAACAGTAAAGCTTACACACCAATAAAAGTAAATCACCTGGAAAATGGGAACAAATTCACAAGTAATTTCAAACTGGCTTTGTGGGGGATATTCACTATGCCACACTCATTCATTATCTAAACCTGGGAGAAGATCCTGAAAATGTGTGGAATGTAACTGGTTTTTTTGTACCTTGCCTAAGTTTGAACCCCTCTTTCTTAATGAACCAGGGCAAGGGCAAGCTCACATTATATAAAGGGAGGATTGAGCTATATAAATTTACGGTGGAACATGCAGTGCTGTAGCCTAGCAAAAGAGGGATCTGTTTGTGTATACTAGGTAAAATTAGGTATTTCTGGGGTTTATAGTTCTCATTATTGGCATTCCGTATAAAAATAAATGTTGTTTTAATTATTCAAGGTGTTATCAACCCAGATCCTTGTCTGGAAAAGGAGATGTCATGTACTTGGAATCATGGTGGTTCCTCATTCTGGGATTCTAAGAGCCTTCAGGGTGTGATACTAGAAGACATAGTAGATCACCTTACTGCCAAGCAGATTAAAAAAACCAGAAAACCTTGCATGCCTCATGCATGCCTAGCTGTGTGCCACCAGGTGATAATGATCTGTGCTCTGGCAGTGTGCTGAGCTGAGTCTCTTGCTCAGAAGTAGATGTTAGCAATATATGAAGAGCTAGATCCTATCGACTACAAATCTCCACAGCTGCACAAACAGCGGTGTGGCAAGATCAGTCTGCATCAGGTTGTAAGCTGATCCTTAAATGATCTTTTCAAAGGAGTGTTTCCTGGGTTTGTGCTTAAATTCTACCATCTGCAGCCTCTCAAAGCATCACTGTGGAAGGTCTGTTCAATGTTTCTCAGGCCTAAAACACCACACAGTCAATTACATACCTGCAGGAGTAGCAGAAATGATGAATTCTACTGCATATATATTCATGTAAGAATCAGATCAACCTTTTCAGTTGTCACATTTCTAAAGAATCTTGGACCAAGTTCTCATTTGCTATTTATCTTCTATATTATACTTGCTTCAAAGCCTGCATAGCTCAGGTCTTGCAGATTTAGAGATGGCTGCACTTGTAATTTATCAGCTGGGCTATGGATCACCAGAATCAATGCTTCAATATGATTTGTTTTTAATCAGCTGTCAAAGCTTCAGTGCAATGGTGCTCAATGAAAAGTTACTAATTTCTTAATGTGAACTGGCATAGCTTTGGTAACATAAGGCTGAAGTTTTTCTCTTCTCTGAAGTTTCCGTTTTTAATGGTCAGAATTCTGAGTTTCCAATTTATTATTTTAATTATGTCGCAGCAAATTTAATTTAACTGAAGAGTATTTATTGACCTGGGTATTTCTTTCTCATTAAAAATTGTAGATCCTTCAATTTTCATGGGCAAGATTTTTTAAGATGACTAGACTATTTCACATAAGTATGAAATCCTACCTCTTCTATATAAACCAGAATTCCTTCTTTTTAAGAAAGAAATATGAGATACTAGAACTAGTCTACACTAGTTAAAGTAATTCATGTATTTATAATGCACTATTTCTTTTGCATCAAAATGTACAAATAACAGTCTTTTTTTCCAGATTGGAACTTTATAAGCCAAAAACCAAAGTGAATTTCACAAGAAGGTAAAAACCCAATGAAACTCTTTAACAAGTCTACACTCAAGATAGTAATAGATTTTTGCAAGAATTAATAAGTTTTTAATGGTTGTTCATAGTATATGCTGTGGAACACATTAGCATAATGGTAACATTTTAAATTTGGGTTTAAAAAGAACACTAGTTCATCTCTTTATTTACAAATAGGGAGACTTTTGTGTGTGCTTAACAAACTGATACCCTAATTCAGCTTCCTCCTAGAGAAGTAACTGATATTTGTCAACACAGAGAGGTATTTAAAAAAAAAAATTCCTTGTCTTGTTTTTATGTGCACCAAAAGCTCAAGCTGATGGAAAAAATTGTCAGTCTTCATGTAACTGTGTTGAGTAACAATAGTATGACTACTACTTTGCTTAAAATACAACTAAAATAGGTAAACTTGGATATAAGAACAAACAGTGCAAACCTTAAAAGATCATAGTTTTATTACAGTGCAAAATGAAATTTGTAGTTATTGCAAACTCCCTTGCCCAGGGTTAGCAAGGACTAAAAGCTTCATAGATTGTCCAATTGTGTTCTAGCTGTCATCAAAAATGATAAATGAAGGACGGTTTTTTAAAAACTTCATGTTGGTAATAGTGTTCATTCTTGCGGAGTATTTACATAGCAAAAAGCTTGATCAAGATTTTGAGGCGAAGCCATTGGGATAAAGCAGGAATCGTAGAAAGATAAAGGGTAGTCTTCTCACTTGCCTAGTTTCTTACTGCTCTGGGAAATTACTCTGTGGCCCATAGTTTTTATGTGATTAGTGACAAGTCATTTCAGACATGTCTTTGTTGGTGATCATATCCCTCCTGCTGCATGGGAGTTTATTGTGTCTTGATGCTGTGGATTCAATTTCCCCATCATGTGGAAAGTTTGGAGTAAACTCACCCGTGATTCCTTGAGGTTCTGGTTTGTTAAAGTCAATGGCAGAGTACAAGATTGCAGGGCTTGCATGATTGCTGAGTTCACCATGCAAAATGGTGTGATGGCACATGAAAAAGCTTTCTCTGCAAAAGCAGAGAGGATAGTGAGTGTTTTGTGGCCACAAAAGATAAACTGACCATCTTGTGGGGGGTCATAATATAATAAATACTTGTGACGGGACATTGAAAAGACTTTTTTTGTTCGGTTTCAGGAATTTTTAGGAACTGTTTTGTTTTCAGAAAGAACGATAAAAAGAATTTATTCTTCAAGTTTTCCTATTCTCTTTCTATGTCAGTATCATCATGAACCCTTTCCTTCCAGGGATTTTCATTTTTACTCTTTTTGTACTCCAGTCAGGTGACTTTGTCTTGAGTCTTGCCTGATGGCCAACAAACTTGCAGCCTCCCTGCATCCTGGAGAGTCTAGCTAATTTCTCAAATGCAGAATAGCCAAAAAGTGCAATTTCTGGGAAATACTGACTTTCTGCCTCTGACCTGGTGGCAAAATCGTAATATTCAGGAAATGTACAATCTATTTAGCAATAGTGCCTGTGAGTGCAATGTCACTTTGTAACAAGAAAGTTTCCTGGTATCTTAATAGCTGATCTCTTTGAAATCTCTTAATGTGAGAGTTATGACTTAAAGAAGTTGTTTTACCAAATTGACAGATATTCAAAAGAACTGACAGGTACCCTATTTGTGCCAAATAGAAGGATCACCTCATTGGAATCTTTCAGTTAGGCACTAGCCACTTCTCAAAGTGAAGTGAATTTATTATTTATTTTTTTTATTTTTAATTATGGAACAGTACAATATTGATTTTTTTTCTTTTCATTTCCTTCAAAAGGGCCAGGCAATCTGCCATGGTATATCAGATGGAACTTAGACTACATAAAAGAAGAAATTTGACTGTGGGCAGAAACCAGGCATGGAAAATTTTTGTCTAAATTTTTCATGTTTGACAAACAGAATAGATATAAGTAACAGGCAAGGCATTTTACATCTAAAATTTCACAGTGAAAGCATCTACTGCAATACTTGAAGTAGATCGCCAATCCTGCTTTGGTTTTGACCATGCAAATGACTGCAGCTAAAATCCAAACACGAGAACAATTTCATTAACTGTGCACTTCCCAGTTTCATTAAAGAGAGAAACATACTGAGTATGTACAGCAAGTAATTAATATTGCTGCTCAGGTGATCTGTCTGGGGCAAGGACTGGCAATCTGATGTTACCTGAGTCATAACTTTTGCTTTTTGCAGGGGGAAATAGAGCACAATAGCCTCCAAATTATTACCATGAAGGTGAGATATATGAAAACATTTTAGATAAGATGCTTAAAAAATATAATGTATCCTCTTTGCCCCCAAAGAGTATATTACAGATGGAAACTTCTGGTTCTGAGGTCATTTATATACAAAACCAAGGTGAAACCAGAGTAATTAATGTTCTAATTATTCATTATTTGAAGATAATGATTTTGAAAATCCATCATTATAAACTGCTTTATGTGTCTGTCAGAGAGGGAGGGAGATCTAGTCTTTAATCCCTTCAGAACATCTGTACATGAAAAATGTACTATGAAGCATTGCTTCTGCATTTTTAATTATCTAATTATGTTTCCTTTTGCAAAGAAACTGTCACATCACCAGCAGTCTTTCTTAATGATTTGAAAAAGACTGAAAAATTATTTTAATTGGTTTTTCATTTAATTACTGCAGTTGATAAAGATGAAATGTAACCCGTAAACTTTTACTTGAAAAACACTATGCTAATATTTTAAACAGGCAGTACTTGTTATTTTTAGATTAAAGAAATGTAGTTTTATCCATGTCTCAGACCTCAGAGTAGCTTTCAGTTGCTTTATCTTCATCTCTGTTTACTATATTTTTAAAAATTTTATCTGCATTTTTATTGTTAGTCCTGCCATTGCACTGTCCCATTTAGCTTTCCAGATTCTCCTCCTGCATTTTCTATTTTGTTGCCATTGCCTGTTGCTATTATTTGATTTTTGTAAAGGAGCAATGAGCAACCTATTTCATATCAATGATGTAGCATTTTTTACATGAAGAGCAGCGAGACCGCAGGTACTTCAGTAGCTCATGCTGTAGAGGGAGAAAAAGCAAGATATTGTAAGAGGGAAAATAATATTACTCCTGAATGTCACGCAAAGAAAGAAAAACTGGTGAATTCAGCGTTCTTGATACTGAAGAAAGTTTCCTTCGGTGTTGAGCTACACATTTTTGTGTTTCACACACATACACACACACACACACACACACACACACACAAACACACACACACAGACAACCTATTCCCTTGATACAGATTGAACATTTACATCCTTTCTGTGTTTGGTACACTTCAACTGAATATGTACGTGGCTATACGCAGTTAAGTTTGGGTCATTTGAGCTGTTTGCCCTTTGATTCACCTTAGGCTTTCCACATCAGCATTAATAGCAAGAGTTAACCCTGAGCCTGGGGTAACTGCTTTTGTGTTGCTTTCATTTTATGATTCACGTCATTAGTTGGCTTCAGGCTGATGGTGCCTTGGGTATGTGCAGGCAGACACACGAGCTCCCACAAGCAAAGACAATTGATCTGCTTGTTTCATAAAATATAAATTAACTTGAAATGTTCATGGCAAATAATAATAAAAATCTGGTTATCTTTTCCTTGGAAAATAGTTAAAATCTGCTTATCTTTTCTAATGTTCAGACTTACTCTCTGAATTGTTATTCTTTCGTTTCATGAAGAAATGCTAGTTTTACAAGTTTAAAAATAAATCTGTCAGAGCTGTGAAACTTGCACAATTCGGTGGTCAGTGTACTCCGGATAAAAGTGTTTTCACAACCCAGATTCTGATACTGCATTCAAATATGGAAATTTCCTGATCTTCCAAAGTAGGATTTTAATCAGTTAAGCTCCCAGAGGAGGCTTCTGTAATGAAATCTTGCCCAGCCCTTACCTCGGTGAGAGTTGGCACACTGAACACAGTGGGGCTGGGATGGTGTCATTCCAGAGGCAGTGTCTGTGTCACTGAGTGGCACTTTCATACAATATAGGAATAATTTCAACAACAGATGTAACTTACAAATTACTGATGTTCATATATCTTAATACACCAATAGGACTCTAGTATGGTGACTTTACAGTTTTTTTGTGATTCTAATAGCTATTTCATAGAACTAATATATAATCAACATGCATGGTAAATCAATATGTAGTTCCAGTTTGTACAGACTGTACAAAATTATTATTGGATCGAATCAACTTCTGTGGTCTAAAAAATTCTTTTGACTGACTAGAGAGAGTTATAATATAGAGTATCTGTTTGTCCTTTGATTTATAAAGCACCATACTTCAATTAATTTATTAAATGCTAATGAATATTTATAAATATTTATTTAAAATTGTACAGTAATTTATTTTGCAGCAAATTTTATATATAATATGTAAATATAAATATATTATCTTAGAATGGCAGAGTAATTTGTAGATAAGTAATTAAGAGTTTGTATTTATTGATTATATGCCATATAATATTAATAACAAGACAACTTATTTTTAGAAATGTAATGTTTCTCATTATAAAAATATCTTCCCTTTGGTCCAGAACTATTATATGTTTAGGAGATTATTAGTATTCATGAGCTACCTCATTGCAAAAGGGTGCCATAGGGGCTATGAATTAGTACGTGATGCTGCATTCGGCAGGAGAGAGGGGAAGTGCAGTAGCTTGTGCTGGTGGAGGCCAGGGATTCTGCTGAAAGATTCAAGTTACTGCAACTGTCTGCAAAGAACTTATAATACCATCTACACAGCAAGGAGTACAGGGCATTATTTATTTACTCATGGCTTGCATTATTGGAAAAATGAGTGGAGTAAAAATGAGGGATCATGAAAATAAATACCTAAAATATTTTTTTATACATCATCAGTAATTCTAAGAGAAAGAAGGAAGTGCTGTAATTTTAGCAATGGCTAATCACTCCAGATTTTTTCGCTGAAAGGATATACTTCCAGATATTGCATAGGTGAGTTTATGGGCAAGTATTTTTCTAGCTTCCTTACTACTGTCTTACTACCTTTCTTTTTCAGGTGGAATGTGCAGGTATTTTATGTAATTGCTGAGAGATACTGAGTGTATATCTATATACTGATTTTCTCAACTGAAATGATTTGTCCAGTGTACTTTTATGGATCTTGAATACATATATATTAGCTGTCTGTACATAGGAAGATATATAATGATTTAATACAGATACTTGGCTTTGTTTCAGTTCTATATAGTTGTGTGTGCTGTATTTTAATATAAGCAAGTATAATCCACAATGACCTTGTAGTGTGCTCATCTTTTAGAATTTATTTCAGGGTCAATTTTTAGGCTAGCTTGTAACTCAAACCACTCTTTGATTAAGTTTTTTGTCTTAATAGCTCATTCTTCATTCCCACAGATACAACTCTCAGGTAGGGGCAGGTTGCAAAACAGAATATGTTGTTTTCTTTCAGAACTCTGATGGCTCACATGTGAATACAGTCTTGATTTTGCTTTATGTAGTTCAGATATCACTTTAGATGGGATCTATCTTAACAGCACAAGTTTTGGCAGGAAATGTAAGCATTTTTCTCTTGGTAAAAGGAGTAGTGCCTTCCCTGCTGAGGCAGGAACCTGGAGGTAGTGCCTGACCCTGGTGCTGGGGAGACTCCACTGCTCTTGCTGGGGTCAAAGGGAGGTTCTCTTTAGTGGTTAACTTAAATTTTAAAAAAATATTAAAAATCCAGTGACTCTTTTTCCATGCTGAATATCTGTGAGGTAATACATAGGCTGTATGTATAGATTGTCTGTAACCAGTTTTAATATGCCATCAATTATGTTGTTATGACTGCAATTAGAAATTCTTAGAAATAACATAAGACTTTTGCTGAATTTGTCATCAATAGAATTGCTAAAGATCATAAAATAATATAAAATAATAATTTAGTGAATTAATCAATTTATGACTAAATGGACTATACTGATAAATATGTTACTCTTCATTATCCTGCTACAGAAAACTATATTTATTATTGTGTTGTGATAACTATGTTTAAATACAATTTACTAATTTACCAATTTTAGCCACAAGCCTGCAAAAACTTGCATCTGCATTTAAATGAATGTGTTAATAATCCCAGCAAGTCAGGTAAAGGAAATAAAAATTTAGTTATGTTATTATCAAAACAGTTAAGTGCAAAAGGATATATTCATGCAGGTCCTTTCTTCTTTGTGTTTCATAAATTAAATTCCAACAGTAGTGAAGGAAGCAGGAGTGTGAGCTAGGAGCTTATTTTTGAAGTGATAACCAGTAATGTAATGGAAGAATATTGTGTTCTAAGGGGACCCAATTAGATGATGTAGGAATACTGAATTTTAAATGTCCATTCTTTTGAGACTGTTTTAGTTAATGAAAAATAATAAACTACCAGAGATTAGATGAATGCAAAGGAAACCTAATCTGTTGCTTTTTTATGACAAGAGGAATTATTGAACAGCTGTAGGATTTTTGGCCCTGTCCCATTATGCCGGTTTCTAGGAAGTTAATAGCTATTTTGTACTAGTACAGGAGAACTAGGAAAGTTCCTAGGAAAGTAGGACTTCATATTTGAAAGATAAAAACAAGTACAAGATTAATTTGAATTCTAAATTTCTGTGGGGTTTTTTTTAAGATAAATCTTCTAGTTCCCTCTACCTGTCAGAAAGAATCAAAAATTAAACTTACATGAATCTCTGAAAATGCAACTTTTCTATTATTCAGAAAGTTTCCATAGTGCCTGAATTAGTGAGTTCATAATCAAAAATCTTTTTTCCAAAATTTATGATACTATCTTTTCTTATTTCTCAGCTCATCACTGCCTCCTAAATACATATTAAATAAAGAGAGATTAGAACATTTCAGGTAAATTGTAAAAAATTTTAAAAAGTGAATACTGACAAAAAACCATCATGATTTTAGTATTTATTATATGCATAAACACCTGAAATTCAGTAGAGGAAATTCAATAATATGGTAAATTATTCTTTAGTTGTGTGGCAGATTTTATAGTCCCTTGAACTTTACTGCTGGAAACTATAGGTTTATAGATTAGTATGTCAGCAAAGTACATGTCAATATAGCTGAAATGTGAACAGGTGCTCTCAAAAGAATTATTTTCCGTTTCTTTCCTCTCTCTTACTGATATATCGATGCATAAACTCAAGAATTGACAGAATTGACAAGTCCACAGCTCGAAATGGGTGCAAAATTACTATGGAAAGCTTTGGGTAGGGTCCACTGTTTGCAACATAGAAACAGTCCCTGAAATCCAATTCCAAATGCAATTGGAGAGACATTATCCAAATTGTCCATGTCTAATCAAAGTGGGATCCCTCAAAATGAGGCCTGTGTGGTTCTGCCCTCTGCTTGAAGTGATAAAGTGTCTCTTGCTCCAGAGAAGAAACCAATTAACAGTTGCCTTCTATCACCCTAGTGGCCTTTTTTTTAATATTTGTATATATATGTGCAGAAGATGGTATTTTTGAGGGTTTTTTTTCCCAGCTAAAATTCTTCCTAGAATGATTGAATATTTTGTTTGTGTGTGTGCTCACATCTGTGTTGAGGCAATGTGTGCTGGGGGAAAATGGTGATAAAATCAAAGGAATTCTATACAGAAACATCAAAATACATATGTCTTATACTTTTACCATGCAAATGCAAAAGCCAGTCAATAAAGTTTCTCTGGGATAAGAGGGATCATGACAGAACCTATTTTAAGCTCAATGTACCTCAAGTAATCCATTAAAATGTGTTCTTGAGTACTTTAGTGCATCAAACAGCTCATTCTGTTTGAAGGTGGTAACTGTTTTTTTATCTGAGCTTAACAGGAGCAGATCCTAAGTGCTGAGGATGGTTAAAACCCTATGCAGAGGTTGACAGTCATCTTTCTGTTAAGTGTTGTCTATTCAAAGACTTTACTTATCCAGCTTCATTTTCACAGAATATTGTCTATTTTTATGTGCTCTTACTTATGGTCACACATTAGCAACTCTTGGTAACTGCCAGTAAAAGATACTGAGATACGCTGTTTTAGTTATAATTTGATGGGATACACTTTTATATTCTTTCCTGGATCTGTCTTGGGACAGGACTGATTCAAATTCCAGCAGGGCCCGGATCTATAGAAGTGACAGGGTATCATCTCTTCTCCCATTTACCCCTTCATTTTTCCCTGGCTTGATTTCCTATCTGTCTGAAACTTGCCATGACATAAAGAAGCCTCTAACCCCACTCTTTCTAATTTTGACTGGGGGAAGGGAGTGAGGGGTGGGTGGGAATGGAGGGCAGGAGCAGGACATCACATCTGCTGGGAAGCGAACTTGCTGGGAGAGACAGCAGGACTGTTGGTTAACAAATAAATTTGACTTCCAAATAGAACTACTGAAAAAAAATTCCTAAAATTAGCATGTTACCAGTAGGTCTACTAATCAGCAATACAAGATCGAGGAATTTCCTACATGCATGCCTGATTTAGGAACTACATCTGAAGTGAGTCCAGCTGCAACTTAAATTTCTGTGTCTCTACAGAGTGACAACTAACTTTATATTGCCATTAATGCTAGGGCATTGCTTGGCCATAGCAGACTTAGGACTGTGAATTAGTATGTCCTGTGTGCATTTGAGACTGTTCTCTAGGCCGTGTTTGTGAACACTTTATCCTGCCTCTGTGTGCAGGAGCAGAAAAAGGATTTGTATAGAAGCATTCAAATACAATGCAATAGCTAAAGGAACTCAAACAGAACTGACAGCAATTCATCTTTCTGTCAATCAGTGAAAGTTCTAGTGGGTTATTAGGGATTTTGCCTCAAAATTATTTTGCCTTCATACTGTGATTATTCCACTTACCTTTAATGAAGTGAGAGGGTGAAGACCTAAGAAATACTATATATTACATTATCTCTGTGAAAAGTATGAAAATATAGATGATATCTTCATTTCTATTAGGTCTTACGGCTTTGCTGAACAGTACTGATAAGATGCGTGTGTTAAACTACTGGCCCGTGTTAATTTTCTTTGGTTGTAAAATTGCTGTTTTATTTGTTTCTGTATTGTGGGGATATAAACAGGAAGGCATCACATGACTTTTAAATGTCTCTCTGTTGCTCTGAAAAACATGGGAAAGTGTTCATTTTATTTACTTCCCTCAAAGAAGTGGAGAACAAACTATAGTACTGGAAATAGTATTCCAAGGAGCATCAAATTAAGCTTTTATTTGTCACCCAAATAAATGAAAATATATCAAGACAAAATTAATTTGCTTATAAAAAAATTTAAAAAGGCTTTTGGAAATGCTGTTACAGAGACAAATTAACATGTTTGTTTTTACTTTGTAACTGTAGTACATTTACTCCCAAAATGCAAGGCAGACGGATGGGGACTTCAGGGAGAATCACTAAGAGCACAAGTGTGAGCGGAGAGATGTATAAGCTGGAGCACATTGACGGGAGTCAGTCGGACACGGCTGTCGGCATGGTTGGAACAGGTGGGAAGAAAAGGCGTTCCAGCTTTAGTGCCAAAGTGGTTGCCATAGTGTCTCGAAGGAGCAGAAGCACATCTCAACTTAGCCAAACAGGTGAGTGAGACACACACTCTTTGAAAACAGGACTCTCACCAAACATGGTTTACCATTATTTCATCTGTGGCATCTGTGTTACATGTATATGAATATAGACCGCTCAAGAGAGAAGATTTTCCAGCTGTAAATACATTTCTGAGATATTAATTTTCTTTGATTATTAAACATCTGTAAGAATCAATATACAAATGCCTTTTAGAGTATGCACTATTATTACTTTCTGTCCTGATTAATTAAAAGTGTTGTCTCTTGGAAGCTTTGTTTACAGGTAGGCCAAGAAATGTAAAGACACATATGTAGGTATTAGCAGTGGATAATGGTTTGGCTAAGACCAGCTTTTTATGTATAGGAAACTTCTTCTACCAGATGAGTTGAGTATGAATGTGGGAACTGAAATCTGAGTAAATGAATGGCAGTTATGCAACTCGGATGAAAGGTTGTACTTGAAGTGGTATAAAACATGTTTTTAAAAACTACCTTTGTTTTCTTAGTTGAGAGTAAATTCAATACTTTATTATTTTTAAGTAACACTGGCAAATTGGGGTCAGTGATTTCAGATAAATTAGATGATAGCATGATGCTTCACTTAGGAACATAAGCCTTTCAACTCTCTATTGTGACTTTAGAAATCTTAAAAGCTCCATATCAGCGTAGCCTGAAGGAACAAAAACTCCTACAGAAAGACACAAAAGGGAAGAAGAATGTTTCAAAGTCCCTGTCCTGCTCCTGAACCCCACTGAAGACTTTTGCTTTTGTCTTCAGTGGGAACAGGACCTGACCCTAAGGGTTCTTTCTTACTAAAAGAAGGAAAACAAAGAGGAAAAGCTTCAGCCTAGCATAGAATGCACTCATATTTCATCATTCGTCTCACATAGTCAGGGTATCTAAACTAAGGTAAGTAACAGTATTGTTTATTTATATCATCAAATATTTCACCCCTTTCCCCTGGGTTTTTTTTTATTGCTGGATAAACATTAGAATTGATTCTTTCATAATGTAAAGCTTGGCCAGCTTTAAAAAAAAGATTTTTATACTTTTTTACACTGCTCATGAATTTTAAGCCAGAAAGTATATAATCATGCAGTTGAACCCAATGATAAATGAAATAGGTGTATTTCAAGCCCAGAATTGTAATTCATATTGAGTTGCTCAAGAATGCACTCTGCCTAAGTATGACTAGAATATAAATGTATACAGTAAGATATATCAGAATCTATTTTAGATGTATCAGAGTCAATGGCATGCTCTGTACATAATAAAAAGTGGTGTTGTATTGTAGAAGGGATTTCTAGGTTGATATTTTAGTCCACTTCCTATATATACACTTACATTAAGTATTTTACCGAATGGTTTTTGTGGTTTGATCTGGTGTTCCTGTCTAGCTCCTAGGTCTCATTGAAATAGGAATTGCTGTGACAGACCAAATCTTTGCTTCATCTTACTCAGTAGTAAGCTCTGACTGGGAACAAGGACTGGATACCCAAAGGGAAGGCACCAAACATAGGATGACTTGCCTTTCAGAAGCCCTAACTCACTTTGTCAGTGAACTTAGTAAAAAAATTAAAATCTGAGCTGTGGTTTCTAAACACCTCTCAGTATTATCTATTTAAAGCTCAGGTTTTCCTGTTCTTCACAGAAAAGTACTATAGCTCTCCAAACTTTGCTTGGTGTAAATTTCAAAACAACAGGAATGTTGCAAGGAATGAACTTCTAGAGTTGTAATTAAACTCGAAGAGCAAATCAAATATGAAAAACATGATTATGTATTATTCATGATTGTAAATTAGTTCAGAGTCGTATTTACTTTATCTTGTGACTCAGGCTAAGAGTATTATATGTGGCATAATCAGAGCAAATAAAATGTGTAATTTTTTGTCAGTCACAACTTTTTAATGTAAATTTTGTCAAAAACCAGTGAATTAACACATTTTTTAGAACAATGTACACATGAGATTTGATAGATGTTACAAGTTACATTGTTGAAAACTAAATACTCATATCCTAAATCAGGGACCGACATCCTTCCTTCCTGTATTATACAAGATGAGAGGAGATACCTAAAATGTCTATTTCGTTTTAATGTGTTCTGCAACTTACTACTGTCTCCACTATTGAGAATTAAAGAAAATTTCTGTTTTGACAATAACATATGAACTAGGTAGTTCTTTAAAATTTATATGGAAATTGGTTATAATAGCCAAGTTCTGAACATATTTAGAACTGATGTGGAGATTTATGGGCCTCCAAAAGTGGTACCAAGTATGAACTTCTGGGACAGACCTTCAGGAACTGAAGGTGTCCTGTTGATGCAGTTTATTTACTTTAAAGGAAGTATAAAAAGTATAGGAATAAATGTGTAGCCTCCATAGGTTGTTCAGGCTTTTTATCTATGACTTGCATGATTATAAGTAAGGCATGCATGACACATATAGTTATTTGTTTCTGAAAACTCAAAATAGAAGATCAGAAATAAAAAGGCCAATTTTTTTTAAAAAGTGTAGGTTCCATATTTTTATGGAATGAACAGATCTGAAATTCTAGTTTATTACTTCTTCAAAGCCAGTAAACTTCATTACCATTTCACTTTTTTCACTTGACAAAATGGTCAAAAAGGGTTGAATTTGACTTGTTGTAGATAATTCTTCCTTTTAGCATATTGCACAGGTTTGCTCTTACATAAAAATAGATGCAGTGTGTATGGAACTGCTACGAGGTAGCTATTATTTATAAGATTTGATTTTCTATTGACTTGAAAAAGGTGTGTGTGTGCGTGACCCTATGCATATGTGGTTGTGTCTATACATACACACATGGTTTTCTTACACATAGGGGGCAGAGCCATTTGCATGTTAGAGTTGGAAAGACCAGTAATCAGTATTTTACACACCCTTGTTCAGTGCTGTTGGAAAATATTTATTCAGAGTATGTGCCTTGTAGATTGTCAGTGAAAGAAGTGGTTTCCATTTTTATGTAAATCTGGATTGAAAAGTATGTATTTTGCTGCACCTTCATTTTGATTATGTTTAAGATTTCCTAATACTTTTAGTAACCGTTCTGTGAAATCCCTACTTACTATGTATTTGTTCATTATTCCCACAAATTGGATAGATTAGATAATTCATCAGAAAAAGCTTGTAATCTTCTGATAATATTTCTAATGAAAATCCAGCTCTTATGTTATCACAGTTAAAAAGAAGAAAAGGAAAAGGGAGGGAAAAAAGCACAAAACTCCCAAAATGACCACAGAAAATGTAAAATAGCTACAGGCATACATAATCATTTTAGTTAGAAAATACAACTTTTCTAGCTTTCCTTGTCAGCCTTATTTGGTAAATAAATATATACATATATACAGAGTAAATGTATAACTGAAAATTTTCTAAATACGGCAACTAAACTTTAAATCACAGGAAAATGATAAGAAACTATATTAGGATAAGAAATCACCATCTGTGGTCTTGATTTTGTGTTCTGACACTCTATTCCCCTCTACAGAAAATCTTACTGTTTGCATACCAACAAATGACTGAGGCCAGTATTGATCATACTGTATTTTGTTTTGGGGTTCTAGCTTTTGAATGAGATGAAAACTGCTGTAATAGGAGGGAAGAATGTTATTACAGAATTCATTCCATATAGAGAGACATAATAATGCATTTCAAAGTGGATAGAGGTAATGGGAGGGGTATCATCAGTAAAATGAGTTCTGGAGAAAAGGAAAATGTCAATCTCATCTAAACAGAAGTATTCCCGTCCCCAGATCCCTCTCAGTTCTCTTGGTACATGCAGACATTTGCCTTAAGAAGGCAAAAAAATTTGTCCCTTTTGCTTTCTGTCCTCTGGTCAGCAGACAGTGCTTTAGAAAATCATCTGTTTGTAGGAGCAGACTTTAAAGTGCTGAGTGGTTTGTAACTATTTTGACGCTTCATCCTTTGTCAAAGAAAACACTGAGGTGCAGGAGCATGTCCAGAGACAATGAAGCTGGTGAATGCCTAGAGAGTAAGTCCTATGAGGAGCAGCTGAGGGAGCTGGGGGTGTTTAACCTCGAGAAAATGAAGCTCAGGGGAGACATTATCACTCTCTAAAACTCCCTGAAAGGAGGTTGCAGCCAAGTGGAGGTCAGTCTCCTCTCCCAGGCAACCAGCAACAGGACATGAGGAAATAGCCTCAGGCTGTACCAAGAGAGGTTCAGGATGGACATCAGGAAGAATTTCTTCATTGAAAAGGTGGATAAGCATTGGAGCAGGCTGCTCAGGGAGATGGTGGAGTCACCATTCCTGGTATTGTCCAAGAAATGGCTGAACATGGCACTTAGTGCTGCAGTCTATTTGAGATGGTGCTGTTCGGTCAACGGTTGGACTCAATAGTCTTGGAGGTATTTTCCAACCAAAATGATTCTGTGATTAATATCTTGCTATCAGAGATTTAGTAGTGTCACATCTTTATGACATTTTCAGCCTGATGCAATTGCTGGTGGGACAGTAAGATGGGTTTCTGTGAAAGACAAATGAACAGTGTGGCTGGCTGAGCTTTTTTTTGTTTTGTTGAAGGACTCAGGATTTTCATTTTTTAGCTGCTTCTTACAGAGGCCAATTCTTCTGTCAAAAACATTGATGGTAAGAGTTTAAAGGAATTAGAACAAAATCTGGGAGTCTTTACTTAATTAACATATCCAGAACATGATAACCAGTGCAGACAGAAAGACTGAAAATATACATTTTGACATAAATATGAACAAAACTACCAGAGATGGGACTGGTGAGCCTTAAATATGAGCTCCTTGAGATTACTTTTATTTTCCAAGGTACTCGAGACCATTAATGTCAGTATTTTGACTGGTTTTCCGTGGACATTGCTTGAGAAACAATAGTGATCTCACATAAGATAAAGGTGAGACCTTGCCTGGGATATTGCATATTATTCCCATTACAGAATGAAGACAGATGAAAGAAGAAGAGATGCAGAGAATGACAGCTAAGGAGCTTAGAAGGAATGGGCATAATTTCTAGTCTGATATTACACTGATACCGGGTCAATTTTCTAAAGGAAAATACCTTGCCATGTTTATGGTGTGAACCACAATGAGATTTTTCTGTGTAAGAACCAAAGTTACTTGCTTTCCATCTTCTGTTGGTGAAGTTCAATGTCAACAACCTGAAATGAAGCCATAGGCATTAATGTTTCAGAGACAGATTACGTACCTTGAAGCAGAGCTGAAATCAAGTGTTGTCACAAGGTGAAAACAGAACAAAAAACAGCTCTTTTCACTTATGTATGTCTCTGAAGTGGATACTTGGAGGCAATCTTGAAGTGTTTGTCTGCTTCCCTCAGGAAGTAACTTGCAACCTGAACAAAAACTTGTGACAACCTTATAATGTATTTCCCTGTGTAAAAAATGTCATTTCCTGCTATAGTATATTTTCTGTTGTTTTCTGTAATTTGCCCTATAAAGAAGTGGTTTTCTCTATGTTCTGTTGAAATAAGCTCCAAATTACCAATTTCAGATAAACTATTGTCATCTAAGTGAGGAAACTGTCACTGAGCAGTGAAGTTCTGATAATCATGTACCCCGCAATATATCTATACTCCTTTTGTGACCTCACTGCAGTTTGAAGAATTCTTTTTCATCCAATTGATTGCCCCACATTTCACCTTCCAAGATTGGTCTCAAAGAAGCTTTCTGTCATGGTTGAATCGCTGAAGTTAAGGTCAAGATTTAGAAAAGGAAACCTCATCCATTATGCAAAACATCCTCTGTTGATGAAGTATATGATGGTTCACAGGAGGTACTTAATGACTGTTAACAAGTACCCTTATGCTGTGTTAAAAAAAACCTTTTCTGGGAAACATGAAAATTTAAGCAACCTTTCAGGCCCGGAGCTACATAATTTCAGGGTAGACACTGCCATTAAAAAAAAAAATCATACACATGCAAAAAACCCCAAACAAATACACAAAACAAAAACAAAACCAAACAAAACCAAGCAAACAAATAATAAAATAAAGAAAGCCCCAACAACAACACACCAGCACCGTAACTCTGTTTTTAATTTTCTCAGTCTTTTCTTTTGTAATGCCAGTAGGACTGCTTTTCTGTCCATTCTTGTAGTAATTTTATGATACAATGAGTGATTTCCTACAGGTCTAGATAGTATGAACAGAAAATGCAAGTGACAAATAAGAAATAAAATGTGCTGGAAGGCAAAGGCCTTTGGGATAAGGAAGGGTTGTTTGTTGTCTTTCCTGAGAACACCATTGCTTCTTTCCATAGGTCTGTAGGGTCATGACAACTTTTTCATGCAGTGGTCAGACTTTGTTTTTTTCCCTGATGTTTCATATTTATTGATTTATTTATTGACTGAATTACAAGGATGCATTTCTGAGCGTGATTCTTTTACCTCATAATCTGACTTTAGTTTTTTATTACTGTAGTGAAAAAAAATTGTGCTTATTTGATAAGAAATGAGTGCTAGACAAAAATTCAAAATACTTATTTTATCTGGGACTCAATAAATCATCTATTATTATTAGTCTGGATAGAAAGCATGGGAATCAATAAGGAATACTGGATGTCAGGAAGAAACTGGTTAGGAGGGAAGCCTCAACTGGTTTTATTAAAACAAGCCAGAGAGTGTCTACTAGTTGAGTTTCTAAGACAAAACCCACAGGCAGATCTTGTTAATATTTTATTGAGAGCTAGTGTTTATGCTGCTAGAATATGATGATGAAACTGATTTAGAAAGTGTGTCAGTTCCAGGTAGTATAGGGGAAGGACTCTTGGGGATGGTCCTCTGCAGGGGCATGAGATAGACTCGATAATCCTTGTGCGTCTCTTCCAACTCTGCTTATTCTGTGATTCTGTGAGTGATGAATTTGAGGATAAAACAGTAGAACTGAGAAAAACTGTGACAATGCAGATTGCAAGTTCATTCCTTTCAGAATGTGTGATGAAAATTTCCAGATGAAAAAAGGCAGAAGAGTTTTTGAATCTAAAGGACAGTACCATCAGAACCTCTCCTATAATAACAAAGCAGTATAAATTAGTTGCAAGTAACTTTTATATTTGTTTCAAAATTGCAAGAAAGTTTCTAACACTCAGAACAGAGAGAGAAGTATCTTGAACTTCTCAAAGCATTTAGCACAATTGGCAAATAGCCATTTTTTCTTGTTCTTTTCTTAGCTGGCATAATACCCTTTTGCTGTTTTCATAGGATTTCTTTTCTGATATTACTTTTTTGTATCACCATCTCTTGTTCATCCTAGTGGAATGCTACAAGATATCAGATTTTCTAATGGCAGATTCCAAAAATTATTTTGGAATTCAGAATTGCCATGAGTCTTACAGCTGTAGAGTTATCTCACAGGTTTAACCTGGTCTTCGATAATTCATATGTTGTTCTGCTTTTTAGAGGAGTATTTCCAAGTATTTGCTTCTGCTGGGCATTTATCTCTGCAAGAATGCTTAACATTTACACATGAGCTTCCTTACCTACACATATCTGTGTTTTGTTAACTTAAATCTGTATGGTTTGAAAATCTTTTCCTTAACTTTAGACTGTGTGTACTTGAAAAGTAACTTTCAGCAGCCTAGCAGAAGTGTGGTGGTCTGTCCTGCATCTCCGTCATTAGCCTTGTTTGGCTGTTCAGTATTATCTCTCTGAGAGTCTTCTCTATCTGGGTTGTTATTCTTAGAGCTTGCTCTGCGTAGTTGTGATGATCTATGAGGACAAAGCCTCTGTTGCACAGAAAGAACAATGGAGGGAGATCGGCATTTAGAGTGATCTCTCTTTCCAGCCAATCTAAATATAGTCTGTAGGGAGGCAGCAGGGATGGGCATGGTGCTTTAGGGATGGTGACAGGATCTGGGGTCCGCACCTGACACCCAACAGCAAAGGGCAACCCTGGACCCATAAAAATATTTGAGCTGCTCCTGCACCCAAATTCTTCTGCAGAAAGGGGTGGGGAGGAGGGGGAGGGCGATGAGCAAGTGGATGAAGAAGAATATTGAAAACAAAGAACAAGAGCTAATTATTTTTGTAAGATGAACTCTTTGTTCTAGTAATGATACTCAATTCTTTGAAACTGTTGAGTGAATGTAAGCATGTTCTCTTTTATTTACTGTTGCCGTCTTGCTGAGGAATTCACTGCCCTTAATAGAAACATAGCACAGTTCCAGTTACTCATCTTCCAAAAGATTTCCTAATAAGGGCTGGTACTTTCAAACAAAGTCCCACTGCTCTGTTGAGTTCCTATTACACGTGGTTCTTTTCCCTTTTCCTGAAATGCAAATTGTGACTTTTTTTCCTGTTACGTAGTTGACTTTTACTTGAAAGTATTGCTGTGCTTTTGTATTTACAACTTCTCCCTAGATTTTTAAATAAAGATATTACTGCAGCAATAACTGTACTTAGGACTATTTCCAATATGTAAATAGTATGGGGTTTAGGAAAATTTATAGCTTTCTGAAAGTATCATCTTAATTCTGCCAAAACTATGACATGCATGTCTTGTATAATTTCAAAATATGTCAAATGTATTTAATAAGTGTAGCTTCACTGTTATGTTTATAATGTATTTTCTTATGAAATGTCTTATAAAAAGGCCTACTTATAGTTCTGGCTATATTTAACTGAGCTCTGTTTAAAGAGGATTTTTGTTTGTTTTCTTATCTGATTGACGCTATGTTCACAAGCTCTACTTTGTGCAAGTATAAACACAGAGTTGAAATTATACCAAAATTATGACAGAAAAAGGAAATAGAGTGGTGCCAAAGGACTACTAAGAGGACAAAAAATTGTACTATCGTCACATTAAAAATTTCTATGTAAATGCCTTTCTTTAAGAGAATGTTAATCCAAAACTTGTATTTTATTACTCTTCATATGCTTCTTGCCTGATTAGATCCACAGATTGTATTCTGGAACTTGTAGAAAGTTTTAGAGTACCTGCAGTAATTCAGAGGAAAAACGCTCTTCCTCTGTGGCACAGGAATTCATTCCTTTCTCACGGAAGAATAAAGCTCTCTTTGTTTAGATTCAGATGATTGAGATTAATTTTGATAGACCTGATTTTTTTTTCCCTTTCAAAAGCAGTCTTTTTCTTATCTAACATAAACTTTGTTTGTTTGTTTGTTTGTTTTTTTGTTTGTTTGTTTGTTTTTGGATGACATAGCCTGTTCAACACAGCATTTGAGATAAAAGTATCATATCTCTAAATCCTTCAGGGCCATGAAATTATTTAATTCAATAACTTTTTATAAAATCTTGACAGGTTTTTTTGTTTGTTTGTTTCTAGAACATTTCTAAAAATCATGCATTTGATGACAAGATATTGGTGGGCTGAGTTCAAAAAAAGGTGCATTTAACTCAATCCAAAGAAATATTAGAGTCAAAGGCATTATTTTAATCTTATTTAGCACTTTTACATGTGAATGTGAAGATGAGCTCTGAGGGTTTTTACAGTAATTTTTTTTTCTAGGATTAGAACTATTAGCGACAGATTCCAAATGAAAAGCAGTAAACCTCTCCTAGGACAAAAAGCCATTGTTTTTAAGAGATTTTCAAGGAAAATAATGATGATGATAATGATAATAATAATTATAATTATAAAGCTGCCTGCTTTTACTGCAGCTAATTATGTTACTGTATTTATAAGAAAATCTGTATACGTATCTATAATGTAACTTGTAGTCTGCAATAGAGATAACAACCCTTAGATACTCCAAATTCTGTATCATAAGTAATGAAATATGCAGGACTCAGTGAAGTTATGGAAAAATATTAATATAATTTTTTAAAAATAAGTTATAATTTTTGCAAGTTATTAAGATGGATGAAAAATTATTTCCAATCTAAAAGTTTATGATTCCATATTGAAAGGACAAAATTTAGCTTGAATATTTCCTAAAATATTAATGAATGAGAATGATATTTTAAAATAAAATGCTAACAGTGTCAGGGCAGATATCAGTTCACAAAACATTTCACTGTTGCTGAATCCTTTTTCTCTTTCTTCAAAAAATTTCAGCTGAAACCTTTCACCCAGCTTTGCAGAACCCCCTTGGTACATAGTCTCTCCATGTAGGACCTCTGCATATGAATAAGAAAGAGTGTGAGCACACCTGAGGTAGTCTTAAAAGCAATTCCCTTCTCCAGTACTTTTTAGATATGGAGAAGGGGGGTTGGGTTCAGCTGGCTGAGAGCCTCACAACAGCAGCATTGCAGGACACGAGTGGACAGATGAGAAACAAGGACAGTCGCTGGCCTTGTTCCCACCTGCATCAGTCAGGCAGTGCTTCTGCCCCCAGGGCTATTGGCCAGCCCAGTGTTGACTTCGTTTCCAAGAAGAGAAGGAGCAGCAGTTTAATGTAAACTGTGACAAAGGAATTAGACCTCTGATTGTATAAATTTTATTACTCAGAGTACTCTTCATACTTTAGATGGCATATAAATTAAATTAACATAAGTAATAACCACTTTGGCAAGTCTTAAAATAGAACAAAGATAGAAGAGATGAAAACAAGCACCTCATATTACTTGCTAGTCCAAACTTGCTTCCTAACAACCAGTCTGACACACAAGGAGAAGGGAAAAAGGGGATTGAGGCACCCAATTAATTTCTTCTTCTTCAGTACAAAGCTTGGCTCCTCTGTGGCATCTGCTTGCACTTCATGCATAAACACAGCCGATGAGCTGTGGCTTTCATCCCCTGGAAATGTCTGCTCCCTGTGCTTGTGAACGGCTTTCATCAAAACATACCAGATGTGATTGTTTTCTCAGCAAATCAATCAGACACTACTAAGAATTTAACAGGTTCATATTTGAATATATCTTTTTTTTTTTTACTCTACCTTTTCCTTTGTACATCTACTGGTATTTAAACTATTTAAATTAAATTTTGAGTGATTTTTTGACCACTCTGTTTGACTAGCCAGTCTATTGCATCTGTTAAATTTCCTTCAGATTGCCAAGAAAAGACAAAAAACCATCCCAGGAAATTAGACATGATGGGATCTCTAAGTCACTGGCACATTGTCAAAGTACAAATATTTTTTATCAACTGTGGCATATTTTTACCGTTTTCCTTAGGCTTTTGAATGTTCTGCCAGCTTTTCTTTATTTTGATAAGCAATTTTTAGAAGTGATTTCCATGTAACTTCCAAAAGGAGACCAGTAGTGAAAAGTGATGTTTGTTTACATCTTTATTGATTTCTATCATGTTGTTAGGTGCTAAGTATGTCATTTATTTGGTATAGCTTACTCTGAGTACAGCATAAAAATGCTGTGCAATGTTGAAGTTGAATTGCTGCTTCCTTTTGTGCAAACCTCAATACAATTATTTAGACCTCAGTAACAGCACATGTGGCCTCTGTGTCTCCTCAGGTCTGTCTTAGAAGGTTCATCCCTGAACTTGCTTGAATTTACTGAAATTGGAAAATTTGTTTAGATTTTCAGACTGAAGTCTACAAATATTTAACCGCAGTGTCATAGAATTAAGACATTCAAAAGGTTGAAAGATTTAACTATGGTATTTGTTCAAGGAACTGTTGGGGTTTTATCCTCAAAGTTACCTTGAGAATTGCTTTAAATTACTTAGTATTTATAGATATCCTTGATGCTCACAGACAGACGCTCTTACATAGTTTACTTCATTTAGCCATACAACCGTTTTTCATATTGCAAAATTTCAGTTTCTGGCATCTAATCACTTCAAAAGCATTGCTTTACCAGGAATCTTAGAAGTGAGATGTTTTTCTTCTGGGAAGCTCTAGATGTCTGACAGTCCCCACGGAAATTCTCTGTGTGATGGAAGCTTGACTCTGCTTCAGGTCAAGCCAGGTCAGTGCTAAGCCCAGAGGAGGCACTTGTCTTTCTGCTTTAATTCTGTGATCTGTGAAGCACAGAAGTTTCATGATTAGATAAGATAGAGTGGCTGCCCAAAACAGTTCCTGTCTTTGAAGCCTGTGGTAACTGGGTAACTTTGATTTCATGTGCTGCTTGGAAAATATCAGTGTGAAACACTACTGAAAGCCTGGGGGGTGGGTGGCGTGTTAAAGGTGGATTTTGTGTCTTTAGGAGAAAAATCAGTGTCTTGTGAACCCATTTATTTGTGATGATTTCTCTGGTTTCAGAACAGTACTTGTCAGATTGACAAGTTGTCTTAGCGCAGGTGCGTGCAAATGGATTTCCTGTTTACAAAGCCGGTTAAAATGTCCAAAAGCTCTTCCAGGCAGGAATCTCATGGTTACTGTTTTGATTCACTGCTTTCACATGGCTCTCGGTGGCTTTATTTGTAGCTCTACCATTTGATTAGATTTGATGGTGTGAAGTGGTCTGTCTCAGAGCATGGCCAGACTTAAACACTGAATTAATTAGGGATAGATGTGACCTAGGATTTATGTAAAACAGTAGTTAAGTTTGACCCATTACTCTGTCTTTAAAAATTATTCTACTAATGATCTTCTGCCTGAACAGTGCTTTTTTAGAGTTCATGGTCAGGGCAGGGTGAGGCGATTTCTTTGACAAGGCTCATCTGCTTTCTTCAGTCTGGATTCCAAACTTTAACTGGGAAAGATGCTCAAGGGGCATAGAAAACAAACTCCAGCTTTTATACACAGTACGGTTGGTTAGCTTTTTCATAATGCAAATACTACATTGAAGTAGTATTTATTGCTAGGAAAGGAATAATTTACCAGGAGAACATTTTGAGGGAATCAATTGTCTTTAACTTAGAGGCATATCATGTTAAGAACCAGGTTCTTCTGCCTAGGTAGAGGTACTCCACTGCACTGTGAAGGGGTCACTTTAGAAAGATCATACACAGGATCCAGTCTAGTAACCAGACCCTTTCTTTGTAGTCTCAGTAATGGTCCTTGTGAGGCACAACCACCCCAAGAGCAGGGTTTGAAAGAACTGAGTTGCATTTATATTGTGCTTGCTTTTCCTAGGATGTTGAAAAATTCACAGCTCTGGCTACATATCAAAGCAAGAACTATCATCTCTAGCATGTGTTGGAACAGGCAACTTTAATATATTTATGCAGGGATTATAGTCACAGGCCAGGAGTTAGCTCTTCAGAGTTGAACCTTTGTCATTGACTGGGGAATCCTGGAGAAAAAGTGACTGGAATAGAAACTGATGAGTATGAGTAGCAGTTTACAGTTTTCTTTAACAGTATGTACATAGTTGCAAATACAGTTTTATTTATTCTTGCTCAAGAAGTATTTTTATGCTCCATGCCTGTATATGGGCCTTTACCCTATACTCTGCTTTAGGGGGATAGCTGTCTTTACAGCCAAATTGGGAACAACGTCAAGAAATTTTATGGAGTCCCCTCTTAGCCAAGGTTCACGCTCTCCCAGTTTGCCTCACAGTAGTTTCTGGTCCGAAGTTTGCCTGTGGCCAAAATCCCAGGAGAGTGATTTTTCCAGTAATCACCTTCAGATTGTAGCAGGCTACCACAATATCATTTAAAATTTACTGATTTGGGCACTCTGTAACACTGACACTCTGTAAAGGGCAAAATGTCCCTCTCCAGTCCTAGTCTTTGTGGTCCACAGACAAATCTTTCTGTGTAAATGCTCATGACTGAGTATTTGATGTCATGGATTGTTTCAATTTTAATTTAAAAAAGAAAAACACAAGGTTGCATCTAGAAAGACTCGAGCACAAATCTTCCAGCCAGTAATTCCCACTGCCTAGCTCTTCAAGGAATCCCATGAATCCGTGTCTCTCACATTGTGGTTTTCTCTATAGACCTACATGGTACAGCTGTACTTCAGGAGCTGGAGGGATTATGGGATATAGAACATGAACACTGTCCTTGACAACTAGAAAGGCACCATTCTTCAAAGAAGTGGACCAGGAGCTGTAATCACAAAGGGTGGGATTAGTCCAAGCAAGTATATGTGTCCACAATGTATCTTGTCAGTTCATCACTTCAGGCTTGCTTTCTAGCCAGCAGAGAGAAATGTTCACCTCTACCCATGGTTTATCCAGCCTAAAGTTAATGTCTGAAATAGCAAAAACTAACTGCCCCCTAAAATGTCTGGTTTTCTGTGTATGTTCTAAAAGGAGCCTGGCATGACTAGCTCCAGTACAGCATCTATGGACACTTGAAATTCAGTGAGCTGAGTCCTACTTAGCCTGTGCCCAGCCCCCTGTATTTCTGCTCCCAGCACTTTACTTGGTCCCCCTCAGAAACGTCTTTCAGGGCATTCAGCTGCCCCAGTCCTTCATATCCTGTAGCTGAATCCTGCAAGGTTTTCTGTTGCCTGTCTTGGAGGGAAGACAGGCAAAGGGCAGGGTTGCCTGGATAGAGGAGGTCTTACTTAAGAAATAACCATCTCTGGGCTGCACAAAGTAGCCACTTTCTTGTTCTTGCAGATCTACTTGCAATAAGCAAACTGTGTCACAGCACCAGGCTTCAAGCTGATCTTGCTGGGTGATGGCAAAGTTCAAATTAGAAATGCAAGAGTGCCTTTAGCACAATTATTTTCCATAGGTACAACTGTCTTAAGTTTTCTGATTCCATTTTTGTAAGTCAGATAATGATCTTGCTGAGATGCAGTAATTCGCTACCTCATAAGTGGTTTCTCTCATTTGCTATGCTGATTGCTCAGCATCCATAAGATATAAACTCAGTTTTCTAGGACTCTGTGTGAATGTTAATCAAGAGGCACAGTTATGTGTGTGTATGTTTAATATTTTTGTATCAATTGTTTGCATGAAGGGGACCATTACTATGTTTATGTTAAGGAAAGTGAGGTTGTCAGCCTCAGAAATACTGCCACAAAAAATCTTCAAGTCCATTGGTTAATTGTTTTAAGTGTGATCAAATGTCTGGTGATCTCCTTAAATATCCTACTTTTTCTGATAAGCAAATGCTATCATCAAAACTAATACATTGTAATTGCTATGAATCTTTCCAGTCAAAACAAAAACTGAATAACTGCATAGATGGAAATGACACAGTGAATTGTAAATTTATTGTAACTTGAATTAGTTGTGCTCTCAGCACAACTGTCATGATCCAGACCTTTTATACATCGTCATCAGTCAAACAGAATATGAATTAACAGCAGTGTCCGGTGATACGTTTATGATGAAAATGTAAGTACTTTAATAATATTCTTTTTTTTGTGTACCTTTAATAAAAATATTACTTCCAGAGCTGCCATGTGTCTGGTGCTGGTACACTGAGCAGTAAATATGTTATCTAAGTCTTACCTGGGGGTTTTGTGCCAATGCTTTTGTTGATACTATGCTCTCTTAGTACTGTTTAAATATTACTTTTTGCTTATAGTTGCAAATAGTCTGTTGCTAGAAGAGAAAAAAATACTTGGACAGCATGAACTTTAATCAAGTTAATAGTGAGGAAGAGAAACAGTGAGGCAAATCAAATATCCAGCTGGATCACTGGCTGATCCCATAAGAAGAGAGGCTGAATGATGATAGCAAAGAGGAGACAGGACCTCATCAATACATACGAATATCTCAAAGAAGGGTGTCAAGCAAGGAGTAATGGCCATAAACCAAAAATAAGGAGTTCCACCTCAACAGGAGGAAGAATTTCTTTACATTGAGGGTGGCAGAGCACTGGAACAGGCTGCCCAGGGAGGTTGTGGAGTCTCCCTCTCCAAAACCCACCTGGATGTGTTCCTGTGTAGCCTGCTCTAAGTCACCCTGCCTTAGCAGGGGGGTTGGACTGGGTCATCTCCAGAGGTACCTTCCAACCCCAACTATTTTGTGATTCTGTGATGTCAATTTAGGGTGACATATATGACATCTCCTGACTTTCTTCTCATGTTTTACTCTTTATCTGTGTTCATGTGGTGGCCATGGCTACAATATTGACAGTACTTATGACAGAAGTGTGTGCCATGAGAAGTAGGATCATCAGTTTTTGTGAAAGAACTGTGAATGAAACGAAGTTGCAAAATTGGGAAGTGCACATTGATGCTTTGCATTGCAATGTTCCTTTTTCATTTAAAGAGCCTCCCACAGACAAGCCAGTCAACATGTTACATGCATAGGTAGTTTCTCTTTCTGCATAAAAATGGTCTCTTTGTTGGTGGGGTATGCTTATTTTTAAGAAATCAACTGCTCTTGAGATCTTGATGCTTAAAAATCCCATTTTTTCAAGGCTTAAGAATTTGGTAACCCCATAAGACTGTTCTGTAGAATAAATGGATGGCCTTTTTCAGATTTCTTTTTTCTGTTTTTTGTCCAAAGTTTTCTGTTTTCTTAGAGTTGTAGTAGCAGTATAGCAGCTGTTTTGCAATCCCAACTGGAGCAAGAACTGCTATGGCTACTATGTAAATATGTACTGTTGAACTTTGTAGTGTAATTTATTTTATGTGCTCTTAATTTATGTCCTGACTTTTACAGTTCATGTCAGACCTCTTTAATAGTAGCGATGGTTCTTTGTTTTTTGCAATTTTGGCAGCCATAGACATTAAAGCATTTTATAAAGGAATGGTAAGTTCCATTGCCCCCTTTTATTGAGGAGGAAACTCCAGGACTGCAAGTGACCCACTGAAAATCTCACAGTCTGCAGAAGAGCCAAGACTTCCTAAAAAGCTTACAACTGTATTTGCGAGATTAAAAAATATTTGTAACTGTGTACCTAGGAGCATGTGATAAGAGAAACATTAATCTCAGTAATTTAGCATGCATGAATCTGTGTAAACACTTGTGTGCAAACTTAAACAAGGGTATTGTTTTAAGGAAAGAGCCTGTGGGACCTTAAATTTCTGTACTTTAAAGCACATCTATATGTATCACTTACATATTAAACATGTTCAATAATCTTTGGAATATAAACCAGGACAGTGTTAGCTCTCTTGAAATGGGAATGTATGGCTGAAAGCAATATAATGTTTGATGACTACAACATGTTAAAGTGGACTCACCTCTGTGCTGTTGGGGTATAATGTGGGTCATGCATACATTTATTCTTGGCTTGTAGTGTCTTCATGTCCTGTGTCCTCCCAGTAAGAATGTTTCTATTTGGGGGTTTTAATTAATTGCTCTTTAAAGGTTACTTGCTTTAAGAGTAAATATAGCAGATCATTCTATGCAGTACAAAATTAGCTAAATGAGGAAGTAGTGGTACCTGATTAATGGATGTATTTTAGTGATATTATAAAAGGTATGTTGACCACAAGCTGAGTCAGGACCTGACTGTAAGAAGATCCCTGAAAAATCTTTTAAGCTGGAAACTTGGTTGAACTGTGAAGAAATGCACAAGATATGCGAACAGCTCATTAACTGAATTAAAACAGATTCATCCATCATGGGGTTGCCTTGCAAATGTGTGTGTTTATACTCTCATCCCTCTGACTGTTCTTTTAGCTCATGTTTTGTACTTCAGAACATAGCGTGGTGGCATTTGTTATCCTACTTGATGGCACAGTGCTGAACTCTCTGTAACAAGATGTTTTTATTCTGATTGCTAATTTTTTTACCAGAATTATAGGTTATCACTGTCAAATTTGTCTTTAAAAAATACCTGAAAATACTGTGGTTACCTGCCTTGCTGAATAGGAAGATGGTATGATAAGAGATCACTTAAGCGTACACAAGATGTTCTTCTTTTCCTTTTGTAATTCTGAAGAAAAGCAGACCAGAATTTCACCATGATTCTGGGTTGGTGCTTTATTTATCATTGTGTTGTTGGGATGAATAGAACAGAACATAATATAAATGTACAGATAGAGAGTTATATTAAAAGCATAAAACTTTTCTATAAATCATATCCTAGTAGCAATTGTAATAATTTCAAATTTTCAGGCACCATTGTACTGGAACAGGAGTTTATAGGCAAGTTAACTTCAGTTTCTAAAGTGTATTATTTTCTTCACTGTTGAAACAAATAATGTCACATAACATACATATTGGAATTTTATTTAAATATGATGCTTTAAGTATCCTCATGATGGTAAGGTCCAGCCTTATATATGTTTCACGGGGAATAGTCCCATGAAGATCTACACATGATTAACTTGGACTTGGTGAAAGTTCTACCTGTTTTTGTGAATATGTAAGACAAAAAAAAAAACAACACTTCTTCTGGATATACAGGAAAAGAAAATATTCAACAACACCATCCACTTCATATTTGTTTTAAATTACCCGTGCTTTTATATTTAGTTTGATATAGTCAATGACCCTGTGTAGCCTGAAGTTCCTTTGAGGATGACAGAAAAATATATAGAGAAGTTAAGGCCTTTGAAAACATTTTGGTCTTCATTGGGCATCTTCCTCTTTCCCAATGTGGCATTATACATAATGCAGTCTTCAGAGAAAGACCACCACTGGACAAGGGTTAAAAAGATTGGTTTTGCTTAAACATCTTAATGGAAAAAAACATAAATTATTCTAAGATTTTTTTTCTGACTGTATATTGGAAGCTCTAGACTTGAGAGAAATGCTTTCAATTTTCCTCTAGAATATGTTCTTGTTAAAAATTAAATACCTATATTCAAAGCTGAAGAAAATAGGAGATACCATGAATAAAAATACTCTTTTGAAAACAGTATGCAATCAGGCACATTGTATGAAAGAATTAAGTAAAATAATTTTTAGATTTGAGTAATTTTTCAGTGACATTGGCTCCTGTTACCACTGAAATGCACATTAAAACTCACTTGAAAACCAAGTGGAGATTATCTTCAATACGTATCTTCAGTGTCACTAATAGATAGGGTAAATCTTGTGATTGCAGACTGCTTTTCAAAAATATTCTCCTTCTAATAGCTGGCATACTAGTTTTGATATTTTTCGTAACCTCGAGATGATGTATTTAATAACATTTAATCATTGTGATTTGAAGGCTGTGAAATAAATTATAATATTGAGATTATGATACTTAAGTTTATTCAAAGTCACTTCTATATTGTTCCTATTCTGGCAGCAGCTATATTTTTAATTTATGAAGAAGCTTCACAAACTTCCTCTTTTGTGATATTTGCATGCTCTTGACGTCATCTTTCATCATGGTTTTATTACAATTTGCCTGCCAATTAACTGGTTGTATTATGTCCATCCAGGCCTTACTTAGTCAGGAGGGTAGTAATAGCAGCTTTATATAAATAAGCCAGGGTTTATGCACATTTTATTATTCATTGTTTTATGTCAAATCTTCTGTTGTATTAGATTCTGTTGTACTCACGAAGTTTTAAAATCTGATCTAGTGTAGAGGATATAATAACAAAACTGCATGTTTCCTTAATCAGTATTTCCTAGTAATAAAACAAGACTGTGTTTTGATTTTAAATTTTACCTTATGTGACTAGTATTTCTTGTGTACATAGGAATCTTTTTTTCTCATTCATACATTGTGTTTAATCCTTATTTTGACAACATTTTACCTGGGTGAAATTTACGTGTCTTACTTTTCCCTGCTATTTAATGGCCATTGCTATTTTTATACTAACCCGTACTCAATTGCATCTACCCTCTCACACTTTGAACACACCCAAAAAAGAACCACTCTCATTAATGATCACAATAATCCTAAGCAGCAAATAGAGCTTTATCTCTCAGTTCCAAGAAAAAACACTATCTGAAATAATTTGTGTAATATAGAGATAATAAGAGATTAGTGCATCTGTTCCAAAGAGCCTGACCTTCAAACCATTAGCTCTGCAAGATTCAAGCACCATGGTGTAATCCTGCTATGAAAGGCAAGTTTGTTTTACTTTTGTATTTTATGATCTTCATCCATGAGCTAATATATATTGAAATCCCTGGAAAGATGTAGTACTGCTTGGCTTGAGTTGTAGAGTCTAAAATTACTGTAAAAGGCATGTTTCTGTTTAACCAATAGCAAGCCTAGGACCATGAAAATAAGGTTTGTTTATTATATTTTAATTTTGTGCCATGTACTCTGGGGAGCCATCTTTTTATATGTTAACCACAAGTAAATTCAGAATTTTAAATGTGTGTTTCAGACTGGCTGATTGATTATTGCAGACTTTCATGTTTGTGATTATGATGCGTATTTGAAAATTTCTCTTTGTACAGAGCTGTGCAATTTTCTGCTGCCCTTTCTCATTTTCTTTGGTGCCAGTGCTGACATGCAATTTTTGTTTTCCAGTTTATTATTAAGTGGTTATCATTTCTTCATCTATGACAGGTTTTTCAGTACCAACTATATCAATATACAGCAGGAAAATTTAATGTTCAATCTTAGCATCTGCTTTTGAATGATACATAGAGAGGAAAATGGCCTGTTAAACAGTTAGGAAGTAGTGAAATTAGCTTCGTATTGTATTTTTTGTTACTAGTATACATGGAACAACATTTCTGGATATTGTATTAGTTCAAGACAAGTGCCTTTGATCCTTAAACTTACTAGTATTCAAGCACGGTTGCATTAAAAACTATATTTCACATTATCTTCTGTTTTAGTTGGCACAGTAGTTTGGAAGTGTTTTCACTTCAGAAATGACTAGAAGTTTGGGAGGGAGTCTGGTTTTTTCCTGTAGAGATAGGCTGTACTAGCACCACTTCTTTTTTTTTCTCATCTCATTCTGCCTTTTGTTTGAAAGGGCTTTAAAATTTTGTAAACGCTGCTGTCTGCTTATATTTATTGGCTGTGATTCAGATGCTCTCAAATATTAATTTGTTATATATGGCTAATTCTCCCTTGTGCTTATATTTCTCTTAGCTTTTTATCATGTTTGTAAGAGATTAATTATATGATAAATCTACTATAAAACAAGCTAACAGTCACAATAAAAAAATCTTGCTTTGTAGTAAAAATTTAGCGTAATTTACCAGGGACAACACAGAACTCTTCCTGTATTGCTGCACTTTTTGCCTCTTGTCTGTTGACTGTTGTCTAATCTGCTTCACCTTTGAGAAATGCAAGTTACAAGTAAGGCTTGTAACCAAGAGAGGAGAGCTGGGCAGAATGAGAACTGAGCAGCCATAGGGACCTGCAAAAATAACCTGTAATTGTCTTTGATGGCAAAAGACAAGGGGTTACAGAAAATCCTGCCATCTCACATTGCTCCCTACCTTGCCCTGATATCAAAGCAATAGTGATGCTATGACAGGATTTTTGTGCCAGTGTCTGTCTGTGCTACAACTGAATTTTTATATCTTGTCCATAGTGTTTTCCTCTGTGTATTTGATAATGGACATAAACCAGCAAAATTGGATGCAAACCTTAGGATTTCGTAGCAGAGGTATGCCAGACCATTCATTTGGGAAGTTTGGCTGAACGATCTGTCTCTGAACCAGGTCTTTGTGTGCAGTTGTCCACTTTCAATAATACAAACACAAAGGGAACAATTATGTCTTACAGTTAAGCAGTGTTTATGTAGCACAGATGCGCTGCCCAAGCCTGTAGGTGTTTTTACCCACAGACGGCTGTAACTAACACAGACCAGTCTGAGCGTAATGCCACACACAGCTCTTAGAAAACGGAAACATTAAGTGACTGTCTCGCTCACTACTTAGCTGTCTTAACTACTACTGTGAATAAAAAGCTAGTTCAAAAGATAGGTTTTGCACCAGGGCCACTATTACCTGGATTTGAACTCTACCTGACCAAAAGAAGGAGCCTCACCTGAGTTTTTAGCTTCCCTTCTAGCAGTTATTAACTGGGCTGACCTCAAAGGTGAGAGGTATATCTGTACATCATCACAACCTAGCTGGCTTGGAACTTTTGATAGTTACATTTTTAAAGAAATTCAAAAGTGAAGTAAACATTAGCACAGATACTTTGGCTGAAAAAGAGCACGGTTATAGTTTACTGTAGCTGAAACTTCAGTGGGATCACTGATACAGCAGTACAAACAAGGTTGCAAAAAGAACATGCAAAATTTTGTCTAAATTTGTAGAAAGTTTAAATGAAAATTTGTTTGTGGTGTGGTACTTTGGAAGCTGCCAAGAAAAATTTACTCTGTAGAGTCTGAAGCTAATATTTCAGGATTCAGTGGTGGAAGAACAAGCCAAGTTTTTGGTCAGCCTTTGTGTTACGGACCCATGAGTAAGTCAAACAGTTTTAATCCTGGAAAGAGGGTTTGGTTGTACAAATAAGAAATATTTGGAATGATTTTTTCTAGGACTGAGCGAAGAAGCATAAAGAAGGAGAGGCTGTGATTGAAGGGGCTTTCTGAGAGGCTATAGAGCCATGGATCCTTCCCTCTGTGTGTTTTTTATTTCAGTTTTAAACTTCCGTTGAGTTTTCCTGAGCAAAAACCTGGGTGGGAGAGAACTTCTGTACAGTTGACACGAGTGCAGTGCTTTGTGTAAAACTGCTCAGTGTGGCAGGCAGGTCCTGGTGCCTTTGCCATGCACATGCTGAAGACTGGTCTTGGGAAAGTGACATGCACACGTTAGCAGCTACCAACATCAGCATTTCATTCCTACCATGGCATTGTACTGAGATAAACCTTTCCATTTAGTTGTATTTTGGTTTGTTTTTTTTTAACACGCACCATGAGAGAATTACATACCATATGGCTACATATTTTTCAAAAAGGCGATGCCACCCTCTTTCTGGTTTTCTAAGCATCACTTCTAAATTTATCAAGAAGATAAAGATTACTTCAACTATTGCACTAAATAGGAAATCTGTGCCTAAGCAATGAAATGACATGGACATTTCTGTACAGGAGTGACATGAGATATACTGCATCACTACTGGGGAGGATTTTGAGTTTGTCAGTTCTACAGTATTTGCAATCATAAATCCTGCTGTGTGTTTATTAGCTGAAATGATCAGTTTAATTTGTGGCATTTTTCTCCTTAATTATTTTATGATGCTTCAATTAATTAGAACTTTACAATAACTTGAAGATCTACAGTACAGTATTGTCCACATGTTTTAATTTTTTTTCTCATTATAATTCCCTTTGAAATAGCTCTCCTCATTTGGCTTGACAAATGCTGAGTAATTTCCTTTCTCCTTTCTATCTAATCACCCTGAGAAGGCGCATTCGTCCCTACAATTTTGAATGCCAAGTTGATAAAGGTGTGTTAAATTAATTGATTCTTAACCAATTGCAAAATGAAAGTATAATACATTTTCAGAATAGAAAAATGAAACAATTTGTCAGAGAATCAAATATTGCAAAGTCTGATTCCTCAAAAGGAAACTTAAATATGAAAGGAGTAATTAAAAAATTACATTCTGTTCTTAGAATGCGCATGGGCATTTCAGAGATAGTGAAACTTTTTTAACTCTGCTGTGCTCAAGACCCTCTAAGACAGTAACATCATTTAGACTTTTCTGTAGCATAACTGTAATTAAGTATTTAATGCTAATCTGATGTTTTCTCAGACTTGCTTGTTTCAGGTGATTTTGTACCAAAATTCACGCAAAATGAATTAAAATCACCAGGATAGAGAAATGTGATTCTGGATTTATCTGACTCCTCATCAAATTCTGATCAGCAGCACTAAAAAAATGCATCGACCAAGGTTGCCAAGAATATTTTGTGTTCTTCTCTGCTTGCACATAAGTAGAAAATACACTGCTGACTGAATTTCTTAACCTTTCAGCAATATATTATGAAGTGCTAGCTGTCAGGTAGTTCAGTACTTTTTTCACTGCAAGGCCCTATAATGTAATCACAGTTGTAAAAGGAACTTGTGAGTGAAGCAACTTGATCATTCCTCACAGTGCTGCAGTGCCAAGTGGTTACAGGATAACGAGGGAGACGCAACGCCAGGACCCCAAAGATTTATTCTACCCAGAAACACCACAAGTTATTTAAACAAAGGTGAAGCTGCTTTAGGTGCTGGCTGCTTGCTAAGGATTATATTGTAGCCAATGTTTAATTTTGCTTAAACCAAAGGTAAGCCTATATTTTCTGTGTTTTACTGCGATGAGCCTGTTCATGAGCCTTGATTTAGCAATGTACGATAGTCTGGGATTGTAACTTTGCAATGCTACAGTCACTAAAGAAAAACCTGAGTTGGTGTGATAGGAAGATGATCTGATACATTAGAATGATCTCTTAAAGGCAGGTTAGTAACATTTTTAAAGGCAAATGTGATATCCACAGGGTAAGTTAAAACTTGAAGAGCTTGAAAGTTGCAGTCGGAGCAAATCAAACTACAGAAAAGGTAAAGCATTTTCAGATAAATTCACTGGTGGGTAACTTAGATGAAAAGGTAGGGACTGTTTCTGAAGCTGTAATGTCTCCTGATTAGTATGCTGTGAAATTAAATGAGGGTTGAGCTATTATTCAGAAACTTCTCAACTGTACAAAAAGGCATGTAACATCTTTTTACTAGAAGATACTCTAGGACTAGTGGTTGTGACAGTGTTTCAATTTGCAGTTTTTTTGGAAATTATTAAAGCAATTAGACTTTGCACTGCCACTATGTACAGCACACAGTTCTCAGGAAACTTTTTGAAGATACACAGTAATAGTGAATTTCTTTATTAGTGATGCCTTATAAACTGACATGTTGGTGGTATCGCCTTGAAAAATATTGTCTTTTAGTAATCATACTGATGTTATGTTTTTAATAATAAATACTGAACTATTTGTAATTGTGAAGACTTACTTAAAAACAGTCTCAGATTTACTAAAATTGTAATGGTTGCCTGGAACCACAAAAGATATCAAGTTACTTAAATATGTATCAGTTCCTAATGAAATGAAATGTTGGTTTTGTTTACCTGAAAAATCTCCTCTATTTTTTTCTGCATTGCATTTCATTTCCCCCTCCTGTATTAACTGCAAGCTGCATTCCAGCACCCTTTCCTTGGACAAATGTTATCTCTACACCATATGTTAGTTCTCTGAGAGGGGTCGGCTGGTTATAAACAATGTTGGAATATAGGGCTGTGTTTTTATGCAAAAGTGTTATTGTTGAAGTGGTAACAGCTCTTCTGAGCTTCTTATTCCATTCTGTCTCTCATTGTCCTCCCATCTAACAAAAAAGCCAAGAGTATATGAGAAAGTGAGTGCTTGAGATTTTATAAACTGTTTATATAGTAAATCATTTTTTGGAAACATGGCTTTGTTTTACTAATTGAATTTCACTGAAATAGGCTTTAGGAGTTCAAGAACATGGCATGTGTACCTATTATCAGTTTCACTGACATTCTTATTTAATATAGCTCTTTGCATACATGTGAAGAAGATAATTAAGATGCCTTCATTTCTGTATGTTTATAAACTGTGCTTAGCACAATCCGCAGTAGAAACTCATTGCTATAGATCATCTGTGACTGCCTCATTTTGGCTGACAGACAGTGAGTGGCTCTTTTCTCTTCATTGCAAGAATGTGGACAAAACAATTAATCTTTATCAAGTAATTTCAGAAGCCATAACTGATATTTATCTTTTTCAAGATATCCTTGCTTTACCTTAGGATACATGTGTCCTGGTTAAACACGAGTTTTCTTCCCTGACATGAAAAATCATAAGTATCAGGATAAACATATAAAACACATGCTTATTTCTACTTTTCTTTTTTTGTTGTTGTTTTTCAGTAAATATGTCTAAAAAATCTAAAGGAGATAGGATTTGTAAAAGCAGTTGCTTAAGGCTTCGATAGCATTGTCATGTAGTAAAAAATGGCCTGATTTTCCACTTCTTGTTTGCTTTTGTTTTGAGCATGGACGTATTGCTGTCATTTGTTCTCGAAGTGCTACTTCAGTAGCAAGTCACTAGGAGCTATTGGATAAGTAAAGTTGCTTTGAAATCTAAAACTGTTGACAGTCTGAGTCTGCAAGTTTGCTTTTCAGTGAAAAATATAGTCCAAAGGTGAGGTTCTGCTGTACACTGTCTAAAATGCCATCAAATGCCATTATTACAACCATTGACAGCAATTCAGTGAAGACTTCTTTGGTTAAGATGGGTGCTTTTTGTTCCTTTGCTCTACATATGCTGTGTATATTAATGGGTTAATTGCATTATCTTTTACGTATTATCTGAAAATATTTACTGGGAGTGAAAGAGGTTTGTCCGATGAGTAGGTGAATTTATAAATATAGTTGTGAGATACAGTTTATTCTGAACTTCTCATAAAATTTCTTCTCAATGAATTTTCCCAGCTGAAAAGGTGAATATTCTTTCTAGAAGGTTTTGTAATTTATATTAGTATAAATGTTGTTCGTAGATTTGTTTTAATAAATAGAAATGGGAAGAAGTGCACATTGGTTTATATTTGGATTTTAAACCTCAGGATCTAACACCACAGAATATCAGCAGCATTCCCCTTTCTTTGTATATATTGTGTGATATTTGGAAGAAACACTTAAAAGACAGTTACTGCAATATTTCACATATCTTTTTAGAAAGAGCATTGTATTCAGGAGAATACACAGCACAATACACAGAATGTAAAATACAGGGGAGTACTGCATGATATAAAGTCTAGAAACTTGTATTGTTGAAATTTGCATTTAAATGTCATATTTTTTACCACTTATCTTCTGTCCACAGTCACTATGCACTTTTAGTCTTAGTGATCAATCTACTGCTGAATTCATCTGATGAACACATACAAAAAAACAAATGCTCTTTGAACTATTTATTCTTTTTTTCTCTCTCTCTTTTAGGACTATAAGCCAAGGGGCACTTTGTCAATTCATGTGTAAATAATTTTTGGTGTTGTTTAAAAGCACTACATGCAAAGTGAGGGGGATGCTGCAGAACTTGTAAATCAGCAGGTCTCCAAGCAGCTAAATCTGAAGTTGTAAAAATCACTAACACATCAGAAAGGAGCAGAAGGAAATGTGCCCCTTGGCTTTTCTTTTTATAGATCCTTGAATTGAGGTTGACCCTTACTATTCCAGTTGGCATAATCTTCTTGGTGTCTCACACAGTCAGTGTACAAACCAACCATATGGTCACAGTCCTGCCAGGTTTCAATCAGAGCTGGCTTGGAGCTGTAGTCCTTTTAGGCTTTCTTTGGATGCAGGAGCATACTTGATACCGCAAATAAACTGCCCTTGAGTCATGCAATGACACTTCTTATGATCCCTTTCATTAGTGGATTTAGCACTGGTGTCTGCTTTGTTCTCTGGTGTGTTCTTTTGGAATCAATCATGAATTTTCACATATTCGGGTGTTGCTTGTGTGTAAATTTGTGTCTTTTTTGGATGCTGACCAACTAGTTGCCCTCAGGTATGATTCTGGGCAATGCTCACTTAAGGCACCTCTCCCTCTAGGCAGTACATAGAGGGCCATATCAGGATTGTCTTGTGCCCTACAGCAGTCCCTCACACTGACCTATTGACTAAGCTGCCAAGCTCATGACCCTTTCACTATAACTCTGTTGTCAATAGCTCCTGGCTCCTAGACTTGAGAGTGATTAGGAAGTACTGAAATTTGGGACACATCAGTTGCCTTGATATTTTGTGCAGATGTAAGGTAGAGCATACTTGCTTTTTGCTGTGCTTAGTTACTCAGATCAAGGTCTTTGTTAACTTACTCTGGGAAAAACAAAATCAGGGACCAGTTTCTTGTCAGACCAAACAGCAATCACTATAGGCTATATTTATTATAAGCAGATGGAAATAGCACATTGCACACACTCATCAGTGTGTTGTAGCAGTACTGCTACAACAAGCCTGTTGATGAATTGCAAAATGCTTACAAGCTGTGTATATTTTGTAGTTGCAGGTGGCTGCTTTATGATGCTTTGGCATCAATTACTAAATCTGCTAAAATGTTCATCGCAATTGCTCCGTAATAGTTTTTCTCTAGCTTGTAGCTGTTAAGCCAGGTGTTTACAGGTAATTTATGCACATCAATCCGCTTTCCTGTGTGAAGAAATCCCTACAGGTGACACAGCAGACAGAATCACACAGACCATTTTGGAGTAAATTTTACCTCTAAATGGTATTCAGTATAGAGACATCTTCAGTCTGCACAATGAATATAGTGTCATTTACACTGTGCAGGCAAATAACTGTAATGTATTACAAAAATTTAATTGTACTTATAAAACTAATAAAAATCGGGAGAAGGATTAAGCATTCTCCAATAGATATCTCGATAAGAGCAGAAAATCTTCGCAGTATATCATAGCATGGATATTGAACTTGAATATTTTATAAACCTGTATTTTTCATGTAAAGACATCATTCCAAAGATATTCCAGCAGACCTGTTAGATTAAAAGTAATACAAGATGAAAATGAAAATTTAAAAAAAGAAGTATTATCAGTTGCAGGAAAAACACTGGTAGTTGTTTGGATCCTTTATTTCATTGTGGAGTCAAGGCAGGACTGGAATTGTACCCCAGGGAGAGTTCATGTTATCAGAGCGCCTTTTGAAATAGAAGTAGTTCCCAACTCATCTGTGTGCTAAGCACCTTCCTCCCTCACAGAACTAGGTTTTGCTGAGAAATTTACAGGAGTAGACTAACAAGATAAGCCATCTCTTTACTTTTTGTGTTATAGTTGGAAAAATAATGTATTATATCAGGTAAGATATGAGATGCATAAGTGACCAACGTGAAACTTTCAAAACTTGTGTAACCCATATTTTGGTTCTTAGCCATGGGCAAAAGAAATTTTCTGTATGCCATAAAACTCCTGTTGTGTTTTATTATTCTGTCCGGTTACTGTTACATTTCTGATTGTACTTCAGAATGCTAAGATTGTGGTTACAAAATTAAATAAATAGCAGGACTCTAGTTTTCCTGGGAAACGTTGTGGATATTAGTAGCAGTTACAAGGGGAGGCAAAAGGATGGATGCTTTTAAATCTTCAACTTGAAAAAAAAAAAAGGTTGATGAGAAAAGCAGAACCCAACACTGTAAGATGGAGAGAAGCAACTTGAAAAGTACTTGGAAAAAGACAATCTGGTACTTGCTGCTCAGCAAAAGAAAGTTTTGGACTTGCTTGTGGCCATACACAAGGATTTCTACTTCATGGTCTGGACATTTAAAATCTGAGGAGCAAAGAAGTGTGTTTAAACAGCAGTATCAATGCTATCCATGACAATATAACATTACTCTTAAAAAAATTCCACCAGCTATTTTCAATATCTACTGTGGCTCAAAGCTAAAATATTAATTTTTGTAATTTAGTCAATGGATATTTTTTACAGTGATTATTTCTATGACTATATGCATTATCTGTCCCAACAACCTGGCTCTAATTCCAAAGTTTCAACACCCACCATATTGTCCAGGTGGTCCAGAACAACATCTCTTTACCAATTTGTGCCAAGACCATGATGGACCTCTAGAGTCTCCTCATTTACCTTTCCTGAGCCCTGGATACTCACAAGCAGCCCTGTTCAGCTGAACACATTTCATGCTCTACCCTATTATATGCTCCAGGTCATGCTGCCTGATCTGGCTGGCTCCGGAAAAGTAGGCAGGGGGTAAACCACATAATCTCACATGCTTTGTAGGAGCAGATGGAAACAGAGACACTTTCAGACAGCTCCTGGCAAGAGAGAAAAAGAGAAAGAGGGAGAGACAGATTGAGAAAACAATATGGGTGGAAAATGCATACCTACAGAAAATGTGAAAATCCTGCTTTGGCGTACAACTCTGTGTGTGGCTTATACTTCCTAGGTGCCTTTTGAGTTATTTTTGAGGCTCAGCCTGCCTATCAGCATTGATATGTTGAACACACCCTCAGTTTTTCAAGACAAAGTTCAGGACCAAATGTAGCATTTGGGTTTTGACATAGAGTCACTGAAGCTCCAGCAAATACCTTCCACAGCCACCTGCAGTGTGTAAGAGTGGAGCCTGGTTTGCCTGGTGTACCTTGCCTACCCTACTCTGCCACACATTTAGCAGCATTGGATAATGTGTTTTCAGCTGACCAAGGACTGGGAATGTGGATGAGCTGCAGTGGCCCACAGGAAAACCTTAGAGCTGTTTGCCTCAGAAGGGAGGAAAGGATCTGTGGAAGTAGCTGATCTCTTCCACTCAGAGGCATTTGGGGGCTGCTTAGTGGCCACAGATAAACAACCCCGGTCCAAAAAGTTAAAGAGGGAAACAACAGCCCCTTCCTCTAAGCCCAATATACAAATTCTTTCTCTTTGGCTGTGTTTGCTGTTTCCTTGATAGTTTCAAAGAGGTTACTCTGATAGCTGTATGGTGTGATTTCTCCTTGCCCTCCACCATCTCTGCAAACTCAAAGAGCAAGGGCCAGCTAATCTCCACAGCATGCTTAAACACCCAGGGCAATGGGCAGGCTGTGTGGGGACTACAAAAGCCTTAAGTTTTATTGTGGTGAATAAGATCTGTCAAGATCTGTCAGTTTCAAACATCAAAAATCTGCCTGTGAAACAGGAAAGTGAAAAGTTTTTCAGAGCAAGTCAATCTCCACAGCAGGTGGAGATGGAAGAAATATTTACTTTTTCAGATGTTTCCCTGAGCAGACCATGAAAAGGATGCACAGACTTTGCAGAGGTGAATAAAGGAGCCCTGAAACGAAGGAACAAATGCAGAAGAATGTTTTAGCATGTACTTACATGAAACTTTGTCAAATCTGTTACTTTCTGAAAGTGATGCTATCCATTGAACTTTGGATACCTCTTTTGAACTAAATTAAAAAGTCCAGGACACTGAGTTTGAAGACAACACATGTTATTACATCACATGGAGACTTTGGTGGAAGAAATTTAGTTAAAGATTGTTGAGAACAACTATCATCATCTAGAAGCATAATTTCTGCCATGTGACAGCGGAATTCACTCTGGATCAGCCATAAAGTGAAAAGAATATGTAAAGGACTGGAAGCTCTTTTTGCTCAAGGGAGACATGAAAACTTCCAGGTGAAAATCAAATTGCATTTTAAAGAATATGGGATAGAAGCTTTACCAAATGAATGAAGTCTTTAAACAATTTCACGAGATTTACATTACTTTCTAGTCTTACAGCTGCAAGCCTAGAGTCTGATTGCCCAGAGAGGTTGTGGAATCTCCTCACTGGAGATATTTAAGAACTGTCTAGATGCAGTCCTGGGCAACGTGCTCCAGGAAGAGGGAGGTTGGACCAGATGCTCCACGGTGGTCCTGTCCAGCTTAACTATTCTGTGATTTCCCAATCAAATTCTCCAAGAGTTATTTCTGTTTAGGAAGTGCTGCAATCATAAGTTCTGTAAAGTTCACTGTTTACTTTGAAGATGTTTTGTGGTGAAAAGTAAGATTTTGCCAAGTCAAAACACATTATTATATTTTTGATACTAAGTATCTTAGAACTTAGCATTGTTTTGTGAAATGCACAAAGGATTTTTTCCCCTCTTTTATTTTCTGTGAGAATTCTAACTTCTATTGCAGTCACCCAACCTAGCAAGTTGGCTAGAGGCACATTACCAAGTATGTGGTTAGCAGACTATCACAACCTGTCTACATTCCAACTGTGTAAAGGTTACTAACAAGACATCCAGTTTCTAACAGTTTGCCCTAAGAAGATCTTCAGGTTGCAGCCTTTTAAAAAGACATTTCCAGTTTGCAACTGAGGAAGAGAGATTGCTTCTTCAATCGGAATAGTCTTTTTATGTTATTAAATAGTAATGACCATGTCAGATCACTGTTCTTGTGTGAAAACTGCAAGGAAAGGCTTTGCTCCAGGTTATTCTAAATGTCACTTCTTTTTATCTCCTTTCAGAGGCTGGCAGCAAGAAGCTAAAGAGCACGATACAGAGAAGCACAGAAACAGGAATGGCAGCAGAGATGAGAAGTCGTATGGTTCGACAGCCAAGTCGAGAATCCACTGACGGCAGCATAAATAGTTACAGCTCCGAGGGCAAGTAAGTGAAATTAAAAATATCAGTAATGTAGGAGAAGTTTCTAATGCAGTAGAAGTTTCTTTCCCATTACTTGGGATGTCCCAAACTCTAGCTGAAGGGGATAGCTCTGTGTACAGATTCTTCCTCTTAAAACATTTGAAAAACTGAACTATTTTAGGTATATAACACAAATTTCTTGGAAATTGAGAGAGGAATTCTTAAGAATTCTCATTTTCCCTGCCATCCAGTGAGGCATTTTGTTTATCAAAAGACAACTAAATTAAGACTGCATTATTCAAAACAAAATGTAGGAGTACTTTTTCTTTGAGTTATGTTTGGATTACCTCAGAGTTAAACTTCAGATGTTGTATGTGGATCCCCGTGATACAAAACTCTATTCAGTAATACCATATACAAAGAAAGTTTAATTTGGAGTTTCTCCAAGTCTCTTATTAAGAATTGTAAACCCCAGCTGCCCCATCAGCTGAAGTCAGGCAGACAGTTGTGGGGAATAGAGCAGCTGTTTCCATTCACTGCTGAAAAATTTAGAATGTAGGAAAGGAGAACAAAGGCAATTCTGACACAAAAATATGCATGAATACTCCAGCCTCCTCACAGTTCTCAGTGGGACTCTACTTTGTCCCTGCCAAGGCCCAGTGGTTACTTGGGAATTCTTAGAAGATGACTCCCCTAAAAAGGGGAAAATGAGGGAAGGCAAATGCACCTTTACAGACCTGGAAAAATAAGAGATTTGGACTTCTTTGGCTTCATCTTTTTTATATGCTGAAGTTATAAAGTTAAGTTACGACAATTGCTACTGCATATTGTATGAGGTACAAAGAGCCAAGGCTGCTGTGGTGGTGGTGGGAAGGATCTGTGTAAAGGTGCCTCCATCATCAGATCTTCTCACCACCCTAATTTTTTTTAGAACACTGGAACAGGTTGCCCAGAGAAGCTGTGGATTGGCTCATCATTGGAAGTGTTCATGGCCAGTTTGGATGGGGCTTTGATTTACCTGATGTAGTGAAAGATGTCCTTCTGCATGGCAGGGCCATCAAAACTTGATGATTTTTAAGGTCCCTTCCAACCCAAACCATTCTATAATTCTATGATAATGCTAAGAATTTTAAGAGCCATATAAGAAAAACAGGCTCCATCATGAATAATTCAAAACCAAAGCAGATAAAGATCAGATAAAGAATGAGGGGCAAGAGTAAAATATCCCAGTGTTTTCTCCATTATGATTCTTGAGAGGGCATTACTTTTACTCTTTCAACACTCTGCCCTGCCATCCTCCTCCCTTTTTCTATGCTGGAGTGTTAGTCTGTAAGGCACCAGTCACTCACCTTCGTGACAAAGGGCCCAAGGAACTGGACCCTGCTAAGGAGGATTTGGGGGAGGCTGTTTCCCTGGTTAGCAGTGGAGAGGAGAGGTGGGAGCCCAGCACTAAGGGTGAGGACATTTTCAGTGGAACAGCTTAATCCTCTGTTTTACCCTCATTGTGTGTAAATAGATTTGGCAGGGCTGGGCCAGCCACGGTCTGGATCTGGAGGTCACAGCAGGCATGTGGAGGACAGAAAGGTAGAGCCATAAATTACTGATTTGAGAATTACCCTCTGAGTAAGGCAGTGAGGAAAGCAAGTGCTTGCTTCTTACTGGGACTTATTGCAGGCTGGGTGTGCATAGTAGGACTTAGTTTGAAAATTACCTTTTAGAAAAAAGTACATGTTCAAGCTATCATAAACTGGGAGTCATACTACCTGTATTTCACGTCTTATTTCTGCTTCCTTAGCTCCTGTGCCTGCTCCCCATCTTTTGTTGCTCCTGTATCTGTTCTGCCTCTGACAATGCTCCTTACCTCAGCTCTCCCATGCAATTGCTATCTTCATGTCTGAACATGTTTGTCCTGCTTCTTTGATCCATACTTTTAGCATCCTAAGTTTTCACTATGTTTCTGCCCTTGACTTATGGTTTGATAGAGTTACCAGCTTATTCTGGTTGATTTCTGATCCTCAGTGTACCCCAATTTTATTTCCTGACTCCAAACATGCTTTTTACTCGACCGTAGCCTTAAACACTGTCCCTGACCTCCACATCTCCATTCCACTCTCTGGTCAGAGTAAAGAAACAGTGAGTCCAGTGAAGTAAGAACACCATCAATATCTCACAGTGACTCTGAGGGGAAGCCTGGGAGAAAGGGCCACAGGGGGCAGGTAACAAAACTCAGGTGAAACAGTTAAATATATCTTGCTGCAATGAGAGAAGAGAAACATTCCTTAAACAGAACACAATGCCAAAAGCAAAAGGGATACCAGAGAGTTCTGTTCAGTGTGGTGCTGCACTTCGTGGCTTAGAAAACTTCTCTGAAGTCAGCTCTTTTCCCATGATTCTGTGATTAGCTATAGATAAATCCTCAGATGTTCTGTGAATTTGCATGAGTTCTATAGAACACTGTTAGTTTACAGCAGCTGTGGGTGTAGATCACAATAAGAGAGGAAACTTAAATGATTAAAGAAAGAAAACAAGTTTCTACTATTTAATTACTTCCCCCACATGCATTACTGGCTTATTTGTAAAACACAAGGTGGACACAACTACAAGGAGGAGGGGAAGCCTCATAGCTCTGTTGCATAATCAGGGTACAAGCACTGTGCCAGCTGATCCTAAAATCCTTTCCCTCCTTCTCTGGGCTTTCTTTTTGCATTAGAACGGTCAGCTTTAACTTCAGATGTTATGTCTAGTGGGAGCATTGAATCAGCTTTTGACAGCACCTTTTATTCTGAATAGTGAAGCTGTTTGCAAGGGAGGGTTTTGTCTCTTGTGAGATTCCCATCAAAATCAGTGAGATCTTGACTTTAGTTGCTTGAGTAGTGTTTTGTTTGCAGTTCACTCTTGACATTGCAGTAGGTGGGTAATGATGATGATTAGGAAGTGCTTATGGTAAGTCTGCACTGGTTTCTTGTCCTTCCTTGTTTGTGTGTGTGTGTGTGTGTGTGTGTGTGTACACTGACACTGATTTTTCTTCCAGGATCACAGTTTATTAACAATATCATGCCTAATGCTGCAATTCCAAAGACCAATCAGATGTATAGGTCAGCTATTCCTACAGTAGGTACCCCAGGTACCATGTCATGTTCTTTTGCTTGACCCTTAACAGGAGTATTAGAAACTAATTCTAATTAGAATTAGAAACAATATACATTAAGAAGAATATACACTTCCAACTTTCATTATCATATGTATAGCCAGAATACGCTCTCAAGTGAATATTTTCAATGTTGTCAACCTGTGGCAAAATGTAACACATTTTGTGAAAAACGGCCAAAGAAAGAAGCAAGAAACTTTCCATAGCAGAGGAAAGGGTGAAAGGATAGTGCCACCGGGGAGAGAAGCAGATTGTGTCTTGTCAGAAGGGTTGGGCTTGAAGCTGCATCTCAGGGTTAGGTGAATACTGTCACTGGTTGCCTGATGGTTGAACTGGAGACCTTGAGATTCTTTTCCTCTTTCTTCTAAAGAAACCATATTTAAAAAAAAAAAATTAAATTTCTGTGAAAAACCTTACCTTTTGGAAAACCAGAGTTTTCTAATGAAATATGCTGTGCTGAGGGATTGGCATGAAGTTGAATCAGGGGAGGTTTAAGTTAGATGTTAGAAAAAGGTCTTCCACCCAGAGACTGGCTGGGCTCTAGAACAGGCTCCCCAGGGCAATGGTCACAGCATCAAACCTGACAAGAGTTCAAGAAGCATTTGGACAATGCTTTCAGGCACATGGTGAGATTTTTGGGGCTGTCCTGTGCAGGGCCAGGAGTTGGACTTTGATGATCCTTGGGGGGCCCTTCCAACTCAGGCTATTCTAGGATTCTATGATATTTCCTAGCCAGCTTTTGTCACAGACAGTCAATACATTTATGCAGGCATAGTAAGAACAATTAGTCTTCAAGAGAGGAATGGCTTTTTTCTGTGCAGCTAATGGGTTTGCAAAGAATTGTGAATTGAATGGCTGAAGAACACAAGCCTGATGTGCAGAAATCAAAGCTTTTCACACTAGATGCTTTTGTTTTTATTAGGAAGCTTTTTATTATTTATTGAAGTCTAATAGGGAATTTCCTTTAGGGAGAAGCAGATATAGAGTGGTGGATGGCCTGCTGGGGAATATATTGTCTAGACTTGGTTCAAAGTCTTCCCACCATGGATCACTTTTTCTCTCTCTGTTTTGTTTGTTTCTTTTGTTATTGTTAGGAGACTGACTGTATATCTATTAAAAATAAACTGAAGACTACAGAATGTAAGAGAGAAGCTTGGCAAAGCACACATTATAGGATCATAGAATAGTTTGAATTGGAAGGGACCTGTAAAGGTCATTTAGTCTAACCCCTGCCCTGGCCAGGGCCATCTTCAACCTGACCAGGTTGCTCAAAGCCCCATCTAAGCTGGCCTTGAATGTTTCTATATATGCTGTGCTGATGTGTTACAGATCAGTTTATATCATGAGAGAAGGGTGGGTAGTAACTGTAGATCCAGATTTATCTGACAGAATATGTTGGCTAGAGAGTTGTGTTAGGTTTAGCTCTAATCACCACTACTACTACCACCTGCCAGTTTACTGACTGCTTCATTAAATAGCTGCAGCAATCAGATTAATTTAGTGTATGCATCTATTTTCCCTGTTTGTTCTAACTGATGCAGATGGGATTTAGATCTGTGTAAATCACATGCTCGCTAATGAAGAATAGGCTATTAAATTTCATGAAGCTTTTTATGCTTTCTCACACAAGGTCATTCATAACCTATTTACCTGTCAGACTATTCACTGCTTCCGGAGAACTCCTTAGCAAGACCTGTTTTACGAACTACTTTGAGTTGATGTGCAGAATTTCTCTACACTGCTTTGGGGTCCATGGGAGACATATCATTCCTGATGCCACAGAATGATTTGTGGTTGTGCATCCTGAGCTGTTTGTCTTGAATCAGTAGTACTTCTGAGGTAAATACTGTAGGACAACAGAAATTAATTCTGTTCTTAAGTTAACCAGGTTTTGTTTTGTTTCAGCTTAATATTTCCTGGAGTACGGCTGGGTGCTGACAGTCAGTTCAGTGATTTCCTCGATGGACTGGGACCTGCACAGTTAGTGGGCCGACAAACACTAGCAACCCCTGCCATGGGTAAGAACGATATGTTCTCCTCTGTTAAATGAATTGTAAGACAATTATCTAATGCACACACTGCCAGAATACAGCACCATAAAGACTTTAACCAAGTGTCTTCCTTCATTGTCAACATGGAGGTCCTATATGCAGTCACTGGTGTTCCTATCATGGTAGCAGGCAAAGTGGGGTGAAAAACAGTATTTGCTCCATTTGAGGTATTGACTAATCTTATTTGCAATTTGAAGATAGAGCATTTACTTCCATAAATATAATAATAATAATAATAATAATAATAATAATAATAATAATAATAATAATAATAATAATAGTTATATAATATAATAATTCTAATTAAAATTATTGTGGCTTCTCCAGTTGTAGCTCACTGCAAAATCTCAACTGTTCAGAGTTTGTATTTACTTGACCCAGATTATATTGGATGTGACAGAGGGTTTCTGGCCAAACTGCACTTTTCCAAGCTTAGTTCATCTAACTCCAGAATGTGAAATCTCTGGAAACATTTGCAATGCCCAATAATCAATCACTGATAAAGCTGGTGCTTGTCATGAGAGACACAAAGTCCTTTTCTACAACAGCTGCCTGGGGCTATCTCTGATCTTCTCTATGTTCCAGACCAGTCTGTAATTTTCTATAACAGCATTAGCTGTAGCTTGTTTACGCACAGAGCATGAGTTGCAAAAGGAGTGCAAGAGTGCAGGACTGTTAGTATCTTTGGAAAGATTTGGGGTTGGGGTTTTTGGGTTTTTTTGCTTATTTATGAGCAGTTCTTAGACATGCTTTAGGATGCTAATTGAGGAGTCCTTGATCCACTACTGTAAAGATTATTCTGCTGGAAATTATAAAGGGACAGTGCTTCAATACAACTGTCTTGGGAAAACCAGCTTTAGGAAGGGCTACTGAGACACTTCTGAAAAAGGAGAAAACACAGAAAAAAAAATTACAGAAGACAGTGTTCCCTTCCCAACTCATGGGCAGAAGTAAAGCTATATTGAGAATGCTCTGACTACCCTCTAAGGCAAAACTTGCTACATAAATCCAAATGACTGCTACTACAGCATTAATAATCATCAAACTTATTCAATTAAATTTTATTATTATTTTGAAAGAAAATATATTTTTGAGATTATTTGTCCAATAAATATCTGAATGGCTTTATTGGTATGAATAAAAGGGTCTACATTCCTTCTATACCTTTATTTTAATGTTGTTTTGCGAGTAAAGATTTTTTCTGCAGATAACTTGAGTAAAACATTTATCTTTACTTTTTTAGAACTTTATCTCCTAAAGGCTCGAGTTTTGGCCCCCAAAAAGCATTCCATCAAGCTTTTTAACAATTTTAGAAGACCTGCTCTGTGATAGCCTTTCACCAGTGACGATTTGAAAATGTTTGGATTCTTGCTCCCCCTGCTGGTTTCCTGTCGCATGTTTTATTTTGGATACGTGACAGAGATGTGCTCTTAAAAAGGCTTGTTGGAATTTTCCTCTGAACTATTTTTAGTGCAAAAGACGGCTATATTTATTCAAGCAAAGTTTAATTGATAAAAAAAATCTTTGCTGCTGTTCTGTCATACCTCACATACCAAGGTATAAACACTGCTTCACTATGGTGTTAGAGAAACGTGAAAATCTCTTGCCAAATTAATTTCAAAATGCTGTCTCCCTACATCCAGACCCCAAATTCTGTAGTTCAGGACTATCGATTTGTGAGTTTGGTTTTATAGACAATCGGAGCTTACATTTCAAATATAGGTACTCATGTGTTTCATGGATGTAGTTCATTTATTTGCCCATCATGTAGATGCCCATGTCATGCTGTGCATTTTCTATTCTAAGTGGCCTGTTAGATTTCCACTCAGCTAATTCCATGATATATGAAAGCACAGAGATATAATGCGTTGAGCATCAGCACATAGTTTATTTGCCTTGTATTTTATTGATCTAGATCAGAACAGTGCTTGGTCTCAAGACTAAGCAGTTTCCTTTTTCTGCAGGATATGTCATTTGTCAAAACTCAGGCAGGGAAATGAGTTTGACTATTTAGAAATGGAAGCAGTTAAATTTTTTAACATGTTGTGACATTTTATTCACACCAAAAATGTGTGTGGAATATTGATAAAATCGGGAAAATGGTCACCCTGTGCTTGGTGAAGACTTTTGAAGAAAAAAATGCCTCTTTTTAGCTGGTATAAACTGTATACCGAGAGAGGGCACCGTGCTCCCTAAGTCTGTATTATTTAGTCTTTTAAGGATGGAGAAGCTAAAAGGATCCTCCGGAGATGCAAGAAGCACAGTAAAGCAGAAGAATAATATCAAACTAGTCTTTCTTACTCTTACACATTATCTCCTGTAGCACTGTACTGCTTCTCTAAAATGTGGCCTTCTTTCTTCTCCCTCTCAGGTGACATCCAGATTGGAATGGTGGATAAAAAAGGCCAGTTAGAAGTAGAAGTCATTAGAGCCCGTGGCCTCACACAAAAACCCGGCTCCAAATCTACCCCAGGTATGGAAAAAAAATAGACAATATATGAATAGAAAACTAGGAAATATACTGATGAACTGGGGATTGGACATTTTTTGAGCTCCTTGTTAGCCGTCACTACATTTGTATTTGTTTGGCTTGCTTTTCAACAAGGAGTACATGGTACTTGCTACCAGTGTCCACTTCTTACCACCTTGCATCTGCCATTTGTATGCCACCTTTCAAGGAATCATTTTCAGCAACTCAACAACTGTTTTGGAAGGAATAATTGTAGAAATATTTCTGTGTAATTTAGGCAAGTCATATACCTCAGAAGTGCTTTGTCTATATAGATGAGGTCCTTTGTGTTTGTTCCCCACGAAAAGAGATGGAGAACAGGTGAAAGTGCTTTGAAGAACCAACTTAAACCCACATGCCAGGGTCTTCTGTACAGGGCTTCAAGAAGGCAGCAGCTTGTGCTAGTGTCAGTGTCAATAATTTGTATAATGAATGTGATTTAATAGTGAATCATTTTATAAAGACATTTGTTGAAGTTCTAGTTATTTATAGAAATAATTATTAGAAGAGATTTAGAATCAATACCCCAAGCACTACTTTTTGTAACACCTGGAACAGTTGTTTTAGATAATATTTAGTGAAAATGGTACTTTGCAGTCTGTTTAGGAGCTAGAGATGAAGGACCAATTCACGTCTGTGTTATTGGATTGACATAGTTTTAAATATTCCTTTTGTTTTGAACTATCTCTGACCCCTAAGCATTTATAGAGACTCCAGAATAGCTGTCAGTGACAGTTAATTGCTGGAAAAACAAAGTTTTTAAAATGACAGACATGAAGCGTAATTGTTGTTAGTAACATCTTAGATTATTACATTCAAAGTTTATAAAAATCAAATTGATTTCTGATGGGCTGTGTGATCTGTTTTATGAATATAATTGTATTCAGATTATAGAATTGCAAAGATACAGAGAAGATAACATGTGTCATTTTCTTTCCATTCTATTTCCTTGTAAGGCATTTATCCTCCATTTCAGATGTGCACTGTAAATCCAAGCATAACATTCTTGATGTTCTGTTTGCAGCTCCGTATGTCAAAGTGTATTTACTGGAAAATGGAGCATGTATAGCTAAGAAGAAGACAAGAATTGCAAGGAAAACCCTTGATCCTTTGTACCAACAGACACTGGTTTTTGAGGAAAGTCCACAGGGTAAAGTCCTTCAGGTTAGTTGCTTCTTAATCCCATTTTAGGCTGTCATTTGGGGAATCACTTGCATTTTTACTTAAATTTAACCAGTATGCGTCAATCCATTCCACTCACTAAGCATTTAATTTTATAAATACCATTAAACACATCCTTGTGGCTTGTGGTTTCAGACTTGCAAAATGTCTTGTTGCATTAAACATTTCTCTTTTGTTGACTCTTGCTCCTGTCCTGCCATGAAGTTTTCCCATGAAAGGGAAGAAGTCATTCACTCTTGAGAGTAATATTTTCCTGATGCTAACTCATAACAGCAAGAGTGAACATAAATAAGCATGGGTATAATTATTTAACCCTGTATAAGCACGGATTTGGGGACAATCATGAACTTTAATTTTATGTTCTTCCAGGTAATAGTTTGGGGAGACTATGGCCGAATGGACCACAAATGCTTCATGGGAGTTGCCCAGATCCTTCTGGAGGAACTGGATCTATCCAGTGTGGTAATAGGCTGGTATAAATTATTTCCACCTTCATCGCTAGTGGATCCAACATTGACTCCCCTGACACGTAGGGCTTCCCAGTCATCTCTGGAAAGTTCAACGGGGCCTCCCTGCATTAGATCGTAGTAGCAGGTGCTGTCTATTAAAAACATCACCCAGGATAACAATTGGAACCAGATATTCACATGATCAAAAAACACTGTTGGAGAGAGACAATCACTTCTGTTTTTGCTTGTAGTAGTTATCCAAACATATGTCTGTCCGTTGAGAGATGGCTTAAATTGACAGAACAAAGGTATATCACATACAGCTAATCTATTAGCAGCTATCACTGATGCTTATAATGATTTAAAAATTGAAAAAAAAAAAAAAAAAAAAAAAAAAAGAAAGGAAAAAGAAAAAAGAGAGGGACCTTTAGATTCGACCTAAGTCAAAGATGACCCAAACTGGAAGCTCTCACTCTGTTAACAATGTCATATTTTTCACATTTTGAGAGAGCCCTCAAGCAGTGTTACCTTCCTGGTGTTTCAACAGTTTTTCTGTACTTGTCACTTCCACTAGTTTTTGCCACGTGATTCTGCTAGTTTTGTAGAAGTCCTCACAATGCTAACAGAGACCCTTCCTTTCTTTTTCTAAACCAAACAAAAAAGGGCTGAAGCATATCTCTGTAAGCATTGTTAAAGTGTTCAACAGCCACAGTTACAATTCCAGCAAGTTCAAACCGTTTCTCAGTTCTGGTACTTACAAGTCTTTCACGTGGGAACCCAGAACAAATGACCAATCTAAGTTATATTCTTAAAAATAAAAATCATCACAGTGCCACTTTTTCTTTGTAAAAAGCAGATATGTTTGCATTATATATATATATAATAACTTTTCTGTTTATGATGTTTTGCATGGAAGAATTTTGAAGAATTCTGCAACTTCTGCTGGGGACTGGTATAAAGCAGCTTTAGTCTTAATTTTGACATTGAATATGTTACTGGTAATGCAATTTTCCTCCTAGAAATGGAGAGGAAATACTTACGTTTCTGTGTATAAATGTATATTTGACTTCCCAAAATGTTGACCAGGAATGAATTGAGCATATGACACTTTCAGCTGTACCCAGGCTTCTCTGATGTGTGTCTCTTCAGACGCACCTGTCTGCCCTGGATAGAGCATGGTATGAGTTGTTCAATGTTTCACTGGAAATTCCAGTTGAAATATTCTGCACTTACTAATGTTTTTATCAAATTTTAGTTTACATTTCTTTGAGATTGATGCAAGCACAAGGCTTGATTTTTTAACGCAAGATATCTTACTTTTTGGAGAAAAAAAAGTCAAATTTCAATTTGCATTTTATTCATTTGAGTTCTTCTTGGCCTTGAAATCCCTTGTGATATTCTGTAAATGTGCAAAGAACTGCAGATTCCTGCAGGTGCATTGATATGTTTCCCCTCCTTTTACAGGCCATTCAATTTTGTGATCACACAAATAGAGCAGCATGACTTGGAACTGTTCAAAGCTGCATGCACGTTTTGTAAAAAGAGATGAAAAAGGTTATTTAATAATGTATGTTAGTTCCACATAGGCCAGCTTGTATGTTGCATGTACTTGTACAGTTTGCTCGTAATTACTATACTGAAGTAACCAAGAAATCTAAGCCATCCATTTTTCTTATAGACATTTTGCAGGTTTTAGCCAGGCTAGGTCTGTGGGTCTGGTGCTAAATGTCTATAGATGGACTTTATTTTTTACCCTATGGAAAACGTGATGTAGTACGGACCAAATTCCTTCTAATAACTATTTTGGTGTAGATTCCTACTGTGGGGCTGTAACACATGTAGAAACTGTGTACACACTAGGTTTTAATTCATAGACATACTGCCTGCACCAAGTGAACTATTTATTATTACTCAACACATGGGAATTATTCTGCCCATCTTTCCATAGGGCACAGATTGGTTACTGCTCGACCTGCTGAGCAGGAAGAACTCAAGCATTGGTGCACTACTACTAGATCCTGTTCTGTCTTAGTGGCCAAAAACCAACTAGCTATAATTCGATAGTATCTTTCTATTTTGACCACTTGTCTTAACACTCCCCTGTGCTTTTAAATGAACTTCCAACTCATGTTATGTAAACATGTTTAATAAAATTTCCTTTTCATGTCCAGTGTAGTAGTTGTGCTCTCTGTATGTTCTGAGGTTCATCTGTGATTCTGCTTGCTGCAGGACTGTGTGAAATGTGTTAAGGAACAGTAAAATAAGTAATTTCTATGGTTCTTTTGATTGCTGTAATAGTGTATGTTGAAATCTGGGGCCAAAAACTGAGGCCTGGTGAAAGTCATGTTTGGTTGGCTTCCTTTTCCCCAAGAAAGGAGCCAAATTGTGCTCTCATTTGATGAAGCAGGCAAATTGAAATAAAAACCAAAACCAAAAACCCAGATTATTATTTGTTGAAATCCAATCAGTTTGTTGGAGAGGAGTGATGCTGTGACTGCTTGTAGTAAGGCAGTGGGGCAATATGAGTCAGATACCAGGTCTCCACTTGGTGTGTGTTGAGCCTTTAAAATATGAGAACAACTACTGACCTTTGGCAGTTTTTAAACCGGTGAATATGCCCTTGTACTGTAATGCTGTTATGAACGATGCTTTATAGAAATTTACCTGAGAGCAGAATTTGGCACTAAAATTTTGCTAGAGAAGCAAAGATTATGTATTTTTTTTTTAGTTTTCCATGTCCCACAGATACCTGATCACAATTTAAAAATAACATAAAGACAGCATTGCCTCACTTTGAACACTTTTGTTTATTACTTTATTTAACTGAATACATGGTTAAGATACTGAAAAAAATTACTAATTAAACATGGTAAATCTCTGAACAAAAGGCATGTTATTCTGTGTGGTGGGAGTGATCTGTTTAAACACAAAATTTGTCATGCTGTTGCAAAAAGCCCTCAACTTCATTAATCTCATTACTTTGAACATTGTATCCAATACTAGGGTATATTTTCCCTTCTGATCCTGAGAAATAAATAAAGTCCAGCATTTCTGGTCTTCCCCTAGAGGACAGAAAATATGGCGGCAGTGAAAGAACATGCTGAACTATTTCATTTATGGTGTTTCTGATGAACGGGGATCATACATGCCAAGATTTCAGGAATGAGGTAATAGACTGTGCTAGGTCAGATACATTGTGTGCTGGACTCCTTTCCCAGGGACTGCTGCCTTTTAGAAACTCATTGCTGAGTGGGGATTATAATACACAAAATCAGCTGTACTCCCTCTTGGTTTTCCCTTAAGAATGCAGTACTGCCTTATATAAATTTCATGCAGGGGGAAAAGCAAAGATTATTAAAATCATAATCCCTGTCATATAACCAGACACTTATTTTCTTCATGATGAGTAAATATTCTAAATTTTATATCGAAATGTAAATTTATGTCCCTCCTTGTGGGCAGAGGAAAAAACTTTTGGCCTTAACCTTTGTGCTAGAGAAGCATCAGAACTGCTGTGAGTGGGTAGGACAAACCACAGCTTCATGACCTCATGTCTTCATAATTCACTGAGAAATTACATATACACTTCGGTTGCCTTTTATCACAAAGAAATGATGGTCTCAAAAGTCGGGTTCAGCCCAGGTAAGATATGGTATACACAGAAGACAAGTTCAGACAGGGCCTTCAGTTGCTGTTCTGCATCCTCGAAGATTTTACTTGTAGCCTGTGACTTGTCCTCTATGAAGTTATTGCCTCTATGTTTGCAGGTCCTGTGCAGTCATTTACTCCACTATCTACAGCCCATTTAACTCTAGGAAAAAGAGTTATGGAATTTATACTCTTCTTTTGTCTTAATTGAAGAAAGTCACACCAGTCTTCCTTTAAAACCCTGAACACTCACTCCATCATACCCTACTATAATTCTGCAAACATAGCAGAAAGCAATCTTCAAGAAAGTTTACTGCTGTCAAAGAATGTGATTTCTCAAGCCCGGTGATGAGCACTCTAGTTGCCATAAGTGATTAAAAACTCTTCTAACAACGATCAAGGGTAGAGTCATAATACTTCCCTCCCAGCCCATCAGCTACTCTCTAGGAGAAAAAAAAATGCACAGGTCATATATGAATTTTCTGTGTCTGCAGGAATGACCGTGTATACTGGTAGTTAAATACCATGCTTATGAAAGAGGCTGTGTGTGGCAGGCATTTCACACAGATCAAATGGTCTTCTGAGTTTTGTGATCCAAACTCCTCCCTGAGGTGCCAGAGACAGGAGGGGAAGCTGTCTTCTAGGGGATGATAATGATTCAGCTGCAGACCCTGTTCTAATAAAATGCTCCTTAGTTAGGTGTTTTCTAGTCATTGGTATGTTTTGATGCCATAGTTGTGCATTGGGACATAAAACCTTATACATTCTGCCTTGTCAAGTCAAAATGTCTTAGAAAGTACTGAGGGCAAGGACATAAAGTTGTTGGAATCTGCAGACTAAAGTTATACAGAAATTCAGATAAGGCAAATACACAGCTGTGTGTTTACCTGTGCTAGTATGAGAAAGGCATCCTCAAGAGCCAAGTCTTTTGGAGGTTTCAGCTGCTGGCTGCTACAAGAGAGACACCTAAGGGTTTCACAGAATCCCATAGATGGCCTCTGGAAAAATTGCCTTCAAAAGGTGATGAGCAGCAGCTTATTATTACAATGCTCATTGGACAACTCAGAATTATTTATTCTGATTACTTTTAACATGTCTACAGCTTCAGAGCCCTGCTAAAATGCAGATACAAATCAGTAGGGGCCCACATGGTAAAGCAGTGGTCTGTAGTAAAAGGCTGTGTGATTTCATCATCTGTGTAGATTTTCACTAAGTCAGAAATCATTCATTCCACTGAAGACTGAGTCTTTTTTTCATATTTCCTTCTCATTTATATCAGTGGGATATACTCTGTGATTTTGAGAATCTAGTTATGGGCTTCTGCACTCATCATTTTGTGATGAATTAAATGGGGGTAGGTGTAATTCTCCACTTCAGAGACATTGCATAAATACAGACAGAGCAGAACATAAATCTTCAAAAAGCATTTGTGAGGTCCTCAGGGATATAAATTACATAATAAGATTCCATCTTCTCCTGGCTCCCAAAGCCTTTTTTACACTGACAAGTATCAGGAAGGAATATCTTCTGTACTGAACCCTGTCACTGTATTTCAGCTACAGCCAAGTAAACATTTCTGAGCCACACAGCTAAGCAGGACATTGCAATTTTTTTAGTTTATGCCAACTCCTATACATAGAGTTTTTAATAGAGAAGATGTCTCATATTCTAGACTCCTACTCTTCAGGAAGTACAGCAGCACTGTCACCTCTGCATTTCCAATACCACCCCGTTGTCAGGTCTGAGTGGCCCAGGCTGCTTTATTATAGCAGAATTCCACAGAACCAAGCTGCCCATGTCCATGCTAGACTACTGATTAAAGAAGGCAGAATAATAATCCCTTTTAGAACAAGCTCATACAAAAGGCTGTAAGACAATCCTAGATATTTTAAGAACACTTGTCATGCAATTTAAATCAAAAATTAGGATTTTCAAAATCAGCAAATATTGTTAAAATAGTAATTCAATTAAATGTTACAGTATGTACTAAAAAAAATTTAAAGAATCTGTTTGATAACTGCATTTGCATACTGCAGAGTGTTCACACAGAGGGAAAATATGGCAATACTACATTAGCATGTAATAACAAAAAAGATCTAATACTGTTTTCAGTAATTCAGAGGGTAAGAGATAGCTTGGAGGGAAATGTTTTCTAAATATTAGTTACTGAGCAAAGTCTGTTAGAAGCCAGAGCCAGCAGCAGCATTATACTTGGGCTGCTGTTTGTTAAAGCTGCAGCAAAAGAGAGAGCTTGCAAACATCATCCCTGTTTTAGAAAGGGATGTGTTTCTTCCAGAGTGACAGGGTCTGAGACTTAAGTGAGCAACCCTTGAGTGCATAGGAATAGCAAACCAACAGAAAACAAAGTAATGGCAATTACAATAAAAAGTAAGTGCTTAAAAACACGTAAAAGACTTTCTTAGGATTGTGAAGACCTGAGAATGCAGCCCTGAACCAGAGAGAGAACATTTGGATTTGGAATGAGTCACCAGATATCCCTCATCCCACAGGTTAGAAGGACTGGATGTCTGTTAGCAGCCACTTCTACAGAAGCAGCTTTTTCTAATGGAGTAGTTTTTATGTACAGCTTGCCCACACCTTTTTCTCTGTAGATGGTCTGACACCTGCCCTGTGTGTGAGCTTAACTTCAAGAGGATGTAAAGGTAAGTATAGTTCATCTCCAGTTCTATATTGTGTAAGAGAGTTTCTTGCATCAGCCCTGATAAAGCTTCACATATGATGTTAAAGTTGTCAGATGCTATATGATGGGTAAACCAATAAATCAGAAACAGGGCCCCATGGAAAGAAGAGCAGAAGCTTGGGTAGCATAGAGGGGGAGGAAGGAAGGGACAGAAATGGTGCCTTTATTCACCTGGGGGGACCAAAAAGCGGGACCTAGGGAAAAACTTCTGGAATAATTGCTTGTCCCCTGTATTTCTGACTGAAAGCTCCAAAAAGAAGTGTCCACTACTTAAAGCCTTATAAATTGCAGTGTATGTCTTCATGAAGGGTTAAGGGATTTGGATCAACTTTATTTCTTTGGTGCAGAAAATAGCAGGGCTTGTAAAAAACATATGATGCACTGTTAGTGACAAGGTGGTGTCAGGTCACAGGCTGGACTTGATGATCTCAAAGGTCTTTTCCAACCTAGTTGATTCTGTGATTCTGTTTTCCTTTCTGACAGGTGACTCTCTAGGAGTTAACCAGGACAGAAGAAGTAAGTTGATGGCACAAATAATCTTTGAATTGCTCTGTGCCTAGTCTCAAAAGGGACATAAAGTCTGTAATTGCTGGGAATAGGAAGTATCAAGCTTCTCACAGGCAGCATACGAGTGGCTTGTTGACCACGTTTCGTTCTTTTTACCTGGTAGAAAAAAGGCCATGAGATTTGTGAGACAGCTGAAGTACAGTATCTGCTCTTCTAAAAAATGTAAGAAATTTTCTTATTCCCTCCTCTTGCCCTCTTCCTGACCATTGCTCTCACAAAACTGTGAAGCAAAGTTCAGTGCAGTTTTGAGCCTGGATGTGGCTTTCAGTTGTTCTGCTCCAGTGCTGCCAGAAGCTCACTTGATCCCCAAGCCTGTTGGTGGAACAGACCAGCATTCCTAAACCATTCATATTAAAACACAAATAATGCAACCTTCAGGCCTTTTTCATTCATTATGTGCATGAAAAGACACAAGGAAGAAACCCATTGGATTTTATTTTGTTGGAGAGCTCGAAATAGATTTAAATTAGAGCTGCATCAGACATCGCTGCTGTGCTATCCATATAATCCTTCTGCTCCACTATATATATGGGCTTCTTTGTTAGATGTCTGTTATGCCATTGTTAAATCATACTTCCTTAAAACAAACCCCAAAATGTAAAGGAGGAGAAGGAGATGTCACCATCGTAGATCTTATCCTTCTCCCTTTGTTTTTTCAGTGGGTATCTCCCCCCTCCCCCAACCCCAGCACACATCTTAGTCTTGTTCTCCTACCATATTTTTCTGGGATACCAGCTCAGAGCTGAATCTTCTTGTCTCCAGAGAATACCTGTTGGATTTGACAACATTTACATTTCTTCAGAGAGTGAAAGTGGATGGAGGAAATCAGAGGAAGATTGTAGAATACCTCACTTCTCTGGGGCTACTCTTCAGTTTTATATGTGGCTGGTCTTGCGGCTCGTCTAATACCACTATTCCCCCCTCCCTCCCCCCCCCCCCGCCAATATCTTATGCACACGGTGGATTTTTTACAGAGTCTGTATTTGCTTTGTCTGTGCTGTAAAACATGGAACTCGGCCACTGATTTCAGTGAGGCCGAACACAAAGTGCTTTTGTGACAAAAGGTGCCTGACACACACAGTGCACACACTGTGGCAAGGCACTTCTGGTGACAATAAACCCCAAAGCAGGAAGCCAGCCTGCCATTCCAGGTATGCAAAGCATAGGGCTTCATCTTCTTTTCAAGGAGGCAACGATTCATGCAGCGATGGCAGAGGTGACAGCCTCTGTCTGTGACACGACAACATTGCCTGGCTCGTGGAGGAGCCTCCTCATTTTTTATATTCATAATGCATATGCCGGAGCAAATACGAGCAAGAGCTGGCATCTTCTGGAAAGCCGCCGGCTTCAGAAGAGCAGCCACAGAGCACAGCCCAGCCCAGCCCAGCTGGCCCTGGGGCGGCTGAGGGGCAGCGGGATGGAAAACCCGCCGCGCGCTGCCCAGCGCAGGCCTTGCAAGCACTGTCAGTTATGCAGAGACATAAATCTGCTCGGGGACACGCACTTAGAGGGAAGCGCTTGGCTGCGAACAGCGGAAAAGCACAAAAAGCCTTCAGACGCGTCCTTGGGACGAGCGACACGCGCGGCGGGCGGGGCCGGAGGCCGCGGCGCCTCGGGGCCTGCACTGCCCCGCGCGGCCGCCGGGGGGCGCCGCAGCACCGCGGGCAGCGCGCGGCCGGGCCCGGGCCGCCCCTCGGGCCCAGAGCGGGAGTGCGGGGAGTGGTGGCAGCCTTGTCAGGCGCTTTATGTGGGCGAGAAAGAGAAAAAAAGCAGCTCTTTTTTTCCCCAAGTGTCGGATGTTCCCTGCGTGTGCAGTGAAACCGGGTGTGTGATCACTGGCTGTGCCTGTCTGCTGGTTACACGTAAGAGCTCTTAAAACAGTCCGCAGTTCTGAAAGGGAATTTATAAAGCATACAAAGAAATAATGGTTATATTTAACAGTTCATCCTGTTCTCTGATTCAGTAGTGATTATGAACTCACTTAAATCAATGTAGTTCCTCTAAGGAGTGTTTAAAAGCACATTTTTCCCCATTCCTGCATTATTTGCAGTGGCTGCTCTGACAGATTAATATCGGGCTACTGTGTCGTTCGGCGACAAGCCTCATTTTGTTTTCCAAGTGCTGCTTTTATTGTTAGACTATGCTGTACCCTCACTACACCTTTGTTACTTTCCTATTAAGTTGCAAGTCAGATACATCAGGAGAATTTCTTGCTATCAGTGAAAACTTGTGCTGGAGTATTATTAAACTTCAGTGGTAACCTGTTCAAGAAAAAAAAAGATTACTGCTGACAACAAAAATGTTTTGATAACTCAGGTACTGCTCATCTTGCTGCTATCTAAGGAAGCTGAGTCAAGAAGGGCATAAAATGAAAGATCTTGCTCAGTCAGAGGGGACAAAAAAGCAGGCTGGATTTGGGGAAGCAAAGTCTAGTTTGACACCTGAGCCATAAAAAACCACTCAGCATCATGAAGGACCACAAGCAGGGAACTGCACAGGACTGTTTTGTGTAGCACCATATAATTGAGTGTGGCATTTAAATTGCCAAATGAATGGATTCAAATCTACATGCCTTCAGCTCTCCAACATCCTTGAAAAGTAAAAACTAAATTCTTCTGGGATTTGGGCTCAGCCTGACCAAAGCTAAAGGCTATCAGACTGTGCAGGTGTGCAAGGGCTGAGCCCCAAGGCCAATGCTAGAGGTTCTCTGCACAAATCTCAGTGGGGCTAACAACACTAACAATGGCCCTGGCTTAGGACTCTAACCCAGCTGTTGGGAATCTAAAAAGGGAGCACAACCAAAAGAATGACGCTTAACTTGGTATAATACATAGGGTCAGTAGGGGACAATGTGCTTGTGCGGCTTCAGCAACAGTGTTCTGTTAGATGGCAATGAGAGCAGTGCTTAATTGTTATAAAATGCTTTGGAAGATCCGTAGCATACAAGTCTGCAGTTGTAAAACCTACAAGTCCTCAAATCAGCTGGCGTGACAGGGTGTCTGCACTCTGTGTCAGCCTCACACTAGGTCACAGAACAAAACTTCTTACATTTAACCCTGCACTTCCATCTTCTTGAAGCTCCCCTCTCCTGTGTAAGACACAGGAGGTTAACAGAAAGTGTCCTTGGAATTTTTTCCCCAAGCTCCAGGAGAAGAGGCTGTACCAGGAGACATGACTAGTGTAGCCTTATGTCCTGGCAATGCTTGGTTGCTGGAAAAGCTTCTCTAGGTAGTGATTGGCACAGCTTACAGCAGCCTTCAACCTGCTATAGCATGCTCTGAAGTGAGGACAGCTGCAGGCAACACTTACTTCTTTTGAACTATGCTCCAGTCTGATGTGCACATGCTGCCCTTCAGCAAACTATCACAATTGCAGGCAGAGAAGGGAGGACCTTGCCTGCAAGCTACAGCCTCCAGTTGTGAAGCCCTCTTACTTCCTCGTGAATGGGGCTGGTGAAAGCCTGCCGAGTTGGCTTCACCTGGGTATGTGAGCAAGATTCAGCAGGACTTGTTCTCAAAAGTTGACACCAGACCAAGCCCTTCAGATGCACATTCCTGAGCCCACTCCTCCCCTTTAGGGTATTTTATGCCAGCCACTCCCAGGTTTCCCCCTCACCTTAATTACCTTTTTGTTGGGATGAGCTCTGTGTGTGTGTGTGTGTGCATGCTAATGCTAGGAAGGGCTGTCAGAGTAGCTTTGCCCAATCTCTTCTATGATCCTGGCTTCAGGCTGCAGCTTTTTTTTCCAGTGCTTAAATGCAACATGTGGATATTAGGCAAGGGCAAGAATTTGCTTTTGCTTGCACACAAAATGAGGAAATGCATTCTGCCTCACCACAGCTGCCACAACCACAGTTGCGCGGCCGAACCAGATGCATCTGCTGGCCTCTGCCCCTTCCCTTATTGCTGTTCCTCCTCTAGAACCCAGTCTAGAGGACTCTAGACACCAGTCCCAGAGTGGGGACTGCAGAGTCTCTCTCTTGAGGTGGATAGAGGCCCCTTTGGTGAGGGAGCTGCCGCCACGTGCAGAGAACTAGAGATGAGAGCTGGCATGAACCTGGGGGAGTATTGAACCTAACGATGTTACAAGGCAATCTGAGGAAACACCTCCTCTGAAGTACACTAATAGGCTGGAGTTAATGGACCTTGCCTTGCAGCCCTTGTAAAGTCCCACTGGAAATTGGCTACAGCAAGAGGGGCTAAGGAGAGCAGAGACACAAATTGTTACCTCCCAGCATGATTCAGAAGTATCTGTCCACAATACTTGTGTGAGTCAGAGCCTAGAAAGATCTTTGCAGTCTCTGAAGATAACCCAAAGAGTTCCAACCCCTGAGAAATAATTTCAGACCTTAAATTGGTCTTGTCTCCAAACCTGAGCTAATTTTTGGCAGATCCAAAATTGCCTGGATGAAGGTTAAACGGAGTGGCTGAACTTTCCTTGCCACTGGTTTTCTTGTTTTTGGTTGGTTTGGTTTGGGTTTGGGTTTTTTAAATACTTTTGTGGTGGGTTTCTTGTATCTCTGTGTGTTTCAAAAGGATTGAAAAGAAGTGGAAACGCTAACGGGCGTTTTGGCTTGTTCTGTTGTGTAGAGGTTTTCTGTGCCAGTTACCTAGGAAACTGCTGTAGGATTGAATTTGGATGGATGTGTTGTCAACTGCAGATGAGTACAGTGGCTTTTCAAGAGGTGGGGAAGAGTGTAAAATGCACAGAAAATATAAATGCCTGTAATGTGATTTCTGGGTAAGACGGTGGTCCTATCTTTTTGACTGGCATTTTGTAGGCACCCTGACAGCTTCACAAGGGGATTGCAGATGGAGTGCATGGCCATGCCTTGGCATCTGAACTTGAATGCCCTCATGTTTGTATCTAGGTTAACATTCATCTAAATGTCAAACTATGACTGCAAAAAATAGGACTATGGTTGCTATTAAGAATTTTGCCGATTTTATTACAACAGAGTTATGATGATCCAAGGAAATTACAGCCTTTCTAGACATTTGGACTGCAGCACTGCACAACCATTTGCAAAAAAAGGAAAAAAAACCAACCAATAAAACATTTAATGATTGAGATACATCTAAAGGCTTATGCAATGAACAAAAATGTGACTGCAGAGCTTTTCCTGGAAATCATCGATAATTGGCCTTTTTTAATAAAGCAGCAAAACTATGAGAAAGCAAATAAGTGCTTCAGTCCAGGGGAGTTATAGTGATGTCTGTCAGTTCTGCCATGATGGCTAAATCTGCAGGTGCTTACTTATCCCACAGGAGGCACAATTTAGAATGGTCCGTGGCTGAAAAAAGTTAGCAAAACAGTGGGGATTACTCAGTTAGAATAGAACTCCCACAATTTCTCCAATTTCCTCCTCCATTCCAAAACACACACAGGATTAGCATTTGGGCTTACACTGAATACCAATTTCCTTGTATTTCTCCTACAAAGTGCACTTCAAATGGCAAATGCAAACTCCTAGTAGTTTATTCATGTTATGACAGGTGTCACCAGTTGGCCCAGCTACATGTAATCTTCAAAGGTTTGGTTTCTTCCCCCGCCCCCAAGCAGGTGAGCAAGTTTCCAGCCTTGAAAAGACAGGTTGTGCTGCTTGTTTTGGGTTAGGCAAGTGCACCAGGTGAAGCACTGCCCTTATTGCTCTGGCTAAAACTTAAGGCAGAACTTGCTTCAGAGCCACTTTCTAAGGCTGGCTTGTCCCTGCTCCCTGTAACTGTGCACCCACCGGTGTGCTTACATCCCCTACATTTCTCTCTGCATGTGCTTCTCTCCTCTCAGGGGTCTAAAATGAATGATGAACTTACCAGTTCTAACTTGACTGTGGGGTTGTGAGCGAGTGCTGCCCAGGCTCTACCTTCAGGGCAGAATTGGTCTCTCAGAGCGTCGCATGATGGTCCCACCAGACATTTGATCAGCTTGTGTGAGGCTGGCACACGTACATGACTAAGACAGAGCACCTTGTAGACATACCGGGACTGTGCCCCTGCCTGTGTTGCTGCCAGGAGGCCACACTGCATGGCTGCTGCTGCTGCTGCTGCACTGGGGGTAGACCAGAGTCAAAAAGAAGCTGTGGTATTGCCAATATCTTATCTGCTGCTTATAAGAATATAGACACTCCTGATCACTATTACTTCAACAGCATCTTTAACAATATTTACATTGGAGATCAGCCAAAACCTATAAAACTGCAGGCCTGGTGAGCCTGGAGGTGGCTCCAACTCACTCTGTTGCATCTAAGTTTTCCCTCGGGCCTCTGTCTTTGGAGATGGGCTGAAGTGATATCCAGAGCTGGACTCCCTCCCCGCTCGAGCAGATGTGCACACAAACCTAAGCAGACTCCTCTATTTCAAGCCCATCTGTAACCTGCGTAATGAATAATGTACTATGAATTTGTGGTCTATATGTTTGTTAAGTGACTCAGTATTTCCAGTGGAGATTTGATGCTCATGTTTTACTCACATCTCAAAACCCACTCACTCTTTTTATTATCCTCAGCAGCAGTAGGTGATAATAAATTATACAACTGCAGATGACGGTAACTATATCAACAAACAAATTGTATCAATTTTCAGTGTGAGTTTAAAGCTTCATTTACTAGTTGTGCAAATTCTGAAAAAGGAATTTGGGAACGCTGCTGCTGTTATTAAACGTTCTAACTGGGCTGTAATCCAAACCTTCCATAAGGCATCTCTAACGAAGATTTTTGCCTACTGTGTACCACTGCTTTTACATATGAGATTAGGGATTTATATGCGTAAGAGCAGGGGGAGAAATGTAACTAACAGAACAGTGACAGCTCTGTTCGTTACTTCGTGGAAGGGCTGAAAGACAAAAGGCCTCAGTGGTGGATTTCAGAGCTAATCCCCCTCCACTGCATTTGCAGAAACACATTTGTACTTTCCGAAAAACAAAGGCTTGTAGAAAAGCGTCAATCAATCAACAGTGCAGCTACATTCTGTGTACTGAAGCAAGCTCACATGCTCTCTAAATTACTCTGGATCCTATTTTAAGCTTAATAAGCTACTCAGTAATTTGTATGGCTGTGGAAAGATGTGGGCTTATGCCACAGCAGCCATTTTGAAACAGCCGACAGACCCGTGGCCAGGGATTGACCTTTTGGGGAAGTAGTTGCAGCAGTATTTGGAAAGTTACAGATTGTTTCCAAAAGGAACAGGGACTGTTTATTGAGAAACTCCTATCTGTGTGATAATGGTACACTTCAGTCACAGGAAAGAATGTTTGGTCAAATGTAAGTGCGGTTCACCGTGGTACATGTATTGTTTCAATTGAAAATCTTCCATTTTCAGTTGTTTATACTCATAGCTTATGTGGGAAAATAGGCCTGGATCTGTGTTACTTACCTGAGCGATCCTCACCACCCAGGTGCTGGCTGGAGCATACAGGTGAGACAACATGACTGAAACTTTCAGTGAGAGGAGACCAGCCTGCAGGCTCTGAATTTCTCCACATAATGATCCTGAACCCTCTGGGTCTGGGACAGGCTGAAGCGATGCAGAGCTGACTAAGCTGCTGCGTGACTAAACCTCCTGGACCTCACCAGACTCAATAACTAATACTTCTAACTGAGCTGCTGATCACCGTCCTGACATGCCAGCCGGGTTTTGTACATTTCATTGCCCATAAATATGTTTAGGGCTGTCATGAGCCTTTTCTGTCTGCTCCTTCTGCAGTTGTTCCCAGGAGCTGAGAAGGAACCCTCTGCCAGTGGAATTGAGGAGGTTTCAGCTAAGAAAACTCTTGGAAAAGGGCCTTCGGAGAGACTGAACTTAATCCCCTCCCTTTAATTGCTATTGGGACCTGGCAAAAGCACATATTTGCAATTAAGGTTGGCTGTTAAAGTGTTCTTGGAGTTCGACACCATTAACTTTGACACTGAGAGCTTGAGGCCAGACCTTAGAGCATTTCCTCCTGCAACATGACCAATGTTTGCATGAATAAGTAAGACCAATTACAGATATAAGTCAGTTCTTGTTACTCTGATGTTTCTTATCCATGTCCTAGACATTCCTCTCCATGTTTTTAAAACAGCAGTCACTATAAAGCCAGCAGTCAGTGAGAACATATGGATTGTTACTGTTGGGTGTCTTTAAGTTTTTATCTGTGTTACACAAATTTCCAGTTAACTTGGAAAATTAAAAGTAAGAAAAAGTTCAGGTAGTGTAACCTACTTAGCTTCAGACTGCAAGAACTGGTTCTCCAAATAAACACAGTGTGCCTGGAAATTCAAGCACATTTAGAATTGCCTCCCATTTTAGCATCCATTGACTGCTTGTCCGTTTTTAAATTTGAATAGTTAATTATTCACTCAAACAGACTGAAATGTTGTATTTATTTTGTTGTGAGCTGAGCAACACTCTTCCCTTCTGAAGGACAGAGACCACCTTCACCCAGACAAAGCAACTCACTTCATTTGGGTTGAAAGAATATTGGGCTTCTTTTGTATACCCATTGGCTTGCCGTGGGTTTTTTTTCTTCTCACTGGATGCTTGTCATCTTGCACACACCTGTGTGTCCTCAAAATGACAAGATTTACATTGTGTAGAGCAAGTGACTTTTAAAACAACCTGGTATTCATGGAAACAATTAAAACGTTTTATTGGACTCTTTCACCAAGAGCAAGGTGCCCCAGGCCTGTAAGGGACATGTCTTCTGATGTCATGAGGCACCACTGCTTCTGCCCACCACACTGGCAGTTCCCAGTAACTGCTCCCCCAGCCAACCCTCCTGCCTTAGACCAGTTCTGTGCCCCCCTTGCTTCCCAGTGTCTTCCAGATGAGGAGCAGAGTTCTCGTTGCAGCCTGTCTCCCTCTTCAGCAAGAGCAGTCTTTCAGAGGAGATTGCTTTGTGATTAATTTAAATATCTTTGGATTGTGGGGGCAGGGGTTGCTTACAGCCAAACCTCGACTAATTTACTTTTTTTCCTTTTATCTGATTCTTGTATGGTTTGAAACTTCAGAGGTTAGCATTTGAGTCAACTACCCTACATTTCAGTAAATTACCCTACATTGTATTAAAAAATGTAAGGATGATCATCTGGAATAGCATAACATGTTCACCTTAATTTCATAGCAGTATCTCCTGTAGGAACAGAATACACCAAGAAGGGGAACTGTTACAATTGGATGTAATATGGATGTAATTTTAAATAAGCTTTTTTTTCCACCTCTAGGTTTTTGGTCATATCCTGCCTTCAGTTTGTATGTCCTGTATACCAGACCATTTGTTTTCTGACAGACTCCTCATCTGATCTGTCTCTTCTTCACAGATTTTGATTCAGGAAAAGTGCGTAGAGATATGGAAAGTTACTCTTCCCTATTACAATAATGATATGTAGATATATGCAACATCCTCGGCCTCTTCTGTAAATAGAGCTGGGCATGTTGCCTTTACCTTCCAGGGCTGCTGTTACTAAAACATCTCACACAAACATATGCTCAGTTTGCACAGAAATGGCCTTCCTCATTTGCTTTTGGGTGGAAAAATAGCAGATTGATGTTAAGTACATAAAACCTGGTGAGACCACACCACCAAAATGAACTGACAAAACAATTGAGAGAGCATCTTTGGAAGCATGCCTTTACTAGTACAGGAAAAAAGCTATCTTGTTAATCTAGGTTCACTAACCTGTTTTCAAGGAGTTGTGAACAGCAGGTTGTTCAGTTTTAACTTGGGTCAGCAGCTCAAATTCAAATGTTGCCATGAACCTGATACTTTAACCTGGGCGAGAATGCTCAGCGCTGAAGGAGGCGGGGCAGGTTCTGCAGGAGGTGATAGGCTGCCCTATGCTCCCATGGGGTCCCAGCGAAACAAAGCACTGCAAGTCTCTTCCAGATGGATCTGTGGCCATGCTGCCCTCTCTGCTGGGACCTGCAGAGCTCAAACATCCCCTTGGACAGGTACAGGGCAGAGAGGCTGGCTCTGGGCAGCCGTGCTCCTGTTTTGGAATCAGCTAGCAAAGAGCAAAGCAGCCCATGAGCCAGTCTGGGCTGATGTGTTACACACACAGCCAGGCTAGGTGGCTTAACCACGACAAACTCTCTTTGCTACAACAGTGAAGGCAACAAGCTTTGACATATTCATCCCAGTGGTGGGTACTGCTGTGAAACCTCACAGAACACAGCCCACCTGGGGCAATAAGGACATTTCTGAGGGTTCAGAAACACTCAGTGTCACTCTTCCTAGAGAAGTGGAAACATCCCCATTTGGTAATGGGGAAATGCTTTTGGGAGCTTCATCCTAAACTCTCTTGGACTCGTTTTTCTTTGCACAGTATTTACCCACTTGCTTCTTTGTCAACTTTAAACTGCAAATATGGAATTTTAAGTGGTTCAGATGTGGGGCTGAGAAAATAATCTTTTTTGGGAGTAAAATTTGGGGTATTCATTTGACTGCATTTACTTAAGTAACAGCTGGTTTTTAGTCAACTGATTCAACCTGTACCTGCTCTACAGCAAAAATGCTCAGATCCCTCTTAAAATAAAAGGGGTTTAAATGATAATAGACTCCAAAATCAAGAGTGTGAAGATGTACTGTACTGCCAGCAAAGACTAAAGGATTGCCATGCCACAACAATACACTTTTATCCTAACATACAAGGTCAAAAATGGAACATTAGCCCCACCGCTGCACATCTTTTACTAGGAAAGTTTCCATTTCCTTCTTGACAAGTACAAGTGTCTGTAACTGGCACTGTGAGTATGTGCCTTTTTTCAAGCCAACACTGTTTCTAAAATTTTTAAAAAATTAAACCAGGAGTTAACCCCTTATTAACTTGAATTGGCAGAATTTTCATTCAAATAACTTCTTTATCACATTGCTTTCTCCAAATGATTTTTCTCTTCATTAGCTTACATATAAGTAACATTTTCTGACCTCTGGGACATATTTTGCGTATAGTTCTGCCTAATTTGTACTTCCATCTGTAAGCAAATAATATTTCTTTTCTTCTACATTCTTCCATCTTCATGAAAATCTGGTTTTACAGCCACGGTTTCACAGACTTAGGTACTCAATTTCACTGTAATATGGCTGTGTTAGTGCCAAGATGTGTCAATTGCCTGAAAATATTGGTGTCTGAAGGGTTTGATTTTTCTTTCTTTCCTAAAATTAAATACCGTGCAGATGGAGTTAAGGATTTATTTGGAATAATTGTATTTTTTCCTTCATGTCTTTCACTATTTTTTTCCCATTTTGCCTATTTTGCTTTCTTATTTTTATTAAAGTACCTGAGGGCCACAAAAAAGTATTATTCAGTTGTGGGTCATCCACTCAGGAATGTTAGATAAAAATTTCTACGAGCGCAGCTATAGAGCGGATATGCATTTAAAATATTTCTGAAGTATGTAGAAATAGATTTCAAATTAGTCTGGAATAAAAATAAATACAAATATTTTTGCGTATTTTTTTCTTTAAATGGTTAACTTCAAAGACGATAATTTTATCAAGTATTTTGATGAAATAGTTCTTGTTTGCTGAGTAACAGGACTGTGCACATCCCAGGATGTGCTAAGAGATGGGTTGTCCTGGGAGGGGTGCTTACTAGGTTTTTGCTGCAATACCCAGTAGCTTTGTAATAGATGACAGTAATCTCAGGAAACTGCCAAGGCAAAAGACCTATGGCTCTGATGTTGCCGAATGGAAAGAGATTGTTTATTTAATTTCCAAATTGGCTTATCCTCAAATGTGCCATTTTGTCTTCATAAATTTTGGGAAGAATCTGGAGAATGTTGCCAAGAGCAACCACTACATCTTGAGGGATTGGAAACAAAATGCAGGAAGAAAATAGAACAAAGATTCCTTAAAGGAGTTTACTGTACTGCATTGAGTGCCTTGTAAATAAGCACATGTTACAATTGCCCTGGTTATCCCTCAGCAGGTAAACGCCTGGAGCATTAAATGTCAACTGCACACTCAATATCCCCTCCAACATCAGACTGCGCTAACACTATTAAGGGGCAGGCAGTGTCAACAGAACACTGCCCACTTTGTTGCTTCTCCTATACTCCATCAGACAGTGGAGGGAATTTTCTGATATCTTCCCAAAGTGATAATGTATTTCCCTTCAATCTGCTCTGCTCTGAGGCCATACAGCTGGCATTGGGTAGGGGTGGGAGAGTGGAGGCTCCTGTAATCATGGCTCATTAACATAGTCTACAAATGTCATCATTTGGGTCAAGCATAGCCAAGAGTCCCTGACAGAAAAGGTAGAGGTCTGTGATTTGATCTGCAGTCCTGTAAAACTTGTGTAAATTTCACTGAGGACCTGAAAGTCATTAAACATGGACGAAAACTCATGCACACACTGACATGGGAGAGAGGGATGAAGGGTCATCCAGAAAAAAGTTCAGACTGCTACTGTTCTCTGTCCACCCAGCTGACCCCTGTAGCTTTCTGAGTCAGTAAGAGCAATGCGAAAGAGAAGCATGTAGCACAGTGCTGTCAAGTATTTTAATGAATTACCTTATTGGGGATGAAAGACTGAGTGATGGCTCCTACCCAGTATTATGACTGGACCCTCCTGACTGTCCTTCTAAATGACAAATGACTATTTCTCTACTGAGAAATCAATTTATAACTCACTTTCAAACTCTGCTACATTTGGGATGCTTAGGCTCTATGTTTTTCTGTTCAGGCTCATCCTGATTAAAAAAATATTCTGGAATTATTTTCCCATACTTGGACAGCTATATGGGCTGAAGCTTCCAGACTCTCTCCCCAGAGCAAGTTCTCCGAATTCATACAGCTCAAGTGACCTTTCCAGTTCACAGCAGTGACTAAGATTCCCAGCAGTGGTGCAAGCTTTGCGATTGGATACACATACGTACATGAATACATATTTATACACAGATCTATACATATCCTACACACATGCACACACACAGAATATGTATGTGTGTATGTATAAAAATACTGCTTGGAATTTCAGCTCTCATGTTCCCAAGCTCTGTGTCTATACAAGTTATGGAAATTCTGGCAAAACTCAGAAAGTGACAAGCATATTTTATATTCACACAGCTCGTCTGTTGAAGCATGATTTTAAGAGCCCCTAGCTATTTAAACACTTACTGTAAAACGAATGAGTAAATGGGTTTCTGGATTAGGATTTTAGTCAGGTTGTAAATTTGTAGAGATTGGGACTGATTTTGTACACAGGGAATAGATTTTGGATCCTAGAAGCTGTCTCTGAAGGAATAATTATAACTGCTCCAAGAACTGAGAAAATGCACTGAAAATTGCTGTACTATTTAGTTTCCAGTTTAATTTGGTGAAATTTTCCAGAAAGCTCCTCAAATAATAAAAGCAATAGCAAATACCTTTTTTAATAAATAGTAATTCTCCTTTGATAGGCTTCTTTGACATTTCTTGAAATAAATCCTCCAGTGTCTCAGGGCAGAGAAAACCGTAGGTTCTGTTACAAGTTCAATTGTTGCCACTGTTGTTTTTTTTTAACATGGGCTGCTCAGTGTCAAGAAATATTTCAAGACAAAAACCTATCCATTCTAGTTAATACAATCTATTTCCAATTGCTGATAAAATTTCATAAAACTCTCTTTTATCCTGGGTGAATGAGTGGCTCTAAGAGGTCTTCAGCATTTGCCTCTGGTTAGATAAACACATGAGATGCTGTTCAGTTCAAGAATGGCAAACCTGAAGTTGAATGTCTATAAATCTATAGGTCTTTGAGCATAACAGAGAAGGCAGGTCAATGGAGTCAGTGAAGCCTGAAGCTCCCCAGCCATGGGAGATGGAATCCAGATGCCTATGGAGTTGGAGTCACTAGATGCCACAGACACCCAGCAGCGTCACAAGGCTGGCAGATCTGACGTGGGATGCATTAGAGACCACGTGGCATATCCCACTGTGCCTAAAACAACATAACTTGACTGAACACCAGCTGTATACCATGCACCAAGACATGCTCCACTGCTCTGCTGATTAACAGCTTTATTCTGTTGCCTACACATGGCATTTCAAACAATTTACAGAGCCTTAGGGTGGCCCAGACATTGGTAAGAGGCCAGCAGATGTGACCCTTGCCTTTCTGGAAGAGCAGCTGGAGCAGCCAGCTCATATTAGGGAGGGCATTACAGTTGCCCACCCGTGACCTGTTGAAACTGCTCCCTTGATCTCATGATAGCAGTGGGAGTTGAGACCCCAGTACATCTAGAGAAGCCTTCAAATATCTAAGTGGCCTCACAGCCCTTTCTGTGTCGGTCTGAAGTTTTCCAGTAATGTTTATGCAGCTACTTCATTCTTCTGCTGTTTATCCACCCGCTGCCCTGCATTCTCTCTCCTGTGTATATGTACTTTGGCTTGCATATTTTGCCCAGACATTTTTAGACTTACCCAGCATCTTCTCTGCTGGCGCACACACTCAATCCATAAACTTTCCTTGCTACCAGCCAGCTTCCCATCAGAAAATTTCCACATGGCTCCCAAACAAGGCATGAAGAGCATTCTTCCTCCCATCCTACTTCTCCTCCTTGGGGGAAAGCAGAGGCTGGAAAGCAGCAGAGGCAGGAGCTGGAGATACCACCACATTCCCTGACGGCCATTCTTTGCTGGGCAAAGGACATCAGAACAGCTGCAGCTGACTTTCTGGCAATAATATCATACAATGTATAAAACCCAATGGTTGTGGGTTTGTTTCTGTGGAAGACCATAGATACAGTTTCTTGTAAAATATAGTAGATATTGTACTTATAGAGAAAATTACAACTAAATAATTCTTGGCCTTTCTTTCCCAGGGACTTAAGAAATTATTAATCTGGTATTACAGACCAGGTCAAGCTGGGCTAAAAATTATTTAAGTGACTAAAATATACTTATAAAATTCTATCATTTTACATCTACATGTCTATATATTTTTTCAAATGTCTGTCACATTGCCATTGAGGTTGGTAAGTTTGAGCTTTGCAGTTGAATTCCCTGGAGAGATTAATTCCAGCAATAACCGAAAGAGGAAATGGAGACAGCAGACACTGTGGCCATAAAGAAAGAAAGAAAAAAAATAGAAGCAAAGAGTACTGTTTGTACAGTTGTAGTGTCCTCTGAGCTTTCAGACTGGGATGAACATGTCACAGCATTATAAACTTGCCTGTATGCTAAACACTGCCTTCCAAGCAGCACAGCTAAAGGAAAGTGGTACAGTCAAGAAGGACCCCAGTCCCTGCACTGCCTTCCCAGACCACCCTGCCAAGTCCTCTTCCAGAATATTTACCTTCCACCACAACAAAAACATTATTAATGTTTCATCCCTGTCTCAGTTTGCTTCTTCATGAATGCACAGCTGATGTTGTCACCTGTCCAGACAAACAAAGTACCTTTTATTAGATTTCAGCCACATATATGTTAATGAGCCCTGAATATTGTATTCAGGTGTTTTTCCAGAAATAATGTGATATTGGTTCTACCCTATTTGACTTTTATTTGACTTTCAGCCAGGCCATGGTCTTCTCAGATTCCAATTTAAAATTATCATTTTGGTGTTAAAGATTCCCCAGGGACTTGTCAACTCCACAACAGCTTCCAAACAGTGCTATCTTTTCAATTTGTTCTTACCAAGTGTGTAGAAACCAGCATTGAAGGGAAAAAAAAAAAAAAAAAAAAAAGAAAAGCCAAAACATTAAAAACACGGTGAGAACAAACTGTGGGCCCAAGGAATGACATCTACAGCAATCATGATGAATTCACCAGGCTCATTGCATTAATTACCATATGAGACATCTTATTCCTTTTGACTGTCACACTGCAGTGGCAACCCCTGAGCAGGAAATAAAACCAAGAATTTTCTAAAATGAGACCCTAATGGGTTCAACAAAATTTTAGGTACTTAGAAAGAGGAGCATATGTCACCCTAAGATCCTGAGCGTGGGATGTATTTGCACAGTAGTTGCTTCAGGTTTTGGACAGGTAAATAAACTTAGATTAATTTTCTTGCTGCTGTGGAAGGTCTGTTGCTGGTCTGTGTCTCAGCTCATGTAAAGGTAGCTCACATACTGCTAGAATTAATTGAAGCCACAGGAGCAGTGTGGAGATGTGCCCTTCCAGTCAAACACAGAGTCCAAGAGGTCCATTCTATTCATATTGGAATTTTTCTTCTACAAGTGCTTTGTAGGATACTTAAGGCTTTGGCTAGAAAAAGTTTTCATTTGCAGAATTCTGGCCCTACAACCTCAGCAATTTTTCTGTTTGTTTTACTGAAGTATTCCTATTGATCATGAACCTCCATTTCAGTGTGGCTGCTGTGTGCCGATTGGTGACACAGGACCGCAGTACAGCTCACAACTCAGGCCCAGATTAGCAGCAATCTGCAGTCTGACTTCAATTAGCTGGAAGGATGATGTTTCTTGTCCGTCTGGTGTTTAAATGAACTGAAAATCCAAACCCTGTTTTTCTTGGTTCGCTTCCAAATCACACACTACAGTTTGCCTCATTAAAGATTAAAACAGATGTCAGTAAAAGGAGATAAATCTGAATCAAATTTGAGATCCAAATAGTCCTGAACTTATCATTTGGGCTTTTCCAAAGCGTAGGAGGAAGAATTGAACAGCTCAGATCCACGGGATAAAAGTAAGAGGGGTTGTAAGGGCTTAGCAAGACCCTTCCTTCATTTGAGTAGCTCTGTAAACTCTGTCTGTGGGTGGTGAGTTGCAGGTGAGGTTCCCACTGTAAATCAGCAAAGATGTCCCACAAGGTGTGGGGAGATACGGTCTTGCAGAAACACCTTTCCACCCTTGCCTTTGAAGATCTGACCCAGAGTGACCTGGATCCCATGTCTCAGACCCAGAGTATAGGTGTTTTTCTCTCCCTGCAGTAGACTGTAAAACAGACTGAATACTGCAGCTGTCTTTTGCAGTTTAGTATCTGAATTGAAAAGAAGAAAGAGAAAAGGCCAGGGAGAACACACAGTCACAATGAAATCATTGCAACTAATCTAATAGATAGTGGTAACAGCATCTAGGTGCCTACTCACTGTGTGGAATGTAGATATAATAATAAGGAAAACTGTTGGGGTTTTGTTTCTTGGGAATATCATTCCGCTTCACTGTGACCTTCTCAGTTAACTTAATAAGCCAAGTATCTTTATATGAAAACAGCTCCTTAGTTTCCACACTAGAGAATACACTGCCTTATCACTTACTATAATTTTGATTATGAAACAGTTGTTTTCATAAGCCTCACTTTTCTGTTGCTTGTAGCTATGAGTAGTCTTTTTTTCAGGTTACCACTTCCTCATGCTTCCCAGTTCTTCAGTAATAATTCTTTGTGCAGGTGAGGGTTATATTTTAAAGAAGACCTCTTTGGTCATCTTCCAATTAAAGTTTCTCACATTTTTGTCATTGATGTATATGCTGTTAGTTGCAGAGGTCGGACTCATAGCTTGTAAATATATAGGTCAATGCAGATGCCTCCTTTGACCTAATGTTTCTTTTTCAGTGTAGCATTTTCTTCTGGTCACAGAGTCTTATGGTACAGCTTCAAGGGAGCCAGATGCCTTGGGCACAAGGGGTCCTAGAGAGGCCCAGAGCTGCTGTAGGGTTTTGCCCCTTGGTGGCTTTCCCTGGGGTGGAAAGGAATGCCTTTGGCCCTGGCAGTAAACCTTCTTTAAAATAGTCCTGTACATTACTGATTAGTATTTATTTTCCTTGTATTCTCCAACTTTCATTTTTCTTCCAAAGTTGCTGATCTTGTCATGCACCCCAAAGGGTGCATCTCCCCCCAGGTCCCTCCAAATCTTGGGCTCCTGCCTTCCTACTGTGCCTACACTCTCCGCAGGGGCTGGCTCTTTCCATCACTGCACTCCCCAATGGGACCAGGACCCTTTGGAAAAGCCTGATTTCACTAGCGAGCTCAGCAGGTGACACTGAGCTTGTGGGAGAGTAGGAGGCACATCAAGCTGAGGATGCAGCTGATCAGAAAATGTTTGACATTTTGTTTTAGTACAAATGTTCTTTTATTAAGAACATGCTTCCCTTTTGACTAGTAGCTGAGATTTCTCCTCTTTAATATTAATCACGAGGCAAAGCATTTGCACAATTCATTTTCTTAGCCACATTTTTAAAAATGCGGTTAGAGCCATCTATGCTTTTATCCTGTACCACAGAGTGCCATGAGGAGATTTCAGGTGTGACTTAGAGGTGTGTGCTGCTGAGTGCTTTCATGTAGTACTTTAAAAGGAGGTGTTTATAAAGTCCCAGCAAAAAACTGAATGTCCCTTCTTCAGATTCTGTGAAAAGATAATTAGATAATATTGTAGATCTCAGGCTATAGCCACCACTGTCTGTGCTGCCTCCAGGCCATCTAACATGGCAATTTCCCCTGACAGTAGCTGATATATCTGATAAATCTGTGGTAACTTGCCTTCCTCTGGGTGCTGTCACCCTCACCCCGTGACAGCCACTGTCTGCACCGGGTACCAGGGGTGAAACATGTTTTCCAGCCTCATTAATAAAGGTTGTGGAGCTGTCTTGTTCTCAAAAAGTCCAATTTGCACAATCCTAAATTCTCTCATTGTCTACCCTGATGCCAACCCCATCCTGAACTCTCAGGCTCTCTGAGAGAGGAGGACAAGAAATTTCACTTTCGAATCATAGCATTTTGCTAAAAATACATTAACATTAAAAGTTACTGTTCTGACAATTGTATTAAAATGCCGTATAGTACTTGAGCTCTCTCTGTATTTGGCTTCTGCTTCAATGTAGAAGCAAACCTTTCCCAAAGAATCAGGAGCACACTTGAGACCAGGGGAAGATAAGGAAGGTAGGTGCAGCGGTTTTGCAAACCAGCAAGCCACTTGAAGGAGCTTATTAGTGTTTTGATTGAAAGGACACAGTGCTTGATGTTGATAAACATAAGGTTAAAAAAAATAAGGTAAAAAAAATTAAAGAAACTTTGCATAACAGCAGATCTGAGTTAATCACTACATTTGCCTCCATGCTCAACAGCTTCTTGTGCCCACAGAAGTCATAGGGTGTATGTAAAACCTCCAGGAGGCACAAAGTTTGTTTCAAAGTGGCATTTCATAGGTGACATGAATGCTGTGTTTGATTGCTGCAATTATGAGGAAGCAGGAGCCAGGGAAAAAAGGGGAGGGAAGTTCCACACCAAGAAGGGATAGGGGCCACCTGCCCCACATGGATGCCCCCAGTGTGGTGCCAGCACCACCCAGCACAGCTCAGCTGGCAGCAGTCAGGCTGGCACTGGGATGTGAAAGTGCAGCCTTTGTGGTGGAGGCCATGGCTCATATCTCCTCTCCTGGAGCGCTTCCTGTTGTTTTGCTGGAGGCAGGTCCCGAAGCCCATATGGGTCATCATCATCAAAGCCCTCTGCTAGACCCACTCCAGGAGCTCCATGCCCCTCTTGTACTGAGGAGCCCAGGGCTTCAGATTTGGCACACCAGGGCTGAGTAGAGGGGCAGGGTCGCCTCCCTCAACCTGCTGGCAATGTTCTTCCTAATGCACCCCAGGACACTGTTGGCCTTCTTGGCCACAAGAGCACTGCTGGTTCATGCACAGGTTGTCCACGAGGACCCCTAGGTCCTCCTCCACAGAGCTCCTTTCCAACAAGTTGGTCCCGAGCCCATACTGGCATGTGGGGTTATTCTTCCCTAGGTGCAGGAGCCTGCACTTGCCTTGGATGAATTTCAGACAGTTCTCTGCCCATCTCTCCAGCCTGTTGAGGTCTTTCTGAAGGTCTGCACAGCCATCTGGGGTATCAGCCACTCCTCCCAGCGAACTTGCTGAGGAGACATCTACCCTTTTACCCAAGTATTTGATGAACAAATTAAACAAGGTATACAGTACTGGGCCCAGTATTAAACCTTGGGGGATACCACTAGTGACTGGCCTCCAACTAGAGCGTGTTTGACTGACTATGATGCCCTGGGAAGCGGCATTCAGCCATTTCCTGAATTCACCTCACCTTGGACTTGCCAAGTTCACACTTCCTGAGTATGCCTATGAGGATATCATGGGAGACAGTGTCAAAAGCCTTGCTGAAATCGTAGACAATATCCACTGCTCTCCCCTTATCCATTCAGGTGGTTCTTTCATCATAGAAGGCAATCAGGTTGGTCAAGCATGATTTACTTTTAGGGAATCCATGCTGACTACTCCTGGTCACCTTTTTGTCATCTCTGTTGATAGAGATGGCCTCCAGAATCCCAGAATCAACTAGGTTGGAAAAGACCTCTGGATCATCAAGTGCAACCTACAAGCAAACAACACGATAGCAACTAGACCACTAGGAGTGCCTCACCCAGTCTTTTCTTAAACACCTCCAGGGACAGTGACTCCACCATCTTCCTGGGCAGCCTGTTCCAGTATCTAATCACACTTTCCATGATGAATGTCTTCTCAGTGTCCAACCTAAACCTCCTCTGGCACAGCTTAAGGCTGTGTTCTCTTGTCCTATCACTGGTTACCTGGGAGAAGAGACTGACCCTTACCAGGCACTGATGGGACACTCCATCACCTTTCCAGGGACTGAGGTGAGGCTGACTGAGCACTGGTGCCCTGGGTTCTCCTTGCCCTTTTGGAAGACAAGGGTGACACTTGCCATCTTCCAGTCCTTAGGTACCTCTCCTGATCTCCAGTTGATTTTATGTGGCCTTGCTACGGTGCCCACCAGCTCTCTCAGCACCTATGGATGCTCATGGGCTCACTGGGGCTCATGGACTTATGGATGTCAAGTGTTCTCTAACCCAATCCTCCTTGATGAAGGGGAGTCTTCCTTCCAACACTCCTTTACCCTGGTCTCCTGGGTCAGATATTCCTGAGGTCTGGACTTATCAGTGAAGACCAATGCAAAGAAGGTGTTCAGTAACTCTGCCTTCTCTGTATCCTCTGTTACCAGGGTCCCCCCTCCGCACAGTAACAGACCCACATTATCCTTAGTTTTCCTTTTGTTATTGATGTATTTGAAAAAGCCTTTCTTGTCCTTGACATCTTTGGCCAGTTTTAATTCCAGATGGGCATTGGCCTTCCTCGTCTCATTTCTACTTACTCTGACAACCTCTTTGTATTCATTCCAAGTGGCCTGACACTTCTTCCATCTCCTGTGTATTTCCTGCTTACACTTCAGTAATGACAGCAGTTCTTTACTCATCCACGAAAGTCTTGTTCTCTTTGCTCAATTTCTTGCCCATCCAGATGCATCTTTCCTGAGCCTTGAGGAAGCGATCCATGAATATCAGCCAGCTCTCTTGGACCTCTCTTTCTTGTGGGGCCTATCCCCATGGGACACTTCCAAGAAGATCCCTAAAGAGGCTAAAAGGAGCTCTCCTTAAGTCCATGGTTTTCATCTTTCTGCTCTGCTCCCTCCTTGCCCAACACAACACTGAACTCCACAATTTCATTGTCACTGCAGTCAACTCTGCGCCCAACATTCACATCTCCAGCAAGGCCTTTGCTGTTTTTCAGTACAGTAACAGCACACCAGTCCTTGTAGGATGCCCCACTACCTGTGCAGGACATCGTCACCAAAGCTCTCCAGGAACCTCCTGGGCTGTTCGTGCTTCATTGAGGACTAGTTGCATCTGGTTGGATTGACAAGTTATGTCATTAAAAATGAGTAATTGAAGTTAATTTTAAGGGAAATATTTAATAGTTTGTAAGACTTTTGAAACTCTCTATTACTTATGAAAGACCCTATATTTCCCTTTATGCTGTTCAGTATGCTTGGGCTGCACTGGTCCGTATTCCCCTATGCCATTTCATCTGCCTCATGGCTCTGGCCTGTAGCATCCAGAAAAAAAAACAACAGAGGCCTCAAATTCTCTTGATAGAAAAACCCTGCTCTGTTATCAAATCTGAAAATCATAAGCATTTTCAAAATCATGAGTATTAGGACACTTGTAAATAGTCACCTTGGAACATAGATGGTATTTCCCTTTTTCAATTCAGCTATCATTTTCCTCATTGCAAAATTAATGTAGTTTTTACTTATACTATTTTATTTAATTTTAAGAATACAACATCCATTAGAAGGCACATTATAAAGTATGTTTTGCCAGAAACATCTCCAATATTACAGTGAATAATCCAGTTATGTCCTTCTATTATTTATAGTACTTTTTCCCCCCTTGTCTTTAACTTTAAACATTTTCCAGTAAAAGACGGAAGATGAAGTAAGAAGTTCCACAAAATTTATGCACCTGGATAAAGAAGACCGCTTTCATATTTTTTGGTTAGAATTCTTTATGTATTTTTTCTGAAATTGTGTTCAATTTGGCTCAATTTCCTTGAAGAGTATGGAAGTAGGACTGCAAAAAATCGTATTCTGATAGAAAATACAAGAATTGAAAAGAGTAAAAAGACTGTAGGAAAAGTGGATTATAGATGTCAGTTCTGAATAACTTTAGTCAAGTTAAATAGTCCTCTTTCATTCCATGATTCAGGATCTGCAAAGACACAAGTCTTCTGCTTTGCAGGGCTTTTGAAAGAGACATATGAACAGACTATCACAGAAGTACAAGGCCAAATTAGTACTATATGTGGCAGCGAGTGCTTTACTATTAGGGAATGAGTGGTTTACTATTAGGGAAAACACTGTTGCATATCATTTGACCTGGGACTGCATTGTAAGCATTTTCACTTTTACATCTGTCACTGGAAACTGCGGAGGACAGCACATGAACAGAGTATTAACAATGTGATGGAGATCTTACCTCTCCATTCAGTATGAAGAAAGGTATAATAGGAGAAACAACAGTGAAGGGAATTTTTCTAATTAAAATATTTCATGTATTCAACATTTCTTGTTGTAAATACATAAAGAGAGGGATTTATTATGCAAAAGTTCATTGCAATTGCATAAACCTTCTCAGCTTTAAGACCAGCACTGTAAGGGAGGATGCAATCTGCATATTTGACAATTTACTTTAATTCTTTGTCTTTGCCAAGTACAAGTGTTTAAATCAATGGTAGTCCGAAAAAGATGTAGTTTCCCTGATAATATAAGTCAGCAGAAGCTAAAAGCCTTTATTGGGATTAAAGCTGAGCTCACCAACTTTTTCACTGAGGCTCAGCTTAATAAAAAAACCAGTCTTGGAGGACATATCTCCTTGGCTTTGCAGACACGTACACAGGACTGCTTCTCGCAGTCCCCAGCACAGGCCTCCCCATCTCTGGTCAAGCAAATGCAGAAATAAAGTTCTACTTTTAGCTTCCTTTAATGAGATTTATTGGATAGACAGTAGTTCGAAGTCCCACAGCATTGAAGCTGCAGCTCCGCTGGTGCTGTGCTGGCCTCCCTCAAGGCCTATAGATGTCACACTGAGAGCTGCTGAATTGCCCCAGGGAGGAGCTGCATGGTGTCAGAGTGGTAGCTCCAGTGAGATACTTGAACGTTTCTATGACAGCCGTGCATTTAGGTGACAGCTAAAATATTTAGTGAGCTCCTGTATTTTGTTAAGTTTGCCACTTGTAGCTGTCTCCTGTACTCAAAAGCTTGTTCCACACCTCCCTTGATTCTGATGTTTTGTCATTACATGGTACTAAATTCAATGAATCTCTGGAAAAATCTGTGTTAAGGATCCTGCAGAATCTGGTGTCCTTTGCCAGCTGAGAGCTCTTCACTGGGGAGTGACCACATACTCCCCAGGAGAGCTGGGGACCTGGAGTGGCAGTGCCAGCAGCAAGCTCTCCTCCTAATTAATTGTAGCTATCCTGCAATCTGTTAAGGAGCTGTGTGATGGCAACTGAACAGTGATAACTGGCACTCACTGATGGCAGATCATAAAAAGCTAAATTACGTGTTTGGTTGATCTAGTGTTGGGGAGAGCAAGTGAAAAATACCATATGTTGTTTTTAATCCTTTTAGAGTTGTTTAATGTTCCTCTTAGGAGTACCTTCCTTTGCAGAATTTCTTTGTAATAAATTATTTCCCTTTCGGCCTGAATGCACACTATGCAGTACCATATTAGATCCTGTTCTCTTTTTCGAAATATTGTTGTTTGGTAAGATTCAGAATTCAGAAAAAAAAAATTCAAGGAAATTGTATAGTACATGATACCTAGGAAACTTACAGATGGAACTCAGTCTTTCTATTAAAAAATGTTTGAGAAAGAGAGCTACATTAAAGCCTTCAGAAGAGGTGTTCTAAGTCTGCCTGAGAAAGGACCATGAAGAGGGGCTGTTTGGCTAATAAAAATTGTCTCTGAAAGAGATTCAGTGCTGAGATTTTGAAGTGTGGGTGCACAGAGGAACCTGAATGGTTACATGGGCAAAGACACGGTTCCTTGTGAGTTATCTCCACATACTATTAAAAGGAAAAACTGGTCATTATGAACAAATATGGTGGCCAGTGGATTGTAATACTAAGATCTTGGCTCACTTTTAGTTTTATTAGATTAGGGGAGCATGGTGGGGAGACCACCCCAGGAAGCTGCACAGATGGTAATTATTATGTATTCTTTTTATCTGAATTTCAGAAACAGTTCCGGCTTATTTCTCTAGTTAATGCACATGAAAGAGAGAAGACAAGACCAAAATCTTGCAGATATTAAAGTGGGAAAAAAATGCTGAGCAGACACCTTTTTTGCAAAGAGTGCACTCTGGAAAAGCAATAAAATGACCAACATGAGCATATATCACTGCTGCAGAGGTTTCCTTCTTAGCAAAGGCAAGTTTATCCATCAATTGCAGTGAGAAGAATATTGCTGCTGAATCAGAACCACAAAAACACACATGAAAGAAGAGAATAAATGGTTAGAATATCAACATTTGATTTCTCAGGAAGAAATTCCTGACCAGCAGGGTTCCCCTTCGGTGTTCAGATTTCAGGCACCAAGATTTTCTTTGCTGAGTGAGCGAGGCACTGAGAGTGCTGCATGGCCTCTAAAGCAGAGGGGGTCATGAGTAACACTGTGGAGCTGTGGAGCTTTCCAAGAACTTCCACTGCTTCCTCCCATTTAGCTGCCAGGGCAAGAGGGGACACTGCCTGTGCAACCATTCATCTCTGCACCCTCCATTCTACCAGACCACTGGTTGGAAAATCTCTGTCAAAACTGTCTTGAAGTTCTATTTAGAGTTTTCACAAGACAGCACTTGCTTTGGATGGAAAATTTATATTTTTTTCTCTTCCCTCTGAAGACTAAATGGCAAAAGCCAAAACATTTTGGCCAGATGTGTGGAAAAAATTCATTTGGCACTGTTGCCAATGGTTTGTGGGAGTCACTCCTTGGCTGTCTCATGCCTTTGCTGTCCTCACCAGGCCGCCAGATGACGGTATCTCCTGAAATGCAGTGTGGCAACAATTCTGGTCTGGCATCTCTGCAAAGAAGAAAGAGTGCATCAGGGAAGAACCTGGCTCCAGGAGCAAACAGTGGAGAGCCCCTCTGCAGCAACACATTTGGGACCTATGAACAAATATCAAGTTTCAGGATTTTGGTTTAAACAAGTAAAAAGAGTACTTAGGAGAAAAAAGCACCTTTCCAAGCAGCTCTGGTTAAAACTATTTTTTTTTACTTTTGTTGGGAGGAGGACAGTGAAAGAATCATCTTATCTCCATCAGCTCATAGTAATGCTCTTGCTCAGATGCCCTAAAGCTCATTCTCTCCTATCTCCTTTGTTTGTCTTTGCTATAGACTTCCAAAGGCAGCAGCAAGGTAGCAGATTTGATTTTGCACATGCTGAGATGAAGACTATTCATTTTCTATTCCCTAGCAACTGCCTATATAAACAACTACCAGGTGAGCAGTAAAACTGGGCTTGAGAACTAAAGGCAAATTGACGTTGTAAATAAATAGGTTTTGGACCTGACATGGTTTAAGAGAAGCAAAAGGAGAGTTAAATCCAAATGGAAATAATTGTTTTTTCCTTTCATGAAATGCACATATGTGGCAGAGGAAAGCTGTATGTTCAGCCATCATTTCCTAGCAGCATTCACCAATGTTCACAATTTTATCTGCAAAATTAATCAAGTTTAGTTATTTCACAAATGCAGAAATACTGCATATTTTGAGTAAATTGTTAATTTACTTACAGTTTCTCCATACGTGTTTGTGCTCCCAGTTTCCACGTTTGCTTCTCAGCTCACCCTTCTTGGCCATGGTGCTGCAGCATCACCAATGCCAACCTCACAAGTACATCCATTCATCTGGCTTAGAGCTCTTTGAGGAAATTGCCTTTTCTCCTCCTCATGTCATGCCTGAAGGGCTTCCCAGCCTGCAGGTGTGGGAGATCACAACCATAGGTTTGTAAGATTCTGTAGTATATAAGGACATGGAGAATTTATCCTCTAAATTTCCCCGATTTATTATAGATCATAGAATCACAGAATCATTAAGGTTTGAAAAAACATCAAAGATCATCAAGTCCAACCCTTAGCTAAATACCACCATGTCAGCTAAACCATACCTCAAAGTGCCATGTCTGCTTGTTCTTTTGAACATTTCCAAGGCTGGTGACTTCACCACCTCCCTGGGCAGCCTGTTCCAAATTTACCACAAATTACCACAAAAATCAGCATTAGCAAATATGTCTATGCTTAATAAAGGGAATATGTATCTTCCAAGTTATTAAACATTTCTTTTAGCAATTACTATGTCAGTGATCAATAATAGTAGCAGTCAATAGCATCCATCAACAGCATAGGAACAATCAACTGGAGCGACCGTCAGTATTTTAGCATCAGCCAAATAGGTATGTACTGTTACACATTACTAGCAAGTCTTCATTAGGGAAGCAACTTATCAACAATGTAACAGCAGATATACTTACTGTAGTTTACTTATGTTAATATATAATATCAGTATTAAGCAAATTAGAAGGGGACAAACTATCCAAAAGTGGGGGGACAAACCATATGGACCCCAGGAGGGGGCCAAAAGGGGACCAACAATGTAACAGAGTCTGACTTCAGAGATGGAAATGGGGGTCAGCCAGGCATCCCAGTGACAGTCCAAGATTTCATAGAAAGTTCATGTGGAGAATTCAGCCTGTTTAGGGAATGAAAAGTATGTGCAGTGCAGGAAGTTGTCACAGAGAGAACAGCTCCATTTTGGATAAAAATATAGAAGTCAGTTTGATATCACAGAGACATTAGAGTACTTAGGACACCATCACTCTGAGCAGCCAGTAGATGTTAATTGATGGTTTTCATCTGGAACAGACAATAGATGATAATGTTTTCTGTTCTTTCAGACCAATTTTTATTTTCAGACTCATCATCTTGCAGATAGAACAGCCAATGGCACCAACTAATTCATACTTTCTCAGGATGTTTTCCCCTTTTTCTGGACTGTTTTTCACCTTTTCAGATAATAATTTGCTGATACAGTTCCTTGGTTTTGCAGTTACTTATGGTATCTCCAGAGGTTTCCAATTTCTAGGCACTCAGCTGTACTTCAGAAATGCCAGCTGAGCACTTCTTGAAGATGTTTCCAGTTTATAGGCCTGGTTCCCAGGTTCAAAGTTCCCAGGCTGGCAGGCATTTCCTCTGAGAGTATTTTTCCAGTAGATATTTTCTTCTGTTAAGTAATTTTCCCCTTCTAATCAGGCTGCCTTTATGGCTGTTCCCATCACCTCACCAAGCAGCGTCACTGTTTGGTGGCCACCATGTTAAGGCTTCAAGTTGCTAGGATTGTCTGTGAAAGGAAAAATAGTTATTCTGGCAATTGGCTTGTCTACAAGTGTGAATGGGTGTTATTTCAATTTTGTTTTGATGGAAGCAAAAAAAAAAAAATTAAGCAGGAGCTAGCTTGGAGCAGAGAAAAATGCTGTGAAGATTTCTGGGAAGGTCTAAATCCTAAAGGCTTTCTGTGCAAAAACAGTTGAGCTTTGTTGTTTGGTTGGGGCTTTTTCTGCCATCAGAACGTAAGTTTTGAAAAATTTTTGCTCCATATTCTAGCCAAAGAGCTGTATAGGAAGAAAATTACAGAAAACATTTTTTGCCTACATTTTTCAATTATCCCTTTTCAAAAAGAAGCTGGGATTTTTTTGCTTTGATCTGACTTTTTGTGGGGGGGAAAAAAGAACCTAAAATTAGAAACCCCAGGCTAAACTGTTTTGCGTGATATGAAAATGGAGAGTAAGACTCCCAGCTCAGGCCTGTTTCAGTTCTCTAAAGGGAAGGAGGTGGGACTGTGTTGCTCTTCTTTTTGCTATTGCGGAAGACCTGGACACAAGCAGATACAGTGCAAATTTTGAAGGTATATTGATCTCATTTCTACCCAAAGGTGACCAAAAGGTGGGATCTGGAAAGCTAAGCTTAAAAAAAGCCAACAATATTGTCTTAAAAAGTACCACATTTCATTTCCACTAAGCAGATTGTTAGATGGCAAATGAGCAATGTTTGATGACAAATCAACAACATAGAGGTAGGAAGGCCAAGGCTGTGCAATGGTCAGTTAAATCTCTCTCATGCTGTGTCAAACATATGAAAAAAAATACTGCAGCATAAAGAAACAGTAAATCTACTTCTGTTTCTCATTCAGAAAATATTCTCAGTTCTTCACTTCTGATAGCTGTCTGCTGGATAATGCAACTGGATAATTGAATTTACAGCTTTGGAAAAAAGTCAGATCTGTTTAGGGACAGTAGGATTCCTTTCCAGAAAGCAAATAAACCAACACTTACAGAAGCAACAGGAGGTGATGCCAGTCAGAGTCAAAGTAACCTGCATCAGACTGTTATCAAAAACATGCAGGTAGAATGCAGGCAGCTTGCCTTCCTGCAGTTCCATTTGTACAGGAGAGGTTTACTCTTTGTGTACGTTTGAACTCTTCAGCAATTATCTTAAAATGGGAATTAGAGAACTGGGTTATTATTTTTTTTTGCTGTGACTGGGACTCAGATAAATGTTTCCCTGAATAAATTCCTCCATACCTTTGTGGGTGTGTGTTTCAGATCTGGATTTGTACTGATGAAGCTTTCCGATTTGCAGTAAGTGGCCAACAGTGTCTTTAGGTAGCTATCGATGGAAATAAAAGTCAGTATGATGCATATTAAATAATAGGAACAGCACCTGAATTTTAGATAAAGGATAGACAGTTATTGCAAGTGGAGCACAACCTGGCTGGCTGAAGGAATTGGCTGAATATACTGTGAACTCAAATGTCATATTTCTCTTAAGCATCAAGCATTGTATCGCTTTGGGAGTACAGAAATATCAAATTCCAGCCTGTAAATTTATAAGGTGCATGAGCCACGTACCATATCAGTGTTAGGAATCCTACTAATGAAAATGTATCTGATTTTCAGGCATGTGAGGTTAAAGAACAATTTCTCGAAATAGGTCTGTCAAAGTATCTATGGCATAAAGAACTCGATTAGGAAACGTGTTATATAAACCATCAAGATTTTATCAGAGCATTTGCCTTTTTCCATGATGGTATATCATGCTGGGAACATGGGCCACCAAGGAAATAAAATTCTAAATATATTTAAAGACTGATGATGATTACAGTGCTGTGCTGATAAAATCTCAGAGGTAAGCACAGGAAAAGATGCTTTCTGGTCACAGCATAGAGGAATCCACACAACTGAGACCCAAGCCATGCTTAAATGAAATATTTATCACAGCACACAGATAAGTTTCAAAGTGCATTGTGTACAAAGCATTTATGTATGAAGCATTTCCAAAAAGTCAAGGATGAGCAGAAGGCAATTGAACTGAGCATGAATCTCTAAGTGATGCTGGCATTACTGAGATCCTTCTGTAGCTTTGAAATACAAACTTGTATAGGGAAATGAGATGTGGAATAGCTCCATTATTTTCTGGTTCATTTAATACTGTGTATTTTTCATTAAGTGAATGTGAAGCATGAGCAGCAGAAGCCAAAGACCAGTTTAACTGTAAAAGGGTGAACCCTGGGACCTTCTGTCCCTCTGATCATCACCATCCCACTCCATGCCTGACAGGTCCCATGGCAGTGGCTGAAGGGCTGCTCCTGCTTAAAGCACTCCTGAAACAGAGCTCAGCCCAGTGTAGCCTCCCCTGGGAAGTGGCTCCATACCAGAAGGAATGCCAGAAGGTGCCGCCTTGCACCTCTAGGTAACATGCAGGCAAGGGGACTGTGCTCTTTTCCACGCCTGCATTCAGTGTCATAGTGACCCCGCACAGTCACATCAATAAGTGTAACAGGCTGTTTCACACCTGGGTCTCTACAGCATCCCCTCTACCTTTGCACTTGATTGCAGAGGGCAGAAGACCTGACAGAGGAAGAATAAATATTTAGGGATCCGTAGATGGGGCATCTGCCCTGTATCTATATGGTACAGCAGGACAGAGTTTGAAGCAGATTGTGAAAATTGGGAAAAGTTAGAGTTTGTTATTGATTTATACTTTGTCAGTAAAGCTACTTTGAGGGTTATGCTGTGCATACCCTTAAAAAACACATACCAAATATAACAATATATTCAATTATAGGCAGTGGCTTGCTCTAACTTTTTAATAGAAAGTAGAGTGGCAGAAAAGACAGAAGAATATGGGTTTTTTTCCCAAGGTTGCTCTGCCCAGAAGATAAAAGATGCAGATTCTAAGGAGGCAGAAAAAAACACTGAAAATAGAAGTCAGTGTTAACCAAGGACCTGAAAGCTGTACTTTCACACTGTACTGCAGTAGATGGCTTTTAATCATTGGAGAAACAATATATATATGGACCCCCATGCAGCAAAGACAGCTTGTGGGGCTAATGCTTTCTAAGCTAGAAGATTTGGGAAAAAAACAAAAAAACCAAAAAATCAAAACCTGAAACAAACTGACAGTTTGGGAACAGGAGAAATTCAGCGAACAGTTTCAAAGGAGCTTCAGAATGTGCCATTATGGCTGATAGGTATAAGGCTGGGATATGCTGATAACATGTGAAATAAGTTCAACCTGATTCTACCTGATTAGAGACAGATATCTGAGGTGGATCTTTGTCATCCCCATAGCTGGTGTGCTATGGAGCCTTTCTTCTGCCAAAAAGGTCCCATTTTAGAGGAAATTGAAACACTTGTGCCTTAGGCTGGCCAGGGAGCTAATCAGCAGGTAATGGCCCAGGGACGCCCAACCATCAGTCCCTGCTCTGGTCGGTAGTAAACGTTTCATACGAATTGGAAGCATGTTGACCAGTTGGTACTGAAATAAGCTTCCTTTAGGTTATCCTACATGCACTCTGTTCTGGAGGAGGTGAAAAGAAGGATTTAAAATGTGTTTCTCAGGTCCGAATGGAAGTCTTAACAGATGGGAAGAGTATTTTTTTTCTATTTTTTGTACTTCCTCCATCATTTTGACCACCCTCAGATTTGGAAATTGGACTAATTCTAACTAACAGGGAATTTTAAATTTTTCAGGGAACAAAGTATTTAATAAATATTATGAAGAGATTTCATGCAAAGAGGAGAGAAGATAAAATAATTAAAAGTAGATCAGAAATCCAGAGAATTTATGAGTTGTATCTTCATCCAGGTTTGTTCTGTAACCTTGTTACAACAGATCCTTCTTTTGGTGGTTCACAGAAGAATGACCAACTACCTGAACTATATCTGGTATTTAGATAATCTGCTCAGGGTCTCCAAGGTTGTTGGATATTGTACACCAGGACTGTTCTGCTCTGCTCTGTTCCCAGGCCTCTACCCCGCCTGGAAAGTCAGGCGTTTCCCAATTGAGTTCATTTGATTTACACTCACACAGAGTATTGTTTTCTGAATCTGGAGGAAATGATAAATCCTTGTACAACTGCTGCACAATGAAAATATTCGATGTTAAGATAAGTATCACCTTTAATATGTTGCTCCTCTAACAAGCCTACAGAGAAGCAGTCAATAGTGACATTTTCTCTTCTTTCTTTACTAAATTTCTGCTGTATTTCCAGTCTCCAAGAACTAATGAAAGGGCATACAAGAACGTCAAGTAAAGTGCTAACAAAATCATTTTTATGATGTTTTTCAAGGTCTTGGGTGATAAACATGAACAACAGGTTTCACTGGAATAATTTACCAGACATTGGGTACAGCAAGAAATCCCAGGCTACTGGGATCCAACTGCCCACCATGAACAGTCCACTGAGACGCACAGCATGGTCCCCTTAGCCCACCACAGTCACTGCACAATTACCTTCTGTTTGCCATATGCCCCTGTGAAAAGAGAGTTAGATAGAAACCTTTGTGCTGTAATTCTCATTGAATTTTGGTGGTTTATATAAAGCAAAATAAGATTCTGTCCTATGCTGACCCTTTTGGCAAAACGTATGACCTGGTTATCTTTTTCAGTTGAATTGGCAGCTCAAGGCCTGACTATATTGGGAAGAAATAGCGATCCATAGTGGGACTAGACACTTAGGGTCTGGGGTAGTACTGTGCCTACTTCTGCCTGAATTTTGTTTCAGTTTTTCAGGTGTAAGAAAACTGGTGCCTGATTGGCTGCCTTGCCAATGGCTGCCTTGCCCTGACTGTTCAGGGTTGGATGGCAAGGCTGGAGGACACCTTTCATCCCCCTGTCAGTGTGATTTAGTGAAAGAAGCCACATTTCATTTGCAGCTCCTAGTGTACCCAAAACCCAGAGGAAGGCTGAAATTATGTTGGGGAACTTGGCTAAAATGATTTTTCTGAAAGTACCTGCAGTGTTAGGAACTGCCACAACTGTCTTAAGAAATCTGAAAGGTTTTGTTGTAATACTACAGGCTCACATACAACTTAAGGAAAATGAGCCTGGTCTCCAGCTACCATAGCCCTTTGGCTATGGATCTGTTCTGGATCCTGAGCTGCTTTGGCTGATTGTGGTCATGAGCTTGTGAGCCAGTAGCTGCCCTGCTACTGTCCTCCTCCTCCATTTTATGGACCTCTGTCCTCCATTTTACCACTTGATTGCAACTTAAAATAATGCCTTAAAATTATACTAAAAATAAACTTTAAAATATCGTTACGTAATAATGTTAAAATAATAACCTTTAAATAATAACCTTAAGATAACCTTAAAATACATTTCACCCTTAAAATAAGCCTTCCTTCCCTTTTATTGTACCTTTATTTTACAAAACTTTTAAAGAAATGAGGATGCTTTTCCTTTTGCTGTTAGGGAATCCTGAAGTTTTTCTTTCTTTCAGTAACTAAAATTGTTTTGAAACCTCTCTCACTTCTCTTCCAGCTTTCTCTTACCATTAACATAATGTGTATCTTTCCATCTTAACTGCCATTTTGGTCTGAAAAGTGACTGGGAAATTGCTTTTATCTGTAATGTGCTCCTTGCAAGAGTTCAGCTGAACTTTATTTTAGTGATAAAACCAAGCTCCTCCTGCTCAAGCTGCCAAATTAAAGTGGCTAAGGAAAAAACAAAGTAGTCTAGCTCTTCACTAGTATCTTAAAAAGAAACCTATTTATGTAAAATCTTTCCATTTTGTTCAGACTTATGCAATTCCAGAGCCTATTCATAAGAAACAACACAGGTCCTAGTTTTCAGTTGTCTACAGCTCTGAAGCTGTCAACAGATCTGAATGGACAAATTTTTGTCATCTTGGTGCTTATGAGCTTACTGAAGAAAACCGTTTTGCAGATCATAGATTGAATCTGGAATCAATTTAATGACTGGAGGCAAGAAAGAGCAAACTGCTTATTTGTGTGGTGGACAAGTTCAATTCCAAATTATTGAAATTTCCAGTATCATTTTGGTAATAGTTTTCCATTAAGACACCAACATTTTTTAAAATCTTGGAAGTTAAATTCCATAGCTTTGTATCAACTTAGGTCAGGCCTTCACTTTTCCAATATGATGCCGAAAAAGATCCCTGAAGCCTCGTGTGGCATTACTGAAGGCAGGGGTGCTGCAGGGTGGTGGACTCGTAGAGCTCCTGTGTGCACCATGTCTCTCACCCGCTGCCCTCTGGGAAGGAACCCCTGCTGCCTTGCCAGGTAATGACAAACCTCATTGAAATGAAAATTCAAAGGAATAAAATTGGGCGTTGTCTTCCCCTTATACAACTGACTCTCTAAGTGGGTTTTAGAAGTTTTCCTGATACTGTTATCTTGACCCATTTTGGCTTTTTTATTGTACGGTACATCACATTATCATGCAGTGAGTACCATAAATTATTCCATTTTAATTTGCTAAATATATTGTAAAGTGTGTTTTAGCTGTGTGTTTTGGTTTTGAAATCACTTTTAACAACTGAGTAATAGACAGTACTGTATGTTTTCATGCCGTAGAATCATTCACTCCTGATTCAAGTCATTACGATTTATAATTAGTGTATCTGTTGATGCTACTATTTTTTTGCTTGCATGTCTCATTTTAGCAAGGGCCCAATTTTTAGACTTAATTTTCCTTCTCAGTTTTTACCACAAAGGGTGTTGTTCCACATTGTGTTTTAAGTAATGTGATGGAAGACTGAATCATAGGAAAAGGCACTCAGGATGACATCAAAAGATCACTTACCCTTACTTTGAGAAAGGATCAGTTGCATTTCTGACATGATTCACAGATATTTTCTAAAGTATCTGTTTTGAAAGTGTCTAGTAGGGGAGCTCAGAGGGCTTGTCTGATAATAAAACCAGCGCTTCACTATATTTCAGAGTTTCTTATTAGGGCTTCAGTCTTATATCCAATCTGAATTCTCTTTCTGCAATCAAGCCCATTCTTGTCTTGTCTGCTCTATCATACAGAGAGAGTACTTTTTCCTCATTCTCTGAAACATCTTTTTTCAACATGCTTGAATACCATCTTGTTCCCTCAGACTCTTTCTCTGTACACTGAATATCTTCTCTTCAGACTTTCTCAGAAATCATATTTTCTCATTCTCTGATCATTCTTACCACTTCCCTCTGCAATCTCTGTCCTTGCTTACTGGTTTCCTGAAGCAGAGTGTTCTGAGCTATATTTCTAATAGAGCTGAGCTAGCATGGGATGGTTTTAAATTGTTTTAGAGAGACAGCATTTCAAGAAGGAAACCTATTTATATCTTTTTTTTTTTTAATAAAAAAAAAGAAGGAATAAGAGGATATATTTGTGGTACAAGCCAAACTAAAAAGAAACTAAACAAATGGTTACATTTTCCAGTTAATTTAATATTCACCCACCCATTCCCAAAAAGTCATACCTACAATGCAAATGCAGGAAATAAAATAGAAATAATATTTCTAGGTTATGAGACAAGCAATATAAACTTGACTGAAAAAAATCTGGACTAAGGAGTTTTAGTGATAGGAGGGAAATAAAGTGTGTAAGCAATTTCAGAAAAAAATAAATCCTCTAAGAGGTGCATGAAGACTGTGTTGCATTGGAGGGGCAGAGGGCTCTACTTCAGAGAGAGAGAGATATTGCAATTCCGTTGTTAAGTATTAATGAAATTTAACTATTTATGGCAAACAGTTGCTATAATCATTAAGTCACCAAAATGACCAAAATTTTAAAAAAATACCTTGGTCATTCTAAGTGACAGCACAATTAGCAGAAGAAAAGTTCAAAGAATGTGTTAATTCATACAGCATATATTTTATATACATACATACATACATACATACACACACACACACACACACACATATGTGTGTGTGTGTGTGTGTATATATATATATATATATATACACAGCCATGAAGATAATCAGAGGGGCTGGAGCTCCTCTCCTATGAAGACAGACTGAGAGAATTGATGTTGTTTAGAATGGAGAAAAAAGGAAAGGATCCAGGGAGACCTTGTAGCAGCCTCTCAGTTCCTAAAGGGGGCACACAAGAGACCAGTAGAGGGACTTTTACAAGAGTGTTTAATGATAGGACGAGAGGAAATGGCTTCAAACTTAAAAAGGGTAGGTTTGGATTAGATATTGGGAGGAGATTCTTTGCTGTGGAGGTGGTGAAGCACTGGCACAGGTTGTCTGGAGGGGTTATGGGTGCTCCATTCCTGGAGGTGTTCAGGGCTGGGCTATAAACGATTTTGGGCTACCTGATCTAGTGGGAGGTGCTCCTGCCCATGGCAGGGAGGTTGGTATTTCATGATCTTTAAGGACACCAAAGCATTCTATGATTCTTTGATTCTGTGTCATGCCTACTGTCATTTGTACAGAAGGAAAATAAGGATATATTTATATCGGTTTGGGAATTTTTTAGATACATTTAGATGCACAAGTGCTTGATTTCGTCAAGATGAAATGTGTATCATCAGGGCCAGGGTGGCTCATTTAGCCTGGACAGCACATGAAATTGCCACTGCTGGGATTTCTTTGTCTGCCAGAGCTCAGTGGGAAGCCAGATTGGGGTGCCAGACTCCCTGCTGCTTTCCCTCACTCCACCCTGGAGACCCTCATGCAATATCTCTTGCTGTTTTTTCTTATATAAAATAAGAAGAACATGCTTTGAGTCTGTGTTATGCCTTGGATTCTGTGGATGACAAACCCTTTCTCCAACAGGGAATTTCTTGTTCTAAAACTATTTCTTAGAGGATCTACCAGGCACACCATTGGAGTTGTATGCCTTTCCAACATGAAGATTACATATGCTTTTGTCCTGAAGCTGCAGTAAAACTGTACCTTAAATAATTCATTCCACACCCTGCTCCCCCAAACACTAAAATGTCTCATGAAGGGACAGTAAAGCCCTCAAAAGTTGCAGTTCAGTCTGTGGCACTGCAGGGATTCCTCTCCTTCATCACCATTCAGGTTATGGAGGCTCAGGAGGGTTTCTTGTATTTGTTCCCTCTCCTCGTTGACTTACCCTTCCCTTTGAATTATCCTACTGGACTCCAGTTATTGTAAAAGCCTTTGGTATCTCAAGAGAAATTCAGGCAATTAGTTGCTGTCTCACTGAGCTAAGTTCTGATGCAAACCAGGTGTCATCCATGAGGAAAGCAAGAGCAGTGCTAAAAAGAAAAGTGCTGAAGCCTAAACTGATATAAAATGAATGAGAAAAGGCAGGACTGGACAAGGCTGTCTTAACTCCCCCATTTGCGTTTTACTCCTCCACATGTTGCTTATGCAACCTTTAACATTCCTTGCTGCCAGCAACAGACTAAGCCATCATGCATAACTCACTGTCCAGCAACACATCTGTAATTTGTGTCGTATGGCATTATGGAAAAAGTAGGTGAAGCAAAAGGGAGTGTTCCTGCAATCTAATATCAAAACAATATGTCTTTTGAATCTAGTGCAGCAGGGTAGATGTGTTTCAAGAAGCCACAAAAGATGAGAGAAATTGTTTTTAAGGTATTAATCAAATACATTAAAGCGATTTTGCCATCCTGAACCTCAGGGTAAAATAGAGTCAGGTTTGAATATTTCTTTCGAAGATCTATTGCCAGGAAAATGGGATGAAATCCAATCCAGGACTTTGCTGAGGATGTGACTGGCAGAATTTCTGCTGGCTTAGATAGTTCTCGAGTCTGGCTCCTGGTTAGGATGCAGCCCTGGAAGGTAGAGTTGCCTTCCTTTGTCCACTGAGAAGTAATACATTGAATGCTATGTGGGGGGGAAGAAATAGCTCTTAGTTATTTTGGAGTCATTTGGACTGCATTTCTTCATGCTTCAGCGGGCAGCTAGATTGGTTTTGGGGTTTTGCCAATGATAGCTGATCTTTCACCATTAGTGTTTCAGACCAATATATCGGATTTTCATAATTCTGGCTCTCATCCCTTTATGTGTAAAATAAGTTCTCAGATAATGTGTCTCCTCATGTAAATCCACAAGATATAATGAATGAAGATAGAGGGAAAGGCAAACAGGAGCAGGGGACAGGCTATGAGAGAAGGTTAGTGACAAGGAGCTCCTTGGAGAGAAGGAAGAGAACGAAGGGGAAGGAATGTGTGGGGCTGGCTGGCTGCAGGATGCTCAGAAGAAGTTCCTTGAGACTCAGCTTCCTGCTGAATCTCATGTTTTGATTTCTGGTTTAGGTATAACCTCTGAAGAGTTATTATTATCAGACAGCAAAAGTTCAGCCCACTTCACAGACTAGACACACTGTGGTGGTAATGCAAGAGTTAATCATTTGTTGCATAAATCCTCAGCAACTGAAACAAATAAAAACAGACCATTAGATAGGAATTATCTGTCTCTGCTGAGTCATGAAACTATTATTTTGGCATGAAGAATGAGAGGGGGCAGAAAATGGAATTGCCTATGCTCCAGGGTAAAAGCACACAAATCCTCGCACATTACTTCATACAAGAATCTCTCTGATTAAGTTCTTTGGCTTGTTCCAAATGCTGTTCATCCAGATAAAAAATGCTCTTCTAAATTTCATCTCTTTCATATATATGCACCAGAAATGCCTTTGGTACTATGGACATGATATAACAGCCCTAATGGGTACTCTGGAAAGATGCTCTTCATGCTCTAGAGACCTCAAGAACAGTCTGGGTCCCTGTGGGGCAGCAGCAATCTGGTAGCATTCTGTAATACCCCACATCTCAAACATAAGCAAATTCAGAAGCTTTTGTATATTAACATGGTGTTGTCAGATTATGGGTGGAGGTAACTTCTCTAGGGGCGGAAAGGTTTCCTTCAGAGGGAGCAACGCAGCCAGGCCATAGGAGAGACTTCAGCTCGTGCCCTACATTTGTTGACTCCCATACATATGGGAAATTCTGGTTTTAACTATGAGGAAAGTGTTGCCCGAAACATGATAAAAGCTCATGACTGCAGCAGAGAAGATAAATTGCTTCTTAAAATGTGGGTCAATCAATGCATGGAAGAGGTTCTGAGCTGTGGTGCAGGCAGTCCTTCCATCTGTTTTCACAACAATGAGCACAGCTAGTCACTGAACACCCTCACTCAGCCACTCAACTAAAGAGAAAAAGCTTTGGAAGAATCCCCCTCTACTCTCTGCAGAAGAGCTGGGGAGCCTTCTGAGAGTTCAGTCCCAGAGACAGCCTTTGGGATCAGGCTGTTCTCTCCTTAAAAAGGTGTGTACCCCAACTCTCTCACAACTAAAGATCCCCAATAAAAATACTGATAAATTGAATGCTGCAGTTGATATATGCAGATAAATTGAACTCATTACTTTACCTATAGATTCCTGAAGTATAGATTCCTGAACCCTAAATCATCAGCAAAGACTCAGTTGATATTTATTGGGGGTTTTATGCCTATATTGCATTGCTATTTCAGGTGTGCTGGCATGCTCTACTCAAATTTCACTTATCCCCTTATGACTAATCTATGACATTGTTGTATTTGCAAGGAGAGAAGCAGCTCCATAGTGAAAAAAGATTTGCCAAGTGAGGCAGGAGGGAAAACAATACCTCAACCCTTCTTGTCTGTCATTCACCTGCCCTCCTACAATGCAAGCAATTTAATGAATATCTATTTGTATCATTCCTATTAAAACTTTCCACCTTAAAGGGCTGAGTTCTTTCCCCTACTGAGACTTCTATTTTATGGAAATTTTGATGTCAAGGTCTAATTCTGTTTCTGCATCAGTCTCAACCTCATACCAAAAGCCACTTACTTAAAGCTGCCAGATAACTTCAGAGTCAACCACTGACTGAAGATCTCCCTTGAACCCTAATGTTTTTCCCCACAGAATGCCACCATAAGATCTAAAAATTTTGCTGAATAAATAGAAAAATAAAAAAATACATAAATAAAAGATACATCAAGTCTAGGCTCTATAATAAAAGTCAAGGTAAGAGGTAAGAAAAGCAGATGGCTAAAAGAGAGGAAACAGTGGAGCTTCAACTCAGAAGCTAAGCTGATGTGGAAATATAAGCAGGATTAACATCCGGCTTAATCATTATTAATGCAATACTTAGTCTTTATTTTCCATCCCTGTCCAGACTTGAATTTGGTAAAATACTCTTGAGTAATAAGTGCTGTGATCCTTGTTTTGTAGAGAGATTACACTTTTAAGCCTTTTTCACAAAAGCTGCTGCAATGGCTGAGATTAGAAACTTTAAGCTGCCACATTGACCTCTTCACCATGGAATTGCTCCCATTTTGCAGATGTTCTTGGAAATCTGCAATCCTTCCTGTCAGCAGCCTCTTTCATTGGAGGAAGACAACTGTTGAGGGAGGTGAAGACACCAGAATGGTGACCCAGACCTGAATATGTACTGTGAGCCTGTGAAAGCCTTGTCTTCTGCTCTACAGTTAATTCCCAGCCTTACTGGCAGAGGAACCAGTAAGGCTCCACACTGCCAGGCAGCCTCACACTGCCCCACCTGGGCCTCACGAGAGGCCTGAACCAAACAGGTAAGGTATACACTCACTGCTTGTAGCAAATATGTGAACTGAGTGCTGCCCTATATAGCATCCACAAGTGGCACACCATGAAAGAGTCACTATCAAGGCCCCAAAATATGTATACCTTTGCAGCTCTCCTTGACCAGACAATGGCTTCTTTCAGTGCTTACACTAACAGTTCTCTGTGGGTGGCAGGAGCAAAGGGCCAGCTCAGCAGCTCCTTCTTGTCCCAACTTTTAGGACACCTCTAACCATTATGGAGTTGTCAGTGGATATCCCAAAACTATCTTACACTTCCATTTTCACAGCCCACCACCCACATTGTGAAAATCTTTAAATGCCAAGCAAAGTTAAAACCCCTTCCCCTTCTAATAGGGGATGCAAATACAGAGTGGGATGCTCTTTTATATTTATTTATTTATTTATTTATTTTTATATATATATACTTCTTCTTTCTTTTTTTTTTCTTTTTTTTTTTTCTTTTTTCTTTTAAATACTGCTTAGCAGTCAGGAATGAATTTACTACCTTGGCTTCCATATGAAGGCCACAGTGTAGTTTTTCCCTCACAGTCAGATGCTTGTGTAGCAGTAGTTGCATCAGCAGTTGCTGACCATGTTGCACAGTAGTGTGTCCCCCTGGGCTACCTAAGTAAATATATTTTGTGGCCTTAAAACACATTTTATGTCTTTTTAGTGCTGCATATTAATGTCAGTCCTTGAATTCAAAGTGGGACATTTGAAATTGGATTTTATAGGGAAACAGGTTTTCTTTTGGTACCTGGAAACTATTTTGGGGAAAAAACTATTGCCACTGCAAAGAGACTCTGAAGTTATTCAAATTAGGAGCAGGGTAGTGGTAGAACCACAGGCTGTATGTTGCTATGGGAATTGGTAGCAATTTGATGAATTTTCCTGACATAGGAACATTCATATTAGAAAAATCATAAAAGGAGTTTTTATATTCATACAATAAGGACATTTATGTTATGCTTTACAATCTTGGCTTATTTTTTAAAATGTTATTTTAGATTAAATTATTTCACCTTTCTTACTCTCTGTTTCTTTTTTCAACATCTTTACGGTTGTACCCCACAATTGCTCTTTCTGCTGCATTGGATCTTTTGGACTTGCACTCAGATTCATAGGCCTCATATCCTATCATCTGTGTCTTCCTTGTCTTTTGAAATTGAAAACCAACTGCCACTATTAATTGGTTTCTTCAAGTGCCCCCTGCTAAAATTTTAAAATACCAGCTTGTATGATCTTCTGCCTCTCAGTCCTCATACTTTGAGGAGCTCTCTCACCTTCATTGCAATGAAGCAATGCTGAGTCTTTCAGGCTCCCGAGGCAACCCATCTTTATAGGAAAGCCTGCAAAATGTTTGTGTACTGTAAATTATGATCATGGCTCCTCTGCTAGGAGTATTTACTCATAAAATGTTGGTTTTCCCTGTGTCTGTCTGTTTTCCATCTGCTTCACTTCTCTGAGTAGAGCCTATTTCCATTTATATATACAGTCCCCAACACAGTGGGATTTCAGTTCATGACTAGAGGAGATATGTGGCTCTGTGCTACACTACTACAAAGAGCAAATGACACTTGTTAGCTAGAAATCTTGGCAAGGAAGACTGAAAATTTCTCAGGATAGGATTTGTCTCTTGTGCAGCACTTAAAATCCCTTGCTTTCAAAACATGATCTGAAACCTCTAAGTAAATATTTTGTCTATTGGTAATATTGATACAGCAGATTAAATGGTCGATATCTATATTAATTTACTCAAAACAGTGAGGTTTCTGCTCTGACTACCTGTTTCATCACTTTTGGGTCTTTTTTTTCTGCCTCCTGCATCCCATTCATTCTTTCCGACCACCTCCTGTGTAAAGTTGGAGTGGAAGGGAGAGCCCATAACAGCTGTTACCTGGTTTCACAGAGCTCCTGACAGTTTTCCTTCTCAGAGTTAGAACTTTACTTTGATTACTGCACTGGTTTTGCTTTCTTTGGGGGGAATATTTTAAAATGTTTTTTTTTTTTTTTTTCTGTCTTTCCTGCATTGAAAAAAACGTTTGAATCCAAACTGGAGTTATCTGTAGTGTATACAGGACAGGAACAAAAGAAGGAAACAAAGTAAATCCAGTTCTTTGCTTCTGACCTCGAGGGCAGTGGAGAAGTTCTGCTGGAGTGTCTCTCCTACCTAGGTGCCCACTAGCCCTCAGCAAGCTTGCAGTTCAGCAGTGGTAATTCACTCTAGCAGCTTCTCTCTTTGGCAGATGCAGATCACTGCTCTCGAGATGCCTGGCAAGGTCTGCAGCTGCCAATGGCAGTGATTACACAGGCAACTTGTTAGATTTGGCACACCTGCAGCATCAGCAAAATCACAATTGGTCCCATTGCATTCCCACAGGTGCTCTGAACTCACATTTCTGTGTTTTTCTACTGGGGTGTGGCAAGCTATCCTACTTCAAGCACGGTGTTTCACTCATTGTAGTTAATTTTTCTTTATATAATGCCACATCCAGAGATCAGCCCAGTCCTTCAAGGTGCTGCTAAACACACCCACACTGCTATGTACATTCCCCAGTGTAGGACAAAAGTTCAGCTGTTTCCTGAGCAAGGCCCAAGCTCAATACTGGCTGATGAACCAGGCTCTCAAAGCCTGTGATGCTAAGACTTGAAGTGAGTAAGGCCTGGTTTTGTCTTTGTCTTGAAAATTTGTTCAAGAGCAATGATAAATGGCAGTTAACCTGGAATGTGAACCCAGCTGGCAGTGAATTAAGGTACAGGTAGGTTGATTGAAGAAAATCAGATCTCCTTCCTGTCAGTGTAGCTAGATTGGCTTAGGTTGTGGGCAATAGCCCTAGGTCATTTTGGCCCAGGAAATGGCTTTGTTTTGGCATTTGTTTGTGAGCTTCCTGTCTGAACAATAAAAATGTGCTCTCAAGGATTAGGATGATGACACTATTTTTGAGCAAGGGAGGTGGAAAGAGATTTTAGAAATACACTAATTTTCTGTCCTCCCCTGCTGTTACAATCCCTGATCAGCTTTGGCTGGGAGGTAGCTGACCAGCCAGAGGTGAAGCTGGGTCACTTTGAGATTTTGCAAGCTCAGAATTCATTGCATGGAGGGAAGTCCACACCTTTTTCAGGACGTTCAGAACACAGGGCCATTGCTGTGCTAATTTAGACAAGAATTTTTGGTGCAGCAAAGAGGGTTTTCATCACATGGTTCTGGAACAGCCCCACATTCTGTTCCCAAAGCGTTAGATGGTGACTGCACCTACGCAGTGTTACCAATGTGCTTGGTGTCCTTCAATATGGACAAAGTGTTGAAGAGAGTGGTGGCAGAATGCCCACATTCCACTGAAAAACATTGGAAATCACTTACAATGTTGTCCCTCCAGACGTGGGTAAAGCTAGATCCAATTTAGGGAAATATTGTGTCAGCTTCCCATTGTAGATAAGCAATTGCTTTCTGTTGTTGGCTTTCTGTAGACATTAAGTTCTCAAGGCAATCTAAGTGAAGAGAGCTTGATCCTGGTCAGCTCTCCTGGAGCTGTTAAAACTCTTCTGTATGTGACAGTGCATCAGTGTGTGCATGTGGGAGGAATGAGAAGAGAGACTAGCAGAACAAGCCTTCTGCCTTTACTTTGATTCAAAGTTTGGAATGACTTTCCCAACCTGATAATGCAAAGCCACCACACAGCACAAATCTCACAATCCAGACATTTTTCACAGCATTTCCACTGCAGTTTCAGGTCTGCAGCTCAGGGAGACCCACCTCATTTTGTACAGCCTACTACTCCTGCCAGCATCAAGTGAGTTTTTCAGCTTTGAACTGGACCTGTCCATCTTTACATCAGGGCAGTGCTGTAAGGGGCCGTGGCAGTGCATCTTTCAGAGATGCAGCTGTGGGCTGCATCTTTCCTTTATTCCTCAGAGGAAGAATGCTGCCTTTCCCAGAGCTCTTTCCTGGCTGTCCAAACACAGGATGGGTAGAATGCCCATTGTTACACACAGGGCAACTGAGCCCTGCACACACCGTCTTTTCCTGGCTGTCCCTGTTGTTATCATATCCCATGTTTGTTGATTCCGTCCAGATTCATCTTCTTCCTGGCACAAAAACAGCTCTGTGGGGGAAAAAAAAAGTAGGGACATAAATAGCAAGACTTAAAATCAGTTTTTAGAGACATTTTTGCACAAAAGTTGCAAATAAAATAAATGTAGAATGTAATCTTTATTTGTGCTTAATGATTTTTCTTTTATCTGTTTTCTATACCTGCCACCTTCATTCTTCTGGCTCCAGATAAAACTGGGGCTCCAGATATTTCCTAGGGTTTCCAGATGGCTCCCTAAGTTTTATATGACTCTACCTACCCCCTCTGACATTTCTTTCTTGTTAAGATTTGAGTACAAATGGAAATATTCCAGATGGCTTTAGCTGGAGCCAAATGCCTTCAGTACTTCAGAGCTACATAGACAGCCCACTAACTAATTGTCCCTTCTCAGTCTGCTCATGTTGAATTCCTTGGATTTCTTTTGGGGCTACAAAAATATTCTTCTGTGATATACAATAACAATAAGTTATACTTTGTTCAGTGACACCCTTAAAAAAACACATATAGCACATTTAATAATAGCATGAATAGCAGACCCAGCAAGACATCTGCTTTGCCCAAACATGTCTGGCACTTTCTTCCTCTTCCCCTCAAAAATACCACGGTTCTTGTGTGGCATAGTATACCTAGTGCTTTTATAAGAATTACAGATAGTACTCATGTGAACCATGGTGTATTTCCGAGATTTCAAGTCTAGCTTTTCATAGTGAATAATGATGTGATCTGAATGTGATTAATTATTGGAAAAACAAATCTGGAGATAAGGATTTAGAATGATTTACATTGAGGCCTGCCTAAGATTTTTAGAGCTTAATTTCCTTTAGTTTTGCTATTAGTTGTAGCAATGTTTCCTATCCCTTTTCATGTGCTTTTCCATAGAATTCTTAAGTATGAACATAATGGAATGTCACTCAACAGTCTTCAAAGTCCCAAACTAACATCTTCCCAGCAAAAAAAAACCCTAATTCCTAACTAAGGGAGGCACCTGAATGCTTCACAAATCCTTTATTCCATGCTGCTACCTCAGGAGTGCAGTGGCTTGCCTCATTAGACTTCAAAGCATGACACAGAATGTAGGAGATAAAAATATCAGCAAGACAAGTTTTTCTAATGGCATGTTTTTAATGTTTAAAAAGTGATTTTGTACTCTACAGAGGATTTAATCAGGAGAAAGTACCAAGGCTCATGCAAATAGAAATTAGCATTCAATTTGTCTCTTACAAGAAGAAGACCTCTGTCTAGTCTGTTCTGTGCTATCCAACAGAACAACACAGAAAGGAGTGCAAACTCTTCTAGTTCTTAGGCCTGAAAGTGCAGAAATCACAGCTGAAATGTCAGAGAAGTCTCTTACAATCTTTAAGGTGAAGTTGATATGTGCCTTTTTTAGCCTACATAAAAAGAAAAGTATGCCTGTGTTATTTGAATGCATGATATTAGAGGTAAAACTTTCATCAGCTGCTTTTTTTAAAGATGTAATTTTCATTTTTATAAATAGATGTATTATTCCACAAAGGTGAATGTGCCACTTTATATTCCTGGAGAAAAATACTGAGATGGACATGAAAAGTTATACACCTGCTGTCAAAAGAAAATGAGCATGGGATGAAGCCAAAGGTAAGAAAAGAAAAAAAAAAGCTGATGAAAAAGAGTCAGGAAAATCATGTCCATTAGTTCATGCTGACTTTCAGAGGACTATAATTCGTGATGTCTAAGTCTTCCTATCCCAAATGAGCAGACTTCTGTACTAGTGTATCTCTATCCTTACTAGAGCTGGTTTTCTGAGTAAGTAACAAGTTAATGCTGCTAGCTGTTACTGCAGCCCCTTCTTCTACATCTCAAGTGGCAGATCACTGTGTGAGGAATTGAAAATTTCCAGTCTTGGTGGTGACCTTCCTCAGCGTCAATACAATTCCACTTGAGAGAGTTTCTGTTTTGAATTTGCCGTTTCTTCAGTTCATATCATTATACTGATTCTCATAGTAATATGCAATCACTACCAAAAAGCAGTGTTAAAAATGATATTAAGTTGGCAAAGTCCACTACTTAAAAAATGTTGAGAAACTTAGAAGCCCAGTGGCACCATGTTACAGCTTAGACCACATTTCAAATGTATGGCAGTAGTGGAACTTAAAAGCTATTTCACAAGTGTCCCAGCATAAGAAGATCTAAATTCCCAAGAAACTTTTGGTAAAGTCTTGCAAAGCTGTCAGGCACCCAAATTCTCCTACTGACCTCCGTTTTTGGAATGGTAAACCTTTTCTCAAACCTGTTGTCAACAGCCCCTTTTATCGTACCAAGGGCTTTTATTATAAAGTGGAAGAATGTTCGTTAAAAGAATAAAGGGAATCTACTGTAGTAATTGAAGAGAGAGCATCTACCAGCACAACTCCATAAAACTTTATCTAAAAGTCTTGCAAGTGAACTAGAAGTCAGACTGAACTGTGCCTCTGGCAATGGGAGCAGAGGGAAAAACAACTCTTGACCTGATTTTCTCTCCCTCTTGAGTTACCTTACAGCCATGCAGAAGCCAGGTAGACTGTCAATGTCTGCAGACCAGACGGGAAAGGAGTACTTATTTTGAACCAAATGTTCTCAAAGCTTGACAACACACTTTGCCAGAAATTTTGCTTTTCTTATACAGGAACCAGGTGTGGCTTATGATACAGTGATAAAATCTTTGATTAGACAAAATGTGATGAAAGTTCTGCACATGCTAGAATAGAGCTAAATATCTCTGCCTGTGACACAACCTAGTTTGCTGCCTAGGAGATAGGGGAAAGAGGAAAGGTTGTTACAGGAGGCAGCAGATGTTTTTCTTATCTATATATCCTTTAGATGGCCTCATTACGGTAGTGTCTTGGTATATTGTTCTTCTTCCTGAGGATTCTCAGAGTGTAAGGAAGTGTTATTTTACCCATTTTTAAGGCAAGTTTAGGTGCAGGGTATAAACAACATCTGTGGCATTGCAGAGGGCTGACCCCAGCTGCTCAGTTTTTCTTAATCTAGCTATGGACCTTCCCTCAGTTCTGTGTTTGCTTCTTGTATGTGCAGCTCCATGCGTAATTTTAAGCATCTGCAATTTTAAGCAACTGGGAAGTTGTCTTCTTTCATATGTGTAATTAGATTTACCTAAAATACAGCATTCTTCTGTAAAAACAATCAAAGAAATAAAAATAGAAGAATCGAGTAGGTAAAATCTGATTTTTACTTTCCTGGGTTCCTTAGGGAAATCTAATTACATAAATTCAAATTCTTCTTCTCCAGACCTAGTATTATTCAAGCAATAATGACAGATTGTGATTGTTGTACCAGAATGTGCTGTGTTTCTATTCACACCTAACCAAATTTTACAACTCATCTTCCAATTTTTCCACTAAGGATAAACTAATAAATTCTTTGTGGATTTTTATGTGCTTTCATCACTATAGTGCTCTTCAATTAAGAAGATTAATCCAGATGCCCAGGTTTGAGTGCCTGATCATGAGTAACTTGTGGTTGATATCTTACAGGCTTTAACTCCTTCCTCCTACTTCCATGTGATACATTTGTGGGCTCAAGTAAGCAAGCAGTATATGAGGAATATGATCCATGATTGTGGGTAAAAGTTTTAGTCTACATTGTATAAAGGACATTTGACTTATTCAAAAAGATGTGGTCTTGAAACAAGGGATTTAGGCAGAGTGTTGCTTTCTGAATCCCATGCTAGTCCTGAAACCTCCTAGGTTGGTTTCCCTCCAACCTTTCAGTGGCCAAATGTCTTAGGGAGTTTATCACACTAGAGGCTGAGGGTCACTGAGGTCTTTACTTCCATATATGCCTCAACTACGATGAAGAGCAGATTGTTACCTGGCTTGTTCCTGAGATGGCTTTGAATGGAGGGGTGGCAATTAACTGATTTCTCTCAGTAATTCATAATTGGTAGACCCTCCTTGTCAGCAGTATGTATGAGGTACTCCAAACCAAGTAAACTATCTGAGAAATTGGAGCCCAGAATTCCTTGTCAGTCCAAGTGGTAGGAACTCAAATGTTACTGTTTTTCAGACCTACTGTATACAAAACAGTGGGCTTGGTGTCCCTGGGATACTGGATGTGGCAAGAATGTCTCTGAGGTTACAGATTAACCATTTCCAGACTCTTGTGGCATCTGAGCAGTCATCTCCATTGTGAGCTGTTGTTTCTTGCTCCCTTGAGCATACCAGCAAATCAGGTCAGATGACAGCAAATCTCCAAATACTTATGTATTCCCCCTCTCCCAAAAGACTGTCGACATGAAAGTGACAAAAAGCAAGAGCAGAAATGTAATCAGCCTGAAACCCTGACTGTGTTTTGAGAAAAATGTTTGAGTTCTGTCTTGGCCAGCTCTAATTTAATTAGAGGGAGGATGCTGCTCCTGTTGTCTTTGGATGCCTTTTACAGCCCGGGTTGGGGTGAAAGAAGGTTAAAGCTGCAGTAGTGTAAATAATGTAATAGTATTTCATCTTGACTTGGAATTTAAAAAAAAATATTATTAAATGACCATCCTTATATGATAAGAATCTGTTCAAACAGTTCTATTTGTTGAAAGAATTTTTGTCTATTTTTCATTGGGTGTGCTTTATGAAGTTAAAATTTCAGAAATATTGAATATGAAACACATAAACAGCAAGGGATTGGGCTATTGTCTTTGGTATATTCCCAGATTTTATTTGTTTATACATCATCATTAAAAAGAACTCAAAACCAAGTTCCATCCAGGAAAACATCCAGTTACAATTCTATCCATAAATATTCAAAACATTATATTAAATATTTAAAGCATCTGAAGTGTAACCACTGGAAGGGTTTCAGCACCATTTTTTAAGTCTTACTTCATGGTAAGTGTAACTGTGTAAATAGGGGTAACTTGGACTGAGACCAAGCTACAACACCCAGAGACACTGCATTTCACATCACACACTCTTGGGAATGGCCACTTGCCTCCTCCAGTGCGTGACCTTCCTTGACAAGATCAAAGTTTACAGGGCAGCAAATGCTGGATTTCCCTGGTCTGGTCCAACTCAGGTTTTTGTCATTTAACTACAAGTCAAAGTTAAGAGGGACAGTGTGTGTTAAGATGGCAAATGCTTGATGGCATGCTTCTCCCTTAGCTAAATTAATATTGAACAGCATAAAACTCATTGAATGAGTCAGCCAGTGAGTCAGCAGAGTAGTTAGTGGCGAAAGCGCAAACCTACAACTGATAGACATGATTTAGAATTGAAAATCCACAATCTGTGTTCTTTATGAAACTTCGGAGATCTCAGGAAAACAACTTAACATGATTGTCCAGGCTAGAAAGAAACCCTCTCTTTTGTCACATAAACACTCCTCTGTGTGAACTGAACCATAAAAATATATCCACAGAGAGCTCATATACTACTAGAAGAAGTTTACACATGCTTCATTTCATTTCTTTCTATGAAATGAAAATATCCATGCTTGAGTGAAATGATCACACTGACACCAGCTAACACAATTCATAATGCTTGACTTCAATATGAAATCCCAATAGGAAAAGAAAACAAGAAGATGATGACTGCGTAATCAATGAATTTTTCTTTTATTTTTTCTATTTTTTTTTCAAAAGGGAAGAGTAAAATTCTGTTTGAGAACTATAACCATTTGTCTTTAAAATTTGCCATTAGCAGTGTTCAGTTTGGTAGTGTCAAATGCATCTTATTAAAGTCTAATTTTATACATTCACAATACCAGGGTAGAGCTGCTAAACATTGAAAGCAATAACAATTTAAGATCAGCATTTCAGAAGCGAGTTTTAAACAGAGGAGTTCCTATTCTAGGCTGTGTCTTATGCTGTTTGGACTTCTGGAGTTTAAAACTGCAACTTAACACACAATGAAAAAAATTTCAAACAGAAACAGAGTTCAGAAGTCCTTGCCTGTGTTGGGACAAAATATTCCATAATTAATCTTTGTCTAAATTAAAAACCTCAAGCATAAAAAATATTTTAGCTAGGGAATGTATCTGTGTAGATAGGTATGAAGGAGAGACTAGATCTCTGTTTGTTTTTCTTTTCTGATAAAAGACTTTTTTAATACTAAAATTTTGTCAAATATTTTGTGTTGTTTGTTAAAGAAATATACTCTCCAATGAGGGCAAATATCACCAAATAATTTTTAAAAAATCAGCTCTCCTGAATATCCAGGGAAGCTTGCATTACTGCCCAGCTCTTTTGTGAAGAGATTTTCTTGCTTGGATTGTGAATGTCTTGATTCTTTTGCTGGAGCCCCAGGTGTCTGGCATCAGCAATGCCCTGCTTTGTCATCTGTGGTAATGCTCTGTTCCAGGTTCTTCATAAGGACCAGATCATCCACACAAATCACGGTGCTGCTGGAGCTTACGACAGGGAAATTGCAAGTATGGGACTGTTGGGGAAGTTGTACTGGACCAGTTGAGTAGCATTAAAAGGTTTAAAGATTCACCCCCTCTGGAGAAAGTGTGAGAAGTTTTCCCCAATGGAACTGGTTTTGAGCTAAAAATGCAGCTGGTTTCAGGAGCTGAGAGGTACATTTGCCTAGATATCTGTGATAATTAATTTGGGAACTGTTCTTTTGGTGAGGGTGACTGAACACTGGAGCAGATTGCCCAGGGAAGTTGTAAAGTCTTCAGCCTTGGAAATAGTTCAAAACCTGACTGGACATGACCCTGAGCAACCTGCTGTAGCTGACCCTGCTCTAACCATAGTGGATAAACTAGAAAATCCAAAGAGGTCCTGACTGATCTCAGCTGCTCTGTGTTTCTGTGAGTACTAATCGTTTTGGGTAGCAGCTATTCCTACCCGAGCTCCAAGAGCATCTAGTGGTTCCTCCACTCAGCAGGATAGTACTCTCATTTCAGGCCTTGCTGTCGTCTATGCGCTGTATAAAAAAGAATGTCCCAAGAGACATACTAAAATTAAATATCAGGTTTCAATCCCTGCTAAAGCTAAAGTTCCATGGACTTGATTTTAACAGAAATGTAATTTACAGTTTGTTTTTGGAGTTCTCAGGGTATCATTATCAAGACCTAGTCATGGCAGACAGTGTTCGAACACAAAAACAAAAGGACTGCCTGTCCCTCGAAAGATGCAGCTTGGGCATAAAGCAGAAAGATGAATGTGAAATGCATGGATAAAACTGGTAGATTTAGTTAGCAGCATTAGGAATCTAATCATTATCAAATTTTTCTAGGCATTTTAGGAATTTAGAGAATGTTTCCTGAACATGGGGGAAAGAGATCAATGTGGAAGACAGCACAGTAGTTTCTGCCTGATAATGTAAAAAATGAACGTTGTTGACCAGGAGATGATCCAATAATTTAACTGCACAGAAGTGAATGATTTGATGAGTATGAGAAGAAGGTCAGTGCAAGAATAAGGCAAATAGGGCAAAGAAGCAAGCAATATTGGATATGAAATTAATAGAAAATTAATATGAAGTATGGGTTCATGTCAAAGGGATGGAAAACCACAACTGTAGAGGGTAATGGCTGAGGAGGGGTGGTAATGTCCAGAAGTGAGAGACTGAGACAGCTGAGAAAAGAAGAAAGAGAGAAGAGATACAGAAAAACTTTTTTTCTGAAGTTTAAAAACTGATGTGGTAATATTACTTCCAGAAGAATCCTTCCAGCATCTCGAGATCACTGTCCCAGCTTGCCAGATCTGAGGGCATAGCCACATCCTTGGGGGCTGTGCAGAGTTCCTGTGTCAGGAAAGGAAGAGATGGCTGAGCCAGGAGCTGGTCCCTGCAGGCATGTGTCATGTGGCTTTGGGACTTTGTATTTTCAGGCTAAACATTGGCTAGAAAATATACCACCCCTATGCCATTTAGCCAGCAGATGGACAAGTGATCCTTCTGACACCCTGTATGCTAAGAAACTCATGCCCATGAGTAGTAACTTTGACTTACACAGAAGTACATGCACAAGAATGAGTTTGAAGTTCCAGATACTAATTTTCAGTGGTGTCATTTGGCTTATATTCATCAATTATGAAACACTTTACAGGCCATCTCAAAAATGGGGACTGAAATCTACCATAAACTGCTTCGGGTGCTAGGTTCCTATCTCCACACTCACTTTTTCTCCCCCAGCCCCTCATGCAATCACTTCACTATTTTTAATTGCATATGGTTCATGCTCCTTTGGTTTTAAACCACATCCCATTTTCGCTCATGGCATAGAGAGAGAAAAAGAGAGAGGTAGTATTTATGAGTTCACAAAGTGAACTCAAGAAACAATCCCATCACTGCTCAAGAGTACAGCAGAGAAGAATACAGAGCAGGACAGCAAAGTAGAGAAGCAAAGGATGGAACAGAATAACAAACCTCAACCTCAGGAGGGGCAGAAGAGTGTTTTCTCTCCAGTATGCACTGAACTGCATCCCATGGTGAGGACACATTTATGCCAGAGGATTAAAGATGACCTGCTTAATTCACTCTCCAGTAAACTCTCACAGAAAGCTACATGTCCAGAAGACACAATTTTTACAGAAACCTGATCAGTGGATAGTGAAGAATGGTCCCCATTGTTGTCCAAGGTAAGGCTGCTGAGTGAACTCAACGCTTATCCTCTGCCTTTGGCCTCCTGGCTGGCAGTCAAAGCATGTACTTTTCAGCCAGTCCCTCTTCATTCTGCCCCTTGCCCCTTTAGAAATTGTGTGACTTGCAAAGAGAACAGAAAATATACTAGGGAATATGAGAATAAATATGAGAAGGTAGCTCCCATATGTGAGAGAAACTGGGGATATAAGGGGAGGGAGCTGGGACAAAGACCAGAGATGAGGAGTGCAATGGGGTTCTACAGAGAAACCAGAACTGAGCCAGCTTCTAAACTTCTACTTATTACTTGGTGTACATGTGAGGAGGGGGGCGGTGAGAAATGTTAGTTTTGTGTATTTAACGGCTACAAAATCAGCTCGAACTTCAAAAAAGATATTGCTTTTGGATGATTGAACAATGAGGCTAAAGTTTTTTCAATAATAGGAATCTTTCACATAGGTTCAGCTGGCTTAGATTTGTCTGGTTTTTAACATCATTCTCTGCAGTGCTAGAGGTCTGTGTTCTTAGGAGCTCATGCCTGAAAACACAGATGTTGAGCTAAGATACAATGAGAGTGTTAGAGAAACTAAATTAAATGGATTTCTTCTTTGATTGTTTTGCCAAGTATTTGAAATCAAGGTTCTTTTGTTGGTTGGTTTTGTACAACTCTGTTCAACAAAATTTATCTTACCCTTTTCAGTACAGTCAGGTCTGGAAGAACTGTTTAACAGTAACAAGATGACACACAAAGTAACCATTTACTGCCAAGTTGGAAATTTCAAAAGAAAATTTGCCTGTACTGAATTCTGCTCTCTTACAGCTATTTTATGGTATTTAGTTACTTATGACAAAAGAGAAACTACAATTTTATGGGATCTGTGAATTTGATTGCTGAACATATCTGAAAGTCAGAGCATGTATTTAGTACTTACAAATATTCAAAAATGTTCAGCCCAAGGACTGCATATTTAAAAATATTGGCCAATATATACATGATCATGTAGAGATGGAAAGAATGCATTCTAACAAATCTTTAATCTCTGAAAAAAATCCAGTGGTGCCAAAAAGGTTTCTATATAATCCAAATTCAGTTTGTTCTTGAAAACCTGTCTTGAAGAAGAGGGTGAGACACAGTTCACACTTGTGTCTCAGGCTTAAATAACCATTCTGATTGAAAGTTCTTATGTTTATATACTTCCAAAGTCTTTCACTTATAGCACTTTTCAACTGCTTATAACAAAGCAAGCAGGTAAAAACATGGATATGTTGATTTGGGGGAGTTTGAAGTGTACATTTCCCATGTGTCTGTGACAAAGGCAGTGAGCCATGCTTATGGCTCTCAAACTAACTCATTCTGTGAGGAGAAAAAGCAAGGAAATGAGAACTCTATCAAGTGCGTTGGTACTGACAGCACCAAAACAGTTTTGAAGGTCTGTCCAGTGTCAGAGGAATGGCCTAAATCTCTTCTTCTAAAGTTTAGTGATAGAAAGCTTGCTGCTACCATCAGCCCTGTTCAGTAAGATATTTTCGGTTACATGCTTCTCATTCAGGTTTTCTCTATGTATCAGAAAACAGGCAGAGGGAGGGAAATTTATTCAAGAATAGATGCAATAGAGACTTTATACTCCTCTTTCACTCTCTCTGTGGTAAATGCCCTTTGTGACCTTATGTTTCAGGTCATTAACACCGAAAGATTTTAAATATAGCACATTCTGATCACCCAGAAGGTTGACTAAGTCAGCTTCATCCTATGCTTTTTCTAATTATAATGTTAACATTTGGGGGGTTTATCTTTCAGGCTTTAGCATGACTAAGCTGAAATGATCAGAAAAAGTTCAGATTTTCCATATCATTCAATTTGTTTTAAGGAATTGATTTCCTTAAAAGCAGTTAGTTTTTCTGCCAGATTCCTTGGCACATAAGAATGTGCAAGAAAATGACAGTGTAATAGATATAATGACATGCAAGATAATGGCAGTGTAATCAGTTGTGTGAACTGCTATGTCTTTTTCCCTCTCAAAAGTGTTAAGTAAACGTTTTTCAGTCAGGATATCTCATCCCTTTGAAAATCGCACCAAAACCAGTATTCTGGTACCTAACACCAGGTTAAAGATCTCAACTTCCTTTTTTTATTGTAACTTTCACTGGTATTACTCAAATACTCAAATACCAGTCTGTTTCTCTTGGAGTGACTCTTCAAAATTCCCAGTTCTCAATATGCATTTTTGAAGTTGCCATGAAGTAGCAAACAGAACAAAGCCATACCGTGAAGTCCCAAGGAGAGAAATATGCTCTTATTCATAAAGAAACTCAGAGAAAGTAAACCTGTAAGCCAATTCGCCATAACTGAATGTATGAAGAAAAGAAAAAGACAAGTAATGAAGAAAAAGGAAAACAGCAAACCAGCTCACATTAATTGTCCTTTTTTGGAGGTGTGAACTTGCAGAGAAAAAGTGAATCACTATTGCAAAAATCTCTTTTGAAATATTGAATGCAAATTACAGTAAAGTAGGTATGGAAATATTTACAAATGACAAAGTTTGGAAGTCAGATTTACGATCCCAAAAAATATTAGTCCAAACAAGATATTTGTGGTTCATTTTCAGGTTATCTTCCCAGTGGGAATGGAAAATATTTTATTTTTAAAATGATGGCTTAGAAAGATTTGCACCTCCAAAACACCCAACTTAATGAATATTAGACGCCTTTCTTGAAAGACAAATACTTTATTTCTAATTTATAGAGAAAAAAAAATTGAGTTACTCTTGCTTAAAATTGCAATTAGTCTTGTTCTCTAATTAATGTCTATGATTAAATCAGGAAATGTCCATTCTGTAACATCTTGCTTTCTAAGGGAAAAGATACCTGATCAGTATTAGGCATTCAGACTAACAATTAACTTTGTTTAGCCATGTGCCAGGTTACTGTGTACTGTCTATTAAAAAACCTAGGTAATAAGATCAGGAGAACTTGATAAAATACTGGTTATTAAATAAGCAGCAACAAAATATAATCCTAAATGTGACAATATTTGAAAAATCCAGGGCAAAAGAATTTATGTGAACAGTTTAATATAAATGTATCCTTGAGGTAAATACTAAATGCACAGATCAAATTTGGTATGCAGAAAATGTTTCCTTTCATTTTGAAATAACAAGATATGGTGTAAAGAACCTCTGCATTCCCCTCCAGCTAATCTATGGCTCTCATCTCATTGGTTTAGTGAGTTAAACAAGTGTATGCCCTTTTTTGAACACTTGAGTAGTTTCTGTTTCAGAGGGACTATTCTCCCAAGAGGGTTAAGCAGAAACCAATTTTCTTACTGATCCATTTCTTCTGAGCTTGCTGCCCTGCCCATTGGAGTCGCTGTGAATCTAAACGCATGTCTTTTCCTTTTTTTTTTTTTCTCCTCGGAACTTGAAACAAGATTTAGGTTGCCTTTTGGCCCACAAATTCAAACTTGTAGTGTAAGAAACGCAAGTGCAACAGCAGTTCCTTCTGTGAGGTAGCTAACCTCTATGATTTTTTCCATTCCTGCCCCGAGATTTTTGGGTGTGGCTATGTCCAGCTCAGGTGACGATGCCTGTGTGGGTAGTTCCCACCCAAACCCTAGGTGAGTGCAAAACCAGGCTAGTGGTAGTCCATAGTTTTGTGTCCCAGAGGGTCTGGTACTGTAGGAATGATCACAACCCCCTGTCCAGACCTGAGCCCTAGAAAAAAGAAAAAAAAAATTCTTTTGTTTTTGAAACGTGGAAGTAGTAATCTCCTTTTATGTGACAGGGTATAGCTGGGACGTAGTAGGGTCTCCAGGCAACCTGAGAGCAAACAAATCCACATGCTTTGCCCTGACAGGAAGCTCAGTCTCTGGGCTCTACCTAATACTGCAGGAGCTGTATGTAGCTGCTGGGTACAAGGGAAACAGGTTATGTTGGAGAATACTTCTGACCTGAACTTTATACTGAATTTTGCTCAGCTGGTTTATTAGAGATCCACCAGCAGTGCCTGTGTTACCCCTGCAGATGAGCAGGTGCTTCACACAGGGGTGCTGGGGCCCTGCAGGGCTGTGCTGTGCTCTCAGGTGCTGGATTTCACACCCAGCTGCCAAGATCCTGGAAGCGCAGAGCAAAAGGGAAAACACAACCAAGCTTTCTGTTCACAGGGTATTTATTTATTTAGCTAGTTAGTTATTCCTACAATTATCTGGAATAATTGAAGTGGGTTTTTTTTGGAGAGGGTGTGACAGAGGTATGCTTTATAGTAATAAATCCTTAGAGCCAAAACTAACCCCTTCAAGGAACGGATTATTTCTTCTTTCAAACACTGCTCCTCCACCTTCCACGCCCTTCTGCCAAAAATAGTTTTGGAAGCCGTACCCTAAATGACCATACATGCAGTACAAGCAATTTCAGATCTCAGCTGACATCAGACCAGGAGGCTGGGAGATGTGCAAACCAGATTTGCAGTCTTGTATGTGCTTTGTATATGTTAACACCTTCATGTGGGTTCTGGTGACATTTTGGGGCGGTTTGCTCTCCATCTGGCTGACTGCAGAGGAGTGGGTGAAGGTTGCTGGTGCCTTCAAGGGGAGCAGGGCCAGTTCCTGCCCTCAGCCCACAGCCCCAGAGGGGCTGTTGAAAAGCCAGTAGGGGAGCTGGAGAAGCACCACGTTGAGCAGGACATCCTTTGCTCCAGGGCTGCACAAAGAGCGGGCAGCTGGCACACAGCCAGCATCCATGGAGGTGAGAGGGAAATCCTCCTGGGAAGCCAAGAGGAACAGGCACAGTGTGATCCCAAGAAAAAAGCTTCAGAGTGGGATGAAAGCACTCCAGAAAATTATACAATGAGTGCAAGGGAGTTTTGTTTATAAACCCTTTTACTTTGGTTCCATCGTACCCAGTCACTTTGAGTGCTTCTCTATTTATTAATTCAGTGATGGACTTGGCAGTGTTGCATTAATGGCTGAGCTTGATGATCTTAAAGGAATTTTCCCACTTAAATGATTCTATAATTCTAAATATTTATATCCTAATGAGACTTGCAATTTTTAGTTTAGAAACTTTTTTATCTTTCTAGGAAGTTACTACAGTGAAAAGCAAACCCATTTGAAAATGCTGACTAGGTCCTATTACATTCCACTATTCCAAATTTTCAGATAGTTTAATTTGGATGTTAATATTAAAATTTTGAATTTTGAACATATTTCTGTATGAAATATTTATATTCTTTTGGTTCTAGTTTTGATGTTTCTTTTATGGTATTCAAAAAGAAAATTTATTCTGATTTATTTATTTATTTATTTTTAAGAGACTGGAAATTATATACAGGCTTGATTTACTGCAGATTTCTGTGGTCTTTAGTATTTTGAAAATGCTAGAAGGTTTTAGGACTACAGGATAAAGAAGCTACTGAAGGTGTAAGGTGATTGTGATTAGATTGTTGATGGAAGATGTCAGTCAGGACATCCTGATGATAATGACTGATACCAGTTCTAAGGAGAGAAAGAAATCTTCCTGCTGTGTCTTTCAGGTAACTTTGGACAACTAGAGAACCTGAAAGTTAGGCTTGACTGTTAATTTAAGAAAGACTGGCATATTTCCTAATAATTCTTGCTAAGCAAACTTGTTTTCTTGACAGTTTCCAAGAGAGAAATTAAACAACATCTCTGCTCACTTGGTTACAGCAAAACCAGAGACTGGGTGGCATTTAGTCTTAACTACTGTTTTTCTTATTACAACGTCACTATGAAACCTGTGAGAGCTGGTGCTGAATGGGGGGCCCATCAGCCAGATGCTGTACAGAAAGAGAACAAAGAGATGGTCCCTGATACCAAGCATATCAATACCTTGAGAAAACGCTATAAAGCTTTGAAAGATCTGGAGTGAACAGGTTGTGGCAGAGAGCGTCATGCTGTGCCTGTAGCCAACACTGCTGCTGTTTTGTTACTCAGCTGGGGGAGAGAGAGTAGAAGGGGGGGATGCTATTTTCTGTATTCTGGGACTGAAAAAAAGACCAGTGCGGATCAGCCACTGAGCATCAAACCAAGGTCAGTGCATAATGAGAAACATAATGAAGACCCTGGAATGAGTATTTGTGTTATTTCCTTACCACGAACAGAACAAGAGACCATGAAAGATAAGGGAACAATTACTGAACTGTTTTGGGCTGAATGAACCTCTCTGCTTCAGCAACATCATCTTAGTTTTAAAAAACAGCAGTTCAGAGCAGAGCGAAACACCTTTGCTGGGACCAGCTTTTTGAAGTAATATCCAGCTAGATACTCAAGATTTCCCAAGGAGAGGCAGCCTGGTAGTGATCTCTTGTTTATCTCTGTTTCCTACATCTGTCATACGATCATTCTAACTTGGTTTAGTGTTTCCTGTCCTATCTTGGAAAGCTTGGAAGAGGCTACTGAAGTTGATTAACCTATCTCTAAATTAGCAGGCTGTTGTAATGCATTGTTAGAAGCTGCAGCACATCAGGTCCTATTGTCTCGAAAGAATTGGGAGTCCTAAAAGCTTGCTTCTTTTTCCTGAGTTACCACAGAGGAACATTTTTTCCCACCAGGATAAAGCAATATTTTCTCAGATCCTTTAACATTAGTCCCTTTGTGAGCATAATAAGCATTTTTTAAGACATAGGTAAAAGCCTCTGTTAACTTTGGAGAAACGAAACATACATTCTGCCAGAATTACCAAGAACTAAATTTTTAAAAGTATTCAGCCATTTAAATGTAGTTGTGATTCTTAGGTGGGATCTGCTTTTTCTGGTGAAAAGTCATCTCTTTCAAACTCCTCATCTTCTTCTTATATTTCTACATTGCTTTTTGCACAGCCAAGTACAACAACCTAATGAATTCTACAGAATTCTTTCTCATCCTACCAGGAACACGATAAAAATATTTGCAGAGAAGAGGTGAAATACAGTAATGATGACTATCCCAAGCAGATATGGCCAAACTCACTTCTGGTTTCTGGACAATCAAATACAGAATTACATCAGGATAAATCAGATGCACACTTCTGCCAAGAATTGCCTTTGATGGAATGTTACTTAAGAAAAGCAAATTTACAACAGATGCCAGTTAGAGCTAAGGAGAAGGAGATTATGTAGTGGAGAAACCTTAAGCACATAGGTTGGTGGCACATAACGACTGCATATTAAAACATTTTCTCAATTTTGCTGTATTAAAGCCATCTGTAACCACAACGATTTGCTGCCCAGGGTACTTCTGATAAGATTCTGCCAGAGCTGCTGAAAAGTGTGAGAAGCCTGAAGCATTTTGACCCAGGGCCTGAAACAGCTCTTAGGCACTCTGTTCTCTCTAACTTTTATTTGGAGTGGCAGGCAATGTGTTGACAGAAGAAGTCTCAATTGTTCCACCAAGCGGTATTTGATCTTCAAAACCAAAACAAAGTAAATACTGGCCTCATGCCCAGAGCACCTTTATAAGGGACAAGAGAGGAACAGGGTTAGGAATCAGGATGCACAAGGCTCCTGGAACAACCCAGCAGTCATGAAGAGTGAGGAACAGTGCAAAACTTTTTAAAAAACTAACACTATATCCTGGAGTAGAGGTTCAAACTAGCAGATCCAGCAGGATTTTTGTGATCCCTAGCCCAGATTTGCATCCTCTCAGAAGAGCTAGGTTTATACATGCACTGGTCCCCAGTCTTCCAGGGAGCTCTGGGTGCTGTCAAGTCCCTGTCCCTTGTCCTCCACAGAGGATGGATCCACTGTGAAATGCAACAGGAGTTTGCCACTCACCTCACCAGAACTCTCTCTAAATCACTGGTCAAAATATTTAAGGGATTTAATCCTTGATATAAGCTCTCTGCAGATCCAAGTGTACATCACGGCACAGATTGTTCTTGAGACTCATGAGACATAGCTTTGTTAGGCAATAGGGGTGTAAAAACTCTGTTATCATCAAACAGTGACTGCAAGAAATGGGACCAGACATATACCTGAAGTTACATTGGGCTTTCATTGTCTATCACCTATTGTGACTCATTCTGCCAACATGCTCTGTTAAGCTGCTCTATAATTCCATACATGTGTGAAATAATTTCTTACTAGAATTACATTCTGACAGCTCTAGTAATAGCTCTGCTACTGCCTGTAGTATCTTAGTTTGTCACATGGTCATCTTTTGCTTACTAACTTCCTTTTTCCGGGTATTTTAAAACATGCTCAAGAGTGCATCACATTAGATTATCCTTGAAAATAGCTTTTATATTCACCTCATAATCACAAATTGAGAACATGAAGTTGCCCAGCCAGATTTTGGAGTCTCTTTCCTTGAAGATATTCAAAAGCCATCTGGACATTGTCCTGGGCGAACCTGCTATAGGTGGCTTTGCTTGAGCAAGGGATTGGACCGGAAGAAATCAGAGGTCCCCTCCAGCCTCAGCCATTCTTTGATTCTGTCCTAAAATTCAGTTTCCATTTTGGCTCTATCTTTAGAAATACCTTGATATCTCTTCTTGACACCTATAAGGTAATAGCACCAGTGATACAGAAAATAGTTGATTTTCAGCATGGAGAGGGGGTCACGTTCTACAGGCACATAGATTTCAATTTTCTGTGCCTAGTTCCTGTTTTAGCTAGTGAATGAGTACAATGTTTTCAGCATAAATTTCAGTAAAGAATTGAAAAAATTTATTTTAGAAAATATTTTCCAAATGCACTTATTTACATAAAGATCTATTATATTCTGATGTAATATATCAGACTCCTTTTTCTTTTTACATAATGACCATTCAATAGAAGTTGGAACTCACAACAATGAAAGGTTGGTTTGCAAGATCACAGAATCACTGAATGTTTTTTTCCTGAGTTGTGCAAGTAATTTTCCAGATTTCTCAGTCATGTTTGCAATTATCTAATAACGAAATGTCAGACATATATTAAAATTTTATGATTGTCATGATGAAATCATATAAAAAGCATAATTTCTGCCAATTCATTTAATTACTCTTCTGTGTGTGGTCTTTTTCTCTTTTTTTTAAGCAGCTACTTTGTTTGTGCTTTTGGGTTTTTTGGGGTTTTTTTTGCTTGCACTAGCTTTGTTGTGTTTGTGGAAAGCTCCTGTTTGGCCTCTTCTCACCTTGTATGCATTGTTCTAAACTTAGGTGTGCAGAAAACAGCACAGGGTTTTTGGTCTTTGAGTAAATCTGTGAGACATTTCCAGTGAAAGTCCACATCATCCTTTAGTGTGACATATGAAAAAAATGGTTGGTTTTTATACAAATGGTAGGAAATAGCAATGTTTTGTATTATTGAAAAGATGTTTTTCAGTAGTGCCTGTCATATGCCTGCAATAATTTAGATCAATGCCTTCAGGCATTAAGTTTGACTTGTACCTTCAGTCTTCTTGTATGTTTTAGTTTGGGATTTGGGTCTGTGTGGAGAGCAAATGTCTGCCTGGGTAGGGAGACTGAGGCACAGGCTGCTGCAGGGGAACCAGCCCACACTCCTTTTTGGCCCTGAAGTAGGCAAGGGTTATCCCTCCTTCAGACCACTTAGCCTTGAGCTGGAGTCCATAATCCAATGTAGATACTAAAAAAGGGCAGTATGCATCCTGGTACTCATATTTCCCCCCTTTAAGTGAATAGCTTTCTTTTTGCAACCCAGAAAACATCCCTTTTATTCATTCTTCTTTTTTGCAGCATGTTTAGCATTGAGACTCCTCTAAGGATAGTTCTGTTAGTTTGCAAGATAATTTAATAGGTATCTTTGTTTGTTTGCAGGCTGTCTACCCCATTCCCTGCACACATTCTGCTATCAAACAGACAGACATCAATACTGTGTTTTGGTATCTGAAGTACAAGATCAGTAGCAGAGCAGCATGAGACTTTCCTGTGCTGAGTACAGAATAAGGAAAAGAATTTTCTTCAGGCAGCCAAGTGAATGTAAGTTGAACAAGTAAGATTTTCTTAGAGAGCATCATTTATTAACTGGCCAGTGGGTGTCTCTGAAAAGAAGTTTTTATCCTTTGTTATTATCCTACTTTATTGATTTTACTGGAAAAATAAAGGGAAAAAAAAAGTCTAGCATCCTGGAATTTTCAGATCCTAACAGTTGCAGCATATGGTGTCTATCTGCAGTGCCAGCTCAGGACACTAGGAATGACCAGGATCCATTTCTGCACTTGTTCTTCCAGACTTAGCCCTACAACCAGCAAAGAGAAGAAGAATAACATATAAAAATTACATATCCCTCCCTTCTTTTTTGAGAGAATGACAGACATTTAATAGGTTCTTTCTGCATTGTGTTTATTACCTGGTTTGGGTTTTGATGAAGAAACAGTAAGAAATTTGGCACTGATTTATTTTGGTATTTCAGGTGCTGAATCCAGATAAAATCGGTATTCCTGAATGGCAGTTAGACAAGGACTTGCGTATCTTTACTACAAAGCCCAGTGGAAGGAAAATGACATCTTTTGTGAGCATAGGAAATTCTTTTAAGTGGGGAGGTCACAAGTGCTTAATCCTTTAAACAGCAAAACATCAAGAAATGTTCTGTGGAAGACTTTGGCTCACTCTCTCCTTTCTGCAAGAGCAGTTTATGTCAATAGATACCTCTATTTTGCTTTTTCCTTGAAGAGTTAAGAAGAAAAGCTCAGAAAAAGGCCACTATATCCACCTGCTTGGGAGAGATTACAAGTATAATTAATAGCGTTTAACTGATCTTAGCTTTTAAAAAGAGGAAGAGCTGTGCTTCCTGTCTATGGTGTAAGAGTGTAGTGTAAATCATTGAAAACACAGAAATGTTAGTAGTAGGTGGCCTGAGTTCTAGGTCTTGCTTAGCTTTTGTGCAGTCAAATCCATCTTCATCACCTATCAAAATTCACAGACTGATATTCGGGTGCAACACTTTACTTTAATAGCAGCTTAGGCAAAAATAAGACTATGTGAATCCTGCCCAAAAAGTCAAAAGTTACTTTAGAAGAGGAGATATTTGATTTTAAGACATTTAGGAACTCCACAAAAGTTTATGCCAAGCCTAGTGCCTTACAACTTTAATGTCACTAAGCTCTGTGTCAGAGGTACTTTTGACCTCTCTATTTTTTAACAAGAAATCTGCAGTCTTGCGGCTGGAAACCTTCTCTAGTGTATGGTGAATTCAGTCAAAATGAATGTGTCTTTCATGTCTTCTTACTATCTGAATTTTTGTTAGTATATATTTTGATATTATTATAATCCACACGGGGAAAATTATAGTAATTGTTGGCCTTCAATATTTTTAATAAGGCTAACAGCTTTTGGAGCATTTAACACACACGGGACTTACAGAAGTTCTAGAGCATAAAAGTGATTGTGTCCAACAGTTTAAGCATAAAGATGAGAAGATTTTAGATGCTAGCTGCCAAGGAGTCTCAGCAGTAATACCAAAACCTGAAGGTTTCTTTGAGTGTTCCTGCTTTGCCCCTGCTGACATGTGTTTCACTCATAATAAATGTTTTTCTTTAGGACACCCTTGCTGTCAGAGCCTAAAGCTGCAACAGACCCCTGAGAATAACCTTTGTTTTTTACAGGCTGCTGTATTTTAGTGGGATTGTCTTTGCAGGAGGACTGGAAGGGAAGGCTACAGGAACTGTGAGTTCTGGCTGTGCTCTAGACCCTAACTGATGCTGAAGTCCTTACTAGAGCACATAGGTTTTGAAGCTGGATTGTGAGGGACAGAAGTATGAGGTTCCTTGTTTCTTTGGAGCCCTGCTGCCAGACTGACAGGTGCAGTTGGTATGGGAAGGGCCTAGAAACTTTCTTTGTTATTTTAAATTCAGAAGTCTCTGTGCAGTAGAATATTAACCTCAAGACTGAAGAAAATTGCCTTACAAGGATGAGATATCTGTGGTGCTTTGAAAGCATAGATGACAACATAGGAAGAAAACATCTTCTAAGGCAAATAGAACAGGGAAAAATGTACTGATCCCAATATGATTTATCATTTAAAAATACTAGTAGCAAAAATGCTAAAAAAGGTGTTACTGAGACATGGAATTAGGGCCTTTTATCCTATGAATGCCATCTCTAACCGTAGTATCCTCAGAGAGAGGAGAGTGCAGAACACATGCCTTTTTCCCCTCAGATCTAGGCAATTGGTATGCTGGTTAATGAGTATCTAGAAAAAGAAACAGGAAATGTTATGGGAGAAGAAGGAAAATGCACCGAAATTATCTTTTGTCTTTCCTTTTCCTTTGTCTTTTCACTCTTTGCTCCTTTGCTTCTGTCCTTTTTTAGAGACAAAGGAACAAAATCACTCAGTTGTAAATATTCATGAGTAGGGAATAATTTAATTTCTTTGGTAGACAGGATACACAGATAAAGAAAACCCTTTTGCAGTGTGCACTGAAGACACCATAGTGATTATAGACAGGGATTAGAGGAGCAGTCCTTTGGCCTTGGTCAACGTTAGGGTCCCTGAAGCAAGAGAAGAGGGCCAACAACACATAGCTGATGTAAGAAGAGGCCAATTCAGTTTCCACTGCAAAGTAAGAAGGTAGATGGATGCATCCCACTAACCTGCCAAAAGAGGTAGCATTCCTTTGGTCAGCATAGCATAGAAAGTTAAAGGCAGGAAAAGCACCAAAGCAATGCTGTGGTTGCCTGTTCACGAGTGAAAATCTTAAGCAAGGAAAGCATTTGCAAAGTAAAACAGAAGGTGTCTAGTTACGAGAGTAGTTGAGAGACAGACAAATAACAGGATATGGCTGGTAAAACAAATAGACAAGGAGTCTACAGACATTTCCATGAGTCACCACTGGGCTCCACATGGTAACCAAAATGGCACAGAGAAATGATTCAAGGGGATGCAAGGGAAGTTAATGCAGAAGAAATAAAAAGGAGGATGAAAGCATTACAAGGCTGAGGAGACAGGGAAATTGATGAGATGGAATGATGTCATGGAGAGATACCTTTCTTGGCCAGACATGTGGAAAATTGAGGTACATAGATTATAGTTCTGTTTATGATCTGCTGCCAGCAAACGCTTGTTTACAGGACTGAGGTTTAATATGACAGCTGTACCTTAATATGACAGGAAACTTTATTTCACAGTAAGTCTGATTGGTCTGGCAAGGGATCGTGTCTGGTAGCTATGGAGGTCTGAAGAGACTTTTTAAATCTAGTACAAATTTGAAAACAACTGAAATGGAAAAAGGAGAATATATCTTTCTTTTTCAAATTTATGATACTGAAAAAGAAAGATTATTTTTTATGAGAATCATTGCTAGAGGCTGGTGAAAGCAAACAAAATCAAATGCACAACTTGGAAATCAAAACATATTTTAAAATGAAGGATTTGTTTTTATCCTTACCAGGAGTAAAAAACTGGAATGAACCTGAGTCTACTGTTACCATGTAAGTGCCTGAAATGAAATAAACAGTTTTCTGACTTAATGGCTATCCCCATGGCAATAGAAGAGGATCTTGCACTTTAAAGACTGAAAGGAATGAATAGATCAGAAGGAAGCACAGTAGATCCTGACACAGCCTAAGGTACAGCATGTGTCTGAAGTGAGATGTGAAGGATACACACAGAAGGAACTTCCCATTTATTTCCAGGGTTTATCAGTAATATGAGATAGGAATAGATTGCAAGTCAGACAAGGGCAAAAAGAACCCTTGATGCTTTTAGAAACACTGGGTTTATTGTGTCTGGTGCATCAAAGGTGCCTTATTTAATGGTTGTCTAAAACTTTTTTTAGTTGCCCTTCAGTTACATTATGATTTTATTATTATATGTTTGTCTATTCTGTAGTTTAAATGCAGCCCTGGATGGTTACCAGGATAAAATTTAAAACCAACAGGAGCTGTGTCTGTTTATTCCAGGCTTGAAAGGCACTCGGTACCTCTGGCTCTAAGCTGAATAACTCTTACAAACAGAGTTTGCAGAGCTCTATATGAATTACTATTAGTTTGTTTGTTTCAGTTCTGAAGCAAAACAAGGAGTGAAAAATAAAAATGTCATTGACACCAACCAAATTCTAAGTTCTTACTTTGGCAAGAACAAAGACCTGATGTTCTGACACAGAACGTTCCAATTTGGCACAAACAAAACCATTAAGGTATTTGAAAGAAAAGCCAAAGAAATAAAGCATTGGCTTCTTAAAATGTGATGTGGTAAATTCATGCTTTAGCTCCATAGGTTCAGGGATCAGATTTCTCACTCATGTTCGGGCTGGTTGAATTCTTTCCTCTCCCACGTGCTCAATATCCTTGCAGAGCACCCCACTCTCCAGCATGGTAGGACAGTTCTAGTTTGAGCTTTCTGTCTAATCCCTGTTGGTATCCTTGTATTCCATTAGAAAAAAAGATAAATGTGTATTCTTTATATCACAGTGTGAGTGAGTGCTTTGGTAGTTTAGTTTTAATTGGTTGGTTGATTTATACCGAGAAAGTAAGAGGGCAGGTTTCAGTTCCTTCAAGGAGAAAATGGAATTCAAATTGCATTTCTAGTATCCTGAATATTCGTGGAAAGTCCTGAAAAGCTTTGGTTCTTGAGCCTTTGTGTGACTGGAAAACATTTTTAAAACCTTTCAATACCGCTATACTGAATTTGTTATTTAAATTCAGTCAGGTTGAAATCCGAGTTTCACCAATTATCATTCGCTAGAAAAAAAATCTACCCAGCTAGTGATGAGAGAGAGTAAATTCTACCCAGATGATTTTTACAAATCTCTCCAAGCTCAATTTCAATGGGAACACCCTAGTCTTGACATCTCGTTCATCCCCAAGGTCTCTTTCACAATAAAAACAGGAAAGGGGAGATCCTGGCTTTCTTCTCCCCTAAGCAAAAGTATCCTCTGGAGCAGTTTATTTTTCCTGATCCTTTTAGCCCTTTCATTGTTTGTGAAGCTAGTGGGTGCTACCTTGCCATGGGGACAAGGAGAGGATTGTGATAATATGTCCCATGTTTTAAGACCACTGGACTATCCTGAATCTATATAGATTTATAAAACAAAATGCTGAAGCTATAACTGACCTGGTCCTAATTTCCTCCACAGTAGGCCCAGTCAGTTACACATTTAAATTTAGAGACAGAGGCTGGAAAGAAAATAATCAATTTTGATTGTGCCAAATAACATCTTTGAAAATCTCAGTAGAAAGGGCCATTGCCCAGCAATCCGTTGTTGCAGGGGTCACTATGAACATTTATTTCATATTGCCAGGCAGGATCTGAAAACAGCACTTAGAAATCAGAGGGGTCAATATTTCAGATGGCCTTTGGATGGTGAAGATTTGTCACTGAAAGAAGTTTAGCTAGCAGAGGAATCGCCAATAGTTACCTTTGCAATCCTCCTGTGCCAATGCATAAATATTATGCGTAAATGTTGAAGGTTGTGGGGGGGGGAATTTTTCCCCATTCTGTTGCTAGGTAACCAATGACCAGGTATTTAAGGACCATTTACTCTTACAAAAGAGAAAGAAATTTTGGCTGGGGTGTGGTGAGGGGAGGAGCGATTTAGTCATTGGTAACTCTCACTTGCTCGCTGGATTTAAAGGCGAGAGCAGTGAAAAAACTACTGCCTGCTTTTGGCTGCGACTGCGGAAAAAGTCCGGCTCTGCACTGCTTTCTCTACCCGGTGGGTGAGCTTTCGTTTTGGGAAAGGAACACGGGATTCCAACCCCCTTTTCCCCTCCTGGAGGGTGCATTTCCTGGCTGTCCTTACACCTGCCACAAAGGGGGGCCCGGCTGTTGCTACTCCGCGCCCCCACCTGCCACAACTGTGGAGTTCCTGCCACCTTTTGCTGGCTATCCCAGGTGAGCCAGGCCTGCCGCTCCAGCCCCCTGTTCGGAGCTCCCTGCTGCGCCCCATCCTGCCAAGCCATCCCTGCCCAGCCCTGTCCTGCCACACGCCATCCCTGCCCAGCCCGTTCATCTGCACACCATCCTGCCCAGCCCGTCCTGCTGTGCGCCATCCCTGCCCAGCCCATCCGCCATTACCCACATGACACAGCCCTGACCTCGCGCCACAGCGCCACCTGCAGCTCTGTGGGAGTCATTGCACCTGCCCTACCTGGCCAGGAGCCAACAGTGTCCCTGCTGGCTGTGACTGTGGCTGCACCAAATGGGAAAGTACCTGGCAGCCCAGGGACATCTGCCACTGGGTTTTTGGTTTTGTTTGCTGTTACTATTGTTGTTATTGTTTGCCTCATTATAGATACTAGTAAAGAACTGTTATTCCTTTTCCCATATCTTTGCCTGAAAGTCCTTGATTCCAAAGTTATAATAATTCGGAGGGAAGGGGATTCACATTCTCTATTCTAAGGAAGGTTCCCACCGTCCTTAGCAGATGCCTGTCTTTCAAACCAAGACAATAAAGAATAACAAGGTTACAAAGTCAAGCAGTCTAATGGAAGAAAAAAGCAAATTCGCAGAGTTATAGGATAATCCAGGTGGGAAGAAAACTCTAGGAGGTTGCTAATCCAACCTCTTGTTCAAAGCAGGGTCAGCTAGGAGCTCACACCATGTTGCTCATAGATTTATCCAGGTGGATCCTGAAAATGTGCAGTCCCTCAGAAACCTGCTCCATTTCTGGGCCATCCTCACATTGTTAAAGTTTCTATTTCCACACAGTTTGAACACTGTCCTGCTGCAATTTATGTGCATTCTTTCTCATCCTGCCTGTGTCTGTCTTCTCGATGACCTTGTCATAGGTCCTAGAAGGCCATTTGTAGGACCCCCTTAATATTTTTCTTATTTAACTTTAGGAAACTTAATGAAAGTTTTCTTCTCAACTTTAGTTTCCTGTTGTATATGTACATGGCATGTGCTATCATAGAGTGTCTAATTACCTTAACAAATGCCACTTCTTTCTTAAGATTTTATCCTCATTTACAGAAAAGGATGGATAGCATCTTACATAAAGGGTAGGATCTTACTAAATTTTTATCCTGGATTTTTCAGCATGCGCCCCCATTTTTCGTTTGAAGGACACTTAAAATTAACCTCCTAAGGTTTTTCTCACAGATTCTACTAGTATTGACTGTAAGACTTGTGCGAGAATTGGAATTTGCCTTACACAAAATAGCATAGACTAGTCCTGTATTTTTAATTTCTGATTTGTAAAACAAACAAAAAAAATGTTTCTGCAAAACATTTTCAAATTAGAAATTGACCCATTTATGTTGAGCAACTCAGACTGAACAAAGCTCTGATACTTAGGTTACATGATTTGTTTTCACAATTTCATAACTTCAAATACCAGGTGGGCTGAAAGTTTATTATGCTTATTTTATAAGTAGGAAATTAAAGGACAGAATAAGAATTTTTTAGGACAACTCTATATTTGGTATTTCTACACTTGGACACCTGAGAACATTATTAAACAGAGAGTCTTGAGCCCTTGTTCTCATCCAAATAAAGAGATGAACTCTTGTGAACCTTTAGGAGACTATGATACTCTAGAAAGAGAATGGAAGGGACTTGAGTTTTCTCTGTTGCTCTGTGAGGATCTTCAGAGGGACAAGCATCTTGACTTAATTATATTTACAGCTGTTTTGGAGAATAGAGTGCAGCTCATACATCTGCTGGGAAGAAGAACTGCCAAAAGTTGACACTCTGCTTACAAGTCCTGTACAAAACTAAAAATAAGTGATGGTTTTCTGATTTGATCAGTCTGCACCCCAACGCAGTAGATTTTGGAGGAGAGCACACAGAGGGGGCCAGCATCTCTGCTCGCAACAGAGCTCCACATCCTCTGCAGTGGTGGTGACACATGGCAGGACATGGACTGCAGCTCCCCAGGAGCATGCATCCCTGACACATCAGAGACCTTAGACCACGTTTAGTTTTTAAGGATCAATGCAATTCTACCTCTGTGGGCTGTAGAGTCACCAGGGGCCTCTCATGAGGGCTCAGTTTAGACGTGCCTCATACCAGCAGCAGCACATGGGTGCTGTGAGTGTGTTCAAAACCCAACTGGACACGATTCCAAGCAATGGGCTATAGCTGACACTGCTGTAATCAGGGACTAGATGATCTCCAGAGGTGCTGTCCAGCCCCAAATGTTCAGTAATTCTGTGATTCTGTGACTTTTTATCTCTAAATCTGACATTTCAATAAACTCTCCACAGACTACAAAATGAGTGGCGCTTGCTTTCATTTACAGCTCTTTCTTTCTTCCCCCCTTTTAAAATAAGCTCAGAAATCTCTAATTTGTGGTCTTTTGGCTCTTCATGGATTTTGTGGGGGTTTCTCGATATATTCTGAAGCATAGATCCTGAACACTACCACAACTCAGGACCTGTGTGGCGTTCAGGCTACATCTGTACATCAGGCTACATCAGGATACATACTGTATCTACAGTCCATAGACCCATCTGTTTTCTCAGTAATAGATGGTGGGAAAAGGGTATCATAAGATCATGCTACCTTTGCTGCACCTTTGCTGCACCAGCTTCCTGCAACCTGGCAGTTGTCGGTGTTTTTACCTGAGTCTTTATGTTCCTTAATGGTCTTTTCACCCATGCATTTTCCAGTCAATTTGAACCAATTTACCTTTCTGGATTCCATAACATCCTACAGCAATCGTTCCACAAAATGCTTTTGACTGCATCTGTTTGCTTTAAAGTTGCTGCTTAAGTTCATTTCTTTCTTCCTGTGTTGTGACTAGTGAATAATCACTCACTCCTTGTGTCCTCCATGATTTCATGGAGGTGTGTGTGATTTCATGCACTCCAAAAATATTCACCTAAGGAATCGTTCTTCTGTGCTAAAGAATGCTAATCTATCTACTTTAAAAGCAATTGTTTCTTACTCCGACTCATCTTTGCCATCTTCTACTGTTTATTCTATTAGACATATCCGTGGGCTCAGAAGAGAGGACTGTTTGTTATGCTTAAGATATGGACAGATAGTAGCATCCCATTTTTTCTTTTATTTCTTCTTTTTATTATTATTATTATTTACTTTTCTTTTTTTTAATTATTTTTTAAATTTTCTTTTTTATTCTTAATGTGTAATGTTTTATTTTATCTACTGAGCAGACATCTTCTTAGAATAATCCATATTGCTTCCATGATCCATTTCCTGAGATGTAAGAACTGATTTAGGTAGAGCCTTTAAGTAGATAATATCTAGTCAGAGATGAATTTCTACACGTGTTTACATTACATCATCGGCATTAAAATTTATCTGCAATTTTCAATTTTGTTAGAACTGTGGCTTTCCCACAGCAATACCCTAGTTTTGTTAGGCAATGCTTCATCAACTCTTTCTAGCTTGGCTGTGCTTTGGTTCCACTATCTCATCATGATGTATTTGTGGCCTGCCTGCAGCTACCTTCTTCAAAGTAAATCATTTGTGGCCATGCTTTTGGTGGTAAATGGTGATGCTTCATCTGTGTATTTATCATATGTACCTATCCTGAGTACTCATCTCATCAAAATTTTTGTAACTGATTCTAACTACTTAGGCTAGAGGCAATTTGAGCTAGTTAATTATATTTTAAAAGTCAAATTTCACGACAAACTCATGCCTATTGAAAAGCATGCTGTAGTCAGACCAGGAATAATATATTCCACAAAAATAGATGTATATGATCATTTGTTCAAGCACGGTTACCGTCTTGTATTGTAATCTCAGGGAAGAGAGAATGACTATTAAAAAAAGCCTCATCATAAACAATTATATTTACCTGTAATTCATTAATGGGTGATGTCTTCTTATATTGTTCTTTCAGGTATCTTGCTACTTATACGTTCTTTGTAGTTTTTGTAAGTCAAATAACCTTAATGAAAGCAACTGTTCTTTTTAGGTCAACATTAAAGTTTTACCCTACTCTTGGGTTTTTGATTTTGTAAATCATCCTTATATCAATCCTTTGAAGCATTCCTTTTTTCTGTGATAGCTTGGCAATCATTATCTTGGTGCTTTCAAATAAAATCCTAACAGTACTGAAAGCCTTGCCTTATAATAAGGTCTAGGAATACACTGTTCTGATTCTCCAGGACTATTTTTCATAGGATCTTGTTCCTAACAATAGTGCCAGGAATAATAGTCCTCATTTTCACCTGAAAGCAGACCACATTTTTAATCAGATTCACAGGACATAACATACCTCTTGACTTAGTTTCATTGCTCTGTCAAAATGCTCTGAGTGCGTCTGCAACCACTAATTCTTTCCCCACTTGGCGTTCAATTTGCAAATCATATGTTTGTAGCTGAAAAAAACAAGCTCTATTCTTAGCAGAAGCAGAATGGTTTGCCAGGCCCCTTTTGGCACTGTCAACATGTGGTTTATGGTCAGTGTCAGCTAATAGTGGCCTCTCATAAATAAAAACATGAAATATTTTTCACTCATGGATTGAGACCAAAGCCACTTTCTTTATTTTCATTTTTTGAAAACTTGGTTTTACTTCATTCCTATGATGATTATTCTATTGGGGTTTTAAAGTTTTGACCACACCATTGTAAAGGATTGTGCAATGCTTTTCTTAGAGCCAATGAAAAAACTTGTTTTGCATGTATCATCATAGCAACTCACAACTGAATTCTCATCAATCCTTTTAATCCTTCCCTCTTTTAAGGGCCAGAATGAGTGTTTTGTCTCTGTCAATATACCAATTCACTACAGCCTGGTTTCCTGAGCACAGAAAAAAACCCTTATATTTACCATTTCTCTAAATATTCCCTTTACTTCTAGATAAGAGAGTTTTAGTGTAAATGTATAGCTTCTTGGAGTTGACATCTAAATGAAGGATCCTTTTTCTGCACTGAATTGCACCTGCCTGGACATTTGTTGATTCTTCTTGTTGCTGTGTGTTTCTGAGCCAAAGAGCCTACTTCCCTATCTTCTTGCCTCAGACTTAGGAAGTTCTGTGGGATCACTGGGATTTTCAAGTGGAGTACGTAGAAGAGAAATGTGAACTTCCTGCTCCTTTGAACATAATCTTGGAACATGTTTGACACTGCAGGTTCCCCTGCCATCTCCCGTGAATGCATCTTTTGGATGAAACCAAGGGTTTTGGCACATTTCTAATGTGGTTGTTTCTTCTACTACTATTAAACGAACATGTTTTCCATACTGTGTAAAAGGGAGTGTAAATACATCACACAAGAAAGAAACTGGGAAAAGATAATGAAAAGATATTTCTATCATAACACTCCTTGTGCCTTTTCACACACACAAGTATACAAAATTGACACCAGAGCAGCAAATAAAAAATCTGCTGCAAAGACATGGCGAAGCAAGCTGCAGACTTACAGCAGGAGAGTAGCCCGTGGCAAGAGGTGGTGGGCAGCAAAGCCAAAAATCCAGAATCTGGCTGGTGAGTGAGCTCAGAAGGAAGCAGAATGGGCCATTCCTGGGGAAGGGCAGTGATGCCCCAAGGCATGAGGGACACTAACACTGAGCTCTCTGATGCTACCCTGGTTATAAGCACTGGATTATGGCAGTTTGTTTCTTCTGTCCACAAAGTTGTTGCTGGATTTTTCCCTTGGAGCAAACATTTGCTTTTGGCACCACCTTGGCATCAGCTCCTCTGACCATATTAGAAGTACTGTGCCCCATTAGGTCTCAGGTCCATTTGTCATCACTGCCCTATGGGGTTTGTTTGAGCTATCAGTACGGTGGCATTCGCTGCTCCTCCTCTGTGTGCATACCACAGAAATGTGACCAAGGCCTTGTATCTTCTTTTCCATATGCTTAACACTGGAAGTGCTGTTCAGCAACGCATACGCAGCTTTTTGTGTTATTTCCTTGTGGAATTTTATTTTAAGCTCTTATATACTTTTCTATTCCAAGTCACTCTTTTCACATATCTTGCTGGGCTTAGCTGTCCCAAAGCATGTCATTCTGATCAGGTAGGCTCCTTTCCTTGCAGAAATCGAATGGCTCTGTTCAAAGGTTAATTTTGGGAACTCCACAACAATCTTGAGGCATTCGGTCTTGCATCTAGATCCAAATTTATTATTTATTATGTAGTTTTGTTAGCCCCACATACCTTCCAAGCTGCAGCCTTCATCTGTCAGTCAGTCTCTGTTCAACTATTTTTACTTCTTTTTACTTCTTAGTGTATTGAAACTTGTTTCTATTAAGTTTCATCTTCTTACGAAGATAAGGAAAAGATAAGAAACAGCAGAGGAAATAGTCAAAGTGAAATCTTGTAAAATTAATAGCTACACTATTGTTTTTATAATACATATGAAATGAACATGGTACTGCACTGCACTGACTGTACATCATTTTAGCTTTCCTGATTTTTTTCAATTACTATTGCTCAGACTTTCCTAAAATTTCCACTTTCAAAAAGTTCAAAATATGACTAATATCAGCCTCCAGACTCTGACATCTATGAAGAAACATGTCTTAAGAAGGAGTTGATTTTTAGTAGAAATTGTTTTAGTCTTTGAGCTGTTTGAGCATTGACAGGAACCTGCTGCCTCTTTTACTGTCCCATAAAACTATATTTCAATAAATGTCCTTTTCTAAGACCACAAGATGGAAAGAAAATTAAATTTTGACCTACCAGCTGATGTTGAAAGAATATGTTCCCTGTGTGTGAACATGAAAAGAATATATTTGTTGCCTGCTTTCCTCTCCAACGCTGACCTGAATGACCCACTCCCCCACCTTAGCATCTTAACAGAGAATATGAATCAGTTTCTACTTCTGAAGGGCAGTCATATGCTTTCCATAACTCAGCATCACAGTTTATTTCTTCATAAAGCTAAGCATGCTCACTTGAAATATGGACATACGGAATAGTTGGGTTGGAAGGAACCTTTAAAGATTATCTAGTCCAACCTCCCCTGCCATGGGCAGGGACGTCTTTCAATAGATCAGGTTGATCAAGACCCCATCCAATGTGAACTTGAACATGTCCAGTGATCATAGAATCATAGAATGGTTTGTGTTGGAACGGGACTTTCAAGATCATCTAGTTCCAAGCCCCTGCCATGGACAGGGACATATTCAACTAGACCAGGCTGCTCAGAGACCCATCCAACCCAGCCCTGAACACCTCCAGGGGTGAGGCATCCACAACTGCCAAATGTGGGCAATCTGTTTCAGTGCTTCACCACACTCACAGTAAAGAATTTTTTCCTAATATCTTAATCTAAACCTACTCTCTTTCAATTTGAACCCATTCTCCCTTGTTCTGTCACTACATACTTTTGTAAATAGTCTTGCCCCATCTTTCCTGTAGATTCCCTTCAGGTACTGGAAGAAAATGATGAGGCATTCAAAGCTTCTCTGTTATTCTATCCAAAGCTTCTTTGGGCAAGCCATATGCTTCCATTCTTGCCCTAAAGACATTCGTATTTAATTTTTATTGGTGCTTTCTCATTACCTCAGTAAAGCAACTCTTCTTTTTCAGGCTGGGAACATTTCTTCAGAGTGCTCATGTGTCAGTTATCCCACACTGACCCACAAAGACCATTTCCATACAGCAGACTTCCACTGTGACCAAAATCCTCCTCTGGCTTTTGCAGAAAAACAGGCATTGAACAGCATTAGGAGCAGGAGCTGCTCTTAACTCTCCACACCACCTATTAGTAGAGGAAAAACCTTCCTCCCATGAGTCTAACTCAACAAGAGCTTTCCAACCTGACACCCTTTACCACCGTGAATTTTATGTTCTGTAAGCACTCTCACAGCTTCCTAGGGAGTGATGTTCAGCAATTGCAGCACCCTCCAAGGTCCCCCAGGCCAGAGCCCTCCCTGACACACATGCAGGTCTGGGGCTGTCACTGCACTGCAGGGCTGCACTGTAGGTAGTGCCAGATGGGAGCTCTGGGCACAGATGGCTCCCAGACACCATGTCCTACGCACTGGTATGGCTGCCTGCACTTGATTTGCTCAGTTAGAGAGTGTTTGATTCCTCTGCATATATCTCTTGGAAATTAACTGTTTCCATTTCATACATCAGCTTCTCTTCTAAGTCACAGGTACAGAGTCAGTGGCTGATTTAGAGCTGCCATGGCCTCCTCTTGGTGTATTATTGTTTGAACATCTGCCTGTTTAAAAAAGCCCTGCTTGCTCTAATTGCAGCTTTGGGCAGCATCTTGGCACAACACACTCTTGAGGTTTGATTGACTATTTTGTCTATTTTCATCTTCTGTAGATTTTTCTCCTTTCTGAGGGGCATGGCATGATCTTTGGAAGCATCTCAAATCACTGCCACAAAATTTAACACAAAGACCAGAGGGTGAGACATTCTCCCCTCCCAAAATTTCTAAGCACTCCTGTTGGCTGGATAAGCTCAATCTCCTCGTACACAGTGGAGCTGAGCCAGCTGACACCACTTGTGAATCTGGCACTTTGCATTTAGACAAAAACTACTGTTTCATGCAGAATCTATTTTTTACCTCCAAGAAAGAAGTCCAGGAACTGCAATCACAAAGGGGTTTACAAATCAGTCTATAATTTAGAGCCTCAAAACCATTGTTCATCTGCTGTTTTATCCTGGATTAGATAACACAGGCTCCTGGCAGCCCTCTGCCCCAATGTGTTGAACAGCTGATGCCTTCTACTTAAACCCACCCCACTAGACCTCTGCATGAGGTGCACTAGGGCTGAGGAAGCCTGCCTGGGGAGCATGTAACTGATTTGGCTTCACAAAAAATGTGTCAAGAAAAGATAGTGGATGCACACCCCTTAGTTGTCATTCACCTCACTTGTTCAGCACTTCTGTGGTTACCCCCTGGTACTGGACATCTGTGACACAAATATAACTTGCACCTGAGGCCATCAAAGTCAACTGCACAGGGCAGGGTGGAAATATTCATATTTCCTCTGTGTCTTGTTCCACTTTCCTGGAAGAAGTCAATACACAGTAGTTCAGAGAAAGAATGAGGATGAAATCTTTTTCCCTGCTGAATTAGAGCATCCCAACAGAAAAAGGAATACAAGGATGTCAAATGTGATTAATTTTAAGTATAAAGTAAAATAACAGCAATATTTAGGGTCCTCCCCAGGTAGATAAGAATATTGATTACTATTCTGTAAAATAATGCCTATAATACTCTTTTTTTTTTTCTTTTTTTTTTTTTTTTTACCTTTTTGGTTTTGTCATTACTGGAATTGTATACATAGACGAAGAATAGCCTCAAATGATGGGGAGCTAGAAACTGACTGCAGCAAGATTTTAAACCAGTGAGATATCTTGTGTGAATCTGTATTTTAAAACAATGATTGACATGTATAATTTTGAGTTGGGTAGCTCACCAAGAATTCTTTTTCCCAGAATTTAAATCCATTTTTCTTTGTTTACACTGAAAATATTCTACATTCCCCAAGTACAGAAAGCTACTCTGACTATAAAGCCTTGCCATTGCAGCTTTTTCTTTTCTGTCACTTCTAGCAGTTAGAGACTCTTATTTATGACTTTAATATAAATTTCCTCCCTAGTGTATTTGTCACTGTATTTGTCTAAATTCTTGTTTTAAGTTGTAGAAGTTCTTTGTTCCCAAAGGCATTATTCTCTATCAGAATTTTGTCTGTTTTCACCCCTAAAAATGAACCTTGAGATTTTCTTGATACTCTGTGTTAATTCTCTTCATCTTTAGAATTCTTTTCAATGACATTTATCCCTCTTAGATTTTATATGCAAGTGCTTTATTTAAAACTTAGGATGAACTCAAAGAGAGTCCAGTTTGTCTGAGAGACTTGTAGGATGGACAAGAAAGGATTTGTGCCCCTCATTTCTGAAACTTTGGACTGGAGACAGAGCAATACCTAAGTACAAACTGCTAATGCAATTTGAGATATCAGGTGGCTCAGATGACTCAAATGTCCTAGGGCATTTCTAGTCTATGGCCCTTGAAATAACACTAAATATCTACGTTCAGGTAACTGATTCCTACCTGAAGGAAGTGGGTTTAAGACACCTGAAGTTAGGTAGCTAAGCATAGGTGTTTACGTGTAAGGCAGGTGCCAAGCTTGCATTATAGCCAGCAGGGCTCAATTCAGACTGGCAGCTGGAGGCACATGATCTGAGGCTGCACGTCACTCCACATTTATTTTTGGCTTTCATAAAGAGTATGCAATTTAGCTTGTATGTCACACTCGGGTCAGAAGAAACCATTTCTCATCCAGAGGTGTGCCAAGGGCACTGCACATTTGTGTTCTTTTCAAACAAAGTGGATTTTCATGTGCATTAATTTGCTGGGAGCCGAGCTGGCTGTGAAATTAGCCAGAGCCATACAAAAGCCTTGCACCCACAGCCCACCATGTGAGGTCCCATAGCAGAGTATGACACTCGCAGGTTCCGTGTCCTTCTTGGTCCTGGCCATCGTGGGTTCCCACACTTCTCCTGCAGCTCAGCAGCAGCTCTGCCCCTGGAAAACAGAGCTGGGGGAGCGCTGCCCCTTCCAGGAAGGAAGAGGTCTGGCCACGTGGCAGTGGAAGTACCGGGGCAGGGCTGGCCGGCAGTGCCTCACAGCCACCGGTGCTGATCAGGGTGTGACAGTGCCCATGGCACAGTTACAGGGGTCATGTGGCGCTATCTAACTACATACAGCTCACATATGTCTTTCAAAGATGTAATTATTACTAAGGTGCTAAAGATAATGTCCCAACAACCCATTTTTAGACCCAAAGAACTAACTAATTTATCCTATTTCCATAGCAAATGCCTTAAGAAAGGTGAACAGATGAAGTAATTTTTAACGGCCTAATTTTTCACCTAGGGGAATATTGAAAACTCCTCTTAAACATCACCCACATCTATCAATATGCAGCACATTACAGGAATGTCAACTTATCACAAAAGTAGCAATGGAAAGATATTTTTCAATAGACATTTATGCAGCAGAACAAATTCTGAAAAGCATTTTTCTTGTCTTTGCTAGGTTGTCGACTTTTTTTCAGGAACAGTGTGAATGGTCTCTTAAGATCGAATCACATTTAGCAAAACTACTTGTAGAGAATTAGGCTTGGATGGCTTTATTCCTTAGTGCACCAAGAGTGCGACTGACCATAGAGGGAGAGGGAATGAGTTGTAGGAAAGAGATTTCTTCACAACCCGGCTCAGGTGAGAGCTGTTTGTGCAGAGCACACAAATGTACATGGGCTGAACATCAGGAACCGCTGGCCTTGACAGAGCTGAAGTCCCTTTCCTGTGGCTGCCCATGAAACCTGGCAGTCACCATTCCCTGTCATCACTGCAACTGGTGCTGAAGAGCTCAAGAGGTACTGACAGTGCAACCTTAAGCTCAGTGATTTATCTTGCATCAATCCCAAAGATTATATTGATATGTGACTCTGTTGTGAGCTCTATCAGATTTTTTTCCTGTCAGATGGTAGTATTTAAGGAGAGTTATAGTAAAAGAGAAATATTAACATTCTGTTGAAAAATATCCAAAGTAGGTTCCCTCCCAAAATTATAAGAACAAAATAAGACTGGTTTTAGACTCTTGCTTTAATAAGTAGTTTGGATGGTCCACTCTTACTTGTGGGGCAAATCAAGTCCTTAAGTTGCTGATGTTTGGGGATAGTTGAAATTTCTTTATGCTGTGAGGCCAGCTTTATATCAGCTTGCGTCTGTACTCTTGTAGGTACCAAATTGTCTTTCAGAGTAATTTTCAGGGTTACTGAAAACAGTGTATCTATGTATACAGGTATGAGGAGCAATGGAAAAGCTCAATAATAAATAGGATTGATGATTATTTATTGTACTTGCTGATCTGAGTGCAATACAAGTTCTATGTGTTAAGCAACAAAACCCAACACTTAGCTCCTAAATAGGCTTCAGAAATAGGTATCATAACCCTATTCTTCATCCTAAGAGGGATGATTGCCTACTTCAAGCTTTTGTAGTGGCAGCAAAACTTCTATACACAGATTTCTGTTTCTAAATGTCAGGAAGAAATGGTCAGCCAAGTTCATCTGCAATTTCACTCTATGAAAAGACCTATAGTATCATCTAGGTCAGGAAAAACACTCTAAATTTAATATATTGCTCAGCCACAGACATTGTCCCGGGAGAAGAAATGCACATCAGCTTCAATCAATTCAACCTGTGGAGAGTTTCTTAGTGGAAAACAAGCAAGCAATTGTGGCAGCACAGCTTTAGCTCTAGCTTTAGATACCTATTTTAACCAGCAGCCGAATATTTTGGTGAAAACACTTGAATACACTTTGAATACACTGCGATCTCTTCATCTTCATGGCTTCTAAAAGAACTGTCATATAATTCTCTTTTTTTTTAACAGCACTTATTTATATTTTAAAAGGCTTCAATTAACCTCTCTTCTTTGAGTCACACACAAACCATTTCCACCTAAAAATTACTAAAAACACTTCATCTTCTTAACTTAGTTATCAGTCTGAAGTCTTATAATTTCACCTCAAACTCAGAAAAGGGGAAACATCTGATACCATTACAGAAAATTACTAGAGGTTGCATAGTAATAATATCCAGAGGACACTTTAAAGACTCACAAATTTCCTTAGGTAAATCTTTTTCCTCTGGAGCAGACATAGTAGGTTTATTTTGAAATTACTTAGATTGTGTTATTACTTTCTGTAGAAAAGCTGTAAAAACGTATTTTGTATAAGAAAAAACATGAAAAATTCCCAGCACTAAGTTGTTTCTAAACACCTTGAAAGTACAGTGGGGGACAAAAGGAAAATAAAGCAAAGAAGAGAAAAAAGTCATCTATATCATGCTGTACCCAGTAAATATTGCAAGGTTACATTCCTGCTCTGTAGTCATTCTGCTACAGAGCTCTGTGTGTTATGGATCCTGCAATGTTTCCCACTTCTGCTGATGAGGGCACCTTTGGGGTAGCTAACGTTTTTGCTGCCATGGGAGCTGGAGGGGGACTCTGGCAAGCACTAACTGTAATTTCTTTCCAGATGGATCACGTCCCCCTCAAAAAATGATATTAATCTATCCCTTACTAAAATTCCTTATTTTAAGTAAAATTTTAGTTCTTCTTCCTAAGAAGTCACCAGAATATTATTTAAGTAAGCATAAACTTTAAATATTTTAGCGCAAAATATATTATTATATCTTAGCACCTGAGCATTGGACTATTTTGCCACTCTGGATGAAATCTCACCTCTTAAAACAGATTGCTATTTTGCTGTTCAGTTCAGGAGAATGAAGAATTCTTATACTGGGCACTTCTTTGTTCAAAAAGTATTGAAAGAGTCCATGAAGTAAAGGCTTAATCACCATTAATGAAAACAACTCCAGTCTTCAGTCATTAATTACTGAAGCTATACCTTCATGATATAAAAAGTGAAAATTGTCCTTGTACAAATAAGCTCTAACAAATAGACGTCCAAAATCCAGAGGAAAGAGTAAAATGCATTGTGTGATTAAACAGACTGACATCCAATATTTTCTGAGTATCCATTAAAATAAAGGGTTTAAATATAAATTGCAGATTGGAGCAATGCATTCCAGATGTTTTCTGGGTTGGAAAGGAAAATACAAATCGAGTACACAATATTTTTCCGTAAGAGATGAAAATGCAGGAGTTCTGTCCCTGTAGTGAGGGCAGGACAATGCCTGAGTCATTCACACAAGCTTCTATCTGGTAGAAGCAGCTACACCCATCTGGGGGTAGCTTATCAATAGGAGAAACAAAGAATAAAAGAGTTGACTCGCAATGTGAACATATGAGGGTGTCCTGTTCTGCTTGTTTTTTTCCAGTTGGCAGTTTCCACATCCTGATTTGGAGCTAGCCTGGCATCTGGAACCAATTCAAGAGAAGCATGAAAAGCTTTGAGGAAAAGTCAGTTTTAACCTGGCTGCTATTTCTGGAGAAGACAGTGCCTTTGTCTGCTCCCAGCTGACTGACTTGATGTCCACAGGGACTGTCTGTAGCCCTCACTACCGGTTCTAAACAAAAGATTTGCAATGCAGAATAGGGAGCAAAAGAAATTGGAACAAAAAACCCAGAAATATGGTGTGTTGGAGACCCTGTGCTTCAAGCAAGCAATTAAAAGCCCAAATCGAAGTCTGCCTAGGAAGAAAACTCACAATTTGCACAGTCAGCTTTATTCACTCTCATGAGGTTCCTCTGACAGCCGCTCAAAGCCACTTGCCATCGATCAGGGATGCTGGACTATGTGGCATTACCTTGGCATATAGCTTTTTCAGGGTTTGACATTTGATTATAATGTCCATTCTTTAAATAAAAAGGCTGTACATATTTTTAATAAGAATGCTAATGTGTGTGTGCATATGTTACATATATAATAGTGTGTACATATATTGAATTATAATATGTAATGTATATCATACTAATATATCTACAATATATATATATGAGACGTGAAAGGCATTACATAATTCTAGAACACTGTCAAAACCAGCCTTTGAACCACTTCTGATTATTGTTCAATGATTTAAAAAGTTGAGTGATACATCACAAACTGATATTTTTCCCAATGTATTCTGTAGATAGATTCTGCCCCCAGGCAAGGCACCTGTAAGATGCCATGGTTATCAGAGGGGTGGCTTATTCCCTAGCGTGCACAGGCACAGGCATACAAACCTCCAAGCAGAAGCTGGAGAGGGGCACCCATGCCAAGCTCTTTACTTCATGGAGGCTGCAGAACATCCTCAAGGTGATGGCAGCTCATGTACAGACATGAACACTCTCTCTCTGCTGCTCCTCACCCCTTTCCACTCCTACATCCATCCTCTTCCATGAATCATTGCCATTCTAAGCATAAAGACCTGGGAGGCTTCACAGCACCCTCCCAGTCAGCATCAGTTCTGGAGAGAGCAGGAAAAGTCCGCGTAGACAAAGAGGTGTAGGGAACTTTGCTCTCAGAGGTATTTCACTAAAGGCCTGACTGAGGACATGCTGCCAATAAATTACCTCTGGCAATCTTTATCGCTAGTGCTGGTTTGCAGCACATTGGCAGCAGGCAAAGGACACTGTTCCCACCTGGAGATGACAGAGAGGTTCTCTCAGATGACACAACACCTTTTTCCTTTCTCTCTTTGCTTCTGCAGAAGGGGAAAACACAGTTGTCGGATCCTGATGCAAAGCCAGGTCCCAAGCCAGGTCCTCCTCCACCTCCAGCATGCTGTGTCTGGCAGTCAGGGTTTAAATGAAGGAGTCCACACCACTGCATTTCCCTGTCCCAGTCACAGCAGGGAGTGTATCCATGTGCTCAGCCACTGCTGGGTCCCCGGGCTCCTCAGCAATCAGATGCCCTCCTTCTAGATATAGAAATTGGAGAAAATGAGAGGAAGGGAGAAGAAGGGAGGAGGAAGAGGATAGCCTTCTGTAAATGCTGTCCTTTCTTCTGTGCTTGGAAGCAAGTGGTGTCTGCAGTTTCCACAAACTCAGGGGTGGTAAAGACAGGGAGCCCTGCCCACAGCCCTGCCCACAGCCTCCCATCCTTTTTGGTTGGCAGTGGTGCTTTTCTGCTGGAGGGTGGAAGGGCTGGTCACTAGCAAGTCACTTGGTGTATTTGCAGAAAGACATGGATAATATTTAGCAAGTAGAAGTGGCATCACAGGTAATAAACACATCTTTCATTATTAGTTAAATATTTTTTGGTTTAGTAGTTGTTTAGTGGAAAAAAGCTCTGGAGAACTGGTGCCAGATTTAGCATCAGCAGGGATTTGGATGGGAATTACTGACAGAAAGTTACATTGCTTTTTAAAATAAATTTGGCACCAGACACAACAAAGTTTACCATCACCATTGCAGGAAAAAAAGATCAATGATGTATGAGAAAATATTGGAAATTAATATTTATATGCAGGAAAATTAACTGAGAAGCCTAGGAAATATTTTAGTGTTTCCCTCATCTTGGCTTGCTATTCCGCATCTTATATTTTCATGTAGAGAAATTAGATTTAGTTTTTATATTTTGGCCTAACTTGGAGATGATCTCAGAACACTTTTAAGGGAGTGCTCTTCTACTTGTAAATTAGTCTTATTTGGATATCACACCTATGTGACAGTGAACATTTTTTAAAATTCAGTAGTCATGAAAGATGACTCATGATGTAGAAGAAACTATGTTGGTATTCCTTCTGAGCCCTTTAGTACCCATTAAAAGCCACTGGAACTGGAAAAAAGAAGTTTAAATGTCTTTCTGCTTTTCATTAACCTTTTGATAGATAACTATATTTTCCCCAGAAATATTTGGTTCAGTGTTGAACCACTTTTTTTATTTGTCCAACTGTATGGGATAAACTAGGGTTCAATTTAAAGAACATTTTTACTGTGTGGAGAAATTATATTAATATGATATTAATAACTGTCTGTCCTTATTACCAGGAATTTCCAGAATTTGTCTGTGAGCACTGGTGTGTTTAAGCATTTTGTTTTTCTTTGAAAGAAACTAAATATATGTAAAAAAGCCTGCATAATAAGACTAATCATTAAGATATGTTTTGATGCAATGAAAACCCCATAATTATGGTATCCTAATCTGCTTTTTAATGTCAGTTACATCAGTGAGGTGTCATGTATTCAAGATGTTTCATGGCATGGGAAAGCAGTCTTATTTTTCAGTTCTTTACTTTCACAATAAACAAGTTTTCCAGAACTGAGCAAGTGGGTCCAATGGTCTTCATGTCCTCTGTGTCTCCAAATCAAATTCGAAAATTGGGTATGATAACAGGCCTAATAAGATAAAGAAGATTACTTACTTAATATAATGTGATGCCACATTTGTCAATTAGTTATCTTTTTAATTCACTGTAAAAGGAGTTGGCTACTGCCAGGGACTTGTTCTACTCTAATTGGAATCCGGTGTTCATGAAGCATAATCGCCTGTGAGAGCCACTGCATTGACATCCTTTATTTAGTAAAATCCTTATTCTTCAAATATCGACTGTCATAGTTCCATCAAACTCTGTGCAATAAGCTACACATGCTACTAAAAATAAATGCAAAATTCTCATAAAATAAAAAATTAATTTAAAAAACATGAAAAAGATATAGTGAAGTATCTAATCTCAGCAGTAGAAAATTCTCCTTATTAAAAAAATGTCTTTCGAAATTCAGATATTTGTTTGCTACCTCCCAGAGCTGGAGAATGTCAAGAAGATTTATCTTTTGTATGTGGGAAATCAGTGACTGATGGATAATATAAATGACTGTTTGAGAAGTAAATTCTGAAGTAGATGCTATTATAGACTCCCTGGCAGTTAACTGAGTGCTGCTGTATATTATAATTACCTAAGAGTTTCATTTTAAAAATTTTATTTTAACAAAAACAAACCCTTCTATTATTCTGATTACAGTTGATAATCAAACCACTAGCAGAACATGTTTTTATTAAAATAGTGCAGCTCCCTTCAAATGCTTTGTGAAGCCTTGTCTTTTTTACTCAAATTTCATTTCTGTGAGGAAAAACCAGGCTGAAAGGCTCTAGCAGTGTCAAAATAGCTCATGTTGACATCTTTGAATGAAAGTATTATGGGTCTTTTTCTTGAAATGGCTTTTTACTTTGATTTTTGTGTTCCATGTTGATGTATGTGAGATGTGTGAAAAATCAAAATTGGAAGGAATTGATCCATCTGAAACAATGCATTTTTCATTTTGCCAAACAAGTTAATATTCAAGTTTCCAGAAGTGGGATCAAAATGTCTCTAGAAAACTCTAAGGTTTAGAAGGATTTTCGTTCTCCATATAGTGCTAGCTTTGCCTTAAGTTATGGAGCAGAGATGTTCCTGGAGTTACAGATGAAACAAGCTCTAATAACTCTCTACATGGATGTCTACCGTTGAAATGTGAACAGACAGAAAAGCTTTAAGACAAGCAGCTTTTGGGCGTCAGCTTGAAATTCAGAGGCACTTCTCCCTGGTGGCTCTATTTAGCAATTCTTGAAGAGTAGAACTGAAACAAAAGAACCACATTGTCTGAGTATTTTCTTCAAACAACTCTTATCCACCCTGCCAAGGAGATGGAGATTCTCCTCTGTAGAAAATTAACCCTTTGAAGCCTGAGAAAGGTTCAAGTCTTGCTTTTACCTTTCAAAATTTCCTGCAAACCATGCAGTGGCCACTGGCTTGTGCAAAATGAGTCTTAGCTACCTCCAAGTGGTTGTCCATGGTTCTCTGCCAAGTTATCCTTGCATCAGCAGAGAAATGGAAGCAGAAATAGGTGAAATTTGAGGATGATATTCCAAAAATGGGGGCAAAATAACCAAAAGACTTTGGGAAGGCAAGATTATGTTTTTTCAGAGGTGGCACGGTGGATTTGTCAGGAACCAGACTTCCCAAAGAGATTCAGATCCCCTGACCCATTGGCCACAGTAATGGCAGGCTGTGGTCCGAAGTGTCACCAAGTCTGATCTTGTTTTCCAGCTGGCTTCGGCTGATTGCATGCACCCAGTACTGCCCAGAAAAGGTTTGATGCCAGCCAAAAGGAAGGAAGATTAAAAGATTCCTTCTCAACTGCTGGCATGACCTGCTACCTTGCCTCTCCTATATGACATCCAAGAGGAATGACAGAGTTGGTGGCAGAGCAGGTCTGAGCACAGTTTTAAGTTTTTTATCATCATGATTGCTACCGTTGGGGAATGCATTTGATGTCCTCATCCTAAACCTTTTCAGGGATGCTTCTGTAGAAGCACTTCTGAGTCAACACAGGTCAACACAGACCATGGCCAACAATGTAACCCAAAGAGGGTGTAGATGTTCTGCTTGATGCTGTGGTTTCACTCTCCTAGACCTACATCTAGCCAGCAATGGATAGTCCTGTGTGCAGCATCCAAAAATGAGAAGCAAACTTGCACATTTCCCAGCTGTTAAAACATTGACAGCCCATGGCGTCCCTCTTGCTGTGGCAGCTGTTCACATTCACAGAGCATGGGCAAGGGGAGGGAACCACATGCCAAGGCTGGATAACTGGCTGGGCTTTTGGAGCTAATGAATTAGAGACAATGCTACCACTAGGACATTTCTCACAGGAAAGGAAATGGCTCAGGCAAGCCTGCATACCCAAATGAAGCTCCTGATCAAGAGAAATGCAAGTTGCCAATGTGCTGAGCACGTCAGAACCCACTGAGGGGTTTCCAAAAGCAAATCGTGGCTGTACAAACCTCTGTGCCCTCCTGTCTTCAGAGATTAGGCAGATACACAGGACTTGCTGAAAACCCATAAGGACTGGGAGGTGGGATAAACCAGGGCTTGCACAGTGCTAATTTGTAATTTTGTAATGTGATTCCTCCTGGTTTTGTCCCCAGAACAGGTGATCCTCAGGCTGAGTATCAGCTTACCAGTAGGAAAACCAAAATAATTTAAAATGTGTTATATAAAACCAACTATATAAACAAATTGAGATAATCTCAATGTTTTTCTTGGTTTCTGCTCATTATAAAGTACATGGCAAATTTATTTCCTTTTTCTATTTTTCCCAATAAAATAAGTAAACAAAGTTCTGACAGTATTTATATATACTGATACATTCATGTAAGCCCTTTTATCAATAATTTAAGCAACCTCTGTAGAACATAGTAAAAAATGACACAGTAAGTGAAACATCTATCTTTTTCTGTGTTTTTGTTGGTTTTGTTTGTTTGGATTTTGGAGGGGGAGGTTGTTGGGTTGTTTTTTTTTAGTGAATGGAATTTTGAGTGGTGGAAATAAATTCCACTTTAGAAGAAGTTTACAGTACTGTAGTGAAGACTATCAGGGGAACCCATTAAAAACTTTTATATAACTTGCTGTTTATAGTAGTCCTGCTATATTATAATAATAGCACTCAGGTATTGGAAAGATTTCCCACATGCTGTAAATGTAGTTGTGTGGTTGAATTCTGATATTTGGTACTTTGACATCCAGTTCTTACTGGAGCAAATGTGGGGAGAAGCTACAAACTATACCTATATGCAACTCATTCCATGTTGATTTTTAATACTAAGAAGTTCTACCAGAGCAATACAAACAAACTACAGTACAGGCGATTACAGAGACCACATTTAGAAGTAGATCTCCAGGGAGGAAAAACTGAAGTATTTCACTGGGTTGACAAGTTTGTGCTCAGAAAACTCTAAATTCACCTGTCTCTCATAAATGTAACTACTGACTTAATAAAGAATACCAAGACACTGGAAAAATAAGCATGGAAGAGAGATATTTTAAGATACAGGCCCTATGTACTTTATGTTATCCATACCGTGTGGTATGTGGCTTGAAACAAAAGCAATTGCTCAGTAATTTGTCCACAATACCAACAACCTTGTATGGCAGTAACCTGCCAATGAACTCCAGCCAGAAATGAGCACTCAGGTCCATGTTCCCAGCTGGTTAAATGGTCAGAGGTGCTGCACACACAACAGCTCCTACTGACTAGCTGAAAGTTAATATTCCCTTGCTGTTCACAGGAATTTATATTGAATATATAACTTGACGTGGCCAAAGCAGAAGAAGGTTCTTGAGCAATTGTGGCACAGTAAACTAAGAGAGTCAGCTGCTCACAAAAAGCCTGACACTGAGCCTGACACTGAGCCAGAGGCACCGTCTACTGCATCCCTTCAGAGTCCCTTAGAAATGTACTTGGGGATTTTAACCTACCTCCCCAAGAAGTGCATCTGGCAAATTCCCTTGCTTCTTACAGCTCAAGCCATCATGCCTTGTGAGTGGTGAGAAAAGGGACAAAGAGCAAAGTGATAGAGGAACCTTGGTTTGTTCAAATATCAACAAGGTGTTTGCAATCTTTTAAATATTGTATTGAACTACTCAATAAGTAGATCAATTGCTTCGGTGGAGAGGGAAGAGGAATATCAACATCCCCTCGAGGAGAGAGGAATATCACTTAAGTGGGCACACACAAACTCAGAAGATTGCACTTCAGACTAATATTTTGCAATAAAACAGCAGCATGCCTTGGTTTTGATATGGGTTTAAACCGCTCTTTCATATTGCTATTTATATTCTATTTCATACTGTTGCTTCTATTTGAAGCAGAGTTCTGCTTCAACTCAGGACTGGTTTTTTTAAGTGGTGTTCAATTGCTACATAATTAAATTTTTTAAGGCACTTAAAAATTATCTACAGGCTGACTGAGTCAGATTTTGATCGGTTGTGTTTAATAACAGATGTTTCTTCGTACTGTAGAGCAATATACCAACATACTGCAAAATGTTCAATTAGAAATGTGTATTTGTTATAAGAAGAACATCTAATTGATTTACCTTGTGGTAATAATTATTTTACTCTTCGTCATGTATTAAAATAGATGAATTTTACACAATGACAAATATAAAAAACATCTCTCTAACTAACATCCTCTTGTATCAGAGTTATCGTGGCTGTGAGCACTGTCCTGTCCATCCGTGGTAAATGACTGAAGATATAAGCAAGCTGTTGTTTCTGAATAGGGACGAAGAGCGGATGTATATAACCATGGGCTGTTAAATCACCTTACAGATGATAGCAGCTAACTGCCAAAAACTGAGTGGGATCTCATTTAACATCATCTCAAGTAACAAATTATTACTCCAATTTTGCAGTTGGGAAACTGAGGCATAGACAGGCCATGTAATTTCTCCAAATCTGCTTGGGGAGACAGCTGGCTGTGCTGATAAGAAAACACTGATCTCTTAGCAGACTAGTGGATTTGTTGTACTGTCCTTCATACACAAGACATCCAAGACAAATCAGCAGCATTTAAATTAGAAAACAATCTTAATTTTGATGTTTTCTCATAAGATCTTACGTTTTTCTAAACCCGCAAGTAATTCTCCCACTTACCTCATTCCATACAAGTACTTCAATTTTAAAGTTGAAACTCAAATACAATTCTGGCCAAAATCTGAGTTTCTTTTATGTCCTGTTGCCCAGCTAGCTTAGAAAAGGGGAGTTGTGCATTTTGGGGTTCTCTCCTGCAATGCACTTTATTGCCTGCACAACTTCCAATTAAGCAATTAACTAGAGTGCTTAAAATGTAGAGTTTTCAACAAAGCTGAAATAAAAGTTTCAAATACTCTATTCCTCATCATGCTGAATTATTAGCTCAGACAAATGCTTTTCTGATAAAAAAAAAAACCTCCAGAAGTCTCACAGCCCCTCTAGAAAAATTATATCAGTATAAACCTTTCCCTTGTTTATTTTGTAAGCCCTACATCCTAAATTGTTCTTAAAAATCCTGCAGAGAAAGGCTTGCTTCAGGCAGCTATCTCTAGTGATCCTGCTACAAACTGATTCTCCATGTCATAGGAAAAAAGCTTAGTCAAGCCCTGTTCTGCATGCCTCTAATAGGGAACAAAATGTCTGAAGTGAGTATCAAATCTCAACTTTATTCAGACAAAGCTGTCAGGAGCAAAATGGACTGAAATGTACTAAATGGTAACATGGCAGATGCTGAACCCCTTTAGTAGCACACCTACTGAAAATCAGCAAATATGGTGGAACTCTACGTTAAGCTCCTTTCCAGGTACCTCCTGAAGGTGTTATGTTTGCCTTTCTGTCTCCTTGGAAAGAGTTTGTGCTCTCCAAATAACTGAGCATAGTTAGGGGTAGGAAGTGGAAGATTTGGGGGCTTCTTTTTCTGCAAAAGGACAATTTAGGGATCAATAAATGCCATGAAATCCCCTATTTAAATTAGAAATCCCCCCCCAACAATTTCTATTCAATGCCATTATACCACTTGTAAATAATGTCGTAGAACTTTTCAGAATTTAAATCAATAATAAAACAAATTTAAAGGTGTTACAGTGTGGTAGAGCTACAACTTGTAGCAATCACAGGAGTGGTATGGGAATATTTATTTTATGTAAAAAAAAAATTAGATCTGTTATTAAGCATTTTATTTTTGTCAGAGCTCTGTGACAAGACACTGGAATAATCACTCTAGGAGTCACAAAACCCACGATCCTTAGGGAGACAAAGTCTTCCAGACCTTCTCCATTTCTTTCTTTCTTACTCCCAAAGCAGAAGCAGATTCTGATGATTGGAGCAAGTAATATAGATACCCACAGCTACACGGACAATTGAAAGACAAAATCTTGGGGCAACATATTTCATATTTGCTAGTGGTAAAAGTTCATAAGGTAAGGATGCATTTTAAGTAAAAATAAGTATATATGCTTAGTCTTCCTTGTATTATTTCAGCAGAAGAACTGCATGGAAATATTAAATTAATAATTTAAGTTTGTTTACTTGCAGTTACGTATTTTTTCAAGAAATCTTTAAGCTTCAGATTTCATTTTAAGTAACTGCAAGCATCTGATCTAGTGCAATAGTTAGACAGCTGGAAAGTGCAACATGGAAAATGTGTAGGATTTTGCATTTCCACAGCCTAGCACCAGTCAGACTTCTACTCTGCTGCTTTTGTAGTAGGCTGTTTCATCAGGTCATGCATTTAAATGAAAAAACATTGCAGTAATCAATTTGAGAAGACTTAAAGCCAGGGATAGAACCTGACTTCCAAAAAGCAATGGAAATGCTCTCTAGAGGGAAGCAATTAGAACAATACAGCAAAGTTAGGTGGTTTTGAATGCTATGGAAGGTAAACAGAGCAGTGCAGCCATGGAAACCATTGCACCAGCAGGTCCTCTCTGATGGAACGCACAGAACCTCAGAGGGGTATGCAGAACTACCAAAACTGCACCTCCTTCCTCTCTGCTTCTAGCTTACTTCCTCTTCTGTCTTGATATAAATCATCATCAGTGAACAGGTGAAGAGGAACTGTCAATCAATATGCCTCTGCAGATTCCAGAGACAGGCTTCTGAAGCTCTTGTCAATAAACAAGTGCTTGTTCTTTCCCCCATAAAATATGTATTATTTCCTAGTTGCCCAAAGCTCCAAATCACAAGACTTATAATTTCTTTTAAAAAATGGAGTCCCACTTGAAATAATTTGCTGGCCAGCAGATGACTGCTGAAAAATGCCCCAGTTTTGAGTAGAGGATACACAGCTCCTGAAAATAAGCAGAAAACTGTTAGACAGTATAGGCAAATGAGTCAAATAGATAAAAATAGGGATTTTCATAATTTATACACAGGTGCTAACAAATAAATGTAACCTACAAAATACAACACTCCATTACTCTTGCCTTATTCTCTCTTAACTAGAGAACCACACCTGTTATAAAAACCCCTAAAATAACAAAAAATAATGAGCGGTATTCATTACTGATGTTACTCCTCTGAGGCTAGCACAGAAACAGTGGGGAACAGAGTCTGGATGAGCATTTCGACTACCCTTATTTAGATGAGTATGGTTACTTAAATAAATTCCATTTAGCAATTGTTCCTGCAAACTCTAATCCTTTTAATATGTAATCACTAGTGGTAGTCCAGAAAAAAAAAAAAAAAAAAAAAAAGAGATTTAACTATTTAACTTACGACTACTTTAAAACAATTAAGATACCATACACAATGATATTGCAGAGCCATATGAAATACCTCAAAAAGAAATAGAAAACGAACACAGACTCCTTTCATTGTGCTTTCATAAACTCAACACGTTTATATGATTAGTATTTTGGAACTTCAAATAAAGAAGGATCTCCCTGTCTGAAATGTAATTGCTTCAACATACTTTTATGTAGATAGTTCTTTACATATCTTCCCCCTTCAGGGAGTAGCTGAAGACTAGCAATGTTTGTAAATCATTGCGTAAGCAGCCACAGAAATATTTAACCATAGCAGCATTAAATTCATGTTGATGAAATTTAATAAAACCCCCACTTTTTTATACAATTATGTTTTTACCATGATTTACATGTAAATACAATTGCAGACATAGTGGTGAAAGGACTGAAAGGATAAGGGAGATATACTTTTGATTTGTTTTGTGGGCGCTGTGGTGCTTTTTATGGATGTCTTGTTTTTGGGGGTTTGGGTTTTTATTAGTTTGGTTTGGTTTGGTTTGGATTGGTTTTTTTACTGCATCAATTTTTCTTTGAAATTCCTTTGAGGAATTACTTCCCATTTATTGTGAGATCCGCTCTGCCTGCGGGGATGAGTGGGTAAGAAGGACACGTCCTGCTCTCCGCCCGCGATGCAGCCCCCGGCCCCGCCGCAGCCTCTCCCGCGGGGCGGCAGCCGAGGGGTCCGCGCACCCTGCCCGCCGCGGGACGCCACTGCCACCTGCTGAGGGCACCGAGATACTGACGGTCCCGGGCCCCGGCAGCCCCCCGGGCCCCCGGGGCCGCCCCCGGGACACACTCCGAGGGACCGGCGCGCCGCCGGGGCCGCGCGTTGCGGAGGATGCGGAGGATGCAGAGGATGCGAAGGATGCGGAGGATGCTTTCGACCCCTCACTCGGTTGAGAGTGCTCACCCAGCAGCATCACAGCGCTAAGGACGGTGTCAAATAAAGAGAGATTTAGGGCCACTGCTTTTCTTTCCGTTCCCTCCCCGCAGCTACTCAGTTTACCAGCTCCAGCTTTCTAAAGGAGATGGTTGGTATGTCTTAAGTGAAATGAAATGTTTAGTGTCTTCATGGTTGTGGAGCATCTCGACAATGTGTGTTTTACCATAATTATTTTTCCCTTTTAAAAAGGTCATAGTTTGATTTCAAAGATGTGCCTTAGGAAGAGAATGTGATGCTCCAGTGGGCAGCAAATAATTATGGAAGAGAAGGTAAGGTTACACGGTGGAAATGATTACTCCTAACTAATGTGGTGCATGAACCCAAAATGCCTTTAACAAGGCTCCTCAACCAACTTCAATGTGCAAAAAATATTGTCACATACCATATGAAGGAAAGAAAAACTTTTTTGTAACAGGGAATAAGATCCTAATCAATACTGCTTGGGTCTAAAGCAACATTGGTCTCCCAAAATTGCCATCAGCATTTCAAATGCTCCCCTCTTTAGAAAATAAAGTCAGTAATTCCTTGTCAGTCGAGCAGAAATAAGCAATAAAATGTTTATTACTTTCTGAAGCCCATTTGTTTCAGCAGGAAACTGCCTCCACTGTTACGCTACTCAAGTGTACAGATTCACTCTGGAAACAGAGGTATCCTTATCTGTATGGATTTAAATATGGAAAGAGGCAGTGAATGGAAAGAACAACTTCAATAAGATATTTTAGGTTACAACTGAATCGTGTGTTTATGGCCCCAGACAGTGTGCTCTGCAAAATGTTCCAAAACACTCATCTCTAAGCTTTCAACTATTTCTCCATTCTGCTCCAAATGCTCTGTGAAACATTTTAGGGAAGAAGAAAAAAAAAACAACCAAAAAAAGGTTTGCTATCAACATCTAACATGAAGAAGATAGAATAATTATGATAACGATTTCCAACTGAGCTATAAAGGCAACTTGTTGGTTTTACTTAACACCCATGTTTATCACTTAGGCCATCGTTTCTTTTTGAAATATGTAAGAGTTTTGTTTCCAGTACATGATCTTTATGTTATGAAAGCAATTTTATAACCTTAGTTTTATGGTAAACCCTTTAGAAGATAATGGCTTAAATTTCTAGTTTCCTTCTTTATTGCAGTGATAGGATAGCTGCTTCTATAAACCAATCTAGATAATATGTCATATCTCTCTTCAGCAGCTACTGCACACACGATATAGGAAACTCTCCTGCTACTTGTTACTCATTAAAGTTAAGTGGTAGGATCCACATGACAAGGTTAAGTTTCAACACTTTAGACCCTGCTGAAAGTTGCTAATAATAATGTTTAATTTTCATTCCAAGCATTTGTGGTATCATCAACTTGAGCTGGTGGTTCTCTTCTTCTCATTAGTTGGAACCAATGAACCTCCCTGCAGAATAAAAATCTTCGGGCAGAATAACAAAATAGAGGCAGGATTTGACCCCTCTTTAAATTAAACAACATAAATGGGTTTAATGGGAGTGTCCTATGAACCAGAGGTAAAGTTTGATCAGGATTTTCAAAAAGGGCTAAAGATTCCAACACCCTAGCAAGGAAATGTTAACAAAAACATGATATTCAATCTGGGACCACTCAACACTTTCTTTAAATGGTCCACTATGTAGGAAAATTAAAATGACTAGTCCCTTGGAAAAAAAAATTAGAAAAAACTAAATGCTGCCTTTTGATTTGGGGATAATAAGGTTTCCAACAAATCATCACTGATAATCTCTTGATATTGAAAAGTCATGCCACAAAAATTTCAGCCAAATTCAAACCATCACACAAGGAAAAGAAAAAGATGAGGAAAAGAAGGATGTTTGCTATGGCAGGGAGGGCTGGAGAAAAGAATGGGAAGTCAGTGGTCTGCAGAGAGCTGGGACCCATGGTGGAGACAGGGCAGGCACCTGCTCCTGTGCTGCTCCTCAGGATTATGCTCACATGCTATGATGCCTCTTTCTGCTCATTCTCCTGTCATTCCCTCTGCTCCTCTCTCCTTTTTAGAGAGGCAATTGGAAGAGCTATTACATCGAAGGCAGATACCACTGCTATCCTTTCAACCCTCTGCCCCCTGCACATAAGGTTTGTGATTTTGCAGCAGGGGCAGGGTATCAGCAGTGACAGGTGCTTACGTGTCCTTAGAGTACTGACCAGGTCAAACTTATCAATGGGTTTTTATTTCACAGGGTAGGTCATAAAGTATTCATCGCCCAAGGTCATCTAGACTCATGGAATATTTTAGATTGGAAAGAACTTCTAGAGGTCACCTACTTCAACCTGTCCAATGCATGGCTGTCATCAAATTTATGCCAGGTTCCTTGAGGCCTGCTAAGCTTTGAAAAACCCCAAGGACAGAGATTTCACAACCTAGATGGTTGTTCTGTGTCCTGTTCCAGTGTCCCACTACCCTCATGGTAAAAGGTTGTGGGTTTTGCCTTTTATTTTGAACATCTTGCTTCTCATGCAAATTCTTGCCTAGTAAATCTGGCCTATGGCATTTAATAATCCTCTCCCCAGTCCTACAAGGATATTAAAACCCACTTTTGGCTCCTATGTTTCCTTGCAGGCAGTGATATATGTGAAGACATAAAATAAGCTAGCTTTAGATATATCGCAGCTTCCATTTTATTCCACTCTGTAGCTAAATAACTACCTCCAGCCTTTCTCTAGGAATCCTATTAGATCACCCCTTTAAGCAGTGTGGGAAAAAGCCCTGTTCTGAACTACCATCTCATTCTCCATGTTTATGATTCCTAGTTACCTGTTGTAAATCCTCTCACTGTTCTTCCTGTCTTTCAGACTCACTAGATCACCCAGATTCCCCTTAACATTTCCTTTTTTGTGTTTCACCTTTCTCCTGATTAAGACTTTTGAAGTGCATGCTTGAGGATGCGATTTCAGAAAATGTGTAAGTGCCTAACCATGCCTGTAGAAGCCAAAGGTATTATTTTCTGACACGCTATGGTTCCAACAGCTCCAGCTGAATGTCTTTACTCATCTAACAGGAGCTCTTGAGGGCCCTATCAGCCTTAGACACTCTTGCCTCCATCTCCTCATGGTTTACCTCCTGACAGGAATGAATCTCACCGAGTTCAACAGGAACATAGCAGTAGAAAGGACTCCCAAGCATACGATCCTTACTGAAGGTTTCCAACCTGTTGTCTGGTACAGTAATGGAAGCACACACTGTTAGAATTCTCATCTATTGCTGCTTTCTGTGTTGCCTCTAGCTTATGAGTAAATTCTTGTTATGTCATCTGAGTAACTCAGAGGGCACATCTTATTCAAATTCTTTGAGGGTCATAGATCCTGTCAAATCGTGTGAACCGGCACAACAAAAAGGCCACAATCTTTACATTTTTATGAAAAAGGGCAGTAAATTAAATTTTTATTTTAAAATGTACCTTCAGAGTGTATTAGATTAGTGATTAATTGAGAAAGAATGTTACTTCAGTTACAATGAATAACAATAATTTGGTTTTGAGTCCTACATTTATGCTATGAATAAAGCTTTAGATACAAGAGAATTTGTATGCAAATGAAAAACTAATGATCTGTAGAGCATATACCCCACCCCCCAAGAACTTGAGGAAGACTTTAGATGACAGTAGACTCTGTGCTTTAGCCCCTAAAATTTTAAGTCCTATTTCAAGAGCAGAAACCAGACTCCTATGATAGGACTAGGCAATCTCAATAATACATGAAGTGTATAGGCACCTTCACATGAGGGTCAAAGAAGTCAGGGCATCAAACCAAGAACCTTTTAAACTCTCCAGAAGCATGCAGACAGTATCTTGTCTTGTGTCCTGTACGTGAGATCAGTGATGCTGCCACCCTGTCCCAGGGCTCACTGGCCCAAGTACTCCCTCAAGCCTCAACATGGCTGTGCTGCCCAGGAGCAGCACCCAGAGATGTTCAGCAATTCTGAAGTACAAGAACTCCGATGCAAGAGCACCTGAAGTGGCTGTCTCTCTCCATGCTACTCTGCACAGACTCTTACTAAAATTATTTGGACCAGGGAGAGCAAAGGTGAGCACATGTATGCTATCTACTAGTTAGTATGCAGAAAAAACAACATAAATGCAAATAAGGTTCTAGTTGAATCAAGTGAAGACTGAGGTGCTTCTGTGTATTTTCTGAAGACAAAAATTGGGTGATTCTAAAATATTAATGTCAAAAAATTTCAGTTCTTCAAAGATTAGGCCACAGTTGAATAGGAATTTTCAATCAGAGCTACCTGAAGTGGAAGAGATTAGCAGAGACGGAGAGAAAGGAGATGGCCAGAAGTCCATGTTTGGTAAATAATAAAGGTCATTGTAGTTTAAAGGAAAAGCTCATAACCAGATACACCTCATGTAGTTCAATATTTTATCGGCCACCAGCTTTTCTCAGGTACAGCCCTAGATGCCTAGCTAAGACTAGATATCACTGTCTTAAAGGAATTTTGCTAACTCCAGGGATCAAACTGAGCTTTCACAAAATATTTTCTCCATATGAAAAGTAACCAGAAATAAGTCCAAACAACAACAACACCACAAAATCTTTACTGGTTTCCTACACTAGAAACCTGGAAAAAGAAAATCCTCTTGATGAATTTCTAAGTATGTGTATTCTGACCTCGCAGGATTTCTTCAAGTCTGCTGTGGGTTGTTATCATGCCTGCTGGAAGGAACTGCTGACATACAAGCTAGCCAAATTACACTCTTCTGCTTGAAAACAAGTAATTTTGAAGGCAATATCCCAAGGATCTATTTTCATAAGTAGAAACTGTGTTAGGTTATAAAAGACTGCAATAAAAATTGGCATTTTTGATTGGCATGTTTTCTTCAGAACTTCTAGGTATTTTGGGGAATATTATTTTGAAAATCCATGTATTCTGAGAAAACACACCTTTCTATCTGAAGAAAAATGTTTCATATTATATTCTGTTTATATTAAATTCCCAGTTTAGGACTGTAAACTGTTCTGCAGTTCTCAGTATAGACTTTGAGTTTTGGTCTTTTTTCCTCTTTTTTCTCTTTTTTCTCTCCTTTTCTTTTCTTTTTTCTTTTCTTTTCTTTTCTTTTCTTTTCTTTTCTTTTCTTTTCTTTTCTTTTCTTTTCTTTTCTTTTCTTTTCTTTTCTTTTTTCTTTTCTTTTCTTTTCTTTTCCTTTTCTTTTTTTCTTTTCTTTTCTTTTCTTTTCTTTTCTTTTCTTTTCTTTTCTTTTCTTTTCTTTTCTTTTCTTTTCTTTTCTTTTCTTTTCTTTTCTTTTCTTTTCTTTTCTTTTCTTTTCTTTTCTTTTCTTTTCTTTTCTTTTCTTTTCTTTTCTTTTCTTTTCTTCTTTTCTTTTCTTTTCTCTTCTTTTCTCCTCTTCTCTTCTCTTCTCTTCTCCTTTCTTTTCTTTTCTTTTCTTTTCTTTTCTTTTCTTTTCTTTTCTTTTCTTTTCTTTTCTTTTCTTTTCTTTTTTCTTTTCTTTTCTTTTCTTTTCTTTTCTTTTCCTTTTCTTCTTTTCTTTTCTTTTCTTTTCTTTTCTTTTCTTTTCTTTTCTTTTCTTTTCTTTTCTTTTCTTTTCTTTTCTTTTCTTTTCTTTTCTTTTCTTTTCTATCCTTTCCTTTCCTTTCCTTTCCTTTCCTTTCCTTTCCTTTCCTTTCCTTTCCTTTCCTTTCCTTTCCTTTCCTTTCCTTTCCTTTCCTTTCCTTTCCTTTCCTTTCCTTTCCTTTCCTTTCCTTTCCTTTCCTTTCCTTTCCTTTCCTTTCCTTTCCTTTCCTTTCCTTTCCTTTCCTTCCTTCCTTTCTTTCTTTTTCTTTTTCTTTTTCTTTTTCCTTTTCTTTTTCTTTTTCTTTTTCTTTTTCTTTTTCTTTTTCTTTTTCTTTTTCTTTTTCTTTTTCTTTTTCTTTTTCTTTTTCTTTTTCTTTTTCTTTTTCTTTTTCTTTTTCTTTTTTTTTCTTTTCTTTGCCACATGACTTGTTTTGTTAGATTAGAGTGGGAATGGTCAGTGGAGCAGGCCCTGCACCTGTGGCTGGGTTTGCACCTTTCAAGACATATGGCTTTTTTTGTCACCAGGCTGCTTGCTTGGGAGTCCAGACAGCGGAAGGAAGGAAGGAAGGAAGGAAGGAAGGAAGGAAGGAAGGAAGGAAGGAAGGAAGGAAGGAAGGAAGGAAGGAAGGAAGGAAGGAAGGAAGGAAAAGGAAGGAAGGAAAAGGAAGGAAGGAAAAGGAAGGAAGGAAGGAAGGAAAAGGAAGGAAGGAAAAGGAAGGAAGGAAGGAAGGAAGGAAGGAAGGAAGGAAGGAAGGAAGGAAGGAAGGAAGGAAGGAAGGAAGGAAGGAAGGAAGGAAGGAAGGAAGGAAGGAAGGAAGGAAGGAAGGAAGGAAGGAAGGAAGGAAGGAAGGAAGGAAGGAAGGAAGGAAGGAAGGAAGGAAGGAAGGAAGGAAGGAAGGAAGGAAGGAAGGAAGGAAGGAAGGAAGGAAGGAAGGAAGGAAGGAAGGAAGGAAGGAAAAGAAGCACCACAAAATAGTAAACAAACAAACAAACAAAAACTCATCAAAACGCACCCCAGAAAATGAAAGAGGAAGAAAAGGAGATGAATAGTAGAGCCATTTAGGAGAGCAGGTTTGGGGTCAGGTAATGACTTTACAGGGAGTCATGACTTATTAATGGAGAGTAATGTTTGGATATTTATTTAAGTAGGAATCAATGGAATAAATTAATTCCCTTATCAGGGATTAATATCCGATGAGTAAGAGGAAATACTAGAAGTCAGGGAGAAAAATGAACATTTTTTCCAGGACAGGCCAGATGGCACAGGAGTAAGGCCAGGAATTTCTGCCACTGATAATGACCAGGCAAGGCCAAACCTTTCCTCTAGCTGGGAAGGAGAAAACAGCTCCTGGCAGAGGAAGGGGTCCATTACTAACAGTTTGGGAACTGGCCTTGGTTTTTACAGGTGTAATAACCAGGCAGAAGTGCTTCTAGCATACTTGCAGCCAAGAAGGTACAGGTACTGTGAGTGAGCCACCCATGTGTTGTCTTCTGATTAAAATATAGCCTGTGCTGGGAATAACACAGAGATGGACTGCTTGGAATGAAAGTCTGGTCACACGACAGCTCTCTGTGGAGGCAGGTCTTCCTCAAAGTTAGCACCTCATAGAAGTTTTACATCAAAATCCACATGTAAATGAGATATCAAAACAAAATTACTTTTGAAGGTACTCCCTTGAGCTCAGGGTTAAGGGACGTCATGGAGAAGGGAAGGTTGGGCCATCCTTTCTGCTGTGTTCAGTATACAAATGCCTCATGCTATTGACAGTCTTGCTTCTTTAATTTATGTCAAAAAAGCTTGCAGGGAAATATTCCAACATCTTGGAATATTAATGCAATGTATTCCAACATTTTTTAATATTAATATCAAAGCCCTGCTACAGCTGCTAGCACATTACATGTGCTGACTGGGCAGCTTATAATGTGCATCCTAACATGCTGTTCACCTCATCTGCCATTTTGCTCATGGTTTATTATGCAATAGTGATGCTTGATTTGGGTTTTCACGGGGATGCATACCACGTATTATAGGTTACACGGCAGGTCAACATAATAAACTAATTGTTCCTAACACCTATGTGCTTTGAAAACTTATTCCTGACTCTTGTGTGCTTGTCACCAAGAATAGCTTTGAGTATCCCCTCCTCCATATAATTAGGCAGAAAGCTAAAAATCTTACAAAGAGATGCAAAACTAGAGCTTACATGATACCTTGCTCTCTTATATAACATGAAAAAGGTTATTAACAAGGAACTCAAATGAACTCAAAACATGATACCACAGTAAACCGACCTTTGCAAAGTGCTGCTACGAAGGCCCTCCAGCTCACACTCTGGCTGCTTTTCTGATTAAAACAGCCACACTGTGTACGTGATTTCTACTGTTCCCTCTTTTGCTGCATTTGAGCATCTTACACTGTTTCATGAATTTATGCTAACAATCCCTCTCTCTATGAAAAAATTGCGACCACCCCCTGTGACAGATACGTAATTCAGGCACAAAGACAGAGAGATTCTTCAAATCTATGTAAATAGGAAAAGCTGTATATAGGTGCTCAACTGGTTTTCATCAGCTTGGTAAGCATCTGTCAGTGACTTGAGGCAACTACACGATCAGGTACTTTGGATTTGATGTGGATAGGCTCCAGATCCTATCTGTCCTGGCAGAACAGATCAAAGCAGTGAACCAGACCTCCTGAACTCTGTCCAGTGCCCTCCAATGCAGCTGGTCTTCCTTTCCCTCTTTGTTTCTATCCTCTAACAAAGTTCTTCTTCTATTAGTATCTATCCAGTGTCACAATTAAACAAGTGCATTTCAGTATTCCTGTTACTTATTTGCAAATTTAGTCATTGTGAAGGCTTGCTTAAAATTCTAATGTGGTTTACCCCAAAACTGCCCTAGTAGATGCCTTAGAAGTGTACATGCTCTAGCAAAAAAATAAAAAAAATTTAAAAAAAAAAGGAATAAGAGACTATCATTGCTGTTTAAATTTCTTCCTCTTCTTTATTAAAATAAAACCAGAAACATCAATGTAAGAAAATAGATCAAAAGTAACTCATTGGAAAGAAAGCCCTGAAAATACCAAACATATGTAACATTTGGTTCCTGATCAGAAAAGACTATATATATCAGCAGATCCTTCCACAAGTCAGGACATATAATATTTGATGTATACTTTTGGAAAATGCAATGCAATCTTAAAACTTATTTTTTTAAATTCTGGAAGGATATGTGGCTGACATTTGCCATAAAATACAGTAATAGGGACTCTAAAGCTGCACTTTAGCATGCCACTTTCCCTGTCCCTCTGCAGGTGTGGTTTACTGTACCTGCAGCCTCGAGAAGTCAAGATTCCTTGGGATGTTCTTGCCTTGGAGATTTCGTCAAGTAGATCCTCTTACTGACATCTGAACCCAGGGTGACCTTGGACCATGCGGACATGCTAGAATTTCACACGACTCATCTCTGTAGGTATTATATAGTCTGAAGCCAAAATATCAGGGGAATTTGTTGTCCTATAAATGTAGACCTGTATTTTGCAATAAATACATAGATGAGGAGTAGCTCTGTTACACAGTACAGCTCCTCTGCCTGCCAGAGGGCAGGCAGCAGCCTGGGTGCTAATGATCTCCACATTCAACCAGCATATCATGCCCTGGTTATTTGACATATGAATAAGTAGGGATTAGATTAATTACCATAAATGTCTTCTCGTAACACACACTTTTTAAAGGATTTATTTAATAACAGATAACAGATGGGAAAATACACTTGCTCACACACCATAAAAAATAAAATAATTCATCACTAAGTGTATTACTTTTGTTAGCTTCTAGTTCTTCTGGCATCTATGGCTACATTTCAGTAGTGTCTCAGCTTGTGCTCAGAGACTGTTTTCCTTATGATTATTTAAATTAATTGATGATTTTAAGCACCACTAGAGGGCACAGAATTATAACAATATTTCCTAATGGATCACGAAAAGTACATCAGGAACTGGAGTTCAGTAATGTTCATAGTTTATTGGCTCCAACCCCCAGTTTAAAGGCTCAGTCCTATCAACAGTGATGCATGTGTGCTGCCATGAGCTGTGTCGCTGCCCACCCCCAGCAATTAAATGAAGCTCAAGGGTGAGTGCTCGTGGGACAGAGGCCTGGCTGAGTGGGCTCGCCCATGTGCTCTCAGCTGAAGTCTGGCTTTCCAGAATCTGAGTACCAACCCTCAAATACTTTATTCAAGTGACTGAGGCCACTAGAGTTTAAATCTAAGCATGGTTCTGGAAGAGCAGCTGATGGTAAAGGCATGCTGCACGTCTTCAGCTGGAAATGAGTACATAGGGATGAGAAAAATGAAGAGTATAAACACTTGCATATATCAAACCAGGGAAATGCAAACAAGTAGTAAATGAAGGATTAACTAACTCAATTTACAATTCAAAGAAAGAAGAGGAGATATGTGCCACTGGAAAGCTTAAATATTAATGGGATTTCTGTGGATCGTTGTATCAACTACTCAACATCTGTTTTGACATGTGTGCTGTTTCTGCCATCCCTTATCATGAGTGTGAGTGGCCACTGTGGTTCACATGTTACAAAGTCCCTGTCTGAAGTTGCCTGCAGTGAAGGAAAAAGCGTGGTGAAGACAGGAAAATGTATAAGCTCCTCGTTTAAAGACATCCGATTGAATGGCATTGGACATATTGTAGCAATGAATTAGTACTGTTGGTGTGTCCGTGTTGCATTAATAGGGGCACAAGTTAATGTTCACTGCCAGAATATCAGATCTGTCTCACAGCTTCTTCTTTTCTGGGAGTTGAAAATGGTGTGTTAATCAAAGCTTGAGAGTCTGACCTCTCACTAGCTAGCCCAAAGAAAAAAGCCGCGAAAATTAATTTCTGAGGGCTTATATTGAATTTCGCTTAACATTAGCATCCACCTTACTGTTTTTCATTAACACTTCAGGAATTAGTGTCACATTTTCACATCGTGGTGCTCAGGCTGCAAAACCAGTGACATACAGCTATTTTTCGTGAAGTGGGTTCTGAAGTGGCGGGCGGCGGCTCGTCCGGTCCCCCGGGCAGCGCGGGGCTCCCAAGCGTCCCCGGGGGTCGGCGGGCGCTGCCGAGCTCCGTCCTGGGCGGCGGCTGCCCGCAGCAGGCGGCCGCGGGCTGCGGGGGAGCGTTGGAGATGGCCGGGGGTCGCCCGCCGAGCACGGGCGATAACCCGCGGGCAAAGCGGGCGCGGTGCGGCGGCCGGGCGGGCAGCACGGTGCGGCCGCGCCTGCGGGTGCCGGGGTGGGTGGTGTTTTTTTCCGCAAGCTCACCTTGATGCGGCGGGGCGTAAAAAGACACCGCGCTCGGCAGGGGGAGCATCGCTGTCTCGGCGCAGCGCGGGCACCGAGCGGCCGCACCGCTGCGCTCCGGCCGCACCGCGCGGGGGCCGGAGCTGACGGGAGCCGTGGGGGAGCCCGCAGGGAGGGCAGGCCCGCCGCTGCCCCTGGGAGCTGCTGTCTCGCCGCCGCACGAGGCCAGGACACGGCGGAAGCGCCGGAGCGGGGTGCCGGGCCGCGCCGCCCCCTCGGGGGAACACCCGGCGGTTCGTCTACGCTGCCCCGCCCGGGCCGGCCGCGCTCCCCGCCCGCAGTGGGGTCCCGCCGCCGGCCGATCCTCCCCCGCGCCGCCGCCGGGACTTACGGCAGTTTTGTTACTTTCTCGGACTTACATGGACATTTTCCCGGAGCGCGCGTAGCCCGCGGGAGCCGCGTCCCGCCAGCCGCTCGCCGCCCTCCCCGCCGCGGGCACCGCCGCTACCTCTGCCGCTCGAGCCCCGGGACGCGAAGGCTCCCGGCGGCGCGGCCCCCGCCCGCCCCCACCGGCCCGCCTGCCTCGCCGACTTTCTCCGCCGCTCCGAGCGAGAGCAACAGCTTGCCCGGCCCGGCCGAGCCAAACGACGCGGGAGGCAGCGAGGGAGCGGGCAGACACCACCGAGACGCGGCCTCTCCGCCGGAGCCGCGAGGAGCTGCCCTCCCTCCCTCCGCCCCGTCCCGGGCCGCGGAGCCACGCCGGGCGGCGCTGCGGGGGCCGGCGGCGGGGCGCCGCAGCCCGGGAGGAGAGCGCGCCCGGGGGGGCGCCCGCTCCCTCGCCGGGGCCCCCGCGAAGCTGCCGCAGGCCGGCCCGCCGCGCCGGGCGCCCAAAGTGGCCCGCGCCCCCGCGCCCCGCGGGCGCCGCCCGGAGACCCTCGGCCCCCGCTGCCTCTTGCGGGCTGCCGCCGCGGGGTGCCTGGCCGCCGCCGCCCGCGCCCTGCTCCGCCGCGGCCCCGGCGCCCGCTCCGGCGCCCGGGGTGATGCCATGCCCCGCAACCACGGCGGCGGGGAGGAGGGCGGCTCCGCGGGGCTCTGGGTGAAGAGCGGCGCGGCAGCGGGCATGAAGGATGTGGAGTCGGGCCGGGGCAGGGCGCTGACGAGCTCGGCGGCCCGCGGCGACGGCCTGCTGCTCCTGGGCACCGGCGGCGCGGCCGCCCCCGCCGGGCTGCGGGAGGGCCGCCGCGGGAAGCACGGCGCCCGCATGAGCCTGCTGGGGAAGCCGCTGTCGTACAGCAGTGGACCGAGCTGCCGCAGGAACGCCAAGTACCGCCGGCTGCAGAACTACCTGTACAACGTGCTGGAGCGGCCCCGCGGATGGGCCTTCGTCTATCACGCCTTCGTGTGAGTACCGACCCGCTCTCCTCTCCTTCCCTCCCCTGCCGTCCTGTCCTGTCCCGACCCCTCCCGTCCGTTCCACGGGCCGCCGCCCGCACCTGTCCCGAGCAGAGCCCAGCCGCACCGCGCGGCACATACCTCCCCTCCTGCCCCTCCGGTCCCCGGGCATCCCTCCGCGCCGGGCCACGGGGAGGACAAGTACCCCGCGAGTCGCGCCCAAAGTGCCCGGGAGGCGGAGGCGGGGGAGCCGCTGCCACCTGCGGCGCGTCTCTCCGCGGGCGGCAGAAAATCCCGCGCAGCCCTAGGTGGGAGGTGATGGGGGTCACCCGGCAGAGGGAACCGCCGGGGAGCACATGCTCGCTGGTCTCCCGGGAGCCCGAGGCCACCGGCTTGCGCGGGCGGAGACTGCGCGGCTCCCGCTGATGCCGCACGCCGGCTTCGAGGTTAGACGGAGCGAGGGGTGCCGGCGGCTGCCGGGTGTTCCCCGCGACGGCGGGGCGCAGTGGGAGCGCCAGCGGTACCCGCAGCCCTTGTCCTGCCACGCGGACACCGAGCGCTGCGCGGTTTGAAAAGTTACCGCCGCGGAGCCGCAGCGCTCGGTTCTGCCTCCAGCGTGTTTTCCGGGCGCGCCTGGTCCCCGCCTCGCAGGGAGCGCGGGTGACGGCGCTTTCCCACCCGTGTGGTCGCCGCGGGTGCGCGGCACCGCAGGATGCTGTGCGGCACCGCGGGATGCTGCGCCCCAGGTGCGCCCACCTGCCGCTGGCGGCGCCGGGGGCCGCCCGAGGCAGGGGGCAGCGAGCGGCCACCGCTGCCTGCCGCTGCTGCGCTTTTGATCTTAGCAAGTGACGGCTCCTGCCGCCCTCATTCTGAAAAAGCCCGTGACTGAAATACATGTTCTGTCGCATCGCTCAGTGGAGAGTGGTACTGTCACCGCGCTGCACAACTTATGATGCTTTAACTTCAAGAGGCTTGCCCGGGACACCTGTGCGAGGGGACTTGTGGGTGTCACTGCTCGCAGTGTCCTTGGGGTCGGCCACATTCCTTAGTTCATCAGCAATCCTCTAATTTTATGGGTTTTGGTAATATTCGGGGGAAAGGCCCAATTCAAAATCCTTTTGGATGGCTGAGCAAAACATTGAATACAGTCTGGCACGGAGTCGTGACAATGGATCATATTCCTAGGTGAAAACGTGATCAATTACAGAGGAAGGAAATTAGGCATTACTGTTTTGGGGATATAAAACAAGTTATTGCTATGTCTGACTACAGGAAATGTATCATAAATGAAACAGAATATTTAATTGATATGCTGTAAGTAACTGTATTTGTTCTATGATAGTCATGGAAATCAAGCTAGCGGTTGCTAAAAAAGCAACTGTTCTGTAAAAGCTGTTTGACAGCGTGAAGGGTGCTCTTCTCCCAGCACTAGGGGAGCCCTCAAATCCTACTTTAATAGCAGCTTTTGTAAGTAAAAAAGTACTTTGCCAAAAAATGGCTGTCTGATTATTAAAATAGTCTGTGGATAGATTAATTTAGTAGACCACAATTACTATAGATAGCAAGGAGCAGAAATAGGTATAATGTTATATATTATTCAGTAAAAGGATTTTTGTCCACTTAGAGGATCTTCCCATTCTTTCTGTTTTACTCTGAAAATCAACTGTTACACCCAAAATTTTCTTCTTGGAGGGTATTTATTTAGTACATTTTGCTGTCTGGGTTCCTACAGGTGTTATCCTGTGGCCTAGATGGATGTAAGTTAGTCTTGCGACAATCACCAAAATTTATACTGGGAATCATTTTACTGCAGTGCCTGAAGTTGCCATACAAAATCTGCAAATTATAGTTTTGGACCTTTTTGTTTGAGTTCATGATAAAAACCTTTAAAACCAGAGAAGTTCAAGTTGGGAATAGGATTGACAAGTTTAAACCTTAAAAAAAAAAAAAAAAAGGTAGTAAATTTCCAAACGGAATGGAGTCATGACACAGCAGCACTGTAAACAACACGGAAGATTGCCAGCTGCGTTTAGATAATTGTCTGCATAGAAAGAGTGCCAGTTTTAATTTTTAATTGCAAATGGCAATTTTGGCAGATGTAATGCCAATATTACATCTTTTATCTGAGCAGATCTGTGTGAAAGAGCTTGAAACATTACTGTAGTGTAAGACACCTAGTAATAATATTACATTTAAGGGTCTGTCACTGATACAGTGTTTAAGGTGTATTTGAAGTTCCATTGGATTCAGTTGGACAGCCATCCTTATTGCCAGTCTGTAAATGATTTTAACGTATTTATATATTTTTGATTTAATCACCATCAGATAGTAAGATAATATTTTTGGTGTTTCAGGCTCATTTTTTTTCCAGCCACCTGATGAAATATAGTGGCATCTTGGAAAACAGAGTTTCTTACAGAATTAAAAACCAAAACATAATTAAAAAGCCTCTACTATTTGAAAAAATAAAAGTCTTGAGACAAGTAGCTTAGAGTTGCAAAGACATTACAAAGTACATGGATGAGATGTCTGCTTCTACCACTGCTAAGCTATTCTTGACTGCAGTGGAGCCCATTATAGCTCTGTACTATTTCTGGTACAGGAATGGGCTATCTGGGGTGAGACCTTTTCGGTAGATCATTGGTCTTCTGAAACCTCACTCTGATATTCAAGTTGAAGTAATGTAAGGGTGGTTACAGAGTTTTGATTTAAAGGCTTTGATCTAGCAGTTTGTTTAGATTTGTATATTTGTTTTTTAAGTAAGAAGTAGGGAATCGAAGATTTGTTATTAGTAAGAAATCATTCCTGCAGTGATATTTTCATTTATCATTTCCATAGGGAAAAACACTTCAGAGTTGAGAAGTATGCCCAGCTTGCTCTTCTTTTTTATTTGTTGCCCTTTCAAGAGAAAAATAGGCCAGCCACCTAAGGAATGAGTGTTATGACCTACATTCAGAAGTCAATTGATTAGTTTATTTGTAAATATAAACTTGCCAAATTCTAGAAAAGATGGCTGTTCTGCAAACTTCTGCAGCTAGGGGAAGAAGTTACTCTTGAGCAAAGGCCTTTGATTTCAGTAAAGTTGTGCTGGGGAGCAGAGCCATAAATTACGTGTTTCTTGACTCACTCCTTTTTTGTGCACCTCAGTAGCTCTTTGCATGGAAAGCCGTATTAAAATGTAAGATCTTTCCTGTAAGTTTTTTAAAGCCTTCATTTCAGATACCACAGTTTTCTGTTCTTAATCATTCAGGGGCACCAAAATATGAACACGTATAAAATCAGAAAAGAACATTCATACCATTTGTGCTTAATGAGTCAGTAACTTAAACTCCTGCTAGTAAAATATTTATGCCACACCACATCACCTGCACATGGAGCCATGTGCATATTTAACACGTGTGCTTACATTAAAAGGCTGTGATATTGTAACTTTTCAAAAACATTGTCTTGGGATGTCATAGGATTTCTTTCTTTTATTGCTGTTGCAGTTTATTATGGGTTGTTTGGTGTGATAAAAATGTTCAGCCATTGCCTTAGAATGATCAAAGGGGAATTCCAGATTTGTTGCAAATTTAACTCTGGGTTTCATCTTCAGTTATCATAAGAACTTTTTATTATTTTTGTTCTTAATTGACATTCTGAAAATGAGATGGCATGAGATGTTCAGAAAAAAAATACTGCTCTTTGATACTGTTTATACTGGTACGATATAATTAGTTGCATAAGTTTCCTAATTTAACATGTTGGATTTATTTCAGGAATAATAAAGTTTCTGTTTCTTACTGACTTCTTTGTAATATATTCCATGCAGAAGTCTTTAACAATTTGTGGTGGGGATGTCCATCACAAAGCTACCAGCTTTTGCTCTGAAAGCTTCTGAATGCTTAATCACACATCTGGATGTGCGCACAAGAGCAGTAGCACTTTGTATGACCTCTATTGATAGGTTTTCCTGGGCATCCTCCATTGGCCACTGCAGAAGATAAGATAGATTGGGTTAGTTGAATTGCAAGAGCCTGTAAGATATTATTCTTGTCTTTTGCGTTATTGATGGAGAAAGACTGAAAAATTATTTCTGGAAAAAATCTAATGATGCCATCAAAGATTTAACTAGCTATTTTAGCTTTCCAGATCTGCTGGAAAGGATATAGCTTGGTAATGATCAGGATGGCTATTGAACAGCAGGGGAGCTAACAGAGCTGCATCACACCGTGCCCTTTGTGTAATTATGGAGGTTCCATATTCTGATTAGAAAACCAATAATGCACAACAGCCAAAGGACTTGCTTTTTCTCATACTGAAAGTAGGAGAAATGATTTTATCTCTTTCTTTTTTCCATCTTATGGCATCTAATGAACTAGTTCCAGGTGTTCTATGAGTAGCTCTACAGCTTTCATCTTTTCAAGCACAAATTCAGGATCTAGTGCTATTAAGGTAATGATATATTTCTATATGTTTGTAAACACAAATAATAGCGTGATATTTACAATTAACAAATAATAGGATTGACAACATAAATATGTATCAAATAAAATCTTATTAGGTACTGAGGAGGTAAAAATTTAGAAGTCTTTAACCATAGCACCCAAACTTCACTAGGCATTTTCGTTCATTTCAGGGACAATGAATGATAGTAGATATTTAGATGCACTTTAGTATAAATCTGCAGGGATTTGTTGCATTTGAAGCAGTCTGAGATTCTATGCATGTGCATATTTCTCACCTACACCTTGTTTTGAAGGAACCTTAGGAAGTTACCCAGTCCAGCTGGGAGATACACTCCTCCCAGTTGTGTGAGATGGCTTTGTCTTTAAGATAGGTCTTAAATTTCACTGGATGGAGGTCCTACCACATTGCTGAGTAACCTGCAGGTCTATAACACCTGCCTGTTGAAAAAAGAGGGGGTTTGACATGGGGAGGGAAGGATGGAAGAGCCACCCTGAACCTCCCAAGTGATGGTTTATGGTCATTGTCCCTTTATATATGTTCTGTCACTGCTGAGAAGGTTTTGGCTTCTTTATCCTTGTGATTTCCCTTCAAGTAGATTCTGGCTGCTGCTAGGTCACCTGTTAGATCACTCTTCTGTCAGACCAGACATGCTCAGCTCCATCAACTTCTCTAAGTGAGGCAAAAGCTCAAGGCTCCTGAGTATCTTGGTTGCTCTGCAGCATCTCCTCTGTCTTCTGCTCATCCCTGCTCAGCTGGGAAGGAGCACAGCTGACTGCCATAGTGTGAGGCCATGCTGACCAGAGAAGAGAGCTTTCTTCAGCCTGCCGGCTTCTCTACCACTCTTCCAATGTAGGTGCTTGCTGCTTGAATTATTTCTGATGAGAGCATGCTGGTGGCTTGCTTAATCTGCTGTGTCCACAGAATGGCCTTTTTGCTGGGCCTGCCACCCAAACAGTGGGTTCCCAGCCTGAATAGATACATGGGATTATATAATACTGGTCAAGTCCAGTATTTTGTTTTGCTATCTCAGTCACTATGTACTGACCAGAGGGTGGAGATGTAACATGTTTAACATTTATTTTTTGAGGCTTGATCTACTAAATTTTCTCATTTGCCCTACTTTCTGACTCAAGAGTAGTGATCACGGGAAACAACTGATTTGCCATAAAAATGAAAATTGATCCATAGCCTTCTATGAAGAAGAATACAAAAGGTTTTCTTTGAGAAAGAGTGACCAAGACCTGGACTGGGGAGAGTTCATGCATGTGGACTTTCTTCTATTTGTCGTAAGGTTTATTTCTCAAGTGGGATTAGGAATTGCATTTAGGAAGGTGGATAGTGTCTTACGTTAGCATTTGGGTTTCAAATAAATGAAACAGCCTTTGCAAGCAGAATCTTCCTCATCTTAAAGCAAGAAGTTAGTTAAGAGGTTACTTTATCTTTTTGCTGCACTTTTTTCTCCACGTAGAATTAGCATTGTATGTGGGGATGAGACTCCTATCTCAGATCTACTTTTCTTGGTGTGCCAGTCTTTGGCATGGCATTTCTTGTCTTTCTTATTGAGTGTCTTGTATGATGTGGGGACTCTTGGGGAACTTTTCATGGTCTCATATGATGAAAGAACTTGCCCAAAATTACAGATTTATTCCAAGGGATGGTGTATGAATTTCTAGTATGGCATTAAATATGTGTTCTCAAAGGAGTAGTGGTTTTAGTGAATTAAAGAAAGAATTTGTAAAGATTTTTATTGTCTGAGAAACTATTTGTGTGATAGATTTTTAAAGTAGGCCCTAGACAATATCTTAATGATCTAGGCACCTTTTTTCACCCCAATACTTTTTAAAGTTTCTGTGTTGTTCAACTTTTTATATCAAAAATAGGTCATGATATAATTCAGACTTGATGCCCTTTCCATGCTCCAAGTCTGACTATATTTTTAATAGCTATTCACCCTGTTTTACTGTTGTAGCTTAATTAAGTGTCCTGAATTGGATGAGAGTACAATTGAACTAATATTTTGCAATAATTTTAAATAATTTGTAGCATGAAATGGAATGCCAATGAATATTCAATTAATAATAATGATTTCCCTATTCATGAGTATAAGCATAATTAATATGTTTAACAACACTCATAAAAATGCAGTTAAATTTTTCATAATTGTTTCAGTGGAAACGTAAAGCACATGGTTTTTTACTTTATTAATCTTCTTTTTATGGAGAAAATATATAGAAGGAAAACCTTTAATTCTAGACAATGTAAATTGCTGACAGTGCAAATAAATCTCACTGTGGTAAGGTAGTTATTTCTTGCTAATTCAAAGGTAAAACTTATTTGCCAAGTGTTTAACATTCTTATATGGTTCATATTTTCATTAACATAAGTGTCTGGTGAAAATTAATGAAACTTGCAGCTGATTTTAATTGAGGCAAAAGTGAGTCTTTTGCTCACAGGTAGAAAAGATAGAGTAGAAAACATGAATAATACTATCTAACAAAAAATCTTTAATATGTATACATGATAGACATAATTTACTTCATTATTCCTAATGAGGCAGATATTTATTTCACAATAAGTGTTGCTTTTTCCCATTACAAACCATTGCACAGTGCAGCAGGCATTCTTTGCTTTTTTAATTAATGCTGGTGCATTGAGAGTCACTTGTAAACATGTGTTATATAAATAATACTGAGTTTGGAGAAACTTGCAAATTTTTTTCCTTTCTTTTTTTCTCTGTGACATTTTTTATTTATTTTTATAAGTTGGTTTTAGACATTTCCTGTAAGAAAACAGGTGTAGATTACCCAAGAGATTGCCACCACAGGTCAGTTAAGGTAGAAAATTCATGAACTGTACAGTTTATCAATTGCTAAATAATTTTAAGGAGTTGCCCTTTCATGTGCAAAACCCCCCTTCCTTTAAAGATATTAATTAAAAGTTCAAAGGCTGTCTTATAGGTCAGCTGCACCTAATCAAGAAATATTTTCAATTTTCTGTTGAGCATTAGATTTATCTTGTGATAGCTATCTGAGTTGCAGTGTAATTGCGTTACAGGAAGCTCAGCAAAACATTCATCATTTTGGGCACTGAAGTGTAGTCTCAGACAGTGTCTTCTGCTTGAAAGACTATGTGATTATTTCTTAATGTATAGTCTGGTCCAGTGATTCAGAGGTGGACATAGTCCTCCAGCCAGACATATCTGAAATTTTCTGTTTGGACTTCATCCAAGAAAATCTTAAACATAAATGTGTGTGTTTTCCTTAACAGAGATGGACATAAATATGTCTCTACGCATTTTCTTGAAGAGTGAATAATTTTCAAAGGCATGAAGTACCTGCAGCTTCCTGTCATTATTCTATTGTGCATTCAATGGGTAATTCACTTTTTTCTCCCCACTTGTATAGAATTAAGTTTAACAAATGAATCATGCTCTTAAACTGATTAGAAATAATGAAGAAAGGAAGTTCAGTACCTGCCCACGTCTTGATTTAAGCAATATATTCCTGTTTGTCTTGGCTTCCTTCTTGCTTTGAGACTCTGTAGTTTGAACATGCAAACATATTAATGCCTTTTGAGATTTCTGTAGAGCTTTAATTCTTTTATTATAGTCACACCTGATACCAGATGGAAGGAACAGACTGGTGCCAGGAGTCAAATGTGACCAAACCAAGAGAATAAAAACTTTATGCTTTGAGGAAAAAAAATGCTACTGAACACATTCAGATACCTCCTATTTTACTTGTGTCATAGATCAGAACACTTGCACACACTCTTGAGGTCATTCAGTTAAAAATAGCATCTAACTTCTCCTAGGGCATTAAATTTAATTGCTTTATGTGGCTTAAGCTCATCCATAACCGTGGTATCTGAGAATTACCCATTAGAAGCAAATGCACAAATCTTTCCCTTCAAGGCTCTCATGACAGGAGTGCACTTAAAAGTTATTGCTGGGACCTTTCTGAATATGTGTAAGAGTTCTGACATACTTGAGAGGGTCTTCTGTGAGAAAATTAAGATCAAATACTGTTTTGGATGCATTTCTGTAGGTAGTGGGGATAGAGGGTCACTGATCCTTGTCAGTGAGAATGAAAATGTGTGTCAATCTCTCTGTGAGAAAAGTCTGTGTCAGTAACTGCATCTTTTTAATGGTGACACTGTCCTGTCACAGGAGGAATGACAGGTGATGGCTCAGTCGAAGCTGGAGTGATGAGGCTGGCGTGGCACCCACACCACTGCCAGGCTGGTAAGCAGGTGGTGTTCTTTTCACTTTGGGCGGCCCAGCCCTGGAGAAAAAGAATTGCCACATTTCCAGAAAATCATACAACAGATTCATCAGCTTGAAAAACTATTTTCACATCCAAGAAAATTATGCTGACTGAGGTTAGAAGAAGTCTCTAAATGCACTAGGAGGAAAGAAGTCTCTTTTTCTGTTTCCATCTCTGTGCAGTTGACACTTATCTGCAGAGTCAGGTTTGTTCACATGTACCAGAGGAATCATTGCCACAGGAAGGTGCACAGTCTTGCTCTTTGCAGCTCTGTGCAAAAGGATCTGGCAGGAAATGTAAAGCTGTGTGTGAATGAGCTACTTGCAGGTATCTGTGCAGCTGGGAGGAAGGAAGGAAGAGCCTGTGCATGCAGTGGGAGGGCTTTTACTTAGAACTGTCTCTCAGGCTCTTTTGAATGTAGTTATGAGAATTTTGAAGCATAGAATCGTAGAATCATTTCGGTTGGAAAAGGCATTTAAGGTCACAGAGTCCAACTGTAAATCTAACGCTGCCAAATCCCCTACAAAACTGTGTCCCTGAGTTCCGTGTCTACCACAGGTCTTTTAACTACCTCTAGGGATGGGAACTCAGCCACTTCCCTGAGCAGCGTGTTCCAATGCTTAGCCTTCCTTTCTGTGAAGGAATTGTTCCTAGTATCCAGTCTAAACCTCCCCTGGCACATCTTGAGGCCACTCCCTCTCGTCCTATTGCTTCTTACCTGGAAGAAACCAACCCCCACCTCACTTCAACATCCTTTTCCATTGCCTTTGGCCACACCTACTCATGTTCACTATAAATGTTAATAAAATGTTGCTCCTTCAAGGAGGTTACACTGCATTTCAGGCACAGCTGTGGTTAGTTGCAGTAAGTATGCATGCTCTCAAGCAATTTATTCAGCTTCAAGTTGTTGAATCTGTGCAGGTTTCTCTCTTTGATATGTCCCAACTGTATTTGCAGACTGAAGATGAAGCAGAATTTAGATGAACAGCTTTGCGTATGTCTGGGGGTGTTGTAAATTTTTATGTAATACAATTTGCTCAAGCAGACATATTTCTTTCCTCTTAAGCTTAGAAACAAGAGATTTCATTTGGTAGTTGGAGATACTGTCTGGAAAGAAGTTATCCTTCCTCAAAGGTCACACTGACTGCTGACTAAACTTGTGATTTGTCTTTGCAAGTAATCTGTTTGTTGGGTGGGGTATTGGAGTTGACAAATTATTGTAGGATAAAATGAGACAGATGATGGCCCTGAATCACAAATAGTCTTTGGAAGGAATTTTGATTTTCATCTTGAAAATGCTTGTTGGCATACTTTTTACTGGTGTTATTAATAGATTTAGGGTTTTAGAGAGTAATTACTAGAAACCATCAAACTGAGCATTGATAAAAGCTCTATCTTTCCTTCAGGAATGATGGCAAAAACCCATCTGAATTAGAGTGATTTTATAAAGCTTCTGAAGTTATACTTGAGAAATTCTTCTACAGAGAGAGGAAGGCCTAATCTGAAATCTTCAATGCTCCTACATTATATGTGTGCATGAGATTTTGCTGTTTGGAGTTGTTACATGGGGAGAATTATAGTGAGAGCAATTGTGGCATTGCAGACACAAGAGAAGTAATCTAGGTGGGAACAAATGATGGAGGGGAAGGAGAATTTATGAATGTCTACTCGACTGTAACAGTACTTGACTGATACTATATATAGTGATATATATTTCAGGTTAGAAATGTGTTTGTCTTCAATTAATAATATGTTTTTAATATTTTTAATATTTTTATTAAAATATTTTAGTATTTTCCCTCCTTTTTTACCTGTTTTCTGTACAGAGAAAGCTGAACCAACAGTATGAGTCAATTCACTGGATTTGTATATAAATAAAACATAGTATTGACCTTCACATTTTTCTTTCATCAAGGTCTTGACCCTGAATGCAGATCTGAGAGAATAATCAGTAATATCATAACATGAAAATTTTGTTCACTACCTGATTGTGTTCCTGATTGCTTTCCTTTGGCAAATATTCATGTAAATCTTGCTGAAGCTGAGCCTCAGCTAGTTTATTCCCATCTGGGTCCATTTTTTGCTGGAGCTTAGGTCACTTTTTAGCTACTCTTACAGGTCATTCCATGGGAAGGGCTGCAGCGAGACAACAAGATGCAGTCCAGCCTCTGACCTCCAGCATGGCCACATTTACACTTGAAGGAAAACGTGGAGAGATGCATCTGAAATACCTTTTGCTATTCAGAAACTTGGTGAGAAATGCAGTCCTAGGGGACTTCTTCTGCAGAAAGGGATTCAGTCAGTCTTACTCTTGTCTGGGGAATTTTTCCTTGAAACCATAACTGAGTTAATAATACTCATGAAATATAAAAGACATCTAAAAGTATAATCATATTAAATTAAATGCTGTTGCTGCTGTTCATGAATGGGAAAGCTGTAGCTGAAGTAACTGTACCAAACTGAGCACAATACAACACCAGTAAGTGTCAGAACAGAAGTATTTTACTTGGAAAATGTGTGTTGTATGATTTTGCTCTCCAGGATTTTTTCATATGCCCATATCTGTAAATTATCTCATCATAATGAAAGGTCATGGCATTTTTTTGGCTTTCCTTTATCACCAACTTTAGGAGTTAAATAATAAATAATATAATGGATAGTGACTGAAAACTCAGATATGTTAAGATAAAACAGCGACATTTCAGATATGATCTGTATCTGGAAAAAAAAATTTACTAGAAGAGTGCTCAGTTATTTAAGAAATACGATTTTATGAAATTTTGATTGTGTTTTTCAGGCTCATTAATCCATGACACAGTTGTATTCTTTTGTGTCTTAAGTATAAAAGGGCTAAATCTCTATGAAGTAAGACTTAAATGAAAATGATCCTGGCTGAAAATGTGAACAGTAATAGAGATTTAGAAGTAATTTACGGAAGAGTCAGTCAAGAGATCTGAAGTGTATTTTGGTTTTGGAAATGAGGTCAATATATTAGGGAGACCCATTCCTCTCCCAGCCCATATTTAGCATCCTGCAGTGAACCAGTGTCTTCCTTCATCCCAGCCCAGTGTGTGTCACAGTCATGCCTTACGACCCCCCAGGGTAACTGTTGTAGTCAGTATTTTGAGATGGCTCAGTAATGAACTTCTGTCTTTCGGCCTTGTCATTAAATGTGAGGCATACTGTAATGGATATGTGACCTTGGCAGGTTATGCTGTTCCAAGTACGGATCTATGGATTAATTTCCAACTGAGGGCTGCCTTCCCCACCTCTAGAGGGTGTGCAGGTGGCAGCAACAAATCACTACACATAGAGTTCATACTGTTTTCTGGCAGGAGAATAAAATTGTTCTCTTGCAGTCTAGCCCTGGGAATTGCTGATTATATGTTCTAAAAAGTCATTAGTGTGTTAATTTGATTAAAAACAGTAATTAATGAAGAATACTGGAAAATTGTTAGAATACCTTGTGAAAGTGATGGCACATAGAAGTACAGTCCTGGAGGATGTAATTTACTAATCTGCAAATTTCTTTCATGTAACAAATGCAGAATATACAAGTTCATGTTTAAATAATCAGAGTTTTTAAATAATCCTGCATTTTTCTAGATCACTGCACACAGTTGTCGCTGTCTTTTATTCAGGATAGTAACCCAAACATCATTGTTGAGATGGACCTTTATAATTCCTAACATGATTTCTGTCTACATAATATCTCAAAGCTATGACCTATCTGTCACCACAGCTCAAATTATTGTGCAAACTCTTAGTATTTTCATTCTTGCAACCTCTTTCTGTCTGGACTCAGCAATATGGTCTGAGTGCTTGTCCCTGTGGCTGTACAGCCCCTGCTCCTCAGCAGCTCCTCTTACTGCTCCCTCCCTGCCTGGGGAGAAAGTTATTTCTCTTAACTTCCAATAGCTATGAAAAGTATCTGGCTGGTTAATTTCTAAAATTACATTTATAAGTGAATAATAAAACCAGAAAGTCAGCTTTTCATGATTCATTAAGAGGAAGGAAACAGCGAATGGAAGTGCTGGGTCTAACAGCCTCAGCAGATGTAATAGAAGCGCTGTTCATATACCAATAAACTCCTGACAGCAGTAGACTAACATGGGTGCATTTCTAACTTACTGCAACTAAACCCAGCTTCAGTAAACCTGTAACTAAACCTGTGATGTGTTTTTTCCAGTCACTTTTTGAAAGTGACACTTATTTTGGCAGATGCTGAACTGTTGCGTTAGCTGGGAATTTCACTGTATAACAATTTTATGAAGATTAATTATCACATGGTTGATGAGAGTCTCCTTCCGACACTATTTGTCTTTGTCTGAAGATACTGAATTAGAGAAATTGATGACTGGTGGAAGAACAAGCAGAATGGCAACATAGATTCTCAGCATGTGGCAGGGGAAACTAGGATGCAGATGAATTATTAGTGCTAAAGATACACCTAGTTTTACAATTTTCTCCAGGGTTGGGAGCTAAAGGAAATGCCAAATTAAGTTGCTGATAGAGACTGGTCGGAATATGGGGAAAACAGCCAGTGGGATACCATGGAAGAGCATAATGAAATCAGTTTCATGGATTCTTCAAAACAGGTGACTGTCAAAATCCTAGGGCTTAACAACCTGAGAAAGGTACACATGAGCTGGAGTAGTTTGTTCATTTTCAGGTATGTTTTTAGGGAGCTGCTTCTCCCAAAACACACTTCTACATCTGTATAATTTTTCAATCTCTGGTATGGAATGAGGATGGACTTAATGTTCTTGAGATAGTTTAACTGATTTCAGCTGATCATATGGCTGTGATATCATCACTGTGTCTTTCGGGACATCTATCAAACCTCTAAAACTGTGTATAAATTTAATGCAAATTCTTCAAAAACAGGAGTGAAAAAGAGTATTTTTGCTTGTGACCTTGGATGAAACAGCAATCCAGATCTTTTCAACTAAGTGTCTTAAATAGTTTTTCTATCTTACAACCTAACATCTGGATGACAGGTGTTTAAAATTTATATATATCAAGGTAGATAGGTGTCTAGATAGGCTGAGTCGACTGTGCTTGCTGTTTCAGTTCTGCATTGGATCATTCAATACACTGTGTTTATTAAAACAAACCTTTGCTATGTCTTCCCCAAAGACATAGCAAATAACGCTGTCAGCTCTTGTATCCCGAGCGGAAAAAAGAAAACCAAAATAAAAATAAAAAAACCCTTACAAAACCCACTGGATTTTTTTTGCCTTTTCTTCATGTGGAGAGTCATGTCAAACTTTTGAGTCTGAATTATTTCTAAATTCTTTTTCCAAAGGAAAGGTGAAAAAAATTATTTTTCTTCTTTGCATATATCAGCTGGTTTCTAATATACCACTCAAAATTAAGATATAAGACTTCCATTTGAGTGGCTTTTTAGCTACTCTGCCAGTCAGTTTTTTCTTTTGCTTGTGCCCAGTTGGTTTCCTAAGGGACCAATTATCTTTTATTACCTGTGTGCTCTCTGATTAACTCAAGTTGTCCCTCAGAGGACCAAGGAACTGGAACCCAAAGGCTTCCTAATGGTCACCCTTGTAAGAAGATTCCGTGGACGTTGCTGAGGGTGAAAAGAGCGCGGCTTCTAGCACCGTGTTTATTTCCTTTGAAATTTCAGCACCGTCCTGGCATTTACCTCACACTGTTTTGGCTTTCAGAAAACTCTCTGATGCATTCAAGCACGTAGATATTTATAAATGTATATATGTGTATATAAAAGTGCTGACGTACATTGCTGTCTCCATTAATAAAAGCAGAGAACATGATTTATATTTTGTTGAGTCAAGCACTAGTACTTTTGGATAAAGAAGTCTTTAGCAGGTACAAACAGCAGGCCAAATTCTAAAGCTGTTTACTAGACATTAATTCCAGGCTCAATCCAGAAGCTCTTACTCAAGTGGCAAAATACTTTGTCTTGAAAAGTAGCCATTGAAATATTGCTGCAAAAGTAGCCATAGAGTTTGGAAAATTATATGGTTCAAAATAACCTATTTTGCTACATACAGTTTTATTCATTTCTGAAAATTACTATTCTTTTGCAGGCATGGAGATCTGGATATATTTCTAATGTAAAATGAATAGGAAATATTTCAATACTCTTAAATGTATTTTAGTTTGATAGCTGATTGTATATTATGTATGCAGCCTTTGTGCAAAGCAGTGCTTAATAGCAGAGTTTGCTCCATAATGAACATAGATGAAGACTGTTCCTTATATTATCAATATCCCTCGTGTATTAATACAATGCTGTTGAGACTAAGTTGCCCCATTGCTTGGAACTTATTGCCACATTGTTTGACACATAGCTGGCAACTAAAGGAACTCCTTGCAACTTCAATTTAAGACTTTCCACTTCCCGTTTAGAAAATGACCTTACGAGTTAGTCAAATGACTGTACTGCTGTGGAGCAGCAGCTGTTAGTGGAAAGTTCTCAAAATTGGCATGGATCACTTAGCGGTCTCTCCTTTAATTGCTGTCATCATTGCTTGTCTATGCAGTGCTTATCAATGACTGTAATTGCTTTATAGATCTCAGACCGTTCTCTAATGGTTAGGATTAATTTTTAGCTTTTAAGCAGAAAGTATCTGAGGATTAATCTACTGGTTTGCTTTGTGCATTTTCTAGCAACTTTGTGTAAATTGCTAATTATTAATAACACTCTTGAGGCATGAAAACAAATACCATAACATTCTCATGATGAAATATTTTTTCTTTTGAAATCCCTGGGACCATATCTGGTCAAGCTGATTTACATAACTTGCATGCGTAGTGTTGTGAAAGAGCAAAATAAAACAGCTCAGCTGCACCTGCTGTCTTCAAGATGTTTCTGAGTGAACAGTCCCAGACAGGCATGGGGTTTTTGGGGTCATCTCTCTGGTCCATTGCCCACCTGTCCTGCAAAATACAGTGCCCAAGCTCACCATTTTAACTTAAGGTGAATGACAGATTCTTAGCATGAGCTGCTACCTGTGTCTGGTTTTGTACCAGTTCTATGTTATCAGTCATTAAAGAAATTAAATCTGGCTGGAAGATTGTCTACAGAGAGGTATGATCATCAAATAGCAATTCATTGCATTTATAAGGGTTTAAAAAGGTGGTAGTTAACAGCTGGTAATGAAAGATATCACTGCTTTAGTGCACTTACCCTCATTTAGTCTTTAATCCTCTTCTGTAATATTCAGTGTGGAATAGTTGGCCCTCTGACTCAAGCTGTGTAAAGTCAGAGTTGTGAAGACACTCTCAGTGGTACTGGGTACAAATATACTTTGAAACTGTTTCCTGTTGTGGAGCTCTTCCTTGCAGTGTGGTGTATGCTAATACGTTACAACTTGCAACTTGCAGTGTTTTATTGCTTAATTTAAGATAGTTTGCATTTCTTATGGTTTGATTGGTTGGCAAGGCATGCAGAAATTCTGAGTCAGATGCACCTATTTCTGGATGCCCAATATAATTAGGTGCAGCCCTGAAGCGACATGTTTTGTGCAACTTTCCAGGCACACAAAATGCAGAAACACAAAGGAGGGTTTAAAAACTGTTTGGAAAAAAATTAGTGCCATTTAACTTTGACTTATGATTGTATTTATTCTGATGAGCTTCTTCATAATTATGAGATTATGCTGCTTTTTTTTCTTCCTTTTTCTCTTTTTGTATTTTTTTTCCTTTTAATAATTTTAACTTTGGTAGACATGAAATATGCCGGGTGGACATTCCTGGAAATATCAGTGTCCTATATAACCTTGGAGTAGTTATGTAGAACCAGCATTGTCATTAAATCCCACAAATTTCTGTTTTTCTGTGTCCTTGTCCTGGGACATTGCTGTTGAAAGTGAGTTTTGTTTCTGTAGCTTGTGTAGTCAGGTTTGCATGATTATCCTGCTAAAAGGTGTGTTTAGTGGTACTGCAGCTGGGTGCATGGTGCTGATTGGAAACAGGTCTGAAACCAGCAGCTTCTCCCAGGAATTATTCCCTGTTGCTAATTTTTGGCTGCTAAAAGCTCCGTTTGAATTTGTCACTAGGAGAGAAAAAGCAGTTTGACTGTAATTGTCTCACTAAAATGGAAAAGTATCAAAAAAACTTTCTGTATGCCTGAAGACTAAGATTCTGTTGAACTTACAGTTTTTGACTGCATCAAACATGATTAAGTGCCTAACTGCTTGTTTGTAAATAATGGACTAAAATCTGTAATGGTAGTAATTTAGGGAGAGATTAAGTGCCACAGTGTGTAGTACTGGTTTCCTTGAAATACAAGAAATCTATCTATTCCCGGAGCACAGAATCACATTCATCCATTTATTGAAAATATTGCCTTCTAAGAGAAGTGTGTAGATTTTAAAGGCATAGGGAAAAAAATCCATTTATATTCACTTTTTTAAAGAAACCCAGAATCCACTTTTAGTCTTCTTTAGTTTATTTTTTGAGGTCTGCCCCTGTTTTATTGGCTTCGTTCGAGAGCTGATGTCCCACACCAGTCACTCTTGGCTGAGTGCAGGTGTGGTTTTCTCGAGAAGGTACCAATAAATGCTTGCCAAGGTGGGGCTGTGTGTGAAACCAGGCTTGCTTTTTGGTGCTCTCAAGCTGCTGTTCTGCTGGTGTTATGGTAGTCACTTCAAATCTGGGCAGTCAGTCTAGTCTGCAGTGATGTGAATGCTAGGTTTGGTTCACTATGTTTTCACAGTTATGGTTAGGCTTTTTCCCTGTTGTGTGTCTTCACTTTTTTTTTTTAATAGAAGGTCTTTTGAGTCTTGTTTATTTCCCGTACTAAAAATCCTTTGCATGTGGATTTTTTTTCTGTAAAAGCTTACCTTAAAATTTAAAAGACTCCATTTGAAATATACATCTTGCAAAATTGTATTAAATAGTTGGCTAGATTATTCAGTTTCTTTTATTTAAAGTACATACTATAATCCAATTAAGTAGAAAATAACAGTAAATGCGTTCCCTAAAATTCCAGTAAATAACATAGACACCATATTGAATTTCCAAGAGAAGAAAAATGAAGTGACATTGGAGACGCAGAGAGTAGAAAATAAAGCCAAAGCTGAAATTTGGGGAAATTGCAGTGGCATTTCTTGGTTTATTTTTAAAAATTCAGGAGATGATTTTTATAAAAATATCATTCTAAAACCCATGTGCCATAGTTTTTAAAAATTAATATTGATGTGAATGAACACTTATCCCTTAATCTGTAGCTTTCTCAAAACTTTGACATTTCTCTTATGTTTTACGCTTTCCCTTCCTTTCTATGATGTTTTTCTTTTGACCTAGGAGCCATACACTGGATAGGTGTGCCAGTGCAATGGCTGCATATTTAGCTGTTATTTAATGTATGTGCTGGGTTATTCCTCATGCTAGATGAATCCAGAAGCACCACCAAGTGAATCAGCCCCAGCAAATTGCAGACCCACCTTTAGGTGGACTCTAGAGCTTTTGTACGTAAGTATCTTGTGCAAAAATAGTTAAAGCAGCAGTTCCTGATCTTGAGGTGAAATGATTGGGCTTTCCAGTTTCCACATCACTGAGGGCTAACTTGCCCCAGAGGTGACAGGCTGCATCTGTCCCATCTTGTACTTGGCTGTGGATCTCTTCTGGGCACCCAAGTGATAGTCCTTACACGTATGCCTTGGGTGTTTTTACCAAACTATCCGAAAGAATAAGAAAACTGTGTTGAAGCCCATCCAAATGGTGGGTTTTTAGCACAAAATTGAAATCACATGTTTTATGACCTGTTAAGTAGCATGTGAACCAGTTCTGTGGCCACTTCATCCATCTGGTGCCCTTTTCCCCAAAAATAAGGGGTTGTGGGAGCAAACTGTCCCTGAAGAAAAAGAGCAAAACAGAGCTGGAGGCTGAACAGCTAAAGTGCCCAGGAGTGCAGTGCCCAAGACCTCTTCCGGGCCACCTTGTCTTTAGCAGCATAGGCATAACCAAAACTGCACAGACCACGGTCTGGAAGGGACACTCAAAGCTGGTAGAGACAATATTCTTTGTCTTGTGAAAATGTGGGGTTTAAAAAATTCCATCCCAAATTGCTGCAAAGAGTCGGTGTGCACTGTTTTCTAAATCAAATGTAAAAATGTGTCTTAGATAAATACTGTGCTTCAGTGTTAGCCCCTTCATACAGTTTTTTTATATGCTGAGCTTAACTTCACTAAGAGGATTTTCTCACCTGAAATCAAAGTGCTTTGCAAACTTCTCAACATTCCTGTGAAACAGAAATAAAATCAATCATTTCCTCTGATGAAAGTTTGGATGCTTGTGAATCAGTATGTTTTTTTCAGGAGAAATGTTTGCTAAAAATTCCCAACCAGCCATTCTCTCTTTTCCTCTTTTTGGACTGACAAATAAAGCGTGTAGAAATACTTCTGTGTTTAGAAGTAAGATGTAGTATTTTAACCTTTTTATTTTTATCTGTGCCTGCAATACTTTTATGATAAAGAAACCCTTTTATTATGCTACTAATCAGAGGATAATTCAAAGCAAAGTTTCTGCAAGTTAGAAATATTCTTCAGGTTGTTTAACATTTCACAACTCCTGGTTGAGCGAATGCAAATGAAGCAAGCCAGTAATTGAAGACAAGCTGATGTTGCACACTAGTGTTTCTTCTTTTAAATTTGGCTTGAGGCATAAAATAACAGCTTGAGAAGCCAGTACAACAACCACTAACTTTTATGATTCATTTAAAGTAGTCACATTTTAAGCATGAAAGATCTTTTTGAAGCTATGCTCTTGATAAAAAAAAAAAAAATTCTTAGAAAAAATATGCCCTTTAGTGTGCCTATGATTTCCTGGCAGGTGCTGCTGTAACAGTATTGAGGATTTCTTAGATCAGGAAAATAACCTAAAAACTGTGGCATTTTGTTATGTTATGCTATGAAATACCAATCAAGTGTCATTCAGCATAGAGTTCTGGGAAAATAGTATGTGTGTTTGGCAGTTTCTGCTATTCCTAACCTTACTGATCTCAGTTGTTCCTAGAGGGAAACCACAAGGAAGTGCAGCAGGAGCTGTTGATCATCGTGCAGGTGCAGTTGCAAGGAGCACAGATGGTGATGACTCTATGGCTTTGCTTCACACTCCTGCCCATCAATCTGTCCTGCTGTCTGACTGCCTCCTCAGCTCCCTGTGCTTTCAGTTTGCCATTTGTCATCTGTATTTCCTTAATGGACCGCTCTGGAGGCAAGCTGAAGGGATGCTCACTGAGCTGAAACATCCACGAATTTGGTAGCTGGAGCTTTGGAGATCCTACCACATTCCCATGGACTTTTTCAAATTTCTGTAATTTAGAAAAGATTCTGCACGTAATATTTCTCCTGATTAAATTCAGAATAGAAAAATATTTAATTTTTTTTTAAATTTCTGTGGGAATTTTTATGTCCACTCCAGATCTTGAATATCTTGTAGTTTAAATAAACATCTAAATGTTTTGATTGAAATAAAAATATGCAACATGCTGGAAACCAATTGAGCCAGACCATTTCCATAGTTTCTGTGTTTGGTCTGGTAGGAATATTTGCTGTGGAATTGCTGGGATCTCCTTGATAACCTACTACCCAAGGTTTCGGAGTAAGAAAAAAACAGGTAGCTGATACCCTGTGATATGACTATTCCCTTTTTCCTCCTGACATTTCCTGAGGATCCAAACTCTCTACATATGTTGGGGAATTGGGGAGCAATGACAGCTAACAGCTGGAGGTCTCATATTTTTTAAAGGTGAGGTTAGAAATTAGTAATGGATATTACCATTTATGGTTCTAGGCTAGCACATATACAACACAGGTTAATTTTTGTAACAAACGAGGCACAAAGAATATATTGAAATTCAGTGGAAGAGAATTGTTAAGGCACCTGGAGTTCCTGGAAGTGCCAGGCAAATGCAGAGCAAATCCTCTTGCTGGGCTTGGCTGGACATAGGCATGGTGGGGAACCTCCTCCTTGGCAAACAGGTATGTCTGCTGTGACCTCTACATTAAATGAAAAGGAGTTAACTGCCTCACATTTTGCAAAGGTATTTGGCAGCTACAACCTTACTCATGATTCCGAGACAATATTGGTTATTCTCTTCTCCAAGTCCTATTCCTTGTGTATACAGTTAGCAATTAAAAAATGCAAAAGACGCTAGACAAGCAGTGCACCAAAGAATAATCTGAGGTGGAGTGGACCCACAAGGATCACCGCAGTCCAACTCCCAGCCCTGCACAGACCCATCCCCAAGAGTCACACCATGTGCATGAGAGCATTGTCCAAATGCATCCTGAGCTCTGTCAGTCTGGTGCTGTGAGCACTTCCCTGGGGAGCTGTTCCCGTGCCCAGCCACCCTGTGGGTGAAGAATGCTTTTCTAATATCCAACCTAAACCTCCCCTGACACACCTTCAGGCCATTCCCTTGGGTCCTGTCACTGTCACCAGAGGGAAGAGATCAGTGCCTGCCCCTCCTCTTCCCCTCACAAGAAGTTGTAACTGCACTGAGGTCTCCCCTCAGTCTCCTCCAGGCTGAAGAGAGCAAGGGACCTCAGCCACCCCTCATATGGTTTTCCCTCAATGTGATTTTAATGAACAGGTAGCCCCTTAACCAGTAAAATTAATAAGACATTAAGTTTCTGTTTTCTGTTTAGGTGCCTTTAGATGGTCAGAGCTCAGTCTGATGTTTGTTTTTCTGCTGTGGCATATTTCAGGTTCCTCTTCCATGGATTTCTGATGCGCAACAAGAGCTCTGTCACATGTGGCACCTTTCTTTGGCACAAAATTTGCACATAATTTCTTTCCTCTGCCAAGTAATTTATTTTCATTAAATATGTAAGAAGGCAAATTTTTTAGTCAATTCCCCTCTTTCCAAGTCAGATCAGAATCAGCTACTGAGGTGAAAAGCCAAATTGCTTTGAGGAGAAGCTGGAGTGGGTGAGTGGGCACGCAAAGCGCCTCACTGCAGAAGTCGTTTCCATGAGGATCCATAAATCCAACTTCTGTCTCATCTGTTACTGAAGAGGACTAAACTAACCATATTCCCAGAAGCAAACAGTATCAGTTTGAGATTATGTGGTATAGTTTTTTAGAATGCACTAAAATTGGTCCAGGAATAGCTGTTTAAAATGAATGGCAATAGTAACACTGATTTTCTTGTGCTGTAAACATGCATTGTGCTTTACAAGGAAAAGAGGTGTCCTCTCTCTTAAAGGTTAACCTAAACAAAATGCAAATCACAACATATTAAAGTTGGTTTGCCACTTAGGTTTCACACAGGGTCTTTCAGCCATGAACAAGAACAGCATTTCCTTTGACTGAGGATACTCCCGGGAAGGTAAATGCTAGGTACCCCCACACCTGTTATTTAATCCTTAGGGACCAAAAAGATTCCTATATGAAGATGAAAATCGCAACCTCTTTCTTTTACTAGCTCAGAGAGATGTTGGTGTTAAGCAGTGATAGTGCTTTCTAAATAGTTTGCCAGCATTTGGAACAGTTATCCAAAGAAAACTCTAAATGGACAGGGTGCCCATTGGGCTGCAAGGACTGAGTAAACAGAGGGGCTGCCAAAAAAGCAGAGAGCAGGGCACCACTTGGATAAGGCCAGGTGTATAGGATGGATGGAGGAGCCATACAGGAATGGGGCTTTGCACTTTCAGAAGCATCTAGAAATGCTCGTACTCCTTAGACAGTTGAAGCAACCGTGCTGTGGGTAGTTTATATAATTAGATTAAAAAAATACTTGAGACTGTGTGGAAAAAAACTCACTAAATATACTGTTTTGTATAATAAAAGAACACTTACATGTTTTTCTTTTCTGCCCCTTTGTCTTTCCAGCAAAAGCATAATCCTTTTGTTTTGGTTTGCTTTGGTTTGTTTTTTTGTTACTGAATACTATCTTCTTTTATTGCTTTGAAAAATTAGACTTTATTGGTCTTAAAGATACTTTCCCTTGGGTAACTCTTCTGTAGAAAAACAGTTTAGTTGGTAGTGTTTGAACTCTGCTAAATAAATTGAGTTTGGAGTAAATTATTTCAGTTTTAAATCAGCATGTTTTAATATCAAGTGTTTTAGAATGACTTTGCTACTGCACTGCACAGAACATGCAATATCCTGCTTCAGAAGAACAAAATGTAGTCATATCTCTTAGTAAAATTTTCATCAAGGCTGTGCATGTTAATTAATGTAGTCTCGTTCACAATGTTCGAGCAGAAGAAAAATCACGTATTGGTGACAAAAGAGGTTCTAACCAAAATGGCTTTGTTTTTATTTCATGGCTTTCATGAGATGATGATTTTGAAGTCTCTTAATTTTATGCTGCTGATTTGTAGCTGTAACTGAGAAATAATTTCTCTCTTGTGTTTTTTTTCCCCCCCAAATTTAGCTCCAGTAGATTCAATACTAAACTTTTTGTTAACTAGTGAGAGCTTTACAGAAATACGTATAAAAGTAATGGATGGGATTAAAATTACTGGCATGAAGCAAGAGGCACACATCAATAATCCAGAATGACCAAATGCCTTAGAAACAACATGCTCAAGGTTAGGTTCACAGAGTAGCTGATTAGCAGGAATGGTGAGATTGAGTGTATGTGAGCACAGACTGTGCATATGTATAAATTAATTCAATTCTAAACTTGGGAGGTAATTTAAATGCCTTAGTTGGTATAATTCATATACCTGAAATTCAAAAAGCAGCGGTAGTTTTGCTGCATGCCACCCTGTGTCTTTGAATGCCATTACATGTACACGTTGTGAATGCTGTGGAAATTGGTGACAAAGGCACAGCCCTTTTCAGGGTTCTTCATTTGAATGGTAGTGTCACCAATTTGTCTGTGTTGAATGAATTAGATCATATCTGTTTCTGGGTGTGTATCCGTCAAAATAAAAAAAAAAAAGAAACAACAAAATAAATAACATTTTGTTTGTCACTATTTGTCAGGATGGCTAAAAACTCTAGACAGAGATGTTAAAAAATAAAGTTATACGAAAGCTGAAATGCGATTTTCTTCAAGAAAAAGTCATTGAAAGGCTTGGGTAGAAAGGAGACTCTTGGAAAGAGAATGCTTGCGCTGGTTTTGGTTGCTTTTTGTGTTTGGGTTTTTTTTCCCTACTAAAGAAAGAACATCACTGCATGTTTAAAATTAAGAAGAAAAAGAAGCAAGCAAGAACAAATGCCTAAAATTCCTTTTTTGGTCTATATATTCTATATATATCAATTTTATAAAGCAATATTGTCATTTTAACAAGTCAGTTCATAGCATTTTAAACATACTGGAGAAAATAAATCGACAGAGCATCTATTGTTTAATCAAGATTTTTTTTCTGGATACTGATGATCTTTGAAGAACAAGAATAGTTTCTGAAGGACTTAAATAAATGCTGTATCTTTTATCAGCAGTAAATGTGCAAGAAGTTAAAACCCATGTTCCTTTTAGGTTTCTAAGATTTGTAGAGTTGTAAACATTCTAGCAAAATTTCAGATGCCAACAGAATCTTATTAAAAATATTATTGTAAAGTTCTTTATAAAAACTTTTTTCCTATTTATGTTTTTATTGGCTCTCTGTAGGATATGGGTTCATAACCCAGTCATAATCAGTTCTACTCTGAAATTAGAAATGGGAATGAAGCCACTTTTCCACAAGTTAGAGAGTAAGAGCTGTTTTGGTGCCAGCAAAAATGCAACTAATAATGGTTCTTCCTAAAGATATGAAGTACAGGAGGTAACGTATAAAAATTATTGTCTGGATGAATTGTGATAAATCATTAAAAAGTATATTGTGAATGAATGTAACTCATTTCTATCTATATCTTGAAAGTAAAAAAAGTCTGGAATTTGCCTGATTTGTTTTAAAATATTTTAAATCCTGTAAACATATGCCAATATAATTTATATTACGATTGACAATTTATATACTTCTATCTCCAGAAATATTCAGGGATTTTGTTTTGATGATGTGGACTTTTAAAGCAATTTAAGATGAAAACAAATACAAAGAATTGTGGAGAAGCTGTCAATTACTTCTTAGAACTCACTGGTTTTTTTCTTCCTGGAATAAAAAACTGGGATTTAAGGGAGCTGGAAAACCAGACAGAGATGAGAATTACTGTCTTAACATGCCAAAATACAATCTTCTGAGTAATTTTGTTAGAATAAGCTTTATTTGCCAGTTCAGTTTCCCTGTGTGGGCAATGTGGACAAAAATGCTCCAGTCTGGTTGTATCATAGAGAGGGAAGTGGTGACAAATTTGAAACAAATTAATTAATTTAATTGCACTGCATGCCAACAATGAAAGGCAAAGGTGCAATTATTGTATGAATTTCTGTGCATTACTGAGGCATGTTGTGTGGAGGACCCTTCTTGGAAGTTTTTGCAAGCTCATTGCACCAACATGCAGATTATCGAGGAAGGGATTTGGTGGTGCCGTCTCTTATTTCCCTTGGAACCTTTATAGCAGTAAGACACCTTTGAAGTAGTCAAGGCCAGAGATGATAGCTGACACCATAAAAAAGGAAAGAAGTCATTCCCATTTCTGTAGAGCTGATTCATGAATCTCTCAACAGGACAGAATGTTGAGGGCAAAAAATGAACTTAAGGAAAAATTCTTCCAAATATTACTCATTTGTAGAAGGATAATTGATGTGGAACACTGGAGGAGAAGTGATGTCCAAATTTTAATCTACAAGAATAATGCATAGAAGAAAACATTTGCTCGCAAGCATCTCAAGGTAAATCAGTCATTAGGAGTGTGTATGTCTGAACTCAATTTTTTAATTAAATTCTGTATGCTGAAATACTTGCAATCTTTATGTTTTTAATATGTGAAAAGTGTACACCAGAACCAGAACCACTGTTTAGATAATTTAGTTTATGTCATGTTCATCAGTGGGGACTATGGAGATTTTGATTTTAAAATTGTGAATAGAAGAAAATGGACAGACTGTTGCATAGTGCTTGGTTATAATTTATGTGTATTTGGGGCATAGGTGTCAGATGCAAAAATATCCATTAAAAAAACAAGTAATAATTTTTATATATATATATATATATATACATAAACAAAAGGTGCTGTTAGGCAGTGTCAGAGAAAAAATTGTGCTTTGTGACACAGTGTATTTTGCAATAATCAAGATATGCTCATGTTGAATATATGACAGAATTTCAGTTTTATTTTTCTTGGCTATTCTGTTCCTTTGGCAAACTTGATCAAAGAATTTGTTTCAGAATAATCAACAGAACCGCAGGAGTTGAGGGGGACTGTGAGTCTCTGTTAGGTAATAGCTAAAACCATTTAAAGGTTTGAACTGAGACTGCAGATTTGGCTTGAAGCTCCAAGCATGCCTAGTATAGCAAAACAGTAAGGTAAAGAAGGTCAGTTTGATTAAAAACAAGATGTTTGTTCCAATTACAGCAGTTGAAGATCAAGTATAAGAACAGTAGGTATCTGAGACAACAGATGTGTGCTATTGGTAGACATGCTGGCTTCAGAAAAACTTGTGAATTGACAGCTAGCAAATAGCTGTGCAGAGGCAGAGTGTTGTGTGGTGTGCTTTAGATTGGTTTTATTTCACTACTTTATCAACAGGAAGTCCTGATCTGTGCTGGCTGGTGCAGCACAATTCATCTTGCTCACCTTCCTTGCTTGCTGGTGGGATCTCCTCCTGCTACTTCTCCTAACTGGGTGCTTTTACTGAAGACAGTAAAGTCAATTCACCTCCCTAACATTTCAGACCTTTTTAAGTATGGTCTACATTTTTTTCATAGTGTAAATCTTTATATATTGTAGGCATGTTTTTGCTTTTGGAGCATTTGGTTTAAGTCTTGTACCAAACCCACTGTAGCTCTTTCATGCCCAGAAAGCACTGTGCTGAATTTTATGTTTTCTCTACAGGGTCCTCAATGAATATATAAATTTTTTTCAACACTCAGTCATATTTGCAACCTTGAAGAGTGAAAAAATATTGTTTTCCTCATCTTTATACTTTTTCCAGCTTGATTGTATTTACACAAAGACATTATCATAGCCAGATTATTGAGATATTCTTTCAGCGATGAAAGATTGGGTTAAACAATTAGAAAATATTAATTCAAATTTTGATCAGGATTCTTGAAGCTGTTGATGCCCCCAGCATTTATAAGAAATTCTTGTAGAGTATGAAGCAAGCCCTCTGTTCCTTTGAAAACTAGGATTGTGGTTTTGTTTTGTTTTTTTTTAAAGAAAATTAGGTGCTTTTAAAATCACTTTTATGTTAATCTAGATTACCCTTCCACTAGGAGCCAATGCCACCAATGACACCAGTGCAATTTCCTATAGGGAAACTGACTTTCTAGTTGTCTTAGTTCTGGATCAGTGTAAACCAGAGCAAATGCATTTAAGTAGGTGCAAGTCACAGCAAGGAGTTTCTGTATCAATAATCTTCCAGGTGTTGTAGGGGTGAGTGGTGGATGCATATTTGAAGTTTGTGCTGTTGTGTGAAGTCTTCCTTCTTCATTCTTACTGTGACTTTTTAAACGTATTTTGTCAAGCTTAAAAGTTAGGTGTTCAGCAAAATCACTTTGCCACTTCTTTTCTTTCCTCTTGGATTAGAGCCTTTAAATTGTCTACTTCTCTAATTTAACAAGCCATATTGGAAAGATTTGGCATTAAAGACTGAACCAAGAGTTGTATCATGACAAGGCATCATATTAATCTGTGAGCATATTACTCTGTGGTACTTTTGTACCACTACTATCTGATAATTAGGAGTTTGAAACATCAGTAGATTATGGGTTTGAGTATGGATGAAGCTAGACATTTTCTAATTGAGAGGTCTGATACCTTACTGAGAGCTTTACTGGTGATCTCTGCTCAAAAGCTATATAAATACCTTATAATCTACCAACATGAATTAATAAAAGACTATTCCCTAGATGTTGTGGTGATAAACTGTTAAGTAACTGTAGCATGTCTCTGTATTTTGTTCTGTCACTTTACCTTGCTGCTTAGTGTGGGAGATTTCCTGTCTGGTACGTTGTACAGCATGGAAACAAAATCGGGATAAGTCTCTGGTCTAGGAATCCAGACAGTCTAATTTTCTTTTGTTTTTCATGTTTATGTCATCACTTGAGTCTTACTCTGTGTTTGTGGGTGGGGGTGCGCAGGCACATGCGTCAGCAGCTCTTTCTGTATTTTCAGGGTAGATTTGTAGCATTTGTCATAGCGCAGCCTTTGTGAAAGCTTTCTTTAATTGTATCTAAACCCACACAAAAGTGTGTTCTGTTTTACAAGCTAGCATTTAGGAAATATTAACTCTTTGTAAATGGTGAGATCTTTTGAATGGTCAGAAAAAGAATCAAGGATGTAAATTCCTAGTTCATATTACCAGCTTGCCATGGTGAAAGAGTCTTCTTATGAGACAGGTGACTGGATGAGAAGAGAAAGTAGATGGTCATAGGAGCATTCTAGTTTAGCAGATAATTTCAGAACTTGAGGGACAAATTCTGAAGGACAGAAATGTCTCTGAACTTACAGAAATATATCTAATACTTTCTCATGCCAAGGCAAATTTTAATTGCAGTATATTCTGTGCTTTGTGCAAGACTCATTTTTTCAGCTAATAGACTTTTTATCTAAAGAATAGATTTTTTAATAGTGTTTATACCTCTGGTATAATTCTGATTCTCCTATGCCTTACCTTGTGTTTCTGCTAAAACAAAGTGTACAATGGCTTTTTTCCTGGGTTATTAGGAAAAGAAGGTGTTACATGTTATGCAACCTTGGAACATTCATTTAGTAAAGTATTTTACAGCTTCCAAAGGAGCGATAAAATATAATATTTGCGACTATGGAAATAATATGTAGGGATAATGTTTTAAAAGATCTGTCTTGCAGCTCACTTCCTCTAAAAGGAATTTTCTTGTTTTGCTTCTGCTTGCTGGCATTTATGAAGTTTGGTGGAATCAGTCCTACAGACAGATCTCTTCCTTCTGACTAGGGGGAGTTCGTAGTCCTGATATGTGATCTCTGGATACACATTTTTGCACTGCTTGAATGCACTCTGAGCACCATGGCAGCCTCAGAATAGACCCAAATTTCCCCTGTAACCAGCAGTTCCTGAGTCACTGCAGCAGTAATTCAGTCTCGGTGTCAATAGCCAGCTGTCCCCCCATGCTTCAGTGAGACAGATGTCCTGCAGTTCATGTCCCAAACGCGACGGGTGCCAGGTCTGTCCTATGACCAATGGCTCCCTTTCTCCTCCCTCGCAGCTTCCAGTGCCGTATTCCCTCTCCTGTCGTTAAACCCCTTTCTTGCCCCCATCTCTTCTGGTCCCAGCTTTCACCTGGTGAGCCTGGGGAATTTGCCAAGCTAACTGGACAGCCTCAGGAGAGCTCCTGAATCAACTGAGGAAATGGCTGGAGTGTATATTTGGGTTCTTTTCGTTTTTCGTTGAAGTTGTTCTTGTGCATTTTTTGCATGTACATCGAATTAGGACCTAATGAAACTCTGCATTCCTTTACTGCTCTTTCCCCTTTTTGTTATTTGAAAGTAAACCAGAACTAAATTTAAGTTCTGATAAATTTAAGTTCTCAGTCAGTGCTACAGCCAGAGAGCCAGCACTGCCTTTGTTTGCAAGCAAAACCTCCAAGGGCTGTAAAAATAGGTCTCACAGCACAGTTTTGCTGTACTACATCTCCCTAAATGACAGGCAGTGAGGGGTAGGTAGCCAGAAAACACATAGAGACCTCAGGCATTTTGAGGATGACATTTCCATAAAAGAAATTTCAAACTTGATACTGAATACAAGGATACGTGGCACTTGTCTAGAATTTTCATTTGGGATTGATGAGTTGAAGTCAGCCCATTACTGCCTGAAACTTGGAGAGAGATTTAACCATCTGTATTCTCATGTTTCTATTGATTGCATCTGGAGCATGGGAGGGCCAGTGAGAATTCAGGATGTTGTTCAACATTTTTATTTGCAAAGCAAATGTTGGGCACCACATCCTGTAGTCACATGGAGAAGGTTTTAGTTCAGTATGAATCCACACCTGGTTTCAAAAGTTGCACTTAATACTAAGAAGTGGGATAGAAATGCTATTTAAAGTATAGTATAATTATCAGAGTTGGAGTGCATGTGATGGTGTAGGGGAAAAAAAGCATGAATGAAGGTTCATTCTAAGTTGTTCCAATTTAGTACTTGAGCTACATTGTGATTTCTTTCATTGTGCCATCTGTATATCTGTATTAAATATGTCCTTAGCAAAGACTTTTTAATGTTAATTACTCAAATCTTGTAGTTCCCAATTCAAATTATAATTTTTTTCAAATTAGAGGGAAGAGTGAGAGTAAGGATGCTTCTGTGAGTCTGACTTTGTAGGACTGAGCTTAAATTGTTTACAGTCTGTAGCTTTGAGTTTTTCAGGTCACTCAAATTTGCTTGAAGACCTGTGTTTTCCTTGTCTTTGTGTTCTTTATTGATTTGCCTTGCTTCAGATTTCTAAGACTTTATGGGAATTATTTATTTCTTCATTTGCCTTGCTTCAAATTTCTAAGACTCTATGGGAATTATTTTTAGGAAGAAGACTAATAATTGATAATTCAGTGAAGGTAAACAGTCTGGAGTTCTTAAACATGAAGTTATATTGAAAATTAAATAAATGCTATAGCTAAAGGAAGTGTAAATCTTTGATGTCACGCTCTCGCAGAAATCTACAATTGGAGTGCCACTTGGGAAACTTCGCTGAGAGGTGGGTAATGAATTGGAACCTTCGGAAGAGTGGATTGAAAGCTTGGGCTTTCTGTGTAAAAACTGGGGAAAAGCTGAGTGGGCTGAGATTTTTGTATTTGGAGGGAAAGGCTTCTCATAAATATGATATGGCAAACCTATGAGAAAGAGGCTCACATTATATTTTATACACTTTCGAGTTGTTTATTTCCATTCTCTCATTTTTAGAAAAAATATATGGAGTAGAGGGAGACAAATGTTTTCAGGACTGGAGATGCCTGTGAATTGTGATAATGTGTGAACAGTCCGGAACATTTCACTGTCTGTCTCTATACTCAGAAATGATGAATTCATATGTGTGTTGTTTTACATATGGCTTGGTTGTAAGACAGTATAAACTTAAGGACAGTGAATGCTCTTTTTCTTTTCTAATTATTTGAGCCACTGGTATTGCCTGATCTCAGATTTGCCTGATGTTCCTCGTCCATGTCTCAATATTTGTTTCCACGGTTTGTTTTTTTTAAGTTGTGGGCCATACTAGCTGAGATTTTTTTCTAGCTATGTGTTTCTTTTCACCTGAATTATTTAGAAAAACATAATTTAAAACATTCTGTCATACTTAAGGGAAAACAACCAACGAAACAAAAATTGAAAGAGGAAATGCAGATGATTTTGTTTACATTTAACTACCAGAAATAAAAGAAAGTAAGGAACTGAGAAACAAACTGTCAGAGTTGCTTTAGCGCAGAGGTTTGCAGTTGTAGATGGGTCTGGCCTTTGGGAAAGGAGCCAAAAAGCATGTACAAGCAACGTGTCTCTTCCCTCACCCCTTTTGTGAAGATCCTCCTGCTCTTCCATGGCCTAGAGCTTGTACACTATCTTTTCCCCATAGATTGCCTTTAGGTATTTGCTTCTCAGCTAGGATGTAGTGGTGAAATGATTTTCACACTCGAGTTCTCCGGCTAAAATTAATTACTAAAGGTAATTTCATTTTGGCTCATCATGAGATAACCAGTGATAAAGGGGCTAACCTTTTCACAGATCTTCATGCCTGGCTAGGATAAAGGCGATGCCAATGGCATTTGCACATGTCTACTTTGGCTTGGTTTCTTAATTAATTAATAGTGCAGTGATGTTACGAGGTTGGCTTGATTTGTTTCCCTTTCCCTTTCCTGCACTTCCTGTGCCATGACAGCTTTTTCCTTCATGTTTCTTAGGGTGAGATGTTGCATTTCCTTCAGATCTCAAGTCTGTATCAGGGTCCAGGCTGATTTACTTAACTGGCTTTTGAGCCCCTGCCTTTCCTCCCCTGGGTACGTGTGACGCATGATACTGGCCCTCTAGAAACCAATTAACAAAATAAATTCAATCATTCAGTGACTTAAATAATTCAAAAACAATGAGCATACATTGTGCGTACGTAGTTCCCACCTAAATTAGACTGTGCCCTCATTAAGATAAACTCACTTTGCTCTTCATTTACAGGAATCAGACTGAGTAAAGGTTTTTTCCCCTAGCAAAACCTGGATGCTCCCAGGCCTGCATGGCTGTTTCTGTCCAGTCTGGCCGACCCTGTTCAGCTGATTGACTTCTCTTTGCCACCCTGGCAGGGTAGTAGCAATAAGGAGGCTACTTCTGGCCTGACACAGCTTGACCAGAGGCTGAAAATTCAACATTTTGGTACTGGAAGAAGGGCCCTTGCTGCCTTTTTTCCTGGGAGAGGGATCTGCAGTGCAGTGGGGAAACACTGGTTTGGTGACCAATCCAGAGGCAGTAAGTGCTACAGTGAATACACTAGTTCATGTCATGAAAGCTTATGGAGTTCCGGCAAAGACACACCTTAAATTTTATTCCTAATAATATTAAATTTTCCCTAATGAGATTCTCTGGGTTTGCTTGGTTACACAGGGTATGTGAGGAAAGTCATCTGCTTCTGGACAAGGGGATGCAGGTTTTCTCCCTGCCACCTTGCTTGCTTGCATGCATAAAATAAACATAGGTGTGGTGAATTGCACTTGTCCTCATCCTTATGTTGCTGAGGGAGATAGAAGCCTGTTTATTTGCTTTAATATGTCCCTGCTTTTATCCTTTTCCTCATTTTGCCATTTATCCTTGCCAAGAGAGTATGAGACTGCAGAGTTGGGAGCAATTTGGGTCACTGTGACAGTGTTTGCAGCATATCAGGTAGTTAATAGGTAATAATTAATTTGAATTACCTTCTTTCCATCTGCCTGCAGATTTGAATCTCATTTTCCCTTACCATTCACCTCAGTCCTTCTCTTCATTTTCTTTTTTTACTCCACGTGATCTTCAGAAAGGTACTTTCTAAATGCACATTTAAACAGACCCATTGTGGATACGTGAGTGAACTTGAACATTGTCAAGAGAAAGCAGCTGGGTTAAAGTGGTACCCAGAGATACATTCGGAGAGCTTTCCTCCTCCAAAGGCACCGGTTAAGGTTTCTCTCCATTGCTGCTGCTGTTCACACAGAAATGTAACTCCAGGATAACAGGCATTAACATCATTGTCTACCTTTCTGGCTAGTTTTATACAAGAATAGTTTCCTAAAACATTTGATCCCCGATTAAGACATGCACACCATGAATTTTAATCATGCCAGAATAAAGATCCTGTGCTAAAATTAGCCAAGAACATGTTGAACAAAGCCACCCAAAGAAATGCAATGCTTGAAGTCAGCTCACATTTTCAGTAACATACTTGAACTGCCGGAACATTAGCATGCTTGTAAAATTTGAGGTTAACTGTGTTTGTAAAAACGTGTATTGCTTTGCATCAGTTGCTGAGCTGAGTACACAAACATTATTTTAAATAAACGGTTTTGCCTGCTGCTGGGAATTTCATGAAAATCTTTTACCAACTCCTGTTTACACATGTAAGTTCTAGTTCTTCCACAGGCACACATGAAATATGGCCTGGGCATTCCATCCTTCTATTGCACGTCTTCAAGCCCTTAAATATGTTTGAGGGGTAGATGTTTTCAGAAAAGAAACATCTTTTTAAAACAATACAAATCAAGATTTCAGTGTGAAGTATTGCTATTTCTCAGCTTTTACCACCAAAGTGCACAGTCTAAAAATAAAATTGCTGGCAAGTACTTAACTGCAATAGCATAAGGAAATGTCTCCAGAACAAATAAATAAACCAGCCTTTAGCTAAAGCATTGGAGTAAAATGAACATATAACTCATCTGTGAAGCCATGTACTTGGAAGGTGGTATGCTATGGCTGGTTTGTCCAATTTATCAAGACAAAGCACTTCGCTGTATCTTGCTTGGAATTGCTCTGGAAACCCTTATGATACCACATTTTCCACTATGCAGAGGCCATTAAAACTAAATTACTTGGAAAAACAGTAGCCGCTAAATTATGGATGTATTGGCACCTAAGTGTGCAGTAGTAAAGAATTTTAACTTTGTAAACAAATGAATAATTTTTAAAACAAAAATGAAAATTACCTGTAAGATACTTCATATGCTAGAATGTCTCAGAGTAACCATGACAACAGTCTGGGCTTCAAGTTTACTGGCTGTATCTGAGCATGTACATTTTTTTCTTAACTGAAAAAAGAGGCATCAGGGACTACTGTAGAAGAACTAGGAAAAATAACTATACTCCTATTAACTTACAAGTGAGAATGGCATTATGTCACTCTAGGTGTATTCCTATGCTTAAGAAACAAATTTTGGTTGTTTTATCTTTTTCCCATTAGCCTCAGATCTGCTTCTTGCTCATGGTGCTGTATCCCACTGGCAAACTAAAAAATGTGTGTTTTACTGATACCTTAGATGGTGTATCAGATACTTTCAGAACTGGATTTTTTTTTCCACTCCACAAATATTTTGACCAACTAATTAGAACTAAACTACATATGTATAAAAATTGGTACTTAAAAAAAAAAAAAAAAAAAGGAATGCGTTTATGCATTTTGTTCTGTTTATAATTACAAGGAGGAATTTGAAGTTGAAATAAAGGCAGCTGTCTTCCTCTATGACAAATGTGTATATTTTGCAGCAAATATTTGAATTTTAGAAATAAACTTTGTATAAAAGTAAACATAGTTATAACACCTGTACTTGTATTCAAAGAAAGTGAAACTGATCTACCTTCAAGGAAAAACATTTTTATTCTTCCTTGTAACGAAACAATGATAGCAAAAGTGCATGTTGAACTGCTGGCCATCTGGTTGACAAAAGTCTTGGGACATGTATTCAACTAAAAGGTGATTTGGTGGCCTGAAAGGACCAGATGAAACATCCCAGCTGGTTTCTCAGCCTGTTGAGATGCAATACAACACCTGCAGCAGGCTTAACGCCTTTTGTGTTGCAATATAGGGCCACAAAGCATAAGAACCAGTAAATTCAGTCCCATAAAACAATTGTTTTGTGGCCCTGCAGCGTGAGAAGCCTTTTGCCATTCTGGCATACTCTGCATAATAAATCTTCTGCTCTGCTTGGCAAATTATCAAAAACAATGTCCTACAAGTTGAGAAATTCACCAGATTATTCCTTTACTGTGATGTGAAGTTTTTCCATTACTAATGAATTAAGTATTAAAATCAAAACAACTCTGAGTTCGCTGTACAATCTGGAGTACACATTTGTCTGCAAGCAAGCAGCAAGAATAATTTGTTTCTTTTTCTTTCTCTGCTCCCCCTGTTTTGTCCAAAGGAGGGGGAAAATAAAAACTCACACAGTAGCCAGTGCAGTAACAAATACTTTGTGTTGATGATAATATTTTATTTTACTTATTTTAAGGAACTGCCATCACATAGACAAAGAAAAATTCTAGTTAGAAGACATGCATAGGCTACATACAACATGGTCACACACCACGCATGGTGAATTTTAAACCTCTAACTTAATGCTTCAACTTTTACGTTTCAATGGAGTATATCTGCTTAGAATGGTATAACTGCAAACAGAATTTGTTCCCGTATTTTCAGCAAGAGTTTAATCTTTGGTAAAGATTATAATTACCACTGGTTAAATGTTGATTTTTAATTTTTTTATTAATTCTGTGAAGTAATTATGTTTTCTACCTACTTTTGATGTATTAGTTAGCTTTTACGTTTTTTCAGGTCTTAGCTATAATACTTCCCTTGTGTATGTATATATTTCTTGAACACACTATCTGTGATGTTTCCAGAAGATCAAAGATTGATAAGTTTTTTTGGGCTTCCTAACCATAGCATTATAAATATTGGCTTGTAATGACTAAACTTGGTGAGCTGCTTAATCATACAGCATGGTTGGCTCTGTGTTCTAAAAGTTACTAAGGAGAAATAGTTGTGTCTTTGATTGGTCACATTTCTGTCCTTTTATTTTCCTCAAGTGAACTTCAAGCTACAAGTTTACAAAGCATTTTGGGGGAAGATCTCCACATTATCTGCCACATCTCTTCTGTGTACCTTTACTTTTCATATATGTGATTATACTTCATGGGAGCTGTCATGTCCTGTTTCTTAGGGACATCTGTTGCTATGTTTATCAGTGATTTTTTAAGTGTTTTGTGTAATATGGATCTGCTCCAGGTGACTTTCAGTAGGGACTTTTGTGATAGGACAAGAGATAATGGTTTTAAACTAAAAGATTGTAGATTCACACCAGCTATAAGGAATTATTTTTTTACAATGCAAGGAATGAAACATTGGAACAGGTTGCACAGAGAGTGGTAGACTCATCCTTGGCAATATTCAAGGTCAGGTTGGAGAGGCTCTGAGCAACTGGATTTAATTGAAGATTTCTCTGCTCATTACAGGAACCTTTAAAGGACCCTTCCAGCCAAACTGTTCTATGATTCTATGATACTGGTGCCTCTGCTGACAGCTAGGGAATTCACTCTGACTTTGGGGAAGCTCAGGCTTAGCATTTGGTATCGTCCCTGAGTGGTCTTACTACAAATCTATTGCACAGGTGGGAAACTATTACCATCTTATCCTCATTTTAAAAATCTAGTCCTTTGTTACCCCAGGTATTTTTACTTTCTATGTGTCCACAAATAGAAAGTGTTGGAGTGTTTATCTTGTTAATCTTGGAAATAACTGTCTTTGACTAAAGAGCCAAAAATACTTTTTCCAGTTGACCCTGGAAGAGACAGTCACTGACTGAAGTCAGACAGTGAAACTGTTGCTGTGTATGAGAAACACCTTGCCAGTTCCCTCTTATCATTTCAAATCATGAAGCATCTGCTTTTGCACCCCTTATTCTAGGTCACTTTCATAGTGAGCATCCTGGGTTTGTGGCCTGATTGCTTGAGACATACAATTTCAATTAACTGCAGCAGACGAGAATGAAATATATTACATGTGTCTTTTTAATGTTTGCAATGACAAAAACACTTTGCTCTGCTTCTGGAAGGTATCCTGAAAACTGGGAATTAATGAATGGACCAAATCCTTGCAAGAGGTCCAATTTTGTCCAAACAAATTGGCATAAATAATCATTAATGTCATACTAATGTCATACTAACGCTAATTGTGTCCTGCTGTGCTATGTGATATGTGCCTGTAATAATAGAAAATATGATAGTATTTCAGTCCCCCCCATTTCCCAGAAACACAGAAAGCTATGTTTATTTGAAATCAATCTTACTGAACATGAGGTCTCTGAGAACTAAGGCAGTTCCTTTGTGTGTATGCAATAGACTCACATAACCTGTATTTTATCATCAGTGTGAGATTTGAGCAAAGTCTGACTGTCACAGTTAAATAGTTTGAAATGTTTACAAGCGGTTTTGCTCTGAAGTGTAGCCCAGAAGGCTGGGGATTTGTTGCCCTTTCTGCAGGTGCTGGCAGGGTTACTGCTGCCAGCTTTTGGCTGCTGTGAGGTTATTTGCCATTTGATACGTCTGTTCACTGTGGCTTCCTGCCTCTGAGAGGCATTAAAAAATCAGCATAACCCCCAAATTCTTACTTCTTAGCATAATGTCTTGTGGGAGGGTTTGTCCTGTATCCATATGGTATTCCTGGTTATGTCTAATTAGACAGATCAGCTAAGTGTAAGTGTTATAATAGTGTTAGGATGGACTTATTACAGATTTATAAAAGTGGTCGAGAATTGAGCAAGCAGTGCAGTTCCCCTTAGCTGGATTTTTATCTCCCTGGTAAGGACTATATGTCCTTCTAGGTTACATATTTGGGGAGGGTGATTATTACTGCCATATCTGTCAGCAGTGGTGCAGGGCTTTGATAAAAGGCTATTCTGTTCACAATCAAATGACTAAGAAGTTATTTTTGGCTCTGTTTATGGAAAAAAAAGACATTTTGTGAGATTATTGTTGGAGTCTGTGGAGCAAAAAAGAGGAATATTTTCTTGCCATCATATCTTAGAGAGAAGCAGACAGAAGAACCTCTGAGATCTTCAGTCAATGTGGGGAGCTGGTGCTCTGATTTGAAGATGTGAGCGGCCATATACAAATCCTCATCGTGCCTGTGCATGGTTAAAAATTAACTCCTTTTTCATACTGGTCCATGTGAGGGTGAAACACCATGTTGGAAACTGAGTGCTTCAACCATCATTATTGTTTGACAACACTGTAGGATTGCTCCTCCTTTATTAATATCCAGCTTTATTGAGGAATGAGGACTCCTCATTCTAGACAGAAAATTTAGTGGAATGTTATTAACAGTTCTGATAATACAATTTTTTTTAAAGTGTTTGGCTGCAGAAGTGAGATGTTTTTGTGCAAAAATGGTCTTAGGAAGACAAAATTATGTGGGAGAAAATACAATGTCAGACAGAAAGCTGGACTTGATGGACAAATAGAAGAGGAATATAGTTTGCCCAAATTCTAGTTCAAGATAAAGTCAGAATCATACATGCAAAAGAGGCTCAGGCTTATCCTCATTTTTTAGTAGCCTCTTAACATAATACCTGTAAATACCCACTATGTTAATACTCAACACATTAATGGAAATACCCACTAATAATGGGAATACCCACTAACAAAAAGACAACTGATGTCAAGAGAGTGTCTTCAGCTTTTTTCTATTTTTCAGCAAACTTAAATTTATTCTGAAGTTAGAACTTTTTGCGTTTAAACAAACGCCAGAAGAAAAAGTGGTTTGCATTTTCATGGCAAATTGAGTTCAATTTATCTGATTAGTACATTTTCCTCCTTAGTGGAGTTCCTTTATGCATAGACTGGAAGAATGTTGTGCTTATTTTCGTAACCTTTATTGACATCACCCTGGTTCCATGAGAATCACTCTTTTTTTTTTTCTTTTCTGTGGTTGATACTGAATATGTATTTGGCTCTGACTGAAATACAAGATGGTCAGAAACCAGGGGGCTCTTCTTCCAGAAAACAACTCTTTTTCTGGGGACAGGAGGTGAGGAAATGCTAAGTGGGACAAATTTAGAATGACCAGGTCTCATATGGCTCAGGAGCAAGTCCTGAACTTGCTGTCTCACAAAGACAGCTCTTGGCTATTGTGACCCAATTTGTAAAGCAGGTGATTCCTGACACCAGCAACTACAGAGAAATTGTTGTATGGCTCCATTTCATGTTGAAAAGAAAATACTGTGTTGACCAGTTCAATGCTGGAATGTTGGGAAGGGATAGGATTCATATCACACTCCAGTTTTTTTAAGAGGTGAATATAGTACGTCTATCTGTGTTCTGGTGTATAACAATTTGAGTCAGTTTTGTCTACCTTATTCAAGTGAGGGGTTTTTTTTCCTTCAAAGCAGTACTTCCGGTTTAAAATTATGGCATACCAGTCAATATTTACTATTTTTTATATATTATTTCAAAAATTTCTAAGTGCCACAAATTTTAGAGCTAGAATGCTTGACATACTACCAAATGTGAACTCTTCAGGCTTAACCTCTCTCTAGTGTGTTCTGTGGGTAAAGAAATAGTATTTTTGGCTTGTTCAGTTCAAGAACTACAGAGATCCATGTGGAATTGAAATGCAGTTGCATTCTGTCCAGTTTTACATACAAAAACAAGCCTCTCCGTCTTAAATTCCTTAAATATGCAAGCATCAGGACTTCTAGCTCATTTAGCTGAAAATATGACTTCTTTTTGATTTGTAAATAATTTTCCTATACTGGAGATAATTGTGGGTAGGGAGGAGACTGTTTGTTTGAATCCAGACATCTGATAAATGTACATAACTATTTTTAGAATATTTTTTACATTTTGTGTTTCTGGTTTTCATCTGAATGCAGTTTGACACAAATTAGCTTCACTGTTTGATAAATTAAAATGCAAATTGTCAGCAAATGAATACATTTTCTGATACAAAGCTCTGTAGATATAATTTCATTTCTATATAGTATCTGTGTGTGTGTAAATATGTATAATCTATGTAGCCTTCTAATTAACAACAAGTAGTGCCAAAAAGTTGTGGCTAATTGGAAACCAACAGATTTTAGTATGTAACAATTAAGGCAATAGATCTTTCATTAGAAAACAAAATGAAAGCAAATTTTGAAGAAAGTATTTTAATGCATTTAAATAAATAATTCTTAATCATTCAAAAGCATACTTTCAATTATTAAATTCAGTTCTTTCAATTGATCCACAGAAGTATTTTATTACCTTTAAAACTTTCTGTATAACATGTAAGGAAAACATTTAGATTAAAAATAAGAACATTTAATGGGATATTGGAACTCTTCCCTAACTGGCTTTCCTGAAAAGTAATTGTCTCAAAAGCATCACAAACAAAATCCATTTTGCTTTTGGATAAGCTCAGATCTTTCCAGCTTTTTTCGTTGATTGAGCATGAGACTCTTTTGATAAAAAGTAAATCACAACAAGAACACAGAAGTGTTTTCTTCACCTCCAGTGCAATTTGGCTAGGCCTCTGGGGAGTGAGAGAGAACAAAATATTTCCTCTTTTTTACACAGGTTGATTTGTGCCCATGGGTATGAGTTAGTATCACGAGAAAGGCAGACTGCACTGAATCAAGCCTAGGCTATTTTCCAATAAACTGCTTTCTTAGCAGGGGTAGCACTGACAGAGGCTTGAGTTTAAAGGAACAACAAGGAAGCTGCTCAGTAGTCTAAAACAAACTTTCAAAGAAGCAGGTCAAAGCAGGAAATGTTTTCATAAAAAAGAGATACCTCCCCAATGGAAACTGAGTATGCCTTTGATCCATCAGTTCACACCAGCAAAAGTTTGCTTAGACTTACCTGTTCATATTAATAAGAGTCCAGAACTTGTAAAGGTAAATGTGTCTTCTGCACATCTGTGGTGCTCTTTCCAAGGTATTCTGTAATCAGTTTCTTTCTCTTCCTAATCACAAACACACTGAATTGGTCTCCATCCACCCAGGTTTTAAAGATGCTGCACCAAGGTGCAGTATTACTGTCAGAGATGTAATGTAAAGATATTGATCCTTGCCCCACTGTTTTTATAGTGGCACCTGTAGCAGAGGTCCTGTCCTGGCTACCCTGGGACTTTCTTAAGGTTTATGGGATATAGTTTTATATAGTATGCAACACTATAAGTGTTAGTTTGGGGCCTTTTCAGGGGCTTGCAATCAAATTTACAGAAATACGTTTCTCTATTACATACATTTCCCTGTCACATAATGTGTGATTTGTCTGTCACATAGACAAATCAATTGATCCAATCAGTTGGAACAAGATAAATGGGTATTCACCAAAAATCAGTTGGAAAGTCGATCAGAAACACAAATTTTCTTCTGATTAGGAAAAACACCTCAGAAGAATAGTAGTTTAGAAACAGACTCAGCAGAAAATAGAAATTTACAATATCAAGCATAAAAACCACTGGTCATTCTTTTAATGCAATAGCCTTGTGGAATCAACCTAGGGTTTCACCTACCCGAAATCACAATCTTCCAGGACAAGCCAATAATGGATTCTTAGAGGAAGAATGAAGGAGCCAACATCCTCCTTGATTTCTCCCCTAGTAACCACCTTGATTTACAATAAGGAACAGAAATCCTTTCTGTTGTGCTGAGTAGAAACAAAGCATTTTTCACTGCATACTTTCCCTCTGCCTCCCTAATTTCCAGACCAGGAGAAATAGTAAATGTTTTCTTTTCATTTGATGATTGTGTAGATATCTCTTCATTAGTCGTTTTTTTACCCGCCCTGAAGACCCATAGCTGTTATCATACAGTGTTGTATCATATTTCATTGTTCTTTTTCTACACAAGAAGAAATATGTATCTCCATATCTGAATTTTTAAAAGTGGGTGTTGATTAGATTTCGCAGGGGAAAAGTGCACCAGGCTACGAGAGCGAGTATTTATTGCTAATCACAAGTGGGTAGAAATATAGCTCACTAATTTTATCCTAATGCACTTCAGAGAGAAGAAATCCAAGCAGTTAAAATAAAAGCATCACATGTCCTCCATTATTTGCTTGTGGAAGCAGTAATACACAGTAGATGGTATTGCAAACACGAACTGGTCCTTTTTTTCCGTTGAAATCAGCGTCACTTGATTAATTTCAGTAGAAGAAGATTATGCCAAAATGGTAAATATTGCGTGTGCATTATTCCAAGACTTGTGAAACAAGTAACTGCATGTTCTGATTCTATTTTTATAAATGCAAATTAAAATAAAAAATAGCAGCTAATATTGCTGCTGAGCAATGTTCACCTATGCATGCTTGGTCAGTAATTGCAATGCCGCTTGCTGACTGAAGCTATTTCCTCTAGACAAAGCAATTTTTTAAATTCTATTTTTCCAGGTACCTTTGATATCTATTAATAAAAAGCTGCTGTCTTCAAACTAACTTCTCCCAACAAAAAACCAAAGCCAAGACAAAATTATGGGTCTGGCAGTGATCTTCAATTGTTTGCCATGATTATCTGAAGTATCTGAAGTATCCAGAATGAGAATGAATGTAAATGGCATTTCTGGAGCTGTGGCTTGTTTTGAAATTCCCATATATATACAGTCAGGAATGTATTTATATCATCCTCGTAAGCCAGTTAAAAGAATAATATCCATTTGGGTTTGAGTTTGTATTTCAGGAGGATTTCAGAAGAGATACCAGGCTTTCTGTTTGCTGAGGTGAACCCATGCTGACTCTGGCTTTGGAGGGGGCATGATGTCCTCTGGCATTAGAGACTGTGCTGTGCTGTGGATATCTCATGGAAGGCAGTCATCCTGTGCTCCCTTTAATAGCCAGTGGGGACAAATAGGTATTTGGGTGCAGTTTGCCGGGCCTGATTTAGATCTCTTGTTTCTAAAGAGATGAACTGTCTAAAAGTATCAGCTTTTCTACACGTTTTTTACGGGACAGGTGACACGGTAGATAGTATCTATCTTTTGTCAGATGAATCCCATGCTGTATGCTGCATTCACGTGGAGTTCATTCCACCACTGCGCTGCCTTGCTGTCAGCTCATTCTTCCTTACACAAAATGTAATTGTAGCTAATCCATTGTCATCAGAGGAGGTGTGGGGTTTTTTTCCTCATCCTGAGAGATTTTGCTTTAGGTGATCCAAATCAAGCAAAGGTCTCATTCCCAGCCTTGGCAGAAGATAGTCAAAACCTGTTTGGCTTTCATGTATTTATGGAGACTCACATGTTGTTTCTGCAGACAACTTGCTCTGCAAGTCAACAGGCTGTCTCAGATAACTCCTGCATCAGCTGTTTTACCTCTTTGCTTTGCCATAGGACCAATTTTTAAGACACTGTTTATATTGCTTGGTCACAGGAGTGCTTTGTCTAAACTCAGCAAGTATAGCACACGTAGGTCTCACTGCAGGGGAAGGGTGAGGTACACCATTTGTGTGTGTGCGTACACAGGCGTGTCTCAGACACAGTCAACTTAAATCTTATGTCGTTGTTTCTAGTGTTTGTAATTAGACTGTGTGTTTTTTTCCTTATTTAAATTTGGTCAGGGTTGTATCATCTACGTTCTTGAGGCTTCTCCCAAGTGCTTCTTGAAATGCAACGCTGTTGCATCAATTTTTTTAATGAGAAACTAGCATGTCACTTTTTAGGGGCTTTTTCCCCACTCATGTGACATAGTACGTTAAAAAAAAGTCTCTTAGACAGTTGAACTCTGCAAATGAAAGCAGGCCATTTGTTGAACATTTTTCAGGCTTAAGAGCTGCCTTTTTGCATTTGCTTTTGAGTTGACCCTTTAGTCCTATTTTGAGTTACCAGATGAAAACAAGGTTTCCCTTCAAAGGTTTGTTGCCGGGGTAACAGGCACTGACACCAAAAGATGAATACTCTAACTACTTAGGATAATGCCTACTTTGTGAGCTAAATAAAGAGCTAAATTGCAGAGAAGGATGGTGGATAAATGTGAATTATCAAGGGAGAAAAACGAAGATTATTAGGGTTGTGGAATTCAGACAGGATTATTGCCTTTTGCACCAGTAATGGGTGCATACTTAAATCATGTACTGGCTCTTGGCTCTCTCAGTCCCACTGATCCATTGAATGGTGCTGGTACTTTTACCTCTGCCTTGATAATATATAGGCTTGTGGAACTGAGAGGCAGGAAGGTGGAATTTTGCAGAGGAGCGATAGTTACTGAGTTTGCAAGAAGTTTAGTATTGTGAGGTTGAGAGTCTTAGATGCTGCTGGGGGAGTTACTGTTGGAATCCAGAATTTCTCAGCAAAACTCACGCACAGTTTGTGTAAATGAAGGAGTAAAACCTCTCTGTATCTGATATTGTATAATGGTAGGAATTGTTCAGTTTGATATTTAATTCAAATGTAGAAGCAATCTCTGTTCCTGTCCTCCGAAAAAGCTGATGATGCTTTTGAGAGTTATGGCAGAAGGAAGCTTTCAAAATTGTTCAGTGATAATACTGAACAATATAATCAGAACTTGATGCCTACAGTTGTTGCTGTACTTGAGAAAAATTATGAAAAATAAATAATTTAATATCAAAAGTCATAAACTCTTGGTTTCTTACAGTTACTGCACTGAATAATTTCTCAGTCACTGAGAGTTACACCATATCCAGTTACATATAGATGCAATTTTCACAAACTATGTTTCATGTGATTTAACTCTAAGAAATACCGGAAAAGTTGGGGTATGAACCTCTGTAAGTGACTCAGTAGGCTGAGCAGTCAAGACTGTTCCTTATAAATCAGTTTTCTGCTGTCTGTTAGTTTTCAGGCAGATCCAGTAGGTTGTTCATCAGATTTGTTCTGAAGGAACAAACAAACCAGTTCTTCTACAAGCCAATGCACTGCTAATTTTACCAAAGAAAACAAATACAGTTGTTTTATTAACCATAGACCAAAAATGCTAAGATGGCTCAGACTGCATTTGTGCTGGAGCTCACATTTACATTGGAGATCTCTTTGCTGCTCTCTGCAAAGGCTGTCAACACCTGTCATGGTTCTGTAAGAAGAAAGATTTCTGCAGGTTGGCAGCAAGAAAGGCAGCCAACTTCTGCTTTCAGTTTCCATGAGCTTTTATTGTTATAAACCCTTTCCACTCTGGAGGCAATAAAGAAGAGCCACACCGTACGCCGTAGAATGACGACCCAAAAATGACTCTGTCTGTGATACATCAGTGAAATGCTGTGCCTGAGTCCCCGCACCAAAAGCCAAAAAAGGAGCAGGAAGAAGTATTTTCAAATGTGCTGTTACTGTTTTTTATAGGCCCTGTAGCATTCTGCTTTGTTTTGAGTACTTATTCAGGTTGTGAAGGAATGGTCCAGCCTTCAGCATGTTCACTGCATCAGTGGTGTCACATAAGACAGGATTTAGGGCACTTGAGTCTAGGTAGGTTCTATTTCTAGCAACTGTGTAATTTCATGAAATTAATTTGTTGTATCTTACATAAGAAAAATAGCTTTACATAACTAAAAAATATACTAAGAAGTATTACCTTAAAGAGATACTTGACACTGGCAGCTATCCAGTGCTCCAGTGGGTTTCTGGGGTTACTCTGAAGTCACCAGCAGTGCTTTTCATGGACAGCAGAATATATAGTTTTCCTCTGTGAACTTTACTTGCAATTTGTGCTTATCAGAACAGAGCTAAAATTTTCCATCTACAAAACCATCTGATAGATTGGAAATGTCTACCTTTAAGAAAAGCAAAACGCACCATTCTATGCCATATTCCACACAGAATAGTAGAAGATACTCCTGGCTTGTTTCCTGTGCAAACCATCCTCAGCATCATGGCCCCCGCTGTGGAAGCTAATGCCAGAAGAGACCAGGCAAAGCCTGTGACTGTTTCTCATTTTTAACTGCTACATGATTTTGCACAGCAGGCTTTCCAGGGAAGTTCCAGGATTTACAGCTAAATGAATATACTTATGCTTAAAAATTCACTAACCAGATGTAAGTAAGAATTCATAATTCACACAGGACTATACACCTTATTCATCCAAGTAATGGGATCTATTTGGGATGATGAAGTAAAATTTAGAAAATGAGTGATAACTGTAGAAAGTCAGCTTTCTGGACTTTCCATGGACTGCTGTGAAATTGTAGCAATCATCCAGAATCCTCTACCAGTTTTTGCAGTACAGACGAAGCTTTGGCAATTGCTGTTTAAGCTCTTCTTTATACTTGTGCACACTGAAAAGTTGACTTAGCTTGTAGCTTAATTAAAATGAGCTGTCATTATAGAATGCTTTCAATATAAAAGGAAAGTTTCCAGTTTCATATGTCAAAAAATGTCAACTTTTTTCTGACATTTTAATTTTGATCTTATTTTTGCAAAATTATTATCCACAGAAAGTTCTACCAACTGCAAAGTTGCATCAAATGTCTGTGGATTTTGTGGAGGGACTTTGATTTCTTACATTTGTCAGCATGTTTGTAATGAACTGAAATACTGGATAATTATTGTAGTTCAATGTACTGTCAATGTGTAGTGAAAACAAATGCCAAACAGCCTGCTATATTCTTGTTATTAACAATGCAATTTGCCTATGTAGGCTTTCTTATTCACTGTATATTTAAAAAAAAAAAAAAACATAGTTATTTGTAATTCTAATTTTGTATTCTTTTCACTTATTTTTCTTTTACTTCAATGAACACAATCTTTCATTTTAACCATACAGCTCCTTAAGCTTTGCTTAACAGCTTTTTGGAAAGGAAGACTCTTAAAATAGCGCACAAAAAACCCTATAGGCATGAAACACGAACTGTGAAACTATTTTATTTCTATTTTTTCCACTCTTTTACTACAGAGATTTCAAGGTGCTAAAGTAACAGTTAAGATTATCTATAACTATACAATTAGTGATGACCATGCATGATGAGTACCCGAGTGAAGGCATCTTATTGAACTAGCTGAAACCGTGTACAAGGATGTTCTAAAATCCAGCTATTTTTATGGTTAGAAATCAGCATCTTACTTGAAGCCTGAATTTGTTCATTGCTGGTTTATATGCATTTGCTTTTGTGCTAGCCATGTCTCTTGTCTGTCCTCCCTCACTGCCCCTATGTTTATTTGGCTTGTTTTTGCTGTGCCAAAACAGCTATTTACTCTTAGCCTCCTCATGGACCAGGTTCTTGGGGTTTTTTTGAAAACAATTGATTGGATTTCTCTATTATATGCTCACCTATGCCTCTTGCAGTTTACTTTTCTGTCTCAATGGGGGATGCTACTCAGGTTGTTAATTTCTCCATCTCTAAGGACATACACGAGGCCATGTTGGTCAGACCAGAGATGCATTTCCTGTGATTGCCAGAGTGCACAGGGACGGAAAGGTGATGTCCTGCTATGCTCCAGTGAACTGTGGCAGTGCTCAGCAGGAAGCTGCATTGACAAATACTCTAATTGTACTTCGAAACTCTTTGTTACTTTGACATTCAAATCTCTTCCAGCATTCAGTTCCTCAGCTTGATGGAGCTTTTTGTCAGCACTTACGTCTCTAAAAGTCCTGGTCATGGTATTTCTTTCAATGAGTGTTTCTTGTAGATTAGTCCTTAAAAGTTTGGGCGTTGAATAGTAGGAATTTCAATTTATTACAGTGTAAAAGTGTATGCTTCTGATCAGCTAAATATTCATGCAAGAATGTTGAACTCAAGGGTTCAATCCAGTGGATGTTAGTGGCAAATTTTGTCACCTGATGCTGATTTATATTTGAGTAAGTCCAAAAGAATTTTGTATGCATTAAGTAAAGTTCAGTGTGGGTTTACACTGATATTAGTGACAAAAGTGGGTGTTAAAGGACATGTGTTAAGTCATCATCCGTGTGCTGGCAAAGCACGAGCAAAATAAATTATTTTAAGACTATCACTATTAATGCAGCCTTTGAAATGAGATTATTTTTTAATCTATTTTATGTGATCTGTATGGTGGACTGACTTCATCAATCAGAAGCTGGGTATCTGGATTTGAGACATCTACCTTAGTGTCAGCAAGACTCAGCAGCTAAAGATTGTATGAGGATGTAAACCTATGAAGAGAACAATAGGCACCTTGAGAGGCAAAAATGTCATAACATCTTTGATATTCATTTTGGGACTGGATAAAGTGCTTCTTTCAGGCACTCAACTCTTTCACTTAGGTATGAGACAAACCAGTTTGACTGTCCTTTTTCCTGATATGTGTGTGCATGTAACAGGAGATGGGTAGTAGACTTGGATTGATGCAAGGCCAACAACAGAAGCAACACTTTTTTTAAAGACTGATGCAGCCTCCTGGAGGTAGAAAACCTGTTGTGATTTTTATAAAACACAATTCCACATAAGGTGATGATGGCAGCTTCCTTGAAGGAATTGTTGAGGAGCTTTTATACCAGAGTATAAGTGAGTGCAGTAAATTAATTAATTCAAATTAGTTGTCCTACAGATGCTAAAATAATCAGTGATTCATACTTATTTCTGCAGGCATCTTACACAGTTGGAAACAGCACAGGACAGCCACATCAACTTTTCCCTCTCTTGCAATTTATTCATGCTTTCTATTGGATGTTGCATGAAGATTTTTTTATATATACTGAAGATTAACTTTCTGAATCTAAATATTTAAAAGACAGGACAGGAAATGTGTATGGGCTGTACAAATGAGAAAAAGATGATTTCACAAGAGTGAATATTGAAAATTCATAATTGAAAATGCATAAAAGCCCTTTGTCATATTTTTTTAGCTTTGATAATGTAGCTTTTAAAAATGGTTTAGTATTAGAAGTTCAGCAGTGGAATGCATTTTTACTGTTTATTAGTAGTCAGTTTTCCATATTCACAGTCAAAAGGGAGAAAGTGCTTTTACAAATCAGTGGTGAGGTTTTAGAGAGCTTTTCCGTATTGCTTGGACTTTATTGCGTGGAGTTTATTGCTTGGAATCTTGGCATCCAAACACAAGTATGGCATAATTGCCAAAGAAGTTCAGTACAATTGTTTGGTAGGTAAACAGCATCCTCTTACAGAAAGTCATATAATGGTATATGCAAATATATTTGCAAATTACTGTACAAACAGTTCACTGTGTATATTAACATGGGAGACGATTCCCTGGAATCATCACCCATTTCTGTTTCCTCATAATTTTGTGTATCAGAATTTCACTTTCCCTTTCAGAAAATTGCATTTTGCAAAAATCAGAAATGCTAAACAGCATTAGGAAGCCTTATTTAGATGAAAAATTGCTGGTACTTTCATTATCATTCTATGAATATGGTAATTCTCTGTAAGTGTTAATAGTCCTATTTGAGAATCAGTAACCTTTCCCAGTTTGTGCTGTACATATGAGTGGAAAAATATAATACAAAGATATCACTTGAAGGGGTTGACTCAAGGTGTTTGCAGTTGTAATGGAGATAATATTCTGAATCTGATCTCTTTCTGATTTGGTTTTAATATGAGTGGCATGAGCATTTTAGATGCTTAGAAAGAATACTGAACTGATTTCCTTTTTTTCCCAATTATTCATCAATTCCTGAAAAACACATGAGAACATGAGTCTGTTAAATTTTATTTGTGGCAACCATGATTCCGCATGCCAAAAGTGGAGCCATGAAATTATTTCCTTGATTCTGTATTCTTTGGCAGGAGCATAATGAGTAATAAAATACAATCTCTTTAGAAAAACATGTGCTATCTTTTTTTTACAGTAGTAATGAGAAGATTACTTGGTGCTTTTTATTGTCGTATCAAGTTGCTAACTGTTGAAATACAAGGCTGTTGCTGTATATTACTGCTAGGAGCTAGAGCATATGTGAGTGTGGCCTCATGCCTAACATTGCAGCTTGCCCCCTTTTGTCATTGCCACTATATATAATTACCTGTGATGTTTCCTTAATTTCTTTAACGTATGAATTAAAATTTATTCAAGTGTTGATTTAAAAATAGACCTATTTTGCTTTACAATGAGAAAATTTGTCAGTCTCATTTCTATTAATATTTATAAATATATATATATATATTTCTTCATGTAGTGTAGTGTGATATATACACACATATAAGCAGTAGGTAATTTCTTTCTGTCTGACACAGAAGTTGAAAATAATTCTGATCTTCTCTGCTGTGACCCCAAGATAAAGACTCTAATAAGTCTGCATAGTGTTGGGAGGGGGGGGGAAGTCAGAGGGTGTGGAAGTACCTGTAACACGTCAGAACAACTGTAAAGCCATTAGTCACTTTATGTGAAGTTGCTTTTTCTGTATAATTTTTGCTGTAGACCTTTTAAGTTATTGTAGTGATGAAAGGACCCTTTGGTAGGTGCTTCTCCAGGTCCTCTGTTACTGCATCATTGTGTTTGTTGTCAGAAGGCTTAGACATTTGAGCCAATAATTTAAAAACATGTCTCCATTTAATCACCCAAATAATTTTAATTTATTGAATTTAATCTTTAAAGTTGGCAGTGCCCTTTCTGAATTTGTAGTTGTCCTCCAACGTTGTTTCACAGAAGTGCAAGTTCTGTAAAAAGTTCCAGTTTGTGTAATTTAAATGATGATGGTAACTAGCTTTGTCTAGTGCCACAGTGCTCTGTAGGACAAGGGAGGTGGTAGCATCTTCCTTGCTCATTTCCGTTTATTAGCAGCACAAAGAGAGAATTCACAAAGCATCTGTGGTTAAGAGTGTTTGGTGAATCAGTTACTAAACCTTCCATACTTTGAACTAGGAAGATCTCTGAATTTCTTTTTCTTTCTTATCTGACAGAGTTAATTCTTTTTATAATTAAAATACGCTCAGAGTACTCCACACAGCACATCCTAAGCAGCATACTATTCAAAGCTGTAAGAAGAGTTATTACTCCAGAACTGTCTTTTGGAGTCCTGTCTCTTACATGCTTATCTGCTCCTGCTTTTCCAAACCATGCCAATGGAATACTCTTTATTCTTGAAAGGACATGAGTCAGTGGGCACAAACTGAAGCACACATTTCTTTATACATCTAAGCATCTAAAATTACTTTTAGTGTTGATTTTAACAACTTATGTGATAGGGATCTTTCAGCATTTAAATTCTGGCAGGAAATGTGCCTTTTTTTCTAAACCTTGTTCCAAGTTTTAATTCCTACCTCCCTGTTCAGGTTTTTTCCTCTTGCACTAATCTTATAAAGGCATAGTCTCTAGAACGAGAGGGTTGACCCATCATGAAGATGGCCTCTGGGAAAATACAAAATAGGAATTTTATGTTCTGAAAACTGGGTATTGAAAGCATGTTTGAGAAAATTGAGGCATTTGATAGAGTTAACCATGACATCCAACTTGCTATCTTGACTGGAAAGCTGTACAGATAGTGTATTTTGCCAGCTGTAAGTGTAAAATGTAAAAATTAGATGGGAAATGAAAAGAGGTTTAGAACATATTGCAGAACCCATTGTCATTGAACGTGCATACATCAGAATCAGATCACAGCTAAAAGGGCCCATCAATAAACCAGATAAAAAGTTCAACAGAATGCTGGGGCAACTTGCTGGGCCCAGACCCCTGGGTCAGGAAACAGCGCTGGCAGGGTAGAGCCGTGGAGGGGATTCGAGAGGCTTTGGTGCCACCAGACACAGGTGTGTCTCAGCCTCAAACCCTAACTGCAAGCTGCCACCTCCCGCTGAATCTCAGCATTTAACTTTAACTTATCCTGCTAAAACCCTCTCCATGGCATGCTCCAGCAGCAGTGTGGGGGCAAAATGAGTTTTGCTCTGTTGGTTTTGAGCAAAATAGGCAGATGTTACTGGACAAGTCTCTCATAAATTGTTGGTACTTTTAAATCATGACACTCAAATAATGCTGTAAAATTTGGCATTATCTTCTGATTTCCGATTTCTTACCTGGATTGTAAACAGACTTCTGTGCACACTTCTGTTTTACCAGCTGTATTGCACTGTACTTCTGTGAATTCTAGGCCTGTGGTAACAGCAGAACACACATCTATCTTGTCAGCTGATTTGATAAAATTGAACTGAAAATTACCATGGTAACTCTATCATCATATAAATCAGCTGCCAATCTACGAGAGCATCCCTGCATTTTTCTGGACTCTTTGTGCTATACATATTTTGTAAGAAACGTGGGTTACTTATTGTTACTGTTCTAGGATTGCTCTCTGAAGAAGTTCTAGACTGGGGCTGGAAAGAAGGCTATGCAGCTAAAGTATTTTGCAGCTCCACGACAAATTAAATTCCTTCTGGCAAATAATCTCCCCTTCCCTAGTAGCTCTGTAAGTAATGCCATTAAGATGTTTTCCTAATCCTACATTTTAGTGATTGAGCCTCTACTAGCATAGTGTGCAATTCTCTGTATGTTATCTTTGTCCCTGACTAAAACTTTGGGAGTGTAACAAGATTATGTGTGAGAAAGAGCAGTATTGCATAGCTTGCAGCTACTGTGTCCTGCCATTGAGTCCCCACAAATTAATTAGGTTTTACTCTCTTGAATGCTCTGGGAAACCAAGTCATCTACAAATGCTTCAGGAAATTATAATAATGAACTCATGGGTGGTTCAGTTAATCACCAAAGTCTCTTGAGTACGGAACATTAATAATTAATTTGCAGCTGCAAATCTATGTATGTACGTATATATGTGTGTATGTGTGTGTATATATATAGAGCTGTGCTTTGCTGTGCAGAGATACCCAAGGTAACTCTGACCATGTTAGCTCAAAAAGGGAAGCAGCATAAACATGTTAGTCCAGCATTTATAGGGTTCCTAAAGTATTGCATTTCTCTCTACTCTGTCATCCCACTCTAAAAAAAACTATCCCAAATAGCAACAAATCAGGTGAATACGTAGGTATCTGTAGTAAAGAATATAAAGGGAGGGAAAAATATTAACTACCCCATTATCTATTTTGAAAGTAAAATTAGAGTAATTTGCAATTAGTGTTTTCTTTGTATTTATATATTAATGATTTAACATATTCTGGATATGTGATAAATACAGGACTCATGGTTAAAAACAATTTTCTTGATGGATTCCCACTACGAAATGACTGGTGTAGTTGTGGCCATTGAGAGTTTTACTGAAGTTCTAAAATTATTTCTAAACTAATAACTACAATATTTCCAAGCTATTGCCAAGTAAAATTGCAAAATTCCAGAGCTAGAAAAAATGTGCTATCAAAGTACGTATTTCACATTCTTTTATCACCCCTTTCCTATTTGTTCCACCACGTTGGCATCAATATGGTTTAATAACGTCTTATTTGCAGCAGTTTGCAATAGGAGTGCCAACTGCAATGGGCTGCGAGTTTGGTGCCTGTGTGGTGGTAGGAGACACCGTGAGGAGCTGGGGGTGGCACCGCACACCCCTTGGGCATCATGTCACTTCTGCTCTACCAAATATTTTGCATTTAGGAAACCAGCCCAAAATGCTTTGTGTTTGTCACACAGATATCATGCCTGCCCAGAGGGGTCAGCAGCTCCCACGTTGCATTGCAGTGCTTCTGTGTTGATGGAATTGTGCCTGTGGGAGTGGTGGCTTTCCCATGGTGATGGCCAGGGGCTCTTGTAGGGGTGAAATAACTTTGCAGAATCCAGTGCTGTTGCTGCGCTGTTTCTTTGATCTTTCCCACAGTTCCCTAAGTATTCAGCAATGTAAATATATATGTATTAATATCAGTGTTAGTAATAAAACTATTAAAGTTGACAACATAGTGCTGCCACAGGGGATACTAAAATGAGCATGTGAAAGGCAATAATGTTCTGTAATGTGCACTTCTAGGGTGCACTCAGATGCTGTTTAATGCTGATTGTCTTACACAGGATGAAAAACTAAGACCAAACAGTGTATACAAAAACAACTGCTCAAGAACAAATAATCTCTGCCATTTACTACCCTTAGGCATCTTTTAATTTTTAAAATTACCCGAGATAGAACACCTGATGCATATCTCATCTCCAAATTCCAACATTTTCTCAAGGCCTGTAGGTCCTCTTTGGATTTTTTAAAAGATTTCTGTTTTTTTCCTAAAATGTAAGTTAAAAATCAGCTCTCAGTAGTGGATATTGCTGGGACTGGATCATTACTAGCCAGGCATTTTTTAAGGTACAGAACAAAAGGAAAACTAGTCTCTCTTGAGCTGTTTGTAAGAGCATTGAAGAAGAGGCTTTAAAAATTCAAATTACTGGATAAAAATATTACTGGAAAAAATAATCTTAAAGGCTGCTGTATGCAACTTCAAGAATTCATTCAGATCCTTCCTGTACATATGTTACCCATTGTAGTCCTGTTGATTATTTTCTGCACAATGCATATTGCATGGCCTTCCAGAATCCCATGTGTATTTTATTTTATGGTTACGACACTTGGGGAAAGATACTGGTCCATTAACAATCAGCCCCTTCCAAGACAATATATGCAGTGAATGGTGTTCTGGAATTCCTTTATGAGAAGTAGCTTTACTTCCCATTGTTATAAATGCTCAGATGTATCAGAATTTCTCTTCCCAGAACTGACCGCTTTTTGTTTTAATGCACAGTATGTTAAATAAACTTAGATTGCATATTATAAGAAAAATCTGTTCCCTGGGGTAGCATTCTTCCAACATGAACTTAGTGCTAGAATATGTATTTTTAATGACAGAGAAATTATATGCTGTCACATAGTCATTTAACAAGGCTAGAGTATTCTGAGTTTCTGCTGCCATTCTTACTGCTCTAATAAAAATACACATAAGTGAAAAGAAACTTTTTGTAATATAATTTGGTAAAAAGAAGAAGGTACTTCAAAATCTAAGCATATGAACTGTAGAAACTGAAAACAGGGTAATGTGAAATACAGTTTGGGATAGAAAAGCAATTTAAAATGGGTGTAAAAATGCTATCACTAAAATACATTCTGGAGTCTATCCCTACCCTGGGAAATAAAACCAAAGTTGAATTTCATGTTATGGTAGCAGTTTAGTGGCAGGGTAAGGCACATTTATATGAGAATCTAATGCTGAACTTGGTAAAGCATTTGTACATGCAAAGAAAGGAGAGTGAGGAGAGACCGTGGATGGTTCTGGTAGTCTACAAAATGAAACTGCAGCCTTCAGAGGGAGAAGCAGCCTTGTCTTCTCCTCCTTCAGAAGACTGTTTCTATCACAGAGAGCTTGTAGGGAAGGAGCTGTGAAAGAAGCCATAGAGTTTCTCTAGACACGATAAGTAATAGTTTGTATTTTTCCAGTGTTATTCTATAGAATCCGACAGCTGCCTGCACCTACTCCATTCACTGCATGTCATTATTAAAGTGTCGGGCAATCACACCATTCACTACTGACGTTGGAGTGTGTAAGACTGAAATTTGTGGAGAAAACATTGACACTACATGACATTGACTTTATATCATCTACTTTTCTACAGAAACTTAATTATTACACTTTTAATCTACCTGTAGGCAGTTCTGTGAAGGTGTGGCCTCTGTGGGCAGCCCTGTGGTTGGCCACGGTGAGGTGAAAAGCAGTGAGCAGAGCAATGGCACATGTCAGGGAAGAAAGCTGCTTAGGAAAGGGCTGGGGTCTGTGTTACTCCTGATATGCTGTGAAGGGAAAAATGTTTTTCTCTTCTGCATATATGATCTCCCATTACAGTGAAAAGTCTCTAGAGTCTCACATTTTCATGACAGTGAAATTTAAATGTTCAGGAATATTGGGGATTGTTTGCGAAGTCATTTGGGTATTGCTAGAAGTTCTCTTGGTAAACGTTTCGTGTGTTTGAAATAAAGGTATTATTTCTCCTCAGAGAACTTTAAACTTATAGACAAAATTTTAAAACGGAGAAGCCATTACTTTGGGGGACTGTGCATGAGTTTGTCTTTGTGTAGAGGAGCAGTCCACAAAGGGCATGGTTAGACAGCAGTGGGATCCTCAACATGATCATCATACTATTTTGGGGGGCCTGTTAATGAGGTGACCATGGGACATACGAAAAATTTCAAATAATGTGAAGGGATGTGGAGAATACCTGTCTTTTGGACAAAATTTCTGCAAATACTCACAGGGGCTGAACTTGTATTCTCTTCTTAGTTTGCTTTCAGTGCCTACAAAATTATTTTAAGTGTTGTATAATATTAAAGGAATTAGCAATGGAAAAATATATTTCTTAAGAAGTTGATTACAATGATTTTTAGGTAATTTATGGGGTTTTGATTCATCTCAGAGGGATAGATGGAGCTCTTGCTGTTTTTCTACAGACTTTGTTCTTTATCTTATTGAGTAATTGAAATTCAGAATTCACACATATTTGATTCTTTGATATATATTTTCATTAAAAGCTTGCCAGTAGTGTGAGCTATGTATGTTTTTGAGATATTCATTAAATGAGATTTGTAACAGTTTACATGATATTCTGACAGTTTACCAAATCTATCAGTCAAAAGCAGATGGCCTGCGTTGGTAGGATTTTTTGGTTAAAATGAATATATTTTCAACATATGTATTTCATTTATAATACACTTACTAGCAAGATTTTATTCTTAAAAATCAGTTAATCCAACTGGAATACCCTCCTACAGTTCAGCTTGATGCTTGAACCCTAAGATATTATCTGTCTGCAGTTCATTACAGTAATATATGTGATTATACAGCAAATTAAATTATGTCATATATCAGACCTAGAACCATGAAAACACAGCTGTATTCATTTGTCAGTTCTTTGTCCTACTTATCTAGCTATCCCTTCATGAACATATTGTGCTCTTAGACATCTGTGTCTCCCTGGTTTCAATGTCTTGCTGTTTTGGTTTGTTATTTAATGCGGAGGTGTGGTCATCTCATGTAGAGGAGAGGACATGTTACCAGGTGTCTGTCTGGATCGTGGTGCTGTCCAGCCAAGACAGGAGGGGGGGAGGAAGGGCACGGAGAGATGAGGCAGAGCCTGAGGGGGTCAAATCAGCAGTGGCTTCAAGTGGTCACCTGGTGGCCACCAGTTTCTCCCATGAGCAGCCACACTTGAAAGCTTTCTTGATGCATTCCAATTTTCACAGATGCAAAAGCAGTGAAACAAAGTGCAGGGTTGTGGTCAAGGCCCAGGCCTGTGAGGATGCCAGTAGCTCTGATTTAAATGGATTTCTGCCTTTTGTGCAAGGTGGGAAAGCAGGAGACCCCAGCGCTCATGCATGGTCTGTGGCATGGCCAAGGGAAGCAGGGGCACAGCCTTGCTTTGTGTCTCCATGCAGACAAGGGTCTGTCCACAAGATCAGCATCTAAGGGCACTTCAAAATAAAGACATTTGCTCCTATCTGCAAGGTAATGTGGGCACACAGTTCTCGAATCTATTGATATATTATATATGTTTATTCTAACAAGCATCACCAGTTATATAGCTACTGTTTCGAGCAGTTCAAGGGTTTACTTATTTTCATTAATACTATAATGGAAGCTTTTGTATAGCTCTAGAAATAATACAGACAACTCAGCTTAGGTTTTAAACAATCTCTGTTCAGGTTTTGACCAGGAATAGTTATCCTGTTTTATCCAGTTACATATCACCAACAGACAATAATCAGGAGAATTTACTATAACTCAAACTTAATGATATGTGTTAATAACATAGCAACTTAGTAAATTAAATAGTAGAAACTATTCTGAGGGAATACTTTAAATAAAGATTTATATGCATAAATACGTAGAGTAAAACTGCACTTTTTCAGGTGACTGCTGTTGCTTTTATTCGCATTTTGTCTTACATATTTAAGTATTTTCAACAGACAATAAAGCAGTTGATTTAAACTGAAAACAGTTTAGAGAAGTTTGTTCTTCCTGTGTGTTTTTATAATCTGAACTATTAAAGTATGCATGTACTATACATGTACTCCTTTTTCAGTAGCCAGGTAATGCAATGTTTTTCCACTTAATGTTAATTAGAAAGAGAAGTGAGTAAGAAGGAAAGGTTTATCTGGGTTTATAATGGCTTAGGTTTTCATGAAGGAGCTGTTAGCCAGACCAATCTGCAACAGTGATACCACCATTGAAATGTCATTTAAATTCAAATTTTGGGGGAAAAAATCATAACAAAAAGTTTTGAAAGGACAGAATTGAACAATTCTTGGATTTTAAATTTGCTTTTTTTATTTACTCAGGTACCTACTTTCTTAGATTGATGTATAGTGGGGCTTACTCCAGTCCTTGTAAGTTTCTTTCAGTATAAATACAAAGAGGGAATGGAGTGAAAACTCAAAATCTTTAATAAATATATTACTTTCTGTAGGTTTTTTCCATGAGCCATCCTGAGCCATTAGATTTTTTTTTTTTTTGCTACAGCAGAAAGGCTTGTTCTAAAAATAATTTTATTCTAAGTTGTCTAAAAAGACATTCAGATTATTCTGCCGTATTCTATAAACCAGTCTCTCAAATTTTCTGTCTCATGGTCTGTTTTCTTAAACTGGAATACCGATTTGGATGAATCTTATTAGTGAGTGTGAAAAAGTGTTTATGGTTTTTTTTTTCTAAAAGTGTCTCCCCAAGAAGAAAAACCAAGAGGATCTTGTAAAACCTATTCTCCACTGCTAGTATAAGCTTTGTCCTAAAATGCTTTGAGTTTGGGAGTAAAGGTAAGCACACTTAAAAAAAACCACATTGCATCTAATTTAGCAACTCTAACAGTTAAGAGTTTTGATGGTATATTTAGATAGCTTGATTTCAAACAATAAAATTAGTACTGCTTAATACAACATAAAATACATTATCCTAAATTAATAAACTGTAGTTTTTTATTGGACAAACTATCATGTAGTCTTACTACTATGAATATTCAGAATTAGGACAGAAAATAGATAAACTATTAATTATGATTCTTCAGAAGAAAATACATCAAGTTTGGGGAGATTAATTAGAAATGTAAATTGGGTAGGATAGATATATACAGATAGCCAGGTCCTTTTCCAATGGTAAACAATTTAAAATTAATTACCATTTTAATGGCAATTATATATAATAGTAGGACTTCATGCTTATTTCTGCTGCTCCTTGTTCTATGAAAAGCCATTACTTTTAAACCAGTCAGACTGGAGAAATCCACTATTAAGTACAGTTTTTCTTACCTTCCACTTTACTCAATATTACAACTGAAACAGATGTCATGCAAGCCATCCGTGCGTTTCTTGTACTTGAATATTATCACCTTTTCAGTTTTACTGCAGCTTTCATCCATTCTTTGGTACCAAATTCTTTGAGGTTAATATCCCCCTCCCTTGCTGGCCTCTGGTAGGAGCCCTGTCCTCTCCATTAGTTCTCATGATGATAGTCTTTACCCGATATTCTTCTCTTCTGTCTTCCCTACACTTCCTTTCCCTTGCAAAAGGAAGAGCAGTGATTTTTCTCCAGCTTAGTATCTTCTTAATTAGATGGTTTCAAGTCAGGCCAGGGTCTTTATTTTGATTGCAGGGTGTCACAGCCAGAGGTGACTCTCCTGGCTGTGCAAAGATCACCCATCCCAGCCCCTCCAGCTGTCCAGAGAGTGTGGCAGCTTTGTCGGGACCAGAGGAGTTGCAGGGTCTGCAGCAGAAATAGCTTACACCAGCGAGCACAGCATCAGTGAAGTTACACTGTTGTAAATCCAATAAAAGAAAGAGGAAGGCCAGGCCTGAGCTGTGTAAAACCATCTTGGCTGTCCAGGAGGCTGTCCAGGAGTGCTGCCCCAGAGACTGGAGACACCTCTTCACTCTCGCTCTGCTGCATCTCAGTGATGCTACTGGCACGCGTGGTTTGGCTGGACTCCCAACATTCTTTTTTTTTTTTCCATATCTCCTCGCTTCCTCCTTCCTTGCAAAACCCCGAGCTTGCGGCTCATAGTCATTGCGCTGATAAAAAGCAGGACCTTGGAAAGCAGCAGATCAGCAGCTGTTTGGTGGCATTTCAGCTAAACTTAACCCTCAGATGTACAATTCCACTTCTGCTGCTTCAAAATCTGCTTTGTCTTAAAACATTCTATGTGTCATCGTGAATGAGTATTTGAGGCAAAGGTGCTTAAAAGAAAACAGTGCATGTCTGTAAAGAATATCCATGTTCAAAAAATTCAACAATTTAAGCTCAGCATTGAGGTGGTTTTCCAGAATAAAAAATAATTGGAACTGGAAAAGTAAATTACATTTCAACTAATGCAATTTAGGGAAATTTTTAAAACAGATGTAAAAAATAAGCCATCAGATAACCTGTGCTTGAGGGAAGCAACTGATACAAAGACTTTCCTAAGATCTTGCCACAGCTAATATTACATTGTGTAAATTAAGACTTTGTTTCAGTACTGAAAATAATAAGTTTGCTTTGAAATGTTATTAGCTTTTGCTAATTTCGTGTGCTAATAGTATAATTACATACTATTAAATAAATGCTTTAACAAAACAGGAAACTTTTAGAAATGCAATACAGCTAATTTCAGAGTTCCATTAAAAGCCTGCAAATAGATTATAAGCAACTGCTTTTCCTTTAGTTTTAATCCCCTGACTGTTCTTCATTCTCTGGTCAGTTACGTGGATTTGCCCTTTCTGTGTCTGAATGCAACATCTTTGTTTCTGTTCTACAAAACTCTTTTCAGTCATCTGAATTAGGGAGCAGAGAAGTCCTGGTTCATTTCCATTTTTCCAGCTGTAATAGTGCACAGGAGAAAGTAGCTGAATTTATCAGATTTATCCTGTGAATGGCTCTGAGCCTACAGCATTTGCCCTCCCATCTCTTTCCAGCTCCTGTGCTGGAAACATTTCAGCCAAGTACTTGTTAGGTTCCATGCTTCATATGTGTGCATAACACACAGTGCAGGGAGAAAGCCTCCTCATGGCTTTAAAGGTGTCTGCACAGGAACCTGGGGAGCTCCCTGCTCTGACCCTGGCGGTCCTGTGAGCCTGCCAAAAATTCTCAGCTTTCTCCTGTGGACTGTGGTTGCTGCCAGCCCTCGGTGTGACTCACCTGTTCCCTCTCTGCCTCTTCTGTTGATGGCATGTGCCCTTCTGAGGACTTCTGTGGGGATCCTTGGAAGTCAGCTGTGTCTTCTTTTCATACATATTAAGATATTCTGTTATATCTGCCCAGTGACCTCAGAGAGCAGCAGCAATACTTTGGAGAGCAGGTGATGTGAGAAAAGAAGCCCCGACAGGACCACAGGTGTGGCATCTGTGCTTCTGGCTCTCCAGGGACATGGGCAGAACAGGTAGCAGGGAGAGGGTTTTGTCACCCGAAAAGAACCCTTTCAAGACTGAGAAAGAACATAGGAAACCGTAAATAGATAGGTGTACTGTGCTTAATTCTTTAACCTCATAGATGCCTCACATAAATTAATTTGGACTTGTAATTATGCATTTTACTGGAAATACTTGCTGTTCTTACTGCTTCTGCAATATATAAATGGTCTTGGGAGGGTTGCTAATTACGTTGGTCTGCCGTTTGGGAGGATATATTCAGCACACAAAATTATATCTTCTTGAGGCGACTGTTAATTTCTGCTTTTGTAGTGTTTTGTTGTCCCTTGAATAATTAATCTTTGTGCTTAAAGGCAGGTATCATTCCTTTTGGTCGACTGTCTTCCTAGCTTTAACTGACTTTAAATCATCAGTTGCTGCATAAAAGCAATGAACATATTGCTTTGTGTTGCAAGATATTTTACGGTGTTTTCACAAATTTGGGTGTTTTGAATGGCAGTTCTACAATTTCAAATACCTCCCAGTTAATAAACAAAATAAATAAATGTGCAATGAAGAAGTAAACAGACCATGAATCTGAATCACTTCTTGTTTTTCAAGCTGAATTTTTCAAGGAAATTAGTTTACAAACTAGATTTTGATGTCTGGAGTCCATCAGTCTCTAGGAGAAAGAGTTGTAATTACATTCTGTCTCAATTTATGCTGTGTGTCTGCACTCCTTTTTAGAATTTTTCTTTTTAATTCTATTATATTGAACTTAATTTTACATGACAAGTAGCAGAATCATGCTGATAAGTAACAGAAGAAATACATTGTTCTGTAAAGACCCCCAGAGTTTTCTGTAAGGAAGCTCTTCCACAATTTTGTCAGCACTTTCTCACAGATTTCTTTTTTGTGCCTTCTTGAACTTTGAAATATTGAACTTTCTTCTGTTAATGATGAAAAAAATTGTGTTATAGTTACACATTAATCTAAAGTTAATAATTTTTCCTGATTTGAAATCATGACTGCCTTAATTGCAGTGATAAAGTTATTCTTTCTAATTTTCAAAATCTGAATAATCTCAAGAGCGAAATGCTTTATAGTATCCATGTTCTCTGACATTAAGAACAGGTAAAGAAAATGTTCAGTGAATGAGTTCCGTCCTTGGTTGCTGTGAAACAATTAGCCAAGCTGTTTATTCCTGATAGAGGTTGTTTATTTGTAAAACTCAGAGTTATTTTGAGCAAACTCAGAGTGTAGAGACCTAGGATTTTATATCGTAACAATGCTTTTCCTGACATTGGGTATACTGTAATTAGAATTCTTTATTTAGTATGACATCGATATTTTATCTTTCAATCATATTTTACTTTTTAAAAAAAGCAGGAATTTTGTCTGGAATTTTTTTTTAGATGAAATTGATCTTTTCTGAAAGTGGTTCCATCTGCTCTGTAGTAGCCCAGTAGCTGGTATTCATGGTGAATATTTCATCTTCTCATGATAGCTTTCCAGGAACTCTGAACTTTAGGTAGTGTTTAAGAGATGAGATGCTTTTTATATCCAGGTTGTTTTGTTAGATCTTTAAAAAATGTTTTTCTTATCCTAAAAGGGGAACATAAGCTCTGTAATGACATAGCTGCTTACCTAGATGAGTGTTAATGTACAGTAATCTCCCCTGTAATGAATAGCACTTAGTACAATTAAATTTTCTTAAAGGATGCTTTCCTGCTGTTCCTTATTATTAACACCCAGCGGACTTGTGATACCATGCTTATCCATAGCCACAAATTGTTAGCAATCTGCTTTTCTTCCATTGTTACAGAGGATAAGAGTGAAACAGTGTGTTTTTGTTATATAAGGTCAGAAAGGTGTAAATGGAAGTGAGGTTTACACATCTAAGTGTCCTGAAGCACAACTTTGTGCTGAAATGGGATACAGAAAAGAAAGCTCTGGGGAAGAGAGCAGACCTTTTTCTCCAACACTTCAAGAATGACCCATCTATTTGTTGTGGGTATGCATAATGGAGAAAGCAGCTCTAAATCAGACACTGGCTGGGTGCAGTATAATCAGTCTCGCCAAAATGTGTCTGGGAAAAAGGTAAATGTGGTCATTACATGACAGGGAAATATCAACTGGAAATCATGGGCTGATCTTGAGGCTTTTGCAGGAATGTTTTCTGTAGTTTTGGCTATCCACATTCAAGAAAGAACAAGTCCAGCTAACATGTACTCAGGGTGATCCTGTACAAAACAACTGGAATAGCAGAGCAAGTGACTAAGCCATTATCCATCATAATTGAGAAGTCATAGAGTCTGATGAGGTTCTAACTGACTGGAAAAGGAGAAATGTTACCCCCTTTTTTAAGAAAGCAAATAAGGAAGACCAAGGGAACTACAGGCCAGGCAGTCTCACCTCTGTGCCCTGCAAGGTCATAGAGCAGATCCTCCTGGAAACAATGCTAAGGCGCATGGAATGTAAGGATGTTACTGGTGACAGCCAACATGGCTTCACTAAGGGCAAATCCTGCCTGAAAAATTTGGATGACTTCTACTAGTTACAGTGTTCAATGGATGAGGGAAAAATGCCTGACATCATTCGACAGTTCCCTGCATGACATCCTTGTCTCTAAACTAAGTGAAATGGATTTAATTCATGGACCAGTCATTGGGTAAGCACTTGGCTGTATGGTGTCACACTCAGAGAGTTGTTGCAAATGTCTCAATGTCCAAGTGGAGAGCAGTGATGAGTGGTGTTCTTCAGGGTACTGGGAACAGTACTGTTAGACATCCTTGTAAGCAACACGGACAGTGGGATGGAGTGCACCCCCAGCGAGTTTGCCAATGACACCAAGCTCTCTGGTGCAGCTGACACTCTGGAGCAAAAAGATATCATCCAGAGGGACCTTGACATGCTTGAGAGGCAGCCCGTGTGAACCCCACGAAGTTCAACAAAGCAAAGTGCAAGGTCCTACACCCGGATTGGTGTAATGGGAATTGCAGCATGACCCAGCAACATACACTGGCAGCCCAGAAAGCTAACCATGTCCAAGCAGCATGACCAGCAGGTCAGGGGAGGTGATTCTCCCCTCTAGTCTACTCTCATGAGACCCCACACTGAAATGCTGCATCCACCTTTGGGATCCCCAGCATAAGAAAGATGTGGACCTGCTGGAGCAAGTCCAGAGGAGGACGACAAAGATGATCAGAGGGTAGGAGCACCTCTCCTATGATGACTGACTCAGAGAGTTGGAGTTTTTCATCCTGGGGAAGAGAAGGCTGTGGGCAGACCTTAAAGCAGCCTTCCAGTACCTAAAGGGGGCCTATGAGAAAGCTGAAGAGGGATGCTTTACAAGGGCATGTAGTGATAGGGCAAGGGGTAAGGCTTTTAAACTGAAAGATGGTACATTTAGATTAGATATGAGGAAGAAATTCTTTACTGTGAGGGTGGTGTGGGACTAGAACAAGTTGCCCAGAGAAGTTGTGGATGCCTCATCCCCAGAAAAATTCAGGGACAGGTTGGATGGGGCTCTGAGCAACCTGGTCTAATGGAAGGTGTTCCTGCCCCTGGTAGAAGGAGTGGAAGAAGATGATCTTGACAGTCCCTTCCAACCCAAACCATTCTGTGATTCTATGACTGATACATAAAATGAAGCAGACACTCAACACTGCAATTTCTGATTGCATTTGCTTTAGTAAATGCTAATGTAAACTACCAAGAGCTGGATACCCACGTCAGCGCTTGAGTCTGTGCCCTCGGTTACTAAGCATGGGATTAACTGTGCTGTGGTTAGTTGTTAGTCGTGTCCCAAGCATGGATCAGGGACATCCCAAGACATTCCCCTCCTTATTCTCTGCTGATTGGCTCCACATCCAGAGAATAAGCCTAGGTCTGTTTTGTTCTTTAGCACAGATGGTATCCCACTGAATACTCTTCAGATCATATCCATCAGCTCCAGCACTGTCAATGCAGCCCACAAAGTTGAAGTCTTTTTTTTCATTTTGCCTCGTAAAAGGTGGCTCTTTTAACTCAGCTACAGGTGAGTGCTCCCAGTGATGCTGGTCACACATGGGAGCGCTGATGGACACTTAGAGAAAGGGATCAATGCACTGCATCTCCTTGGTCTCCCAAAAAAATTAAGTGTACAAGAATAACTTGCAACTTGTCTGCCTCCAGGGAAAGGGGGCTTCATTAATATCAACTCACGTGATTTCTGATGCCATCAAAGAAACTGAACAAAATGTGAGTTTAATTATAGTGAATCTGTTAGTACTGTAAGAGAAATGCTGTTCTTTGAGTAGTGGAGATGCGGTGATAAAGTAAATAGAAAGTGCAGGTAGTATGCTGCTTTTAACAAGTGCAGATCACAGATATTGCCATATTTTTATTAGTAAGGTATACCATCCATATACCAGCCAAAATAACAATATGTCTTTTATTCATTGCTAATTAAAAGATAATATCCATGACCTGAACTTTATATTTAACATGAGATAATTTGGAAATAAAAGATCTGGTGTTCAGTAAACCTGAAGGAAATATTGCTCTTTCCCTGCACAATGGGTTTCTTAAAAACAAATTGCAAACTGAAGACTTTAAGTTGCTAATATGTCATCCAAGATATATCAGACTTGAAGTAGGATGAATAGTTTTAATTATGTGTAAATAGATTCATTAAGAGGAATGCAAAGGTCCAGCAATTATTCATTCTCTGAGATTAGATTAAGAATATTGTGTTTAGAGTCTTGTATCTTAATGGACCACTTTAATTTCTGTTTATAGCCATTATTCTATTTCAAATGCACATTAATCTTCTTCTTAGTGAAATGTATCCATTTATCTAACAAAAGGAAATGTTATATGTTCCTAGCTATTCATGCAATTATTTGAAGACAGTGGTGATTTAAATGTAAGGTTGACAATAAATAGTTTTTACTTTGTACTTGTCATTGTTTCCTTGAGTATCTCTAGACAGTGCTGAGCATGATAAATTCTCTTCTGTAGAGGGGAAAAATGACTTTATAAAACAGGGAATGTAAAAGGCATTTGTATACACCTTTTCAGTGTCACGTGTTCAAATATAATACTTTGATGTTTGCTTTCCTGTGTGGACAAATTTAGCTGAGTTTTAGCTTAGCTTCTGATGAAGAGATGGTTTACACATATCAACAAGACTCCTCTTGTATGTGATGCCGATACCTATTCTTATACACAAGATCATTTTCATGCACATATGAATAATACTTATGGCTGCAAATTTAGAAACAAGCTGGACTACTCCCACTTTGGAGTACTGCAGTTGCGGATATAGGTATTGACCTGTGGTAGTAGTAGTGTCAAAACTTAAGTACTGCCACTCTTCATTATATAGGTGTAAATATGATCAAAACCAAACCTGTTACATCCAGGCTTGTTAATCTAGGATAACACTGCAGTCTCACTGGCAAGTTAGTTTCAATTATAGTTCGTAGCATATTCCCACGCAGTTGCCTTGTATGTCATGTTTCTCAGGGGTACTTGCATATCATGGTTACCGAAAGACTGAAAACACAACACAGTAACATAGAAACAGCCTCTGTGGAAGGGAAATTATTGTAAGAACACTCACATTATTTTTTTTCATTAGTCAACAATGTGTGTCTGGTTTTCTTGAACATAGACTATGTCATCATCTTTGTGCTGATGACTGACAGATCTGCTCCAGACCTTCTTTCTCCTATCTAGGACTTATTTGTTGTCATTTCTTCTTGCCGAGTTGTCTCTGACTGAAATGTGAGTTGAATTAATTTTTTCCTATTCAAATGTTGTCTGATGTCTCCTTTCCTGATATATACGGAAAGCTTTATCAGTACAAACCAGCATGTTGGCTAATGGCCCGAGTGGCATCTTTGCCTCAGTCTTTGCCATAGCAAAGCATTACCAGACCATGACAAGATTTACAGATGATCTCTGTATGTGCTCTCCAAGAGAACTCTCTCTTCCTTTCATCCACAGAGATAAATCCCTAATTTGCACTCTCATTGTATTGCATTGTGATTATTGCAAAATCTCTTTCTCTTGGTTTGACAGATGCTGTTCTGCCCTTACAATATCCATGTAAAATAAGGATGATACAATGATCTGTCCTGCCAGTCTGTTTAGCATTCTCACCCCAAGTCCATGAATCATTATGCTGGCTCCTGTGTTTCTATTGCTTTAAATTTAAATGCTTGTGTTCACTTTTAAAGCTTTCTTCTTAAACAGCCTGAACATAGTTCATCAAGCCTGTGGCCCAGATGCAGTAGTTGAGTTCCTTGCATTATATATTCTAAGACATTATATGAAAAATATATAATTTTCTCATCAGTTCAAAGTTCTGACTTAAAAGAAACAAGTCTTTGCATCAAAGCATCACTGATAAAAAAGTAGGTGAAAAACATTGAGGGAAACAACCTTTCATTTCAAGGACAGAAAAACAACCCAAACCCACAATAAAAAAGTTTTGGTAAAATGGTGCTGAGAATGTAGTATCACAGAAATGTTAGCTGGAAGAAGCTTCTGGACGTCATCCAGTCCAAGATCCCACCTAAAGCACTGGAGCATGTTAGCAAGGAATTTATCTATCCAGATCATGGAAATATTCATGTGCTTTCACTGTGGAAAGCCTTGGTAGGCATATTAAGGATTTCAGAGTATTCTTGTCTCCCACTTTGCCTTGGACATCCAGTAGTTTGAAGTTTATCCCTATAAGGAATTAGCGCAATAGTGATACTCCTGAGCTGCGATCGTATAAATACAAAGACATTGATATGAATGTAGTGAAACCACATTTTTATAAATCTTTCTATTTATTTGCTTGCCTCAGAATTTATGCAGAGCTAAAACATAATTTTATGTGTTTCTGTGGCAGAGGATGTGTCAAAAAGAATTTACAAACTCTGTTTAGCGGAGTAAATTCAAGGAAGCGCAGCAAGAGCAGATCATCAGGTATCCATGTTTCTTCTGCAGGTGGATCTGCAAGAACATTTAAAAGAATTCCCATAATTAAGCTAAAGTGCAAGGGGATTAGAAATACACAAGTAGAACTACATTAGCTTTTTTCATATCTGTGGATACTGTGAATAACTTATTTTCTCACACTCATTTATTCAAATTAGTTTGCATTTTTGCAACTAATTCTTAACTCTTTGGTTCTATTCAAAGCATTTTGGGAAAGCATGTGTACTGAGCTATGCTGTGGCTGATCAGAAGGAAGAGGCATGGTATTACACATCCAATTTAAAGGTGGCAACAAAAAACCCTTTCTGCCACTCATATTTCAATCACATACATAAAAGCTGGTCTAGATGCTTCTCAGCCAGTCACTGGCACAAAATATTTACATGTTGGTAGTGAACATCAAAACAAACAAATTTTACTGATGTTAATACTCCTAAAAATCTTACAGCTTCTTTCTAGTATGTACCATTTTATTTTTGTTCTTTGAATGTATGTCACCTCTAGGGATCAGAGCTAGATCTAAATTACTATTTTGGCTTTAAAATTACTTCCACTTATGTGGGCTGGAACACCTCCCTAAAAGTCTCCAAACAGTGTAGTAATCACTACTTTATATTTTAAGGTAATTTGAACTAGCTTGGATTTTAAAATGGAATTCTTAAGGGCAATTCTGATCACCCTTAGTCACAACACTGAAGATGTTTCTGTACATCTGAAAAGATCTGCTTGCTATGGACATCCTTCTCTTGGCATTTTCAGGTATTTGTGAGCTGAAGCACCAGGAGAATTATTTTTCTACTTTTGCTTTGCATGTTCTGACAGTAATTCACCACATCATACTTTTGGGGGGGGTAGGGAGGAGGTTGTTTGTTGCTTTTTTAATTGATAACTTTCCTTCTTTATGATATTCTTGAATTTCTATTACGATTTCCTCCTATTTTTGAGGTAGTGTGCCTTCTCTCTTGTAGACCCACATTTTTAAAATTGCATTCTGGAGTCCTTCAAGCTTATTGAAGTTATTTCTGGAAACTGTTGGCTAGTTTCAGGCATAAACAGAAATTTCCTCTGTTTTGATTTGTGCTTTACAAAGCAAACTAAGGAGATTAGTAATATGGCAGGACTATTAAAAGATGCTTCCTACTTACATATTAATTTGAAAAGTTGCATGAAATTTGACATTTTTAATAAAACTATTCACTGTAGATGTTGCCAATGAGAAAAATATGTGATATTGTTTATCATAACATTTTTTGACTGATTCTTTTTTTCAAGTGAATCTAATTCTCTTTCACTCATACAGTTGCAATTAAAAAAGCCAGTGAATATTAGTCATCCTAAATCTAAAACATTCCATTCTGCATTGTGAAAAAGCCATCACTGTATTGTTTGGAGATCAGTTGATGTGATGGATGTTAGTTTTTCAGGGTAGGAATGCTATTGAAGAAACATAGAGAGTAATGTAGGCTTGCTCCTGGAGGAGAGCTCATCTTATTTCTTGAATAGATGCTGCCAATGGCTCAGCAAAGGTTGGGGGAGAAGAACAAGCCTTCAACTTCACCAAGGCTGAACCAACCCTGCTTGGGGCTCCTAGAAAGCGGAGGGGAACAGAGACTTGTCCTCACATCTTCCCAAGGTGGCAGTGCACTTTCCTGACAGTCCTTGGGTGATGTGAATAGCAGAGGAGACCATGGGCAGGATGTCTGGAGATGCCCCTGGGCTATGTTGTGCCTCTCTGCGATGGCTGAGGGGTGCTCTGCTCTTCATCTCTTGGTCGTACACATGCAATTAGTGGAACTGGCCTCCAACAGAATTTTTTTTAAACTGAGAAGGGAAGGGGAATCCTGCAGAGATTTGTGTCTTTAAACATAGGCGGGAAGGGGGCAAAGACACAGACTTGAGCAGTGTCTGAAAAACATTTGTGGTGAAATCTCAGTTCAGTGCTTTACTTAATTTGTTGATTTGCAAAGTAGAAGGTGCATTGGACATGTTTCTGCATCCGGGAAGTGTAGTATTGAATTTTAGCATGCCTCCTGAGTCACTCTTGGTCTATAAAGTTCCACTGAGGTTTCCTACGTGTTATTTAATTGATGTACCTATTAAGGGAGCCTGAAGGTGCATCAGATGGTGATGTCTTGTAACATTTTACCAGCAGGTAAAAAACCAGCAATTTCTCCCCAGTCATTTAAAGCGGAATTTCGATGTTGCTTCCTTGATGAAAAACACCCAGAAAATAAGGGGTTTTTACAGCCTTTTGAAAAACAAAGAAAGAACCCCTCATGTTCTTTTTTGTTCTGAGGAGTCTGTTGGTTGTTTCCTGTTTGTGGCTTTTGAGGTGTAACTAAACCAGTTACCGTTGGTGAGAGGATGTAAATCCGTTTCATCACACAAAGCCTGTGTATTTCTGCAGCACCGCAGCAGAAGCTAAGAGGGGGAAATGGAAAATACTAGAAAATAAGGTTCCAGTGTGACTTGTCTCTTTGGATAAAGGTAGTAGTCCTTCATACATCTTCTCCTTTGCTGTGATTTCTTCTTTTTCGGACACAGAAGTTAGTTCATATTTCTAAAAGACGTTACCTCCTCAGCTGGTGAAGGTTGGGCAGATCAGTTCCCCTGTTCATCTTGTGATATGTCGAAGAGTGTTTGACTTTGGATGTGTGTTAACTTCCAGGTTGTTGGGTTATATTCCCTCCCTGTCTCATTGTGTGTTATACCTTTCATGAAATGAATTGTCCCTTTTTATTTGAATATCAGCAGGCAGGTGCCTCTTCTGAAGATGCTGCTTTTTATGGCTGGAAAAGAAGGCCAAAACCACATATAAGTTCTTAGAACCATTATGTCCTTCCAGGTCCATAGGTCCAGGACACAGCCTAAAAATGCCTGTGCTGTGTGGGAGCAATGTGTAACTAGGGGACTTAATTTCTCAGACCTTATAATGACCACTCAGTCCACATTAACATGATTTTCTGAAGGTTTGTTCCCAAGTTTTTTTGTTTATTTTATCACAAAATTAATGTATTTTGTCAGCAGGCAACAACCACAGTCTTTAAGGTTTTACTATATTTGTATTTATTTTGAAATCAGCATAAAATTACAATACACATATGGTCTTCCCTATTTTTCATTTCCTCTGTTTTATTTTGTACTTTCTGGCTCTCTCTTTTGCAAAGTGGGCAGTTTTCTGAGGAAAACCAGTACAGAAGAAAAACCCTTTTACTTTCTCTTATAGGTTTTTATTTAGAATGTCTAATTCAGCACATTACGGATGCTACTGTTTTAGTTGCCAATGAGGAATTAGCAAGTAAATATAGCAAGGGTTTGCCTTGTTTCAGAGACTAAAAAAAGATAAGGATAGATCTCAGAGAAGATGAAGGTAGTGCTGCAAAATAGACTTCTTCCTTGCAGAGTTTGCCCCATTTAACTCCTTTTGCTGTTGGACTAAAACGGTGAATAAAATCTACCTGTGAAGGAAGCAAGAACTATGTCATTGTAGTAAATTGGTATCATCCTTATGTCTTTAGAAGCTCTAGACTTGGCTCTATGTGAAAGAAAACCATCTTTCATATAAAAAGAAACATAACAAAATCTTAGATGTCAGACAAAAAAAAAACCAAACAACATTACATTATTTTTGAATGCTTCATTTCTTGTGATCCAGGCCCTCAAAAAATGCTTCCCTTAAAGAGAAAATCAAGTGAACCATCAGGATTGTCTCTGTATGCCAGATATATTTACTTCTAGGTGGGTATTTAAAACCTTCTTCTGTCCTTCTGTGGTTTATGACCATTTTGGCAGAGGAGAATGTAAGGTCTCCTGTAAAAAAATTTCCATGTTTGAGACAATCCAAAGCAAACACATTTACTGTTGCTATCAAGCTAGTCAGCGACTAAATGCTATATATTATGGGAACTTGCATACATCATACAGTAGCGTTTAGCATCTGCAAAATCCCTCCTTTTTTGCTTCTCTAATTTGTTATCTCTGTGTACTGACATGAAAGATAGAGATCAGGAAGAAATCAGCCCTGCCAAATTTGAGGCCGGTTTTAATTCTGTACATCTGCAATCACTTCTTTTCCTAGCTACACATACAACTACTAAGTGTAATCCCTGGCATCTCACTCCTCGTTAAAAATCAGCTTTGCAAGTAGAAAACTATAAAAATTTCAGAGAAATGGAAATGGATTAATCTAAACCCTAGGTTGCCAATCCTGTCCATCCCTGCTAGAGTGATTATATCTGCAAGCAACATGAGGATTTTAACTGTAAATCTGCAGGTTTTTAAGCTCAAGTGGTTTTGCTTCATTTAGGTGTAGATCTAAAAAGTCTTGCTAGCTTAAATGATTTTGTATCTTCAAGAAATTTATGTAATTTTCTACAGAAAAGATTATTGCGGTTGTTATTCTCAAACTTTTTTCAATGCACACTAAGCTTTCAGTTGGTTTCTGATTTCCAAATTTTCCTGGTTTTCATGCCATTTACCACTGCTACTTAGTTTCTGATCTCCTAGTTTCTCCAAAATATTGTCATTAATGTTTTAACTTGTTTACTCCACCCTTGAAGTGGATGAAGCAAAAAGCATTACAGCAAGCTTGAATATTTGAACTGCTGACCCATGACATTTTAGGTAGCTTATTTGTTCTATTAGGCATGTTTCATGTTTTCTCTACTTTGTCTATTTTTCATCAGAATTGCTTTTTCTTAATCTTTATAAGCAGCTTCTCCCCATAGCATCATTAAAAATATTACCTAGACATGTACATATTTTCCTGAAGTTATGGATGTTAGATGTATCTGTGCTGTTGATATTTGGATTCAGTTGTAAAAGAGCAGGGGTGGAGCGTCCATGTTCTAGTACACCTTGTACCCAGACTTGCCCCACATAATCCTTATAGAAGAATTACGTTCCTCAAAAGGAAAGAAACAGAATGTCCCAGGTCACTTCAACCTGCTCAGCTGTCTCCAATCAGCTGCTTTCGTGTGCAGAGAAGCACTTGAAGGTAAGAGGTGAAAAGCTGTAACAGAAGAAGTCTCCAAAGACCCACACAATAATGGCATCTATAAACTAGTCAGCTTGGTGGCTAATCACTGATGAGGTAAAGGCCAACAATAGCGTACAAACGCAAAGCCTCTGACACAGGAGTCGTAGAACTGTAGTCAGCTACAAAGGGCATCCAAATCCAGAAAGACAGATCTCTCCAGAAAAAGCAACAAAAGGAATCCCAAGCTCCTGAGGGTCAAACAGAGTCATTACTTTTCCAATTATGCCATAAAATATCACAGCCTTTTCAGTTCTCTTTTCAATTCATATTGTGTCTTCATGATAACCCATATGACTTTACTATAGTTACTAATGTACTTTTAGCATTATTGATAAATAACCACTGTTGCCTCTTCATGTTATGGCTTCAGACTTTGGTCTCATGAAACCTAAGCATCTTTATTAGAAGAAATAATGTTTAGAGATTGTCAAAGTTGTCTTTGAAGTTACCAGAATAGTACGTATTCTACTGTCTCTTTGCTTGAACAAAAGTTGTACAAATTCAAAATTTTTTGAGGTGTTTCTTCTTTATCCACATAGCCCTTTCTCCACTTTTATGTAATAGAAGATTTCTATGAACTGTTCATTTACGGACATTCAGAAGTTTCTGAGGTAATGTCTGGGTATGAGAGGGCTCTTTATCTGACACTGAGTTCTTCTATTATATATTTTAAAATTCCTTCAGTATGGAACCAGACTGAATGGTTGTTTGTGTTGCTTACTTGCAGCATGAATAACGGGATTTGAGAGACAGAGGGAAAGTTAGGAAACTGCAATAGAAACAAATGAGTGAGTATACACTAAAACAGAATAGTAGGTTCATGGAAGAAATGAGGAAAACCCATACCTGAGATCTGTTAAGTAATCCCTGCTTTTTTATAGTGGACATAGGTTGATACATCTGAAGTTTTCCATGCAAAAGCCTTCATTTGTATTACAAAGAAAGCAAATAAATTTCAAATTTTACGTCAGGGTTTTACACATTTTATGGCTCTTGGATAATCTCTGTAAGGATTCCCTCACCTCCCCAATGATTTTTAGGTATTACTGGAGGAAAGAAAAAGAGGACTTGGGTACTTATTCTGTATTCTTGCTAGTTCTATTTTTATCTACTAATATATTCCCATATAAAATAGTGACATCCACTGCAGTAGCATTTGTTATGCTATAACGTTTACTTCTCTGTCTTTTTTTTGCATAGACTCAAAGCTGATGTATCCATTCTAGCAGATTATATTTTGCCCTATGTTAGGAGACATCTGATGTAAACTGATGTTTGGGTACCATATTGCTCAGATGGAATATCTGAGAAATAATCCTATGTGCCTGTTTTAAATTTTCTCCATTCTTTACATAATCAAATGTGACAGTCATATGCCCAGGAAATATTCTTTCAAATGAGTAACAAGGCAAGATTTGTGAATGAAATGTTAGCCCATTCTGACTAAATTCATTTTAAGGAGACAATTTTGTTAGACAGGGTCATGTGAAAGAACTCCTTAGACTCATTTATGAAGCCTGAGGAAAAGTCACTTCTTTGTTTAGCCATAGTAATTGGCTTGTTAATAGTATTGTAGCATTCCAGGTTTAAAAAGAGCAATGGTTGTCACTGTTATTTGATGGGTCATATAAAAGTGTTATTGGTGCCATATTTGTTGTACTTTGATTCCTATATTCTCATTTTCTCTGATTAAAATGGAGGTAACTTGCATAGCACTTACAGATTTTTTTCTTTTCCTTACATGTATTGATGGGTATGCTATAGTTCATCTTTTACTGCTGAGATAGGTCACCATATACCTTTGAACACTTGCACTTCCTGAAGAATTTTAATTTTTGTTGTACAGAAAGAAAAACTAGCAGACCAGTTAAAATCTCAATGGAGTACTCGCAGTCTGACATGCAAAGATTGAAGAGAGCAGGAAATACAACATCTAATTAAATAGTGGTCAGGCTATTTTGGTGCTTCAGCAAATTAAATATGACATGTATGGCTTAAAGATTGTAGCTTATCCTTGAGGTTTTCAGTCAGAAATCACTCTTTCTGCTATTGATGAAAACAGATCTCATTGTAAATAGGATCAATTTTTATTAACACCATGTATAATTCACTGTCTATCATGAGTTCATAGATTCATGCATTTGATAATGTGCTTTAGTGTTACCAGCTTTTAAGTAGTTTTGCTATACCTAAAGCTGCCTATTTTACTATTTATGACACCATTATAACACAATGGTTCTATGGTGAAGCATTGTTTAGGGTATTTATCTAATTACATATACACAAAAGGATGGAGCCATTAACATCCTGAGGTTATCAGAAAAAAAATTGGAAAAAAAGTCCTTTAAAAACCTCCTGTACCAACTAATCGCAGTTTTTTAAACCTTTGAACTCATTTGAAGAAAAAAGCAAAATGCTAAGAAGGGAGAGGAAAAGATGGCCCACTGTCCTTTTCAGGATCTCTGAAAAGCCTAGGCCCAGTTTTGATTTATGTAGACTATAGAATATCAATGGCAACTGCTGTTTAAATGCTACATGGGAACGTGTTGATCTACTCAGAAGTGCATTTTGGAAAAATACAGAATAAAATATAGAATATTTTCAAGTCAGTACATATCTGCAAAAAATTCAAGAAGGATTTTTGCGCTTGGAGGGTAAAATGAATAATGCCATGTTAGATCCAAGAATGTGTGAGCACGAAAATCTTGAAAGGCAGAATGATTTCTTTTCATCTTGCTGGAAGTTGTTCCATTAGGATTATAAAACAGTAAGTAAAGTGTTCAGATTCTATTGTATCACAGCCTTTGTACATATTCATTATTCTTTATATAAGCCTGTACAAAGAGGTGGAACTAAAGCAGATTTTCTTGCATTCTAGTTGCTGTGTTTCAGCAGCTGCACACTCATTTAGGAGTATTGCCCTGGTAATGATTATTTTAATGAAATCACAGTCTAAATTGGTGGTATCAGGGAGCAATCCAGGAACAGCCAAGTGATTTAGTACCAAATTAGCAGAGAGGGAAGAACTGAGAAGTATACTTGTGTGGTTCTTCAGATTTGTATGTTCTGCACAAATAATCAGACTGAAGTGAAAACAATACATAATCTTTCTCATCTGTCTTCTCTGGTACTTTCTTCAGCAGGAGAATATTGAGTCCTAAAACATTTGAAGTGTGGGGGGAAACGGAACTTCAGTCTGCCAGCATCAAATTGGATTGAAAACTAGCTAGACAGAGCAGGCAACCTTTTCAAACTGCTGCAAATGAGCAAAAAGGAGAACACATAATACCACTTTCAGCTGAAACATTTTCACTAGCTCAGTTGCTTTAGAATGTCTCTTCTAAAATAACTATGCTGAGACTTTGAATGAGTTCAGTCAATATTCACATTTTCTATCATAAAATTTGCTTTGGGAATCTTCAGCATAAAGTAAGAAGTAAAAAATTAAAATGTCCACATAGATTGTTGTCCACACACAATTGTCCCATGTATGTGAGTAAATAACCAGCCAGGCTGTTCCTGAGGTGTGTTACATGGCAGTGATATTCAGCTAGATCCCACCTAATTTTACATAACTCAGAAGGCTAATTTAGGATTATGGACCATCTACTAATACTCTGTACATAATTTACAAAGACAAATAGGAAGCTCCAGCAGACAATTCAGATCTCAGCAGACCTGAATTTCTTTGTGAGGTTTCTCTTTGAGAATTGTAGTGGAACATGCAGGGCAACCATGCCCCCTAACTTGGGCACCCTGGTACCTGAAACTAGTTTACATTATTTTAGATTAATTTAGATTAATCTGGACTGGGATTTGTTCTCCTATGGACAAAGTCAAACTAGGCTTGTTTAATGTGCCACTGTACACTTGCCACAGAGTTCATTGTTTGTGATAACTCTATTATCCTAGTATGTCTTTATCTGAAGGAATTATTAAATCTTTGCCTTTTGCAAAAAATACTTCAAAAAAGATACACTATAACAGAGAAAGACTAATTCTGATGCAGTTGGAATCTTGGTTTTCCAGAGAAGGGTGTTTAGTAATATTTCTACTGCTTATTCAACAAGAGATAGCCTTAAGTAGGATTATACTGCAACATGTACTTGCTAAATCTACATTAATCTAAAACCAAGAGCTGCCCAACTTTCATTTCTTGACAGGGGCAGAAATGTTATGGCGTCAATGGGTCAGTCAGCACCATGCCAAAGTAGAACTTGAGAGCTAGTCAAAATTACTTCTGTGTTAAACATGTATCAATTTTTGCCTTAGATTTCCTGCTGCTGGAGTGAACTTAGAAAAGCAATAGGAAATTTTAGGAACAGATGTTCAACCACTGTATTGTTTTGATAGTTCATCAACAATAACAGAAAGCAGATTCCTCACTTCTTTCACCATCTGAAGTAGCTAATGATTTCAGCAGGATGGGTACACTGCTTTTTGGTTCTGAGTAGTCTGATGCTTGTTTAGTGTGGTTGTTTATTTATCAGTGGGGCAGAAGAGTGTGCGTTTATACCTGGAGAACACATATCAGAATAAGTGTTCTTTTTTACTGTCTATGCAAATGGTGGAAGAACTCTGAATACTATTTGCATCCATTTTTTCCTGTCTGCTTGCACTGCTTTATGTACCTTTGTATTTCTTTTCCCAACAGTTTATCCGTAAAGAGTAATGGAACTGGTTTGTTATCCTCAAGTTAATTCTCTGACCTCTAGAGTTCCATACATCTTCTGTATTTAGGATTTTGAGGTGCTCAGTGTCTAAAGCATGTGTGCCTAGCAGTACGTGACTGCTAGAACACTTGAGTCAAGGAAAAAAACTGAATAAACATTTTGGTATTAGGGATAGATAGGACTAGATATGATAAGGATAATCATAAACAATTTGCAGATGCTACTTTGGAGCCTGGCTAAACTTTGGGTGGATATTTTTTTCTGGTTTCATTATCAGGGTATTGTGATAACTGCCAGCTAAGGTCAGGGAGGAGGCAAAAAGTTTCTGCTGTTTCTTTACTTGAGCTTCATTTATAATTATTCTGAGATGGAAAATTGGAAACCTTGACTAGAGTTCATCTGTGTGGAGTCCTTAAATATAAATAGAGATAAAGGCATACATCTCAAGAGTTATTAAGTAGTTACAGTACTTTTTGCAAATGCAGGTTCTGCCACTCAATCAATGTATTATAGAACTGTTTGAATTTAATCAGTGCAATACAAACATTGCAATGTGACAGATATTTTATTTCTGCCTAACTGATTATTGTTTGAATGCTTGGCTGTTGGTAGGAAACAATGAATTCCTCCAACCATAAATTCTTGCAATTATGAATAATGCCTTTCTTATATTTGGTGATTGATGAGTTCATTGATAGTTTGAAATAATGAGCTTCAGGGTAATGAGTAATGAACTTCTGAAAAAGTATAGAAGCAGTCTGGGGCTGGGTAAAAGCCTTGCTGTGAAAAAGAATCCACCACCTTCTCCCTTACTACAAAGAGTTCTAAATGTGATGTTCCAGCTGTTAAATTAATTTTAACTATGACTCAGTGTTGAATATTTTAGAATGGTCCTAAAGGTGCAAAAAGGCGTGAAAGGATTGAGAGGTGTTCTGATAATTTGGAGTGTTTTAAAATGGTGTTTGGATAAGATGCCAGTTTGGATGCTAAAGAGCTACTATCTTTCAGATTGCCATGTCTTACTAGGGGATTATAAGCAAGGGTCTGCAAATCTCATGCAGTTCAATTCACCAAAAAAAGCACTCATTGTAACTTTTCCCCCCAGGGCTGGAAGTGAGTTTCCATTCATTTCACAGTTTCAAAGATGCTAAAGCTGGACACTGGGTCATGAAAATCTTTCATAATTCAGGCAATAGACACATGACCTCATATCATTACTAAGTCTCATAATTCATGATAGAAATAGAAGCTTCCTTTGTCCATTTACTCAGTCCTATCTTGCTTCAACCTTCCTGAGAAAAGAACTTCCACATAATTTCCAGTTTTCATCCTCTCTTTAGCTTTCAGTCTTATGATCTTATTATGCCTTTGTCTCTGAAAAACTGACTGGTGTCAGAGGTTACAGGTTAATTTTGTAAGAGATCTCTAAACTTGTTTTTGATAAGCTCTTCAGTATGAACTTACAATAAAGATGGATGATGTAACCTGTCTTTTCCAGTCTTTAAGTTAGTAGTGAGATGTTAACCTTCTCTGAGGTCATCCATCTTAAATGAATAAAAAGTAAAAAGTTGCATTCAGCCTTTCAGCAGGAAACATAAGGATGGATTCAGAGGAACTGTCATTGGTGACCCCAAACAATGCATTACTCGAACACCCCGGCTCAGAAATAAGGTGTACATCCATTTATGATGACATGTTTGTGTACATCATCTGATGAACAACACAGGGCAAAAACCAGTTCCTGCAAGATCAGACTGATTAGGCTGTAATTTGTTACTGAGACTGACAGTTAATTCCTTAATATAATTGTGGTGGTTGTACAACAACTGTTGTGAGTTCCTTGAGCAGCATATAGGCTAATATATCTAATCTTAATGAATCAATATAGCTCCTTCTGTCAACTGAGCACATAAATTTATTAGCCTAATACGTAATATAGTTGTCCAGGTGAAATTTCAGTGCAATTATTCTAAGTAATATTTCCTTATTTCCGTACTAGATTTATTGAAGCCTGTATCAGTCATCCACTCAGGTTTGGAGGGAGAGGTATGTGACCTTAAGAGCCCTTCAAGCCCAATTACCTTTGTCAGCTTTTCTGTCCTCTCTGGTTCACCCCCAGTTCCATGGAACTTGCCCAGATTTTCAGGGTTTATTAAAAATAAATATGAATAGCCAGAGGAACATTTTTTCAGGCCACAAATTTAAGTGGATATTTCAGTTGCTTAATTCAAGCATCTGAGAGGATGGGCCCTCTGCTAAGAAATGTATGAAAAATGTATGTTTTTGGGAATGCTTTGGTTACCCATTTAAACTCTCTGCCCTGGATAAGGATAAGGACAAAGGCAAGAGCTGCTGCACAGGGAGTGGAAGTTCATTTTGTCTTTGCAACTCCAGAGGCCAGGGTGTGTGGGAGGCACCTGCATCACACCTTTCTTTGTAATGCTGTACCTTGGACCAACTTAGAATAATATAAATGATTGTAAGAAATAATAATATCTATAGTATATAAATCATTAATATAGCTGACTATGCTGCTGAAATAGCAAAAAAATATAGGGTTTAGAAAGTCTAAGAATAGTCAGGAGGAGAGAAGGGGCTAAAAAGGAAGTGAATGATTTTTGTTAATGAATGACATACAGTCTTTTTTAGGTCTTAAAATAACATCTAACTTTTAAAAAGGAACATAAAAGAAATACTGTTTATCCCAAATCAGAGTGAACTTGTTTTCCCATACCCAGCCCTTCAGCTTGCCCTTCAGAGCTGCTGTAGGTCACACAGATTTCTACACAGCGCTAAGGAACAAAGCCACCTTCAGAGCAGCTTCATTTTCTTTAAGGCCTTTGAAAACTCAAGTACTACACAGCAAAGCATTTTATACTGATTAATACAGAACCAGAAACAACTGAACTGTCCTTGTGTGCTGAGGCTGCTAGTATGCTGACCCCGAAGAAGAGGACTGAGTCAGACATAATCATAGCACAGCAACAACAGAGCAGGGAAATGTGGCTCACAAGCCACTCTGATCAAAGAGGTAATGAAACTATATATGGTTTAGGGATAATGTGGTAACGTTTAGGGTGGATGAGACACAGACCCTTAAAAAGTTATCTGGAAAATGTGTGTATTTACACAAAGTCCAAATTGTGTTGTCAAAACCAAATTAAGAACATACAAACTTCCGTGGACTCAAGTTGCTGTCTTCAAGGAGCAAGAGGAAAGCTTCAAGGTGTATTTCAGGGTTTGCATGGCCTGGTTTTCAGTTGTGGGGTGGCACAGGGGTGGCTTCTGTGAGAAGCTGCTGGAAGCTTCCACTGTGTCTGGCAGAGCCAATCCCTGGTGGCTCTAAAGATGGACATGCCACTGGCCAAGGCTGGGGCAATCAGGAATGGTGATAACACCTCTGAGATAATATACTGAAGAAGAAAGGTTGTGGTGTAGTTTTAATTGGGACTAGAGAAGAGTGGGGTGAGAACATGTGAGAGGAACAGCTCTGCCAACACCAAGGGCAGTGGAGAAGGAGGGGCAGGAGGTGCTCCAGGTGCTGGAGCAGAGTGAGTGAGCAGCTTTCGTGGGTGCCTGGCAGCTGGCCAGAGCCACCCCATGACACATGGTCATTAACCAAAGTAATTGTGCTAGCAGGTGGAAATGACTGAAAATTTCCAGCTTGTCTCACTAATCCTTAAACCTCCACAACTTTCAGGAAACCTGTGTTTCCCTAATGCATCAAAATTGCTTCTAAAGTCCAGCATCAAATGGCATCAGATTCTATCCACTGGAGTGGAGAGCCCATAATGTTGCCAATGATGTAACTTACATTAGAGGAAGATGTAGTGAAGCTTGAAAGTCATCAAGAAGTGGAGAGTGCTTTTTACCTTTTATTTTCTCGCTGTGATTCCTCATCCTTTCTAATGAGAAATGTTCCTTCTAGTTTGTGTGGATGCAGTTTCTAGGTGTTCCTACCATGCTGTTATCCACAATATGGAGCTCCACAAAAGTCTCTGTTTCACTGCACCCAATCTATGAATCTCAAAATGAAAACTATGTGCTTAACCTCTGCTCCTCTAGCAATGATGAGGCTCAAAGCCCCATCCAACCTGGCCTTGAACACTTCCAGGGATGGGACATCCACAGCTTCTCTGAGCAACCTGTTCCATTGCCTCGCCACCCTCACAATAAAGAAATTCTTCTCATTATCTAGTCTAAACATAATCTCTTTCAGTTTACTTCTCCTGCTTTACTTCTTCTCCACTTCTTTATCAGGTGAAATATTTTTAATCAAAATTCTCAGCTGTTTTTGCAGCACTGCTGGCAAGACACTTTCCTTTTTTTTGGGGGGGTGGGGGTTTGTTTTTTTTTGGGGGGGTTATGGCTTTTTTGTTCCTTGTTTTTTAGTAAAAAAACACAATTTCAGTCTTCTGAAATTGTAATTTTATTACAGATGTTATTAAAACATGTAACATCTGCATGTTACAGTTACTGGCTTTTTTGAATTCTTGTCCAGACTAGAAGATGCATATCCAGTGTAAATATTTTCTAACATTTATCCTAAAATGTAACTGTGAGCAGAGTTCAATGTAAGATTCTGCTGTATGAGTGTATTCTCTAACAGAGCCATTACAGAAACTAAATTATACCTATTCTGTTTTGGACAAGCATTATCTACTTATGGACAACTCAGCAGAAACTGGCGTCTGTGTTACTCTGAGAAAGGAATGTAGGCCAATAAATAAATATAAAATGGGGTCATTACATTTGTTAGGAATATGGAGGTGTCTCTCTTTTGAAAACAGGCTATTCGTTACTCCATCAACTTTACTATGGATATCAAAAAGAGTAATCCACAAGAATCGTGCTTGAAAAATGTATTTACTCTTTTCTTTCTGGGTCCTCCGCTCTTCAGAGATGTAGAATTTTGTGTTTTACTGACTATTCATAGTTCAGTGAAACTGAGTGAGAAATAACTCCAATTAATACAAAAATCCTCAAATTTTTCATTAAACCTTTTTTTTGCAGTTGAGTTTGTTCCAAAACGCAAATTTTAGTTCTGTAATAAATTCTCAAAAGGCACATTTTGAAGTATAATCAATTGGGGAGGAGAAAAAAAGTCAGAAACAAACCTCCATTTGTTTTAAATACACTTTGGATTGAAGAGGTCATTCAGCTGTAGCTATTAAATGAAATCTGTGCCTGTGTTTAATTTAGTTCCACTGGCATTTATCAAGTACTCGATATAGTTGTACAGCGTCTAACTTTGTACTTGGGAAACACCAAGTCTACTTGAAATAATTAAAGTCTATTTAAGACTGGGATTTTGTGATGCAGTTTGATAGGGAGGAATATATTAGAGTACATTCATTAGAAGATGAGTTAAGTTATATTGGTAAATGAACCAGAAAAAGCATTTTTGCACGTGATGTGAGTGGATGTTTCTTATGAATCTATAATGTAGATGGCTGTTCTGCAGCCAGATGAATCAAATATATCCCTCAACAGCTGGTGATTCGACACAAAAATCCATTAAGAACTAATTCTTTTGTCTATCACAGACAGTTTTTGTTTAATATGAAAACATTCTACTTAATGTTGATGAAGTTACTCTTCAATTCACTATCCTCATCAAGATAAAAATAAAAATTTGATGTGAGGATTAAAATGAGGCACCTCTTGGGATATTTAAATCCACAAAAAATAGTCCAAGCTTCTGACAATAACTATATTCTTGTTTTCCTTGAAGACTTGATTTGTGTAAATTATTTTTAATTTCTTTTATTGTGGTGATTGTGCCCTCATGGAAACAATTTATGATTTTGTGTTGAATCCTCAAATAGGTTTGGCTGAAATATCTTTGGAAAGAGTAGACACCTTAGAAAAGATGAATCATTCTGTTTCAGTGGTTCAATAAATGCTTCAGCTTTTCATTTTGAAAGAATGTTTTGAAACTAAACAAAATTTTAAAGGCTTTTAGAAATTATTGAGTTAACCAAAGAATAAAGTGAATAATTTTATTGACTGAGAGTAGGATAAAAAATGTCGGTGTTTTTCCATTTAATTTCATATTGGAATTCCCATTTGGAGTCAACTAGAGCTGCTTTATCCTTGTCTTGCTTTGGTTTGGCTGCCTGTATAAGCCCATTATTCACATATCACTGGGTTGTTGAGTCTTATCACCAGTTCCTGACATATGGTCATTGAAGTTTTCTTGTTTATAAACTCCATCTTGAAAATTGCTTGGGTTTTTTTCACTTCTTATTCCCACTGAGTGTTTTCAACTTTGTTTAGAAATTTCATTTTCAGCTTTAATTTTCATAGGTAGTTTATGATCAGTTTGTACAACATGTGATAGCATTGAATACTGCTTAAATACCTCTTCTGCATGATTATCTCACTCATGTTTAAAAAAAAATAAATAAACCTGAAAAAACTTCCTGCTGGTGCTTTGATGGGCCAAACAAGCCAAGCTCTTTCAGTTTCATCTTACGTTGAATCCACTTCCACAAATTGTTCATTTAGTTGGGTTTTCTTGCTTCAGATTAATTTCTCTTTCTTGAACGGTGGCCAAGGCAATACATGGTATACAGGATGTCGTTTCCAGACAGTGCTGCTAATAATGCCCTGTCTATACTGGAAATATTGCATCTATTAAAACACAAGGTCATATTTAACATTTTTTCCACAGCAACCTGACACTGATGATTTTTAGCCATTCTTGATCCTCCCATATGCCGCTTTTTTGTCCTCTTCTATTTCAGTTGAATAGCCTCAGCTTAACGCCAAAATTATTAATAGGATGTAGTCTTCTAGAACTTGTAGCTAGCTCTTGCTCAAGGGCTGGATATTTTTGCATTGGTACTGCCATGTGTCCTCTCTTTGGGAAATTACTACTTTCAAAACTCAAAAAAACCCACTGGATTTGCTGCTTTCACCTAATTCCAGACAGAATTCCCATCTCCATTATTTTTTTCATGTACGTTCCTCCCAGATGTGTTCTGGATACTTGCAAAATTCTGAAATCCTTTGCTCCAACTCACACTCCCCCTCCTCCCTTTCCAGAGAGATACAATTTCACCACCTTGTCGACATGACTGGTCTATATGCAACCATGGATTCATTTCAGATTCCACTTCTCAGCTTTTTTATAAAGGTTGCCAAAAGGCCTTAGCTCTACCACAATGGGGGTATCAAGCTTTGCAATGCTTTCCAGTTCAGATGTCATAGTTTATGGATATATTTATTATTTACTACTAGTCATGCCATCTTTTACCTTCTGTTCTTTAAAAAAAAAAAAAAAAAAAAGAAAAAAATGGAAAACATGTCCAACAAGCTTTTGGCTAATTTTAAATTGTTCAATATTGAGCTCCTTGTAAATTGTCTTTGTCATCCTAGTTTTGTTTGAGCCTGATCAAGTATTTCTGCAGTGGTGTCACAAGATCCAAATTCCAGAAGTTTTAAATCTTTAGCCTAAACAAATTCCACATCCCTGCTCTGTGTTCTCACCCCTTTCAAGTCTCTTCTCAGTTCAGAACAGATTTTCTCACTCATCTCTTTCTTATGTTTTCAACTTCTGTCAGAAAACACTTTAAAGGCTTCCAAATTACACATTTCAGTTACAGTGCCTTAATGTACTCCTTCACCAGCTGTGTGGTATGGAACAAAAATCTTAAGCCCAGTACCTTAGTGAATATACTGCTCCTTTTTCAGGTTATTTTTAACGTCTATGTACAGCATAAGTGCATTTGTTCTTTATTATGAACAGTTGATGATAAGGTTGGATACATTTTAGGGTTAATTTGCAAAGGAGTGAATGCCACCCCTGAGTGGTACTCCAGATGTGTGCAGCTTAAACTCAGTGGTGTTGCTGCTCTGACAGGAAGGGGCAAGGGCAGGGAGGCAGTTTTTCAGCTCCATCTCTTACTATCAGCATCTGTGAAAGCTCATCCATTCCTCACCAAAGATTTCAGTCCAGAGCCCAGTATTAGATTTCTATCCCTTTTACATCGTGTAGGTGACTAAAGCCAACTTGCATTTAAACTTTTAATGTAAATACCTTCATTTAAAATTTAAGGCAGTAAAGCAAGTGAGAGTAAAATAAGTAAAATCAAAGACACTAAACGGATGCAATATTTGTCAGTAGCTCAAGTTATGAATTCTGTGCCATGCTTACAAAAGTAGTACCTCTCAGAAGCATCCCTAATAAGTACATTATTCCCCAAAATGTTCAACTCTGGGCACGCAACCTCTGCCATGGAAGAGGGTAAATAATCCCTATATCTGTATGTTTACATCTGTTGCATACTAATATTTCAGTGTATTCTGTGGACACAGCACAATCACTCTAGATTCAGAAATTGGTTTCCATAGAAGTTTGATTAGTGCACAACAGAAAAGGGATAAAAATAGGTACTTTAAAATTACAGAGGTAATACACCAGCTGTGTCCTCCTGTTTAAAATCTGTTTAGTTTTTGTTACCTCTTACAGACCAATGTAGTGAGGATAGGGAATACCACTACAGTGTGTATTATATTCACACTCCATCGAGGAGAATATATTCCCTCAGGCTTCCGGAGGGAAGCTTTGATTTGGGAACCAGGGGAGAGTGAATCATGGCTGACCTCTTCTAAGCTACAGAGAGATGGTAAAAAGGTTTTATGAAATGCAAGTGTGAGTATAGGCAGATGAAAATCAGATTTCTTCTTTCTCATTATCAGTTTCCCTGTCTGTAGAGGTAAGGCTTGAGGTTTTCATTTTGCTTAACATACTACTTTGTTTTCCTCAGCAGGAAGAATGCTTCTGCTAGGGGTCAGGAAAGAAACTGTGAGCTGTGTAGACCCACAGAAATACTTTCTGCTATCTGCCTGCCCATTCTCCCATGCCATAGAGACCATTCTTCTGCATGCCCCTGAGCTAGACCTCCCTCTTGGTCTATCTATGCTGGATAGCCTGTTCTCATTTGGGACAACCCATCTCATCTGCTTTTGCTGTAGCCCTTCTGTTGGACCGGAAGCACAGTTTCACAGAGCATGTCTATGTTAACATTTTAGTTCTGTTGTTTTGTAGTGAATGCCCACATTTTCCCCACTGGCTGTTGTTTGGTTGGTACCATGAACAGTACTGCAGCATCTTAAATGGTTTCTCTGGATTGGACCTGGAAAGATGTGTCCCAGGTGTTGCATCTAGCATCCTCCAGCCACCACAACCTGGCATTCAGTGTCCAGGACCAAGTCTGATTTGGGCTTAAACTCTCGAATTCCCATGTTGTCCTGAATGCCAGCTGATTTGTTATTGCAGCACAGTGTTTTCCTGCTGTGCACGTTGACGTGGCTGTGACTTAGCAGGTGTATCTGGTAGGGAAGCAGAGGAAAGGCACATCAGTGTGTGTCAGAAAACAGCCCCGTTCTTTGTGCATGAGTAATGGCACAGAACACAAGTCCTCATTGCACATATGTGGGAGCAGTTATAAAATAATCATTCTGTGAATGGCATTGTCTGTTGCTGAGCAGTAGAAGGGCAAGATAAATTAATGAAATTGTGAATTAAACCATGCTCTATCCTACACTCATCCTATTTTTATTCACATCTTTGACAGGATTTATTTCTTTTTTTTTAAATATCATGTCAGATTTATTTTTCCAGAAATGAGTTGATTTGTTTTCCTGAAGGGATAATAAAATATCTGTGTATTAAGTTAGTTATTAAAGATATGAGTTTAGCCCAGAGCAGTTCTGAAGGGTAGTTTAAAATTAAAGTGAAGGAATGTATGTAGCATGCAATAATATGTGGCTTTCTCTCAAGTCAGATACAGTATTGACACTAATACAATTTTCATTGCTTAGGACAGGGAAAATAGTTTAAGATACAAATACTAAATTAGTCAAAAATATGCAGTACAGCTGGGTAATCACCTTCATTTTGTCAAGTATTGTACTGTTTTTGGAGATTGTGTTGGTTGGATATCTTAAACAACTATTCTTGCATTGCTAGTTTTTTAATTGATAGTTACTTTACACATAATGGCACAATAATAATTATCTTGGTTTGTTGCTGAAAGATCATTGAGTGGTTATGTACATTCTGTCTGGATTTTTAATTTGGTGGATCCAAAAATTGGAGTGTGGATCTCATCCCACATTGCAGGGAACTTCAATCATTCCAGGAATACTTTCATGGAAGTCAGTGGGAGATGAGCATCCACTCCCTCATCCTATTGGTTCATCACCTGATGAAAGCTAGAAGACATATCCTCAAAGCCTGCTTCAGTTAAGCATTAATAAATAAGTACAAATTTCTATTGTGTTCTGTTAGTGAGTAACATGAATTGTGCCTTTTTGCAGACATGTTTGATTTTTCTATGAGTGCACTGACAATTAGGCTGCCAATACTAACATGACTGCAAATGGGCACACACTTTATTGCAGAAATGTAGGGGACTGTCTTAGCATAAATGAACATTTTATTGATTTTACCACCACACTGCCCCCTGAATACACTGCTTGGTTTCTGAATCTATGAACACAGCCAGATTCTCTTAAGTGTGTACTATTTTGTGGCAATAAAAAATAAGCTTAATACTTAACCACACTGAAGAGGTGTCGGCCTTGAAGGGATGAGGTGTTATAAATGCTATCACCACAGACAGTTGCAACAAACAGTGTGGGAGTCACAATTATGGGTTCAAGAACCTATTTTGCTTTTTCTCCCACACACGCTCATCTCTTGTCATACACTCAACAGTTTGAAAATTTCAAGTGTTTCTCAGAATATCCTTCTGCTAAGGAGATTAATACAAATATTAGCAGCAACCCATATCTGTTATCCACATTTGCTGGTATAGATTTGTATACTGACCAACATATGGGAGTTAAGGCTATGAGGGAAATGTTACTTCAAAAAATGCAATAGACTGCCTGTGAACCCAGAGCACCCTTTTGAATCAAAGTACCGTAATGTAAACACTTTACATTTCAATTGGTTTCATTCAGGAGAATTGGATAAGTGCTGGAGAGATTGTGTCTATTATAACTGAACACAAAATTTGCCCCTTTATGGATTCCATATTTCGTTCATGTGTTACTGCCTTCTTCAGGAAGTGCTGTAATTTATGTTCCTGGCCTTTAGGATCCTAAGAGCATTTGGTATTTCTGCTCTGGTCTTAAACTGTATGTGTTTTCAGTAGCTCAAATAAGGGATCTTCAGAAATTTTTACATGAGTAATGTTATTTTTCTCAGACTAGGTGGTTTCAGTTTACATGGCTAAAGTCTTATGTAGTTCTAATTAAAACAGAAATACCTTCTTGTGGTCATGTCAAAATTAAAACAAGACACCTCATGGAAAACGCTTGACATACTTAGTCACAATCAGTAATTGTTGCTGCAATTAGTAATTAAAAGACAATTTTCCTGCATTCCAGTGCCTCAGGCACCTAACCTCTTTCGAGCAATAACTTTAGGAGGCAATGCAGGCTTGCATTTTCTCACGCCTTAGCTGCAAATCAGCCATTAGCATTCAGCAGCAGATAATTTGGCCCTGTGAGTTGTGGTTTTCTTAAAGAACGTGTGCCAATGAAGCAAAATGAACCTCAGAGTTGTCAACAGTGCAGTGATAATGTAGCAAGTGTTCTTCGTCACCACCAGCTCTTCTAGGAAATAATAGGTGTCTTGGAAGAACACGGTCTGACAAATCTGTACTTTGTGGGATCAAGTGCAAAGGAGTAAGTCAGAAATTGATGGTCAGCTGATGAACCAGGAGTAAACCTTGTTAGCTTTATATGAAACAGGCTTATCATAAGCTTTAGTCAGCCTAATGCCTGCAGTCAACAGCAGCCTGCAAAGTGTGCCTGAGAGAATGAGCGCCAGTACTCGCTCACACTGTGGTCTCATCGCTCATCTGTGTCAGTTGTGCCTGAGAATCAGAGTACGAGAGGCATCGCAGTCAAGAGTAGTTGCCATTCCTTTGAAGCCATAGAAAACTAGTCACCATATCTGTACTGCCAGTTAAATGTTTTATCCTTGTCTTTTTACATACTCAGACTGTATCTGTAAGAGGAGATACCTTCATTTTCTCCTGTTTATTTGTCTCTCCCACTTTGTCTCTTTCTCCATTTTTACTGTCATAAGGATCTGGAAGCAAAACAATTTAGCAGCTCTTGTAGAAGAATGAAGAGGAGCAGCTGCTAATTTGATTGAAATAGGAATGTGGCCAAAGATCTGAGGAAATAATTGCAGCATTTCTTTTAAGAGGCCTTATGCACATCTTTACACCACCGAAAAAGCCATGCATGGGGCAGCTGAAACCATGCTGAGCTTGAGTTAATGTAAACAGTTGAGGGGGTGTGTCCAACATGTTCCATTTAAAACACCAGAATTATTTTTTAAAAAGACAAAACTCAATGATCTATCTAGCTTAGTGATTTTTAAATTTTTTTAGGGCTATGACATTGTATTAGAATACATATTAATCAGAAATTAATTCAGTTGTCAGGTGATTGTACTTTTTAAAAAATCTTAAAGATCTTTGTTCCGCTTCAGAAGAAAACAAGAGAGACAGAAAGATGGAAATTTACTTATAGTTCTGAGTCTTGTAACATTTCAGACAAAGTGAATTTTGCTTAACTTCAGCTCTGAGTTGAGCTCCCTCACTATGCCTGCAACAAAAGTTGCTAGTTCATCCAGTAACCTAACAAACTGATTTGATGTTACAGAATTATGCTGCCCTCTTTGGCTGCAAACAGTAGGAGAGTTGATAAACCCTCGTAAGAACCCCTGAGACATTTCCTCAGTCAGTATCACAGCCTGGTAGCAGAAACCACTGCAATACCTGGTGAGCTGATGCTGGGAGGGAGGGACAAAGGGTGGTGAGGGGAGAGCTTATATCCATATGTCCTACAACTCCCTTCTTCATGACAAAGGTATTTTAACATATGTTTTTGGAGGAATCAACATTAGGAGAAATCTGTGTCCTGGTATTTCCAACATTAGACAATATAACTAACCTTAGGATAGATGAAAACAAATTGAAGTGAATACTACCCTTTCTGCTAAATCTTTTTTTTAATGTACAAATTAATTTTTGAGTAGAGATTTTGGAGTTGGCAGCATGGTTTTGGTTTTGGTTTTGGTTGTGGTTTTGGTTTTGGTTTTGATTTTGCTTGTGGTTTTGGTTTTGGTTTTCGTTTTCGTTTTCATTTTCATTTTGGTTTCAAAAAATGCCAACCTTCTCTGAAAAGGTTTGGGTTTCCAGGAAAAACAGAAGTTTCTGAAACCTTCTTAAGGAAAACTGTAAAGTTGCACTTGGGTGCTCTACCGTATCATCTGGAATTTATAGAACAGTTTATTTGTTGTCTCATTCTGTAGTCAATACAAGTTCCTTTTATCTCCTGTTCTAAGCTTTCAAAAACATGGTTCATGGGAATATGTTGTGTCATTGGGGAATCTGGCTTACAAAAATGAATGGAAATGGGAGATACACGAGTGACACTAAATGAGCAAAACATTTCCTAGGGGGAAAGTGCTGACCAACTTCTGACTAATCACAGTCATGCCACATGCAGCTTAATTCTGCCCTGGACAGTGAGTTTATGAAAAAAATGTTTAAAGGACAGAGATCTCCTCCATTATAAAACATGGATGACAAATGAAAGTTTTAGATCCATGTCCCCAGTGCAATGACTAGAGTAAGATAGCAACAAATTATTATTCCTGGGAAAAAGCAGGCAGACAGGACCCCATTCCTTTTCTGGAATATTCCCTGTTTGATTAGAGCCCTAGCTGAATACTTTCAAGATATTATCATTACTATTGAAATGGAATTAAATTTAAAACATTTCATCTGGACCACGTTTGTACTTGTTTGACCAATGTGAGAGACTTCATTATAATCTTTAAATGCTTACTCCTTTGGGGAAAATCAAGCCCATCTCTCTGTGTCCCAATGGACTGCCATGAGGAAATGTCCCACATAATTTTTAAGTACTAATAGCAGTATAATTAGAAAATACTTAGTCTTTCCACCATGAATGCCTTCATTTACAAAGAAAAATATGTTTACATTCAGATAGATATGGCATCAGTGTGGACAGACTGGAAAAAGAAAAAGAACTCTCTGGAGCTTAATTTAAATAAAATTAAATCTGATATAAAAGCCATAAGCCCTTTAAAAATATTTTCCTTTTAATCCTTAATATCTTGTATTTTTATAGCAGTTTCAGAAGAAATTGTGTTTCTTGTTGCCACCCTTTGATATTCATTCGATTATCCTTTCCAAATGGAAAGAAAATAGAATATATTACTGTGATCTCTATGACTGTTGCAGTCTTGTAAAATCAGGATTTCAAGGATTCCGAACAGAATTAAATCAAGACAATTTGCTCATTATTCTAATGTAGCAAAAGGAAAATATATAGCTAAATTTAAAAGCATTGACATTGCCTTTGTGGCATCAAACTATTTTTGGGGCTCAGGTAAGGAGCAGCACAGTGCTATGGACACGGTACTTTGATATTTTGGCAGTTATTTGAAAAACTGCTGAAGTAAAACCTTCAAACAGTTGTTCAAACAACTGACAATTTACTGTGAATACCTAACTATTCTGATCAGAAGTTAGTATATACTTGCAAAGGTTCCATTTAAGATTGGTGTCTAGTCTCATTCTTTGATTATAGAGAATACCAGCAGTTAAATCAAGTGTGGAAATACTGCTAAGTGGAGGCATAAGTCTATAAACTTTTCTATGGTATCATTTTAGGGTTCATTTTAATGCCTAGCCACAGGCATCTGGTGCTGTCTGGGATTCTCAGGTCTTCTCCAGACCAACAGCTATGGCCCCTGGAGAATGCAGATTGCCTGCTGATTGTCATCTGCCAGCCCTGTGCAGTTGTCTCAGTACATCTCCAATGGCGAGGGGTGTCAGTGTTTAGGCAACTGAGCTGAATTCCCGTGCATTTAGCCTCATTTTACTACTGTCCATGTTTTCTGTGCTTTTCATATGCTTAGCAGTAAACATGTTTCAGTGATTAAGTTAATGTCACATGTGAAAGGAAAATAATATACACACAATTTTAGAGTGCTTCAAGTCTGTCAGTAGCTCTAGGTCACCCATGTCATCTTGTGAAACTGAAATGACACCAGCAGAATCCCACTGTTGTTTGTTCCTACAGTGTTTTGGCCAGCACAATGACCACAAAGATTTGCTGCCAACCTCCTGTGCCTCAACTGTAGGTAGCTGCTGATGCAATCAGGTGCAAGTTATTTTTATCATCTGCATTCATTTACCCCTATTTCAAGAGTGGCATGCAAATAAGCACACACTTTTCTTAATGTGCCTGAATATGACTTAATTATGTCATTCTTTAGAAAGCACAGAATGAAGAGTGGAGGACAAAGAAAGCAGGCTGTTCTGGTAGTGTGTGTTTGTTGGGGAGAAAGAATTTTCAAATAAAATGGAAACTAATAACACCTCTGAATACGAACTCTTAGCTGCAGGAGCTGGCAGTGTAAAGTGGTGGAGTTGGTCCTGACTGGCCCAGCCTGGGTGTCTGATGGTCTTTAGGTGTGTCTGAGTCCCTCCCAGTGGTGAGGGTGATCCTTGGGAAGCCGAGACACTGCCTATTGCTGGCAGGGACCTTTGTGGCGAGCCCTTGCCTGTTCTTCACTGACACCTAGAGGTTTCCAACTATACAATTTACTCTTTTAACAGGGAAGAGCATTGTAAATATGTTCAGGATCTTTGATAAAAGAGAAAGCAAGTAGAGTTACACTTGTTTAATATGTCTGAACCCACTTTCTGATTATGCCAGTGACTCTATTGCAGCCCAGCAAGCCAAGAAAACTAAAGCAAAGTTTCTTGAAACATCTAGAGGGGAAACAAGAAATGTCATCATTATGGATTTATCTTTGTTTTGTTCCTTTTTGAAAATCTGTTGGGGAAAAACATCACCAGGACTTCTATGCCAGTACCTTGATGTACAGAGCCCTGAGTTCTTTTGCAGGGTTTTATTTTCTTCCTGTGCATGTGTGGCTGCCATCCACAGTAATCAAACTCAATCAGCTTTGTATTAACTATTGTTCTCATGACTACAGTATTTTATTATAGATTTTTAAGATCTACACTGACTCATACAATACATATCTAATTAAAAGTAAGGTGCATACACTCAATATTAATGACAGAATACCATTTACAATAGCAGCATAGTGATGCTATTTTTTAAGATTTTTTTTTTAAGTCCAGTGTTTTCTTGGCATGTGTTGTTGTATGTCCTTAGATTGGACTTTTAATTATTAATTTGTGCTTTTATTCGAGGTGATTTGAGTCCTTGAAATTTTCATGTACTTAAAATTTTCATACACTTAAGTGGAATTGGAGTCATACATATTCATAGTTTGAGGAATTATGCTAACAACAGTTCTTTGTAATTTTTGGGAGTCTTTATCATTTTTTACCAGCATTTTAAACCTATTATGTAGCACCTCTGTTTCTAAACTTGCTGTATATCTGGTCATCACTAATAGAGCTATCTTTGCTTTTTTGACACTTTCATTTGAATTGTGTGTCAGCATTTTTTCCAAAGAATTATAGTTTAACTGTAAATATGATCAGTGAATTAGTGTCTACAGAAATGGCACCAGTGTAGTAAATACAGCATTGTAAGTGGCTTGTTAGTGTAGATATCTGCATAAGCTACAAAATCTGCTCAAGAAGCCAATTAATTCCCCCTAACACAGTGCAGCAACTTCATATACTGTGTTACTGAGCTTCAGTGGCTGTGGTTTCAGACCAAGGTGTTGGGCAAACAGGGTTGTATTATGTATTGAACATGTGCTTTCTGTGTGGAACAGACCCAGAATGTCCCCATCCCACAGAAATATGTCCTACAGCATTCCGGGAAGCTTCAGCTCTTGACTCATGACAGATTCTTTTCAGTTCCAAAGGAGTTGAAGCACAATTTGTTTTTTGAAAAAGAAGTATCTGTTGAGCCCCTTGTTGTGATCACTGTGAGGGTTTGCACATGCATTCAAATACTGCCTCTGCCGGGTACACTGTTCCCTAATCCCAGCACTTTTGGGGAGATGACATCTTCCAGTCTTTACTCAAGAAGTGATAATTTTTATTCTACAAGGTTCTTGCCAAATGTAAACCAATAATATTTTCATTGAATCCATTGGCAGCCCTGAGGGTGTAAATCTAAGCCTTTCAATCTTCCAAAAGATTCTCTTATCTGTTAATACACAACACTTGTGCAGCACTTTTTAAGTGTTCCCTGAGCATTAGTCCCCACAGCAGCCCCAGAAAGTCTGGAGCGTTATCCCTGTTATTTATATTTGAGAAGGTCTACCTCTGAACTCATCACAGAATCATACTAGACTCCCAGTCCCACTTGCTGTCTTCCAGAAGTCCTGCAGTCTGCTGTGCCTTACTAAAGCTTTCTGCTTAGGATGTGCAATTTGATGCAATGAAAGGTGGGAGGCTGCAGGTACTGTTTCCTGTATTTTCTTGTGGGTTTTATTTCGTGGTTGTAAGACAAGACTGTTATCCCTTTCATCATAGTAAGAAATTAATCATCATTTAGTCATCTGGAAATCACAGAGATTTCCCTTTAGTCAACATTTATGCTAAGTTAACAGGTTTGTTTCTGGATTTTTGCGTCTTTTGGATTCTCCTTTTCTTTTGAAACTACTCAGAAAAAGAAACCTGTCATGATGTCAGGACAACTAAGTGATACAAAATGAATCTAGATTGTAATAAAAAAACAGTGCTTTTATTATTAAATTATATAGAGTTTAAATGAGAAAGAAAACAACTAATATATGCAACAACCACTAAAGTAAATAATTTGTAGATTTTAGTACCCTCTTTATATTAATAACTCTAAAGCAAATCATTATCTGAAGGAAAAAAAAATATTATTTTTACTAAATTTCCACAGGAAGTTGACTTATTTTCCTTCTGTGGGTAGCAATCTGTGTTATTTATCTTCAATTCAGTTACTCTAGTGGAAGCAGTGCAATTGCTTCCATGAAATACCATTCAAAGAGTAACAGAAATGACAGGACTCTGTTACTAAATTGCTTCTATTGTGGCATAGTGACTTTAGAAAAAAATACAAAGCATCATGTAGTTTCAAAATCCCTGTTGTGTTGTAGCATGATTTTCCTGCAAGCAGCAATGCTTGAGATGGAAATACGTGAGTGTGTATCATCACATATCATCACTCATCTAGCAAACTCTTTCTCAAGATCGTAAAAAGCAACCTCCAAAGTATCAATTGAAATGTTTTACTAACTGAATAGTTTATTTTCTACATGTGGGAAATGGCTTTTCTGCCAGGTCATCTCTGCACTTGTTTCTTGTACCAGTGGCTGGTTATCCTCTTGGACCCAAACATGAATTCCTTAGGAGCTCCTCGATGTTCAAAACTGATAGAGGATTTGCATACATTACAGCATGATTGGACAAAAATGTATAGTTGACCATGCAGATATGGCTTTGTTTTCCTGTGATTTGGTTCCCAGGTGCCACTGTAATGAATTCACAATTCTACACTGATCAATAATAGCAATACAAAAATGTTTTCAATATGCTTTAATGTTGCAGTGCATACACCACTGAACAGGAGCTACTTAGACCAACTTAGTGGAAAAGATTTAATTTATATTGCTATTTTTAAATATTATCTGCATGTTACTATTTTGGAACAGCAGGATCATTATATCCCCATTAGATGTGAGACTTCAATGTAAATTCAGCTAAAATGTGTTTCATCTTTAAAGGAACAGCAGCGCCTTTTTTACTTTTATAAAAATCCAGATTAAAGAAAAAAAATGATCCTATGCTTCTTTAATTCTGATGCTCTGTGTTGTGATAGACTTCAGAATAAGCAACAGCACTTTCTCCTTGCTTGCTAAAAGCTGATTTAGGGAGATTGTCCTGAATGCCCTACACCTGAAAATGAAAAGCTTCTTCTTTCCACCTTGAGAGAGACATTAAATTTCTATAGTATGTCTCCTGTGTTTTCATAAGTGGTGCTTAATGATTATTTATTATTACATTTACACACATAAACATGCATATTTGTTGCACTTTTTTAGGCCTTATTTACTCTGTCTAAGCAATCAAAAAACCAGAGAGTAATTTAAAAAACAAAAGCAACCAGAAAAACCCAAGGCCAACAATCAAATTAAAACAAAAATAAACAAAAAAAAACCCAACGCAAAACTAAAATAGAGACTATTCATGCTGATATAAGTGAGATTTGATAATGAAGAAGCTTTTGCACCTCTGCCAAGAAATTTAAATTATATTATTACATGCCTATCAAATATTCTAGACTAACACTCAGAGCAGGTAAAACAAAGGTATTTCTTTGAGAAAAGTATCTAGTCTGTATTATCACTTTTTTAAATGCAATTTCCAATAAACAGAATTTTAGAAATATAATAATCCCTAACTGTGAAGTAAACGTGAATGAAGTTCAGATATGCAACATAGAGAAGTCTGAAAGTTCTCATTCCAGAGCACAGAAATCCCTACTGTATAAAGGTACCTTTTTTGCTATATTACCACTCAGAAAATTCTGCCCTTAAGTCGCAAATTCATCTTCTGCCAGTAAGCTAGAAATAGCAGCACAGTTGCCTGGGAGTGAATAAATTTTATTTGGATGCAGTTTTATTTCTCTAGTACATTTTTAAGCTAACTTTTTATTTTTATAGATGGAGGGAGTGAGGAGAAGACTAAGACTAAAATTTCTCAAAACAGTGTTTCGTTCAGAAGTGCGTTGGCTGTGAGGGCCTTGCATAAAGAAATCATTCACACATGCCCTGGTAAGCTGGAGTTCATTGAAGTGACACTGTGCTGCCCATAGCAGTTCTAGCCCACAGGCAAAACATTCTTCTGGCAAAATGCAATCAAATTCCCACTGACTCTGTTCACTTAAAGAGCAATTCATAAGTGCCTTGTTTTTTTAAAAAAAACGAGAGTAGCTCTATGCTCCTGACACTCAGATGCCCAGCCCTGGATAGCAAAATGTATTTCCTCTTGCAACAGGAAATCAATGGCACGTTATTTTCATTTAGAATTTTTTTTTAATTATGAAATACACTAATGAAAATACATTAAAAGATCTCACTGCATCAAAAATAAGCTGTCCTTCATGGGTATGCCATCTGAGGGGCAGAGGAGAGCATTCCAATACAAGGCGTTCTCCTGTTCTACATTTTTGATTGGTATTCATTTGGCTGAGTGCTTTAAAGTGGGAGATGAAGAATTAAATGTTCCCTTTATTTGTTTTTATCTCTTTTGTATTTACAGTCATAATGTGTGGAACTCAAAACCTCAATTTGTATGATCAGAACACTGGGATAAAACGTTCAAGAACATAATTTGAACTACAAAACTGGCAAAAAGATGGGATTTATTGAAAAACCTACGATATGTAAAGAGCAACAAGTTCTGTCTGTCATGTTCACATGCATAAGCAAAGAGTAATCTTATTTCTCTTTAAGTAGTCTTTTTAGACATTGGTTTGCAGTGGCGTATGCATAACAGTCCTCGCTGAATAAGTAATCATTATTTTCCTTACATTAATATACTAACATCAAAGTATAGGGATCTGTATTGTTTTAGATGGACGAGAAAGTTGGTACGAGTTTGGGTTTGGTGGGAGTTTTTTGTTAGTTTGCAGTAATTTATGGTGGTAATTTATTCTTGGCTTGTTCCTGAACAATGATGAAATAATCTGTATCACACATCTCTAACAAGTTCTGGAAGCTAAATTGCTTTTTCAGATGGTATCAATATTAGGGTCTAGCTTTACTCTGGAAATGATGAGAGGGTATTTGAAGTCACTGAAGTTTTGTACCTTGTAATTCATTAGGTAATTTGATGAGGGATTGTGCTAGGGCCACAAGATAAATAGCATGTGAATTAAAGGCTGGTATTTACACACATAATTTTCCCATCCTGTCAATACAGCATTACATTGAGTGTGAATTTCCCATCACTTCTCCTAGTCTGTAGGCTGTCATTTTCCCTGTACCTGTTTCACAGATGACTAAATTCTCACCTGTTTTCCTCCAGCTTTCTCCAACATTCTCCTTATATCTTCTTTTCTGTTGTCCTGGACAATTTTATTATTGCTATTCTTCCTGTGTGCTTCATTAGCTCTTCTCCTCAGCACACCCTCTTCCAAATTCCCAACCTAGCTTCAGCTCCACTGCTACTTCCTCCATTCTTTGTCTTCTACCTGTTGATTTAGAAATCTCATGTATGATATTTTTAGGATTTTGTTTTATAAAAATTTAATTAAATGTTTAAAAAGTAAAGAAATGTAAAGAATTTGCTCTCTAAATGGTATGCTTAATAGCAATTGGAAGCCCCCTTGTATTTGTAAATCATACTGCTTGCTGAATGCAAGCTGGATGCTGAATGCACTGACGTGACACGTTGCCATCCTGGCACTCATGGATCCCACTGACACAGTGTGTAGAATTCTTGCCTATCCCATTTCCACAGACAGATCTGCTTCCCATCCATGTTCCCTGTCTATGATGATGACTTCACGTAGAGAGCTGGGCTGGTGTCTGAAGCTCCTGCGAGGGTCACTGCCCAGGCATGCTCAGCATCTTTATCCCAGGCCGCAAGCTCTCGCTCCATTTGGCCCCAGGAGCAGGCACTGCCAGGATTGAGTGCTGTACAGCTGTCCAGCAGCGGATGTCTGAGGTGCCACTGCCCCATGGTGCAGCATGAGCCCTCTCCCCTGAGCAGCAGGATTGCCTCCTGGCAGTAGCAATGGGAAGGGGCTCGGGTTGCAGGACTGGCAACCTGCTTTAACTTTTAACTTGGCAGTGTTGCCACCAAGGGGACAGTTGGTCCTGGGGAAGCAGCCACAAATGCCAGGCTGCACTCCTCAGAGTTCACAGGCAATGTTCTTCACAGCTCTTGGGGCCAGAGGTGGGCTGAGGATAAAAGTTGTGGTGCCAAATTCTCTTTTCCTTCTCCATTTGATTGCTGCATCTGCTCATTTGGTTTCACTTTGTTGGAATCAAATTTCATTTGATGCCATCTAATATTGTGTATTTCAAAAGAGGAAAACCAGATACTGTTTTCTGCGGTGTAACTCCCTTTGTAGAAGGGTGCACGATGAAGTCAGACTAGCTGAGTTCTGAACATTGTGTAATTGCCATTGGAAGTTCCTATACTTGCCAGAGCTATTAACTCTTAATAAGTTTTACACCATCCAAGTTCCTGAGAGTCACTGACAGGCTTTTAGAAATCACAAAAACAAGTGATTTTGTTGTTTCAGTGCAACCCTTTCTTTTTCATTAAGTTTATCTTCATGACTCTAAGAGGCTTACAAATACACTATTACTTTGCAGTACCCACTTTCTTGTGAGGTACTGATTTTAGTGTGCTTAGCTGTACACTGAAATTTTCTATATGGATCTATGAGAAATATAGACATTTATATTTGTTACATTTGACATATTACAGTCTATTTGCTTACTCATTTCTTCTTGAAACAGAAAAACCTTTATGAGCAATACAGGCAATCTCAAAGAGACATCTGATACTCATATAAATAGTTATGCCCATTGCTCTTTTACCAACACTTGTCTCTGATAAAGGGGATTTCATAAGGGGATTTCATGGGGACTGTAGCTAGAAATTACTCATAAAAACATATTGGATGCCACCTAGAAAGGACCAACATCACAGATTGCCCTCTCCCGTTGTCTAAGTGGTAATTCCTCTTTATTTGTTTCACAAGAAATGGTGTCCTGTCTTACAACTTAGAAAAAAATAAGATCAGTTAACAATGCCAAAGTATTCCATACAGTGATGTGATTAATGCTTTTGTCGCTGGATCTGCTGATGGAAGTAAAATGTTACTCAATTTCCCTGTGGAGACACAGTGAACCAATGTCTTCAGCAATAATTCTTAGGCAAGGAGCTTTCTGCTTGTCTCAGAGTCTTCTTTCACTGAAAACAGGTTGTGGTGGAGCTCTTTCCCTTTCTGCCATCTGAGATCGTTTAAGCTTCTTCAACTTTATTTTTGTTTTATATAACTAATGCCAGATAATGTGACACTTCCTTAATTGAGTGCAAGCAGTTCTGTGTTCCTCATGCCTTTTATTGTTTTCGGCCAACCACCTGCCACAGACAGTTGTTGTATCTACGGCAAATATCAGCTCAGATAGACGACAAGACCCACAGCATTTCATTAAGTGGTTACAGCAAGTTAACTTCTTGGTTCCTTTAACTTGCCCTTTTTTAATTGTGAGAAATCATGAAGAAAAATGGAACAGCTCTTCTTTTTTACATGTCTTTGTTTTAAACATCTACATCTAAAACACATCAACATGTGTTTTAAACACATGAGAAGGCAGTTAGGCAGAAAACACTTTTTAATGTAAGAAAATTAGCTACAGAAAGCAATATAAGCTCCTTTTCACTGAATAAGCCTTGCAGTTTGTGTTGCCTCCTATTGGGGCAGTTAATAGGCTGAAGATGGCTGGTGACAAAATTGAGCAGTGACACAGGGCAGCCTTTTGTCCCACTACTGCATGCTGGGCTTCTGTACAGTCTTGGCTCAACATCCTGCTCAATGACTTCTGCCTCTTTATCTTGCTAGTTGTGATTTCTCCAGACTATTGACTAAACTTATAAATAAACCTAAATTACTAGTTCCTCTTTTTCAGCTTTTTATTTGCTTTATTGGGAGTAAAAAATGTAGGTGAAACTTCTGCATATGGAATTCTGAATAAAAATGCTGAGCTTTTCTTACAAGCAAAAATAAGAAGGCATTTCCAATCTGCTATATACTGAGAAGAAAACAGACACTTGCAATGTGAAAACACAGTATATGCCTGGCAAACTTTTGGAAGTAATAGAATCAGTTTTTTGATAGACTTTCACCATTTTGTAAAACCATGGTTATTTGCAGGCAGACTTCTGTGTGATGCAAAGCAGTGTACAGTGTACTATGATGTAGTGATACCCTTTTTATTTGTACCTCTTCTAGACTTTCTCTTCTCTATAACACAAGGTCTGCCTCTGAGTCTTTTAAGACTCAGTCCTATATATTATAAGCAGCTGGAAAATTTCACACACCCACTGAAGGTTCCAATGAACACAAAATGCCACAGAACAGATGCCAATAAGAGGTATTTTTAGCAGCTCATGTCACAGTTGCTGTTTTCCTCTGCCATGACAGCTAATGAGCTTTGAAAGACTGGGAGAAATAGTGCATTCTGCAGTAAAAGACTGAGAATGCCTCTCCCTTCTTTAACATGGGCAGTAAACATTTGCTTGGGGTCTATCTGAAGCTTTGTAACAAATAATTACAGCAGATGCTACGCTGGTTATATGGATTGCATCACAGACCTCTATTCCATACATTAATTTCCATGCATGACAGTTTATTGTTTGTTTGCTCTGTAATACTGGCTGCTAGAGGTAGTATTATTGTAAATAGACCTTGACTGAGTGAACAGTTTTTAATAGAAGTTAATATAATTTTGTTACATTTTCTTGACTTTGGACAAGGAGTATTTAAAATGTAAGGAAATCCATTCCATACATTTTCAAGTAAAGTTGAAGTTGTTTACAATTACATAATAGAAAAAAAATCTAAAAATATTGCTGACTGAGTGGAAGAAAATCATCCTTATGTTGTGGTTTCTTATTTTTCCTCCCTTACCTTGCACTATTATTTTGTACAAACTGAAGCATGTTTCATTCCCAGGAGAAAACCAGACTGATATCTAATGTGTAACCAGCTGGGTGTTTACCCTTCATTATTCATACTGACAAGACATGAAAGGAAGAAATAGAAAAAGAAGAAAATCTAAAGTTGTTGGAGTAGTTGTTCCTTTTTGTCTTAAAAAATGCCAGTTCACAAATTCAAATTACTCAGAAAAAAGTTCCTGCATACTGTCTCAACTTATTTGCTGTTTTATAGTATATGCTCATAGAAATTAATGACTGACACATTGAGCTGTGTGGCAATTAGCTCTTTTTCTGTAGAAAAAGAGCTTATTATTCTTGTGATTCCTGAGGAACAGTCACTGAGTGTACAATGGCAGAAAGCACTGGATGAATCTCCTTTCACTACTCCAGAATGAAAGTTGTTTTACAGTTTTTAGCCAAGTGTAAAAGCCTGTGTAAATCCAGGGAACATGATCTCACAAGATTTCAGAAGATGAGTGGAGTTGAGTCAGAGAAGAACTGAATCTCAAATGATTGGGTGATGACACCCTCTATATAAGGTTGAGAGAATTGGGATTGTTCAGCCTGGAGAAGAGAGGGCTCCATTGTGATCTCATTTCCGACTTCAGTACCTGAAAGGAGCCTACAAGATGGAGAGTCTATTTGCAAGGGTCTGTAATGACGGGACAAGGGGAAATGGCTTCAAACTGAAAGGCAGTGGGTTTAGATTGGATTTTAGGAAGAAATTCTTTATTATGAGGGTGGTGAGGCGCTGGGACAGGTTGCCCAGAGATGTGGATGACCCATCCCTGGAAGTGTTCAAGGTCAAGTTGGATGGGGCTCTGAGCAACCTGCTCTGGTGGAAAGTGTCCCTCCCTGCCCATGGCGGGGAGGCTGGAACTGAAAGATCTTTAATGGCCCTTCCAACCCAGACCATTCTATGATTCCATGATTTTACGGCTTTATTTTACACATATGCTGGAGAAGCCTGTGTGATCAGAAGCCTGCATCCCAGAGAGGGACTGCCCAGCATCTGGCAAGAGATTTTGAACACACTATTTATTCTTTCCAAAATGGTTTAGATACAATATATATTTCTTGACTGCTAAAGCATTCTTTAGTAAAAGAAATAAGTAAATCTATACTAAACAACTTTTATCCCCTTCAAGTCTAGTATTCAAATTATCACTGAGAAACATGTAAATAGGATTTTTGGCTCTAGTTTATGGTCAGGAAACTGAAGCTGCACAGCCTGGGGATTCCCTGCTCCAAATACATTTTTGCATACTGTTCATTCTCAGACATTACTTTATCATGACTGCAAAACCTTATTTACTCATATTCAGAAAATTTATTTCTGTGTGTATTTTTTTGTTTTTTACTCTCCTTGTCTTGTCTGCAGTCTTCAGAAACCTGTTTTCTGTTGATTTCAGGGGTCATCAGCTCATCTGCATTTTGAACAGATTTGGCTGTGAATGGTTCTCTTAAAGTTAGCTTTCCTGGGTGCTAGCAAACCGAGAGCCTTGGGTGGTCCTGAATACCTGTACCAAGCTTCATCTACAGAAGTACACTAAACTGACCAGGGGGGAGGACATCCATATCATTCAATGTTTGAAACCTTTTAGGGTTCAAGGGACATTTCTGCCAAGACTAACTGGATCTCCTGCAGACATGTAAATACAAACCCCATATAATGCTGCCTTTGGCTAAAGATCTGGGGTGGTCAGAGGAGATTGGGGTCAGTCTGTGGGTCCTTCTATTTGTGTTAGGAGAGTGTGAGACATCAGGGATATAGAGTTGAGGGCCAGCTTTTGGTCCAGGTATTTGCAGGTCCATTCATAGGGTATACTTTTGCATTCACAAGGATGGCCTCCCATAGGCAGAGACCTGGTTTCAGACGTGGCACTCCTTTGCTGTCTGACCTTGGCTCATCATACCTAGCACCTGAGCACTTCTTGAGACATGCTTGTAGCAGAAGGGGAAACTTATCCTTGTAGGAGAAGAAACTTGTAGGAGATGAAGCTTTAGTTCCATATCTATTGCTGGTAAATGTGTCACTAGAAGCCCCATGATCATCCACCTGCTCAGGTTTTGAATATGCAGCCAAAACTGAGCTTTTGCTTTCTTTAGTGCATGAAAGCATTTTAGTTTGTTGTTGACTGTCACACCACATTGTAATTTGACCATTGCTGTGGAACAGCAGCATATGATGTATTATTTCTCGTTTTGTTCAGGACCATGCCATCAATGCTAATCAGCTCTTTTTTTGCTCTTTTTATTCTGTCTGGTATCTTTACAGTTTCTTCATTTTTTCATTCTTCGTTGATCTGTTGCCTTTTAAAATGTTTTCTGTTCTTTATCACATGTGATATTCCACAGCTGGGCTCCTTTTTCATATCATTTGTAATGTTCTAAGAGCAGGGCTGAACTCTTGCTGCAAATTACCAGTGAAATATACCAAACCATAGGCAGTCTTGCTATAGATGATGATAAAATTTCAGAATTTTTTTAAAATTTCTATATGTGTTATTATCACTGCAAATACCTTCTTGTTCGGTGTCAGGAATATTATAGTTAACTATTATGAATGGCTAACTACTGCATAACCTGGCATACCTTGAGATTTTTAGTAAACCCTGGAAATTACTTTTGTGTCTACATCAGCCTATTCCATTGACTTTCTGTCAAGATCTTGAATTTTTTACAGTCCTTCAGTTGCCAAATATTGGCTATGAGGTGATTAGTTTTCTGAGAAATCCAAGATTGGCCTCTGTAATGAAGATAAATTCACTGGATTTCCATCTCTAAAGAGTAGCTTTTAAATAAGGATACAAATTCTGGTGAATTTTGCTTGGATCCAATGATTAATTTAATCATTCAGTAGCATTGCTATTTATTTTTTAAAAAGGTAAAATTTGTAGAGAGACACCAATCACAATGGGAAAAGGGAAAAAAGACTAATTATTGTTACTTTCTTCAAAATTGTGTTCCTTTGAATAAATGCAATTACATCAAGTTGCAGATTGAGAACACATTGACTGTTTCTTATCATGTGTAGTTAATTCTTCTTTTTAAAGCGTAAAATTGTTACTTTTCTGAAACTACTGACAAATGTGAGTGTTTAATGAAAATAATTTTGGCACTGTTGATTCCCTCAATAAACATGCATATGTCAGCAAGACATATAGATGACTACATACCTCCAGCATTGTATTTTAACCAACATTTTACAAAAGCTGAACCAAACTAGCAGGACTAGCCTAGGCTTGTTTTCATGACTGAACTGTGTGAAGAGAATATCACCACTTTTTATTTATGTCAGGTTATTTAAGATTTCCCATCTAAATAAGGTTTTTGAAATGCAGAGTATGCATATAGCAGGGCTTCAGAATTTTAGCTCTTTTATTTTTTCAGCAGCAGCTGGGTATCTTCTCTTTATATTCCTGGGCAAATGTGGGGTGAAACTGTTGCATGTAAAGATTTTTAGGTTTTATAAGGTGCTTTTTGAAGTCTGCACAACCAACGCTACTTATGCTTCTATGAACTAAGCCTGAGACTTATCTTCCATACTAGCAGGAGACCTAAATATTCTCAGGATGAGGATTAACAATTTTATATTTTAAAGGTAGTGTCTTAGAGCTGTTGTCCTTTAGAAATAAGGAACAGTGGTGCCTGCATTTACTTTAAACACAAAGAAAAATTACTTTCCTGAATTAGCATTCAAAGTAACTTTATGAAGTGCAAGGAGATGCAAAAAAGGTCAGGATATTAGAAATCTACAGGAAAATAAAAGTGCACTCATAAATATTTTAATAAGAATAATGGCTTAAAAAATGTAAGAAGATAAAAGTCTTTTTTATATTCAGTGGAAATGCAGCAGCGTATGTTTGCAAAGAAGACTCCAGTACCTTCTATCTTTTTCCTAGTGTGATTGTATTTTATGTTCTTTCATTAAGAGCTGAAAACTGTTCTCTGTCATTAGCAACTTGTAAAATAAGCAACAGATGTTTTTGCTGTGTGTGGCTGAAAGAGCTTGGGTGGTTCCACTCTGTATCCCTCTAGCCAAAATAGCTGTTTTACCACGCACTGGCTGATCTGGATAGAATCAAGGTAGGTTCTGTAGTAAAAACATCTGAATGGTGATTTACACGTAAAGAGAATATGTGCATTTCTTTAGATTCAGTGAAGTTTGGAGAAACTGTTTGGAGAAGTCATGGGATTTGAAATAGAAAATAATGAGGTGAGGTTGGTCACTTGGCAGTGGAGTTTGGAATTCTTTTTTTCTTCAAGAAATCAAGGAAATTCAAAATAAAAATGTGAAATCAAATATTCACAATCCATGGATATTGTATAAATGAATAATTCAATCTAGAGAGAAGGATTTTTAATGCAATATAGGCTTCCAAAATTTTTCACACAAATTGTTTTTTGGGATGAAAACAAGTCAGAGAGATATCTTTTATGTGATTTAATAAAAGCAAATGTATTTATTATTATAATCTATTGAACTTAAAATATGTAACACTTGTGGTAAGAATGTAGGCTCTTTCTCTAAATTCTGGTTTTATTTTTGATGTCATTATTTGGAAACTAACATTTAGTCAAGTGAAAAAAGTCTAACTGCTTAAAAGCTGGAAAATTCATTGAATATTTATGCTTTTTTTCTTTTTTTTTTTTTTAAGCTGAAAATATTGATTAGTTGGACTGGGATTGGCTGTTTTGCCTAGCTTTCTACAGTTGCTTAACATTTTCTAGAATTAAAGTGCTTCAGAAAAGACCAGAAACAAAACTATAATAAAATTGAGAATTTAGTGATGAACAGGGAAGGAGAATTTTGATTCTCATTCAGCATCTGATGAACTCTAATTTTTCAAGATTTCTCTATTTCCTCTTTGCCAGCAGATTCTATGTAATTTTTTAATATACAGTAGAAATGATTCATGAAGCATCTAGAAATGATGTTCTGCATTGGCACGAAGTAGTCAAGTATCAAACTAATTGTCAGTATTGGTATGATAATACCACTGCTCATCATCAAAATAACCAATAGGACTAATAGTTCTGGTTTTATTGCTGTTCCATCTCCAGTGGCCTTGTGAAATGTCAGCAATGCTGCAGCAGCGCCGCCTTGGAGTAACTCTTGGCCCATCACTATGGCGTAATCATGCAATGGGGGTGCTCTTCTCTCAGGGAAGTTATCACTGATGAAAGACATAAAGAGAATAAGCTGAGGAAAATGCATCTTTCAATTGCCTATTCTTGGGGTTATAATATCGGTTATTGTCTCGAGTGTTCTGTATTTACAAAAAGATTCTTGATGTTTATAGTGAGTTTCTCTATTTGCAACAAAAAAGAATTTTTCATGTAAAAAATATTGATAACAGGGACCACTGTGCAATATTTGCAGTGAATGTAGCAAAAAAAAGAGTATATAAAAAGGCAGTGTGAGCAGACTTCTTTCCAGAGCCTTAGCAGTATCAATGGATTAATTGTGACAAGATCCATGCTAAATAAGCATGGTTCCTTTTTTCGGGATTGGTAAATGAATGCAGAAAGGCAAAATGTCCACTCTTTCAGAAGCAGTCACTGATAGCCCCTGCTTGATTTACAGCAGGTTAGACTTGATTCTGAGAAACCGGGGCAGCCACAATTCCCACTGAAGTGCTGCCAAGCCGAGGACTGATTATTGCAGCCATAAATCAAGGTAGGCTGCTTGCCACTGTTGGAGCACATCTCAGTAGGATTGTAGCATCCAGTGTAAGTAATAACAGGAGAGGTACTGACACAACAAGAGAGAGTATTTGAGGTAAGTTACTGAACCCCTGGGTGGTGACCTGCTCTGTTTTACATTTTGGATCCATCTGCTAAGGTGTTAGTGTTACCTGGGTCATAGGATAAAGTATTCAGAGAGACCTGCAGTTCTTTTTCTTTTCTTGCAACAGCACTGTATCATTTCGGTGACTCTGTTACACTTGGGTTGCGCAGCCTGCAGAAGCATTTCTCTTTAAAGTCATTATTAACACTATCTGTCAGCTTCTTCTTAACCTGCCCTTCTTCTTTATGTGATGCCAGCCTGTACAAGCATGACTGTGATCCGAGAGCTGCTCTCACGTGGCTGATACAGCTTTGGAAGTTTGTTTGCTGTAAAAAGGCGGAGAAGTGGAGTGGTTAGGTGAGCTGCCCTTGCCATTGTTTTCTGACTCTCAGACTGAAGCAGTGAGAAGCAATGCTTGTCAGAACAGCTAGCAGACAGTTTCCTTCTGCTCCTTGTAGTGTGGGATGCTTTGGAAGGTGACTCTTCCTCTACTGCCCCTGAACAGGCACACCTGGGAGAATTTGGCCAGACACTGGAAGGGACAGTCTTTTCCAACAGGCTGATGGAATTGTTAAAATTCCATTAGGCCCCAAACTGAAAATTAGGTATTGTTCAGCACTGCTGTTAGAGTTAAGATTTAGAAAGAAAGGATAAAGGCCTGCGTGTAAACTGCCCAAAACCTTGCATGTTTCTGTGCATTGGAGTTAATGAGGTGAGTAGGTCCAAACCAGGAGCAGAGTTGGAAGAGCTGGGCTTGTGAGTTGTGCTGGCAGGATTTGTCTCATAAGCAATAGGAGAAGAGGTAGCTGGGAAAAACAAATGGGCAAAGACATAAATGGACTTCCACCTAAGAATATCTGTGTTATCCTTGTAGTGGAGGGCTGAAGGAAGGACCCAGGAAGAAAAGATTCATTTGATAAATGCTTAGGATAAAACAATGAAACAGTTTCCTATATGTGACGTGTCCTCCCTCCATATTGAAATGCTGTTACGCATGTGCATATGCTTCAAAACGTCACATCTTCTACAGTCAGCAGCTAAAATCCAGTCTAATTCAACCATTGAAAACTCTCTTAACTAAATAGAAGCTTAACAGCAGATGAGATCTTGCAAATGGTTTCCCTTTCTTATCAGTCCTATTCCTTCTAATGGGAAGCTAACTAAAATAAATGGGGAAGACAGACAGGAAAAAAATAAACCTAAATTACAGATTTTGTTAGTCAAGTTTATGGACTATAAAAATATTGTCATCTTAAAAATACATATTTTAAACAGTGCACAAAATTCAATAGGTTGCAAACTGATTGCAAATATTGAGAATTAACCATACTATTTTAAATTATCAGGTCCAGAATTCAAAACAGAATTAATAACCTTAGCAAAATATAAGTTTCTTGGCCTTTTTTAGCTTTTCCTAATGAAACATTAACAAAAGCATATTTCATCTTCAGGTATATTTCTTAAAATTGTGTCAATTACATTAGGAATATCCATGCTAGATTTACTCTGTAAGACTGTAATATTTTATAAAATGTTTGTAACCAAAGCATAATGCAAGACATCTTACATTGAAAAACAACAAGTAACTTTATAGCAAAGTCTACATCTTTCATGTTTTTTCAATAAACTAGTCAGAAGTCATTCAAATCAGCAACTTGATGTCTGCTTTGGCCCTTCACATGTAACACTTGTAGTTTCTGAGTCAAAGCCTGAGACAAAAAAAGAAATTTCCATCTGCAGAATCAGTAATTGTTCATTAAAATTCTTTTTCACATTTGCAAGAGTCAAACTAAGAAGCATTATAATTTGGCTGGTATTTCAGGAATTAATAGAAGCATTATTACATTAGATGTGTAAGATTTTCAGCTCATGTGAGTCATTAGCTTGTTAGGGAGATTGCAAATGAATTGGTTAAATGAATAAGTTCTTAAAGAGTCAATAGCCATGCGTAGCATAAATTAAAAGCTGAGTAAATTCTAGGTCTCAAATGATAACTAATTTTCACTGTGCAGTGATCATCAAGGTGATGTAAGACAGTCCATCAGAAATTGCCGTTCTTCCCTCTGCACTGTTTAGTAAAACAGAAACTGCAGGTGGAAATGAAAATTGAAATAAACAAAAATTACGTGAATAATTGTTTTCTCCTGCTGCTCTAGGTTATGACATGAAGGTTATACAATTTTATGGCTCTGCAAAGATTATTTTAATATCTCAAAATTGGGTCATTTGATAAATATGTGGAATCTGTAATTTGCTAGCTCCCACTGCAGTTACATACATCTCTTTCAGCCAATGTTATTTCCTTCTCCAAAGGATATCTACTTTCATCCTAGGGCAGCAGCACCAGTACTCAGCAGATACATCATAATTTTGGACAACAAATTAGAATCAGCAACAGTAAAAAACTCTTTACAGCATTTGCACTTACCACACTGTCTCATAATGAATCCCTTTTCTACTTCTGAAAGTGGGAGGAAAAAAGAAAAGGGTGCACCCATTTTCCCTCCAAACTGGGTCTGTACACTTCCTACACTGAATCCCGTTTCTTCCTGTTTGTGAATGGATGAGCCATTTTAGCCAAAGGCATGTACCCACCTGTGATTAGCTGATTTATGGAATTGTCACTTTGTGGTTGTCCTCAAAAATGTAGTGTTTTCCTGAATGTTTGTTCAGAGTGCTTTGTCAGGGAGTTTGGTACATATGTGTGTGCTGGCATGGCCATCAGGAGAGGAGATTAATAATGGCAAATCCTGAGGCTCATGGAGGTGTGGAAAAAAGCTAGGGCATGCATGTGCATGCTCATGTAAGAGATGGGAAGGACATCCACACTGGCAATAGCCAAGTGGGCCACAAAGTCTGTGGCTGCCTTCATTTCTTCCTCCTCTCACTTTTCTCAATCAACTAACAGATCCTGAATATTTTGAAAAACTTGTTTTGCCTTTTTTTTTAATCTGGCAAAAGTATGTTTTATTGAAAAACCTGCATTCAGTTCCCACTGTCCACATATTGGGCTCTGGCACAAAGGCTCTGGGTTTACTACCTTACTTCACTTTTGTTTAACCCTCTTGGTGCTGATGGTTAATGTATGTTTTTTAAGTTGTCTTCATAGCTATCTTTCTCTTCCTCTCTTAAAGAAAGGAGATACACATCTGAAATCAACTCTGACCAAGCAATTTTCTGGAAATCCTGTCACAGTGTAATTCTATCTATATTTGATAGACAGGCAGGAAAATCAAGGGAACTTGTTTTCTGCATTTGCTGCTTACTTTGAAAACTGTAATTAAAAATGCTATCATTATCCATATTTTCCATTTCACTGTATTACATTTTACTATGTATGCCATGTGAAGAATGCTAATATAAGTACTTCATTGAGCTGGTCTTATTTTTTCCAGAAATGCTTTACTAACAACTAAATATTATGGTAAGCATTTTCCCTTTGCATCTGTCCTCTGTTTAGGACAGGTCTACTATTTCAAAGGTTTTCAGTGAGCAATGAAATGGGAAACAGAAGGCTGTTGCTCACACCAGTTTTCAAGGAAAAATTCTTTCATGATTTCTTCGTAATTGAGTCTTCTTGAAGTTTATGATTCATAGTATTTCTCTGCTATTCTTATGATTTTGTAACAGAATATCAGCTTTCCATTCAACAGTTAGTGGCAGACAGCTTCACTTAGGAGACTTCCTTAAACATCAAGAGTGGAGAGAGGGAGACATTTCTCATGAGTGTGTAAGAAATCCTAAAGGTCATTATCAAGTTACTCTTGGTTTTCAAAACCATTTCTTTTATTTTTCCCCAGCTTTCACTTTATTCCTTCAAAGTGAGAGACTCATCTGAATGAGTCACACTGTGCAAACCTGTGGAGGATCCTGTCTGTCTCCAGTGATGACAGACTTACAGGACACTTATTTTTCAAAGGACTGCAGAAAAGATCCTTGATATCACAGGTGAACAAACCTGTTATCTGCAATTTGTACAAACTAATTAAAAGAAATTATAATAACAAGTAAAATTAGTACATATGTGAATTATGTGGTATTGTGGCAGAGTCAGGGTGACTTTGCAAAGGAGAATTAAGCTCTGTAACCCACTGGCACACTCTGAGGGTTTCCATGATCATTTGAAGGGGAAATATTTAATGTGATCTCCTTGAATCATGCCAAAGGCTTTTGACAGGATCCTTCACCAAAGCCTCCTAAACAAAGTCACCCTGGGATAAAAGGGGATTTACCCACAGAAGGAAACAACTGACTACAGGATAGTAAACAAAGTTCAGGAATGTATTTTCAGTTTTTACGGAGTTTGTAGATTACCAGTGTTATCCCACGTAATGTATGTGACCAGAACACTTACAAGTGATTTGTAAAGAGATGAGTAAAGAAATGTTAAATGTCATGCTATTTAGAAGATCTGTTGTCAAGAGCTGCAGAGGGGTCATGTGATATTGAGTGACCACATATTAAAATGAAATTCGGATGTGGCGTGATGCACAGGGGAATAAGAAGCAATCCTCCCTTTGGCCATTGAGCAAAGGGCTATTAGCTAACAAATACCACAAGGAATGAGATACAGGAGTTACAACACACTGTTCTGTGATAAGGTGAGCCAAAAGTTCGGCATCAATCAAAAATGGCAAATGTGATGCTTGGAATTTTTAGAAAGAATAAGAGAACAAACCATAAAATTTTATGCAGCTGGACATATGTGTTAGTTTTGTGAATGCTGTGTGCAGTTCTGGTTTCCTGAGTTTCCAAAAGGGTATTCTGAAACTGGAGAGGAGTCAGAGATGGTTAAGAAGTATGATAAAAGCTTTGTGGACAACTTTTATGCTAAGGAATGTTAACATGTGCTAGACAGAACTCTTTAAGCTGAACAAGGCATGAGCTTGGGGTGTGGCATAGAAAAGATGGGTAAGAGATTCAGGACTTTCCACCAAAACCAGTAGGGGACATTAAATAAAACCAGAGACTATCTGGCCAACCAAAGCAGAGATGGCAGTTCTTCACTCAGAGTGGACTTGAACCAGGGAAGTTTGTTGTGAGTGCTAACAGTTTAGATGGATTGGAAAACTGACTGGAGCAATTAATGGAATAAAAACCATTTTCTGTCAAGTGCAAAGATGCCGTGTCTGGATAAGCCCAGGACAGCACTCTCAGGAAATAACATTATGCATTTCGTTATTATAAAATTGCCTAGGCTTATTCCACTGAGCAGATGCTCTGCTTAAACCTTTGGTGTGTCTCAGTATTGTCATCATCATGTTCTTTCATTTCTTTGGTACTATTTGATGGCTGCCATACATCTGTGTTTAGCCTTTGGACTCAGAAGGCTTAATGAATTTGGCTGGTGTTCATCAACTAGAAGAACAAATATGGTCCATTTCAGTGTCTGCAAAAATAGTGTATAGCACACAAAATACTGTTAAAAAAAAGAAACCCAAATAAGGTACAGACCTTTCCTTCTTTCTGTATCCAAGACACCTTGATCTATTATGCTCATTTTGCTGGCAATGATTTGTTCATATATGGTATTCTGTTTAAAAATTGGTAGACCTTTTATCCCATTACATCACCACGTGCTAAAATCTAAATTTTATAACATACACATGCAGGGACAAGAGTTTTGATTTGCCAGCATGTACATATGATCAGGGTGGCTAACATGGTATGTGGAAATATGTGTATATTAAATATATGTAGATGTTTTAATTACAAAGACTGAATTATTCTGTCATTTTGTGTAGTATAGAATTGTAAGCAGTGCTGTAAACAGAATTAAGTGAATTTGATATGTTCATTTTGGAAAATCAATATATAAATATGAGAGGTTATCATGATGACATTGAGTTTGTTGCTTGCAGATTGAAACTGAGTGTCAAGGGAAGAATTTTATTAACCCACTGATACTTTCATCTCCTGAAATGATAAGAAAATAAAAATAAAATTATGTAATTAAACAATGGATAGACATAATAAGGCCCTAGGAGATTATATAAATATAATTCAGTTTTTCTTCTCAGATTGGATCTCCTGTTATGATTAGCCTTTTCAGTGCCATAGGAAGCAGAAGATAATTATATACCAAATTTAGGCACTGGTCATTGTTAGTGGATCAGAACCAGTGAAAGTGAACGTATCTGCCTGAGTTTTTAAAATGTTACTAGCTAATGAGTCAAGGGAAAACCCCATGTAGAAAACATCTAAAAATATGAATCATGCAAAATTAAGGCCGTGTTAAAAACCTGTGAGTGGAAAGAGTGACTAAATTCAAATTGTAGTTGCACGGACAAGTTTAATCCATATATGCTGAATTGCTGTCAGTGGCATTGGCCTTAGGATGTTCTGAGATTTGTGTACAAGGGTGTGTGTGATATTTTCATGCAGCTGAGATTTTGAAAAGACCAGATGAATGCTGTGTTAACACAGTCCTGTCATCCTTGCTGTAAAGAGGATAGAAGTAAACTGCAGGAACACTGTACGTTGAAAACTTGCACGTCTCTGTTATGTTAAACAGCAGACTCATCCAGAAGATGCATGGTCTCTACATTTCTCTGTGTTGTCTGGGGAAACATTTAACTCTTCATGCACCCGTGGTGAGCACCCATGGGCATCCAGCCTGGGAGGTTGCTCCCTAGGCATATAATGAAAGAATACAAGATGAATATGAGTTTAAGAGGCTTTAGATTTGGGTTTTTTGGCCCTACTAATCCAGCATATTCTATGTATATAGCCATTCTGGCACAAAGTATTTCTCCACTTTTGTTTTAAAAGATTCCTTAATAGAGGGCTTATGAATATTGCTGTATTAAGACCATAAGGTAGTCTCAATTAAGTGTTACCTCTGTCTTCAGAACTGCAAAAGATACTTGCTTTCATAAGGTGTTTATATGCTTTTTGTTACTTAGACAATACTAAAGGTCTTCTTTTAAGTGAAAGAGAAGGTGAACCTTTATATATAAATTAATAAGTAAAAAATAATGGAGAACATGTACGTGTACATATATGTATAACATACTTTGGATCACTACCAGCAAGGCAGAAGCAAAGGTTTTGCTGCAGTAGCTTTTAACATTTGGGAACAGCTGTGCCTCCCCGACGCTGTTTAAGTCTGACCCTCTGCCAATCAACAGTTGTGCCGGGATAAGAGAAAATTTGCACATAGTCATAGCTGGCAACTCAAATCTCATTGCCAAAGAAGCTCACAGCAACCCCTGTGCATTTTCTTGTGATTTAAATGAAATGTCACTCTCAGGCTGGCACTATCTGTTATGCTGCCTGTCCCTCTGCCAGCTCGAAGGGAGTGTGAGTGCCATTGCTGGCGCTGTTGGGTGGCAGCAGTGGCGGAGCGTGCAGGACAGACAGCGGCCGTGCAGACCGTGCGTGGCTGTCCATCTGCTGGGGGCTGATGTGACACAGGGATGAGAACACGCAGCAGAGGGGCAGTGGGAGCGGTGATGGCAGCGAGCAGGTGGACAGCGTGATGGGAAGCAGGGCACTGTCCCAGCACTGCAGCTCCTGTCTCCCTGAGCACTGCAAAACAGGGGGGCTACGGTGCAGCAATCCACTTCTAACGAATTCAGATCCCAGTACAAGCCAAGGTACCATTCTGTCTGCCTGTTTTTAGTTTTTTGCTATTTTCCTTTCTCCTTTCACCTCATGTCCATGATGTAAGTAATCCCAGACCTCTCCAATAGCATTTTCTGCCCCACATACTTTTTGTCCTGCAGTGCTTTACATGTCTTCTATGCTTCCCTTTCATGTGTAACATCTGTTGAAGATGATGAAAGGTCTGTATATATAAAAATTGTCACAGATTGTCTTACAGGAAACCCAGTTCTCTAGTTACATTCGTACATACATTTTCACTACCATCTTTGACTCACATATTTTTCCTCTTTTAGATGAGCTTCATTCTTATAGTAATAAATTATTCTTCTTGTAGGCAATGAAGGCAGGTCACTGAGTTGCTGAAAAACTGTCCTGTGTCCATGAATACACCTTTATGATAGAATAGATTGTCCACCACATGTGAGAAACACCTTAGCATTATAAATGAAAAGGATTAAACTCCAGAGAACTCTGCTCTAGCATGCAGAAATCACGGAGAATTATGTGCTAACTATTGGCAAAATTTAATGATGAAGCAATAATATTTGGTTGCAATTACTGTGAATAGACAGTGGTGTCTTTTCCGTAGAGATGTTTTCAACTCATCTTCTAGAAATCCACACAATTCAGTTATGTTCTGTGAGTTTTTTCTGGTGTTGATTTCAAAGTAGAGACTTCACAGGTTTCGCTGGAAATTTTGCTTTTGAACCCAAGGGAAAAAAACAACAGTAAAGAGATCTGAAATGAAAAGTGCTTTTTTCTTTTACTACAAATCTCTCTTAGAGAAAATTACACTGTGTGAGAGGATAAAGGGCAGCATTTCCAAAATTATCTAAGCATCATTGCAGCCTTAGTTCCATTTTCAAAGTGATGTAAGCACTTTGGAGCCTAAGGGCTCCAGCAGGTTCAGGTAATATCCTTATTGTAGTCAAAATTTGATAAAGTTCTCTAGGTGTCTAATTCACACTGAAGTCTAAGTTCTTTGATGCTCTCATAAGCCCTGCTAGCTACCTCTCTGAATCAATATGATGTCTCCTGAAAATTGGACACTCAATTTCACAAAAATGCTGTGGGATTCAAGTGCTAATGTCACTTCTTAAAATAGGCTTTAAAATCCTAAGCCATATAGAGCCTGATTTTTAAAAGCATGAAGGCACTGACAGATACAGAAATGTGTCAAAAGGAATTTTCCTAAATCCCTGAGGACCTTATAAGGACACAAAAAAGGAAAAAGGAAAACAATCAATTTGCATATCAAAAATCTCTCAACTAATAGAAAAGGGAAATAACACACATTCAGGCTCACACCACTCCATCCAAGCATTAATATTTCTAGTTGCTATGAAGGTTTGACTCTTAAAGCTGCATAAATTGCTGGACATGCAAGCAGATGTTAGTTATAGAAGTGTGCATGGAGTAATCAGTTCCATTCAGGTCTCACAAATACACCTCCTAATCTCACACCAAAAATCCTCTATTATGGTCTTCATGAGAGAGACACAGGATCTAAACTTAGGCTCACCCAGTGGCAGTGAGTAGGTCCTCATCAGCGCATCCCATTAGCAGTCAAGGACACAGAGCAAACTTGTGGGAGAGCAGGAGAGCTAGGATTATTGCACTTGGGAAGTACAGAGGTTACATCTATCCTAATCAAGTGTCAGGCTGTGATTCTGGATGCTGGTGTGAGATTGTCTTTGCTCTGTGGCTGCAGGAATGACCCCCGGAATAGCTGAGGGCCACGATCAGGGACCATCTCCCAGACAAGCCCTGTGCCCTGTTGGGGCAGGGAGGTGCAAGCCAGAGACCAGTGACAATGAGCAGCTTGGATCTGGCCACCTTGCTTGGTCGGGTTTGCACTACTGACATCATCCAAGCCATGCCACCTGGTTTGAAAGCTGGAGAATTTCTCTGGACCATTGATTTACTGCTGTAGGCATGGCAAGGGTGCAGCAAAGGGTACTGTGTTAGTACAAGATGTGAGAGGGAGCTTCAGCTATGGGGTGCAGGTGTGAGGAAATCACTAGTTTTGCTGCTTACTTTTTCTGGGATTTAACCTTTAAACATTTTAACTGCCATTTTTTTACTAGGATCAGGAAGGTGACAGTCCATGACAATATGAAGTCAACAAACACTCTCAGAAGTATTTCTGCTTTGCTTGTCCCTATTTTTAGTCCATTCCTCTTGCTAGCCGTGTGATGCTTCACTACTGCATTACTCTATGTGCTGTTACAGACATAAACAAGCAATGTCACCAAGTCTGTTTTCATAGCCAAAGATTTAGCACCCAGCATGTGTTGCAGAATTTCCCTAGAAAAAAGGTGAAGTAGTGAGTATTGAGAAACATGGATTCAGAAAAACTCATACTACTGTGGTAATGTTAGAAAATTCTCCATTTTCAGTTAGGTAAGATCAGATAGGCACCAGTTCTGGCAATGTTTGTTTCGCCTTCTCTTTGAAAATTCAGTAAAAAACATTAAAAAAATTGTTAACATAAATAGATCTCCTTTATTAATTTCTGCCTTTGATGTTTTTCTGCTTTTCACTAGCAAACTGATTTGCTACTTAGATGTAGCAATAGTATCATCTATGTGGAAAACAGAGAGGGCGAGAAGGCCTCAGGTTTACAACCAGTGAAAACCTAGTTCAGTGTAATTATCACCATGTGAAAACCAAGAGTCATGTTAACACCAGTGGCTTTTTCATGATAGTGCCCAGTGCATGTGCTCTGCATAGATACCTTTTTCCCACTCCGCCTTAGAGAAAATGCAGGTTGCTTTGGTGGACGCCATGTAATAGTTAGGCACACTTGACTCCCACTCGGCACTCCCACTCCCACAATTTCCAGTCACTCTCTGGTGCTCTGTTAAGTGAATCTGAAAGCAGAGGAATGACCTTTCCAGGGAAGAGGAGGATGAGCAAGTGGAGCTTTGGATGAGGTGTGCAGTACCACAACCCACTGCCGTCCTCGCCTTCGTTTGAACAGCTGAAGAAGGGCTCCTAGCAGTGGCTGCGACGTCTTCGTAATCTCAAAGACTTTTGGCGCTATCAACTTTGGTTCAGCAGGTAAAGTTAGATTAATAGAAGGAACAAAGTTTCTCTAGTTCCTATGGTGGTAAAAGGCAAATCTTCTGAATTATTTAATTGGGGCAAAAGTTCACTGGCCTAGGAGTATCTCTGTTATTCAAAACTGATTTGAGTTTATAGCATTTGTGGTTGGACACAATTTAGCAGAGTGAATGCTTCTACTTAGTCTGTACAGACTACAGAAAACTGACTAATAAAAACCTCATGTTGGGTATAATCCAAACTATAATTTAAAGTTTTTCCAGTGTGAGATTAAACCTGCTTTTTCCTACTGATTAATACGGTGCCAGAATAATTTATGTCAGATTCACATGACAACAAAACTAAAGGGAGCTCCACTGGTAATATGTTACTATCGCAGTGTTTTTGCTTGATTCAATGAACTCATACATCATTGGCTTGAAGATTTTCTTCTCTAGCCTTTATCTGTAATGCTCAAATGTAAATTCCTGTAAAAGAGAAGGTTGCATGAAGGGATTCTTTTCTGTCCAAAAATGTGCGGCAGAGAATTAGGGAGTTGCCAAATCCTCTTCTGTACAGTAACAACACATTCTATGAACAATAGCCCTGGGTGATATTACTAGGTGTACTAATGGGGGTTGGGTGGGGAGCAATCTGCATAAAACAAGCTGGGTTCTTCCAGCAATCTGACCTGTGAAAAAAAAGCAGTTATTGATCCCAAATTTTCTGAGTAACTTTGCCATGACCCAGTAAGCTGAACACACTAACCGCATGTGTGAGAGCTGGAGAAGGCAGAAGAAAAAGTGTTTGTCTTAAATGGCTGATCTCCAGCTTCCAAGTGAACATCCCCCTTCCCCTGGTCTTCTCACTCTCTAGTTTTTCCAAGACAGAAAAATGTTTTCTTCAATTCCATAGGGAGTTATGGTTGGCTCTCTCTATGAGATTCATACAATAAACATTATAATGAAGGATGTTATGGTCCAGTCTCCTTTTAATTTGATGACACAAATTAGATACACAAGACTTCCATTACCCCTTTTTTGTTTCCTAGGAGAGTTTCTCTTGGTTTTTTTATATAGCCTCTCTCATAATCTTATGAGACTCATATTAAAACAATTTCGTTTTCCTGCCCCCTACAATCATTGCAGAACTCTAAGCCTCAGATGTTCAAGTATCTTCCTGCAATTTTAAGTCTAATTTTTTTCATTCCCCTTTATAACCAATTTGCTCTCTTGTATTATGTTAGGTAAAACTTATAAACCATTTACATTAACTCAGTAGTTATACATACATATTTATTATATTTATTACAGATACACACTTCAGTTCAGCAGGTTACTGATGGAAACAACTTGTAACTCTCCATAGCGCCTTTGAGTGATGTGTACTTACAGCCATTCAGGATAACAGTATCTCCATCTGTCTCTGGCATGCTTGTAACTTCCATCAATTGTTTATAAGCATTTATATATTATATATCATCAGCATACAGCTTATTTGTGAAATAACTAGTGTCATTTCACTATAGCATCCTCTCATATTACAACTTCTGTAAGTAATGCTAAGTCAACAGGGAAGTCTTTTATCTTTTAATCAAAACAAATGTGCACTTAGTTTGTAATATGGTATATTCTCTACAGTATTAATAGAACTTTTGTGTGACATTTGAATTCTTGAATATTTGGAAGCTGTTGTTAAAATGAAACAAAAGTGCTTATCCAGAGCAGAGTATTTTTAGCTCTGATATGAGGGAATTAAAATACTGGAAAAAACCCTGCCCAACATTTTTTTTTAATGCAGAAATGTAGGAAATTATTAATACCTTGAAAACAGTGTAAAATTAATTTCTGTTAAATAGATAATAATATTCTGAATTTAGGACATTTTAATTTTGACATTTATGGGTGTCTCTACTCTGCATGTTTCTAATGTTTTCATTTTTAAGGTTTTTTTTTTTTTCAGTTACTACTTTATTCCAAGTAGTAAAACGAGAAGACATCTAGGCCCAAATCTCCATTCCCAAAATTATGAGATATGTAATAGAAGCCTTTTTATGTTTCACAGCAGAAGGAAATGCATCATGTTATAAAAATACCAGCTTCAGAAGAGTAATAGAAAAAATTTAGAAAAATGAGTCATTTGGCAAATGAGATAACATAGGTTCTGCAAACTTAGAAATTTGAGGATTCAGGTAGAAGAGAGTATCAAATAGAGGATGCAACTGTGGAAAGTAAGAAGGGAAAAAATTAAATACTGCTACTAAAATCAAACAAAAATATTAAACAGCATTTGAGATATTTTGATTAACATAAGTTATGGGTTTTTTTCCTCACAAGGGCACAAGTACGTAGGAACCAGGGTGGAAAGGGATCATTGCATTTTTAAAGTAATACTTGTTTAAAAATTATTTCTTTTCAATACCCTTTGTTCGCACATTTGCTTGTGTATAAAAATATTATTTTCCAGAAGAGTGAACTCTATTCTGTGTTGCACTAAAAGATTCCTTGCCATCGGCTCATCAATTTGATGATGTGATAAATTCAGCTGTAGCACAAATGGCAAACACTATGCGATCCTTTTTTTAAAGAAGATAGAAATGAATAAATCTGTATTTTGTGCCTCAGGCTTTTCTTCTGCTCATTGTAGTGATCCATTTTGCATTTTTACATTAGTAATTGTTATTATCCAGAACATAAAATGTGTTAGAATGACAAGCTGTACAAATACAGATGATACCTACTATTATTACCATGAAATGCTGTACAATGGATATTTCAGTTCCATAGTGTTTCATTGTAAGAGGTTTGGGTAAGGAAAACACTTGTAAAAAGTATTGGCAAATTTACCTGGTTTCTACATAGCAAGCAGAGCTTTTGAGAAGAGGAAGAAAAATACAAGAAGGTGATTTTGGCAGTGAAACCTGTGCTCACTGTGTGCCTGGAAGCATTCCTGAGGAGTAGGCAGAAGTGCCTGTGCTAGCACACTGACAGCCTTCCCTGGCCTGGGCTGGTGCACCCCACACAGCACCTCCCCAGCAGCATCTTTTGCTATCAAAGTGCCTGTGCTGGAGGTGAGAGCGCTTTGCTGATGGGGATGCTGACTTTCTGTGAGAGCTGCCCTTAGTGCCAGAAACTTTCCAGGACTTGCTTAATTTACTAACGTAGATGTAAGAGCCAGATGTGCCTCTCTTACTGTGGTAGCACCAAGACCTTTAATAAAATTGTGGACTCATTTTATGCCCATTGTTCAGCAACAGTAACTGACAGGCCAGTGCAAGAAGGCTCAGTTAACACAATTTTTCTACCTTACTCCCTGTGATTCAGTTATATCCATAAAATGGGAATTAATGTGCCTTATCACCATGCTATAAAATAGATTTATTAATACTTGTGGCATCACCATGACAAGCAGCCCAGGAAAGAGATGGTTGATAATACTGCTAAACTGCAATGAGAACTGTGTTTTCTTGTGACACAGACACGAGCCACACCATGAGAACAGCACAGAGTGTGGATGTTCACACTGTGACCATTGTCTCTACTGTGGGCTGAAAAATCATGAATCTTGCCAGAAATCAAGGAGTATGTGTTTACATGAGTATGCAATTGATGCCAGCAGCCTGATGCGTAAACACAAGGGGTCTGAATGAAGGTTGGCCATGGAATCTTACTGCCAGCCTGTCCTAAGAGGGAATGTTTGACTGAAACCTCAGTTTGGTGTGCACATGTGCATGTGTGCTTGAAAAGAAAGAAAGTTTCCAATTTTAACAAACACAATTCTTTCCACAGATGATGAGAGTTTCTGTAATAATCACATGCCAGTTGACGGTAATTAAGAGAAGTCAGTGCTGTGGTAAAGCTCGTTACTTGTGTAGTGCCTTCATTAGATTGCACAGGGAGTGGGAGTATCAAGCTCTCTGTAGGCTCACAGCTCGGTGAGTACCGGTGTTAATAAGCTGTGCAAATAATGTTCCTTGTTCATTTATTGTTAACAAATGGCACGAGTGGCGTTCACCAGGTTAAGCACTTTGTTGCAGCACGACATGTGCTCTGTTCTGAAGAGATCCAAAGGGAGTGAGCAGCCTTGTCCCCAAACAGGTTTGACAAGCATGCTGTTTTTGTAACAGCTGCAAATATATTACCTTTCTATAAGGAGGATTTTTGAGAAATGTTCTTAGGTGGAAGGAAAAATCATGAGGCGAAATATGGATTTATGAAAGGAATGCATTTTGCAGCATATTATTATATTATGGATATTATACAGTCTCAACAGTGGACAGAGAAAGCAGAGAAACTGTATTGCAATACAGTAATGAGATAATTAGTTGGAACTATACTTTCTGGAGTTCTAAATATAGCTTCACTGTAGCTATCATAACAAAAACCAAGCTTCAGCTTATATGATATCACAATGACATAAATACATCTTTTTGTGTGTCAGTGCTATTTTTGCAAATATTTTGCTCTGCTATGTCTCATATCACAAAGATGATTTATTGGGTGGGAAACATTACCATTTCTCTCATATTGATTTGGTTCTACCGAATCCCACATCACTAGATAATTAAACTGGAAATATCAGTATCTTCTTTTAATGTATAATTCAGCAAATACTACAGACATATATACCTTTTATCAGGATGTAGACATTCAGAGTCACGCTTTCATATTTCTATCCTTTCACCTGCCTTCACACCTCACAAAATGAAAAAAAAGACACTCTAGGTCATATAAAAATTGATTCTAAGAGTATTAACTTTTAGTTCTCATAAGAAAAGTGTATTTCCTTTGTGAAGCAGCAACACAGTAAGGTGACTTCACCTCTCTACAACTTGGAAATAAAATTATGTCATGCGTGATATTTTATGGCTACATATATACAATGATTATCTTTGCACCTCAAATACCAGATAAAGTAGGGAAAATGTGTCGTACAGGGCTCTGTGTGTGTGTCAATGCCTGTGTTCAGTTCTGGGCCCCTCACTACAAGGGCATTGAGGTGCTGGAATGTGTCCAGAGAAGGGGAATGGAGCTGGGGAAGGGTCTGGAACACAAGCTCTGAAGAATGGCTGAGGGAGCTGAGTGTGTTTATCCTGAAGAAAAGGAGGCTCAGGGGAGACCTTACCTCTCTCTGCCTGAAAGGAGGCTGTAGCCAGTTGGGGCTGGCCTCTTCCATGTGACAAGTGACAAGAGGTAATGGCCTCAAGTTGTGCCAGGAAAGGTTTAGATTGGATATTAGGTATATGTTATTCACCAAAAAGGTTTTCAAGCACTGGAACAGGCTGCTCAGGGAGGTGGTCACATCACCATCCCTGGAAGTATTTAAAAGACATGTAGATGTGGCACTTGGGGACATAGTGATGGAGAAGGAAGTGCTGGGTTAATGATTGGACTTAATCATATTAAGGGGCTTTTCCAGCCTAAATGATTCTGTGATTCTGTAATACCTTCATGGGTGCTGGCTCAGCACTTATCAGCAACAGGGGTGCTTACTGCAGGCTGTGTATTTACCTGTGCTCAGGTACTCAGACAGTTAGCAGTGAGAAGCCTGTGGTTTGAGAAGTCAAAGCTGAGTGCAGTGGTAGGATCAAATGATGGAGGCACAGGATAGGATAATATCATTGGAGCAGACTGTCCTCAGGGGCATATACTCTCCTCACTAAGACTGATCTGAATGAAACACCCTGAAAGCAATAGAAAAACTTACTGTAAGCTTGTAAATCCCCTAATATCTAGTATGAATGATAAAAGACATTAGTCTCTAGGCAACCATGCTGAGATGTTCCTAGGAAGGCTCTCTCTCACTCCATGGCTTGTCCCTTTCACTAACTGGGTTGACAAAAGCAGTGTTCGCAGACCCATAGTATACAATGGGTCTCATAACAGCTCTCAGCGCAGTCAGGCTATGCCTCACCGTCCACGAGCAAACATTAAATTATTGCAGTATGGCCTAAACCTTTAGTATTTTTACACCATATTGTCAGCAGGACTGCCAGCTTCAGAATTTGTGTGAAGGCAAAGTGAAAAGTGTGAATAACAGTTTTGTCTTAACTGTACTTTGGGCTTTGTACAGAAAGCACAAAGGCAGTGTTAGGGAATGGCTGAGAAGACAGAAGTCTCAGTACTCATCTTTTTTTTAGATTGCCCATCCTAACTCATAGATGAATTTTTGCTGATCATCTCAAAACCAAATTTCTCTTTTCTGTGTTGCAAGTGTATGTTTCAATAACATCTCAGTTGGAGCCTGCTGTGTTATTCCAGCTTGATAGCTGCTAATGGGGATGGGGAATAGCAGCCAGGAATGTGGCATCTTCAGTGGATTCCAACTTCACTGTGTATAATTTTCCTGCTGCAGTAAACCCAGCAAATTGTATCCTAAGAATTGCTGCTCAATGAGGAATGCTTATGCATTTAGAAAATGGTTTATTCTTTTACACTTTCTCAGCCATAATGCTTAATGTTAAATAATATGTTTTCTAGTAAAGTTCAGAGTAAAACAGACTAGATCACTCGTTGAAAACACCAAAAGAAAGTAGAAAGCTTTGATTTTACCTTCGTTTAATGCCACCTGCCTGTGAGATAAAGAACTGATTTTAAATTCTGAGCAAATATTCAAGACAACTTGTTTTAGAATCCAGACTTTTTTAGTGGTCCACACCCACTGATAGCATCCTTCACTTTTTTTTTGCTGAATCTTAATTTCTATTCTTCAAAATCTAGATAGACAGCCTTTGACAAACTGCCCTTTAGTATATACTCATGTATAAGCTTATGTTGTCCTGGAGGTGCATTTAGTTTTGCTTTTTGAATCTCAGCTTAGAACAAAAACCATGTATTTTCAGCAGTGGTTCATTAAGCAACTTGTAATGTTTCATTAATTGACAGCTTAAAAGAGGACATTTCATAGAATATGTGATTTAATATTGTCAGAATACTCTGAGTACAGCTGATGCCCTGCAAAGAAGATTGTCAGAATTTTTATTTGTTGCAATTTTTGTTAGAATTTTTATTATGGTAGCAAACAAGATTAAAGCTGATTATTACTGCAGTAAAAACAGCTTTGCAGTTCATGTTAAAAAAAAAATCCAACCCAAAACAAAACAAAGAAGGTCCAGACACTTGAGAATAATTGGAATATTGAGTTTATTTCTGGGCATCCCATCATAGACATTAGTTATCTTTTTAATACTTACACATATTTCTTATGAGAGAACAGCTTAGACAGTGATTTAGAGCAGGACTTTATTTTCATTAAACGGTCACATCTGTGCTTTGGCTGCAAGTGAATATGCAATCACTGAAAAATTATGCAAACAAACATTACTCTTGTGTTTAAATTCCAGTGAGAGTGTTTAGCTGACCTCTGTTCCAATTTGACTTTCTCCCATTTTTATTCTGTAGTCATGTTTTACACCAAAAAAAAATCCACTTGATTGTAAACTAATGCTTTCCAGTTGTAGGTTTCACATAACTAATGATATTTCTCTTCAAAAATTCAAATTTATAAGCGTGTTGTTAATTTCTAGAAGACAGACAACAATACTCATAGTATAATCCCTCTTGCATGAGTTTCATTTTGATGCTTGAAAATGCAACCAATGTACAGACACTGTCACTTGCCAAAAATGTTAACAAGATAACCTTGCCACTTGAGGTGGGTCCAAGTGAACTTAATGTTTACCATTGCAAGCAAATATTAAGTAAATATATGTATAGTATCACTGTTGTCACAGTCTTATACTAGGATAGTAATATTTACTATTTTGAGTAAATTATAAATGGGGGAATCATATAAATTTAATTTTATAGATCTGTCTGTGGCTGATGCTTTCTGCTATACTTTTAGCAGTAGCAGTGTGAAAATACTCAATTTGGGGAAAAAAATCCCATTCTTACATGAAGAAGACGTAAGATTTGCATAGTAGATTGTCTCTTGTTACTAATATAATGCCCCTTGCATATTCAACTGTTACAGCAATAAGCACAGACCCAGTTGGGAACAGCCCACTGATGTTGTCACACGTGTCACATGTCACATATGTCATATACAGCCCTTTCCCCACTGTGGTTTACTCACTAGTCCAGCTGTATTTAGCTATGTACTAATTAAAATAAAATTAAAACTAACTGTTTTTCTGGAGTCATATTTTCTGAAGATCGGTGGCAGTGTGCTGGTGCTTTCTCAAAACGTCACCCAGGTGCCGGGTGGTGCCAGGGAGGTACAGCAAACCCAAATCAAGCACATCAACCTTAACACGTTTTTCTTACATGAAACACAGTTGATGACTGTTTTCAACCCCAGGATGTTGACAAATATGTAAGTTAAATAACTATTCTCTCTCCAGCTGTGGATCTACTTCCTCATAACCCAACTGTAGCAAATTGAGTCTGGACAAATGGCAGAATAGTCACCATAAACTGAAGTAGAAGTGCTGAAATATATTATTCTGTCCGTCATCAGGTTTTAGTGGAGAAATCTTCAACTTTTCATTTTTGCAGTATGTGATAACATGGGAACTAAATTCAGGTTTTTTTAATCAGATTGAACACAATCATTTCTTACTTTCTCATCTAGCATGATATGTTTATTATTCCTATTAAAAAAAAAAAAAAAAAAAAAAAAAAGGATCATGAACATTTTCACTGCATTTGCCATTAACTTAGAGGAGAAAATGACTTGTAGTACTGTTCCATCACACTTCAGAGGTTGCTGGCATGGAAAACTGAGCTTATCAGTGTAAGAGTTTGGTTTCAAAGCTGAGCAGTTCAAGCCCAGAAACCCTTTTCAGAGTAATGGGAGTGACTAGAGGCACAAATTAGGCAGGGCACACTATCAGGAATTGAAATATCTGAAGATGTCCTGAACTATTATGGTGGAAATGCCAGACTTGCCTGATTATATGCTTTCCCTCATCCTTCCAAAAATAACATGGAAGTAGCCATAGAAGAAAAATCTAAGATATGGCAAAAGGATGAACATTTAAAACTTGATATTACCTACTCATGTACGCACAAAATTTAACAAATATTTATATAATTATTAAAACACCAATATTAAATAATTGGCTATAAATTTATGCTTAATGATGCCCTAAAATGCATCTAAGCCTGCATTGTTCTTGTGTTTAAATATAATATAAGTATTGAGTGATAAAATTTCTGTCTGGGCAAATTTTCAAACCTGAAGATAACTCAGAGGCTGGGGTGATGGTCTGCTGATGGCTTTTTTTTTTCACACAACGTTTGAAGAAACCTCTCCTTTGCAACATTACAAATCTGTTCAGAATAAAGGGAAAAGACATGCTTTAGAAATGTTTTAACTCCATGAAGCCTCTAAGGACTTGTTAAAATCTTAAGTGCAGCTTGTAAAGCTCCTGCTCCAACTCCCACTGAAGCTGGTGACAAGTTTTCTACTGACTTCAGTGGCAGCCCATACTACAACTGCAGCTGTCAAAACAACTAGAAATCAGTCAGAAGATCAGCCAGCACATAAGTATATATTAATTTTAGCAGAAATTGTACTTTGGGCAGCTCAGAAAAGAAACAAAATTGACCTCAGTGTTTGTGAAGAAATGCGTCTCCCACCATACTGCGCTGCAGAGGAAGTGAGAGCTGTCAGGACTCTGTTTTGAGCATTTAAGCATGTGAATTGGTACTAAAAATATGAAACTGTGAAACTAAAAATAATAATAAAGAACCTTACAGAGCTGGTCGTTTAAATCTATTTCAGTTTTCAAAATCAAATAAGTGCCCATTACATTTTCAAACAGTCTCATAGGAGGTAACAATTCCAGTTGGAATTGGTCAAAAACATTGAATAACTAAAAATTGCCCACACAATTAAGGATAGGCCAAATACTAAGTACAGTTACTTAAGTGTAGCTGCTGCTTATTCTGTGTATTGTTGTAAGAGTGATTAACTTCTTGATTCTGTAATTGGGCTTTTTTCAATGTGTTTTTTGTAAGGCAAGTATATGCCCAAACTCAACAGATATTTCACTTATTTCAGCTAGGTTCTAATGCACTTTATGAAGTGAATCATAAAAGCTACTGAATTTTGCCTTTCACAGTTAGATCTCTCTACCCATAAAATTAATTTTTTGTAAGTGAGGTAAGAGTAAAAAATAATTTGTAACACTCTATAAACTTGAGAGCAGTATTGCTTTTAAAGTAATTTTCCTGGAAAGGCAGTGTGGCAATAAAGGAAAATGTCCAAACACTAAAAAAGAAAAATATTCCCTACTCCTTTTTCCTTTTACTTCCAGTGGCTTCCTGAAACCAAATTCCTACTGCCACTGTTAGAGAGCTACTTAAACCTGTGTTGTTTAAGACACATCTTTAGTGTCAGAGGGTTTTCAAAGCAGGTGAAGCTGAGGATACATGCTTCTGCAAAAAAAAAAAACGATTCTAGGACAGTCCTGCCCCCACCTCTGTACCGCCAAACCTTCCCTTTCCCATTTGCAAACTATAGCATGCTGCATCTTTTGTTTCACTGCCAGGTGTGCATGCCATGTGGCATCCACATGCCAAGGGATGAAAAGCGCAGGAAGAAACTTCTTAAGCCAGCTGTGTTGCCAAAACCAGTGTATCAGGGCATTACAGTCTTTCATATGTTTTATATATAGTGTTCTACCAAGATGCTCACTATCAGTCCAGAGAATTCAAAAGCAAGTCCTAAAAGGAGTCAGGAAATTAAATCTGCAGTCTAGAAAATCAGGACCGGTGCATAGTCACGGCTATGCCAAAGTAGAAGGAACAGTTTGAGTAAAGTAATATTTGCAACGATGTTTCTCAGGTGTTCAAAAGGTTATAAAGTTTTTTAACAAATGTGAGCATGGTATTCAGCATCTGTAGTTTGGCAATCTCCATAGAGAAAATATAACTGGTTTTAACTGGATTTTAACAGAGTATTTTTGTTTATGAGTTTGTTTTTGTTTTGAGTTTTTTTAAATTTGCTGCGGTACTGTGGAAAAATAGAGAATCATAGAATTATAAAAAGGCTTTGATTGGAAAGGACCTTAAAATACTCTAGTTCTGACCCCCTGCCATGGACAGGGAGGCCACCCAGTAGATGAGGTTGCTCAGTGAAGTATTGTATTGCAAAGGTCTCATTCCTCAAAAGGACAGGAAGGTGGGTGGTTGAACATTCCCAAAAATGTAAGAGGAGATTTTCTTGCTATGCTGTTCACAGCAATAGGGTGGAGAGCTCTGCTTCTGTGACTATCTGTGGGAGCAGAGCTGAGTGTTGCTGCCTGTGGTCAAGTCAGACATTTTGGTGCTGGAGTGAGTCCAGAGAAGGGCAACGGAGCTGGTGAAGGGTCTGGAGCACAGGTCCTGTGAGGAGCAGCTGAGGGAGCTGGGGGAGTTTATCCTGAAGAAAAGGAGGCTCAAGGGAGATCTTACCACTCTTTACAGCCGCCTGAAAGGAGGCTGGAGCCAGGTGGGGGTCGGCCTCTGGACTGCGCAGAGAGGTGCAGTCGTCATTCCTGAAGGTGTTCAACACGTGTCTGGAAGTGGTGCTTAGTGCCATGGTCTGGATGACAAGGTGGTGATCAGTCAAAGACTGGGTTTGAGTATCTCAGAGGTCTTTTCCTCTGTGATTCTGTGATTCTATTTCACTCAGCTGTCTAAATCCTACAACAATACCACCTGGAGTTCTTAATAACAAGGTAACATAGAAAAGTTAATCCTTAGCTGAATTTGAAACATTGAAAGCAAATAGTTCTTTTTCGATTTTTCCTCTTTTTTTTTTCTTTTCAAGCACATATTGCTGCAGAGCACTGAACTATTAGTATTATTAGCATTAGTACTTAAATCATGAGCATAAAAGAGAAAACTGAATGGAATGCAAAATTCCCATGAGGACCATTATGAAGAATAAAGTATGCTGTAGATTATCTGCTAAAATGTGTATTTTAAACCATCATTCCAGGGAATGTAGTACTCAGATTAGCCATATATCATAAGATAATGGATCTTAATGTGTTTACATTTTAAATAAACCACATCTGTATCAAGATTGTTATGAATTTAACCTTGGTGTTACTGGTTAGCCATCAAGAGTTTGAAACAGAACATATCTGAATGGGTTTTTTTGGACAGAGCAAGAATCAGGAAACTGGCATTTGTTGTCAAGAAGCAAATGGTCCTATGGAGTGAATGGCTAAGCAGGAGACTCTGCACACTAGGTAGGATCTACAGCAAGAGAAATTTACATGAGGCTGTTTTTGACTAATTTAATTATCAGGAACCCATTACCACAACTCCTAATATTCAGTATTTCACAAATCTACCTATTGTGAATGAAAATGGAGTGGATTTCTTCTGCAAGGACTGTAGGAGCACTTTTTTAGCAGTTAACCTATTTTAGCCAGCTTCTCTGGAAGAGAAGAAAAAGCATTTAAACTGAGTCCCAATATGTCACTTCCTTCAGATGTGTCTATTGTGGAACTTGCTGGGAACTTGGTACTTCTTCCTATTTTAGAATATCTGCTTCCATGTGTTGTCCTGAAATGGGTAGTCTGCAATTGCTGACCCATGGTTATCTGATGACCTAGCCCTGCAAGGATCAAGCAATTTTGAGCAGGGAATCTACATTTCATTTGAAACAGGCAATTGAGCTCTAGTCATGTAATAAATTAATTTGGAGTATATCTTTTTCCGATGTCCACACTGGCAACAGTTTTCCTGGAACTCTTAAAGATCCTGTGACGACTTCTGTAATCTGCAAGGCGCTCTGGATTTACTCACCAGACAAAAATTGGTACCTGAGAAAGTAAATGTTATAAAGCACTTCTGCTTTTTTTTTTTTTTCTTATATTTATTTTGGTAGTGTCTGTCTCTTAGCAGCCACAGTTGCAACCTGAAATCATGCCTTATTTCAAGAGTGCTGGCCTTGCTTTCTCCAGTTGCCTGGTGCAGCAGATTTCCTTGGTGAGCAGACATATGTTTATGGTTGTATTAACTGGATGCAGTTACAAAATTTTCCTTCAGTTGCAAGCTGTGAACTGTGGTCTTCCAATCACAGAAAAAACTTCTATAATGAGAATGTATTTTTAATTTTACCTAAACCAATTTGTTTCCTTATTGTTGTTGTTTTGTTTTACTTTGAGGTAAGAAAAGGCTTTAATAGGACTGACTTGATCAAAATAGTACATTTGCTGATGCTGAAAACACCCTTTATGGCTCTGATGTATAAGACAAAATAATTATTTGACAACTGACAGAGTGTGTGTGTGTGTGTGTGTGTGTGTGTGTGTGTGTACTCCTAATGTCCATTAAAGACAAAGTTTTAACTTTGGAACAAAGCATAAAATTGTCTTGGAGAGAAAATACTTGAAATTCATGGGAACACCATTAATTTCTGAGAATTCTAAATGAAAGCATATTATTTGCCAATTTACTTTTTAAACATTTTGTATAATGTCATATTATATCTCTTTAATATATATTACCAGTTACCAGCATGATGTAATGTTCTCTGTTAATATCCAGCCTTTTTGCCCAATTATAGTGTAATTTATTCAAACCCTGGCACGTACCACTTGGCAAGGCAGCCTGTCTTGCAGCTGTTGCTGTTTTCTCCATATTACAATACAAAGGTACAAATACCTTTTTCCCCCCCCTGTTTTCATGCATTGGCTTTCACAACTTTGAAATAGTAGAGCTGTGAATTGCATGAGAAATTCAGAGTATAGCTTTGAACTTCATGTAAATATGCAACTCTACATTTAGTGACTGGAATTGAAAGTAGCAGCCAAACCAGCTGAAGATCTGCTTGGCCTGTAAAGTGTCTTGAACAGGATTCTCCAGGTTGGCTTCTATTTTGTATGAAAACTGCATTCACCTGGGGATTTAGCAAGGAGAGATAAGCAATACACTGCTAGGAAACTTTAAAATTATTCATCAGTGGAAGCAACATTGTGAAACGCTGTGCTGCATTTTAAGTGGAGCACTGTGTTCATGAAAGATATTTGGAGTCCATTTTTCCTTCATTATATTTTTATAAAAATGGTTCTAAGTGATAGTTTTCAAAATAAGCAGTAATTTTTCTTTTTATCTAGAAATCAGACCTCTCCTATAAATAAATATCTTTTGAATTTTTTTTTTTTAACATGGGCAAGGACATGTCTTTTTGTAAATATTAAGATAGTATCTGGAAGCCTGTTAGAAGGAGCTCTCTCCACTTTTCACATGAATAAGAAACCAAAAGCCAGGATATGACTTTTCATGTTCAGAACTTTGAGCAGAAGTTCATTGGTTGCAGAAACTTCCATGCAAGAAAAGGTAGATTCTAAAGCTGTTGCCAAGAGGTCGATCAAATCCCAGGCTGTTCAATCAGAAAAACAACCTTCAAAAGCTAAACAATTTCCTGCATTGATGTAAGCAAACCTGGTGTTAGTCATCTGGTAAGATGGTGAAATATATTATCAGCTGTGTGTGACAGTAACAGCAAAGTAGTTGACATAATTCCCCGCTGAACTGCAGAGCCCAAATCAATTCATTTAAGAGCATGAAGCCTGTTAGACAGCAGAAACAAGCAAAACCATGGCAAAGGGTAACAAATCAGCCACACTCATCTGGCTACATCATCCTTTATGAAGGAGAGGTTACACAGAAATCTTTTCTCTTTTTCAAAATAAAATTTAAAATAAATTAAAAAGCATTATCAGATTGGTAGACACTTCGTAACTTAACCCTCCAAAAACTACTTCTGAATCCTGCTGTGTATTTTTTCAGGGAGCTGCTGTCTTGTTTTATGGATATAGCTCATTTAAAGGTCTATTTCTGTCATGTTTTGCTTCCAAACTGAACTACTGTTCAGCTGTATCCCTTGAGAAGGGGAAATATGAATATCAGTTTTTTCTTACTTTGTAGCTGCTGGTTATACCTTAAAAAACCAACCAAACCACCAAAAACATGCACTAGAAATAAATTGAAATTAAAATACTAAGAATTAAATCTAGCTGTAGGTAAACAAACTGAGCTTGTATTAGGCCATTATCCAATTTTTTAAATAAAGAAAAAATATTCTAATGGATTCACTTATTTATTACTGTAGGAATATATACTTTCATAAATATTTACTTTGTAACCAGTATAACACCCACAGCTTGGTACTGTTCTATGAGTAGTTTTACAAGGTTTAAATTATTAGCTTGATCAGATATCTGGAAAGCTGAAAGAGATTGGCTGGGGGAATAAAGAAAAAAACCAAACCATGCAACCGAGATGGCAGGTTCGAGGGAAGGACAGTCACCTGTTGAAGTTCTTTCTGTAAACTGATAATAATCCTCTATCTTTTACAAATATTTTCAAACTAGGATGGTACCTAACCATGTAAGTGTCACTAGACCAAAGATTCAGAAATCACTGACCCGGTTTCAGACAGAATTCATACTTTTCTAACTCTGGCCTATTATCTCTTGTTTGTTTGTTTGTTTGATTTTTTGTTAAACTTGATATTACCTACCTCTGCTGAAGTGGCCCTATTTTTTTACATCCCAAAGGGCAGTCTTGACTTTGGTTTCTTTGTTTGTTTTAAAATCTGTAGGTGTTTAACATCAGCGTCTACCGAATGCAAAATCAGGTGATACTGAAAACCACATATCAGAAGCATTTACTTGTGGAAGTCCTTGCTTTGAAGTGTTGCAGAGCGCTATGAAGGAAACACTAATTTTTAGCATCAGGAGAAGTTCTTCACAGAGATAATTTTAATGTCATGAAGCTCTAAAGTTTTATTCTGCTTTTATGGATCAAAGTCGTATTACTGTCAATGGTCATGGCAGATAAGCCAAATTTAAAAGCCTTTATTTAATCTTTGCTACTTAGCTGGCTTGTTTTGTCATCCAGTGCAAAACCCCCAAAACCTAAAAATTAATTTGGCTGATTCATACTTAATTTCACGTCCTCCCACCCCAAAGAAGAACTACACATTAACTCTAAGAAATCATGTTTCTCCCATAAGCATTAAATATAACCACCTTTCATAAGGATAGCTGCTCTTTCTTGAGCAATAGCTTCTACCCGTTTGGGGAGCAGGAACTGTTCTAACAGCAATGTGTGTCCTCCTGAGACTTCCCCAGCGCTTCCTGACCTCAGGCATTCCAGCAGCCCAGTCACCATCTAATGAGAATCAGGAAAACACTGCTAATTGATTTAATGAAGGATGTTGATTTACTTCAGATGAGAATCTGCTTCAATAAATCTAGAGCCACTTGAAAAACCAAAAATATCAGATCACATATTAGTTTTTTGATCTGAGATATGCATTTTAAGCACTTCTCTCCGTTGACATCCTGCCTGCATGGGATTACTTTTGTGTTCTATAAATTGCTTTATCTTCAGAAGGTAGATGGGAATGGTTAGTCATCTCTGTGATTTATGCGGTTTGATGTTCGTATGGTGATTTTGTCCTTCATAGATGGATCATGCTGTATCTCAGTGCAAATCCCTTATTTTTATAAGTCCAAGCTGTTCCAGCCAGATGTCCAAAATACCCTCAGTGAGTGGGGATGTGTGGTGGTTACATAGCTGTTGCAGTCATGGCCTTCTCATGTCTAGGCATCCTCAGAATGTAGAAGCCCATGACCCAGGGAGGCCAAGCTCTGGTCTTAGATGAGATCTTGGGAAACATTTATATATTCTTTCCATGCATCTGTTGGATTATGGCTTTCAGTATTCTCCAAGAATATTTGCAACTATCATGCCTCATCATGAACAACTTTCCATATGTTGTTTGTGAAGATGTCTCTGGAGCTGGGACATCACTTGTCACTGCTGAGGGCTGTAGTTGTCCAAGTGGGCAGCAATATTAACCCTGTCCAGGCTTTGTCACTTGCCATAGGATATGTGCATTAAAATCACTTTTTACTCTGTGCAGAATCCCACAGCATTCACAGACTGGAACTGACAAACCCTAATTTGTTCTTCCCGGTGTTCCAGTCTGTCTGTGCAGAAGGCAGCTCTGGTCTGAAAGCCTCGTGGCTGCCTTGGTGAGGTGTTGTGCCTGGGCACGTGGATCTCACCAAGAGTCAGCACATCTTTCTGAAGGCAGGCACTGCCTGAGCTGGACCTAACCTGTGCTGTGAAAATCAGACTGTTAGCAGAGATGCCCAAGGCTCACTAAAGGTACAGTCAGCCATGAGGGAAAGAGGTAAGCACACACAAAGGTGAGGCAGGATTTCACACCCAAAAATGCCGGAAAAATCTAAAATTTGGTGTAATATGATTTTTAACATGGGATTTCTTCATGTCTCTTGTTGCTAGCTCTGACATTGGTCTACTGAAGGGCTTTATAAAAAGCTTTCCTTTCTCCTGGGTGCTGGTTCTTGCATTATGTAAAATGATGCTCTCTATTATACTGGCAGTACATTTGGGCTTTCCTAATGGAAAACCCCTACATAAGAATTTTACTTTTTGTCTTTTTAAGAGGAAAAATCTGTGCCAAATATGTTGCCAGATTTATTCCATTAACTTTCTGTGACAAAGATAATTAAATTCATAGCTTGCGTCCTGAATGAATCCTTTATTTCTAGCTTATATTGTGATTGATGCAGTAAAATTGGTGTCAGTTCAACAAATTCCACATTTATTTTTGGCTTTAAATAAACATGAGCATAAAGTTAGGCTGAAAAGAGGAGCTGTGTGATTTGGGTTTATGTGATTTGCCATTTTAACAGGCACCCACCTGCCCATGCTCCCCTCACCAGTGGCTCTAAGAGCACTGGGTAGTTCCCACATTTTTTATCTCTTGCTTCTTCCAGCTGTGGACTCAGGGTCCAGCAGGTATTGTTTGGTTGAGATAACAAAGAGAATGAGCCCAACTCCCTTCCCTTCCCTTCCCTTCCCTTCCCTTCCCTTCCCTTCCCTTCCCTTCCCTTCCCTTCCCTTCCCTTCCCTTCCCGAACCTTCCCGAACCTTCCCTTCCCTTCCCTTCCCTTCCCGAACCTTCCCGAACCTTCCCGAACCTTCCCTTCCCGAAACTTCCCTTCCCGGACCTTCCCTTCCCGAACCTTCCCTTCCCTTCCCTTCCCGAACCTTCCCTTCCCTTCCCTTCCCTTCCCTTCCCTTCCCTTCCCTTCCCTTCCCTTCCCTTCCCTTCCCTTCCCTTCCCTTCCCTTCCCTTCCCTTCCCTTCCCTTCCCTTCCCTTCCCGAACCTTCCCGAACCTTCCCGAACCTTCCCGAACCTTCCCGAACCTTCCCTTCCCGAACCTTCCCGAACCTTCCCGAACCTTCCCTTCCCTTCCCGAACCTTCCCTTCCCTTCCCTTCCCTTCCCTTCCCTTCCCTTCCCTTCCCTTCCCTTCCCTTCCCGAACCTTCCCTTCCCTTCCCTTCCCTTCCCTTCCCTTCCCTTCCCTTCCCTTCCCTTCCCTTCCCTTCCCTTCCCTTCCCTTCCCGAACCTTCCCGAACCTTCCCGAACCTTCCCGAACCTTCCCGAACCTTCCCGAACCTTCCCGAACCTTCCCGAACCTTCCCTTCCCGAACCTTCCCGAACCTTCCCTTCCCGAACCTTCCCGAACCTTCCCTTCCCTGCCCTGCCCTGCCCTGCCCTGCCCTCCCCTCCCCTCCCCTCCCCTCCCCTCCCCTCCCCTCCCCTCCCCTCCCCTCCCCTCCCCTCCCCTCCCCTCCCCTCCCCTCCCCTCCTCTCCCCTTCCCGCTACACCTGGAGCAACATGCTTTCTTAACTTTTGTGGTAAGATTCTCACACCGTATATCCCTTCCACTTTGAGCTTCTCAGACATGTAACTACAGCTATCACAGAAGAGGACACAGTATGTATAATTGATGAGAAGGATGTGTTACCCATTGGCTGTGTTAGGACTCTTACAGTGTACTTGAGCATACTGTTGTGTTGGTATCTGCTGTAAATTATGACTATGCTGAACAATTAGTATAAAAGAAAGGTCTATCAAGGAAAATAATAATTATAATATTTCTGTTTCTCATAAGGACTTTACAAATGTGCTTTTGATAAAGTTTGGCTTTTAAATCTTTAAAATTAGATGCATTCTGGTAATATTTTAAGTTTTCTTTAGAACATACATAATCTGTGCCCTTTCTGAATGTTATTTTATATTTTCATTACATAATCATTTGCTGAAGTACTAATAGTACATGGATGAAAGCTTGTCAAACTACTGATAGATGTTAATAGGATACTGTCGGTTTGCTGAGGATAAAGGTGGTGTAGGAGTGCAATTCACAGTATGCATATAATTCGGGTTCCAAACTCCCGTTGTTACTTAGAATCGGATTTATTTGTTGATTGGCAATTTTGCCTTTAAAAGAATGAAGGAATATGGTTTTTTCCCAGTCAGAACTATTCCTTTACAGTCACCATCATGGGAACTGTTAAATTTTCTTAGTTTTTTTGTTTTTTTTTTTAAATCTACACAAAATCCCCATTTCTTTATTTCATTCTTATAGAATCAACATATGTATTTTATGGTCACCACAGTACTAGCAGTTTATATGACAAAATAAATCTGTTGAGATTCATGATTTCAATTCATTGAATAATTTCCTAACGAGATAGTATTCACCCTGAAGGTCAGCACAATGTTCTGTTCCTTATTAGCTATTTTATCAAAGATGGCCTTCATGTAAATCTAATTGTTAGTCAATTTTGAAATATTGATGTTACCCCAAAAGGCTATGTGCATAAAAAGGTCACATTCTGCCTCAGATATGTTTGTGATACTCCCACCAGCAACAGTGGGAGTTCTGCACACAGCGCATGGGAGGGAGGCTGGCCCTTGATCTTTAAACTGTTAATTCTTAAAAATTAAATAAATAAATAAGTAAAGGCAGTGTTCCAAATTCTGAGTTTCTTACTGCAGATTTTACTTAGGCTGAACCTTCACTGTGGGTCACCAGAATTTTATTTGAGGGAGAACTTCACAAAATACCCACCAGCTGATGCAGTGTTGCTGCTGGGGGCTCGACATTCCGCCTGTCTGCTTCTGGGTTAGCTTTCAGTCGGAGTAAACTTAGACAATTTGTTTGCTTAAATTACTTGAAACAAATATTAAACTCTGCTTTCAAAATAAAACACTGAATCTAAGAATCTAAGACTCACTGAAGGTTGTGTGCTACTAAATGCCAAAGTCATCCTTTAGTACAGCTTAGACTGCTAAGCAATGCCATTTTAAGTGTTTACTGCTTATTTTAAGCATTTTGGGGATTCTTGTTTGCAAACACTGTTCAAAGCAGCAATTACTGCTTCTGCCACAGTACTTCCATTATATTTACTGTTGGTTTTAGGTAATATCTTGTGTATCGTACTTCATGGACGAAAATTAAGATTTTTAGGATGTTTAGAAGTCTTTAGAAGATTGTTCATTGTAATTTTGTTGATCTACAACTAGTTTTAATTGACTGATATGGATCTTTGTGGATCCTGAGGAGAACTGTGCCTCTTCCAAACTTCCAGCTTAGCATATAATGAACATATCAGGTTAGAAAGTCACCAGAAAAAAAGCAAAACTAGGTAAGTGATTTTTCACTTTGCAAGCTTAAGCCAGAACACAGTATTGCAATGCTTGCTGGCATAAGTATTTCAAAAACATTTTGGAGGGGGATTAATAGACTTTATTATGAAGAACAGGGCTGTATTTTACATCCACAAACAGATAAGAGTGTGCACTTTTGCCTTTAGGGCATTACATAGGGGGTTGGACTAGATGACTTTTAAATGTCCCTTCCAAGCCAAAGTATTCAGTGGTTCTATGATGTGTGTGGAACTGAGGAGCTGAAAGGAGGGTTGTACAGTCTAGTCTGAAGAAATGGACTGTATTAATGCTCCTGATAAGAGGTACAGGAATTAACGCCAGTTGTTAATGTGCTGAATCTCTGTTCCTAAAAGGAAGAATTCCACACTCCACGTGGAGATTTGCCATTGACTTAGGTAAAACCAGAAAATCACCAATTGCTTTAAAGCCCACTGCTATTAATCCTAGGCTGTCTATCTGACCGGAAAAGCAGCTGCTTTCATTAACTTCATGCTTTTTGTGAGTAAAGTCCCTTTGAGCAAAACATGGCAGTGCTTCATTTTCTGTACATAAATTCATTCCAGAAAACTGTAAATGGCAACTTTACCTTCAAATTTGATTGCTGAAATGCAGGGGAGGAGTCAAAATTGAGCAGAGATTTATTAAAAATATTGTGGCAATACCCTCTGCCCCCCCTCAAATGGGTTTGGTCTAGACAGTCTATATAAAACTGTGAAAGAAGGGGATTGTACAGGATCAGGGATAAACATAACTTTTTTAAGGGGAGCCAGAGAGCTGGCATTGCAGCAAAGATACAAAGGCAGGATCTAATAGCTCAGGGAGTTGTATCAAGCTTAGTTGCAGAGATCTTCTTGACTGTTCCATCTTTCTTTGCCATCCTCTTTTTAGCCATCTGCTGAATGATACCAGAGTACATCAGGCTCTATTATCAGTGTTCAGAAAAGAGTTTGAAAAATCTTGAACAAAAAAAAGTCAATGCATGTATTCCAGTAACATGAAAACCTATACTGCAAATGTAGGTATATTTGAAAAAGAGGAAAAAAAACTAAAAGCTTGGAAGCTTTCAAATCTCTTGAGGTACACAAAAGGGTATTCGGCTTATAAAATTGATTGTACTCTCTCTGGAAACAAAGTAGTAATGGAAAAAAACACGTTACCTAAAAAAATATTATCACTTATCCTTATGTTCCATTAGATAAATTTCTATTTATAAGGGTTTCCTGTGAAGATTGTTTTCTGTAATATAAATGATGTCATATAAGATACACATTTACTCCTTGCTATTTTTCATAGGGGGGGAAATTAAATACCAAGAAATAAGTTATTCCATCTCTGAGTCTCCCTGTTAGATAGCAACAATAATGACAGGAATAGTCTCCATTAACATACGCATGCTGAATTACATCCTTGGGCTACTTTCTGATTTTAGACATCCAAGGCTTCCCCAGAAGTCCAAGCTTATTTCTGTACTTAGCAGATTTTTTTAATGAGAAGGGTTGGGCAGGAACAAATGCAATAAGTTCTGAGTCTGCTAAATCTGCCATTTATCAGAAATTTGTTTTGTGATGATTGATCAACAGTAAAGAACAAGAGTATAGTGCCATTCTATGGTTCCTGGACTTCTGATTTTGAATTCTAACATGGTAGGAAAACTGTATGTTTATAGCAGAGGTAAGCTTTAGAATTGAATTACTCCTACAATCAATGCATGAGTAAGTTCAGGCAAGGATCTGGAAGTGCATATATAGGTACAATATAAGCTGGCATTTCACAGCTTTTTTTAATATTCTTCTCAGTACAACGGTGCATCTCGTGGGCATTCTTGTTATAATTCTTTCTCATAAGTTTTTTTCTATTCTGTTTTCTTCTGACACACAAAATTGAATTTCCCTTTCCTTACCAAATACATAGTCCATTTGTGTATAGTAGTACTCCAACAGAAAGAAAACCTTATGCTCGGTTTTCAGTTTTCTAATTGCTGATGAGAGGAGGAAATGGCTTAATGTAGATTTCCAGACTGAAAAATGACTGTAAATAGCCTTTAGAAGTTCTGTGTGTTTTATCACTCAGTGACTTCCACATCACATTTTTTTTCCGTTTACAATAAGAAATGTTTACTGCTGACTGCCAACACTATGTGCATGACCCACAAACCTAAAATCAAGCTGGGTTCTATCACCAAAGGCCATCACTTCTCACCTTTGACCCCTTACTAATCAAGTTAGTGATATAAGAGAGGTCAGAATTTATAACCTAGAACTTAGATAAAATAAATATATTCTCCTGATGGTATGTGTGCATCCTGGCAGAGCTCAGATTCCTTTTCCATGCACAGATACTGATAAAGCAGTGAGGCCAACAGATACATATGAACACACAGAAGGAATAGTACTGTTGATTAAAATGTCTCATAAGCACTGTTGTAATGAAGGTGCAGTTTTACCTTTCCTTCTCTGAATCCACCCATTGTTTCAAAAGGGGGCTTATTATCTCCTTTTGTAGGCAGATATTGCGAGTCATAAATGGAGGGTTGGAGTAATGGGTCACGTCTATTTGTGGAACAGGAACGTGTGGAAACAACAGATTTTATAACAGGGCTGCACATCTCCAGGCTGCCAAGGAAACATAGCAGAGCAGGATGTGTATGGAGTCATCCGCAGCTTCTCTCTGCTCCTGCAGGACCTGGAGAGACTGTGGCACCACAAACCCTCCAGAAGGGCACAAATTACAGGTTGGAGAATGGAGAAGAAATCACAAGTGGTATTCAACTATTCCACAGGCCAAACAGCAGTAGGAGCTGCAGTCAGCCAAGAAAACATTATCTGCTCTCGGGGCACATAGGTGTTGTCCTTCTTGTCTTGTACCTACTTCTCTGCATTAAACCTACAGACCTGTGTAGCAGCAAAACTGTAGAACTCTGGAGAGGCAAACCATGGAAAAGGAGGAGAGGTCTGGGAAACAGATAAGTGGTAAGGATTAGTTACAGAAAGAAAAATGATGGTGAGTGCCTTACGAAAGAAAGTTGAGAAAAAAATAAGACAGATGAAAGTGAAATATTTTGGGAGCATGATGCGACAGTTTATTAGAATTAACTTTCTGAATAAATCTTCCACTGTAATCTAAGAGACTGTCAGCATTTTATATCCAATATAGAGATAAGCAACAAAAGCAGACAATGAAGTATTTCTGAAAAGGTGTTCACTGGGAGAAACCCTGTGCTCCAGAAAAGAAACATCTGGAGATGTACTTTGTTATTCCACAGTGACAAAGAAATTGATGAAGCATCCTCTGTAGTGGGACAGAGCTAACACACCACCTGCTAAGCCATAGGACACACCCTTTTCGGGACCCAAAGTCTGCCCAGGTAAAGACCGTAAGGGTATGAATAATATTCCAGCATGTGAATTATACTTCACCAGCACTGTGCTTCTCAAATAAATACTGACCTGAACCTTTTTCTTCATAGAAATTTCTTACCATTACAAAGTAAATGGTTTCACACTCATGGTAACAAACATGTTTGTGATGTTTTGTGCTCAACACCTTCTTCCAGATTGAAATAACAAGATGATCTGGAAGAACCTTGACCCCAATCAGCGAGAAATGGTCAAGCTGTGTTCAGAGCTAACCTGATTTTCACTGAGGAATTATTGTTCAGATTCCCCAGGGATCATTGATGCAACACAAGAGAAAGTTTTCTACCTCTTGAGTGTAAAATTTCCTGCATTTGAGATATAAACTTCAATTCAAGATCATTGAGAGATGGGATATGCTAGAAAATAGGAGTAAGGGAAGCAGTATCTTAAGGAGATTGTGCATGTTCTTAGGACAGGTGCTGAAAGGAGAGAGGTTAATTTATATAAATATACCCATGGTAGCTTTGATTCCTTTTTTTTAAGTTCTGATGGACTGAAGAGTTTTCAGAATAGACTTCACAAGACCTCACAGGTCACTTGGTACTTGTGCTTTTGATTCTGGGCTGGGATTTGGCAGGGGACATTTACTGTAGTGACTGAGACAAGCTGCATTCACAGACTCTGTGTATATGGTATCTTTGAAAGGAGAGGGAAAAAGCAGCCTGTCTGGAGCTGATGAAGTAAAATTAAGATTTATGAACTGAGTAATTTGGGAAGGTCTCATTTTGTATATATATTATGACTAGCAATGCTGAACTACTACCCAAGGGCTTCAGAGTGTATATAACTTAGTTCTCACTGTGTGTGCTGTTATTCTATCTTGATAGATGAAGACATGGAAACAGAAAAATTGGATATGCCCTAGGGTATTAGGAAACTTGGTAGCAAAACACTGCAGAAAATCTGCCAATGTTTTTTTCTAAATGACAACTACAAATTTCACACAGGGGTGTTCATTATATACCTTACTCACTAAGTCTGTCTGATTTATGTCGTTTATACCTGAGCTTTAGCAGATGCATCAGATCAGAGCCATGCCAACATTTCTGTCAGGCTTCCAAATGTTTGCCTCGTAATTTTTTTCTTCGCTGTCATCTCCTGTATCTTTTAACAGATTTTTTAATGAACACAAAAGGTGTTTTCAACTGGCTGGGACTAACTCAACCAGAGAAGAGCTTAGGTGGCCAAGGCCGTCCAGACTGGTGTGGTGTGAGGTGTTACAGGACAGAAGGAACAGTGAGAAACACTGGAGTTATGCAGGGGCTGGTTTTTGTAAAGTAAAGGAAAGCAGTCCATAATACCAGCTTTGTGCCACAGATGCTAATCAATGATTTTACAATTTGCTGTGACAAAAAGAGATTGCAGTGCAACAAAAGTGGCTAGTCTTGAAGTGGAATACCTCAGAGTACTGTGTTTCAAGCAGAAACAGAAGACAATTTTTAAAATTAATTTTAAAGTACAAAAAGAAAAGCAAGAAAATTCTTGTGGGATTTTTATCTTGGTGTAAATATTTCTTAGGCTATAAATGAAATATGTTTGGTTTTGGGGAAAGACACAAATCCATCAGCAGAGACAATAGGCAGAGGAGGATGTTTTGTCCTTGAATCACTTGTGCTTTTCTATGACAAGCTATATTTAAAAGCATTTAATGAGAAGAAAAAATCTGTTTATGGATTCATTTGATACCAAGTGTCAGTGATGAATGGTCAGCTGCAGTCCAAGGCCCTGGCTTTCATTATTGAGTTATTTAAATACGTGTATGTGAGTACTACAGAGAATTGAGATTTTTCATGTTTACTGAGAGAAAAAAATGTCCCAGATTTGGAACATATTGCTTTTAGTTCTCACTTCCACTTCAAAATCAAGGCTGTCTTGGGTTTACAAAGTACATCTGATTGGAAACTGCAGCAGAGGTCCTACCTTAGAGGTGAAATACACCTTTAGTTCCCAGGGGGATTGAGCAAATAGATATGCCCTTGCTTTAGTAAAGGGATCAATGAAAAGTATTGTGAAGAAGAAATGCAACTCTGCACTCAGTGCTTGAGAGCCAAAGAGAGGGGACTTTCAGATCTTACTTGTGGCTGTGAACCAATCTCTCAGGGCTTGCTTGTTAGGGTGCCTCAATGAGCACAGTGGCTCTGGCATGCTTGTATGCTCAGAATCTCAAAAGAGAGGTGTAGAAATTTGTGTGCACATTTTTTGGCTTCCTTACGCAGGAAGGAAGCCTACAGACCCTACAGCCAGACAAACTGCCCCAAACTGGAGATGGTGAATGCTGGTATGAAGCAATAGTCCTATTCAATGGATCAAAAGCTTGAGCACTACCCTGCTTGTTGATCATTTCATTGATATGAAAAAAATCTATATTTTAGTGCTCAACTCCCTACTCCAATCACTACTTCCCATTTCTGTTTTTCCACCATTTTTTTAAAATGCTATTTTTTGTCAAACCATACAGTTTTGCTTGTATATATTGAGATTTATTACTGAAATCTGCTCAAATACAATTAATAAATGATCATAAAGCATATATTTTATAAAACTGAAGGGTTTTTTTCTTCTACTTCCTTTTCATTATATTCTTATATTCTTTATAATAAGCCATTCTTTGGTTTTTTGTTTTTCCAGTTCTGAAGATATCGTTAGACCAGGGACACTATTCTAAATTTGAAATATTTTATTCATTAGTGTTCAGTGTAGGAATGGACAGTTGCACTTTCAGAAATAATTGTTTGCCTAGCTAGTACTGCTTATAGGATATTTAGGCCACCACCATGAGAAATTCCTAAGTGAGTTGCACAATTCTCTGTGTTAAACCGGCACAGCTGAAAATTGCCAGTTATTCCTGTGGGAGCTGCAACTCACAGTAACAGAGGATTTACCCTCTGGAAACTTAATTGAGCCGTACAGACAGGTAGAACTGTCATTCTCCTCTAGCTCAGCTAAGGGCTGTTTAGCAGAATTTTCTTTTAAACCCGTGTCTTTTTTTTCTTTCAGACCTGGCAAATCAATAGATACAGACAAGTTTTCTAGACTTTCTAGTAGGTGACTTCTCAAAAATTTAGTTTAGTCATGAGGGATTTCACTGCAGACAGTCTTTTACTTTTGTTATTAATCAAAACACCTACACATCCCCCATGTTAGCCAGAAGAGCATGGTCTCAGGTGTATTAATGATTTCTTCCAGATATTCTCTCCTCAGTCTGCTATGGTCTGTCAAGATTACATCTCATCAAGTAAGATGAATGCATGTCGATACCTTCAGACTTACATCCTCTCAACATAATGAATTTCATAATGAACGGCAAGAGCAGACACAACAAGGATTTTTCTGGGGGAGAAAAATTAATATTATAGAAAAAAACTATAGTAGGAATCAAGTTACCTTTGCACAGTCCTAATATGACATAGGAACACAAAACAAATTACGGACAATGATTCAGTAATTTCTGTACTTAGAAGTCCATCACAGCTAATTTAGCCTGACTCTGAGAAATAGTCTGAACCCCCTACATCTCTTACCTCTGCTTTTAAAATACTTGCAGCTGCTAGGCTTACTGAATGGCTGTTATTTCAATTGGTATTACTGCTTTCTTTAAAATCAAGGAAGAATTTTTTAATTCTACTTCATAACAATCTTTAGTTGTCAAAATAAGCATTTTTAATCAACGTAGTACTGATGTAGAAGATTCTATATGTTTCTCTGACAAGATCCAACCTGCATAGGAATTTTCATTTCCTTTAGTCAAATTCAGACTATACAGCAGCAAGGTGAAAACTTAGGAGAATGGTGAAGACTTGAATTTTATTAAAAGGTGAGGATATAAGAACTGTTTCTTAAAACAAGCATCTAACTAAAAGTCTGTTTACCATTAGTATAGGCAGTGTGATGCAAGAATTTTAGGGCAAGAGAGCTTGTGCATGTCATGGAAGGCCAAGAGTCACAAGATATCCCTGGCTGAAAACATCTCAGTTTCTGGTTTTGGACAGCCATTTAGTGCTGTTTCTTTATTGTAAGTACCTATGTGCTTGTATATGCCACAAACTTACAGACTGTAGTGGAATGACTCTAGGTAGCTTATGGGGGTAGACAGGATCATTCCATGCACAGAAATGAGCATTATGAAATCTTGGGGTTTCTATTATCATGGAATATATTTAGAAAGTGAGGAAGGAGATGTCTTCAATATGCTGCCCTGAAAATGGAGATAAGCACTGCAAAAGCTCAAACATATCTAAGTAATGATTAGGTCCATCTTATTGCATAGTCAAAACTGCTGAATCTCTCTCTTCAAAACTGCTGGAAGAAAATCCGATTTATATGGATTGCTACATCTGTTTGTTCATTTAGTACAGCTGTTAAGTATGGACTGTTGATAAGAGAAGTTAAAGATACAAGAAAGCTATTCTGATGAAGTGAAACTATTCTAGGAATTTTGGTGGAGTTTTTGTGTTTAAAACATCACTTCTTACTAGTCTCTTCAAAAGTTGTTTAGGCCTATTATGGGATGGAAATTTATTGGCCATGTTGCCAAAAAAGAACAGATGTCTTTAATAAATATTTGTTAGGTATTTGGAAGGGAGATATGTATCTATTACATAAAATCTGACAAAAGATCAAAAATTTGAAACAGTATCTACAAGAGTTAAGCCCTAATCGATTGACAGACTTTGCTGGCTTGCTCCATGTCCACAAAGGGGAGAGAGGTTTCTACCATTTTCATGGCAATTCCTCATAATTTTGTAGAATTTGGCATAAATGCAAAGGAATCTGATGTGCCTCTACTTGAAAAGTTCAAGTGGAAAGATGCAGCTGTGACTGGAACCCGGTTATCTTGATTCCAGTCCTGGACAAAATAATGACTGTCAGTGAGTGCTTTAGTGGAAAGAATAGGGCTCAAGAATAATTTGTCTGATAAACCTCTCATTGAAGTTGTCCATGGAGACTCATAGCTGAGTCAAGATGTTTCTAGTGGTGATAGAAGAGACTCCAGAAGTAATATTTATGCTTTTCCAGTATCTGGAAGAAAACAAACAGGAAAAAGCCTCAGTCTGCTGGTTGAATATGTAGATAACACATACTGATGTGGTAAATAGTGATAAAACATGCAGCACGTTGTGTTCAAAAATGTGCATGTCCTTATAAAAGCAAGTACAACTCTAGATAAGAAATTTGAGCTGTAGTTGTAGAATTTTGCGTCCTGAAGAACAGAACTTTAAAAAGGCTTTAGAGATCATTGTGGAAAAGTGATGCAATATGAGGTAAACCACTAAATATTTATATGCATGTAGCCATGTAATACATGTTTTGTGCCTTAGTTCATATAACATTCATTCATCTGTAAACATTTGTATGTGTGTATAAACAGATAGCATATGTATACATATGTATAAATGCATGCAGTACATGTTATCATGTATGATGTGTGGATATGGATACATACACTACCATATAATTAAACATTTCTGTATTAGTAAATGTGTAAAGAGAGCAACAGTGAACAGAAGTGAAGTGATTTCGTTTGTGCAAGGTTAGTGGGGAAGGTAGCTTGGAAGGTAAGTTGATGACAGCATGGACCATCATGGGAAAAAAAACCAAATTACTGAAGAAAGCTGTAATTAAATAAGTACTATAATAGTGAAATATGTTTTAAATTATGCATAAGTATATTCTGCAAAGTCTCTTTTCTTCTGCACATATCAGACCAAACTCAAAGAGTAAGCACATATGTTGTTCAATTAGATTGAAGGCATTTTAAAAGAGCTCCCTCTACTTCATTCTCTTTAGAGAAATAAAGACCTGATATGAACAAAAGAAACAAACAAAAAAACCCAGAACACAACAAAACTATGACACAGGTATAACTGATGTGCTTTTAAAGACATTGAATAGCATTCCAGCACTAACCTGCTGCTGGAAAGGATAATGGTAAAATTGCTTGCCTGCTGATATGCTCTAAAAAAATTCAGTGTGATTTGTTACTGGGCAGGACAGAATGTGAAATGTCTTTAATAAGCTTAGTGAATAACCTACCCTGTTCTTTGTTTAATCATGTTAGTAGTCATTTGAGCATTTAATTACATTTTCAAAGGTCTTAATGGGAGTAGCAATATTATCTTATTACATTTAAATGAACCTGAAAAATACAGACCATTACCTTCCTTGTGCAGCCTCATCTTTCCAACAGGACATCGGCTTTAACAATTATGTCTCTTCAAATAAATGCTATTTTCAATAGGATTGAGTATATATAAATGTATATGTGTATGAGAAGCTTAATGAATATACCCTCTATTAAGAGATTTTTCATAATCCTAGATGTATAAATATGAAAGAATACTAACCTAAACCCAAAGAAAGTGAATATAATACAATGTCTTTTTACTCTCATGCAGTAATTCATTCATTCATCTAGTTGCATCTAGATTCATTCATCTAGTTGCAAGCTACCAGGGGACAGATTTATCCCTGTCATAACTCCATGAAATTCAGGAACCTGCAGAGTTATGCCAGGGATAAACTTGGTCCTAGGTTTTCTAAAATTGTACAACTCCTCAAAGATCCTCAATCTCAAAAGGCATTTTACACTTTTAACCAGCTTCTTGCCTGAGAGAGATACCAAACTATTTTTATAGGGTTTTGGGTTCTAGTTTTAGTCTTCAAGTCCAAAATGGGAAGTAACTCGTGACTACCAAGGAAATAGATCTGTGCATGCAGCATGCAAGACTAATGGGAACTTGTGCTTGCATTAAGATCAATTCCCCTTAGCAATTAAATAAGGCTTTTGTTTTGACTTAAGTAGCTAATGATTAGGGATCTCTGTTGAAATTTCAATAGAATAGGAACTAAAATAAATTTAATACAAAATTTCATTTAGGTTTAATTGGGAGCTGACATTTAGAATGTGCTTTTTTTTTATAGATTTAGAAACATGAGAGGAGCAATCTCCTCTCATTTGACTTATGCACTGGAATTCTGTGCTTCTACTTAGTGGTCAAAAATCATATCAAAATTAGACAAATATTCTCACACTCTAGAAAGGTAGAGAGTTTGGCTAAGATGGATCCCTTGGGATATTTATCCAAGAATGATATTTTATATCCTGTAAGTGTTGGCATTGCCATAACCAAGCTGGGCAACTCATGCCATCTGCATGCTGATTGGGTTTTGACTGTATTCTGCTTCAACTTACAGACCTTAATATTTGTATGATCAAGAAAAGCATTGGGAAATTTCAGGTCATGTACATGGCTCTTTTGAATTCATTTGCTGTTCCAACATGCCTAAGAAGCCAATGTACAGCTCATACATCTTACTATGAAAAATGGCTTTTTGTTAAACTCCATCTACTGGCAGTCAGTGAGTGGAGAAATGTGGGTAGTACACCATGTGAAAGTTAGTTTCTGCCCACAAGATACAATAATAAGAGAACTGAGCATCTCTATATATTGTAATACATATTGTAAGAAGGGATTGATTTTTTTTTTAAAATGTAAAATAGAGTTTGAAATCTGAAAGCTGTAGTTGTACAGGACTCACAGTTGAAGTATTGTAACTCTCATATATAGAGTGATTTCAGGCAGATTTGTCCTTTTCTTTACCGTGCTTCATGCTCTGTGAGTATGTATATTTGATTACAATTCATACATCTTAGAAAATATGTGGGAGAAAATCTTGCACAAAGTCTTGTCCCATACTCCCTTAACTAAGTTTATAGTGACTTATTTCTGGGAGAGCTGAATACAACCTTGCTTGGGCGCCTTTGGATCAGCTGTTGAGGTGCAAACTGGTGTTAAAGGAATCCCTGCAGAGAGTGGAGGAATGAGGGAAAGAGCTCAAGCTGTAGTAAATGCTTTTGAAAAGCAAACTGTAGTTGTGATGGGGACAGGCTTTCTGTGTGAGGGAGCAGACAATACATGTCATGAGGTGGCTTAACCTTTCATCTTCACACTGTAATGAATCTTCCATTCATTACTTGCATTGTGAGTACAGGGTCACTGACAACATGTTATCTAATGTCTCTGCACGATATTACTGAGGAAAAAGGACAGTGCAAGATTTCAGGTACAGGAGAAATCACAACATTTAAGTATTTTTCCAGTTTTTCTCAGTTGGTTTGGGAGTTTGTCCTCAAAAGAAATGGAGTTTTGTTGTGGAAGTTTAAAAAGTAAGGAAAACAAAAGTGTGCATTGTCAACAAAAAGAATTTTTCATGAAAGCACATTCATTGATTGTATAAAGTGTCATGAAAATTAAGTTTTGACTGATTAAGAAAGTCAAAGGGAAGGACAAGGTAAGCAAATCAAGCACTCAACGCTGCGTATTTTCAGCTGCCTTTTTTGAAAAAATACCCCTTCCTGTTCTCAGTCCTGTGAAAACATAAGGATTTTATAGCTAATGGAAAATAAAACAATTTAAAGGGAATAGCAAACTGGAAAAACATCAGTCCCTCCAGACCAGTAAACATTCCAGTATCTCTTTAAGGAACTTGTGAATACGTTTGTGCCAAGTAATGCTTTAGCTTTATATATAAATAGTAGGAGAGAAGCAGCTACAATACTTTTAACTCTTCCATAATTTTTAAAAACACAGTCTTTTCTGTAAAGTGGAGGAAACACTTCCATTTTGCAGAAGGCTGATCCTCCCACTTTGACAATATCTGATTCATTCATACAATATGCTTGAACACAAGTATAACAGAGTGTTCTGTCCTGTTAAAGTATTTTTCATTAAATGTAATTTTATAGCCTCTGCTCCCACTGCAACCCAGTTAAATGTTTTAAAGGGTCGCTGCCATCTCCACATTGAGCAAGCAATATATAGGAGTTTTGGTTTTTTGAATCAAGCACAGGATTGAGAGGGGAATGTAGATGTCTCAAAGGCTCATTTTCATACTTGGCCACAATACAGAGGCAAGCAGTAGATGTCAAAAGACACTCTTTGCAAGCCTTTGCAAGAAAGTCACAGATTAACCTAATTTTCAAATAGGCTGAGGTTTCAAGTTCTTTCAAAATAAACTGCAGAGCCAAATATAATGGTGTCTAGAAACTGAACCAGTCATTGGTGCTATACATTTAAAAGCAACAGAGCCGCATATTAAAATGATGATAAACCTCTGGCATAGCTCATGGTTTAATATATTGATTTATTTTATTTGTATTTATTTTTGCTTATATAATTTGTATCTCATTTATCTACACTTAGTTCTTCTAGGTTTTGTTTTCTTATTCTGTAGGGATATCTCATCCATTACTGACCCTATTGTGGTGGCTCAAACATACCCATGTGTAAAACAGGTGTGATAATATAAGAGTATCTAAGGCTGAAATGCAAACCCCACTCTATCTCTGTTGTAGGACTCTTCTTTATTTTCTTTTCCTTTCCAGCTATTTTTGTGATTTCATATCTATTACTTCAAAGTACCAAACACTTTGCCTTTCTTTGGGGAGTAGGAGCTAAGAATGGGAAAGATCAGGGCATAGAAGACACGTGCACATATCTTTCAGAGACAACTTTCTTACAAAGATGGCCAGGCTAGAAAGAGACCTTAAATAGGACACGGAAGCAGAGGAAGGTTTGGAGTCTTAGGTTTTACAAGTAGAAAGTTATCTTTTAATAAGAAATTATTGTAAAACAAACTGCTTTCTGTCCGGGATCAGCAAGGACTGACTGCTCAAGAACATGTCCTCCCCACAGGGTCCATCCCAGCCTGGTTCTGATGGGGCCATTGAGCACAGATGTTGCTCTGGTACCAGGGTCTTCCAGGGGAAGCCAAAGAAGCTGGGGCCAGAAGCAGGGCTGGAGACGAACTGTGCTACATGTGGAGGGGTATCCACTCACAAAATCAACTACCTACAGGGATGGGGATGGGGCTGGAGGCTGTCCCTGCTGCAACACCCCTGGGACGTGGGCTGGGGGCCTCAAGGGGCTCAAATGGTATTCTGGACTGTGGGTAGGATGGGAGAAGCCCCAGAAGGTTTGGGCAGGGGTAGGCAGGGCTATTGGCGCTCTCAGGGCCATCGCATCTCTTTTAAGCAAACTTTTTAAAAATTTCAATTGCTCATAGAGGCATATTGAATGAGCAGAGAGTTTTAGACAGAATAAGGGCAGTGGATGCACTACTGTAAATGTATTTGCGTTTGTAAATGAGAAGAGAGGTAAAGAGATGCCAAGCTACCAAGAGATGCTTGCCGGGGAGTAATAAAGGGAAAGAGTCTGTGGCAAACGTGGCAATTAAGGCTCCGGGACTCTTGCACAGTCTGTGACTCTGGCTATAGTAAGGCAATGAGCGTGTGAGGAAGGACAGGGCAGCTCGATGGGGCACAGCAAGAGGAAGGAAGGCAGATGACACTGTGGGATGCAAAATAAACAGCAAAACAAAAGTGCTCAGAAAAGCAGTCACTGCCAGAACAAGGAAACCAATCTTTCCAAAAGATGCCTTGGCAGCTGTCACCCTGTGGCTAAGCACAAGCTGGACACAGAATCCTTCCACCTTCTCCTTCCCATTTACCTCCAGCTCTGTCTATTCCATCCCTGCTTCTTTCCTCCTCTGCTGTGGGGCTGTTGCCATCACAGTTACTAGTTTTACTTTCTCTTCTCTTTCCAGTTCTGCTTCTGGCTTTCTGTATCCTGCATAATTCAGTGAAAATGTTTGCAATACAAATAAGCAAAAAGACAGTGCTTTTACTAGTATTTCATAACGATGGCTACAGCAAATGCTCTGGAAACACTGTGGAAAGAAATATAAATGCATTAGCAAAGGGCTATAATTTTACCTGAGTACTATAACCAGCATAGCTTAGTTGTACTGAAAAGTTGAATGAGAGACTAGGCTACTGCAGGAAGCTGTGTCTCCTTATGAGACTGATAAATGTTCGAATTGTTACACAAAATTGTTGACTAGAGGCATTGTCTCACATTGTGATGAGCACTAGAAGGCAATAACAGTTAATAACTAGCAAATTGTTTGAAAGTATTTATACAAAAACAAAATAAATTGCAAAACCAGAAATGCTTGCTGTTTTGAAGATTAAATTTAGAAATACTTTTCCATATATTATTGAGTGAAGCAGGAAAATAATACACCTACATTTTATTAGAAGTTCTCATGAATAGATGTTTGTCTGCTATTAAATTGTCTCATTAAACATGTTTGTCTGCTATTAGGAAGGTGGTTGTTTGTTTTTTTGATAGCATTTACCACCAACCTGTCTGAATGGAGATGAGACTTCCCTTGGCAGAAGAAGAGTTCTGCTCTGAGAATAGCCTGCTCCCAAAGTGAAATAAACTCCACTGGCAATAAAGATGTTTTTGTTCCTGAAAGTGTTTATGCTAAATATTTCACTGGCATTGCTTTGTCACAGGAGGATATTAAGTAAAGGTGTTAAGTGAATGTGAATTAGTTTAAGTGCACAAAGCCCTTGTTTAGGTGCTCCTTGTGAGAGTTAAAGTAGTGAAGAATTAAGACAGCTTTGTTTGTGAATGAGGACTGCGCCTTAGGGATTAATACATTTTTACTGATGCATTTTTATTTCGCATGTTTAGTTAATTCAGCTTAACTTTCCTAACCATACTGGTGCAGGCAGATCTCGAGGGACAGAAACCAGGCACTGCAGAGACCTATTCAACTACATTGTCTAAGTGATGACAAAATGAAAGATGAGTTAATTGATTGCAGATTTTTATTTTTGGTAAATTTGAAGAAGCATTGGGTTTGTGTACATAAGCATGTTGAGGAAAATTAAGTCAATTTAAATGAAAGAATGGATTCAGAACACATTAAATCATTTTCCTGAGGAGTCCCCACTATGACCCTTTCATTTTGAATAGTAGGACGTGCTAGGGTGACGTGCTTTTATAGCGACATGAAGCTTGTCTTTCCTGGTTGGATCTTTCTACATAAACTCTAAATGTGTGACATGAATGTGTCATACCAAAATTAATAGATATTTTACTTAATATTTATTAAATCCCTTAATAAGACGAGCAAACACTAAAGTCCATAAATGCACTAATATGGATTTTTTCTGTCTAATTTTTAAAACTTTGTGCTCTGGACAGGTTTGGAGTGTATTCATGGTCAGAGAAATTTTTGAGGATTTTTTCCCCTTTTTAAACAATATTTCTTGTTCAAGAAACCCTGGGAACTCGTTTTTCACCTTGAAATCTTGCTGTGGCTATGCTGACAGAATGGGTTATGGGACACCAAAATTACCTCCAATAATCATGGTTAATGGGCAGAACATTTGCACTGTTTCATGGTGTAAGATTTTGTGTATATGTTTGGTGTCGTCACACTTGCTTACCCTAGGCATCTAACCTGGGTATCTAAACTTCTCTTGGCTCCATTCCTAGACAGAAAATAGAAAAATAAGCTTTCTCAAAGAGCAGTTCAGAGAATCTCTTTCTCTCCGCACTACAAAAGTACCCAAGGTGATTACCTGTGTGAATAGCCTCCTCCCATGATACAGATTACTATTCTTCCAAAAAGTAAAGCAGAAAATCATTCTTGAAAGCTTGTAATAATTTTAACCTCTAGGTGTGCTAATGACCATGGGCCTCATTCATCACTGACAACAAACAGTGCAGTCTCTGATTGAGGTTATCATATCATATTTGCCTAGATAATGCGTGAACTTTGTCACTGTGTCTGGCATCAGCTCTCAGCTTAGAGGGAGGTTTATGCAAAGAACTCAAAAATAATGATCTTTTAATTATGCAGCAACTATCTGTTCACTTAAATCCTTGGTCTTCAAGCTGGAGAAATGTCTAAGATGCTGGCTAATGGGGCTGCAGCTGAGCACATACTGCTGTTTGCTCAGGCTTTCAACAGGAAGCAAGGAGCACAGTGTAAGATCAGTGCCTTGATTAGCTGTTTGATGTGTGATGTATAAGCGTGCCTCTGAGGATGTGGTCTTGTAGAGCATGGGACTGCTTTTTGAAGAGAAGCACAGTATAGTTATATTGAACCTGCTTTAGCAGCTTCAAAAGCTCCCTGCTAGCAATGGAGCTTGCTGCAAAAGCATTAGTTCTTTTACACAATCTACAGTTCTTTCACACAATCTGCAATTCATTGATAATAGATTTATACCCATTGTATGCTAAAGGGAGTGCTTATAATGGTAGAGCACTTGAAGAGTTTGCAAGGATTTCGGGGTTTTCTCTAGTAAAGAAATTCAAGAATGCCCATGGTTTTACACTGATTTCAAGTATCAGAAGGCCATTTCATATTTCAGTCTGTTTCAAAGACTAGTTCCAGTGCTGTGTGTGGCAGACCTCCAGGTACTGCCTGACTGCAGCTGGGCAGATTTTGGGTTACTGACATGCCTCCTCTAAAATGGACAATTTGAACTAAGAATACACATTGGCAGATAAAACATGACTGGTTTCTCTTCAAGTCTACCAATTTAGATTTAAAAAATACCAGTGCTGCAGAAGTTATTACAACAGTATTATCCAGAAGGAAATTAGCTACAAAATGGGGAATTGACCTGTTTTCTGCCTCTTCATATTACAGTCCTTCACATACCTTTAAGAACTGTAAAAATCATTCTGTGGTTCATTTTTCCAACCTGTTATAGAGGGAATATTTTGCCTGCTTCCTTTAGTGGCAAAGAGGTGTGATAAGTGTTAATAATGTATTATTAGATCCTCTAATGGGAAGAAAGCCTTAGAGCAGTACCTGACTTTACTGTTTAAGAGTTTGCTGAAGACTGCCCTAAAAGAAGCTGATCCTTTCCCCAGACACTGCCGGTGGCTCTGCTTGCTGTTTCCACCACATGCGACAGATGGTGCTTAATGATGTCTGTGTTCCTTATATGCAGCATACGCAGAAATTAACCTTGTCTAAATTGCTTATGACAGAAAATGTTAAATTATCACAAAGTTATGCCAGAAAATGTTAAAGTATCGCTCAGTTAGGCATACTTGCTTTCCAGTGCTGCTTTCATTCCTTCTCCTTTAGTTATATTATGTGTCTCTAAAAATACTGTTTGCGCTTTTGGTGGCTGGTAGCTTGGATTTTCCCTTTTTCTTTTCAAGAATTGGAGGACAATTATAGTACATGTTCTTCTGTAGTCAAGAGTGAATAGAAAGTCTGTTAAAACTCTATACAAAATTTACTACAATGCTATTTTTGGATATCTATTCTTAAAAGTTCTTGGCTTAAGCTATTCAAAGAATTGTAACACTTCTCAGCATTTTGCTTCAACTTTTACAGTGGTTATAAAGCTGATGGAAAACTGGCCCTGATTCTTCTTTTTCATATCATTATTCCATCACAGCATTGCCATTCACAGAATCTCATCATCATTTTGGACATTGATATCAGCTTTTTACTCAGTAACAAAAATTAATTGACTAATGAAAAATTGAAATCCAAATTATGTATACTAAGCAGAAAGCCAATGAAGTTACTTTGGTGTTACACTGAGATCAAAATTTAGGATCTTCCTGTCTTTCAATCAGAAAATGCTGTTGCCATCATAGCTTGCATAGAGATAAAATAACTCCATTTTTCATAACACTAAAGTTTATCTTACAAGTTGAAATAAATAATCCACCCCTTCAATACAAACTAAAAGTATGATGCTGTGTTTGTCGAAGCACATGTCCAGCTCCTCCTCTAGTTTTTCTGTCTTTAACCTTGGGTCTTGGAATTGTACTAGAAACAGGATTATCTATGACTCAAGAAGACAGAAGCAAACTAACCTTTTCCCCAGTTTTAGTGCAAATTAAACATTGGGCATGCAGCAGAGTTTACCTAAATTTATTAGACAAAACAAATAGAAAGGTTACTGAAAGCTTCTGGGAAACATACATAGTGGGAAATCACTGGAACTACAAGGAGTATGTGAAAAGCTTACAGATGATGAGAACATGTCAACGGCAGAGAAAATTTTTATTGTAGGGAAAATAATTAGGGGCATTTAGGGCACAGCAAACATAAGGCTGAAGAAAGATATTATCCAGAGTGAAGTTGACCAAAGCAGTAACAAAATAGAATTTAAAGTAGTATTCCTACAGGAACAAGGAAAAGTAGAGTACCAAAATTAAATCAGAGCAGGGAAGAGGAGTTCACAAAACTCTTTTCTTGGCCAGAACCATGGAAAATGGAAGCACAAAGAATTTATTTTGCTTAAGTGCAGTTTGTGATCTTATGCCAGGATTGCATTGCTTTCAGTGACAGAGCTGAGAAAAGTTGACAGTTGTGGCTTATGTGGTGAGATCTACCAGGCAACACATTTTTCAAGCTGAAAAATGGCACAAACCCTGGACTGGTATCACAGGAAACATGATGAGTGTAAAACAGCACTGGTAGATGCATTAACCACTATCAGTACTGCACCCACTTCCCCTTTCCTCAGACAGAAAATCAGAATTATAAACTTCAAGAAAAGCAGTGTTAGTGAAAACAATGCCCAGTTAGGTTACAAGTAGTAGCAACAGTAGTAGTAATAAGTACTATTGATAGTAATAAGAGGTAACACTAGTAGTAATCATAAATGCAGTAACTTCTAGATGCATGTGTTCATTGTTTTCATCTGATAAATTGATAGCAACAAAGGCAAACATATGTAATGATCTACCATCTAATTACTTTGTCACTATTAAATATATTCTCTTAAAAAGAAGCCCTCAAAGAATAGCAGACCTTTTAGGAGGAAACGTTGCACAGACCTTGTCAGGAATTTTATGAGGGAAAGCTAATTGTCCCTTCCTTTCTTTACTTTGCAGCACTAAAATCCAGTGTGATACCTGCCTTTCCTTCCAAAAGACTAATGAACATGTCCTGATATTTGTTTGAGGTTTAGTGACGACAGCAATGAAGCACCTTCCCCATGCCCTGTGACCTTTGTCACCAGGGCTGCTGCGGGTGGTGTGCCCATCTGGGGGGATGAGATCCAGGGATGTGCTGACACAGCATATCCAGTGGGACAGTGTGTGCACTTACTGTCCAATGGTGTGTGCTTACATTTTCTGTGTCCCAGGCAGACAGGATTGGCTCTTTGTTTGCAAGAGCTTTGCATAAATTAAGGTCAGATATTTCCTATGGGGCAGGTTCCCAGCACTTACTCTGTTCTCGATTGTTTGCATCCCTTGCTTTCTAAGCCAAACTTCTTAGGTTTATGTATTTTTCCACAGAGTTATATGGTTACATTTGCATTGCCCACATGACTGTTGAACCCATGGTCCAGTTTTGTGTATTCCTTTCAGTCCAGCTCCTTTACATTTCCCCTGGCAGTGGCCTGGCACTGCATCCATTGCTGCAAGGGAATCAGTGAAAAGCATGGACCAGTCTGGCAATGCAAAACCAAAGGATGGGTGTTTGAAGTCAGTTGTTGGCATAGTCTCTCTCAGTGTATACCATTAAGGCATGTCACTTAACCTTTTCTTCTACTTTTGCATTTTTGTTTCCTTTAAAAACTTGTATCCAATATCACCCAGTAATTAATATTCAATATGTTCATGTACATAGTCCTTTGCAAACTGAAAATTCTCATAAATGGTTTGTGTTTATTGAGTACTGACTGAAGCCAGTAAAAACCCAACAGAAATATTGCATTACCAGCACAGCCATTCTCTGTTGTATCTATTTCTACTAATGCAGATTTTGGCATGGGGATTTCCTTGTAGCTGCAATGCATGTGCAAACCATAATCTGTTGTATGATTCAGTCTGTGGTCAAATCAAAAATCATGGAAAGGAAGTCTCCCATCTCATACAAGAAATTTTAAGTTCCATATATTTTCTTTAAAGATTTTTTAATTGTTCAAGCACAGATATTGGATTACATCTCTGGTATTTTTGTTGATGGCTCCTATGTTTAAAATTATTGCTTAAGCATGTATTAGCTTAAGCATCTTCCCTTGATTTTGGCAGTATATACCCTGTCTTTCCCATTCCTGACTGCAGGAAGCAATAAATCCATAGGATAAAATATATAGACAATTGAAACCCTACAGTATGCTGAAGTTTATGTATTGAATGTATCTATCATGTTTTGAATTATATTAGTAAGATTGTGTTAGTAGAAGATTGATGCAACTACCTGTACTATAATTACAGATTGCTAGAAGGTCAGATAAAACAATTTTTACCTTAAAAATGGTGGCTTGGAGCTGAAAAGTTCATATGAACCACTTAGTTCTGCTAATATTATTATAAAGAGTTATGACTCAGAAGATTGCTCTTAAGAACTTCTCTCTACAGAAGCAGATGTCCTTTCTCAACCCTCTCCATGTGCAGGAAGCTCTCAGAGCCATGCTGGCAGACCACAAACAACAGCAAAGGAAACAAACGTCAAACCCAACAAGTAGCCAGAACATCCCTGATCCTCACCCCTATTCAAAGGCTGATGCTCAAGAAAGAAGCAGGTCTTTTACCACCACGAGCAGCATATGTGTCTCCATGGGGGATATTCCATTCCCCTATTCTCACTCTCTTGTGTCTCAGGCCATAGAACAGATGGATTAATGATCTGTTTAATGGGTGTGCTTTGGTATCTGTCTTATCCTACCACACGTGATGGGTGTACTATTAATGCAGAGACAGTCTGAAGCTCACTGCAGGTGTGCTGTGCTCAGTGAATGTTAAGTGACAATGGCAATCCAGAAGCTGAGTATAGTGAAAAGAATCTGGAGAAGTTTTAATCCCGTAAGAGCTCTCTTTTATCTCAGTAACTGGCTCTACTACTCTCCTGCCCTGTTTATGCTGTGGAAGTTTGTAAATGGCTTCATTGGTTCCAGGTGTTTATAGGAGCTTTAGGATTGAAGGCTCAGATGTACAGATTCATAGCCACAGGCAGGTACAATGTTACCAGAAGGTTTAAAACACTTTTAGCTTTGCAATAAGCTTCAGCTCCCCTCTCTCATGCAGTGATTCTGGCATTGCTACTTCCCACTTGGCATCACAGCTTCTCCCTGATCCTTCAGGAGACACACAGCCCATGGATGGTGCCAGTTCTGCTCTGCACCAAGGAGCTGGAGGGAGGTCAGTGAAGGATGGGAATGAAAGGAAGGACAGCAGTGGCTCAGCTGAGGCTGCAGAGGAGACCCTGGGTCTGGGGCCTCTGGACCTCTCAGGATTGGGGTCTCTGGCAGCACCCAGTCCTGGCTATGGCTCCACAGCCAGCCCCCATGGCCTTCAGTCAATCCTGTGCTTGTGACATTTCAGGCACCTTGCCGGTGTTGGCCTTAGGTGCTGGAGTTAAATGCTATGTGGAAGACTGAATTTAAAATAAAAATATCTTAGGGAAAAACCTGGCTAAGTCTGACACTGACACATCCATACCTGTCAAGGCATGATGGAGGGAGGGGCAGTGTGCTCCCATTTGCTCAGATGAGGGGCAGAAGGTTGGATGTATTGCCCAAAGTCTTGCACAGACTAGGCTATGACTGCTGAATCTACTCTCACCATGGTTTTAAGCCTGAAAGCAAGTCCAATTGCTAGCATGGATCCATCTAGGAGACAGATGAAACAAAGATCTGTTCCATGGGGCCCCTGGAGCCTAATAAATGGGTGTTATAATAAGTGAGAGGCTCCATGCCTATTCCAAATATAAAGTGAGAAAAGGAGGAAGCAGAGACATACACACTGGTGAAGTATTATAGGATGTTTTTTAGCTGTAAATTTTTGGAGCCATTTAACTAGAGAATTATTACAAAATGTTTAGTTCAAGAACTTGATATGAATGATCCAACTACTGTGTTTCTAAAACTGACAATGATGGTGTCACTGTGAGGATGCAAAAAGCAAGTGACTATGGAAGAAGAAGATTAAATTCTGTTTTCTCTTGAATAATGTAAGAATAGACTTCTCCTTTGCTGGAAGTCTGGCTTATAAATATTGGCTTCTTTTATTACACTGAGAAAATTATCATCTTACAAACATCCAAATCATGGTAAAGAATACCATCAGCTGACTAATTTAAAATTATCCTGTTGAAAACTGCTTAATGATACAGATAACACGTTTATACTATGCAATACTGTGATGAGTTTGTTGGGACACTTTCTGAGTGGCTCTCAGCTCTGCTACTAAGCTTACGTGTGCATACATACAGGGGGATGAAGATGGATGTGAGTGCTGCTGTCAGATAAACTTGCTTCCCTACTTAAACTGGTTGCCAGGATCTTCTTTATAATTTTTTTGAGAAAATATTTGAGCTAATAAATAAATGCTTTTCTTTCAAGTTGTTTAGACAGCTAATTTAAAAGTTGCACCACATCAACTGAAGGAATCTAAACCAAAAAAGAAATCCAAAAGCTCCTGAGCCCTGGGACTCATTCCATGTTAGTGAGAACTTTATAGCTACTTTAGTATGCTGTGAACTTCTACTAGTTTTACTGGGGAAATGCTAAGTATCTGAAAAAGCAAGCCTTCTTGTTGTTGTGTCAGAAATCTCTGGCTGGAATCCTGCTGAGATTGTCATGTACTTTTGCTGTGACAAGTGAGTTTATGAAAGTTTCTAGGAAATCTGTTTTTATTCACCTCTTGCTTTTACAAAATCATTTTGATTATATTTGTCCTTAGACATGCTTGAGCTTTTCCTAACTTGCTTGCCTTCTTCTAAACATTTTTTATACAATGTAGGATTTTAAGAACTCAATCTGTCTAATTTTACATGCTTTTGAATGCTGGTTTGTTTGGGTTTTGGATTTGGTTTATTTTTTTGAAGAACTGAAGTTGAACTCAGTATTTGCATTTTGACCATTTGCAAAAGACCATGCCAAGGAGAGCAGCAAAGAGAAAAAAAGCACACAATTCTAATGAAGAAACTAGTGAAGGAACATAGCACAGAACTGAATGGGCATCAAGCTCATGTCCTATCCTTCCCCACACTCAAAAGGAGGTGATTTCCTCTGGCTTTTCACGGAGATTGTCAAGGAAAATCTAGTCATGCTCACAAAACCACAGCACATGAGGTGAGAGTGCTGCAAGATGGAGACCTACCTTGCTTCCTTCCTGCTCTGGCGCTCCCCTAGCCCTTCCTCTTCCAGCCTAGCGTTTGCCCTCCTGACCTCAAAAATAGTGTTGCACTCACAATTTTTTTTTAATCTGTTTTATTTTTGGCCTTCATGTTTCAGAGGAAGTACCTATTAAATTGTCTATAAAATGGAGTGATCGAGAAAATTTGATCTCGTAATATTTACATGAAGTAGCATTGCAATAATAACACTAGCTGGTGTTAAGAGAAATGGAACCTTTTTAGTCAGGTACAGAAGGAAAAGTTTTATGACAGATGAAGGAAAAATTCTGTAATAATAATCAAGCAGTCTGGAAACTTCTGTCACTAACCAAGTGTGATATATTGAGGACAGCAGTTTTTTAAGTTTTGCATTTTAACAAGGCTTTGTTATCTATATTTACATATTTGTGAAAATAAACACAGAATTAAAATATACGTAGAAGAAACAAAACAGTGACATTTCAGAGATGTTTTTATGCCAATGATACAATGCAGCTAACTACTGTAATGAGAACCCCTAGGCAACATAAAAGCCAGTGGTGCCAAGCTGCTGTTAAAATTAAACCTGGTGGATCTTGCTTCACACACAACTGACTTGACCTTATGTGAGCTTTTTTGTTATAATGCATATATTAATGTTTTGAAATTGCTTTGGGGATAATTAACATTAGAGGAGAAAGCAAAACCTCAGGTTTAGAGAAAAAAATCAGAAAAATGCTTTGTTTTATTTCTAAAATTGTCAGCTGCATCAGTATGCAAATACTGCAAAGGAATAAATTAGTATTAATTTCTTCCTAAAAAGTTAGTTTTTAAACAGTCTTATATTTCTTTATCAAAATCCAGGATTTACAGTGACAGGGATGGTGACATTTCAATCATAGAAAAACATTTTTTGTTGCTGTTGCATTATGGTTTTCAGCGGGGCTGTGGAGTGAGCAATCCCACATCCTTTCACGCACGTGCACTGAGTAATTTGGCTTGGTTTTCTTCAGACATAGGCGTGTGCATCTTTCCATGGGTGTATCCAAAGGTGGCTCTGACCCTCATACAGCTCCTGCTATAGTTACTCTGTTTCCAGCAGTGTGAAACATTGTCTAATATTTTTCCAAAAGCAGAAACAAAGTGTGCATTTTTCCGATATGATGGAGATAATGAGAGGAGATAGTTTTTTCCAGAAGGTGTTTGCTGTCCTTCCTGGAGCTGTGCTGCACCTGGCCCTGCAGTTCCATCACGCTGAGCTTCACACAGCACAAGGAACTTCTCTGGATATTTACTGTTATCATCAGTCTACAAACATCATCCAAATTCACATTAAACCAGTGGGACAGCAAAGAACTTTTCACACTGTACAGAGTTTCACAGAGGGTTTAATCTAAGCTGATGTGAAGAGCTCATTTCAAGCAGATACTAAGTGTAGCTCGGTCAGGTCCTAATCAAATTACTTGAAAGATGAAACCATTCTTTTTCTCCTTCTTTTAGGTTATAAACCGATGTGTACAGCTTGTGATGGCATAATAGCTCAAATAAAAGCTGGAAAAGGTAACCGTATTGAATTAAATGTTGCTGCAAGCAGCAGGAAAGTGAAGTCAGTGCTCACAGTTTCTCAACAAGCTTCCAACATTTGCTACTACAGCCACTATAGTGAAACAGCTTTGCCGTACACTATTTTTGCATTATGCTCAAGGACTGAGCTTCTGGATGGACATTCTCCTTTCTTAAAATCTACTCAAAAGCTAATATATAAAGATTTTTTAATATGTTTGTATGTTTTGTTTCTTTGGCATTGGCAGGTGTTTTCTGCAAGGAAGGAAGAGACAAATATTTCAGTGATAATTCTAATAAAATTTTTTTGAATTGTTTATTTTGTTGAAAAAGTTAGACCACAATCACTTTGGCTTTGATTAGTTTACTGTGGGAAGAAAACACAGTCCTCTGGGCTTTTTCCTTAATTCTCTGAGCCTAAATCTGGTTTTTCTCTAGGGGTAAAGTCAGCCTTGGTGGATCTAATTCTATTGCTATATTCACAAAAGTGATACTAATATTGGGCCTAGGGCTAAGTTTATCACAGGGAATTAGGTTTTGTGGTGTTTTTCTCAGCTGTCTGAACATTCTGATTTAACTTTTAACAGTGTGCATCCCTGTATCACCTTAGTGAGAAAAAAAATATGACAGTTAAGTTGCTTTTGCAGGAAAAATATCTGTGGTCCATCAGACGCAACTTTGGGCATGCATTTTTTCCATTCAATGTTGTATGTACTTGAGCCAGTATAAATTTCAGAGGGACAGTTTAAATGGTGACATTGGCAGAGGGTGGGATTCAGCTCAAGTCTAAGATATCTTATTAACATGCATGAAGTTGTCTGGAGCACTTTGTTCTGTGGCCTAAAATGAGGGCATGTCCTGACATTTGGAATGTTCTAAAGTGTCTTAAACATCTATGTGGCATTGATAGCTCTGACTCATGATCTCTAGGAGCCTTTCAGCCTTCTGTTGCAGTAGCTGGAGGCTGAAAATACATAAGGTATGACACTAGCAACAGAATTACCTCTGGGTGGGTAAGCTCACCATGCAGACTTGGTCATGCATATTCAGCTAGCCAGAAGATCAAGCTGGTTCACCTGAAGGTCTGCTTCAAGGGCTGAAGTTATCTAAAATAAGCAATTTGAGGAAGCCTGGGATATCCAATCCTTAAGCATGGCACTAGCGTGTGAGTTGTCCACCACAAAAACGAGCTCTGATCTCATCCATGTCTAACAAATTGGAATGCATTTGTAGTAACCGAGACACCGTTGATTTATTTACTGTGCATTTATTGCCATTTAAGCATGATATCTGGAACTCTATCTTCTGATCTCAGTTGTATAATTCAAGACCTTGATGGTTTGTTTTTTAATTATCTATCTGACATGTTTCTTGCTGATACTACACAGAGGAGCCCTAAACTGAAATCTGAATAGATAAGAAAAATTGTGCCTCAAGGTATATCTTTCATTGAGTCGTGTTTGATCCACCCACCAAAAAAACTTTCAATTTAAGAAAATGGCCAGGAGGAATATTGTATGTCTATATCTACTTTGAGACATCATGCTTAATAATAATAGCAATAATCAGACATATACTTGCAATAAAGGTGTCTGCTTATAAATTATTCAGAATTTTTACAGACAATAGAGGGACCCTTTGAGGCTTTTACATTGGCACAAGGTTTAAGAGAACAGGCAGAAGAAACTAAGCAGATTTATCAAAGATGAACGCATCCACAGATATTAAATACACAAATACTGTTCCTGGTGCTGGAAGTCTCTGTCCTGCACTACAGTCTAAGGAAGTATTCCATATGCTTCCCTGATTCTCATACCCTCACCTGAATTGCTGTGGCTGAGAGCTTTCAGACAGAAAGGGCAGATGGAGTTTGGCTGGGACATGCCATTGCTCTTATGCAAAACAGTTAATTTTCTAATTCCTAACTTAAAATCTATAACTTACTAAGCATACGTCATACGAAAAATACCTGCTCAGGGCACCATAACCAGGTAATCAAGCTGCAGATGTCTGTGTTGGAGTTGCCTAAAGGTAAACTCTCCACCTCATGTTTTGAACATGAAAAGACAGTTAACATAGACTTAAAAATAATTGAATTTTACTACAGTTTAATTGGTGGCAATAAAGAGCAAAATGAAGAATGAAGGTTACCTGAATAACTGATGATTCCTGCATTTTTGTACACATAGAACAGGATACCTATTGATTATTTTCTTTCTGTAGCAAAAATATATTCCTTGGCAAAGGAATATTTTAAGTGTACATATAGAAGTCATCAAATTATGATTTGCATCAGTAATATAATAATCATATGCGAGATATCAGGAATTTCTGATATGTCAAATTGCTAAGTAAGGCAGTCAGGAGAGTTACCTAAACAAACCATTGTTATTAGTCTCGCACCAAGGCAATTACTCTGAAACTCACAATGGAGTCTCCTCCTGTAGGATACATCATTCCTTTTTTTCTGGAAAAACTTTAAAGTTGGTTGTGCTAAGGATGTAAAGAATTCTCATTTGCTCTAAATTTGGAATTATGGAGAATGTGGAAAGAGTTTTTAGTTGTCATTTAGCTATTTTGCATCTCAATATGAGGGAAAATCCTAATTTGCCTAGGGCTGGAATGGATTTCTTCCCTGGAGGAGTAAGACTTTTGGAATGAGTAGAGGGAGCATCAGTTTCTGCTAGAACAGAAATAGGTAAATGAATAATGTTGAACCCAATCAGATCGTGGACCATCTTTTCAAAAAAGCTTAGCACAAAGGATGGCTTGGGTGCTTGGCTCCTCTTGCACAGTAGAATTGCGTCTGACATCTGTTTAATACAGCTACATAGAGTTTAGAAGGGCAAGCCTGAGGATTCAAGCTGCTGGAAACCTGCTGCCAATGCAGTGTGTGTGCTCATGTAGTTTATTAATCTTGTCAGTTGTTATTACCTTTTTATCTGGATCGTGTTAACTTAAGATTTGTATGTAACTCATGGAAAAGATAGGTTTTTGTTTTCTTTGTTCGGATATGAGAAGTCTGTTGGCATAAGTCTTCAAAGGCATTAAGTCAGTAGCATCATGGAAATTTGGCTATGTTTTGAGTACTTGAGTAGCTATAAAAATTAGACTAGGTTATTTTAACAGGCCATTGTTCCATAATCTATCTCATCTTTCTTCCTATGTTTTTTTCTTTCTTCTTTTTATAACTTTCAAGTCATTTAAAGCTACTTAGCTTTTATTCCAAAGTTCAGTAAACGCTGTTACTTAGTCAGTGAGACTTCATAATTTCAACATTATATATCCACTAGATATGTCAACAGAACATAGAAACACAATCCAAACAGTGTATATGGAAGAGTATATGGAAGAGTACCACTCTGTAACAGAAAACTTCTCTGAGGTTTATTTTGTTAGAGCAAAATGAATTAAATATGCTTATGCAATAGAGAACAAAACAATAGAAAAAATTTATTTGACCCTCTATTTCTTTTATTGCTCTGATTCATTTACCCTGGATTGTTTATTTCCTGTTGGATGATCTCTTTGTTGTGGACCCTTGGCAAGTGTTCTACTGTGATTTATTCCTTACATTTCCTCTTTTGACCCTCCTGACAGGAATAGACAGTTACATGTCCTAAAGCAAAGCCTTGACCAGCACCCATTCACACTCCCAGAAAGTTCTTCATTGCAGAATCTCACTACATTCACACTGAGTATTTTTACAATATTCCCCCTGCAAGACCTCCATTCTCATCTTGTTATCATTTTGGGGACAAAAAGTCTTGCCTTTGTCTCTTACCATCAAAAATACTCTTTGCTCATGCAATGTGGAAAATCATTTTACTACCACTTGAAATACTTGAGGATAATCTCTTTTGTTTTGGGATTTGTTGCTGTTATGCAATATTATGCAAGAAACAGCTTAGTAATCATTTACAGAATTACATTTTATATATTCTTAAATAAACTCATGTTATATTTTCTGTCAATAATCAGTATTTTGTGTCATCATTTCCAGTACTATACAGTATAATATGGTACCTTTAGTTTCTTTCAGTTTGTTTTCAAGGCTGTCTCAATGAGAGCATGGCCTAAAGATTTTTTGATGCTTGATTTGTCGAGGTTATCAAAGTGAAAAATGAAAGGTTTTTTTTGGGTTTTTTTAATTTTCTCAGCCCACACAGGGCCTCTGTAAACCTAATGCTATTCCCTGCACTCCATCTCCAACTCAGTAGCATCAAGTGCCTCTTCACTGGCAGCTCCTTGCAGGGTGACACTCAGGTCTGGGAAGTGAAGCCAGTGGTGTCTCACCCACGCTGTTAATAACTTGGAGAGAAGTCTGCAAAATAGAAAATGAACTGGAGAAAACACGGATTTGATGTCCTGAAATAATTTGGACTTGTGATTGTCTCTTAATGTCATATCTAGGCCTATGATACTCCATCCAAGACCGTTCTTCCTTTATGTGGAACGCTTTCCAGACACACGTAGGGAACTACAGCTTGCCTCCTCAATATTACTGTCTAAAGTCTCTTTTCTTTGATTTAATACTGGAAAATGCATGTTTTAGAGGATATTTTAAGCTGCAGAGTTCATTTCAATCACTCTTTTTAGGGGTGGTAGCCATCTGGTTTTAACTATTATCAGTAATGTATCACTACTTTTATTGCACATTATTTACTGTGTGATACAAGTGAACATTCTTATTGAACTATAGTCAGATCATGTTGTCATTCATAACACCACATTTGAAATCCTCTAAATGTCTTTCACAGAAAAAAGAATAAAACTATTATCACATTACTTGGGCTAGATTTTGAAAGAAGGCTATAGAAGGTGCAAAATTTGAGGAACTTCTGAAAAACCTCACTGAGTACATATTTCCACCTTTTGCAGCTAAACACACTTCAAAAATGTTCCCTTCGGGTCTTTTGCAGCCATCGCAACAGAAAGCTGAATCTTGGTTTCAGACTTGATTCTGCACTGTTTCCATGCACACATTCCTTTGACTTCAAGGTTTGTCTTTCATTGTTGCCCCTTGTGTGCAAAAATATTTATTATTTCAAACACTAGAGGTTTCTAAAAGGAATTGGAAGCTTTACTAAGAAAGTAGCTTCCCTTCATAAACAAAGCTTATTAGTGCTGTACTGTATTTATCACTGCCTGTGATGTTATTCACAGCACTGGAGCAGGGAGGGAGACATGGAAGTGCTGGCTGAAACTGTCCTCAGCCTCTTCCAGAGACATTTACTCATTGGATATCAAGGTGTGTGATGTATCACCTTCTATTTCTTTTGGATTAATTTCTATTAATGGATTTGCAAGGACCAACAGTAGTGAGAAATGGCTCCTCTGTATTTTCATAGTCCACTGGTGTCATTGACCTACGAATTGACACTTAGTATAATCCCTGGAATTTGCTGATTATGATGCACAGCTTTTCCTGAATTTTCCATTTCTTTGAAATATTCAGGCTTTTCCTTAGCACTTGTTAAAGATTTTCTGTTGGTTTTTTTTTTTTTTCAAACTTGCTTTTCCTTAGGTCTTCAAAGAATATCTGTTTGTGTGGTGACAAAGATAAACCTGCTACTCCTCTGTAAGAGATCCTTTGAGAAATTTATTTTAAATATTGTGGGGTAAATTACATTCTTACACCTTAAAAATCTCAGATGAAGTCAGTAGGAGCTTTTGTGGACACTCATGAGCTAGTTTTTACTAGCAGTCAACCTGGAAATGAGAGTAGTGTAATTGTGCCAGGCTGGAGTACAAGTATGAATTACACAGCCTGAGTGGAAAGCTGGGTGAATAATGGGGCAGCTAGCCTGAGCTAACCTCTGTACTGCTTTGGCTGCACTTTGTCAGAACTCAAGTTAGCTCGTTTAAAGCTGACTGTGGCAGGCTGACATACGCTGTTGTGCCACTGTGTCCTCACTCCTTTAGGCGCAGTAAAGACCCATCTTTGCTATAGCGTACTGCAGCCGATACATGTTTCTCAACCAGATTTGTTATGATGAATGCAGCTGATTTCCTTTCAGGGAATCGTAACCTTATTAATGTGGGCAGCAAAACTCTTCTTCACTCTGGCTGGGATGGTATGTCACCCCACAAATGTGTTGCTCGTGTTTTTGCATCTCTTAAAAAGGGTAGTGCATCAAGGAAAACTTCTGTGTATTGCAGTGGCAATCAGGAAGGCATCTGCTTATGTTAGGCCTTTTTCCTTGCTAAGCAAATGGGACTGAAAAAATTACATTTCTGTGGCCTTGTGGTTGCTAAGGAAAATAACTCAGAATAATGTGTTTCTGTTGGACAAACTAAAATCATATTAATTGGGGTATTTTCACAGTTAAATGTTCAAGAACTTGGTACGAACTCTGCTATGCGTCTCTCTTACTCAAAACAGGGCAATTGCTTCAGTTGTGAACACATCCAGTTGCTGATTAGTTACAACACGAGAATTGATGGCTTGTTTATCCAAATGTTACAAATTCTCTGGTTTTCAGTTTTCCTTTTGCGGTAGCTGTTGCCTCTGCTATATAAATGCGGTTACCAAAATGTGGTAACTATACAAAGGAGGGAGAGAGCCTGTGGTGATACTGATGCAAAATATGCAAACAACTTCAGCTAAACATAGCTTTACCATAGTTTTGTTATATAAATGTCAACTTAAAATTAAATGTTATGGAAACATTTCTTTTATCTTTATGGACTCTACCAGCTGCACAGTTTTCTCAAGTACAGTTTACATTTATGATGTTGTTTAAATCTATCACATACATTCAATATGCACAGAAGAATTTTTTAAAAGCAAGCTGTTTGCATTTGTGCAGTAATTACCTAAGGTCCGGCTTTAGTCTTCCGTATGCAAGACAAGTTTCTGCTGAGTCTAGGGGGACCAGGAGTCACTGAAGCTGCGAGCAGCAGTTTGATTTTTTTCAGAGATTAATGAGCTGAGGACTTTTTGTATTTGTGTGTTGCAGAGCCATGGTATCCTGGGGTGCATTAGGAAGAGCATTGCCAGCAGGTCGAGTGAGGTAATCCTGCCCCTCTGCTCAGCTCTAGTGAGCCAAATCTGGAGTTCTGTGTCCAGTTTGGGGCTATCCAGGACGCAGGAGACACAGGGCTTCTGGAACAGGTCAAGCAGATGACTATATGAAGGGACTGGAGCATCTCCCATATGAGGAAAGGCTGAGAGAGTTGAGTCTGTTCAGAGAAAGATGCATGAGAGAGGACCTCATCATTGTCTCTCAGTATCTGAAGGGAGGGTGTCAGAGGATGTTTCCAGGCTCTTCCCAGTGGTGCCAAGCAACAGGACAACAGGCAATGGGCAGAAACTGATGCACAGGAAGTCCCACCTGAATATGGGGAAGAATTTCTTTATTGTGCAATGACACAGATTGCTCAGAGAGCTTGTGGAGTCTCCATTGCTAGAGATATTCAGGAGCTGTCTGGACACAATCCTGTGCACTGTGGTCTGAGATGACCCTGCCTGAGCAGGGAGGTTGGATGACATGACCCACTGTTGTCTCTTCCAACCTGACCCATTCTGTGATTCTGTGACCCACACCGTATCATTATCTTACAAATCATGGGAAGATTTCACAGTGTATTTGCCCGTTACAGATTTTTTCCCCCTTGGGTATTTTGTAATGCCATCCCAAATATTGCATTTTAGCCCCATTTTTCCTCCATTCATCTGATATGAGACTTACCTAGGAACTGCAATAATATGGAAAAAAGGGCAGTTTTAAAATTAAGTTGTATGATCCCAACCAGCTCCTCTTTATCAGGCCAGTTCTAAATATATTTTGAAATAGCAGTATCCCTTTAAGTAGACAAAAATATGCTATTGTCCCTGTGGTGCAAAGCAGACATTTCAGGTACTATACATACAGTTAAAGCATTTGAGTAGCTCAGCCTCCTAGTGTAGCTGTCTCTGCTGAACAGATCTGGTCATGAAGCCACAGAAGCTGGCAGATGGAGATTATTCCAGACATATCACCTCACTGTGAGTCATGGAAAATAGACACCAGCATTCATTAATGCTGCAAACCTGCTTGGCCTGACATGGGCTGGGTTCAGTGGTCATTGGATTAGAATTTGGAAATCAGAGCTTACTTCTGTTTGTAACTTCCTTAGCTCCTGAAAAAAAGATTTTTTTCTGTAGCAAGAATTAATAAGGATTTTAAAAGTCAACATGAAAACAGAGCAAATTAACAGGAATGGTGATTGACAGCCACTCAATGCCACACAGAGGTGGCAACAGGACAGGTTCTAAGGAGTAGGTTCGGGTGAACAAATGAATGACTAGGTCATCTTTAAGGTGCTTTTCAATCCGAACCATTCTGTGATTCTGTGGTTCTATGATTCTATGGTTCTATGATTCTGATTAATATTAGGTTTACAACTGGAAGAAACAAACTCATTGAGGTTATTGGGGTAAGGAGGAATCGATATGAGAGAATAGCGCCAGGAGGATGAGGATGCAGGCTATCCCATCATCCCAGCTCACGAAGGCCACTTGTTCTTAACCTAGTAGATTGAGTGAGCTGCGGAAAAAAATCAATAAAACCATTTGATGATTAGACTTTGAGGAATAATGTGATGCTCAGTGTTTCTTATGTAAGAATTTCAACTACATAGTAAGAGAAAAAATATAACTGTGCAGACAGTCAGGTGTTGTAGCAGGCTGTCCAGAGAGGCCACAGTCTCCTTCCCTGCAGACACTCACCACTCGACTGGACACGACCTTGAGCAAGCTGATGTAATTGAACTTGCTTTCTGCAGGGGCTAGACAAGAAAACCGCTGGAGGTCCCTTCCAGCCAACACAGGATTGTGATTTTTATTAACTTCCTTTGCAAAAGAAACCAGGGGAGCCTCGGTTTTGATTGAGATTAATATGCTGATTTTAATAGACAGGTTCTTGGTTATTTATTTGCCTGTGATTGTCTGGGTTTGGTGATGCCCTGGGCATACTAAAATGCTATTTATTTCATACAGTTTTATATGAAGTTTTGACTAAGGGATCTCAAGTTGACAAGAGTTTCTGTTGTTGATTTGGTTGCTTTTTTTATCTGTGTGCTCTCATAGGAATGGATGGATTACTGTTACATGATTTTTCAGTTAAATCAAGATGCCCAGTCATGCTCAGCATTCATTCTTTAAAGCTACATAAATAATGGATCACAAAATGTATGAAAAGAGCAGAACTTGTTTTTTACACATAAATATATACAATGTTTTTGTCTTACCCCAAATCCACTCTTTCACTTGTCAGGCTTCCTGAGGAATTAGCAGACAGGCAGACATGCATCTCTGTTGGAAGGAGAAAAACAGAGCTCTCACTACAAGGAGGTGCAGTCAGCTGGTGTATCTCAATTAAGAGCAATTCCTGGCTGTCCTGGGAGTGCTCTGTCTGGGTCCCATACATAGCTTAAATCACTCCTAGCCTAGGAAGGACCAATTCTCAACTCTAACAAACTTCTCCTGTGCACTTGAGTTAATGTTTTAAAAAGATTGTTAAGAATTTAGACTCTCAGAGGCTCAGAATTTGCAAAAGCTCTTCAGTGCCTACTTTGCAGTGATTTTTATTGTGAACCTTTAGGAATTGTCGGAGGCAAAATTACCGTGTATCTCAGCTTCACATTGTTAATATAGGAAAATAACACTATTGTGTCTTATGATGGAATTGTCTGGACTGAGTACACTGAAGGGAGTATTAGGCTGCGTTGGGAGTCACAGAGAGAGGTTCCCTTGGCTCTCAGAGATGCAAGAGTCATTCTTCACTGAAATATACCAACTAACTGGACCTCCTTGTAGTGACAGAGGTGTTTTCCTCCTTCTAGAAGGGATGCATGTGTGCCTGTTCCCTGGTTGTGGGAAGCTACAATCCTGTTTGCTAATATGTTCCATGCAACTACTGAAAGCTACTGCTGTGCATATTGAAGCTCCAAGGAACTGGCTTCAGCTGTGTGGTAAACAAGGGGATCTCCAGGGCTTCTTCTCCAGCCTTGGAAGTAGGCAGTGTTTGGCAGCACATACTCACGATCATCCCTGATCAAACTATGCACATGGAATCACAGAATCATGGAATGGTTTGGGTTGGAAGTGACCTTTAAGGACCACCTAATCCAATGCACCTGCTGTAGGCAGGGGCACCTTCAACTAGATCAGATTGCACAAAGCCCCATCCAGCTTGGTCTTAAACACTTAGATAAGTGCTTACAGGATCATCATGTGTGAAAGAAAACTGATCTGCTAAAGTAAAATTAATGTAAGTCTATCTCTGTGCCTGCAATATGTCTTATAAATGCAAACTTGTTTCACACAAATTTCTGAGCAGAACAATTTTGGCAAAGAGTGAAAGCCACTGTAAGATAAAATGTTTGAAAGTAAAATCACCCTCATGTGCTGTTTCAAACAGGCCAGCAGCAGCTTTAATGAGTTGAAGATCAAAGGGCAAGTTTTTCCCGTATGGAAAATAAGCGATCCCTTTGTGTGTTTAACATCCTGCATAAGCGCAATGGTTGTTCCAAAACCTTTGCAACTCCGCATTTAATAAAATAAGTCATTATTGAAACAGAAACATTATTGTTGCCAAAGCAATGCACAAGCACAGCTTTGGCACATGGAAGGCAGCCGTGTGAGCAGCAGCGCTTTCCCAACAGACACCCCAGGAGAGGCAGGTCCTGCCATGGGCACCCAAGGTGCTGCCCTTCCCCACCACTGCCTGCTCTGCAGCCCTGCCTCGCAGGGACTTCACAATATCTTGTTTGGTGCATGGAAGAAATTAGGTAACACTCTTTCCAGTGGGACTGATTATGAGATAAAAGACCCCGAAAAAATGGAGGAAATGAGTCACATCATTGGGCTTTGACTATAGAGACTCAGAATAAAGGCTTATTGTGAAAAGTGTTATATCTTGCTTTAGGTCTCAAGACCTAAACAGCTCTGCAAGAAGTCTTCTGTTCTCAAAGTAGTGTGTGATACAAAACCCTAAGCTGTTTGTTGTACCCTCTCCAGCAAGACCTAGTGCTTGACAAAGTGTGTATCTGCTTTTTGCTTTTAAACATAAAGAAATTTAAGCATATAAAGAAATTTGTGTGGACACGCCACTGCCCCCCCCGCCCCCGACCCACTTTTGAGACTTTGTGCTGCTTTCCTGTCAATATTATGTGGATCAGCACAGAGAGGAGGTAAGTGCTGCTGTAAATAAGCTAAACTCAGGAAATTTTCATTGTCATTTGAACCTTTCAAGATGGGATTCTTCCTTTGCAATCTCACATGCTTCTGCCATCAGGTTCTGGTCTGTTAGTACTGCTGCCTAACAACAAGAAAGGGCACTTCAGATTCCAGAAAGTGCAGGACTTATTTAGATTAAGGAAGACAAGACTAATGGTGTGGTATAAAACTGAGCACCCTCGAGCTAAAGTGCAGTGATTGATTCTTAGAAGTAAGTTTAATACTAACAGTGCATTATGTTGGAAAAATATTCTGTGTTCCATTTATATCCTTATTTACTACTGGGAGAAAACTATGGGAAATTAACAGGATTTTCTTTGCTCTGGTGATATTTATGAGTCAGCTCATAATTCCCAACACAAGCCATACTTCCACTGAAGTCAACTGTAAAGTTTCAACAAAAGCCAAAACCCAGCTATTAGTTACTAGGAGTAGATAGAGAAAGAAAACCTAGATCTTGGTCCATTTAAGAAATTTTTTCAAATGCTAATTCTTGATAACATGATGGCCTTATTCTGCCAAGTTTAATGAGCCCTGGCATTTGTGGCTGCGTAGATTTCTGTTGTAGCTGTGAAGGGCATTGGGGCTATAATGTAGCCTAGACTTGTAAATACTCTGTTATGCTTACCACATTTTTAATTCTATCATGAATACATGAGGCTTTTTCAGATAGACTTGCTCTTGCATCCTCATTCTCCTTTTGAACACACCACAGTGGAGTGCTCAAAAATATTCTTCTGTATTTCAGTGTATTAAATATGACAAATCATTCCTGTCTTAATCACCTTGCTGAGTTAAAATGTCATAAAGTGAGAGGATTAATTAATATCTATGCTTTTTCATAATTTTGTATCATTCCTCCCACAGCCACCACAGGCTACTAAAATTATGCGGTACAATACATATTGAAGTTCTGATGTTTCCACTTAAAATACTTTTGTTAAGTGTGCTTTATTGTCTTATTTAGTATTCTGGTTAACATGTGAGATAACCACATTTAATGACGGCAAATAAATTGGAATCCCTATACAAAGTCAAGTATCCCACAGATTCTTTATCTATATCATTGAACTGAGCATTATTTCCAGAACAACTGTGTTATTTTGCAACCTGGAAATCTATTATTGGAGAATTTGTGGGTACTTCTTTGTTCATTGTGGGTACTTCTTTGTTCACACATCTGGAAGGATAAAAAATTATAGAAGTAGCCAAGGGTTGCTAAGATGCCTTCTTGAGAGATATGATGACAAGAAGTTCCTTTTGCTCGTGTACTACAGTACAGTATCTTTGTATGGCTGCATTTGAGTGTCCTTTCCCCTGAAAAACTCCTTTAGTAGTCCATGTTGTTGACTATACATCACTGAAAAACAAATGTAAAACTAAAGCAAAATCCAGTATATAATAGACTACTGGAGAAAAATAAGAGAAATGAGGAAATTGATCTTTGTTCCAGAGCTCTTCAGTAGGATGAAGCATTTTAAGTGAAAATGCACAGCTGAGTCAGGTGCTTCCTGCAGTATCAACCTATCAAGGTGGGCTAATTGTCTTAATCCCAGACTTTTATTAGAATATGTCAATCAGGAACCTGAATTTGAATGGTTAAATTTTCAATGGATTTTGTCCCCATCTTTACCTTTGATTAAGACATAAAACGGTACTGAAATCACAGAATCAGAGAATATTCTGAGTTGGGAGGTACCCACCAGGATCATCAATGTCCAGTTCCTGGTCCTGCATGGGACAGCCCCAAGAGTCACACCGTGTGTCTGAGAGCATTGTCCAAATGCTTCTAGAACTCTGGCAGGCTTGTGCTGTGATATATCCTCAGGAACTCAGATGTGAAATATTCCCACTGTTTGTAAATTACAGCTCATTTGCTAAATAGGCTCATTTGATAGCGTCTTTTCAACACAATCAATTGACATCCAGAAGTACCTACCCGTAGTAAGAGATGTACTGGCAAGTCCAGAGGAATATTCCATCCAGACACATGGTAACTCCCAGACCATACCCAGGAATTGTCTAGGAAGCTGTTGTTTTAGCCAGGCCAAGATGGTTCTAATGGCAGTCCTCAGAATTTAACAGTGAATCAGAAGCCATTGGGAGTGTCACCCGCTGTGGCTTTACTCAGGGATCCAGCTGAGTCACAGTGAGTGGGATTAACTCTGGAGAATAAGGCAGACAGGCTTTTTTTCTCCCAACACAGTGTGTTTCCTGCTTAAGTTTTAGCTGCCAAAGACAGTGTTGGCACTGTGGGCCACTGATGGTCAATTAGACAATGAAGGTAATTGATGTCTGGCCCTGTTGCAGTAAATCACACCTTGGCTTTGCCAGAGCCAGAACTGTACTCTGAGCACAATCCTGCAATTTTTCTGTTCTTTTAAGTTTGCTCTGTTACTAAAAAAAAAACAGGTAGTGGCAATATTTTTATCTTAAAACCTGAAGACCCAAAAAGCTGATTTTGTAGTGGATTATGCTGGTGATTACAGAAAACATTTCTTTCTTGCACACATGCATGTCTTATATTAAGGATTATTTCTCTGGTTAGCGAGACATCTGAGTACAGTATGTTAGCAAACACTTTTACAGAAAGAGGTTATTTGAGTACTTCCCTTTGCCCTAGACTGTGAAAAAGGTTAGAACAAATAGACTGCAATAGAAAAATTATTTTAAAGAAAAGGTTATATAGTGGTTTTCACTTCTCCAACTTCATATCGTAATTCTTTAAATTTTCTCTATTTCATTATAATGAGGTTTTTATCTTAATTTTGTATATGTTCTAAAAAAATTCTATAAATTCTCCAACCTGTGCTCAGTGGTAAAGACAACATAGTTTCTAATCATATTTTAATTCATTTTCTTGTGATGTATCTGTGGTCAAGCAGAGGTTGCTATATGAGATACCAGACTTGTCGCTGGGAGTTGGAGCTATTTGATGCAAAAGAAAAAACTTACAGAGTTGTCTAAATACAAATTTTATTTACTAAATTAAGCATTCACGTTTGAAAATTTTGGTTTACAAAAAGATCTATGCTTTCTGAGTGATAAAAGGAGCATTTTGTCATTTTCTACAGATTTGCAACAAATCAGTATTATGCTTCCCAATCATTAAAATAGTTAAAATCTGGTGGAGCACATGCTTTATTCTTATTTTTCTGTCAAAAATATCTCCAGTTGAAGCCAATGAAAATAGAAAATATCTAGGTCACAAGTATCTCTGAGTATTAAGTAAAAGCATTTCTTGTCTTGTTTTGTTTTAAGCTAATGTGCTTGCTCAAGGAAGAACAATGCCTCCTTTTTTAGAACCCTGGAGGAACTTACCTTGATGTTTTATTTTTTGTCTGTGATGGAATGAATTATCAAATGTGCATTTAATGACACTTTTATTTGTGCCTCATAGGTACCTGAGCTATTTAATTTGCTTTATTTTTATATCATCTCCTCTTATAGCCTTTTCATTGTTTTGTCAATAGAAGCCAAATACAATCACTTAGCAGACTCTCCTAAAAATATGATTCCTTAAAAATATGTCAGAAAGAACAATTTATGTTGACAACACTTTTTTCACAAATTTAAACTCTTTCTAATTTTTAGAATAAAACTGTTGATAAACTGTTCTAATTTTTAGAGTGCGTAAACATCCCACTGTGGAATGAAAAATAAAATATTTTTAAAAGAAAATTTATCCATCACAGCCTGACAAAAATCACCTTTCTAAATAAGTTGCTTCAGCAGCATGCTCAGTTCTTAAAAAACATCAGACATGAAATTCAATTCAAATTTCTATGTTTTTGAAAGAGATAGCAATTAATCCATAAAAAGGTGATATAAAAAGAAAGGTTTGTTGCAATATTTTTTTAATCTCAAAAGTTATTTATAAAGTTTCCTATTCAGTTTATTTTCCCATTTTAAGACTGTGAGGTCTTCATATTCTACCTCTCCACAGCCAGGGTTGTACTATTTCTGGGTAGAAAGCAGTGCAGTATCAAGCACTGAACACACTACACTCTTCCACTTGAAGAAAAGGTTGAAGTGCAAGCCATTTTAAAGAAAGTCTACAGGAGAAATTTATGAGCTTTTTCTATGGAAGAACGCTTATTCTCCATGCAGCTTTTGTCAAACATTTTTAACAAATTGTAATAACCTTTGTCATATCTCATTTTCTTGCATAAACAAGTCACACTGAAACTATAAATGATGGAAAATTTAATCCACATGGCTTGCACTATCAAAACTGTTAAACTGTATTCTTTTCCACCATGTCAGCAGTGCACTATCTGTTTTATAGGAATGTTGAAAAGATTACTTTTTAAGGGAGATACTGCAGGACCTGTGTAAATGTCCGCCTCACGTCTGCACTAGATGACGTTTTCACTTTCAGTTCTTCCTGAAGCTAGGAAAATGCTCAGCATTTCTGTTTCCATAACATATCAGAGAGGGCATTTCCATCCACCTCCACTAACTCTCTGCCCAGAGGCACCAGGAAGTGCCCAGAGGCTGAGGGTGCTGTCAGGTTTGTTCTGCCTTCCTGCCTTGAGCATTCGTGTCTGCTCTGGGATGGAACACAGTACACCCACTCTCAGCTGAAGAATATGCGTAATTCTTCCTCTGTGGTAACTTGGTGCCTTGCAAATTGTGTGTGTGTGTTTGTGTTTGTGTGTGTGTGTGTGTATATATATATATACACACACACGCGCACACACACACACACACAGATATATATATATACACACACAAATACAACAGTAACTCAGTATCTCCTGGTCCAGGAGATGATGATTTTTCTTATGTCCCCAACAACTGTATGGGACACTGAAGCTGTGCGTGAGGTCTCCCTTTGTCACAGATAAAGAGGGGTGAGAGTGCTGATAGCATCTAGCCGAGGCAGAGAGTAGGACAGCCTGTTTATCACATACCTGTCTTTGCGCTTTTTGTGAGAACTCTTCACCAAAACTAATAGTCCCCACGAAAGTGTAATAGTGCTGTGAAAGACTATCTTTCCTTCCTTTGTTTTATAGGGTTTTCTCTGGGTATTTTATCCACTTATCTAAACGTCTAATGCATCTATTGGTGCTATCCATCCAATATAATTTTCAGCATGTTTATTTATCTAATGCCTCACTCAAATTTTATGCATTCAAATCATGTAAAGGCGGCACATGTGTACTCAACTCAGCAAGATCCTGATCACTGTCAAGAAAGCATGGGCACTGCCCCTGGAAGTGGAAAGAATTACTTATGGAAGAGCTGTTACAGCTTCTTTGTAGACTCAGACCTCGTGAATGCAAACAACTTGCTCTAAATTTGCAAGCAACTGCATTATTGTACCAGTGGGAAAAGAGGTACTTTTTGGTTTGTAGTTAAAGTCAGCAAAAGATTTCAAACATTTCTATCTTCCACACAAAATCTAGGATATTGGCACTGCCAGTGGTTTCCAAACAGTTTTGGACATAATCCTGAATGTCCTTACCTTTATGGGGATTAAACCAGACCTCAAATTATACTGGAAAATAACTCTGGTGGTCTAATCATTTAATTATGCCACTTTAACAGTGATACATTTTTATTATTTCAGCAGAGGCCACAAAAGTTTGCAGATGTTTAACTTCTGATTATTTTAATTCTGGCAGTAAATTATGTAGCAAAATAGCTCTTAAAGATCTTTCCTGGGTGTATTTTTGGTCCTTATGATACTCCTTGAGTAATGTTTTAACAATTGCTTTAAGCTGAACATCCTCTTCCATATGAACAGCCCTTAAATCACAAACTGTAGTAAAATTCTGCTGAAAATTATGTAAATGGAGAATTGGTAGGTCCTAATTAACCAATAAGAAAAGTTTATGAGAGGGGCATTGATTAAATATCAAAGCTTCTGAGTTACATTATCTTTCATAAACTGGCTTTTCTCCAATTAGCGTATGGTTTCAGGAGCCAGGGAATAAGATGAAAGGATCTGCAACAAAACTGATTACTGCTGAAACAAAATGGAAGTGGCTGCTTTTGATAAAATAAAAGGCTATGGCAGTACTTGAATAATTTTATGGGAAGTTCCTGCCTGAGGCATATGTTTTACTGTCTGATACTGAACGAGTGCATGAGGAAAAACCATCTGTTTTTTTCAGCCTGGACAATTATATGATCCAGATTGAACCACTAGAGGCCAAATAAAACTGCCCTGTGTTTTGCTTTGTACTACTCTCTACCTACAGCAGCATGCTCTTGTGCAGCATGTGTCATAGCACACAGTTCAAATGATGGCATGGGAAAATACTTTCTCTTTTATTGAGGGTTATCAAATTACTATCCAGGGCTTAATGCAATCCTCTACACTTCATCTGTCACTGGAGAAATAGTTCACAATAGGAAAGAACAATTTCTGATAAACTTTGACCACTGTGAGGTTTGAACCTTAGGGATTGTTTTTTGCTGGGCAGATCCTAGTTTAACATCCAGCCAGGTGAAAGGTGTTGTTGCATCCTTCATGCCTTCAGTTCCAGCTGGGGAAAAGGAGAGGTGCTTTCATTGCATGGCCTGAGTAAACAGATTGCACTAAAAGAGATAGACAGTGAATCCTGACTATTAGTTTACCTTGAAGGAAATCACTTCAGCAATATATAAACTACTGAAAATATTCCACTTTTGTTGCTAGTGTTGTGTTTTACAGCACCTAAAAGTAGCCTGTTAGTTTTGCCAAGCTCATAGGACCGGATTTCTCCCCTATCCAAAAGTGCTTACAGTTTAATTTTAGACATAGTGTGCTGACTGGCAGTAAAAAAAGTGTTCAGTGTTGGAGGAAGGAATGAGGGACAGAGGGGCAAGATTTGAATGTGTGGGTGGATAAATGCAAACATATTCCTTTTGTTCTTTAATAATAATCATAATTAATAATGATGCTCCATTCCTTTTAGAGTTTCTGGAAAAACTGAGAACAAAGGTTATAGAAGTTTGGAAAAATTTCTTTCCAAGACTGTTCTGTATTGCTCTGAGGACTGTTTCTGCTTTTCAAACTGCAGAACTATGTCAACCAGGTGCTAATCTACACTGCACCTGGCTCTCCTGAATATTTGCTTTTATTTTGATTAATACACCGCTTAACTGTACTTGTTCCCTCTCCTGACTCACTTTTCCCATCTATTGTGAATAAACACTTTTCCACAGTGATATTCTAAATCAGAGTCCTGACAGACCATGTCAAAGCAAGTGGTGGGTGAGTGGACGATGGTTTTGTGACTCTAGGATTGGGCTGTGACTTAAAAGGTTCAGGTTTATTCCACATTTAAAAACTTTCTGTGTAGCCTTAGGCAAGCCCCTTACCTTTACTGTGCCATGGTCTCCAACTGTGATATGGGAACAAGAAACTTTATTTTTTCCTGCTGTGCCTGTTTTCTATAATTGTGCTATAAGAAATCTCTTCCAAGTGAAAACTTGTATTTTGTGTTTGGACAAGACCCAGTAAAACTGGGCCTCCAATTTAGTTGGTATAACAGGAATAAAGCCAAACAAGCAATTTTTAATACCTAAACACAAAGGAAGTAAGCAAATGTCATTTTAATTGATTCAGGTCTAAAGAAATTCAGCAAAAGGAAATTACATTCTTTACTGTAAATTCTTAGTCACTTCTTAATTTTATTTTGCCCTCCATGCAAGCCTTAATGAGAAGAAACCACATTTATGCTTATGTCAGTAGGATGTAATTATAGGGGGGTTGCATCTGAAGGCTGTAGCAGCTGAAACTACCAGTAATGTTCTATGAGATTTTCCATTTTTATAAAGTGAGGTGAAGGGGAGAAAAATTGCTCACAAGATGGATTTTTGTCACTTTTTATAGAATCATAGAATCACAGTGTCATAGAAAAACAGAATCACAGAATGGTTTGGGGTGGAAGGGACTTCAAAGATCATCAAGTTCCACCCCCCCTGTCATGGGCAGGGACACCTTCCACTGGAGCAGGTTGCTCAGAGCTCTATCCAGCCTGGCCTTGAACACTTCCAGAGATGGGGCACCCACAACTTCTCTGGGCAACCTGTTCCAGTGCCTCAGCACACTCACAATAAAGAATTTCTTCCTAATATCTAACCTAAATCTCCCGTCCTTGTGAGAAGTCCCTCCCCAGCTTTCTTGTAGGTCCCTTTTAGGTAACAGAAAGCTGCTCTAAGGTCTTCCTGGAGCCTTCCCTTCTGGCTGGGGGCTGAACAACCTTGATTCTCTCAGCCTGTCTTCACAGGAGAGGTGGTCCAGCACTGTAATCAACATAGTGGCTCTTCTCTGGGAGAAGAAATCTCCCAATAGATCAATGTCTTTCTTGTGCTGAGGGCTCCAGAGCTGGATGCAGCACTCCAGGTGGTGCCTCATAGGAGCAGAGAGGGACAATCACATCCCTTGACCGCCGGCCACGGTTCTTTTGATGCAGCCCAGGATGTGGTTGACTTTCTAGGCTGTAAGCATGCATTGCCAAGTCATGTTGAACTTTTTGTCCAGCAACACCCCCAAGTCTTTCTCCCCAGGGCTGCTTTGGATGCATTCTCTACCCAGCCTGTACTTGTGCTTGAGACTGTATGACTCTTGAATAAGTTATTAAACCTTGAAGCATGTGTTGATCTTCACCTTTCTCTAGTCTAAAAGATAAGACTTGCCAATGGTGTATGCCAAATGTGCGCTTTACCCTCCTGGATACTGTTTTATTTACAGTCCTTAATAGGATTTATATGCAAGCTCCTACCATATTTAATTTTCAGAGTAGAACTTCTCTCCAGCAGTTAAGTGATATGCTACAAAATGTGCCTCCAAAGTCTTATTGCATTGCAGACAGAGATTTTCTACTAGAAATTCTGAAGACTAGACATGTATTTGTGTAATGTATTGGATATACTATAGTACTACTATATTACATCATTATGGAAAGTCCATATGTTCTATGAAAAAGAGTAATCATAGCTCCTGAAGCACAAGTGGATGCAGATGCAATAATATATTAATGTTATATCCAGTAGTTACAAATACAGAAGTATTTAGGTTGGTAAAAGCCACTTTGATTCTTCCAGCCCAAGCTCCTGCTCAAAGCAAAACTCACTTCAAAGTCAGACCATGACCTTTTCCAGCCAGGTTCTGCAATCCTTGGGGGCAGAGGTTTCACAGAGTGGTGCATTGGCCCTGGCAGGACACTGGGTGCCCATCAAAGCCTCCCTAACATTCCCCCCACTCAGCTGGACGGAGGAGAGAAGGTATAATGAAAAGCTTATCGGTCAAGATAAGGGCAGGGAGGGATAGGTATCTGCATTAAGTACACTATCTATTCATGTGGGTTAGAACATCTGCTAATGAGTCCCAGCAATTCAGACGAACAGCTAAGGCCTGCTGTTTGTTGGTTGACTCATTGCGCAGCATGACTGACAAGTGTTTTAAGAAGGAATTTAGCAAAACATTGGTAGAATCAATTGTTACTGGCTGCTGATTAGCCAGCTCATGATATTGTGGGTAAAATGAACCTCTTTTCTGATCCAGTTCATAGACAGTTTCAGTAGCACAGTGGTATTGTTTTTGGTGAAGCAGTACAAGAGGAAAGGATAATCCTTACCACCAACAGCGTATGTCTCAGAGCATTACCAGTTCCGCAGGCTCACGTCTGCAAACACAGCTGTGTGCTGTATGGTCTAAGGACTGGACATAGGATATGCAAGAATTTCTTCAGTGATACCATTTATTTGGATCTTCCTCGCAAAAAGATTTAGCTTTGTTTTGCCTGTGTGTATTCATCAGTACCGTGAAACATACAGGCTCATGTGAACAAAAACTGTGCTCACGTTTTCCTGATTGTAACTGCACGGTTTGTGTAAGTCTTCATTTTTTTAACTTCTTCAGTGGATTGTATGATCCGAAGTTTGTTCCCAGAATGTAGCCTGTTCATTGAGGACAGCGATGCCATAGCTCTGCCTCACTTCTGGCAGTTTGTACATGAAGTCTGTTGCTCAGAAGGAGGTAATTTCAGATGAACAGAGATGTGGAATATGTAACTTAGCTCTTCTGTAAGCTTATGCAGCAGTCATGGGAGAAATGGTCAGTTGTGGGAGAAATGATTTTTCAGACCTAGGAAACAACTCTCCCATTGGAGATCTTTCTTTAAAGACACTTAGGTTATCTGGAGTGCATAAAGGTACAGAATTGTGGTACAAAAAGTAACGCCATGTATATTGGGTCATTTTCCCAAGAAAGTCTTGTTTGTGTTAATTCTAGCAGTGCTGCTCAGAAACATATGGATTTAATAACAGGTTATTCTTTTTATGTCTTTAATGAATTAAGTAGTGGCTGTATTCCCCTCTACTAATGAAGACTGTACAGAGACAGTATTCTATTAATGTTGGTGAAGTAGATATATAGATATAGATACAGATATAGATATAGATACCCCAATATAGATACAGGGTCAGGGTACTGAAAAAATATTAACAATTATCAATATTCTTTCTTTTTCAGTTTTCTCCTTGTGTTTGGTTGCTTGATTTTGTCCGTGTTTTCTACTATTCCTGAACACACAAAACTTGCCTCTGGTTGTCTCTTCATTTTGGTAAGTGAAAATTCTAAATACAAGACAGTTTTACAGATACTTTTGTATACATTCAAATCCTCTCCCTCACCATGGGGGAAGTAATATAATACAATAACTAAACATTTTTAAAAAGTCAGACTTTTCATCAGAATGATGAAAAAACTATAAAATACAGAATTCTACCATTTTTTATTAAAAAACAGGTCAGATGATAAGACAGTGCGGATGAAGTATTGTGCTCTATCCCCTTCTTTGCTTGAGAATTGCTGTGCTTTATAACTAATAGATTTTCTACTGCAGTTTGGCAGTGACTGAGCATGAAAGACTTTTGATATTGCTTCTGCCATTTATAAAGCCAGTATGTAGTAAGAGGCACTTAAAATAGGAATTAATTTTGGTATCTTAGATACCAATTTGGGCTAACTATTGGTAGATACTGACATTTTAGTAGCAGTTGCTGCACTAGGATGTGGTAGTTTCATTATTTCTTCATAATATGTGCTTTTGTGTTATATTTATCTCTCCTTTTTTCCTTCTGAGGTAAATGAAAATGTCTTTAACCCCGAGAAGTGCTTAACATTTTTCATGCATTGTGCGGACACCACTTTATTCATCTGCTTCTTGATGGGCCATTTAGCTCTGCAAGTGATGGCCTGAGGAGAGGCAGTAGTGAACATTAAAACGTCACTATATACCCGGAGTTACCATGGTTATTTCAGTTCCATGTATTCAGCAGACTGTGGCTTGTTAGGTAGTGCCTGAGGAGAAGTAACTCTTGACAAATGCCAACATTTTAATTGTCATCACTGCATATATCCAAAAGCTCTGGTCTTCAGAACAGCTCCCTAATTAATTATGACATGAGCAGGCTGATAAGCATAACTATGGTGTGCGCTATGTCTTTACAGTACAATGGGCCACTGCATCAAAATACCTGAACTAAATGTCCAGAGCTGGCTAGGTGCAGGTATGTGGTGTTCTGCTCCATTGGATGGTTTCTTAGCAGGGCTAATTAGGGAGAACCGTGCTAAAAGTTGCATTTTTCTTCCTAGCCATATTAGGGCTTTTTCTTTCTCTGAAGACAGGTGACAGTAAACCAGATAAAAATGGTCAGATTTAATCCTACATTCATACCTAGGCCCATTAGTAACAAATCTGAACAGCACTTGGCAAATGGAAGTTTGTTTGAAAGTTCTGCAGCTAGTTTTATTATTATAATTGGTACACTAATTGCTAAGATTTTTTGGTATTGAAAACTGGAAAATCTGATTAGTCTGAAAATACCCTATTCGTAATAGCAGGTGCTTTTGTGACAAGTAATCCGTTTTCCTGTATAGTTATTCAAATTGGTCACAGAAATGGTATTTGTTCTGACATAAAATATGCATTTCCCATGAGCCACATATTTGTTGATTGTGTTGGTGCACTTACCACTGCTGATTCCTCAGCTGGCTGATTCCCTGCACTTTGCTTGGCTCTCTCAGGAGCCACAACGCGGAGGAGCTCCGTGAAGCCCTGGGCTTGCTCCCAGTGCTGGGCAGAGGTGCAGTGAGCTCTGAGAGCTGATGCACCACTCCTTGTAAAGATGTCCATCAGCTGAGCAGAGCTGCTCAGTGTCTGCTGGGGAAAACTGTCGTGCTTTTTGCTGCTATGGCTTCAAAGATGAACATTGTCCATCTTGACTGTTCTGACTGTACATCCCATCTCTGAACACAAATAGGCCTTGAGGAAAAGGGTCCATGGTTGATCCCTGAAGCATCAATACTAACCTTGTCCAACATTTCTGTGCTCAGCAAACCTTTGGCAGGAATAAACCTCGTGATGACGAGCTCTGCATCTCCTGCTGTGAGTCTCTAATGGAGAAAAATATAAACAAAGCAAAGTATGAAGTTCCAGAGCAGGCTAAAGCTGACTGTTTTATTGCAGTTTGCTGATGCATGGTTTGTTCCTTCTCTGCATACTGAATCATTAGCTGATATTAATAATGTTATCAAAGCAGGCTTTTGCAACCACAAACCAAGAGGAAAATACGTTTCTACATTAACTCAGGAGCAGTTGTTTTCGCTGTGCTGACACTTAACTGCAGTCACTAGAGTTTTCCCAATCTTTTCCTTGCAGTGATTCACACAGCTCTTCCAAATGTGTCATCTAGCAAGACAGCTGTATTAACTATCAGATCTGGTTTAATACTGTTTTTGCTTTGTGCTTGAAATAGAAGATATATGTTTATTTTCTAATGAAGTACAGTACAAATACAACAATCCATAGAGCTGCCTGCTGGGTTTCTGTGAACTGTTTGTTTTGCAGATTTATTCCAGATGGTCTCCCCTACAGCCATGTTAATTGGCTAAAAAGCTAATGTACTGCTCCTTCAACTTAATACCTGAGCTGCTGCATGCACTGGCACCTGTGGCTTTTGACATATTGCAGTTATTCCCAATTACACAGGGAGATTAAAGAGGGAAGTGTAGATGAGCTGAGAAAACCTTTTCCTCTTCCTCTCAGAAAGGCCAGAGGAGCTGAGAAGATTATTCTTCTGCAATCAGTCAATTCCGTTTATCTGCCCCAGCCTTGCTTTACAAGGGAGCAGAGAACATATCTCCTAATCACTGCATCCTAAATACTCTCTCAGAAGCATACAACAATGTGTGATAGCTCAAATCAAGTCATTGTTTAGGAAAGCAGTAATAGCTGAGGGCTTCTGCGCTTCAGCAGAGGTTAATGGACTCATCTGGGCTGCAGAAATGCCTGAGCTCTGCTGCCAGAGCTGAGAGAAACCTGCCCTGCTGTGTTGTGTTGGACACAACTTCAATTCTGGCATCCACACAAGTACAACTGTGTTCCAAAGCATCTTCTGCTTATCAGAGAACCTGTCAAGGGTAACGCCTTTACTATTTGAATATTATGCTTAAAATGAAAGTCCTGCAGATAAGTTAAGTGCATGTTACATGCAGTAATGCTGGATCTTTACATCAGTAATTAATTTGGTTAGATTTGTGTCCAGAAATAATAAGAGTAACCAGGAGGAGAGCATCAGATAAAATTCCTTATACCTACAATGATAATTATGCTTTAGCCTCATCTGTGCACACAACTTCTGGCACTTGAGTTGTAGCAGTGATATATCCCAGACAGGCCGCAGAATAAAAATCTACTTCTGCACCAAAATAAACCACAAGCAGCTTAAGAATCCAACTAACACAGCAAGAAAATAATCTTTGGTGTATTGCTGATCTACAAGTGCATTTGCTAGCACTTTATCAAATAATAAACACAAGGGGAGTAAAACCGAGGCTATGAAGGCAAAATCAAATCTTTTGGGGAAGATAGCCAAGAAGGAATATTATCTGGAACTAGAGGTCATTCACTTTCTTGACCAAACTCCCTATATTTTAAGTTTATTTTCAACTAAAGCTTAAAACTATGTGAATTTCTGGTTCACTTTTGTTTGTTTGCTGTCAATGCAAGAAAATGATAAAATAATTTGAGTTGACCCATGAAGATTTGACAAATTGAGAAGTAAAAAAAAAAAAAAAAAAGTCTTGGATCAGTTTAAATGCTTCATTTGACCTGGCATAAGTTATTATTTGTGTATTTGATTATTTTAGAATATTTGGCTTAAAACTAAGGTAGAAGTTGTAGGAAACAAAATGTCATTTTTACTTGAAATGACAAAATGCCCTATTTTTTTCATAATTTTAATTTTTAATCAAGATGGGAAGATCGAAAATCTCAAGTGAATTTCTGCAGGAGTGGTTTTATCAAATCTCTTCTGTGTTTTTCTCTCAAAATGGCTGGTGTAGAAAGCTGTACCCAGTTTTGTAGAATAAGGGCCTCTGAAAATGTACTCTAGGAACACATTCGTCAGGCAGAAATAACTCCCAAAGATACAAAAGCAGACAGCGTGCACTGGATGAAGCTGGTTTCCCCTTGCACTGTGGTCACTTACCTGAATCCAACAGGAGAGTCTGTTAAGTGCTTCTAACAATTAATATTATCCAGATTTTTTTTTCTCCTAATATTTTTGCATAAAAGAAAGAGGACACACATTGATTTAAAAACATAGGGTTTAGCTGCCCCGTAGCAGGTAAGCATCTATTCAATTTGTCTCTGCTCTAGGAAATAGAGCAGAGACATCCACAGGGATGTAATCATACATAGCACTTTACAGTTTAGATTGTACCAGCACTTGAAACCTCTTCCATGCTTGGATGAAAGACCACCAGACCTGACCAAGGACATAATAGCTGGCTCTGTAGGACCAGCTATCGAGGCATAAAAAGAAAAACTGAATGATCTTGAAAGATTTCAATTATAGATACAACCCTAACAACAGTAGGGTATAGACCATGTTACTGTAATTTTGTTGAGTCTACTCCTGAGAAAAACAGATTAATTGATCCCTGAGCTAAAAAACAGTGAGTTTTACAAAACTCAAAATCAATATTTCTCAAGAAATACTAATTTCTAATGTTTTATTTTCCAAATCAAATCTAAGCTTTGAAATTTCAAAATTCTTCATAGAAATCTGTGCAAAATCACATTAGACATACAACACTGATGTTATCAGAGACAGATTAAGAGAGGGAAATACAATGTTGATAAAGTCAGAACCTTCGTGTTGTCAGTCTTGTTTAGATTCATGAACACTAATATTATAATAAGGTGATAACCTGGGCAAAAAGCAATTCAACCATGTAATAATAAACTACCTGTTAGCTTTGAAAATATTCTTACCTTACCAAAATGAATATTTTCATGTCTTGATGCTCTCCTTTTATGTATACTGATTTCATCAAGTCAGAGCTGATTGTTGTTACAAAAATTTGGAGTAGAGTTCATCATAGCTGCTGCTTGTGAATATTTGTATAGAAACAGAGCAGACTTCCCACTGGAAATTTAAATGGAGGATGCATGGAAATTAAAAGTTATTAGGAGGAAGTCTGACAGAAAGCAAAAACATAAATGAAAAGATGGAGTTATTTAAAAACAGTGGCTGTCCTCAAAGCTTAATTCCTCTGTCAGAAGGCAGCGTTGGCACTCCCAACCAACCAGCAAAGCTCTGTAACAAACAAGTACACACTGTAGCTATGGAGAGAGAGATGAAAATAACCATAAAAATTATTTCCTAACAACAGAACACAGCACTGCACATAAAACTCTCGAGATATCTATATATTGTCAACAATGCTGAGGGTGATAAGTACACTTCAACAGATCAGAGAATAAAGATGTCTCAATCCTGGCATAAGCCTATTATTGATATGGTTCTGGGATTGATTATATTGTTAGCAATGTTTTGTCCTTTATTTTCTTTCATTCTTCTGCATTAAGCAGAAATAACCTTTGTAAAGAAAAGATTGAAAAGTCACACATTGAACAGGATAGTTTTTCTATTGTAATTAAAAATGCAATATATTAGAATTATACTGGGAAAGCCTAAATGGATTTGATGACTAAAGATGACTAAAACTGCATGTGTGATCTGCAATCAGGGAAAAAAAATCTCATAACTGAATCACTTGAAGAAGGCAGGATAATTATGAAGAGTTACCTCAAGTGCTACAGCATTCCACAGCAAACGCAGTAGAAGGCAAGAGGGGTTTTGTCACTGCCAGAGCAATTCCCAGGTAGGCAGAACTACCAATCAGTTGTGTTTAACAAGAAATCTGCATTTAATGTGCAATGTTCAGATTACTGGAGTTGCCACAAGCCAGTGGCTGCTGGATGAAATACCACTGATGAAATTATTTTCCATTCCTCTGAATAAACAGGGCATGTATAGAAAAATGGGTGGTAATGTGCACTGAAGAAAGATGAATAGAAATAGCAAACCCACAAGCAGTGATATGTGTAACAAATTCATTACCTAGTACAATTTTAATATTAAAATTACTAACTTGTAGTAAGAAAGCCAGTGTTGAATTTCTAAATAGGTATATTACACTAATTTATGTTATTCTTATCAGTTCCTATGTAAGAGCTGTTACCTAGCTTATCTTGTTGAAGACATTGTATGGCTATATGCAGAGAGTCAGGAGAGACGAGAACAATCAGTTTCTGATTCTCTTTTTTTCCTAAAACAAGGAGAATTAATATTCGAAGGCAGAGAACACATTAAAAGAGCCTTTAAGCCAGCCATTCAAGGGGCCACTTTCTCTAGGAAAACACAGAATATCTAGGAGGATTTTAAGAGTGGGAAACAGGGAGGATTAGATGTCAGTGGTGGGGTGTCAGGATTCAGATTAATAAGGATAAAATTCTTTGAGAAGGGGAAAGCATATCACCTTTTAGGTTGATCAACACGTGCTAAAGGACCAAAGCAGCTGTCCTGGACTTCCTTTAAGGATGAGAAAGCAACATTCCTTGCACAATTCCTTGTCTTCTTTCTTGTCTTATCACTGTAAGTGATAACAAGGTGGCATGGGAAATCACCTCCAAGGAATAAGTGTAATATTTTCCACAGATGTACATTTGTAATAGTTTATGCTAGATCCTGCAGTATTGGCTTCATGCCAGAGTTTGATGTGGAGATCAAGAGCTACTCCTTAAAACAAGCAACAAACAGTTTAGATTGCAGCAGTAAAAATGGATAGATATCAAACCCTCTATCAGAAATTCAGACCTGACCTTTGTCAGGGAAATATTGATTTGCCAAATGGAAATGCAGAATAAGTCCCCGGAGGAAAGCCAAAGTTACATGGTTATAAATAATATGTAAGGAAAAAATTCTACAAACCATTAAATGTCAAGAGGAAAAGAATGCTAAAGAAAGCAGCACATCAGTGATATGAAAGCTGCTTGGAAATCTAGAGGACATCCACCATCTGAGTAACACAGAAAAACTGCAATCCACTCAGTCGCTCTGCAGAGATGTGACAAAGCACGTGAAGACCACAGCTTGCTGCGGTCAAAATGTGAACTTTCCTCAAGTGTCAGGTGAAATCTGTTCACAAGGGTCAGTTTAAAATCTGTGAATTCAAGCAAATGTCCAACACACAGCTGGATAAACATTCCATGCAGTGGGTGAGCAACTGGCTCACAGGTCAGGCACAAAGGGTTACAGTGAATGGGGTGACATCAGACCAGTGACATGTCACTTGTGGTGTCTCACAGGACTCCATCACCAGCCCTGTCCTCTTCAACATCTTCAGAAATTACTTGGAGGTGGACTGGAAGTGATACCGAGAAAGTTTGCAGACGATACAAAACTGGGAGGAGTTAACTCACTCAAAGGCAAAGGCCCTGCAGCGAGACCTTGATAAATTAGAGGGCTGCACAATCACCAACCACATAAAGTTCAAACCACATGAAGTTCAACAAGGCAAAGTGCTGGATTCTGCACCTGGGATGGGGCGGCCCTGGATATATGGACAGACTGGGGAAGGAGATGCTGGAAAGCAGCGCTTCAGAAAGGGGCCTGGGGGTCCTGGCTGATGGCAAGCTGAACATGAGCCAGCAGTGCCCTGGCAGCCAGGAGGGCCAAGCGTGTCCTGGGGGCATCAGGCACAGCATCACCAGCCAGGCAAGGGAGGGGATTGTCCCACTCTGCTCTGCACTGGGGCAGCCTCACCTCAAGTGCTGGGGGCAGATTTGGGTGCCACAATGTAAGAAAGACATTAAAGTGTTAGAGAGTGTCCAAAGGAGGGCAACAAAGATGGGGAAGGGCCTTGAGGGGAAGCTGTGTGAGGAGCAGCTGAGGGCACTTGGTCTGTTCAGCCTGGAGGAGACTGAGGGGAGACCTCACTGCAGTTACAGCTTCCTGGTGAGGGGAAGAGGAGGGGCAGACACTGATCTCTTCTCTGTGGTGCCCAGGGACAGGACCCAAGGGAATGGCCTGAAGTTGTCAGGGGAGGTTTAGGTTGGATATTAGAAAAGGATTCTTCACCCAGAGGGTGGTTGGGTACTGGACCAGGCTCCCCAGGGAAGTGGCCAGAGAAACAGCCTGACAGAGTTCAAGTGTTTGGACAACGCTCTCAGACACATGGTGTGACTCCTGGGGATGCTGCTGTGCAGGGCCAGGAGTTGGACTCAGTGTTCCTTGTGGGTCCCTTCCAACTCAGCTTGTTCTATGGTTTTGTGATTCTGTGAAATAACTATTGAAATACAGGCAAATATTTTTTAAAATGTCTAAGAATCCAGAGTAGACATACCTATAATACAAAAATCCACACAGAGTTTAAAGTGAAAGCAATGGAAAATATACAGACAAGACCTGGAACTAAGTTCAGTCCTGAGGACTGTGAGTTGTGGGTGAGTTACAAATGTGAATTAGCAAAATAAGCACTGGCCATTTTAGACTTTTAGGCTTCCATGAAGTGCCTAAGGAAAGGGTGTATGTCATGGACAGGATAATAACTTTGGTATCACATCTGAACCAGACAGGAATTGGCTGATTGTACCATATGAAGATATGATCACAGGAAATGTATGGCTCACAAAGATATATGTGTGTTTTCGAGAGGATGTAGCAGGGGCTTGTTCTTTTCTTTTTCTGAGACCAAAATTCCATAAGCCTAGAAGAAAGATAATAGGAAAATCTGAAAAACAGTCGGCAAGTGGCATGATGCATGAAACATAATATATGTGTGTGTGTGTATATATATATATATATATATATATAAATAAATATATATATGTAAAAATACATATATACTGGTACAGGTATACTGGCTCTTGAAACCTAGTTATTGGACTAAAAAATGGAGACCAACTCAACTTTTTCACTGAACCTAGGGAACTGAATAAAAATATTGTGACCAAATACTTGCCCAAGTAGCAGAAATGTTTGGTGAGGTGATATCTTTGAGAAACTAAATGCATGAGCACGATTTTGGCTGATTGGGTGCAGTGCCTCCCAAGACCAGTTTGTCAAAAGTTACAAACTGTCAGAAAACACTTTCTTAAAGTTGTTTTCTGAAAATGTTTGGTACTGGTAATGTTTCAATGTATATCAACCAAGATGCACTTAGGTCTCCCAGTGGTCAAAACACACACAGATGAACATCTAGGGAAGCTCCCTTGATGAGCTCTGAGAACTGGGAAATTGCAAGAAGTAGTTTTGAAAAGAACACTGCAGATATCATTTGCAGAGTCTCCAGCATTTAACAACTCCAGATATGCTAAGACCAAAGAATTACAGAATGAATATGCTGTCCTACTCTGCAGTACAGCATGTCAGATGTTATCAGTTAATTCCTGTGCACACGATCAGCCATAACAATTAGCCTAAACCCCTTGCATCAATACAAAATCAATATGAATGCCAGGGCATAAAAGGACTCAGAGTTCTGATGCCTGTTCCGCATTTGTTTTGGACAGAGAAAAGATACAAAATTTCTCACAAACATTTCAAATGGAAAATTTTGGATCTGAGTTGCTACAGAGACATGTGCTTGAACGTCTGCCTCTAACATGACATCAGAAATGTGACTCCAGCAGAAAAAAATGCGTGAAGAAATCACAAAGGAAATGTGAAGGCCTGGGTACAGCTGTACAGAGCTTCTTTGTTTACAATATAAGGATAATCTTAAAACCAAAATTAGACCATTTACTGCCGATACCTCACTAAAGAGAAAGAAAATCTGAACAAGCACAGAGAAGGGAAAAAAAGATTTTGGAAAGTAGAAAATTATTCTATAATGTGAGCTTTATGCTATCACCCCCTTTAAGGAATTATCTTAGGTGTGTAGTTGCACCTGACACATAAAGAAATGGTATGGCACAAAGCAGTGAGTGCAGATGGCTGGAAAACACCGTATTTAAAGGTGATGGGGTATCTGGGAAGGAGCAGGGTAGATGTGGAGAAGTCAATGTTTCCCATTGCCCTTTTCCCAACTTGAAAGAGGCTAATCAGTGATCATCAGGGTGTCCCTAGAAGAGCCATGTCCACCAGAAGGACTTTTGGGATCTGTTTGCCCACACGTACAAATTGCAAATTGCCCACATGGTGTTTTGCAATAACCATGTTGGCCAGTGCAGCCCTGTGGCATCAGCAGGTCCTCAGCAGCTGGCCCATGACGGTGCTGTGAAATGAGTCTGCTGGTCTGGGGAGGCAGAGGATGCTGAGGAGGATTATCACAGTTTCGGTGGTAGGAGTCGTGCATTGTGTCTGATATGGTAAATACTTGTCTTTATTCTATAAGAGATTATGAAAGACATAAATAAATGGCATCTATGTCATTCTGCTGCTGGGTTGTGCTACCTGATTCAAAACTGGTTTTACTTGAAATAAAAATTCTCAGTTTTTTTCTGTTGCAAAGGAATAAAGAAGAAGCATGACTGATGGGTGTCTTGGGTGTAAACACAAAAAGCTAAAAGGGACTTGGGTAGCAGAAGTCGTGTATAACATATGGACTAAGCATATAAGTGGGCTTTTGATATTGTATCAATAGATTTGTAGCTGTGTATTTGAGTAAAAGGCACAAAACTGATTTCTCAATAATACTTAATTAATGTAGAATCTACATGGAAATTCTTAATCATGATATGGAAAAACAAATGCATTTAAAGGATCACATTCATTATAAAACTGGAAAATGATAAAAAGGTGCATAAATTTCACTTCATGCTTATTGTGTATTGCACTGGGAGCTGGACTGAAGTCTCTGGTTGTGATTTATGTGCCACTAATAGGTTCTATTCTGGGTTATGTTTTCGGATTTATGTCTCTCTCTCCCTCTGTTAAACTGCAGTTGGAAAGAATTAAAACATTTGTTTCTTAAGTGTATGTATGCACATGTACATATGCTTGTTAGCTGTTTAGATCAAAGATCTCCCTTTTTAGTGCAGGAATAACACAAATGTGTCCAAATTTACTATTATTTTAAACTATAAAGCATGCATGTGTTCTTATCTTCTTGTTTTAATCTGGAAAATGGCCAGTATAACAGAATTGCCTGTAGTCCTACACAAGCTTCTGCATCATAACTATTTAAAGCTCAGACCTTTGTCAAGTTTCATTGAGACAGACCACTATTGTGCTTCCCCTCACATCCCAATGGCATATATTTAAAGTAAGCAGCCCAGCTTTGGAGCTTAGTACCTGGAATCAGTAGAGGAGTTGTTTTTTGGTTTGAGAGATGGATGTTGTTGAGAAGCTGAGGTGTTTTGTTCTTGCTTTAATTGAATGATAAAACAATCTCATCCTCTTTGACTATGAGTAATAAAGCATTTCTATTTGGATAGTATCAAGTATTCATGTGTCACCATAAAGATATTTTAGCAGCTGGTGGCATACTTTAACCAGCCAGCCATAAATTAAAGGATGAGAACATGTTTATTCTCCCTCCTTTCAAAATGATTTGGAAACACTGGACTTCCCTGATTTGGAAACACTGGACTTGCCTGTTTATGAGATGTCAGGGAAGAGGGGATATGTCCCGAGCAGCATCAGATGGCATTGCTTCTCACGTTGTGTTAGTGTAGTTAGGCTGGCTGATGTACGCCAGATGAGGATCTGCAGTGCAGCTACACTGCAGAGATATTGTCTTCAGAAGGGAAACACTTGTGGCCCTAAAGCTTATTTCAGAGGATTAATTAGGTCTGTTCTTGCCCCTTTCTCAGACTTCTGACAATGTCACTTGTAAACACAGTATTCCTATTAGCTCAAGGCAGGCAGCTCCTCATATCAGCCTGCAACTCTGTTGTGCTACTTCATTCGCCTTTAGAATAATTAAAATCACAATTTCCATACAAGAAATATAATTAAAATAACATCAGAGACATTGTCTTGCGAGTGGATTTCTTATAACCAAGCCTCAGCTCATTTACACATTGCAAAATAATCATAAGCATCCTAGATCAGCACAGAGTACTCTGGTGATTTTCTTATTGCAAAAATTACTCTCTTTCCCAGAAGTTACAGTCTACAGTGAAGGCACCTGATTCATCATCAGCAAATTATTTTAAGTTTTAATTATCAGTTACATTAAAGAATAAGAAAGCTATTATATAAAATTTTTTTGCTGTTATAATGTTACACTTAGGGAAATCCTTATCATTAAAAACTACCTGAGAAGCATATTAATGTAAAAACTTTCAACAAATCATGTATCCTAATTGGATAAGAGGAAAAAAAATGGGAGAGGAAAAGTGCTTATTATAGCTGGATTGTACAAAGTATGCTTGATTTCCTTAATTATCAACCAGGTGATTAGAGTCCCCCAGGACCTTTTGTCAACAGAAAGCTTGCTCTGGATGAGCTCTTATTTTCTTTTCTTGCCATTTGTGTGACCCTCGTTGTTCCAGTGGTCTAACAACCAAGGCACACACAGATGTAAAAAACTTCAGGAGCACACTGCTAGCCAAAAGCAACTGAACCTTGTACACCCAAGTGTGTCAGCCTTGCTTGTCTTGCGTGTGCATGGTTCCCCATGACAACTGGAGCTGCATACACAGAAACATTTCAGAAGGAAAAGTTCATCAGTTTGGATGAACTGTGCTTTGAGAAGGACGAAAACTTTCCACTGCCTGAACCACCAATGCATCTGCCATAGCGGTTACTGGGAGGGGCAACTGTGAGCTTGAATAGCCAAAAAAGTGACAGATTGTGGTAACTCTGGTGTAACACCAAATGCTGCTGTGATTGGAAAAGGATAACAAGATTGGGAAAAAACAAGAAATGGCAAAGGCCAATGTATCTCTGTTCTACCTAGGAAGGGAAGGGGTAGGCTTCCAGTAAATCTAAACCTGCTCGACAGTTCAAATATAGCCTTGCTTAATTTTGAAGAGGACCAGATTTATAAACAGTGCAAGATTTCCCCATTCTGATGTAAATGTTATCTCATATCTCATAAGTAATTCAAAATTAATGAGGTTCCATCGTATTATATGTAGGACAGAGATACTTGGAATGCATCATTTCTACTGTGAGTCTACAAAGCACGAAGTCTAATGATTTATTCTGTCACATGCCTTTCCAATTATGCTCTGATCTTCTGTTTCAATTGCTAAGGAACTGAACCCAAGTTATTTCAAAGCCTAGATTTATGCTTAAGTTTGCAATAAGCCTTCCAAATGAAATAAAAAAAAAATAAAAAGTAAATATCCTGATCTTGTTTGGGATGCAGCCTTCCAATTTCTGCCCATGGAAAACCAAGAATCTTGTAACTTTACAGCTGCCATAGGAAAAAATAATGCCATCCCCCAGCCTGTATTAACCTTGACAGAGGTTTGCCCTTACATTTTGACTGGGTGCCCTGGCTACTAAAACATTATTTTTTACACAGTAGTATGGAATTCTTTGTCCCTCTCTGGTTTTGACCTGCACCAGTCCAAAATAAAACAAAGCTGTCGTCTGTACTACAATGAAGAGTTCTGTTTCAATGCATTACATTTTTTTTTTAATCCTTTCCCTTTTGGATTTATTACATTTTATATTTATTCCCTTCAAAATTATCTTTTCTTTGAGGAAGTAGAAGTCACTAGCATATAAGGATCAGTTTGAAACATTGCTACTTCAGAAAGTGCAAAAATAATTGTAAAACCCCATCTACATTTTCTTTAATGTCTTTTCTTTAAGCTTATACTGTACTTTAAAATCTCCAGAAACTTGTTATGGGTGGAAGAAAATCACATATAGCATTTTTAAAAGAAGCAGTTCTATTAGCATCCCAGTGCACAGAGATATATTTACAGTATTTGAGCTCAATATAACTACAGTTTTTATATTGTCTAAGTAATAGAAAAAATTGTATAACTTTAGTTAATTTGAAGGGAATATAACCGTGCATAAATTTATAATGGTTCTAGAAATGGTAACTCTTTTTCTCAAGGAATGAACAGAGATATTTCATAGTTTCCTCAAGAAAAATCTTATACTCCTATCTCACCTCCCAAAAAAGAAAAAAAAGAGAAAATATTGTTTTGCTCTTTTTCTCTCCTAAAACACATGCATCTCCAAGAAGTTTCCCTTTTTAGTATATGTGTTTGTGTGAGAGAGACAAACATTTCTGTCTCTAACACACCAGGGCACACAGACTCTCAAACACATGTTTTCAGCACACAATAACTTCTCTCATCTTTGTCTCTCTGAGCAAGCATAGCACCTAGTAATAGCTAACAATAGTACAGGTCATAAATACGAAAATGCATAGCACTGCTAGGAACCAGAAGAGGCAACTTTTTTAAAAATTGCCTCTTTCCAACTCCTACCAGCAGTTTTGTGACACTATTATAACTGAATTGAAGCCGTGGACTAGTCCTTCCAGGACTGTTAAGTACTTTCTGTCCTTGCCAGTTCCCCATCAGAGGCCCTGACAGGATCTAGAGAACAGGAGAGGACACACTCCTGTGTGTGTGGATCAGCTACAGAAAGATGTCTAGGACAATTTCTCTGTACTTACAGAGCGTATCGCCCATCTGTACACACCGTATGTTTTCCAGGGAAACCACAAACTTTAGTCAAATGAAATGTGATTATCTTTTAACAAGAAAAAGATTTTATTGGAAGTAAAGAGTTTTTCATGCTTCTCAGACCTCCTCTCCTTCAGTATCTCTCACCCTGTCCCAAAGAAGAAACTTCCTTAGGAGAATCAGATGTCGGATGGCCTGGATGCCTGCCATCAACCCTCATAAATTCAGAGGCATCATCTAACAATGTGTAAACCAGATTTGACAATTCATGATTTAACTACCACTATAAAAGTAGTAGTTAAATAACTAAAATACGTATTCTTCCTTTTTTCCAGTTGGCTTCTTGTCCATTTTATTCTTGGCCTACACAGAATTTCCTACAAGGAAATGTACCACAGGGTAGCCAACTATTAAGAATTATTGTTACTATATTGGGAACCTTTTCAATTTTGTACATAATCCTTTCTGAAGTTGTGCAATAACACTGCCCATGGAATTAAGTTGAAGTTTCTTGTAGTGGAATAAAAAGAAAACCTTAAACAATTGCAGTCATTTTTCCATGTGATCTTTTCTAATAAAAAATGTGGCATTTTCTTCAGCCACGTTTGAGCAGAGGGATCTTATTTTGCATTTGTGATTTAGGCATTCAACATGGGATTTGCAAAACCAAAAATGAAGACACTGAAGAAGGTTCTAAAAGTGCTTTCAATGTAATGTAGTTACACAAGCTGACATGGTTTAGGAAGGAATATTATGTTTTCAAATTGTTCTATGACAGCAAAAGCAATTAAGTCCACAATGTCTCGATGTACTGCCACTAATCATAATCTAGTAAAGCACCATTACATGACACAACATTACTAATGCCACTTGTTCAGGTAAGTTAATTCCTGAGTGGACACATATGATATTTACAGCCTTATTTTCTTGTAGAGTTGTAGGGTCTCACAGTCTAAAACCATGCAAACTGTTTATTGGGGAAAAGTCAACATGGGATCAACCCTACCCTTGAAAATATTCCTCTATTTAATTAATTTGCAGTGCTTTCTTACCAGTACTACACTAGTCCTCATCCTGCAGGAATAACAAATTAATTGGCTGAAAAGGAAAAACTTACTTCTGGGCACAGAAATACATTAGGCTGCCAAACAAAACACAAATTCCATCCTTCTTGATGGGCTGTTTAAGAAACTCCATCAAGTTTCTGCTTTTGTGAACACACAAATTTGTATTTCATCATTTTGAAACACATAACTTTGTGATGGTATTCCAGAAGAATATCTAAGTTTATAAAACCATACAGTTTGTATGTACTATATCGCTGCATATTACTGAGCTGCAGATTTCCTTAGGCTATGGAGCTGAATTGTCTTCCAAGCTCTATTACTGCAACTCTGTTGACTTCACTGTTGTAAGGAAAACTTTCTTAGAATAAAAATTGCATAAATACAGGTAGATGCTGTTAAAATAGACAGTCTTACAGAAGGTTCCAATGTGAAAGAAAAGCAGGCTAAGCAATCAAGGCAAGATTTCTAAATGCTTTCATTCACAGGTAGTCCAGGGAAAGTTATGCCTAGGATGGGCATTCATTTATTGCCTTACAAACAATTACATACCCATTGTATGTAATTACACTTGCATGTATCTTAACCTATTGCTGGGAACAAATTGATTTTCCAAACTCATAGTCTCAGTCACTTCGCCTGTATACTGCAACAATGAGAATATATCTGCCAAAAGTTTTAGCCTTTAAACTGAGAACTAATTTTATGGATGTGGATATGGAACATTCTTCACTAGCTGTATAAATTACCTGTGCTCTGATGCTCAATATCCAAAGACTTTGAGTATTTTGTTCTGATATTTTTGTGCATGATTCAGTTCTTAAGTGTTTCATATTTAGTATCCAATCTTAGCTGATATTTAATGTTATTCAGGTTAGGCTTAGACCATTAACTGTGAAACTCTGGGGACTGTGTGCTGCTTGTAGATCTGCAACCATCCTGGGGAGCAGGATCCCAAGTTTGGCTTGGGATATTCAGATGCTCAAGATGGATTGCCAGACACAAACAGTAGTGATAAGTTTCCCAATGTTTAAGTGTTGGTTATACGTAACAGGCATTTTTTTTATTTACCATTTCTAGGAATTTGTCATGATTGTTGTCTTTGGTTTGGAATTTATTATTCGTATCTGGTCTGCTGGATGCTGTTGTCGATACCGAGGATGGCAAGGAAGACTGCGCTTTGCAAGGAAACCATTCTGTGTAATAGGTGAGTGTCCCAGCTCTAGTTCATTTTAAGATAAAAATAAACACCTTCCCCCTCCTGTTTTGCTTCTGAATGAAAACTACTGGAATCAGACTCTGTTTACAGCAACCTGCGGTAAATCCAGAATAGCTATGTGTCAACTCTCATCCGCCCAAGGTTTCTTTAGATGTAAGTCATGACATCCCTAAGAAGCAGTTAGTCTATGTTTCTTATGTTCTCCAAAAGACATTTTCCTATGCATCCCATACAGCTGGCCTGTATATTGGACAAATGAGGGGTTGAGAGCTGATCTCATTGAAAATCAGAGATGTATGCTTTTAATGGACACACCACATCTTGTGCATACATACATAGATACCATGTACCTATGTGTACATATCATGTTCTTATTTAACCTCTGTGATCAGACACTGCAAGAGGTTTGAAAACCTCTCTAAAGACATCTTCTTAGAGCACTGCTCCTTCCTGTCTTGCTGTTCTCTGCACAACAGTCCACATATCAGCTCTGCAGTGACACTAGCATAGGATACAGCATCTTCTTCGTTACTTCTTTTACACCTGTTTCAAGGGACTATTCCTCCCCTTCTTTGATCTAGAATTTGTCTGTGAGAATTGTGAATAGACTCATTATTTTGAAAAGGGATCTGCATGAAAACAGTTTCCCAATAAAGACAGAAATCAAAGATCAAATTCATCTCATAATTTCTTGTTTTCTTAATGGTTTGGAGAAAATGCTTTTTTTAGATCATCTGTGAAACTTCAGGATATCAACATGCCAACTTCTTTCTCAACTTCCTTCCTCTCTCCAGCCTTTAATTTCATCTCCCTATATCTCAAAATAACTTATGGATCAACTGGGGCAGGAAACATGCTCTTCCATACATCTCTACAGCAGCTATTACACGGAGTCACATGCTTACGGCCATGAAACACGTGGGAGTCAGTGTAAACAGTAGGTGAATGCCATCCTGGTCTAAACAAGACTTACACAGTGTTCTGTGGCACGGCAGACCAGTACGCTGGTTAGGGCTGATGTGTAGAGCAAGTTTTTTTCCTTCCTCCTCATTCCCTGATAAATCCACACGTTCTCCCATGGAGCCACTGCTGCTATGGAGGAAGTCACATGAGCAGGTGGAAGGCACCACAGATTGTCTCTCCCTCAGAAAGAAACACCACATCTATCCTGTTTTATCAAACTGTGGGAGAGGGGCAAGTATCAGGATTGGTATTCGTTTTGTTTAGGCAGCAGGGGAGGTAAGAAGGTACCTTGCCAGGTCACACACTTGCCCCAAGATTTCCATGCCTAGGAGAAAGTGGGAATCACCAAACGTGGCTACCCTCCTTAACCAGACTTACCATTATTCCAAGATTTTATGGTGCACTTGAAACTTTGCAGTAGTCAGATTCAATCATAAGAAAGCATTGCTGTTAATTTAGTAAAATTAACTTACTACAGCAATTTAGAAAGATTTTTAAGTTACTAGAAGCATTTGACTTCTCAGAGTGTTTGGCTACTCTCCCAAATGCCATTGTACAGAAACACTAGCAGTTTGTTTAATTCAGCTTTTGTTTCTCCTCCCTTTCCTGTCTCCACTCAATTGGCAAGTTTTATACCAGTGATTAACTTCACTCTGAGGTGTTAATTCTCAGCAAAACTGAATGGAGGAGTTCTTCCTTGTCCAAAATTCTGCATATTTAAAAGGCATGTAGATGTAGTGCTTAGGGACATAGTTTAGTGGTGGACTTGGTAGCTCTGGGTTAACAGTTTGACTCAATAATCTTTAAGTCCTTTCCAACCGAAATAATTCTGTGATTCACAGGGGGACTAGTATAGATTTCCTTGCTTTCCTTGAAACTACTCATATCTACCCTCCTACTGTTGGTGAAATAATTCGGGCAGGTCTTCTGTCACCAATCACCCTGGGGGAGGTGGGTTACTCCACTTGATCGTGGTATTTCCCCCTTTCTTTGAAATTCACCTGCCCTTCTTTTTTCATCTATGTTTATAAAGGCAGTCTCTGGCCTTAAAAGCATCTTTTCTGTCCCTTTTGGCCTTCTATCACTTGGTAGCAGAATTAATTAGTCGACAACAGCCTATTGCTTGTGGATGTCTTCCTATGCTGGTTCACTGGATGGAAAGGAAACTTTGTTCTGCACCTTCTGGAAACTAAACTAATAGCTTGAATTTCTTGCCACCGACTGTTCTGTGTACCTCTTCTTCTGTTGATTGACTTCTGTCCATTTCTGGACCTTAGTGTTCCAGAAAGGAGTTTCTGATATTCAGCATTTCTCCAGATTCGATCTTTTGAAGAAAAATCAAGTCATCTTGCAGCTCTTGCTGCTTAAAGTAATTATTTGCCTGACACTTTGGCTTTGCAGTCATGGCAAAGTGTGATGCAGCAGCAAAGATCAGAGGGCTGTGTTAGCCACAGCATAATCCGTAGATGATTATCTCCCTTTACTCATTGCTCATTAGACCACATCCAAGGTACTGCACCCCATTTTCTCCCTCCAACACCATACCTGAAAGACCTTAATAAACAGGAGTGAGTTCAGTGAAGCCATCAAGATGATCAGTACTGGAGCAGTTGCCCCACGAGGAGAGGCTGAGGGACCTGGCATGTTGAGCCTGGAGAAAGGATGGCTTCGTGAAATCAGTGCTAAGGTCTCCTTAAGAGCACATGGCCAGTTTGGGCCTATTACTTTTAATTATTTACTTAGCCATCCATTCAGACATTCTTTCCGTTTATTGTTACAGTGGAACAATAATATTTTAGAATACTTAGTCTGTTTACTATTAATTAAATTTGTTATATATCTCCAGCAGATCTTTTCCCTGATTATTTTTTGTGATTAAACACAAATCACATAGGGCAATGGCCTAAGGGCTAGAAATAACAAATTTGAGGATTGCCTCAAGGGTCACGTTCAGCCTTTATTTTTTCCATTAATAACCTAATAACCAGAGAAGTTTTACTCAGGGCCAAAGCTCTGTGCTTATGTTAGTGTGCCTACTATGTGCCTACTACTCTGACAAATTAGTTCATCAAGCATCGCTGTATGCTACCAGGTTAGTAATTACATCTATCAAATTATTTGACAGTTTTGTAATCTTGTTTATTTCTGTAAAAATGGGAATAACAGTGTCAATAACACCTTGATTTGTATTTTGTCCCATGTTACCTGACATCCCTCATTTTTTCTGATTGTCTATGAGTTTGTGTACATAAAATAAAGGGCATAGCCACACAGCCTTACATGCACATAAGGCACTTAAATAGGTACATACTCCTGCAAATCCTAAATTTCCCAGGCATATCATTCTGAAGCTTGGCTGTTAGCACTGCAGAAGAGTGTTGCAGTGTTGTATTGCTCAGAAGAGCAGCAATCCAAGCAACACATATTCTAACTGCTCTCTGGAGCCTCTGGAGACCAGGGTTGCTGACAGCCAGGAAGAACTTGATGCCTGCGCCTTAGCTCCCTGAAGATCCCCAAAATAAAAGAGGACAAGTCTAACCGGGAAGATATACGGCATCCACTCCCTGTCAAGCCATTTGGGGACACTGAAATAAATGAAGAGTCCATTGTCCTTCCTCTGGCAATGGGCTCCCAGATGGTGGTATGTGACCTGACAAAATTAAACTTCTGGCCACTCTCCTATGTATATCAGAGGATTTACCATCAAAGTGAAATCTTAGTCTGTGAGGGCAGTTTCCACTTGGGACACTGTAAAAATAATTAGAAATAATAAATAATAAGCTCTGGGTCAGAAGAATAAGATTCTGCTGGTCTCACCTGCATGTCTGAAGTCTGCTATGCTTTCAGAGGAATTTCTTTCTCTCCACTGACTCTGTAACAGGCTTTGGGACTCCTGTGTGAGAAAGCCCAACAAAAGCAAGCGAATTTTAGACATAGAATCATAGAATATACTGAATTTGTCCACAGCAATCATCAAAGTCCAACTCTTGGCCCTGCACAGGACAGCCCCAAGAGTCACACCATGTGCCAGAGAGCATTGTCCAAATATTTCTTGAGCTCTGTCAGGCTGGTGCTGTGAACACTTCCCTGGGGAGCTGTTCCAGTGCCCAATCACCCTCTGGGTGAAAAACCTATTCCTATTATCCAACCTAAACCTCCCCTGACACAGCTTCAGGCCATTCCCTTGGGTCCTGTCCCTGGTCACCACAGAGAAGAGATCAGTGTCTGCCCCTCCTCTTCTCCTCACGAGGAAGCTGTAACTGCAGTGAGGTCTCCCCTCAGTCTCCTCCAGGCTGAACAGACCAAGTGCCCTCAGCTGCTCCTCACACAGCTTCCCCTCAAGGCCTTTCCCCATCTTTGTTGCCCTCCTTTGGACACTCTCTGACACTTTAATGTCTTTCTTACATTGTGGCACCCAAAGCTGCCCCCAGCACTTGAGGTGAGGCTGCCCCAGGGCAGAGCAGAGTGGGACAATCCCCTCCCTTGCCTGGCTGGTGATGCTGTGCCTGAATGCCCCCAGGACAGGCTTGGCCCTCCTGGCTGCCAGGGCACTGCTGGCTCTTGTATCTAAACTTCATTCTATTTAAAATTGGGAGCTGGAACTCCTATTTCAGAATTTTTTCACTTTAAATTTGACCCTACTTCTAGCAACATAACATTTCTCCAGGGCAGCTAGACTTCCTGGTGGTCCAGCCGAGGGAAAGATTTCATATATTTCAGTTAGTCCATTAGCAGTTTCACCACAGCTGCTTCTATGTTACCTCTAGTCAAGCTACAGCATGATAGAAATGTCAAAAGTTCAATTTCTGTTGAGGCTGCAGAATGAGCAAATTCCCAACAGGAAGCTTAAGTCCATTATCTGTAATCAGGCCCTTGAACTTCATGGCTGGCAAACCTTGTTTCAGAGCATTAAGTGATAACAGCAACTGTTGCTTATTAGTGGATCTATTTTTCATTAATTAGAGTGGTAATGAACCATCATCTGGCACTTTTGTCAAACCTTTATAAACAAATCCATATCTAGTGTATTACAAGATCTTCTGAACATTTATTTTGAATTATTTCAATAGATTTGTGTAATGACACGTTGTGTGTCTGTCACCTTGGTATTTAGACACATTATATAGTTTAAATACAGACAGATAGTAAATCTGCTGCTCATGATACACAATATAAACAGCCGCTCTCCAGTGTAATTTGAACTCTAAAGAACCAGAGATGCTCTGTAATTAAGTATAGCCTTGACCAAGAAGACATATCTCACATCATATCTCATTATAAATCCCAGAAAAAACAAGTTACAGCAAATTTCATGTTTGGGGATCTCCTGCCAGCCGAACTTGAACTCATCTCAGAAACACCCTGTCCACTTCACTTCAGAAAATATTCTGATAGTAGTAGTAGTAGTAGTAGTAGTAGTAGTAGTAGTAGTAGTAGTAGTAATAGTTAGTCTTCAAATCAAAATTTCCTTAGATAATTTCAGCAGCCATAATTCTGTCCAATGAACAGGGGTGCTCTTTGGACTAGGCTGGTACCAAATTATGTAGGTTTTAGAAACTAATATTTAGTGGCATATCTTCGTGTTTGACAGTTCTGGCAATGCAGTTTTTAGAAATGTGTAGGAAATATAACACCTGTTTAATATCATCTATGGGCCTTATCCTTTCACACTTACTTTTGCTGATTACTGCCCTTGCTGCTGAGTAAGGTAACATTTGCTGGGATTAAGGACATCAGGCTTTGGTCTCTTTCTAGAAGTTGTATGTCTGTTATTAAAAAAAAAATCTAGTTTGGTACGATGCAGTTCACAATGAAGTTTCTTTCTGGTATGTGCTAGAGAATTCAGCAGCCTATGTTTGTTCATTGCCATGGTTTTTTAATCTTACACTAGTGTCTTTACTGTGTTTGTGACATCAAGTTGAGGAGGGCCTACCATGAACTGGGCAACTTGGGATGTAAGGTTTGCGATAGAAAGGCTGTTAGAGACATTTTATTAAAAAGAGTTTATTTGTAATAATAGAATTCCTGCATTAGAAGGCTACTAAAGGTATTTTCTTAAGCATGAAGTAGTTATCTGTTTTGAGCAAGACTAATATAATTCAGTACCTGCACTAAAATATTTCGCAATTGCTAATTCAGTTCCCTTTTGTTAGGGAAAGTGTCCTCAAGTCAAATATCACATTCAAACTATTTAGAAAGTGAGGTTCCCTGTCCATTTTCACCCAGATTCTGTAAATTATTTATGCAGTCTTTCATATTATTATCTCTCATATTTCAGTGTCAAAAAATACATTGTAGTATAATGATGATGATGATGATAATAATAACATTATATTAAATGCTATCTATTATAAAATATTATGCAATACAAATGTGTGTCATAGAACTTCCAGTGCTGTTTATGACCTGTGAGTTGTACAGTAGGGAGGGAAGCAACTGACAGACCAAGCAGCAGTCAACATTTTCTGGTTATAGTCTTCGTCTGTTCGGTTTTGCTCACGTTTTTTAGGGACTGGCTTTAAACTTGTTGCTGCTAGAGATACCCAGAATGTGAAGTTGCTTACAGAAATACCTTTCTTTTGATAGCGTGCCTTTATTTGATTTGAGATGTTCCTATCCTGCCTTATTATGCTGAATTCCCATCATATCCATAGACAAGATAGTTTCTCAGATACCATAAATATGTCTAAGTTTGCCAAACCAAAATTAAGTAGTTGGAAGTATAAACACAGGTGTGGAAGTTAGAGGTGGACAGGATTGTGTCAAATCCACTTATCTGCCTACTTCAGTGTATGGAGTCTCAAAAGAAGCAAAATGGTTTATTTTTCAAATTTTATCATTCTAAGCATCTAAAAAAAATTCTATTTTTAATGACATGAAAAACATGTCAGAGCATAATTGATATGCAATAAAATCCTCAGCTTTCTTGGCTTCTTTCCAGATGCTGTGCTGCAGATCAGCTGCTTTGGTGGGTGATATTCTTTGTAACTCCCATTTCAGATCATTGTCAGCTCTTTCCTGTAGCTCCTCTCTGAGAAGAATTGCAGCTTTGGTGCCTTTACACGTTCCGCTCTTGCAACAGTGAATAATGCTGCCCAGGCAGAAATCTGGATACTTTAGGAACATCTTCATATTGGTCCAAAATAATCCTATTAGATTAGGTGTTCGCTATTTGGGCTTTTACAACTGCCCATTACTTTACCCTTGGCATTCATGTAGCCTCTCACAGGATTGTGATATCCCCGGCTTGCAGCACTGCTTTATTTCAAAAGTCACTTTCAGTGTGTCTTCTATTTTACTAACATGCCTAACTCAGGGGTGCTTTGTCAGCATGTTACCATAAATTTCATTGCTAATGCCTTGGTGTGAGACATTAGACGACTGTCAATCTGACTGTTTGAGCCATGATTAACTACTCTCACATGTGTTAGTCAATCAAATCCTGCTTTCTCTCATGGTGTCCCAGCCTTACCCCTGTCAGCCCAAATGAAAACACCTGAAGAGATCTAAGTGGAGTTATTGCATTGGCATACACTGCAGGCATTTTCCCAGAATTATTTGAAAGCAGCTAGGGGAAAAAACTGATAAATGATAGAATAGAAAAATAGGATAGGAAAGGGAAGGGAAGGGAAGGGAAGGGAAGGGAAGGGAAGGGAAGGGAAGGGAAGGGAAGGGAAGGGAAGGGAAGGGAAGGGAAGGGAAGGGAAGGGAAGGGAAGGGAAGGGAAGGGAAGGGAAGGGAAGGGAAGGGAAGGGAAGGAAAGGAAAGGAAAGGAAAGGAAAGGAAAGGAAAGGAAAGGAAAGGAAAGGAAAGGAAAGGAAAGGAAAGGAAAGGAAAGGAAAGGAAAGGAAAGGAAAGGAAAGGAAAGGAAAGGAAAGGAAAGGAAAGGAAAGGAAAGGAAAAGGGAAAGGAAAAGGGAAAGGAAAGGAAAAAGGAAAGGAGAAAGGAAAAAGGAAAAAGGAAAGGAAAAAGGAAAAAGAAAAAAGAAAAGGAAAGAATATTTCAGTTGGAAGTGAGGTACGGTGATTATCTAGTCTCATTACCTGACCAGTTCAAGGCTGACCAAAAGTCTAAGCATGTTGTTAAGGACGTTGTCCAAAAGCCTCTTAAACACTGCTGCTCAAAGGGCATTGACCACTGCTCTAGGAAGCCTGTTCCCGTGTTTGACCAGACATTCTGTAAATAAATGTCTCTTAATGACCAGTCTCTAGACACCTCTAGATATTGTATTGTGGGAAACCACCTCATTCATTATTACCTGTATTAAGTACACTTTCACCAATTCTTTTGCACAGATAACAGTTCCTTTTTCATTCACCCTGCAGTATATGAGCAGGCAACATGCTGCTATTTTATATTTCCATCTTTTTGCTTATTTAGTTTATAATTAGCACTCATAACTGCTGAATGTTGTAATTTTATTGCTCTCTTTGCTGAAGACTAGTTTATTTCTCTTCAGATCACCTCTGTGTGAGTGAAGTCTCAAGGAAAGGGTTGGTGCAGTTGGCTAAAAACAGTAGTTTCATTTGGCTTGATTGTATTGTTGTTTAGAAATATAGACATTTTCAGTTGCTTCAGAGATAGTGCTTGTTTCTTCACATGCAGTTTTCTGCTATCTACTCAGCTTTAATTTGATAACTGCCAATGCTGACAGTTTAAAACAGAAGCTTTGCCCACTGTTACACTCAATATAATCAAATTGATTGCCAGGTGTCTTCATCCAGCCTCGCCACTAGCTCATTAGTGATCACAAAGCTTGAAGAAATGCAGCTTCCACAGCTGTTTCCATTCTTTTACATCCCTTCAGAGAAATGCATGTTGCCACCAGCACTGCTGAAGTGACTGATGGGCATAGGAGTCCAGAGGGAGTTGCAGGAAATCTCTATTTTTATGATCATGCATCAAATGGTTACACTCCAACTGCTACATTAGGAAAAGACTAGTGTACAAGAGAGAAAATAGTGGTTTTTAGTTCTTTCTTTTTACACCTGCTATATTAAAAATAGCAATTAGAAAGGATTTGACAATGTAACAATATTGTTACACTGTGTAACAGAGTTACAGTATTTATATCTCAAGTTTAATAAGGCTAAGTAGAAATATTTGCATATTTCGAGATGGCAAGTTGGGCATGTTCTGCACATTTTAATTTCCTCCCATCCCTAGCACTTAAGCACCAGGCTCCCCTAACCTGTTGTCTCCCATTAAAGAAAAATTACATTTTTTATCTTTAAGCCTGTGCTGATAGCTCTCAAAATTGAGCTTTGTCCTTTGGTGATAGCTGATATTGCTCTCACTAGCACATCCAAGGAAGGTGACCATCGGATCAATTTTATGTCAACCTATGAAAGCTCCTAAATGGTGTGAAGGAAGCCACTCACTTCCACCCTTGTGTTGTGTAGCACTGGTGCCCCAAGGCATATATGTGACCACCTGGGCAGCAGCCAAGGCAAAGGCAGAGCTCTTTCAGTGTTAAGGCTCCCCTTTGCCAGGTCAGTCTATTCCTGTGACCCCCACTGTGGAGACTATTTCATTTCAGATGAAAATGTCTCAAGGCAGAGTGGAGAGATTTCCACAGAGAATGACATAATCTACTGCATTTGAGATCTCATTTTGGGATTGCATCTGTTGGGTTTGTGAGAGTGATACCAAATTATGTGGTTTTTCCTCTCTGACAAGCACTGAACAGAGCTTCTATTTCTTTCTTCATATCTCTCACACCAGGAGGTCTCAAGAGTGGCTGTGCAAGATGCCCCACATTATTGTTCTCCAAATTATAGAAACCTTCTTGCTGGCACAGTAGTCCCTCTTAGGCTACTCACACAAAAATTGCAGGTGGGATAGCAGCTGAGGGCTGGAGTTGTCTGGTTCTGTGTGTAATCTGAATAAACTCTGTTTACAGAAACAAAGGAGTCCCAGGAGGCACTCACCGATTGTGCAGACACCCAAAATAGTTGTAGGTTAGAAATGCAAGTTCTGCTTTTAGGCAGCAGGGAGAGGTTTTTGCCTCTGAAGGGCAGATCAGAAAACTGAATGTAGGATCTCTTTCAGCCAACACTGGATGATGTATATTGCTGCCTTCAACATCTGCATTAGATAACTCAGCTAGACACAGGATACCTTCAGTTTCCCCACCACCCTGTGAATTTGAGAGCAGATTTTTAATACTGTCTCTTCCCTCTCCACCTACAAACAGGCTTTGTCTCTCCTCAGAGACATGTTTTTCTCTCCCTGCTCATTTCAGCATCTTTGCTTGTCAGTTTCCACCCATTCAGTTTCACCTACACACCATGGATTTTTCTGTTCCCACATTTTTTTGGCCTTTCCACTCCCATGCCATTGTATCACCTTCACTTTATCTACAACCTGGAATGTGTTTGATGGGCACTTCCAGACCACCTGTCCCTGCCTAAGATCTTAGAGTATGATGAGAAGGCCATGAAAGTGAAGGCTCCTGGATATAGATTCCTCCCTTTGTGGCTGCAAGGATCCAGCACAGACATAGCAATGCTTCCCTGCGGGGTTGGATGATGTAGGAGTCCTGGTTGGTGGATTCTACTTGCTGACTAGTGCCAGGTACCTCTAATGAAGGTGTTCATACCTGTAGCCCAAAATAGCCGATCACACATTGAGTAATCAGTGGCTGACTCACACAAGTATTTGGATCCCCCGAAAAAATCTAACTCCAGCAATTCAGGGGAAAACATCCAAACTTGTTTTCAGTTTTCCCCAGTTATTCCTTTATACCGCAGAGCAATGAACTTTAAAAGTCAATGGCATCTTGTATTTTTCTTATCATATTTAAATTGTCTTTTTATCTCACTTTTATAAGAAAGGGTAAATAGGCAGCATCCAACAGACCTTCTTATCTTCCGCTACTTTGCATACCTCTATCTGCCGTCTCATATTTGTCTTCTGACTAACCACTGCTAAATTATTCAGCCCTTTCTCCATACACAAGTCTTGCCACACTGTAGCTATTTTGGTTTTTCTTGCTGATATCTTCGTGGTTTTCTTACCGCCTGATCTAATGAGCCTCTTTACTCACCAGGGGTGTGTGTGTGTCTGGGTATCCATCCTGTTGCCTTTCCCTCCAGAAATCTTCAGATGTTTTTCTCTCCACTGCAATAGGCTTTTTCACTAAGGTCTACTGTCATCCAGGAACATACAGACATAGTAAAATGACTAGCAAACCTTGTTCTCCAGTGCTTTCAAGGCACAAACTTGTTTCTGGACAGAATAAGTGAAGATTTATGAGAAGAATCTGCATGAGTTACTCACAGTTTGTTTCTTTAGCTGAACAAAAATTGGGCTGGCAAACACTAGGTCAAAGATACAGTTTTAAATGTTTCTGTCAGCCTGTCTTAAAGCCAAATAAAAGTCGTACTGAATAAATGCTGCTTTATTCCTTCTAGCAGGTACATATTATTTATGTTAAAGATCAATTATTGGAAAAGGCTAATAAAGTATAAATCCATGAAAGGCTTGCAATTGAACTCAATCTTAGCTTGCAGGAGGCCCTTAGATTTTAAAGATTTATTGAGCCAGCTGTTAATAATATAAAGGTGTTTGCTGAGGACTTATTCAGTCCATAGAAAGATTGTGTACTCAACAGGGCCATGAACTATAATCGCTAACAGTATAAAGACAGGTGAAATGTTCCCATTAATGTTGTCATTCTTCTCCAGACTAAATAAAATATGGCAGCCATAGCTGCAGTTTAAAATTCAGTACTTGTTGGACTACTGTGTTTTTCAGGCCATAGAGAAATATTTTGGCTGTCTACCACAGAAGGTAAAATAACATTATTTTGATGTATTTGCCATCATGGTCTGACAATATGCTACTTTTACACAGGAACAGAGTATGCATACTTTTAATACGCTGACATAGTAGTGAGTAGCACCGGATGATTCTTTCCTGGGCATGGAATTAGGATTTCATTATAATACTTTAAAAAGCAACAAAAGAAAAAAATCTGACTCATCTTCATCAGCCTACAATTTTAAAAGGGAATATTTAGTTTTCACGTCTAAAAAATATCCAGTATTGCCTTATTAAAAATACTCCTTTCTGTTTCAGAAATTGTTTGGACTACCAAGTTAAATTTTGTTATATTTGGTTAGCTTTCCTAATAAGTATCTTTCACTTGTTTCCAATTTTCTCTTTGCCAGAAAAGATAGTTTTACATATTGGTGAGCTCTTTTTCTAAGTAGAACTATTTCAGTTATATAAAAATAACATTTATTCCAGAAAGAGGTTGTCTATATTTCCAGGAGGTCACTTTCATTTCACATTAAAATAGTTTGCTTACTCAGATGATTCCAATATATTGCAAATAAAAACTATAAACAGAAAGAAGGGTTCAAGGTGATTCACCTATTTGATTTCTTCACTGGGGTGTTGCTTAGCTGATGATAAGAAAAATCCAAGTTTCTGTGCACAGATCAGTTTTAGTGGACTCCTTAAAATGGAAGTCAGTGACTAATGTAGCCATTTTCCACTGTTAGAAGAAAAAAAAATCAATAGAGAAGAAGTATTAACCTCTGGGTTTTTTTAATTCCACTTCAGTGCCTGGGCAGTATAACATATTTTTGAGGAACTTCTTTCTCTTGTATATGGCACTACCGTACATTACTATCTTCCTGTTTTTCAACAGCAATAAAAGTCAATTTTCACACTCATCTGTGTTTATCTCTGTGAATTATCTTGATACGCACAACCAGCTCACTTTCCTACTTCTAAAAATACCACGTTGTTTTGCATCTTCCAAAAAGATCAAAAAAGGAAGCGAAATCACCAACTTGTTTTGCCTGTAATGACCATTAGGATGATTTCCATCCAGATGGTGTTACATATTTGAAAACACAAAGACCTTTTGGCTGGAGTGACAACAACATCTGCAAAAGTCAAACAGCATCATCCATCCCAAGAATTTCCTGAAGATATCCTGCCAATTACTTTTACTAGTAGGTGACGATTAATCATAACCTGTCTGGCATCTGAGCAGAGATCTGATCCCTGACCAGAAAGAAAAGCTATATTCAGACAGAGCTGAAAGCAAACTTTGCCAGGACCCAAGATCCCGAGCATCATTATTTTTAGAATATGTACAACTCAGGTTATCTCATATTGCTTTGGGGTTTTTTTGTTGTTAATGATGGTGGTCAGGCTTTTTTTCCTCTGTAAAATTGAGGCCTTGTAGATGTAATTCTGCTCAGCTTCTTGTGGGAGGTACAAAACTCAAGTTCTTGCCTCTCCCAAATTACACTAGAGATGTTCAGGTGATAGAATTCAATGGGTGTTATTAAATTGCTTTTTGGAGGGGGGAATTATAGGCAGAAAATAATGCTTGAGCATATCGTATGAGGGTGAATTCAGGTGACCTCAAAAGGCTGCATGTCTCCAGAGTAGTCTTTAAAAAGCCAGTTTGCAGATTTTGGCAATCTTGCACATACTGAATTTTACTTTGTTGATAAATAGTTCCACTTCTTCCAATGAGATAATTTACAAAACATGGTAACACACATCATCTTTCTAAATATGGTAATATCATTCATCTCCCAGTTCAGAGAAGTAATTACAGGTAAAAATATTGAAAACTCTTAGTTTCTGGGATAAATACTTATGCAAGGTCACTGGAAGTTCAGCCCATTTTGACCAAATTTTTCCATCACAGTTATGTGAAATATCCCACTGATTTTATAGTAAGAGCACATTCACGGAGCAAAGGAACTACCACCTGGTAAAAACATTACATTTGCCTCTTTTCAATATAACTTCCAGCATATTCTATTCATGTTTTTTATTCTTTGCCCCCTGAACTGGTAGAGGGAAGTGGTTAATCCCTTTTTTTCAAAATAAAAGCAGTTTTCCAGCCATTTACAACAAAATGACCTTTTCTGTCCTATGACCTTTCTCAATAACTGCTCAAGGAATAGTGATACAATTATTTCCCTCTCTGAATGCCGCTCTCTTAGGGTATTCAGAAGCTTTAAACTTTATGAATGTCTTTTTCTTTTCTTTTTTTTTGTTTATTTTTTTAACTAGCCCACAGAAGCATGAAGTACACCAATGCCCAATATGTTACCAGGCTGTGCAAAAAGGCTGCTCCTCCAATAGTCAAGTTTGTATAAACAGACCATTTTTTTTAGGAATCTGAAAAAGAACAACCTTTTTTCACGTACTGATGTATGGCCTAAGTCCAGTGTCAGTCATCAGGCTTTATCTTAAGCTACTTTAAATTGCCAATTTATATCAGTTTAGGATAAAGCCCACTGAATATAATTTTGTTGCCATGTTTCTATAGTGTGTTGTGCTCAAATACAGTGGCCTGGAATGTGGAATGTGTGTGGTGGTAACTTTGTGCTGATTAAAATTCAAAGTACATTCTACATTGATTAGATGATACCCTTTGGTCCTGGCCAGCCAGCTGTAGAGTTTATTGTAAGCAAATTGAAGAGAGTTCTGAGAATAGCAATAAACACAATGAAGCTACTGGAAGGACTGATATCCAAAGAGATACTAGAAAAACTAAAATGCTGGTCATTCCTCCCTACCACCACTAACACCTCATAGTGGCTCAGAATAGAAAGCTGTTAATTGTTTCTGTGAAGTGGTTGTTGCAAATCTCAATTAAAGCCTCTTTAAACTCCTCAGCAAGTGAGAATAATTGCTCACTGTGCTGCCACCCACATGCATGACCTGTGCCATGGTAAGCAGACGGAGCTGATGGCAAAGCTGGCTCATGCTCTTAGTGGAGCCCAGGGTCTGTGCAGCACCACAGAATCATAGTGCTGCATTATTTTTCAAAAGTAACTTTGAAACTGAGGATAATGAACTGTCCTGAGAACTAGTCATAAGAAATGACCACTATAAGCTGTGCCTTTTCTCTGGGTCATGGATAATAACTCTAGCTCAAAATTAGACCTTAGAAGGACCGCCTAAGGGTAGCTTAGATTTGGTCATACAATTGCCCAGTTAATTTCCTTTGTGAGTTAATACAGCTGCAGGCTAGATAAACCAACCTCTTGAGATTTTCTGCTTATTTCTGCAGTTTTGGAGGCAGATATGCCCTACTCATGTCCTAGTTCATTGTCTCTCTGTTCTGCTCTGTAGCTAGACCAGACACAGTAATTGATAGCTATCAAAGTTTTCTGCCTACTCCTAACAAGAATGTGTGAACTCTAAGCATTTTCTGTGAATTTATAGCAAACACTATTTTGATGATCTAGTGATGATCCAAAAATTATTAAATATTGTTCTTTTTTCTATTCAGATAAAATCAAAGAAAAAAATCACAAGATTCTTTAACCTGTGTTGTCTCAAACGATCATTTGTATTTAGAAGGCTGTTTCAACATATTAGCATTAGATGCAGGCAGCAAGCAAAGCTCAAATTAACATATTCTTCCTTTGAGGAATATGAAAAAGAGAAAGATGATGCAGTTTGTGCATCAGTTTGAGCATGTGCATGAGCTTTGAGCAGATGAGAGATTGTCACAGATTACATTTCCTAATAATCATAGAATCACAGAATGGTTTGGGTTGAAAGGGAGACCACATCTGGTTCCAGCCCCCTGCTATGGGCAGGGACACCTTCCACTGGACCAGATTCCTTGAAGCTCCATCCAACCTGGCCTTGAACATATCTGTGAATGGAGCATCCATTCCCAGCCCTCTTTCAGCTTAAGGCCATTCTCCCTTCTTCTATCATTAGATACCCTTGTAAAAAGTCATTCTGGCATTCTTTCTGTAACTTTAGAGATTGTCCTGATGGCACATCAAGATATTGGGATGTTTCGCAATATCCAAGTATAGCTTTTGTGTTCCCCCTTTTATATAACTAGTTTTATTCCCATGATACCTATGAATGCTGTAAAATCTCACAACATCCAAGAAGTTCATACTAGGAAAGTTGCATTGGAAAAGTCGTTAAAAGTAAAACAATCCCTTGTGATGATTTATGCTGCCTGCTTTTCTACCATTATTTTTCTCTCAGACACATTATTAATCTCCCAGCTGCCATTAGAAATGCTGATAATTTAGAAATACCAACCACACCTCCATCGGTAACACAAGCAATCCAGAGTTTCTGGCCAAACTTGAGCAATTTAAGGCAGCCCAACACTGGCCTTCCTCTGTAAGGTGGGGAAATTGGACTGACATATCTTGCATGAGTTATTTAAGTTTTGGGTAGTTGCATTACTGGCCTTCACTTAGTTGTCTTTACTTACACATTACTGTTTTAGTGACATTGGACAATATATAAGTGTGATCTGTTATACACAAGACTTCTGGGCTCATGTTTTTATGTATTTTTCATGAAGGGGCCCTGTTGTTAACATCGTGGTTGTCAAATAAAAAAGCTTCTGTCAGTTACTAAGCACAAAACTTTTGTGTAAGCTCAGGGGCTTCTTGAGTGGTACTAGGTGAAATGTCTGAAGGGTAAGAACTAGTTGTTTGAAATTTAATTTGAAATTAAGTGTTCGCAAGTGAACATTGCAAAAGCTGCTGAGAGGATTTGAAATCTCAGACTAGAGTTAATAAGGGAGGATGTTACCTGAAAAGATAAAAATCTGATACATATATCTAAAGAGTGAATAAAATCATCATCATGGCTGAAGAGGGGCTTAACATTTTGGAAGACCGTACATAAGGTATTAGCTTAGGAACAAAATCAAAGGGGTAAATCTACATCAGGAACCTCTGTCTTTTAATAAGTCGTCACAGAGAAGTTTGGAATTATACTGCCCATTACTCAGTCTCACATCTGAATCTTTTCTGGTGCTTTACAGAAAGATACAGAGTGAAAACTGAGACCCCCTTAATTGAATTGAAATGTTGCTATTTAATATAAATGTTGCTAGTACCTGTTTTCCTACTTTTGCCACTAAAAGATAAAGAGGAAAATAGTGATAGAAGTTTGGGAAAGCCGTCTTAAAATACAGAAATACCACGGAGACTTTAGCTACATTTACATGGAATATGAAAGGAAGTTCAGAATAATATTTTGCTCTCGGTTTAAAAGAGGGCAAATGCCACCTGAAGCATGCTGTGTAAAAAAGTATGGCACAGAGAAAAATCATAACATACTTAACTTTTCATTTTTTCCAGGGTATGTTTAGATCGGAAAATCAAGCAAGCTTAACATACTCAGAAGTGACTTTCAAATGTTGCAAACTTTTCTTAGGACCCTGATTTTATTCCAAGAAGGGTTTATTTTGATTTGTCTTACACCTGTTCCTAACAAGTTAAACTACACTGAAATAATGTGCCTGCCTGCCTTCCCTACCCCCTAGGGAAACACAGCCAGAGAGGGCTGCTTTAGGCAATGGACACATTCTTTCCTTCTGTATTCCCAGCCTGAGGAGTTAGGGATGGAGTTTTGTTTGGGGGTTGCAGGTGTGAAGAGTTGAAGATGAGAAAGCAAAGTGTGAAAAAAAACATCCTCAGCCTAGGAAGATTCTCCTCGCTTCAGCTGTTTTTCAAACAGGCTCCAGTGCATTTTCTGCTCCCCTTTTTCTTCAACCCTTCCTTCCTCTAGGGAGAATCCCATCTCTGCCTTCCAGATAGAAGGGCATACACAAGTAGATAGCTCCCCTGGACCGATGCTTTTAAAAAGGGAAAAGAGAACTATGCTGCTCTTGGTTTCTTTATCGCTTGTGATCAGAGGGGACCAGAGACCCTCAGTGGGGCAGAGGGCTCCCAGCAGTGCAGGGCAGAGGCTGTGCTCTGCTAGCAAGACTGAGTTAATTTGAATTTTTTGCAGTGGGGACCTTCATAAAACTCTGTGTTATAAAGAAAACCATCAGAACTCTGGAATAAGTAGGAATAAGGGCAGGAACAAATCACTGAATTTTTTAAAACATTGTCTTATTGGAAGTGGTTGAGGGTAACCAAAACCCCCAGTAAGCATTTTAATAATTTCTGGACTAAATGCATAATTCACAGTATTTGGGTGACCTTATTCTTTTGTAAGTTCTAAGAATGATTTTCAGGGGCACACACTGCTTTTCTAACCATCTCTGACTTGCTGCTGGCCAGCCACCACTAAATAAAAATGGCTGTTCCATTGCCTCTCTGCTCGGAGCCACATGGGACAAGCCAAGATCACCCTGCCATCATGTTAGTCACCAGGGACACTGCTTCTTCAGCACAGTCTGTATTGCTCAAGGCATTCCAGCACGCTCTGTGTTAGCCTTGGATCCAGATAAACACAACTAAATTTAGAAAGAAGTTTGCTTTAGGTGGGTACGTGTGTGCTAAGTGTCTATTCTTGCAGTATAGTCAGTCAAGATCTAGGGCTTAGTTCAGCAGAGTACAGAGAGGTGTCTGTCCCCTGTCACATGATATTCCCTGCTCCCCAGTGACTTCTCCTGAAGAGTGCAGCTTTCCCAGGTCCAGGAGCATAGCTGCCAGATCTAGGGGATATCTCAGATACCTTAAGGCATCTCAAATGGCACTGGACAAATAAATTTGGGCAGCTGAATTAAGCCTTCCTTGTGCCAAGCCCAAAGTGTGAGGCAGCTGAGCAGCCAGCAGGAGCCTTCCTGAGGATTAGCTGCACCTCTCTCAGTTGGCATGATTACCTTGTGCTGCTTGGGCAGTTTAGACACCTGCTTTACATGTAAACACCTAAATTTAAATATGTTCGTGTGGAGCTCAATCCAATTCCATCTATTTTTCTGCTCTTCATTACAATTTTTGTTGTCTTTAACTTTTCCTAGTCAGTTTTCCCATTTCTGAATTCTCACCCAGAGCTCCTGCATCTGGTTGTTGTGAACTTGAGATTTGTACTGTGCAGAGACACTCCAGGATACCTGGTCCACTTTTGGCTCTTCTTAATCTCTGAACTTGCTGGATCTATATCTAGAAGCAAATCCCACATTTTTAGCAGCCAATTATGTGGTAGCCACCTATGATCCACACATGTAGTATCCAAAGACATTTTAAAATGTCAGAGCATAAGACAGGCAGAAGGTCAGCCTGGGCCAACACAGGATGTCAAACAGTGGCAGCAGCCAACAGCAAACAGTCAGGGAGGATTGCACAAACAGGGCAAACATGCAGTGCTATTTCTCTACAAGAGTTTCTCAGCCCCTAAAAGCCTTCTACTTGACATCCTGAGCCAGAAGTGGGCTATGGGTATTAATTGGCCCAGGATTAAATCTTCTCCCATCAGATCATCCAGCTGGCTTTAAACCTATGTAGATTTCCAGCCCCATGTGACCAAAGTTTTCACAATTTAGCAGGACAATCCTTAAACCACAGGTACAGGTTGTCTGTACCCTTGGAATTGTAATAAAAAGACAAAGCCATCCATTGGTGAGTTCAGAGAAACCCAATATGTTAGTAGGCAAGGAAGGGTATTTGGACCTCAGCTTCCTTGGATGGCTGAGCAGAATGAAGAAAAGCTATTTCCTGCTGAACTGTGACAGACTAAGGAAACAGTCCCCTGCATGTAGGCAGTCAGTTTCTATCACTGTTTGCCTGTGGAGGTGTGGGGTTTCACTTTCTGTGTCATTCTTGTAGGAGCTATGCTTGGAACAAAATGTGTGTTTCTACCCAACACAGAAAAAGTAAAACTCGTATCAACAAGAACTTGCTTTCAGTTCTTCACCGACAAACATGGATTTAGATTATCCTTGATAAAAACATGCAAACACCACAAAACCCTAAGATTAAAATCAGATATTTCTTACAAGCACGCTTTAAGCTTTTAAAGTTTGCCAGGAAATTAATCATGAGGTGCGGAAGAACAGAGCTTGTTCTGTGCTTTTCTACTCCCTGCATAACAGTATGTCTACCCCAATCATCGTAAAAGAACATTCTGCCTTCTCACAGCATCCGTGTGCCATCGCTCTGCTGCTTCTCCTCCTCTCCCCTTAAATGCTGTTCTGGCTCTAAGGACAGCTGGCTGATTAGTTCAGGCACACCAAAGTCGCTCTCACAGTTTGAATCTGTGACCTGAAGAAATAAATCCTAACACTTGCTGAGTTTCAACTAACTTTTCAGGTTTCCAGCTAAAAGAATGCTTCTGAGTACCCGGTGCTGTATTTCCTGCCTTCCAGGAAATGGTACATCAGGGGAGCCATGTCCAGAAAGTACATTTCTCAACCACACAGTGTCTGCTCTCATAGGAAATTAGTACTGTGCTTGTAAGTCTGATTCTACTGGACTCTCACCTCCAGGCCTGCCCTATTTCTTTCTTACCTTATTTTTCTTTCTTGTGTTTGCACAGAAAGGTTGCTATGGAAAGGCATACAAAGGGGGAAAGTTCTAATCCATCTACTGATTTGTACAGTTTGCTACTGTAATCAGGTTTCAAAGCTGCTACATGAGGTTCCTTCAACACTTCTCCTTTATCTACATGCTTTGAAAATTGCTACCCTCACTTTTCACCCTGGAGGCTCCCAAGACAGTTTTTGACACCAGCCCTGATCTCACATCCCTTACTTTTAACAGGAATCCCTGTGCTTTGGATTCCCACCCACTATAGGAATCTCTCATTTGTTCCTCTCATTCAGCTCATGTAGATGTATGTGCTATTTATTGGTACTTGGACATTAATGCTTTCTGTAATGTATTTCTTTCAGACATCATTGTTCTCATCGCTTCAATAGCAGTTGTTTCTGCAAAAACTCAAGGTAACATTTTTGCAACATCAGCACTGAGAAGTCTTCGTTTCCTACAGATCCTTCGTATGGTGCGCATGGACCGAAGAGGAGGCACTTGGAAATTATTAGGTTCTGTAGTTTATGCACATAGCAAGGTGTGTAATCCTAGATGATAATTTTGTCTGGTTGATATCTTCACTTGATGTAGTTCAACAAGAGACCAAGGAAATAAACATTTATCAGTTTTGAGCAGAATACCCAAAATTTTCTGTAGTAACATCAGTTGACATGTAAACTAACACAGATACTCCAGGCCATGTTTATTGCTAAGAGTTTTAGGATATCTTGAAAGTGCTGTGCTTAATATGCAGTAATTTGTTAATATACTGGGGAAGTTGCTGAAGCATCAAACCATAGGAGTAGATATTGTCACCTTTCAGAGAAAATTTGCATCCGTAGGGAAGCACTTGACTTATAACTGCACAAATGCCAGAAAACATAAACATAGATATTATGTGTTCCTCAAAATGTCATCCTATTCAGTCCTTAAAATGAGAATTGATCTCTGTTCTCTTTTATCTAGGAATTAATCACAGCCTGGTACATCGGATTTTTAGTACTCATCTTTTCATCTTTCCTGGTTTATCTGGTGGAAAAAGATGCAAATACCGAATTCTCCACATATGCAGATGCTCTCTGGTGGGGCACAGTAAGTACAGAAAAATAACATGGACTCTTTAACCAGTATGCTAAAGTGCTTTGAATTTCACCTACTGAGGATTTTAACTTAGTGGACTGGTCAGTGAATTGTTTTCACTGATAAAAAGCTGGTCTGAGAAGATTCCTCCTTCAGCTATTCATTTGCACATCGACAGATTATTTCAGTGCATCCTGCAGAACAGCTGTTTATGTGTTTCTGCCACAAACCAGACCACTAAACCTTCAAGAGAAGAAAGCATTGTACTTTTTATCCCACAGCCTTTCAGTAATATAGTTTGTAATACGGCCCCACAAAGAGCTGTTTTGATGCAAACCAGAGGGCTGTAAGCAGCAGTGCAAGAAGAGGAACAAGTGTCAGGAAAGAAAGACAGAAAAAGATCTTACATCACCTTTGGCGTGAGAATATCATCATGGAATAAATATGTCCATTCTGGTTCAGCAGTGTTATTTTTTACAGGTATAAAAGCCCTGATTTACTTGAGATCATGGTTAACTATCAAATCGATTGTTTTTACTTTGCAGAAATCTGTGGGATCTAAGTACATGCCTGACTGCTTTTCTGAAGGAGGATTATATGAATATGGTTAAATAAACTAGGCTTGCAATGAACAACAAAAGGCTAGGTTTGAAGTTTTGACTTGTTTTTTTTATGGCATAATGCATAGGGATTTTTGCTTAAAAATGCCCTATAGTGATCCAGATTCCTACACTGTGTGAGAGTTACTTAGGCAGCTTAAGAAATCTGCCCCAACAAAGCCTAAGGCAGTTATTGTCAGGCAGTATAAAAGTGCTTTTCTTTTCCTTCTGATGCAGTAGAACACACACAGTGTGCTCTGACAGTGTCTGGGTAGTGAAATGGTACCTGGGAGATCATTAATGCTGACAATAACATAGAGCACTCATTAGTTTTCTTGGAATAAGTGTGAGACCTGAGCCAGCCTGTGCCACCTTTTCTTATCAGAGGGATGCAAAAACGAAGCTTTCTCACCTCAGACCTTTTGCTGCTGACACGATTTCATCTAGATTTAGTAGTATCTGCAGACTCAGAGCATGCACACACGGACTGGGCAAAAGCCTTAATGCCTTAACTTATTGGAAAATGTTTGTAAGAAGTCTTGTTTGCATTTTGAGCTAAGGTCAAGGTCACTCACTATTAGTAGGGGTAATTAGTGTATTTGAAATTTGTTCATCTACGGGCTAGTCATTTGTTGCATGTCTTCCCTAGAGAATATATTTCTATGTTATCAGTGCACAAAATAGGGAGCTTGGAAAAGCCAGGCCTAGTAAGCCTTACTTGTGCATTTACAAACATTCAGAAATATATTTTCCTGAAACTTGTTGCCTTAGAGCATCAAGGCAGATCACTGATAAAATACACATTTTATCCTGTAGTACATGTAAAATTCATATTGGCTAAATATGAAGAGAGAAGGTTTTGTCTTCAGTTACATCACTGTAGTTTATTTTGTTTCCCATTTCTTCAAAAGCTGAGCTCTGGGTTTGCCTTAAAGCTTTCTAACCTTCCTGTATGGATATGGTTGTGAAGCATCTGGCATTGGATGCTGATGTCCTTGCTGATGGGTACCCTGGCTCTGGCAGGCTGAAAACACCATTGTCCCTTTGTGGGTGGCAGTGGGGACATGATCCTGCAAGAGACCCCCCTGTGGCACTGCAAGTTTTTCAGAATGGATGTTTTCAGCCATTCAGTTCTCCAGGAAACAGCCTCTACCTCTCTGCAAGGCCTTAGCACTGCATAGGCAGGGAGTTTGGACTGAGCAGAGGATTGTACCCACCTGCCAGCTGGAATGGGGAAACATATGCTCAAGGAATGACAAAGTCCCAGCAGACTCAGACCTCCTCTCTGGCATCGGGCTGAGGCTCATGTTAGATTCAGATCCTTCTCCCTGAGCAGCTCTAGCAGCAGGAACAAGACCTTTATTTTAGAATTTGCTTCTCCACTACCTGCTGACTGCTATTTTTTAAGGAAAAACCCTGCTAGGAAATAATCATTGTACAAAGTGGTGCTTAAAATATTTTGTACACTATGAAGTGAAAGTGTATGACTCAGAGGTTATATAAGTAGTGCAACTGAGAAAATCAGGAATCTTATCTTGACTTCAGCAGGAAAAACAACAAATTTTATTAAAAAACCTGAAAACAATATATATTGTATATTTCTATATCTTTTCTTCTTTCCCCAGGGTATGACATGAATACATTTAAGTTTGTAATGCACTTAAGCAAGTTCAAAAAGTTATTGGAAATCAGTGTTCCCCCTTACCTGTTATCTTTGCCATTTTAATAATAGTATTTTTTTTACAATATGTAAAACAGTATGTGGGAAATGCATAATGTGCTTCTTAGTCATGGTTGTTTTTACTGCCAGTGTAACCCACATGCAGATTTTTGAAAAGGACAGATTGTATGCCATTCTAGGGGAAATCAATGCTCAGTCTCATTGGTTTGTTTATTTGCAAAAGTTGTTCTGACTTAAACCACCAGATTATCTACCAAATTGTGGACTGAATTCTGTCATGGCAGAGGTACAAGAGAGAAAAGGCTGCATCGAAGTCAGGCACAAATAGTCACCCTAAATTTCAAATTTTTAGAGGCACTTATGCCTCTCCTTATACTAGCATGCTGCAATTAACGCATTCATTAATTCAGATTATTTGAGGGCCATACACTGCAATGGTTATTTCACTAATTCCATTTCTGAAGCCCATATTTTTACACAGAAAGGAAAGGCAGGATATGGTATCCAAATTTATATATGAATACTCCACTGTATTTGCAATTTCATGCTATACTGTGCAACCTGCTATTGAAACATCATGTTAATATTACTAATGTGAATGTTCTTGTGGTTGGGGTCCCCACAGTGTTGCCTAACAGAGCAGCACACAATGGCGAGTGTTATGTGGAGAGCTCAAGTTCAAAATTTGCTTTGGTAGAGAAGAAAAGTTCATTTAACAGAAGAAAATAACCAAACTATATGGGAACAAAAGGTCAATTTAAAAACTTAAGTATTTTGAAACAAAACCATGCATGGTTTTCTGAGAAATAGTAGTGTTAACTAGAACTGTGTATGCTTATAATGACATTTAGTTTGTACATTAATTAGCTTTATCTGCAAATGTAATGCAGCTGAAGTTTCTGTCCCTCTTACACATATGACGGAATTTCTCTTAGTAAGTCATAATTTTCTAGTAGTATCCAATAGTTACAGTTAGATACAGAATTGCTCTGGTACTCCACAGTGATCTGTTAATGAACAAAACATATTACAATGAATTATATTGTCACAATGACTAGCTCAAATGAGTTAATATTGATGAAATTTTTCCCATGCAATGTAATGATAGCATGAGCAAACTATATGTTTTTCAGTTAAGTGATGTCAGGTAAAGATCCGAAAGGTAAGTACTGCTAGGAGAACATAAAATGACATCAGAAAGAAATACTAGGATAGAGAATGGCCTCCTGGGTCCTATCTCATCTAATTCAAGTCATCTAAGTTATATCACCACATTCATTATTATATTACCTCACTTATAACAGCATATTTATTAGCTCCAGCAGTGAGATAACAGAAGTTGTATCATCATTGTGCATTTTGAGCCTGGCCAGATGACACTGCCTGCTTTGGCTAGTCTGTCCAGACCCCTCATTTACAGAAGTAACCAAAATGGAGTGGTTTGCATCTGGTGTAAAAGACAAGACTCAGCTAGCTCATTTAGCCAGTCAGGAGTGTGATTCAGCTGCTTAAGCATAGACATGCAGTACCATCAAAGATCTCTTGGAGAGTCTGTTGTCTCTCCTGTGGGTGGCCCCTGTTCAGATGCCCTGGTACATCTCTGGGGGTACTAGACAATTTTTTTTTTTTCAGACAAGCCCAAGTCCTACATTTTAGGATAGGATGAATTACCTTTGAACTTTGGCCACTTACCCACCTGTGGGATCTAGCCTTCCCTCAAAATGCTCGCTGTAATTTCTGTGTGCTTCTCACATTATTATCAGTGATGTCTGGAAATATCATATGTTGTCATGTTTTCATATCCAGTAGTCTTCCACACCCTGCTCAGTTAATTTAATCTCAGGATTATGCCAGTCAGAGCCTGGCAAATGGTTTAGTCATTCGCTAGCAGCATTTACAAAGACACGGCGGATTATTCCTGAACTTGACCCTGAGTTGTCCAGAAAAACATTTTCTTAGTTGTGTGGTGAGAGTAATATAAAATGAAGATCAAACCCCTTTGCTCAGTGTTGAGTAAGACAGTACAGCACAGTGCTGACACCTGTACACCCGTGTAAAGACCATCCTGAGATAAAACAGCTCAAAGTGAGCGAGAAGCCACTGATATTCTTAATCACAGACTGATACCATTAAGTCCCTAGTACCTAGAAGAATTGAGGGAAAGGCTTTAATAGGGTCTTGTTATTTTCTTTGGAAAATTTGGAGAAATTCCAGAGATACAGTCTGTGTGAGTGCTCCTGGTTGTGGATTGCTCTCAGATGTCAGGTCCCAAAGGTTTAAGTTTATCTCTGACTTCTTTGGAATACAGTTCGGTGGCAATATCATTAATATGCAGATGACACTTGGTTCTGTTTCCCTCTCATCAGCACAGACAGGAGATATCTCTGTACTTTCCAGCGACTGGCAGAGATAGGGAGCTGGATGGAAGCCAAGAAAGTGGGCTCATTCCAGAGCTCCAAACTGCTTTGCAATGACTGCCCTGGAAACAAATTTTGAGGAACTTTTGTTCAGGGATTCATTTGTTTAAGTGTTTCATTCCTCTCAGGCTCTTAATAGCCTCAAACTGTCCTGCAGTTGCCCTCTGATGTGAAGAGCTGTGATTATCTTCTTCAGCAAACAAATCAAGCCCCTCTGCCAGACCAAGACCATGGCTGCACCAGCTCACCTCTGCCAGAAAAAAGAGTTGCATTCTCATGTTCCTTCTTATTACTCCATCTCAGCCTCTTGCTGCCTTGTGCAGGCTCTGGAGCTTGTTAGGCACATCTGTGTGCTGACACAACTCACCAAAGCAGCAGAAACAAACCATGCAGAAATGCGGATCATTTTCTCCCCCGTCCTGGGTGGCATTGCCTTGCCAAAGAGTCCAGAAAAAGCCCAGAAGAGGAGAGGGTGCAGGGAAATGGAGAGGAGCAAGGAAGAGTGAGACCTGATAGGCATGCACGGTGGTGTGTCTGTGACCAGAATAGTGTTACAAAACTTGAGACTTGATAACCACTTGAAATTTCAGCTGCAGCCTGAATCCATCTCTCTCTCTTAGTCTCTATGGCTTTCTCAGGGTAAATTACACTCGCAGCTTGTTCCCAACAATGGGAGCAATTAAAAGCACTGTTTACTATCTACAGAGTCCTAAATAGTTGAAATCTAATTACTTCCAAAAGACTTTCCTTCTTTTGTCCCGTGGTGACCCTGACATTAAATAGAATTGTTTTGGCCGTCTTGCATAGGAATGAACTTTGAGGAAGCTGGAAGCAAAATAATGTCTCTAGAAGGCAATTTCCTGAAGAATCTGTTGCTGCCAGAATATTTGCTAAGCCTGAACTTGCCCACATTTGGTACACGATGTAAAATAATTCTCCATGCACATGTTCTCCCTAATAACAGGCCCCGGAGTCCCTGGCATTCAGCCTACTGTTGTCTATCTTTGTCCCTCAGCATTGTGTGCCTTTCCCTGAGCACGCGCCCCGCAGCCTGTCCGCCAGCCCACGGGAATCCTGCGCTCTCCCACACCTCTTGCCGCTGCCCACGCCGGGCAGCTGTGTGCCTCTGAGCTCTGTGAGCACAGACACAGCTCTGCTGCCAGGCCAGTGCCAGGTCTGGGCTTGGTGTGCTTCCCAAGGAGCCTGGAGAGCAGCTCCTCGGTCGGGGAAAGCCCTCAGCCATACACACGGATGAAGGGCTGATCTCCTGCTTCGAGATGCGTTCAGTGAGCCTCAAGCACGCCCCATTCTCTCAGTGGCCGCGTTGTTCATGGCCAGTGGTCAATGAGCCCTCCCAGCTGCACTGAAACCTGCGTGCCCTGTCCCTCTGAGCTTCCGCAGGTGGGTCTGAGCCAACATGGACCCACAGCCCAAGGTACCTGAGCATCTGCTGCTGCCTGGAAACCTCTGCACCTTCATGGCAGGAGTCACATAGCTGTGTCTGAGCCCTTCAGGAGGAACGGGAAAGGACCACAAACTTCTTAAAGTGCCTTCCAGCTTCTGATCAGTGTCTTTTTGTGCTTCAGAAGATAATTCACTGCAAGTTGTACTGATGGATCTGTAGAAAATGCAGCTGCTTCTTGCAATTCCTTTGACTTTATATCATCTGCAAGCATCAGCTTCTTCCGTGCTATATTTTTCCTGTATGATCTCTGTGTAATTTATATTTGTATAGTTATGCAAATACATACAGTTATATTTTGCATCAGAAAATAGGTGAAAAACCTTCACATCCATGGAAAAGAACATTTTTCCTGCCCAACTTAAATAATTTCCCATCATTTGCCTCAAATTTGAGATTAAGATAATATTTCATTATTTTTAAACTTATTGCTTATTTAGGTGTTTCTCTCACATTTATTATTTATCTCAGTTTTATTTAGTAATAAACAGTATTACATTTTCAGAGAAAATTGTCAATGTTAATATATTTATGCTTGTGTTTTTAGAAACAGCTATATATTTCATATGTCTTGGATTAATTAGTGGAAATGCTGCTTCATGCAATGTAAATAATCTGCAGCTAATCTGTCAGTGACTTCTGGTTAACCACATTATTCATTCATTTCTTTTTAGATCACATTGACAACCATTGGCTATGGAGACAAAACTCCTCTTACTTGGCTTGGAAGGTTGCTCTCTGCAGGATTTGCTCTACTTGGCATTTCTTTCTTTGCACTACCTGCTGTGAGTATGCCTATAAAATTAATAAAAAATAATAGAAAATCCTGTATCCTACCACTGGTTTGATACGAAAAACTGAAGGAAGCTGTCTACTTGAAGAGTAACTGTTTAAGGCTTTTTGCTCTGAAACAACACTAGTGAATTGCTATCCAAAACCAAACAAAACGTTTGGTGTCATTGTTTTAGTTTTGGGAAGTTTATCTGGCATGGACTAAACTGGGAAATAATCCTAAATTAGGTTACTTACTATTGTGTAAAGTTAAAATCCTTCCCTTTTTTTGTGAATTGTGATTTCCATATTACTGCTTTTCTTTCAAATTTTTCAAAACAAAATTAAAATAAGAGTAGATTATATATTTTTCTAACTTATAGTGAAAAAAATGAGGTATTTCTAATAGCTTGTCTTGTATAGCCATGTTCAAGATACCAAGAGGGAGTAGTAGAAGGTCTTAAATCAACTAAAATTTAATACTGCTGAATGTAAAAAGTGCAACTATCATTTTCTGTGAATAATTGTAAATAAACATTACATGTATTTATGTTGTTTTTATCGATGTTCAAGAGACTAATGAAACTGGGAATTATTTAATGACTAAAATATATTGTAGCTTCAGAAAAAACTCATTTTTGTGAGTGAATCTCCTTTCTTTTTTAAATTAGTTTTGAATAAGCATGAAATGAGAAGTGGCATTTATATTTTTTATATTGTCTTCACTGCAATGTCATTAGATATTTTAATACATACTTTATCTGTACATCACTATAAAACATCTGTGTTATAATACTTAATTTATTTTCAACCATATAGATAAACCAAGACTGAAAGTCAGCATTTGTCAACAGCATTAAATCATCTGGTGCACTGCATTTATTTCTTACTCTAGCTACAAAGAGTATTTCAGTATCTTTGACATACTATAATGCATTATAATTGTAACCCATTACCTGTTTGTAAATCTTTGACATTTATTGACATCAACTGTAATTAATTCCTTTTGTCACCTAGTCACCACTAACAAGAAAGGTAGTTTTAGGAGCACTACAGTGAAAAGATTAATAACCTTACAGATTAGAGATGCCACAACTTTTGTTCCTCATGTCATATCTATGTACACTTATTAGTTTTCCTCATAAATACTTCTGTGCTGAATCTGTCTGTAAAACAAGAGGTATGTGGGAAACTTTTGCACTTCTAATATTATTTTATCCTGACTAAGAATCAAGTGGAAATATTCTTCCTTATAATGCAGACATGTCCAGCAGAAGTATTACACTCCTTGCAAGTCAAGGAGGAAAACATTCTCAATCTTTGGATCTATTTAGCTAGAGTCAAATTTATCTTACTCAAAGGTAAAAAGGCTAAAAGAGGAGAGGTTTCATAATCAGCTCTTTCATAGCGTCTAGACTGAACAGCTCATATTATTTAATGGGAAAGATCAAGAAGAAATGGTCTTAATCTGTTAGGAAAAGCATTTTCTAACTTCTCTAAAATCGAAATGTGGACTTCGAGGTCCAGATGTATCTGGCATATCTGCCACCTGGTAATTTCCTCATTCCTGACTGAAGTTCCTCTGAATATCCTTGCTTGATTTTATAAATATGTACCTACATCTATTTCTACAGCCTCTGTAGTTGCAGGAACATAGTGTAGCACAAACCCAGGCAATGGCTGAGATGGGTGGTCATTGGTAGCACCACAGGTGTTATCCAAGGAATCTCCTACTTCACCAGGAAAGGGGCACTGCTTTTGTGCCTCATACTGTCATATACTGGTCATAAATGTGTTATCTGAAGCAACCATATGGTGTAACATCTTCACAAAATCTTTGTAATTGATGATGACTGTTCATTGAAAGACTACCCACACATTGATAAAATGATATTGCAGGGCATCCTTGGCTCTGGATTTGCATTGAAAGTGCAGGAACAACATCGTCAGAAACACTTTGAGAAAAGAAGGAATCCAGCTGCAAGTCTAATTCAGGTAAATATGAAATCATCAAAAAGATAATAGCAGGTGGTTTAAAGTACATATTGGAACAAGTCTTATTATTTCCATTTGGAAAGTTTTGTCGAAATAATATTTGACAGATTGGTTAGTTTCATGAAATAACTGTGTTTAATGACTCCTATGTGTTGCCATAATTCTGTAAAGAATCACAGATTCATTTAGGTTGGAAAAGACCTTTAAGATCATCAAGACAAATTATATATAGCACTTCTTTGTGTAGTTTTTGGTTCATCTATCCATGTTAAAGAAACTGAGGCGAGGATGTCAAATGTATGCCTGCAGTTAGAAAATTATTTGGAAAAAGAGAATTGATCCCTAGACAACCCAACTGACAGCACAGCACTCTTGCCTATATTAAACTACATTTCATCTGCTACAGGGTTTAGAGTGTTTCAGTGAGTGATATACTTGGTGAAGATGAAAAGTGTCCTGCCCAGAGAATTGCTTTCACTATTAGTCAATTCAAAAGCTGGAAATGTAGGCACTAGCAATGTCTGAAATTGTCTGAAGTTGTTCTGACATGATGGTGCAAATCAAGAAAAAGTGGCATGGTATGTTTTAGGCAGCTGTTTTGCATAGGCTTTTTCGTTAACTTTCAGTCCTTGTTAAAACTGAGAAAATCCTCTAAAAAATCATTTCACACCAAGCTTTGCTCTACTTGATGCACTGAAAAAAGACAAGGATATTCTAGAGTCCCAGTTTATTTTCCTGGGATGCCAAGTGTTCTATGTCTGCCATTTATGCTGGATTTTATTTTTGAAATAAAAAATCCTGATAAAGAAGCTGAGCAAGAATATGCTAGAGTTCAATGTTAAGTATGCATAGATATCAGACTGTCTTTGAAGCATTCTTAAAGTTAATAAATATTTTCCATTATTACTGTTCAATTGTTATTAAATCCTAAATATTTCAAATTTAACATTTGTTAGGATTTTTTTAAAATAATTCCACTCCTTTTGTGGACTGTTTGGCGTATTTTCTAACACATATATTCTAGTCTACTTCCTCCAAGTTTGGTTGCCAGAGGAAACACATAGTAAATTTAGGTTTTGGATGTAGCTCTTATTATTATTTTATGACAGTTCAACCAAAATATTAGTAAGACAACATGCTAAATAGATTAAGAGTAGCTAGCTGCCTGATCTCAGAGAGTGACTCTCAGCGGGCAAATTTTTGTGAAAGGGAGACATTTGTTGTGGGATCCCATGATGAAGGCTGTTCAGCATTTACATGTTCATTTACAGGTTCAGCACTTTCAGTTATCCAGAAATTAACGTAAAATTGCTGGTAGAAATATTTTCTGAAGGCACAAAGCCTGGCACAATAAGAAATACGAGAGCAAGCACACAGGAATAAAACCGAGGACTATTTGGGTGACTTCTAGGGTGAAAGGATTACTGCCAAATGTTTTAATACAATACAAAACATGATCTAGAAACTGAATCCAGATTATTACAAGATGTCTTTATCCCAATATTAGTGAATTGGGAAAGGATTTGATGAAGCAGGAGGAATACAGAGGAGAAAGAGTGAGAAAGGAGGGTCAAGATCTTCATACAAGTTCCCAGTATGTTACTCCACCTGGTTTTATTAAAGGCCTTAGATGCAGAACCACAAACATAATGAGGAGAAGACTGATACTACCACTGTGTATGATGATGCTCATACTAATATGCTACATATCAACTCAGCAACTACACTTTGTAAGTGAGACTGGAATATTGGAGAAAGCCAATAAAACATTGGGAAAAAATGGGTCAAGGACTGGAGAAAATGTCGTGTTCATAAATGCAGGATGTGTCTAAACTGAATATCACTGGGTACTGTAACAGTGCCCAGTTTTTTTAAAATTGTGTCTACCTGAGCAAGATAATGTCTATTTTCTAACCAGCTACACTGTAGACTTACTCTGTTCTAACTCATCTGTTGCCACAGACAGACTGTTTGCTAGAGCCTTTGCCTGACCTAAAGATGGCTGTAGAAAACTGAAATGTTTCGTACAGACATACTTTTCCAAATTTCTTTAGCTTAAAAAAAATATTCAGTGCGAGAATTATTTGAACACAAAAGCCCAGAGACAAAGTCCTGGAACCTACCAGACTATTTAATGTAGAAGACAGAAACATAACAAGTAACAATATAAGGCAAAACCAAAGAGTTTCAAATTAAAAATAATGCAGAAATTTTTAACAATGAGAATGATCAATGAATGAAGCAATTTTCAAAGTGAGTAACAGTTTCTCCATCTGTTAATGAAGAATGAATGTGTTTCTGGGAGATACGCAGCGGGAAAACACAAGGTATTCGATTCCATACAAGAATACCTAGATGACATTTAATGGTTGACAATATACAGGAAGCACAGATGCTCAGCTAGTACAAATTAATATAGTTATGCTGACATCAGGGAACATATCCCAGCTTGTAGAACCAAGGCTCATCTTACTATCTACATACAATTATAAATCTAAACAATGGATACATTTTCAGTGCTATGCTTTGGTCACTCACCTTTGAAATTATTGTGTTTTTAAACATCTAACAGTGTTTCAAATCACAGAGAATAATCCTCTTTTCTTCTAAATGCTATTTGTCTGGTTTTCATTATGATTTGCAGAAGGTATTATGACACTTACTTTACCTCAGACTGCAAGTTTGTGTGGGTGTCCCCTATGGACTTGTCACAAATAAATCACTGCAATGCTTTTCTGAGCACCTTTATGTGCTGAATATCTTCTGGTGCTTTCACAGAGCCAGTTACTCTTATCCTACCACATAAGGTGTACTGGGATTCACAAAAGTTTTGGTTGGTTTGTACTGGAATTTCCTGAATCAGCCTAACTGAGCACATCCTGGTCTGAGCAAAATCCCCTCACTCCGTAGTCAGTGCGGTGGCATTGTCACTTCATTTTCTTGGTTCCTTTTTGCTTTTCTATTGTTTCCCTATACCAGGCTTCCTGGCGGTTTTATTCTACCGACGCCAGCCGAACAAACGTGGCAGCCACCTGGCGATATTATGAAAGTATTCTTCCTCCCCTCAGGCATGTATCAGTGCTATGAATGATAAGAGAAAGACATGACCTGTATTGGTTACTAATCTGCTTTTCAATTTTTTGTTTCATCCCCTGCTCCCTCTTGCCTTGTTTTTTCTTTTTTTACCATATATCCTGCACGTAGTGTGTATGGCGTAGTTATGCTGCTGATGAGAAATCGGTTTCCATTGCTACCTGGAAGCCTCATTTGAAGGCCTTGCATACCTGCAGCCCTACAAAGTAGGTACAAATATGGCAGCTGGTGCTGTTCTTGATGTCTGTTCAAGCTTATAGAGAACTAGTGTTTGTCTGTTTCGTCTTGGTTTGTTGTCTTAAGTCCTCTCCAGTCTTCTCATTAAAAATTTCAACTAACAAATCAGATCAATACCATGTAGGAGCCTAGGAGCAAATACAAATCATTGCTATTTGTCTAAGAAATGCAAAGGCATTAGAAACATTTTCCCAGCAGCCCACTCATGCATCAGAGTTAATGATTCACCCCATTCCAAATTATCCTTAAGGAGGAAAATATTAAGTTTAATAAAGAGCTTGTTCCAGGGTTCAGTGGTGTGTTTATGCCTCTATATAAGGCTATAGCTGCTGATCTACCTTTCCAAAGGAAGAGTGCCTTGTGGTATTTTGCAAGTGAATGCACTGCGGAATCTGCTCATAACTTTTTGTCATAACTTCTGATATATTCAGTATTTCCTTAGGACAAAATATATACTCAGTCATGCATACAGACAGTGGAAGATGACTCAAAAGACCTGTTGCCACAGTTTGGCAGACAGGAAATATTTGATATCCTAGTTTGGGTGAGAATTCACAGAGCACTGGCAGCCCCAGGCTTTTCAATAATTCAGTAAAAGGCTTAGCAAAAGGCAGCAAGTTGACTGATTCAATACGGGGCACAGATCAGGAAATAAAAGACACTTGATAAAGATCAAAAAGGAGAGCGCTAAGAGCCTTATGGGAAAGCTCTGATAAGCATCTTAACTGTTGTTAATTGCAGACAGTGCAAGAGAATTAGTGGTTTCTCTCAAAGCTGGGTGATGAACATCCACATGACAGTAAAAAGGTAATTGTGTGCCAAAAAGCTCAGCCAAAAAGAAGTTTGGCTGGGTATCCAAAGCTGATCTTTGAATTTCAAAGAGTTGACAAGAACAGAGCCGTAAGTAATCCATTACCATAACTGTAATTCCAAACTGCTCCAAACTAAAAGAAGCTTTTAGATTAAAAGTTACATGAAGTATTGATATTTTACATATACAAACAGGTTGAAAGCAACATTGGTATAAATGTATGGATGGATATAAAATTACATAACTAATGAAGCTGTATCCCACATACAATATTCTAAAATATTACTGTCCCTCAAAAATGCATCTACTTCTTATTTTAAATAAACATATTGCTGTGCTATCCTAAAATTAAACCTTTTTATTTACCAGAAATAACTTTATCTAATAAGAACCTACAGCTTTCTGTTATATATGTGTCAGCAATGCATTTTGCCTAAGTGCTTTGCCAACTCAGTCTGCAGTGGTATGTACTAAGCATGTTATGCATGTGTTAAAACAACTGAAAAGTTTCTTTTCCAGAGGCATTGTAGTTACAAGTCTTGCTTGAATGTTTTTGTGGTTGCAATGTAATGTGTGTGTTGTACACCAATTAACATACCCATTTACATTTATCGTATGTATAACATCATCTGTAACTAAGTAATGTGATTACTATCTGCATAACAAATATGTTTTTCCCTCCCACTCCCTGACCTGAAGAAAAGAACAAGGGGAATCTTCTAGCAGGTTTGTAGTTTCTTTTATTCCTTTTATCTGTGAAAATGCTGTTTCCTAATGGCTTTTAGATGTCTCAAGTTCTGCATAGTAGGTTCAACGAACTGCAACTGTTGATAGATAATAATCACAGACTGAATTTTTTTAACTCATATGCAGCTGAAATTTGCTCCTTTGTCCCATTTTTCTATGGAAAAAATAGGCAATTTTTTACACATCTAACATGCATTAGTTTTGAGGGTCTCAGTTTGAACAGTGGCAGAGCAGCCAGTGGACCAGCCTCCCCAGACCCAGCTCCTGGGCAAGGACATGGCCCCAGCTTCTGCCGTAAAATCAATGCAGGAATTGCAGGGGAAGTTACAGACATATAGTTTAACTTGGTGATGTGAAGAAGCCCACCACCCCTCCATTGCAAGGGAAGGACCCTCCAATGGGGCTGGTTGGATGTCACCTTTGCCCTGCAGGAGCATCCTCAAGGCTTCCTCAGCATCATATCTCCCTGTTTTCTAACTTTTCTGTCATCCCCTCCTAAGGAGCATTTTGGGACATAGGAGGTGGGAGGAAAGAAGCACTGCAGTGTCTCAACTCCTCCTGGCTGCGTGGCTTGCACTCCCCCATGGCCCAGTTCGAGCAGAGGGGCCAGACTGGTATCTCTCCTGAAGAAAGCCCCACTGCTGCCAGCCAGGAGTGCAGGTGGGCTTCCACCCAGCCTGGATCCTGGCTGAGGACTGACTGCCAACAGCTGGCAGGGGCAAGCCTTGGCTGGGCTATCCTCACTGGGTAAAGAAAGCTCTGGAGAGGCATGTCCTAAGGCAGTAGGAGAAAATGCTGCTCTTTGCTGTACTGATTGCCCAAATCCTTAGGGACCGGAAAGGATTCAGTGGCTACAAGAGAAATTACTCCATCTCAGAAGCTCATTAGGGATGGGTATCAGCAGGCGTTTGGCAGCCAGCACTGTGGTATCAGCACGCTCAGAGAATAGCAGACTTTACCTCCCAGCAGAAAATCCTGAAAAGCCAAGGGAAAAAGCACTGGTGACACATCAGCCCCTGAAATACATCCAGCCCCGAGTTGTACTGTGGTTCACAAATGCTTCTGGGTTATTCAGACAGGGATGAAAGTCTTCACGTCAATTACCCATGTCCCATTCCACTTCCCAGATTGCTTCTCTGGCACCTAACTCTGTCCTTCTCCTCCAAGTACATGGAACTGCTGTTAGTGTCACTGTAACTCAAGGGGACAGGATTCGCTCTGTCAGTTCTGGGACTTTTTGTATACATTACCTTCACAGGCTTGCTAGCAAAATATTGATCTCATTAAATTATTACAGCCTGATCCAAACTTCTTGCACTCACCAGCTGTATTTCCTACTCTTTCAATGCCAACATTTAAAATTGAATTTTTTAAAGGTAAGACAGAAGTTACCAGTAAATGAGTACATCCCTCTAAAACTGGGATTTGTGCAGAGAGGAAAGCTTATTCCCAATTGTACCTGCAAACACTAAAAGAGACAAATTTACTTACAATAACTGGATGGAAAAAACCTCCAAAACCCCAAACACCGAGCTGTCAAAACTAAATTACATTCTCCATATTAATGATAACAATTGTGGCTTTAAAAGAAGTCAAAAATTTAGCCAGATTTATTCACTTTATTTTGACTTAATGGAAGATGTTTGCTCCATCAGAAACTCTTAACTAATATATGCACTGCTGCAAATTAGTGTATGTGTAAAAATGAACTAGTTAACTTCTGAGATCATGTTCTGCAGTAAAAACACCTCCAGACCATTTAGTGCCTTTTAAAAAAAAGGTGTGTTTTCTCAGTGGCTGTTTATCACTCTTATGTTGATATATTGCAGTATGTTGGTATCACTGAAAATACCTGTGGTGTATGTGGTCTTTTGTGGCAAAGTTGTAAATGAAAACTGCTGCAATGTAGTTTGAGATAACTGTCCTTGACTATTTAACTTGTTTCTTACTGGGATGCTAAGTGACTTGCATGGGATGCTATGTGAACCAAGTAAGCATCTTCTTGTTTCACTCTTTAAATGAAGATGTGTTTGCACAAGTAGTGCATTGGATTGCATTCTGAATATGCTCTTTGATCTGTATACCCTTCTAATAACAGTGGAAAAAAACTTGTATTGCGTTCGGGGAAAGTTCATTTTTTCTTTCCTACCAAATTGACTTCTATTTACAGAAATTAATTCTCATGTTTTGTCATGTACTGAGCTGAAGTCTTTCATTAGGTAACAAAATGTTGCTATGTATTTGAGTTGAGAGAGCTGTGCTTAAGAGGCTGTAGCTTCATATTTCTTTTAATAAAAACATGTATGTTGTATTTCCCAAAATTTTACACACAAATATTCTAATTAATCATTTATCAAAGTATTGGTAGACAATCTCTCTGGTGTATCCAGGCTATAAATGAGATATTTCTATAAATCAGTTCTAGAGTGGTGCAAGTTATTTTTAAATAAAATATGTTAAATTCTCAATATCTGCAAATGCACACACTGAAAACAAACAATATTTATTTCTGTTCAGTTCTACAACATGGCTGAAATTGTTCCTGTGCAGGAAGCTAGATCAAGACTGATGAATCTTGTAACATACGGAGAGCATAATCAGTCCTAAGCTGTGTGTAGGACATGCACTGGGTGTCTGCAAAGGATGAATGTCACCCATCTAGTCTTGTAACTCATGAGCCTGAATACATATTCCCTATTTAGACAACTTTCTCTGGTGCAATAAGGAGCAGTTCTGCCAGTATAAGAGCTTGGGGGGAAAAACTCATCCCTGTTCTGAGGGAAACAAGTGAATTATATTATGGAATTCTTTCAACTTCTATACCATATCTGTTTCTAAATGTAGATTTAATGTAAACACTCTGCATGCACCATATAAAAAAGAAATTTCCAGTGATACATAATCTAACTTGAGGTGGAAAGCCTAACCCCTTACCTAGCACTGGAATGCTTAGTAACACGGTCCTCTATCTCCCCTCACTCCTAGTAAGCTTTGTAGTAATAAACAGAAGCTCTTCAGGATGTACACCCCTCGGAAACATAGGTATTCAGCATCCTGCCTATTCACATGATGTTTGAGAATGCCAACTAACATCAGGTGCATGATTCATTTACTTCCTCTCCTTAGTGCTTTAAAGCTCCTTACTTCTCCAAACGATGTTTCCTATTTATTTTTAAGTGCTTGTAAATCCCTTTTTGCTTGTTGCCTGCAATGCCATTAACACAATGGCAGCAACACCAGTTGTTTCAAACTCATCCAGCCAGACATTTGCAGTGCACAGCACGCTGCAGTTTTACAAAGCAACATTCCCCTTCTCTGCCTGAGGCTTCAACTCTTGGAATGCATTATCCTGTGGAGATCTAAAATTGGGGTTGAATATTTGGGTAAAGCCATTTCCCCAAGCCCAAGAGGATTTTTATAGCCATGGCAGTTGAGTTCCCCACCTAATAATTAGTGGGGAATATTAAGCTCTAACATGCTAGACAATTGCAACAGTCAAAATGTGCAATTGTTCTTCAGAAGAATCCCCTTGGACACAGCTTGTGGAAGATGTGCCTGCATCCTGTACTGGAAGGTAGAGGAATGCATGTGAAATAAAGCATCTGCTTCAGCTGAGTTCTGTGGAAATTGTGTTTCTTACCAAAAATGGTAATTCCTAGATGGATGAATCTTATGGGGAGAAGCCTATGATTCATATCTCAAGCTGATTGCATTTTTTCTTACTTTTTAAAAACAGTGTAAAAGACGGTAGAGGTACAAACTGATTACAGAAAATTAAGATAAAAATGGCTTTTCTTCATTTAGAAATTGTTTTGGAAAAGGAAAAAATGCACAAACATCCTGAATATTTACGTTTTCTGTTTGACAATTAAACTACAATACACTGTGGCCAGAAATTCTTGTTATTAGTCATTGAAGCTATGAGATATAACACTAAATTTCTAGAGTTCATGGTCCTAGCAGAAGACTGGTGGCAAAGTCTTGAGCCTTTGAACCTCAGGTCTCATGGTGTTATCCTTTGCATTTGCATTATTTGTTCAGCTTAGCTTAATTTCAGTAAAAGTGTTTGTAGGCGCAGTAAGAATCAACACCTGTATTTATAGGAAGTTAACTGTTGAAAATTGGCATGTGCATCTGCTTGCTGTTGTTTGCCATAGGTGATCATTTTTGGCAGTTTTAGCTTCTGTCTCAAGACTCAAAACATTCTCCCTCTCCCTCAGGCTCTCTAGTTATTTCTGATTCCTTTCAATTTCTTCCTATTCTTGTTTCCACCAACAAGCTCAGCATGAAAAGCCAAAAAACAAGTTGTTAATTGTGGCTAGTAGCAAGCAGTAGTGCTGCAGGTCTGAGGCTGAAGCAGAGCAGAAGTTTAACTTGACCAGAAATGCAGGAAGGTGGCAGGCAAATGGGGGAGTGGGACCGGGAGGGAAAGAGATGCTCAGTTAACCATAGGGAGATGGTCCGTGGAAAACAGAGTGAGCAAAGGTTTGTATGCATTTATCAATTAAAACAAACTCTTATCCCGAGCAGTCATTTGAACCAGCAGTGTTTGTTCCCCCTGCAGTGAAGCTACAGTGACCTCTAGTGTCCCTCACACCGATTCCTTCATAACTCAAAGGTGGTAAAGGCAGAACTTAAAAAAGAAGAAATAAGAACTAGAAAGTTATTTGCTGTTCTAGGGAAGTGAGCAGCTTGGGCATGCGATGGGAAGAATGAGTCATAAGATCCTACAGCTGACCTTTCAGAAGGCAGACAAATAGACAAACGTCGTTTCCTTCCTTTTCCACAGCCGTCAGTTGAAATTGATCTCCACTAAAAGATGCTTCAAATTCCAGTGTTATTGATAAGAACACATTCCACAACTTGCAACCTGCAAGAATAAAGGAGCAGTAGGTCCAAAGAGACTACCATTGCCAGGGAAGACTGTCATAGGAAGCAAAAATATGTGTCAACCAACTGAGCTAAACTATCAGTCATGTAAGGTACAAGAAATGATGGACAGACACACATCTAAAGGAATGCAGAGATAACTGGAGATAGCTGTGGATTTCTCATATCCTTGTCACTTAGGCTTGATTTAGGAACTTGTGTAATTTTATTTTCCGGATTCTTTCTCATGTTCTTTGCCTTTTGGACAAACACTCAAAGTTTGTGAATACTTATGGGGATACATGAATATCCAATGGTCATTAACAGGTGTACGTTGATTCAAGGGATTTCCTTTGGATACCATATAAAAAGAGAGGAGAAAAGATGAAAGAGAAAAATATAATAGGCCAGGATCTGCAAGAGGTGAAGGATTTTTAGCATATACTTGTGCTGATCCAACCTGCATTAATCAGAATAAAGGGCCCTAAAGGATTCACTGCCTACTGATTTGAATGCAGAATGTCCAAAGATGCTTGAAAGGTGTATCTTCACTCTGTAATTTTAACATCATCTCTACCACTATTGCAACAAAGAATCCAGAGCCAGGAACTTGGTTTTATCTTTCACTATGGGGAAAAGCCTGGTCAGGGTACCCTCAAAGTGCTCTGATTCAGTTACTCCTTCATGATCTGTTATTTGACGTACATAGAAGAGCCCCATGATTGTGTGTTCCCAAGGACATGCTTTCTTCTCCCAATCTTTCTTCACTGCCACCAGTCACACAATTTATGCCTATGCTGAGAAGGACCCAATGACTTCAGAAACATTTCCCACCAGTCTCAAAATAGGAACAGGGATCCAAGAAGCAAAGAACTGCTATGACTAGTGTTTTTGGGGAAGCATCTCAAGATGTAAAAGAGAGTTTCTAAACGACATTTCCTTCAGGGGCTGTGTTTCTCTTCACAATGCAGCACCCTCTGCATGGACCCTTGGCATGCCAGCAAATTGACATTGTTACAAAGCAGATGTGTTTTTATTTTTTAAGTATGAGCTCTGCAGTTTACATTAATATTTTCATTCTCGTTGCACTTTTGAAAAATGTCTATAAAATAGACAGATAAAATACCTACTGTTCCTTTCACCATTGCCTCACTGCTTTGATTTGGAGAACTAAAGATAATTCAGGTTAAGTAGCCATTGTGTACCATTCAGCTGTTATAAATGAAATAACTATGTCTACCAATCATTTAAAGGCAGCCATTGCTTTCATTAGTACAAATTAATTGATAGAACAGCACATGTGCTATTTAGATTTGAGCTTTAAATTTTCATTTTTATTTTGGAGTTAATGGGATTATAAAAAATATTATCTATATATATAGTTTTTATGGCTATTTTATCCATTTTCCTTTATTAGTGCAGCAGGAAGAGAGCTGTCCAGAAACTTTTTAACTCTAATATTTATTTTAAAAAAAAATTTAAAAGGCATCATTTGACTTCATTTTTCAATAGCACGTATAGCAAGTATAATTTGAGCCATAAAGGAAGTTAAAAAAGAGGGGGATGCTTGTAGGAATAAGATCTATAAGAAGTCCATTTTGATTTTCTTCCTCATTCTGTATAATATGACATTGCAATAATGTGGTTAATAAATATTTTACAGTTCATATTTTCATTAAGTTGCACAATGCAAAAGATTCCTGAGCTGAAATATAAATCAGTCTCAAAATGCAATTTGTATTCAAAGTCAAATTTTGGAACTCACTTTTCTTTCAATATTAGGTTCTCTGGGTCTTTTGTATTGCATATGCGACAGCACTGGGTAAAAATTTGCAATGGAAATAGATAACATTTCCAGCACTGTGATGTATTTATTTCAAGAATTGCTTATTTTGAGCAAGGAAAGAAGGGGATCACATTCAGAAATTATAGTAAAGGTATTCTTTCAAGTAATCCAACATGTCACATAGAAAAACATTTATCTAATAATCTTTCTATTGATGTGTTCATTTTTCAGTATTCTTGAAAATTATCTCATAATAAGCATCCCAGCATGTGTTTTGCCTGCAACAAACTGCATCCTTTCTGCTCTCAGTGATGTTTGTATTCAGATTGAAATGCTATGCTCTGCTATGCATGGACAAAGATGTTTATCTTAACATTTCACAGCCACAGATGTTTATAACTACTTTCCATTTCATATAATTATATATTAACACTGTATTTTCAGAGTGCAGTAGGTTAAACATCTAAGAATCTCATCATCTGTGTTAACATTAGTTAATTATCCACGTTTCATTTCTGTTCAAAACATCTTATGGGCACACTGAAGTTAAATGCAAAGACCTTGAGAGCACTAGAAGGTGTCTTAACTTCAAGAACAGCTATAATTTTCAGGTAGAAAGCCTTTGCTACTGATGTTTTTAAAGCCCCCCCTGCAAAGCCTACACCAGGGCAGTAGTAGGACTGCGAGTCCCAAAAATACCATACCACAAACAGACACTGCATTGATCCCATTATCTCTCCTCTTTAAAGAACAGGACCACTCATCAAGGTGACCATTCCCTTGCTCAACCAATTGAATTTAACCTTGCAGATAAAACAAGGTTTCCAGACCTTGGTATCAGACTCCCGCTCTGTTTCCCCTTTGGGTCTTCTGCTACAGGGAGGGACAAAAAACTGCAAAATTGTTAAATAATGAAAAAGCATAGGCAGATCGTCACAGTGACCACAGGATATTCATCAGAGCTGTTTGAACAAAAGCAATTTAAACACTGGGAAATAGAAAATCTACAAATCCCACATTTAGCTGGCTGGAGGGGAGGAATACAAGCACAGCAGGGGGGAAAAAAGCTTACAATTGGTCAGCCATAGGACCACAGGGTCACCATTGATCCAGCACACAGTCATGAGCTGGGCTCTGGTACCTGTCCAATACCGCCTGCACATAGCTCCCAGCTTAATCTGCAGCAATGACTTTAGGGAGCACAGAGTGTATCATTACATTTTCATTAATCAGTCATCATTGCTGTTTCTTGGATGTTTTATTAATTTTGGTTTTGTCTTGTCCAAGTAAGTGCTCTAACAAGGAATTCTGGATATGAGTGATCACTAATCATGCATATGAAATGCTGGAAGTGCCACATCCTGAAAAAGCATGAATATTCACTAACAGTATTTTTGCCTGCTTAAAAAACAAACCAGACAATACTACATGGCATGCAGAAACAATAAAATACATTTTGATTTTGTTTATCTGAAGATAAGGCCAGAAATGCACTGAGCTAGGCTGACTAAGACAGAAACAAACCTATTTAAAGTTCAAGGAATAGAAAAAACATCGTAGAGATTCATGTATAATAATTGGGTGAAATTTGTTTCTATTTGTTATTTTTAATTTCCTTTACAAGGTTATTCTGTACTGTATGATACACTGCCAAGGATAATGCTTCTATCAAAAAACAATTAGATCAAATCAGTTCCATTCACAAATGGAATATGTTCAATTAAAATAAAAGTGTGTAAGAAACAGATTGATACCAGTGAGATTTTTTACACATTATTTTCAATTATCATGCAATAGAAAAAAGAAATGGATTGAAAGTACTATGAAATAAAATATATTTCTCTCTCTCACAGTCAAAAGCTAAGTTTTAAGGAGCGGGTGCGGATGGCCAGCCCACGAGGTCAAAGTATAAAAAACAGGCAATCTTCCGTCGGAGATCGCCGGTCACCAAGTGCTGACATTGCCACCGAGGGCAGCCCAACCAAAGTCCAGAAGAGCTGGAGCTTCAATGACCGAACTCGCTTCAGGCCCTCGCTGCGGCTGAAGAGCTCCCAGCCCAAACCCATGGTCGACGGTAGGAGATTTTCATGCCTCGTTCACCATTGTGCGCTGCTCCCGGCCTGCTCACACTCCTGCACACTTACACTGTTGTACATGTTTTAGGAAAGCAGAAGGAATTGTTGTTGGGGCCAGAGACACAAGCCGCCTATAGTCTGCTTCAAAGAGCATAATAATGTGATCATTTGTTTGATAAGAAATCATGACAGTGGTGCATAGGGAGAAACTGGCGGAAAAAGCGGTCGCTAGGAAGAGTCGCAGTGGGCGAAACACATTGCAGGGATTGGGCTGCAGCAGCTCCTCTGTCATGGCCCCTGTCCCACTACTGGGCTGAGCTGCTGCCCAAACCTGCTGCTTCTTACTGGTGGTCCACTCAGCACAGCCATGACTGTCTGTGCCTTTGCCAGCCGAGAGCACAGCTTGTGCAGAACTGGCTCCCTCAGGCAGAAGGGTCCCAGTACCTGCACTGGCAGTGCCATCACGTGCCACCAAGGGATACACTATTGGATGCTTTAAGTTTTACAGGGTTATATCTGGCAGGCAGATTTAGCAAACAAAACCAGTGTCATTGCTTTTATGTATTGCTTTCTAAAGGGTATTTTAGATGTAGGAAGCGCTCCTAAAATGCAAAGAAGTAGAGCTTTGTGGAAATGGCTTGTTGAGCCCACAGCTGCAGCCCAGCCTTTTGCTCAAGCTGCCTCCCCTGCTGCTCCATTCCCTAGATAAAGTCCAATCTGGTATTAAACTAACCAGTACTCAGGCAAGGATCTTCATGTGCCAAAGCTTGCCAAAACAAAGACAGTGACTCCCCTAACCAGGGAGCACCAGATTGGGTGGGAGCAGCCCCCTGACAGGCAGGAGCTGAGAGCACCAAGTGAACCCGACCCCTGTAAGGGATGAATCCAACACTGAAAGATGCACTCACACAGCTCTGGGGATACTGCTGCCCCAGTGGATGCTGTTTTGGATTTCTCCATTCATGTATTTCCCAGTCTATGAAAGTTTGGTTCTTTCTTGTGGTACCCACCATGCAGAAAACAAGGGAAATAAACTGAATGGCTACCACTGAAGGCACTAACCCTGCCTGAATGGGAAAGGTACAAACTCTTTCTACAATGGCAATCATGCATGCTGCATCCAACAATTGTGGTGAAACTAGACAGAAGTGCAATGTTGATGTCTGCTTCCTTTCTAAGAGCACATATTATCATAGACATGTAGGTTGCAAAACACTCATTGAACTGCAATGCCCCATTCCTCAGCTAAGGATGCCCTACACAACACATCTCTTCAGGAAAGGCCTGGGTAAATAAACATTTCCTGGAGGGCAAACAAGACAAACCAACAGTGGCTGCTAAGGTCATCATTCCAGGCTAGCCCTTCCTCATGGAGATGTCTCAGATGCAAAGATTCCAAATTTGCCTGTGGCACAGTGAGCTGCTGGGGTGTACCAGCTACCAGGCTGCTATCCACTACCCACTGCTATTCGCTCCTGTCTCCATCCTGGGGCACAGGCCCTGGCTTCTGTCCCATGGCAGCTGCAGCACAGGGGCTATGTGACCTAGCCTGGGTCTCACGCTGATCTGAAGCTCAGAGAAGGCCATGTGCTCCACAGTGGGAAGCGAGAAATGCTCTAGGGCTGAACCTACCCTGTCTAAATTTAGGTTTCCTACATAATCACTTATACAGCAGAAGTATCTTCCCAAAGCCGCATCAGAAGTAATTTCACAGATTAAACCCATGTAACTCACACTGTGCCTGGAAGTGACCTAAGAAGAAAGTAATTTGTTGAGTACTCTCTTGGAGTATCAGTGGTTCACTTTTGCCCCAGCTCTGCAGTCTGTACCTCACTGAAGCACCAGTTTCATTTTTCATCAGCCCATTTATCATAGAAGCATTTCCTCAGTGTGTTCCCCATTTTATCCCATACATATTATCATCAATAAAAACGATGTGCACAAGTAGATCGTGCTCCCTCTGATTGTTTCCCTCTCGCGGAAAAGGTGGCATAAACAGCACCTTGGATATATCTGTAGATAAAAGACGTTAACAACAACAGAGCACTCATTGCTGTGTGTAAACCCTTGAAGATCTTCCTGCTCCTCAGGGTGAGCACAGCCTGTTTCCTGGTTAGTGATTTCCAGCTACTAGTCCACCCTTATGAACTGGGGCCAACAGATACAACCAATTTCTCATCTGTGGCAGAAGGAACAGCTTCCATTGTCTCCAGCTCCTAGGCAAATGCCAAGTTTCCATTCTGGGACCTCATCCAACTACTTCTAGGACCAGTATGATTGCAGAGATGTCCAGTGTGCTCACTGCCAAGAGACAGCTCCCAGCTGCCTTACCCAAAATTTACAGGAAAAGTCAGCCACTACTAACCTCGATTTCTCTCTCTTTCTTTTTGGTATGTTACCAGTTTCATAGCTTGATGCTTTCTGCATTTGACAGCTCAATGAAAAAGATCTCAAGATGATGCATTTAATTTAGAACATCTTGCATTTCTCACTGGATGAAAAAAACAGTATTTGCAGCATATTATTCTTATCTCTTGCTTGCCAGATCCTCCAGCTTCCTCCTTGAGGTGTTCCCCAGCCAAATGATTAATTATTTTGGCAGGGCAATCATCAAGTCAAAACTAGAAGCCACCTTTTTCTGGGTGAAATTTTGGACACAAAACAGTACCCTTGAACAGCTGATTCTTCTGGTGATTCCTACATCTCTGTAGGACTTTTGGTGGATGAAGAAATTACAAGAGACCTTCTGGGCAGTGACAACATAGTACTGGGTACCCAGTTCAGTGTCAAAACTTTGTATCAGTGAAAAAATAATAGAGTCTTAGTATGAACTTCCAAAAGAGAAGACAGAAGACACATATATTTGCTTCATTTTTCTTTCACTGTATGGGATTTGGAGTTGTAAATGCTCTTCCATTAGCCCAGGCAGAGGACTGAATTCTGTGTGGAAATAAAGAAAAGTAGTAAATTTATAAGTAGAGTGTTCCAAAAGGAAGGGAAATTGTTAGCATATGAGGTTGATTTAAGGCAGATAGTCAACACAGCAACTTTGCAATGCTGACTGAGTTCTGGTAAGGACATGGCTGGAATCTGGGCCAAAACCATCAGAAAGAGACTGCTGGAGAAACTCAACATTAGCAATTAGAAACTGGCCTCTAAAGGGAGGTTTTTAGTCCAGACAGAAGCTCCTGGTGGTAGCTAAAAGGCTAACCTGATTGAAAATGCAGTAGCTTTCCTCTTAGGCTACCCAGTAAAAAACACTCTAACATTCCCCCACTGCATATTAAAAACATAGAAGGAGAATTTCTTGGCAGCAAGTAAAACACTTAAGCCAGCCATGGGTATCTCCCAAAAGAATTTTGGCATAGCAGCCTTAGAAGAGTATGACCAAAACTGTTGCACAAATAGCTTTATTTATGGTTAGCAACAGTCTGCCGAATCTGCCTATAAACCATTTATTGCCATTGACAAAGTGGGTCTGACAACGGCATCAATTAATTCAGCTACAGATGTGCATTTGCAAACAGAATCCAAACCTGAGAGAGGTTTGATGGATAGAGAAGTCTTTGGTAGCCTGACTGAAGATGCTTTCTAGGGCACTTAACAATAGCATAGGGGAGTGAAAGTGAGTATCAAGACTTACATAATCTGATTTTAGATACATGTGCAGTCTCTGGTGATGTAGTTCACAACTTCCGGAAATCTTGTTGAAGAAGGGACTCTGCACAAATTAGCAAAGTTGCCAGAATGCTGTATTTCCAATTCCTGTTATCAGCCTAAAAGGGAACTATCAGGACGAGACAGAACGAAGGGAAATTTTCACCAATCAAACATGGTAAATGGTGAAGCTTTACAAAGCACACACTTGAAAGGATTGTATAGAGTCATGGAAGAGCCTTCCCCAAAGGGATGCTCTGTCACATGGGCAAAGGTGCTGCCTGACCTTGGAGCCACTTGCAGCCCCCTCTATACCTGTACACAAAGTGAGCCAGGAGCTACCTCTGGCCCCAAGGCCTCCTCATGCAGTATGGCTTTTGTCCCTGTTAACAAAAGCAGGGAAACTGCAGCCAAACTGCCTGTGGGGAGTGGTCCCCAGAACATAAGAATATCCAGCAGCAGGGCCAACCCCATGACAGAGCCTGTGCCAGTGATTAAATCTCATCTCATGCCCTCCTTAAGGCTCTGTGCCCCTGCCTTGTTGTATGTTGTGTATCCCTCCACGGAGACTCACATCACAAAATCTCTTCTTTACAGACAATAGGGTTCCTGCCCTGTTTTGTTTTCTGCTTGCCTTGCTTTCTGAGGAACAGAACCTTTTCTGCTTAAATCATGCTCCAGTCTTGTACCACCACAGCTGAATTAATGAACCAATATTATGTTGTGGATGCAGCTTTCCGTGAGAGACAAAAATACCCTATTATATTTGTTTTCTACCATCCCATGCTTCTAAGCCTCCGCATGAGTTATTGTGCCTTTACTGTAACCTAGAGACATTGTGTGGCTTTTTGAATAAAACATCAAAAGCGTTCAGCACTGGAGATATTACAAACATATTTCATTTGATTAATTAAAAAGAACTCTCTAAGGAAATACTTGATTTCTTGCACCATCCCCAAAGATTATATGCTCACATGACCTCTAGCCTTTCATTCCCTAAAGAGTACTTGCACAAAATCCTCAGGGTAGAGTATATTATAAGAGCCATGGAAAGAATGCAATTGTGCATTTCAGCCCCCATGTCCTGAATTACTATCATGTAATTTATGTGTTGCAAAAATGACAAGTTTTCCTTTCAGTAGCATAAACATCTTGACCTTGGATAAGGTCCACCTGATGTGGCAGAAGTCCTTAGTTGGGTTTCTTCTACATCTAAGCTTAAATTTGCTGATTCAAAGTGAAGCCACATGATGTCAAAATGACGTTTGAATGAAATTTATTAGCAATATATCAATCTGTACTAGACAAGAGATTTATTTTCTTGTGATTGAGTACCTAGAGCAGATAGAGCTCTCATTTATTACCATTGTCACTGTAATTAACTAGGAAGATCTGGCATTCTGATCTAAGCTCTGAGTCATTTTTGCATAAATAAGTACAGGCCATTGGTTTTGAGGCATTATTTTAGTTTATTCCAACCAAAGTCCTGGACATACAAGTCCACAATTTAGTGTCTTTATGATACCTCTTGAGGAACTTGCTGTGCCCCATTGCTCACTGGACTGAGCACTTACTCAGTGGTCACAGGTGAATGATTATTAAGCTTAGCTCTGTGAGGGACAGCAGCAGGCCATCACACATACAACCCATGTATGATTTGCATGGGTTTCAGATAACCTCACCTGCAGTGAAGACTATACAAATGAGATAAGAACTCATTTTGAGAGGGTGCTCATAAAACTTCCCAACCACATGTAACCCACTTGCACCAAATCTGAAACATTTGAGGAATGTTTTCATTTTATGAAACATTATTAAGAAAATCCTTCATGTCTTTTTAAAATACAGAACTATCCTGTAGATACCTAAAACTAAAGCTGCCATTGTCCTCTCTCCCTTTGCCCCTGTCTATGACCTCCCTCAACAAGAGCATCTGGGAATCTCCCAGGGCACAGGACCTCGGAGGACCTTATGGAATATCAGACATACATCAACTGATGTGTGCTACAAGGTCTTGCAGGGAGACAGTCAATTAGGTGTGACATTTACCTCATTAGTCTACAGTTCCACATCATATCATATGTATCTGCAATACATTTTAGAGTTTTAACTTCCTGGATGGGGTGTATATAAAGTCACAGAAATGTGTATCTGAAAATACACTAAAGTCATAGATTTAGAGTCACCTAATATTTTTCTCTTTTACTTTTCTCACATGGCCATCTAAAGTTGCTGGCTAATTTGCCACTATTTATAGTAAGATCAGCCTTTTTAACAGCATAATTACTGTGCATATATTGATTTGTTTTTAGAAACTCTCCTGGTCCTCCATATCATCATCCAAAATTAAAAAGATTCCCTTTTAATTAAGTAGTGGGAGCTGTTCCATGAAATATTGACAGTGTAGAAATTTTTGAGAAGTCAAATAATAAGTAAAGATAATTGAGTGTTGTTAGAAGGGAATACTAGAATTTTAGATATTTGGAACTTGCTTGCATTAGATGAAAACTGATATAAATTAGGTTTCTGACCTTAAAAAAATTGCACTTATAGAGAAAGGAAACTATATAATTATACCATATCATTATGTGTTATCATTATTTCCACCAATTCTATCTTCCATTTTGGCCATATCAGAGGATTTTCAGAAATGCTTTAACATATCTAAGGTTGTTAGGGATATTCTTTATGATACTCTGTGTCATATTGCACTGCAGTTACCAGTGATGTAATTCTTCTTGTCCCCATCTGAAATGCTTTGTCTATTTCAGAAGAAAGATAAGAAATGGGCTATTGATACAGCACTACTGAACTCCCTATCGGTACTGCCTGCAGAGTTGAGGCTCAGTAGAGGCTCAGGGCAGAAGGCAAAGGGAACTCTACAAGCTTGTGCAAAAATGCTCCTCCTTACAGGAGGCACCAGTTTCCTTCCTTTACTGAGAAATTTCTTTCCGGCATGGAAATGGCAATCATTTCATAAAAGCTCCCTGTAAACATTTTTTTTTTTAAATGTTGTCATCTTTATTCTCTCTTTTTTAATTTTTCCACTCAAACACTGTTGTCTACTACCAGGGATTTTGGTCTCATTTTCTAGATAAATATTAAGCATCAAACGTGAAGAGCACATCATGGAAGTACTTGTCCTGCGTCCTTCCTTCTTTCTTGATTAGAAGAAAATCTTTCCTTTTGTTGTTTTTTTTTTTTTAATCCCCAGAGATCAAGAAAATAAATACATAATTCACTCCCTTGGGCCTCCTTTTTCTGACCTCTGCTCTGGAAAGCAGGTAAACATGGGCTGCCTTTCCCGCTCTGGAGGAGCTTTAGACATTCTTATTAAGTATGTGATTAAGTTCCACTGCAATTAGTATTGCTTTCTTCAGCTGATTTTTCCTATGGACCTTAGCAAGCAGTCACAGTAAAATAAATTAGGTGAACTATGTACTGAGAGCCAGTTTGATGATGTTTAAAAGGAAAAGCAAATTGGAAAGAATATCAGTTCCATGGGTACTGCAGGGATTTTGTATTCATGGTTCAACAAACAGGAAAGTAATGAGAGCTTGTGAAGGGGTGAGAAGTTTCATAAAACATATTTAAACAAAGGCACTAACCTGAGACACATTTCATTTTTATAAAGGGAAATTGCATTAATAACATGAACATAAACCATCAAGATATTTGTATGTAGAATAATTTTTGAGAGGAAAAAAGTAACTGAGATTTTGTGAAACATTCTATGCATTATAACATCTCCATAAATACTAAAAAATACGTACAGGGTATCTCAGTTTTTCAGACAATATAGGCTAAATCCCTAACTCGCCACGGTAAATGCACAGAGTAGAGACAGGTACTTCAAAGGCAGGGTAAAGCTGAGTGAAATACACCTACCTTGTAGACACCCTAGGCATTATACAGAGCAGCACAGCAGAGGCTCTATTTGCTCACAAAGGAGGCTGAAAGAATGAATAATGAGAGTATTAATCTGCCAACATTGCTTCTTGAGCAAGAGGGTTCATCTGAGCTCAGTGGCCATATAAGACTAAGGCAGTTTGGAGTCTCATGCTAAAGCAACTGCCTGGACACCCCTGCTGCATCAGCACCTTCCACAGGGACAATCTGTCCCCAAAAAGCTTTAAATTTATGTGCAACTTTACTTGCCCAGAAGTTAGATGCACTGAATTATCCACTCCTTTTCTTTCTGACCACTCACATAGAAAATGAGTGTAGAGATGAACTCATGTTGCATTGGGTTGCCCGCGGCAGCCAGAGCAGCTCTGTGTTCACATGAGGCTGCTGAATGGGATGGAGGGTGGGCTGTGGACCTGCATTATGAATTGCTTGAATTTCAATTCCCAGTTCAAACTCTGAATTTTGATAGTGATAGTTAGACACTACGGCTCAAAGTAATTCAGCACCTGTGAAAATTAGGCCACCATCCAATTTTCACCTTGAGTCACACATTACAATGAAAATCTATCAGACATTTTTTCCAAACCAGTGTGTTTTTAATCAAGTCAACACAACACTGTGCTGTAACATGAATAAGTGGGAGTCATATGCAAGCTATCAACTTCAGGCACCAATTTAGGTTGTGCCATGTTGTACTGGTTTTGCACAGCCTGGTTCTTAGTAGTGAGGTGGCTACTGCGAGAAGGTGGGTTCTCAGCCTCAGCAAAATAATTTAGATCACCCACATGAAGAACCCTAACTACCTCCTACACGGTCAGAGTAAGATCTAAGTGCTTTTGAAGGCTTCCAAAAAACAAGTCAAAAGGTCTATGTTGGGATCACCATCCCGGTCACCATGTCAAAAGCACTTCCATGGGATTATTGATGGTGTTGGCACACACACTTATTAATGCTGGGTTGTTATTGCTAACATATTGCTGTTCCCAGAAAACAAAAAGTACAAAATCTTTTTGATTCTGTTAAACAGGCAGATAATTACTTGAATAAGGAGCTGTGAGAGTGATCAGAGCAATGTCACAGTTTTCTCAATGCCAAAGCATGTTATTAAACAACAAAAACACTTCTAAGAAAGGACACATAATATTTACAGAAATAATAAATCAAGTCTTGTGAATAACTTTTGGACAGAGTCATATGAAATGCAGGTACAAACTTGTAAATTTTTTTGTTGGTGACATATAATGTTTCAGAATAGCCGAACTTTTTTGCCCACTCATCTGGGGCAATCACATGACTAGAGTTTGCATGAACAATGCATAAATACTGTGAGAAGCAGGGAAATATCATGACAATTTTACTGACTTGTGCATGCCTCTTCTATTTCTTGGTAATTGCTGCTTTGTTGTTTGATTAAATCAAAGGCTGCTCTTCAGGAAGAAAGAGGAAGAAATTAAAAACCGGCAAAGACCAGACAGTAGCCCAAAGTAAATAATGTCAAAGATGAGAAGACAATGGCAGATGCTTTATCAGTTGTGAAATAAACACTTTCTTTGTTTAAGATCAAAACACATATTGAATTGTAAATATGCTGGTAGTAGAAAAGTGGAATTGTTTCTGGATCATCACGTGGACTGACAGCCCTTCTTAAAGAGACTTTCAGGGGTTTGTCTAAATGCGTATTAAAAGACATTTTGGCCACCGTTGAGACCATATTTCTGGGCTGTCCAAGGAACAGACTTGAAAGCCCTGTTTAGCTAGTGATAGAGGTTCCTGGAGAGAAAGAGAGACCAGGGCTAACCCTAGGAAAGCCTGGCAGCGCAGCCAGGCTCATGCAGAGCAGCTGCTGCCCACAGTTCCTTGTGGAACCCACTTGGACCATGCACAGCCACCCCAGTGGAGAGCAGAAGATACAGACAAAGGGTCTGGGGTAGGATGAAGAAGTAGATGTGAGCAGGGCTAGGCATGAGCTGGCACTGGGAGGTCTACCTGCCCGATTAATGCCTAGGAAGGACTCTCTCCGGGAACAAGCAGCTTGGAGAATGTAGCTTAGCCCCATCTGGGAGCTGGCAGAGGTTTGAGCAGCTGGAGCTGCTAAAGCAGCCAAACTGACCCCAACTCAGCCCTGACCTCAACAATGAACTCAAGAGGGACAGAAAGGATACAAGTACATCTCACCTCATAACTATGTGGTACACAACATGAGCTTCCACTGGAAAAATTCATAAGAATGTGAACTTTGATTTCAGTGGTGTTTTAAGCTGGAATTTTTTTCTCCAAATTGCTACTACGCATTTCCCAAACTTTTTCCCAGGTCTGCTCAGTATCCTAAGGAAACATGAATGTTTCCCATAGGAATCAAACAAGGCTATAGCTCTTCACAAGATTTACTGACCTGTGGTATTAAGTGTCTGCCATAATGAAGTAAATTCATATGGATTTTAGAAAGAAAATGGAATATTAGAAAGAAAAAGATTTATTAGGAGTAGCATCTCTTCTTAAAGCTGGCTTAAATTTATAAGAATTTTCCAACATCTGTCTAAAAATTTTGCGGAGTTTTTTTATCCACAAGGGAGCAACATGGAACACTGTAATTGCACCACAGCATTCTCAAAACAGTTCTGCAAAGATATACTGCTTTAAGGAAGCCTTTATATTAATGACACTGTACTTGGCAAAGGACCCAGGAACTGTATCAGTGAGACAACCATACAAAAACATGTTTATTTTAAACTTCCAGGTTAGAGTCTCCTGTTTCACTGGGTTTAGATGGCTATAGCTCTTGTGACCTGAACAGTATTTTTCTTGATTTATACTGGCATAACTGAATAGATTCAAACCTTGGAGAGTCACTGGAAATACCAGCAGCATAAAAAGCTCTGGTTTTAATATGGCACTTATAAATGAGATGGGAGATTTCCACACTGGAAGAGGTAACTGGAGAGGCTGATCAGATGTGACACCTGGAAAGTTAGTGTTGTGGAATACTTAGCATGTCCTGAGATGGTGGTTTAGGTAGTATATATACCTATCAAGCTAATTATAAAGTTTATTTTAGCTAGTCACATTTCTGTCCAGGGATCCAAATGTTATTCAGGCAGTATAGGTGGACAGATATATATATTATCAATAATATAAGCCGAGTCAGGAGCAAAAGCCACGAAAGAGTGCAAGAGAAAAACGCTCCTGGCATCATTGTAGTCATGACTTACAGTACTAGCATGGAAGGAGAGATTTCAAAGTTTCATATGAAAATTTCACTTTTACAATTTAAAACTTTTGTTTTTTTATGGTTGCATTTGATTGTTTCATGTGGACTTAAACATATTACTGACTTGGCTATAAGCCATCTTTCTTTATTAAGTTGATCTGTCAGAGATGAATTCACCTGTTATTCAAAGCTACAGATGTTCCTCATAAATGTACCAGTTCAGCAATAGTAACAAAAAGTAGGTCCCCAAGTGTAATGAACTAGCCAGACTCATTAAAAATAAAAATAATAATAATTAAAAAAAAAATCCAAAAAAACCCCAAACCAAACAAACAAGAAAAATGTGCATGGCTGAACACTAAATCTGTGAAGAAGACAATGCAGCAATACCAGTTCCCGAAGATGGTGTGCAAAGCTGTTTATACTAAGATGGCATTCCTATTAGATTTAGAGGGTACCGTGACATTTTCAGGCACTTCTGGCTGACAAACAATGTTTTTCATCTTTAATTTGCAGTCTTCCTGGAAAAGGAACTTGAAAAAATGTCATGTAATCATTTGTGTCTGACTGTGCTTCAAATATGCTTATAATATAAACCCCTGAAATTTACTTGAAGTGTTTCTGAATGACTAAACCTATGTTTGAAATAATACCACGAATGTAGGCAGGGACCTAGGACTGGGAAGAAATCTCCTCTCTTCCTATGGGTTACTGAATCCTACCCTTTTTTCTCTATTTCATGTCACGCTTTTATTTTACATGCTCTTCCTCATGAAGCAGACACATGATGAAATACACTGCCCTTCAGTGAAATTCTCTGGGCTCTTGGACTTTATACAGTTGAAGAAATATTATTTGGGAGAAATATTTAAAGACACATACCCCAAAGACTTTTCCTGTAGTTCATGTGCCTTCTAAACGTATATGGTGTATGAGCATCCATTACCCTGCCCTTCTTGCTCTGTTCGCATTCCAACACATTTTAAGTTTATAAATCTCTTGGTCATGCATCAGTACCTGTTTTGTTTATGTATTGAGGTACAATGGGCACTTTTGAGATTTCTAGCTAATTCCCAAATGACAGCTCTGCAGAGGTGGTATTTAGGAAATGGTAAAGGATCCATTTTTTTTCCAGGTAAATAAATACAGTAACTTGGTTTAAGCTCCTATGGCAAAGGAAATATCTACATGGCTCTGAGGTTTAAGGTAGCAATTGATTCTCTATTCATTTCTGGCAAAAAAATATTTTGTTTATTTTCACCTGCAATAAAGTGTTGGATCATTCCACAACCTCCTTATTAAATGAAATGGATCTTCTCCTTTGTCTTCAATGTCAGGTGGATCCATAGTGATAAAACAGTAACAATATAATTTCAGCATCTTTTGATTCTGCCTTTACATCTGCTAGTTCATTGCTTTCCCGTAAAACAGAGAATGTGATGAAAAACCATGGGACATCCGGAATAAACATCCTGGTACTCAGCTATTAATTAGTTTGAAAAATAATAGGGCATTCTTCCTTTCTAATTTTTATTATTTACTCTGGGACTACCCAGGCATTTTATGATACAAGCATAGACACACACAAGTGCATCATATAGTTAATAAACTGATGAAGCTCTGTCATGCTTGATATGCAGTCCTTCTTTTTCCAGAGCTGCTGTGCAGGCTGTTAGAAAACACTAAGGAAGAGATTTTTAAGTTACTCTTATTTAGTCTGCTCTTGTCTTTTGCAGCTGACACCAGTCTTGGAACAGATGATGTTTATGATGACAAAGGGTGCCAGTGTGATGTGTCCGTAGAAGATCTCACCCCTGCCCTTAAAACTGTCATTAGAGCGATCAGGTGAGTAAAAATTACTGAATGAATAAATATTTGAGTTTTCTTTAATTATTATACTAGTGAACTGCAAGCCAATTCATAAAGTGATGGTTGTTTGAACTTATTACATGGCTATAATTTTTATATAACTAATGTTAATATATTTTGCTTCCTTTTTATCTTTATTAGTTAAATTAAAACCTTTTATGAGGTCTGTTACCAGCTTTTCAATATCTAAAAATGTTACATGATTTGACACAGAAAAGAAAGAGGGTAAAGGATGATGGTTTCCATTACATTTCATGTAATCCAAACTTCAGTATGATGTAATTTTACTGAATATGTATCACCTTGGCTGGAAAAATTATTTCCTTTAAAAGTGTAGGGTTTTATTGCATTTCCATATTCCTGAAACTGTCATATGACTTTTATTGCAAATTTCTTCTGGTAAGAACAGAATCATTCATTCAGTTGTGCAAAGCCTTGCCTACCACTATCCACTGAGCTAAATATAAACCAAATAATTTAAAATTAATAGTCTCCTTTTCCAAGAAAGTAGCAAGCTCCATTGAAACTTATAAAGTTACCTGTATTGAAAGTTTAAATGTATCATTCACACATTTGAGACTGCCAAGGCTATGCATCTTCCAGAGAATTCTGAAGTATAAATCCTGACTGGCAAAATCCCCACCAAAAATTGTACATCAACAAGCAAGGAGAGCTCAAGCATTCTGTGTCTGCTGGCAGCAAACCTCAGGTTGTTGCTGGGGGCCACCCCACTGGCTCCGCGTCACAGTCACATCAGTGTCCAGCACTCTTCTTGGGTGCAGGAAGGCAGGCAGACAGGCAGCAGCCAAAAGGAATTTCTACAAAAACCTATGGAGAGACAATGTTTTCCTGTATGGAAACCCTTGCCTGAGTTTTCTCAGCACTACAGGAAGAAAAACTCAAGCTTTTTATTACATAATTTCATGCAGTGATAACCTATGGGTTACTTGCATTTCCTTCCCCATTTTCCATTGAGTAAAATGAAGACAGATAGTGAGTAAGGTTGTTTCTAAAACTTTTCCACTAGCACAGACAGCTTGACACATCATTTGCAGAAATCTTTTCCAACCGTTTTTCCAACCTGCCTGGAAATTACCTCACAGGACAATTCAGATACCAGGCCTGTGTCCACAGCCACTGCAACTAGCAACCCAAACATCACTGCTGATAACCATCTCTTGCCAGCAATGTTTCAGCAGGTGACAGAAATCCTTCTACACAACGGACACCCACCTACAAGGCAAACCTGTTCCCTCAAATGGAAAATGCTCAAATTAGGAACAGTCAGCATAATGCATTGTCTTTGGTGTCAAAGATGCTTGTCTGTGATGCTGCTTTTTAAATGGACTGTGTGACTCTTGGCTCCAGGTGCACCTTGCCACTTGTCCTGGCAAGGGATACTCACTTCTTAATACTGTCCAAATGCCTTGAGATTGACTTGACATTTTAATACTTAATCAATGGAGCGTATTTTCTAAAGCCCTACTGGATTGTTCAATGCATCATCTGCACTTTTGCTTGGTGCCCTTGGTCATTATCAGCTCCAATGGAAAGTAACAACCTATGAAGGACATACTTGGGAAACTTTCTCCACAGTATCATTCACAGAAATGTTCTATTAAGAAGAGCAAAGGTGCAAGAGTTTGATTGTTTCAGACATGCACTGTTTAACTGATGAGAATCAAATTTTTTATATTATCTCCAACTTTTACTCTGCATGCTTGTCTTATCAGAAAAACAGCTTATTTCACCACTGAGGCTGAGAGTAAGAATCTCCACTTGCTGTCAATTAGCTGTTAATCTCTCCCATCTTCCTGCAAATGGTAGTTTTGCAAGATTTCAAGTGACACATGCATCTTGCTTCAGAAACTTCCCTTTGCTTGACTGTAAAGCAGTAATATGCCATGATCTTCAGACTTCTGTATATGCTATACTTTAATCTCTCAAAATCAAGAGACTGATAATTCATCAGGTAGCTGATACACCTCTTTCTGATTATTCAGAGTATCTGTTACCAGACTACGCTGGGATCTATGCAAACATCTGAAGAAGGATCTGAGACTCTATATAGTAACTGTAGAATTTCAAGATGATAACATCTGCCTATATGGAAACTTTGTGCCTCATTTTGAAGTTTGTTTTTAGAAACGGCTTTGAATTGCAAAGGCAGTGGGGGAGGGTGGAGGCTGGTTTTCCTTTCATGCTGGTATACAGAAGCAGGTGAAGACAGAAGGCACTTGCATAGTGTTTCATGAAACACTATGAAAGGACCCAAAATATAAACACAGACAGTTGAATCCATTCTTGATATATCAATTTGAAAAATTGCAATAAGGTAGAGTAATTATTTTTTCCTGCTTAGACCTGTGTACAAATTGTTTTACAAAGACACAAATGGCCCTTTTATTTTGGGGGGAAATGAAATTACCAAAGTTAATTAATGCCTGTGGGTTTACAAAGGTAGGTCCTCTATCAGTTTTGGAATCAAATCATTGGGGGGGTGGCTCTGTGCAAGGAGCCTAAAATATGCTGCCTACTCTCAGGTTGGACAGCCTTGAAATAGCAAAAGACAAAAACTGGTTTATTTATAATCTTTCATTTTGGCCATGTCTAAGTCTACTGCATCAGTTTTGACCTTGTTTACTTACTTTTTTTAAGGACTACTTTATTTTTCAAAACAGATTTTTTTAATAAATAAACACCCAAATTTTTCATTTTGTAACAGTCAAAACAGAGGATGGAGAAAATAGTCCTTTCCTGAACAAGTTCTTAACATTTTGTCTCTTTCCAAAAAAGACAGGACTCTCAACTAGTCATACTGAAGACCCACCAGGCAGACCTGTTTGTTAACTTGTAAGGCTCTCAACCTGCTCTCAAAGCATCCTCAGATGAGTCTTTTATCTTGTGTGCTGCCCGCTCCATCCCCTCTTAGTCTATGGGTTCTCTGTCAGGAAAGATCAACTGAGGGAAAATAAGGAAAAGCTGCTCAATGCATTCGCACAATGTTGGGTGAGTAGGGAACAGATGGGTAGTGTGGTGAAACATGGTGTGCTCCAGAGCATGCCTTGGGTCCAGTCAGGATCAGTCCTGGTCATCCACAGCCTCTGTCTGGGACCAGAGCAGTCCTTGATAGCACTGCACTGAGTATTTGTGCCAGCAGGTTCTGTAGCACCGTCCCCAGTCTTGTTGTGAACAAAAAGCCATTAATATCCCACAGAGCTCCTGGAGACTAACCAAAACCATTGCATTTTCCAGCTCTGTTAGTTCACAATGATGAATGTGTATAAAAGAGACTAAAAGGAAGATTAGGATACCTTGTTTCCTTATATTGTGATATCTCTGATCATTTTCCATAGCAAGAGGCACTCATTTCAATAGTATTCTCCACAATGGAAATGATGGAATTACTGTACTATTTATGGAATACAAAATGCGATTTGAGAAGCATAAATAAATATGCAATAGAAAATAACTGCAATGGCAGAAAGATGAACGTACTGACCTAATAGGTCTTTTCTCTCTTTAACTCTTAGAGATTGCAAAGATATGTTTTCATTTGTTGCTAATAAAAAATAATAACTGTAGCTAAATGTAATGAAACTTGAAAACTCTAGAGCTGATAAGCTGTATAGTTGAACAGTCATACATATTTAACAGACAAAGATGGTAAATATAATTTACCATTTATGTTCAGTCTTTACAATGTTTCTACAGCACCTATAAAATGCATTTTTAGTAGCCATTTTGACTTTGTTCAATGTGGTGTTTCAGAACCACCTCTTTCTTTTAAATCCGAACACATTGTCTATTTTCAGACAGATGGTCTTCAGAGCCTAGGCAAGGCTCTTATACATGTGTTTGGCTAGGACAGCACTGTACTTGGGGGAAAACATTGTTTCTGGCTGCTAAGGGATGAGTCAGGTCAAGACATGAGAGAGAAGACAATTTTGACTCACACACCTCACATGTAGCAGAAATGTCTCTCAGGCACCTTTGTTTGCTGGCCTCTCTGTGTTGGATCCTGATCTCTTCTGCACATTGCAGTTTTACCAGGAGGAAGGGATATTTGGCAAGGTAAGAGTAGAGACAGAGGAACCAGCACAGCTAGATCCCTATGCACCTGCTTTCCTGATGTTGTAGGTGAGCAAACAACCTATGGTCACCTCATCTGGCTACAGGTGAATTAACTTACCTGTCTTTTAATGTTCAAGGCAGTAACCATGTATGATTCTACCTGAATCCCAGTAGAATGAAGCCCTATTTCTTCCTGAGATAATGACAAGATTGACAAGGCACAGCTTTAAAAATAATAGCACAAGTATGACAGGGATGCACAAAGGATTAGAAATGTTCTAACCTGGTGCCAGTCTCAGGAAAGTGCACTAAATGACAAGCAGAATAGATTTTAATAGTGGAAGGGGCAACATGAATGCAAATGAAAATGCAGCAAATGCCATGGAAGATATGCAAACTGCATGTAGAGAAAACACTGTCATTTTAGAGCAATGTTGATCCTGCATCTGAGAACAGATAAATGAAATTGGTGTTGCTTTTGGCTGCTATGGGTCAGTAAGACAAAAGTTGGTATTGGACCTGTAACCTTCCACAAATTATCTGGGTGTGTAATGATTAGCAGGACCTGTGGTTTAGACATTAATTCTAGACAAAGCACTTTTACATATTGGTCTGCTTCAACAGATGACCTTTTTTTTCTGCTCTTCTCTGGATTTATCATTGTAATAAGCTACTTTTTATTACTAATTCTCACCAGAACACAGTCATGCTAGTGGCTTGGGTGTGTTTACAACCGCGTATCATCTGTCACATTAGATATGAGTTATAAAATACCACCTTGCTACACGGCACGCAGCGACTCAAACATGCAGAGTTTTTTAAAAGCCGTGGGGCCTGCACGGCCCTCCTGTCGGGGCGGCTCGGTGCCCTCGGCCGCCGCTGCCGGGGGGTGCTCGGTGCCCTCGGCCGCCGCCGCCGCCGGTGACGGATCGGTGCCCTCAGCCGCCGCTGCCGGGGGTGCTCGGTGCCCTCGGCCGCCGCCGCCGGGGGTGCTCGGTGCCCTCGGCCGCCGCCGCCGCCGGTGACGGATCGGTGCCCTCAGCCGCCGCTGCCGGGGGTGCTCGGTGCCCTCGGCCGCCGCCGCCGGGGGTGCTCGGTGCCCTCGGCCGCCGCCGCCGCCGGTGACGGATCGGTGCCCTCAGCCGCCGCTGCCGGGGGTGCTCGGTGCCCTCGGCCGCCGCTGCTGGGGGTGCTCGGTGCCCTCAGCCGCCGCCGCCGGGGGCGACTCGGCGCCCTCAGCGGGGCGGCCCCAGCCGCACAGCGCGGGCCCGGCACGGGCCTTGCCCGCCCCCTGCTGGCAGCGCTGGGAAACGCAGCCCGGGCCGCGCCCGCCCTGCCCCTTCCGTCCCGGCTCGGCGCCGGCGCCCCAAATAATCGGGGAATGCACAACACCGTCCCCTTTTTGTATGGATAGATTACCCGCCTGTGCCACTAAGCCCTTGGTTTTTATCCCACAGCAACTCACAGTCTGTGTAGCTGTGCATAATCTATCCGGATGGGTGTCCAAACATATGGAATCATGCAATGGTTTGGGTAAAAGTGACCTTAAAGATCATGTGGTCCCAACCACCCTGCTGTGGACAGGGACACCTCCCACTTGGTTGCGCCAAGGTTGCTTGGATCTTGAGACCAGGTTACTCAGAGCCCCATCCAACCTGGCCTTGAACACTGCCAGGGATGGGGCGTCCACAGCTTCCCTGGGTAATCTGCTCCCTCACGGTAAAGAAAGTTAATTACATACATAATTACATAGTGATTTCAAGATACAGGAAGCTGATTGAGTTTTTAAAACTGACAATCAGTAACTTTGGAGATTCAACAAAATTTAATAACTGCAAACCGGTTGCAAGGCTCCATCATTGAAAGAATTCAGTTTTTCTTAATTAACTTGCAGGCTCTTACAATGACAGTTCTTTTATAATATTTCAGTATTTTTTGCACAGTTTATGTAAAATTTTGTGTACTTGAGGAAAAAGAAGTAAGACATTTGGGTCTTTTGCAAACTTTACTGAAGTTAATTAAGATAGAATCACATGAGCTAATACCTAAGCCAGAAATAGTAGTTACACCTCACTGATATCGCTGTGATGCTTTCAATTCTGTGTTTGACTTCTGAACATTATGAACAAACTGCCTTGATAAGCAAAAAAAAAGTGTTATAAAGCTGCAAAGCAGTAATGAAGACTTTTGTGCTAATTGATTAAGAAGCTTCCATGGCTGTTAATATAAATTAGTCTTCTGCCTCTTCTCTTGTAAAACCACCCAGTTGTGGCAAATTCAGTTGTCTTCAATTATGCCATTAATCGTCTGGCTCTTCTTTTCTAATAGAGTTTCATATTTTTACTTTATCAAATGCACAAAATAAAAAATTGTGACCACCAAAACATAATAATAACAACAAAATTACTATACTGCCTTGTATGCCAGCCACATTATTCATTCTTTGTAACCACAATAAAGAACTAGATTCAGAAGATTAGGTTGTCACGGTCTTATGAACAAGTATATTGGCATAATTTGACAGCTAAAAGAAAAAAATCTTCATCCCAGATTCATCACAGCTTCAGAGGCCTCCAGATTACTAGAGATGCCAAAGGCCATTGGTCTGTAATTCTAGCTGGCAATGCAAAAGAGGAAAGTCCATGATCTGATATATTTGCCAGTGCATGGAGATCAGTCCTGAACTGTCAAGTTGATGGACTGCTCCTAACAGGCCTTTTCCATTTTTAATTTCTATAATCAGAATCATAGTTCAAGCTCCATACTAGTGACAAACAAATTCGTTTTTAACTGAAAGTTACCAGAATGGGAAATACCAGTAAGTTAAGCACTGTGAGAAAAGGTTGACATCTATAAGAATATTTATGTACGATACAGAAATCAGTAGAAGATCACTATATACTATAAATGTAACTCTACATACCTATTTTTATAATGTCTGTGGTAACTCTATGAAGTATGGCTTTTCCAAATTCCACTAAAACATTGCTAATCTATTTTTATCAGAGAGTGATAAAAAACCATGTTTTGGTTTTTATTATAATGTGTTGTCTTACAGTTGCTAAATACATATCATAATAAACACAGAGGGAATATATTATCATGAATACTGGCGTTTGGAATAGCATGTCAATTTACAGTCTCTGCTTTTTCAATTGCAACAGATATTGCTACAGAGCTTATGAATTCCCATTAGGGCCAAATGTCAGCATTTTGGCCCTAATGGGAATTCAAAAGCTCTGTAGTGCAGGCCAGAATGGCTAACACACCTGATCCCTTGTCTTCTCTCCCAGTTCTTATGTAAACCAAGGAAAACTTCAGGTTCTACCAGCTGACATGGAAAATCATCTCACTTTCATTTACTTTCCAGATTTGTCATTTTTATTATTTAAAATTTGTGATTTAATATTAAGCTCTCTGTTCTAAGGAGAGCTACTCAGCAGACATCACACGTTCATGTCACATATCACAGAAACTTGTGCAAGTCTCACATAAAAAACCATATGCCGTTCATCAACTTTGGAAAATTACTGTTATCTGAAACTTATTATTCTGCAGTAAAATTGAAGGAAAAACTCATGAATGCTACGTAAGCAATAATTCCCATACATTCTAGAAGAGAACAAACAGGAAAACTTCTCTTCAGCCTGCAAAATTTGATCTTAAGTCAGCAAAACAAATTGAAAACAAGTATTTAGTCCTGAATGTTAATTAAAAAATAAAAACTGATTAAAAATTAATTGGTTGCATAATTTTATTTTCTTTTCACAAAGAGGAGAGTAAGGAACTTAAAATAAACACCAGAAAAAGAATACTGTTATCTAAGTTTGTGTAATCAATTCATTAGAGAAATCTCTCCTCTAACAAGAACAGAAGTTTATGCACAAATGTAGCTTACATGATATCCCACTCAAGTCAGTGAAACTAATCCCAGGTCTAAGGCATGTACTTCAGTACCTTTCATATCAGGCACCTAGCATAAAAAAGTCAAACTAGTATACACTGATATACTAAACATGCTCTGCCGTGTTTAAAACAATGTTACTCAATCGCTCAAAGGCATAGCTGATATTTCAAAGGCATAGCTACAGCGCATTTGTACTTACAAAAACAACCATGTGGAAGTTTACCTGCACAAGCTCTATTGAAAATACCTCCCATTTAAAAATGAGCTATCAAAATTTGTCAGTGAAATATTCCTATGGTTCCACAACTGTTGAAAATTAACCTGTAAAATGCTTTTCCCCCACAGAATTATGAAGTTTCATGTTGCAAAGAGAAAGTTTAAGGAAACACTTCGCCCATATGATGTCAAAGATGTCATTGAACAGTATTCAGCAGGTCATCTAGACATGTTATGCAGGATTAAGAGCCTTCAGTCACGGTAAGGAAAGAATTAATTCCACTCTGCATAAGCATATAATGTCATTCACTGCATAATGTATACTGGCAAAGTTTAACGTTTCTGTGTTACACAGCCTCTCTTTCTGTGAGCACAGCTGAGCCAGAAATTGACTTGTGGGCAAAACCAAATAAAAAATATGTATCCACATTGTCCTCAGAAAATGGAAGTCTGAACAATTGAAAAGGTAATCCTTTATCTGTAAAGTCCATTTGTAAACAAGGACTTTAGACAGCATTGCCAAAAGGGTGAGGAAGACATTGAGAACTGCCTCTGTACCATGCCAGACTTCCTCTTGTCACATAAAAGAAATTGAGAATTACTATAATGTAGCATTTATGTAGGTTTTATGTTATAGATTCCCAGCAATAGTAAATTAAAAAAACAAAAAAAAACCCAAACAACATTACATCATATTAATCATTATCAGTGAAGGTTAGGGATTCCTGCTTCAAACTGTCAACTCTCCCAGGACTGGATGCTGTTGTTAGGATAGGAGAGCTGGGAGTGGCACTGGTATGTCTGTTTCTCCACAACATCAAGCCCTTGGAGAGGCCACCACCTCTCTCTGCCTTGCAGCAAGTCTAGCCCAGGCTCTCCCACATGATGGCTAAGTTCTGGCTCCTTGTTAGTGCCAACGACAAGGAAAAGCAGTCTAATATGCTCAAAAATCACTCATTTTTTTTTCTTCTTGATTAATAAAATTATGATTGTCTTCTTCCTCGAGAGCTTTTGAAGTACTGTGATTTTCATTATTAACATATAAATATAGCAAACATATATCTATGCTGGTTCCGGGAATTTCAACAGGTTTTGACTTCTCTTACAGTGTTGACCAAATTCTTGGGAAGGGACAAATCACAGCAGATAAAAGAAGCAGAGAAAAGAATCCTGCAGAGCATGAGACAACTGATGATGTCAGTATGTTAGGGCGGGTAGTCAAAGTGGAGAAACAGGTAAAGTGATTATCTGTGTTGCTTTGTCTTGCTTTTATTGCTCATGCCTTTTCTGTGTTTCATTGCCAGTTTCCAAAGCTGAAGAGGTAAAACATTTTTTTCTAATATCTGCTTCATTTATATATTGAAATAAAAATTATATTAATTATATTACCTTAACTATTTTTCCCTTTTCTCCACTTGCTTATGAAATATATACATGGCTTTTGACATTCTTTTTCAATGGTCAATAGCATACATCAAGCTACTTCCATTTTTCTCTTCAGCAGCCAAGTTTTCCCTCTGCTTGGGTTCCAAATATTTTAAGTTAGTATTTGGCACTAATGTTGACCTTTTCGTCTCATATAGGTACAATCCATTGAGTCAAAACTGGACTGTCTATTAGATATTTATCAACAAGTTTTGCGAAAAGGATCTGCATCCGGGCTCACTTTGGCTTCATTTCAAATGCCAGCTTTTGAGTGTGAGCAGACTTCTGATTATCAGAGTCCATCAGACAGCAAAGATTTGTCTAATTCTGCACAACTTAGTGGATGTGTATCCAGATCAGCTAGTGCCAATCTGCCTCGTGGCCTACAGCTTATACTGACACCAAATGAATTTAGCACTCAGGCTTACTATGCTTTTAGTCCAGCTATGCATAGTCAAGCAACGCAAGTGCCAAATGATGGACCTGCAACAGTTAATAATACATCAAACCAAATAAACCAGACAACTAAGCCAGCAACTCCGACAACATTACAAATACCACCTTTCTCATCAATGAAGCATATCAATAGGCCTGAGCCCATTCATATTATTCCTGTAACCACACAGGAAAATGTTTCTAATGTCACCACTTGCCTTGTTGCATCAAAGGATAATGGACAAGTTGCACAGCCCAGTGCAACAAAGGATCTCACATGGAGAAAAGGCCTGGATACAGAAGGGGAACCTTTGCTCTCAGTTAAACCTGTGGTGCAAATGGATTTAGGAAAATCTTTATCTGTACAAAACCTTATACAGTCAACAGAAGAACTGAATATACAGATTGCTGGCAGTGACTCCAGTGGTTCCAGAGGTAGCCAAGATGTATACTCCAAATGGAGGGAGTCAAAATTATTTATAACGGATGAAGAGTTGGAGACAGAGGCAGGGACAGAGACTACTGAAGCCATCTCGCGCCCCTTAGTGGAAACAACCCTCTCTTCTGACTCTCTAAGGACTGGAATATCAAGATCATCTCAAAGCATCTGCAAGCCAGGGGATGGTACAGAAGCACTCAATCTGCTCCACGTCAAACTCAAATAACTTCTGGCTTTCTTCATTGGCTGGGTCATTCCTCTAGTCATACATATCATAGCATGAACTGTTTCGAAAGTCTTTTTAATAAGATAAAATCACAAAAATCAGGATGAATCTGCAAAGCAGTTGAATGAGCCCATATTTCCTAGTTGCATGAAAATGCATGTCTAAGCAATGGCTAACATCCAAATTTACACCTACAGTACAGCAGCCTTTCATGTAGTACAGTAGGTTTAAATAATGAGTTGCCTACAAAGCTAATGCTGCAGGATGTATCAAAAAACAAAAATTTGAGCATTTAGACCTAGTGCTGTTTCTACGGGGCAGAAGTAAAAATCCTAAGGTTTAAAGCACTTTGCTTCTGAACTAATTAAATATATATATATAATGTCCTGATTTAGATGATAGTTTATGTTTACAACAAAAAGATTATCTACAGCTGCTAGCAAGGTACCAAGGAAACGAATAACATGGGGTTAGAAATGGCTGTCAGTTGCAAGGTACACACATTAGCTCATCAGTAATCAGTTATTTTTAGCTCTGAAAAACAGTATGTTAATATCTGATTTTTGGTGATTTAGTGCTATGGCAGAAGTACCTGACACACCACTATCACATTGTTCTTTATAACAAGAACTATTTTGTTACAAAAGGTTTGTATTTTCAGGATTGGGGCTGGCTGGCCTCAGAAGTGGATAATGTGGGTGACTGCACTGAAAATTCAAGGGAATCTCTCCTTTTTCCAGGCTCATTGAGAAGCTGACTTGTGAATCTGAACCATTTTGGCAGCAATAGGTGAGGGAAGGAAGCAGGTGCTGCCGTTATTGTAGAAGCAATATTTCCTTCTTGTGGAAATTTTGGCAATTTTCCTTGCAGTCCGAAGCTGATACTATGACAGCACTTCATAAGGCTGGGAGAGGAGGGAAAATGAGAAACTGAAATATAGAGTAAAACTAAAGAGGACAGAACAGGGGAGAAAGGAAGACAACACAATCAATGGGAAAATAAATAAATATAATATGTATTTAGATGGGCAGAAAGGGAAATGATCCAGAAAATAAACCAAGAAAAGTAAAGAAGGAAAAAATTACATGATTTTTTCACAGATATTGAGTGTTATTTACAAAAGAAAAAAAAAAAAGAAAAAGAAAGAAAAATAAAAAGAAAATAAAAAAAAGAAAATAAAAAAACCATGCAGGCAATCAGAAATGGAAACAGAAGTAGAGAAAAATCACCTTAACTGAAAAAAATGAATAAGGCAAGGGTTTGTTGCTTTTTTAATAAAAAGGGAGGGGGAGGAGGAGAGAGGGAAAGTGGTCTCACTCTTATAGCTCAACACTGTGTCCCAGCTACAGTAATTTCTTGTGAACTTTCCAACACAGGACTCTCAAACTCCGTCCTGCTAAAACTCAAGTTTTCACATTCAAAGCCTACATCAGACAGAGCATTCCTGCTGATATATCCTCTTTTATTTCTTACTCTACACTTCACTTCTGCTGAGATGCAGGAGCAGTGTTAGTGCCTGCCTGCACATCCCCAGCACGGCTTTGCCACTGGGAGAACCCTTGCGGCGCCTGAATGGGCTGTCACTCTTCCCAGCTCAATGAGCTTTCTGTGTGTTGCCTCACGCCAGATTTACACCCCACCTGCACTACAGGCTTGCAGACAACCCAGCTTGGGCTCAGCGTCCCTCTAGCAGCAGGAATACTGAAAGTACGGGTGTGCCAGTGCCAGCTCACTCAGGGCAGTGTTTTCTGAAGGTCCAGACCTGCTGGGAGCTCGCTATGTACATCACAAACATCACTCCAGTCTTAACCGTGGCTAAATGCTGTAGATTGTATTGTGAAGGACCTGATCTGTTTACTATGAAACCATTGTAACTTCTGCTTCCATTTGCTTTACAGAAGTATTTCTGGATGTTACATGACAACTTTATTATGTGAAAGTACGTGCAAACTGTAGAGTGTATATATTGTGTCATTATATGGGGTCCATGGATGGTACACTGTGTTCCATGGCTTACGCCGGAGCAAACTTCAGTTGTTAAATCCTGAAAGACACCTTGAAGCACAATTTCCTCACTGCTGATTTGCCATATAATTCACCACATTCAGCCTTTCCTGTTTTCTTTTATGTGCAATCTGACCATACTGAAGCCTGATTACAACAGCAATTTTGTGAGGATAAATACATTTTTTTCCACATCTCAGTTCATTTAACTATTAACTTATTTGAATGTCTGCAGTTTATCCAGACAGATATGTAAGTTTAAAGGATTGAAAATTTAAAAAATTTAAATTGTTTTTTAGGCTATTTTTTCCTTTTTCCTGTTTATGGTGCCTTTCTTGCCTTTCATGTGAAGCCTTCTTCTGACCTAGGCATAAATGTGCAGTTGGGTTCAGTTAAGGAGCAAGCGATTGGGCACATGGCAACTCTGTGTCCATAATGAAACTCCCTTCCCCTCCTCGAGGAGACCGAAAAATCAAGGCATCGTGAATTGGACACCACTCTTCCACCTTCATCTGCAGGAGCAGATGGTTGCACCCCCATTGCACCTGGAAGGTGTTAATGGGAGAACTGAGCAATGGCCCTGCCTCTACCGATTCTGCACAGAAACAGGGCCTTCGGGTTTGCTGATAATTTATCTCACAGAAACTTGGTATTTTTGCCTTAAATGAGATGCTTGAGTCCTTCTAACTTTAAGTTAATTTATTTAATACAATTTTGTGCACAAAAGAATGAGTTCTATAAATTATGTATGAAAATATTAATGTCTTTACAAAGTACTAATAAATCCAGAAGATCGTATCTTTTCAAATTAAGGTTTAAAATTCTAATTTTTTTTCTTTTATGCTCACCATTATTATTTTTGTAGATGCAAGTCTTATCATATAGGGTTTTTTAACATAATATGGATAGAAAATAGAAAGAGTAGTGAATATATGAAATTTTAAAGAGGAAGAATTGTTTGTTTGGATTTTTATAAGCTTTACTTATATTTCCTCATGAGGAGTTTCCTGTATTTATGCTCTCTCTTTAAAAGACAGTGTTATGACTGACAGTCATTCATTGGTTTCACAAAAGAAGGGCCTGTCTGGCTCTTCTCAGTCTTGTCCTGAGCTCCTTATTAAAGTCCAGCTCATGACAATTAATAAGAATTGTTCACAAGTCAGGACAAAGAACAATTTTTTTTCTTATTTACAATCCACTTGAGAATTGTTTGAAGACACAAGCTGAAATTAAGTAAGAGCGTCTGGAATTAAGCCTTATCCAAATAACTGTTTTCTGGTCAGTATGTTCTTCTACCTGAATGAAGAGAGAGCTGAAAAGAACAGTTTCAATTACTATTATTCGTTCAAAAATTTGTATTTGCTCCTGGCTTATATGATCTATACTTTTTATTTAAATATTAATATGATGTTTTAGCCTAGGGTTCAAGATTGCAAAGATCATACACTTTTATTTACAGTGCCCACAGTTGTTCCATATGTTTTTGAAATAATCCTACTTAGAGTGACTGCTCTCATTATAGTATGGTGATGAGTAATTCACCTGCTTTTCTGTGATAAGTCAAATCATGCTGAATTGCTGATGTATAGTAGAACATCTGATGTACAGTAGTATTTCTGGATTGGGACCTGCAATCCTTACTCAAGCAAAAGTTCTATGGAATTCATTCATTCTATGAAATTCAAGAATTTTTCTTGAATTGGGAACTCAGATTCAAATACTGGTTTTGTTGGGCATCTGTTTGAAGTGAAAATGGTAATATTCCAGTTATTTCCTGAGGAAACTAATACTTACCTGAATTTACCCTTGTCACATTGACTATATAAAAATAACGCACAAAGTACTGATATAAAAAGGGAAGGAGAGAAGGGACATTTTTTAAAAGCACAGAGAAAATCAGATTATTCAGAAAATAGGAGTCAGCAGCAAAAGAAAATATAACAGCAAAGGAATGGGGGAAAAGAGGGTTCAAACACCCGAGGCTAAATTCATCCTTGGATGGCTTCACTGACTTCAATGAATTCACTGCCCAACTGGGTGAAGCTCAGCCTCCGTTGGGATAACCAGGCTCAGTTCCACTGACCTTAAAGGAACTGAACCACCTGTACCAGAAATGAACTTGCCTCTCTGGGCCAACTTTTATCCTGACGCATATGTCATGCAATCCTTTTGGATTCACTAGGTTTGAATGAAATACAGGTTGGAAAATAATTTGTCCCAGATATTTCTGCTTCACTTTTTTTTTCCAGGTGTGTTAATTGAATTAATTCAAATGGATTACAACATCACACAAAGTGCTGTCAATGTCTAAAAAGATTAATTAGTTTTTGAAATACGACTTGTCCCCTGCAACGTCAGTGGAAGCATGTAATATTTTCCTGTCCATTCATCTGGATGCAAATGTGGCTATTCATTCAGCTGTGGCCACACACAGGACAATTCCAGACATATCCAAGACCATCTGCTATTGGAAGCATTTTTTACTTCTTTGAAAGACAAAAAGAAAGTTTCGTAGCAGGCTTAGAAAGCATGATGGCTGCTTCCACTGACACTGCAAGAACATTAGCCAGTACATTACAATGTTAATTGTAAATTCTTGACAAAGTTGAATCCATATTGTTGTTAATAAAAATGATTTGAAAAGTACCATGACTACTGAGTTTTTTCCTTACATAAAAGATTGTTTGGTGTGACCACATATCAGGCAAGAAGAAACAATTAAACTTGCTCGTTGTTTTCCTTTTGAAGTTTGTAATTTTTTATTAAGTGGACCAAAACGCCACCAAGGACGTTTATTAGAATAAAATGTGCAGAAACCAGTCTGACATGTTCAGTTTCTGGTAACTGTATACAGCAGTTTATTGAAACTTAATGTTGAAGCACCTCTATAAAATGAGCTTGGAAGTTATGGTTGCCTTCCCTATTAGATAAATGGCAATGGATTCAGGATTGGCAATTGGGCGCTTGTGTGGGGAGGAGGATTTCTCATGGAAGGCACATCTGTCATTTCAGTTTAACCTGAGGCCTAGGTGAAGCTGTTTCCTCTGCATTTGACCATGAAAGTTGCTGTAAAATGTTATTGCACCAAACCTGAAACACTCATTCACAACACGCCTACTTTCTCCACTGTGCTCTTCCTGCAGCCCAGCTGAAGACAAGCTTCAGTATTTGAGTGTAAAATACTAAATATAGAGAGCATGTTCTTGTGGTGAAGTCACTGCCTCTGTGGAGGCTTCAAGATCAGACCAAGATATCTCCATGTGCAGGTGATCCCCTACCTCTCTGATGAACTTTCTCTTAAGATATTGAAATTTAAAGATGCAGTTGCCAGAAAGGGAGTTTTTCCATGTCAGTCACTTGTACCCACAGGTTATGTGAACACTACCAAGCTCTGCCTAAGAATAAACACAGGAAAGGAAAAGAGGCAAATGTATACATTCTCTTCTTGTGTTAAACCTGGCAGCCTTGCTTCCGTGTTCAGAGTTATTAGGGAAGGGTCAGAAGAGAGCAGAGAGTAGTTTTTCCTGTTGGGTTGCCTGGCAGATTGCCACAACCAGGTACAGGCATGTGTACATGTATCCATAAAGACACATACATAAATGTTCCCTGTTCAGCTCTGTACTATAAGAATACAGCACCCTGCCTAAAAGGGAAGTTTAAACACCCATTTAGCTTTTTTTTTTCCTTAGTGTAATTGAAGAGGCATTTTGGTTTTCACTATTTTTTTTCACAGTCGTCGTGACCAAGCACTAGCACAATTTACCCAGGGAGGCTGTGGAACTCTCCATCCTTGGAGGAAGTCACAAGCCACCTTGGCAACTGGCTCTTAGTGTCCCTACTCGAGCAGAGGGGTTGGACCAGGTGGCCTCCAGAGGCCCCTTCAAGCTCAGCCCTTCTGTAATTCTGTTTCCAGTATTGTATCAGCTTTAGTACATTCAATCATAGTCATACTGAACATAAAAACTTCATTAAACCATCATTAAGGCTTCATTTGAGATTAAATATTATGACTTCGCTTAAAAAAAACAGACTGCAATGAATCAGCATGACATCAGCCTGGGCGCCTGGCAAAATTACGCAGTGCCACTGTCACACCCCTACCTCCCCTGAGGTCGCCTGCCTTACCCCTCCACCTCACAGACTTCAGAGGCTTCTCACATGTTCTCAACCATGTTCTTGCCCCTGCTGCCTCCTCCTTCTCAGCTAAGCCCACCCAGGGCTGCCGTGTGCCAGCAGAGGAGCAGGGAGAGAGGAAAATGAGAAAATATTAGCAACAGTGTGGCCAGCAGGACAAGGGCAGTGATTGGCCCTCTGTGCTCAGCACTTGTGAGGACACACTTCAAATCCTCTCTGCAGTTCCCGGCCCCTCACTGCAGGAAGGACATTGAGGGGCTGGGGCGAGTCCAGAGAACGGCAGAAAGGCTGGTGAAGGGACTGGAGCACAAAGTGCTATAAGGAGCAGCTGAGGGAGCTGGGGTTGCTTATCCTCGAGAAAAGGAGGCCCGGGGGGACCTCATCACTCTCTACAACTGCCTGAAAGGAGGGTGCCTCTTCTCCCAGGCAACCAGCGACAGGACAAGAGGACATAGTCCTAAAGCGTGCCAGGGGAGGTTTAGTTTGGACGTTAGGATGAAATTCTTCACAGAAAGGGTGATTGGGCATTGGAATGGGCTGCCCAGGGAGGTGGTGGAGTGCCCATCCCTGGAGGTGTTTAAGGAAAGACTGGATGTGGCACTCGGTGCCATGGACTATTTGACAAGGCAGTTTTTGGCCGCGGGCTCGACTCGATGATCGCAGAGGCCTTTTCCAACCCCACCGATGCCGCGATTCCGTGCAAAGACAGGGGGCAGCCATGGACGCTCTGCCCCGCGCGGAGTCAGCCAATCACAGGTCAGAGAGCGGCCCGCCCTGACCAATCAGCGCGCCCCGGGCCTGAGACGCGCCAAGTCCCTCCGCATGGGAGGTGGAGGCGGGTGAGGTTGCCATGTCCGACTGGGACGCGAGCAGCGATGAGGACCTGGGCTCGCCGGACTGGCCGCAGGCCGCTGCTGCTGCCGGGGGACTGTGGTGGTCGCCCAGCACCCCTTCGTGGGGCCGCGGCTCGGTGGAGAGCGGCGGGCGATGGGGGACGGGCGCGAGGAGTCCCGGAGGGGAAGAGTGGGATCTGCGAGGCGCTGAAGGCTCCGGCGGCCCGAGGTGGACGCCGCGGCAGCGGCCGCCCCGAGCTGCGGCCGGCCAGGCTCGGGACTCTGCGGCGCCCCTCTGCTTCCACCTCGACAGCGCCCTGGTTGGGGCTCTCATAGGTAATGAGGGGTGCACCCCTGGCCCGGGTGCTTGACCCGCTGAGGTAAGCGGATGGGGAGGAGGGGAGGAGCCGGCCCCCCCAGTGTCCTGAGGGAGCGCATCGCTGAGGGAGTGCGTCCTGCCTTCCGTGGAGGGGCCCCTTGTAGTTCCCGTGTATCTCTCTCCACCTGGGCATGGCAGCATGCTTTTGCAGGGTTTCTCCCTCTCGCCAGGGAAGCTTTTCCTCCCTAAAGTGATTGAGTTGACGTTTGTTTATCAAGACCAGCAGTGTGCAAGTGGTCTGAAACCGCTCTCTAGTCACATGGAAGAAGGGTAACAATCTCTGGATTCAGTTTTACTCCCCCGTCTCTTCCAGTGAAGGGTATTCCCCTACACACAGACCCTGCACTTGGTTAATTGACAGAAGAGTTGCCTACAGTCTCCAGCGGTTTTGTGTTACAAGTTATTTTATTTGTGCATACATGCACTCATATGAAGCTCTTGGGGTTTGGTCACAAACAAAATACTTACAATTAATGTGTAGGCTTTGGCAGTTTGTCCTAAATCTCTGTAATACCTGCTGTGTATCTTTATAACAGGTCGGGGTGGAACTAAAATTAAAGAACTTGAAGATTCTTCGGGTTCCAGGATAAAGGTACCACATGCTGTATGTGGTCAAGACATGGGCTCTGCTGGGAACATGCTTGGTTTTGTTTCTCTGTAAACCAGTTGTTGGAGGAAGTTGAAAGGTGTTATAATACTGTAATAATGGCACTGTTTTATAATTGGTAAAAAGGAAGTGGAATTGAGGGTGCTACTTGGATGTTTTGTGAAAATAGGAAAAAGTTATAGATTTTCTTTCCTTAAGTTTGCTTTTCTTTTCTTTTCTTTTCTTTTAGAATAGGGGTTAAAGGGCCTTTTCATAGAACAAAGGATCAAAAATTGTTTTCAGTATGTGTTCTTGTATAATGCTTGTCTTTACAGTATGAAAAAGCTCAGTGATGTTTTGTGAACATAGGTTACAAGAGGACCCTATGATGCTGAAGTAAAGATTTTTGGCAGTACTGATGTGCAAAACAAAGCCAAGATGTTGATTGACAATGTTGTTATGAGTTCTGGACAAAACTACCATAGAGGTGGGGCAGAGAAAGGTAAGAAATGTGGGTTTGGGGGAAAAAAATATTATGGATTGTCTTTCCATATATTTGGTAGTTTGCTGGAGTATTTTTATATTGTTAGTATTTTACAGAGTGAATTAACTTTAACCTTGTTCTTGGGCAATGGCATCTCCTTAAAACAGAAATACCAACGTATCCTCCTTTCTCAACTGTGGACAGTTTCCCCCTTGCCCCAAAGTGCCAGGCTTCTGTGAAAATCTGTTCCTGTGTGTTTTCCACAATTTTATGGATGCAGAATGTTATACTGCTTGGTTTCTTGCATTTTCAGTCTGATTCCTCCAAAATACCAGTATTGGTTCTAGTGTAAGTTTTAATCTAATATTTGTGGAGTATTACAATTCAGTAAAGTTCTGTAAAGGTAGTCTATAAAGTGCTGATCATAGCATGGGCCATGCATGACTTCCTACTACTTCTATGGAAAGTTAATGTTTTAAGATTTGATGTTGCACTTCAGGCCTGGCTTTACTAGGCTTGTGTGTGGTAACTTTATTACTTGGATACAGAAATAAATTTTATATGTTTGGATGCTGCTTATATTATTGGTACATCCTGTATGTGCTCCCAAAAATTTTTTGCACAGGCAAACACCATCCACAGTTGATCTGAGGCACTGATGAAGAAGAAAGGGTCCAGGAGTTATGTTCCAGCCTTAGAATAAGGATTGGAGTAGTTGTATGTTCCATTTTTAGAAGGGTCCCAGAAAGTGGATGAGTATGTTTCAAGAGACTAGAAATACTTCCTCAGTGTTTGTGATAGTGTTTTCCCCATGTTTCCTGCTTTTCCACTGATTTTCTACCAACTTATGTTGCTATTTATATCTTCAGTGTAAAACTGCACTTACTTAGGAAGTGTTAACCTCATCAAAAGAGAAGTAGAGAATATAACTAGACTGAGACTTTATTGTGGTCTTGTTGGATGCTTTAGAAGTAAGCTTTACTCTTGTAGCTGTTAAAATTAAAGCTTTCTGTCTGTGTGTCATCTACTGCATTCACAAGTTTTTCAAAAGCTGACTGCAAAACAAGTCTAATTTATAGCTGGAGGAGCATTTCCTAACCCATTATTTCTTTCTTTAAGTAGCTAAAGATGTTGAAATGTTTCCCTTTTTACCAGAACTGAATTTTTACAGGTTTTAGCAATGTTTCAGGGCAGAGATCTAGGAAAGAATTTTCCACTTACATATTTCATTTCTATTCAAAATATATGAGACCTTGCAATAGAAAAAAGACAGTGTTTGTTTTGAGGGGTGATTTCTCCCCATGGTTTGTTCTATCAAACAGCAGCATTTTGTTACTAACTCTGCAGGAAAAACCTTGAACATCATCAAGCCTGAAAATAACCCAAAGAAACCAATGATTAACTGGGCCTCTCTTCGCGAAAACAGAGCCAAATATGAATCTATGAAGTGGGCAGGTTAGTTTTACAATTTTGATTGTATTATACTTGTCTTTGTGGTAAATCTGTTGAATGCTTAAATGTTTACTTGCTTTGAGATGACTGAATCTCTCAGAACCCAAATTAGTGACAAATTAGTATTTGCAGTGAGCCTGACCGTGTTAGCATTTCTCAGCATGGTCATGGAGGACACTGAATACTGTGCCAAGACTTAAACCTGCTATTCAAATGGTATTTTGGACTCCACCCTTTGAAAATGGTGTTGCTTTATATGTGGACACAGGAAAAAAAATCTGAGAATTGTTAAATATTGTACTATATTTATTAGTAGAAATTACTTTAGAACTTGAAATGGGGAGAAGTGGTGTTTTTCCAGACACTGAAGTGTTCGTCTCAGCCTTCATCTTTTTATATGAGCAATGGTCTTCCATCACTTCCAGCTAGTCTCCTAGCTCAAGGCACTCTCTGAGTTCTGGGCTTTCCATCTTAAGATTTAGTAGACCTACACTAGTCTGTGTTTTTTCTTGATAGTTCAAGTTGAATTTTTCTAATTGTTTAAGGTTTGCCTCCAATTGAGAAAAACTTCTACAAAGAATCGTCAAGGACTGCATCTATGTCACAAGAAGAAGTAGATCTGTGGCGGTAAGATCATTTCTTTAGGGAATCATCTGCTTGGCAAAAATTACTTTTAAAGTACAAAGCCTAGAAAGTGAAAGAGGTAATACCAAGACAGAAGCATTAATGCTGGGGTCTTGTAGTAACCTAATCTTCTCAAGATCTCTTTCTTGGGAATGAAACAACTAGCAGATGTTTGAAAACAACTATTGTTGTTTGGAAAATTAACTTCAGGGGTTTTGTGCTTTTCTAAAAGTGTTTAATCGAGTTGAATTTCAGAACAGAAAAGATTCAAGACCATTCACTGACTTTTGGCTATTTCTTTGCCTTTCATGAGACAGCATGTTCACATTTTCTAGGTCCTTCCAAATAGGATTGTTCACATGTTGAATACCTCTTGGCTGCCGCATTTTCCTTCGCATTTTCCTTCGCATTTTCCTTCGCATTTTCCTTCGCATTTTCCTTCGCATTTTCCTTCGCATTTTCCTTCGCATTTTCCTTCGCATTTTCCTTCGCATTTTCCTTCGCATTTTCCTTCGCATTTTCCTTCGCATTTTCCTTCGCATTTTCCTTCGCATTTTCCTTCGCATTTTCCTTCGCATTTTCCCATCTTCAAACCAAATTCCATCTTCTGTTACTATTGTCTTCCTTTCTGTCTTTTTTTTACAAGCACATTCTGGTGGATACATGCTTTAACTGTATCCATTCATTTTGATCCAACAACCTCTGACAATACTTGGCAAGGAAAACAGATCATCTGTTTAAAGTGATTTGGTTCAGGTCCTGGTAATAGTTTCAGCCTTCTTCAGTACTTCTAATGAAGTTAGTGAACATTATCAAAGTGTTAGCTTTTTATTATTTTTCGCAAGATGTCTGTTTTCCTTGCATGTAGAGAAGCTTCACTGCAGTGAGTAAAGCATGGAATTGACACCTGTTTCCTTAAAGTATGTAGATGTGTTATTGTTAGAGCTAGTGAAAATTAAAGGACGTTGTTCTTGTAGGTTAAAAATATGTACTGAGGAGTAGCACTTGTGTGATAAAGGAATTTTTTCCCACTTCGTCTCATCTGTTCACTTTAAAGAAAAAAAGGCAACAATTGAAAGAAATAATTCTGTAAACATGAGGGGAAGTTGAATTGCCCATTCTTTTCCTAGCTTAAACCCCACCTGAAGAAAAGCTTTTTACCAAATGGAATCTTCAGAAAAGTACAGGACTGAAATCAAGGTGCTTATGCATGTCATGGTTTAAAACCAGACGGAAATTAGGCTCCACTCCCCTTCCCTCAGCCCCTCTGGTGAGAGAGGGACAAAAGGCAGAGATTATGAGTTAAGATAAGAATCTACTGGGAAACAGCAATAACATAAGCAAATAAACCAGCAACAACATTAATAACAACAGTGTATAAAAGAAGGTGATTACGTGCAAAAATGCTTGTGGAACTCCAACCATAGCACCACCACAGCTGGCACCACACTGCGCCGGAGACAAAGGAGACAGGTGAAAAACTGTCTGTGCTCATGGTGTTTTCCCCAAGCCTGAAATAACAAAAACAATGATGCCAAGCCCTCTGGTCAGACCATCTGCACCACCTCACTGCCCCATTCACCATTTGCTGTCCCAGAAAAAGGAAAAAAATTGCCATGGAGGGTCCACTCATTGCCTTTTATTTCCGCAGGAAGCCACACCCCCTTTCTCCTGGAAAGTGAAAATCCCTTCCACCCCCCCAATGATGATTTGGGTGATATAGAATAACAATGTGCCCACATTGCTCCAAGCTTCATCCCCTCACCACCACTGTGAGAAAATTTACTCTGCCCTTAGCCGAAACTGGGACAGCATAGTAATAGCTCTTAACTGGAGGAAGCCTTGAACACCAGTTTTTAATGTAGTCTTTTATTTGTGTTGTGATTTGGGTCTTGCCTGCTTCTAGGGGTTGGTTGGTTCAGGGGGTTTTTTGGCGCTTGTCTTACTGGTCATGTTCTTTTTCCAAAATTCTTCTGTATGTATTCTGTAGAGTATCCAGGGAGCTGCTCTGAAAACAGTTGGGGAAGGTTATTGCCAGAATATAGAATTCTGACTGCTAAGTTCAAGCCATTCCTCTGAGCTCTGGGTTGTCTTTGGGTTTAAAAAATTGTCGCACCTACTTAATTTGTAATAGAGTATAATTATAGCCTGATATGACAGGACTGCAGTTTATGTTAGTAACCATCTATAATTTCAAATTAGTTGTTCTTAAGAAAGAATGGTAATTGATACCTCTGGTAGAAGTGTTCTATATTAAGACTTTTAAGAAAGTTTGAAGACTAATTTAGTCCCATTCAAGAGCCTGAACTTGGTTTTTTCTTGTTCCAGGAGTTTAAAAAAAGAAAAGAAACAGTCTTTTTGTATTAGCTCTACTTTTTCAGATAATGAGACTTTAAAACAATTGCACTACTTTATACAGGAAAGAAAATAATAATATAACTTGTGATGACTTAAAAGAAGGTGAAAAACGCTGCATTCCCAATCCTGTTTGTAAATTTGAAGATGCATTTGAGCATTATCCTGATATTATGGCTAATATAAGAAAAGTTGGTTTTCAAAAGCCTACACCAATTCAGGTATGTCTTCAGTTTTGATGACTCTTTAAGTGACACTTGAGAGAAAAGTAAAAAGTACATTTAAGTATTTGTTGTTTTATGTTAGTCCCAGGCTTGGCCGATCATACTCCAAGGAATTGATCTTATTGGTATAGCACAGACTGGTACTGGGAAGACATTAGCTTACTTAATGCCTGGATTCATTCACTTGACTTCACAACCAATGTAAGGACTGCTCACAGGTCTGATTTGTTTAGCTGTGCATACATTCCCCTGCATTTACTTCTCCTTGCACTCAGCCCCTGATATTATTGTCTAGTAATGAAGATAAAAACAATGTATTGGAAAAAAAACCCTATAAATCTGATGGAATAAGTACCACATGTGTCACCATAGGTTCCATTAGCAACAGTGTACAGAGGAAGTTTAGAACAGTATAAAAATGCTCAATGTCAAATGTGGTGGACTTTGCCTGTCCTTATATACCAACACTCTAAATATTCTTTATTGCAGATCCAAAGATCAGCGTGGGGGGCCTGGAATGTTAGTCCTTGCTCCCACTCGAGAACTGGCACTTCAAGTAGAGGCAGAGTGTTCCAAGTATGCATACAAAGGAATTAAAAGGTAGTCTTGCTTCTCACTGGCTTGTTAAGTAATATTTTTTTTTCTCCTACCAGTTGTGACTTAATTCACCTACTACAATAATTTCATTTAAGAGAGGAGGGTATTGTAGTAAATGCAGAGTTTATATTTTCCTCATTTTTAGAATGTCTAATTTGACTAATCTCATGGTCAAAATCCATTTATTGTGTAGTTTGGAGTTCTCTTTATTGTAGCTTTTCTGCATCTTCTTCTGTGTTGACAGCTGAGAAGAATCACACAGAATATGCTGAGTTGAAAGGGGCAAGGATCATCAAGTCCAGCTCTTAGCCCTGCACAGCAGCATCCCCAAGAGTCACACCATGTGACTGAGAGCATTTTCCAAACACTTGAGCTCTGTCAGGCTGGTGCTGTGAGCACTTCCCTGGGGAGCCTGGTCCAGTGCCCAACCACCCTCTGGGTGAAGAATCCTTTTCTAATATCCAGCCTAAACCTCCCCTGACAACTTCAGGCCATTCCCTTGGGTCCTGTCCCTGGGCACCACAGAGAAGAGATCAGTGTCTGCCCCTCCTCTTCCCCTTACGAGGAAGCTGTAACTGCAGTGAGGTCTCCCCTCAGTCTCCTCCAGGCTGAACAGACCAAGTGCCCTCAGGTGCTCCTCACACAGCTTCCCCTCAAGGCTCTTCCTCATCTTTGTTGCCCTCCTTTGGACACTAACGCTTTAATGTCTTTCTTACATTGTAGCATCCAAATCTGCCCCCAGCACTTGAGGTGAGGCTGCCCCAGTGCAGAGCAGAGCAGGTTAATCCCCTCCCTTGCCTGGCTGGTGATACTGTGCCTGATGCCCCCAGGACACGCTTGGCCCTCCTGGCTGCCAGGGCACTGCTGGCTCATGTTCAGCTTGCCATCAGCCAGGACCCCCAGGTCCCTTTCTGAAGCGCTGCTTTCCAGCATCTCCTTCCCCAGTCTGTCCATATATCCAGGGCCACCCCATCCCAGGTGCAGAATCCAGCACTTTCCCTTGTTGAACTTTATGTGGTTGGTGATTGTGCAGCCCTCTAATTTATCAAGTTCTCTCTGCAGGGCCTCCCTGCCTTTGAGGGAGTCAAAACTCCTCCCTGTTTTGTATTATCTGCGAGTTTGGTCAGTATCCATTCCAGTCCTGCCTCCAAGTCCTTTAGGAAGATGCTGAAGAGCGCAGGCTGAGGATGGACCCCTGTGGAAGCCCACTAGTGACATCACTAGTTAGATGTCACCCCATTCACTGTAACCTTTTGTGCCTGACTTGTGAGCCAGTTGCTCACCCATCACACCATGTGTTTGTCCAGCTGAATGCTGGACATTTTGTCCAGAAGGGTACTGTGAGAAAGAGTATTGAAAGCTTTACTGAAATTCAAAAAAGTTACATCAGCTGGCTTCCCTTGATCAGCTAGGTGGGTTACCTTGTCATAAAAGGAAATCAGGCTTGACAAGCAGGACTTCATCCTCATGGAGCTGTGTTGGCTGTGGCCAATGACTACATGGTCTTACAGGTGTTTATCAATACCTCCTGGAATAATGTTGTCCATTGTTGCACTTTATCAGGCACTGAAGTGAGACTCACAGGCTGGGGTCCTTGAAAATCAGGACAGCGTTCGCCAGCTTCCAGTCAGCTGGGACCTCTCTGGATTCCAAAGACCATTCAGAAATCATTGAGAGAGGCTTTGCAATGACATCAGCTAGGTCTTTGAGGATTCTTGGATGAATCCCATCATGCCCCCTAGATTTGTAGGGATCTAGCTGGAGCAGCAGATGCAGCCTAATTTCAGGGTTAACTGGGAGTGGATCTTTTTCCCAGTTGTAGTTCTCCAGTTCAGGGCACTGAAATCCCCTTGGTGCATCATCTGTGTTGTAGACAGTGGCAAAGAATGTATTAAACAGCTCTGCCTTGGCTTTGTCCCTGTTTGTGAGGTGACCATCCTCATCCTATAATGGGCCAATATTATTTTTACACTGCCTATTGCTACCTTCTCCTTAGAATACCTCTGTCTTTCTTTTTTGTAAGGTTACACTGCTGAATAATGTTCAGTTTCTTGCCCACCCAAGTCTTCTCTGGAAGCATGTTAGCCCTGAATCATGGGGTAATCCCATCCCTATCTTTGCTTTTGTTAAACTGTATGGGATTTTCATCAGCCCATTTCTCTAGCTTTTTTGCGTTTTTTCTGGTAACAGCCTAATTCTCTAGTGTATCGGCTGATCCCCCAGTTTGATTTCATCCACAAATCTGCTAAGTGTAGGTCTTCATTTAAGCCATTAAACAGACATTCTTTTACTCTGAAACTTACTTTTAGGGATCTCTGTTAACTTTGTATAGCACTCTGAATAAGCCTTTACAGTCACCTCAACAACAAAACTTCTGCCTTTTGATTGTACTGGTTAGAAAATCATGCATCCAAACTACTGCTGAACTGTTGAGGGAATGTCATTCAGTGTTAATTTTATTAATTGCTGGGATGTTGTCAGTCACACTTAACTGTGGCCGTTCCTCTTGTTAATACCATGTGATACTTTTAAAATGAAGCAACATGGTGGTATTTATTTAAAAAGGATTGATTTAGCTGAAACTTAATACACCCCTTCTGTAAAACTTTTCATTTTACAGTATTTGCATCTATGGTGGTGGGGACCGAAAAGGACAGATAGACGTGGTTACCAAAGGTGTGGATATTGTTATTGCTACTCCTGGCAGACTGAATGATCTTCAAATGAACAACTTCATAAATTTGAAGAGCATAACATATTTGGCAAGTAACTGATATGCAATAAGTAATGCACCAGTTGGAAAATAGTTGACTCAGTTTCAATTTAAGCTTTAATGCAGTTTTTTCAAATTTCCAAAGTCTTAATTACAATACAATTTAACATTGAGGTTGATGTTGGAGGGATGATTCATACTTACTGTAATTCCATTGCAAATGGGAAATATTCCCTGGGAAAAATAAAATAGGCTTCTGGCACAGCAAGCATATTAAAGATGCTAAATTGTTTTTTCAGTAATGTTTGGCATTCTAAAACTCATTTTGTCGGGATTAGTTACTACTGGATGAAATGACTATCTGAAGTTGTCTTTTCCTTCTCTTTTTAAAGGTTGCCAGTGACTTGGTTTCTTATTAGAACTTGTTTAGTAGCAAACTCACACACAGATATTTAAATATTGGGGGACTGACTTTCTTTTGATCTCAGTGGGAAATTAGCCATATAAACATTGTTCTGAATCCTTATGTCTTCATTTCATTCTTGCCTTTTGCTGTGCTGAACATGTAAGACTGTTGCTATTTGTAAAATGCTTCCATATATTCAGTTTATTTCTAACTGAGTTAGAGTGAGTTGTTACCTAGTTTGACAATTTGGCTGTGCTCTTTGTCCACCCATACTCCCCTGTGAGAGTTAAATTCTTACCATGTTGCAACAAGTTAGCTCCAGTTCTAGGTAATAGTTGTGAGCTTACTGGCAAGGCCAGCAGTGGTATAGCATCATTACACATTTGGCCATCTGGGAAAAAAGTTTATTATTGGAAGAGAGTAGAGTAGCCTTGTGTAGAAGAGTAACATGTAACTGCTGAGCAGGAGGAAAATAGGCCTGAAAACCTGCATTCTGAGAACTGTAGGAACATCAGTAATCTTTCTGCCAAGGTGAAGTATAGTCATACTACAGGCACAGACTGCTTCGTGAAACAGTGGGTATTGAACCAAAAGCACTTTCCAGTATGTATGACATTGCTAGAAAGCATTTTAACTATCACATTGAAAAATATGATGATGTAAAGCAAGAGGAAAGACTTTGTTGCTGTACCACTAGCAGTTAAGTGTTTTCAGAAGATTGAAATCAGTGTGAAGACCATGTATTCTGTTGTGGTTAAGGTCTTATGCCTCAGACTTTAAGGAAATGCTGTACTATCAAATGTCCATGTATAAAATTGGACATTGAAAATTCTATATTTTTGTAATCTTCCTATGTATTTTTCCTTGTAGTTTCTTGTGCTTTTTAATATATAAGATGCTTTCTGTTTCCAGAGCTTCATTGTCAGTTTTCAGCCAACAAACAATTTAATCTTGCAGTCTTAATTTAGAGAAAAGAGAGTGATACTAGATTTCAAATTTAACACCTTGGATGAAGAACACATGCCATTGAAGAGCTTTGTTTACGGTTTTCATTTAAAGACATTATTGAGTCTTATGAAGATTCCCAAAGTAAACTGAGTATTACTTCTTAATATGATACAATTGTTTCCCAAAGGACTTCCAAGAGTGGATATTGGGATACAATTGTTTGTTAAAAAATCCCAACCAACCAAATTTACCAACCCCAGGAAAAAAAAGAGAAAAAAAAACCCAAAAAACCAAAACAAACAATGCCAAACCAAACTCTGTTAATTTTGTCTAAATAGACATTGGACCCAAGATGAATTTGAGGTTGGAATTTCTCTTCTTGCCTGACAGAACCATCAAGTTGATTGCAGTCTTGATTCAGATTTTTAGGAACCCATTAATTCAACCCATTTATGCTGTTTTTCATTATTTCAGAAGTAAGACTGGAAACTCTGTCATAAACAGCTTTTTGATTGTTCAAAACATGTGTTATATGGAAATTGCTTTTTGTTTCCCTGTGTTCAGTGTAAATCAGTATTCATTCATCAGCAATCTGATGAAGTAATTTTATTTCTTTGCACTTCATGCTGATAAAGCAGAAGGAAGGAAATTGGAATTGTGTATGAATACCTGGGAAACATTTAGGAGAAAGTGTAATTAAAAATATATCTATAAATCATGACGGAAGATGTAGAAGGTAGATTGGAGTAGTGCTTTTATTCTTCACTACAAAAAAGAACTAGTGTGTAACTTACCAATAACTGATTTAAAACAAAGGAGTAAAGAAAATAATTTTCAAAGGAAGAACTGGCTTGTAAGTATTTCTTGCCAAGAAATGGAACTGAAATGAACAATATTAACAAACAAATCAATATATATATATTTAAAGATAACAAGAAACATAAGATTATGTCATTAAAGGACATTTAGATTATAAACCAGGCTGTGTCTATGACACATTTGAAATAATTAGTGGTAATATCTATCTGACATTTATTACAGCCTTTTTAATCTTTATTGAGCAGCTATCAGAAATAAGGGTAGTTGAAGTTCACTTCCTTATCTATCTAATAGGCATACTTTGATGCTTTCTTTTCTCTTTGCAACGAGGTACCAATGTGCTTAATAGCATAGAAAGGTTCTGCTGAAAAAGGCATAGCAGCCAGCTCTGTATGTAAAATTAGCGGTATTTCAGCCTAGCTATTCTTTTAGAATTCACATAGTTAATGAAATCTCCATGAGCCGTCTGAAAATAAAGATAATTAAATCAAGAAATAGAATTCTTGTCTTTTATCTCTCGGTTGATGATTTGTTATTATTTCTGAGATTTACATAGATAATATACCAAACCCCCTTAATATAATAAAATATCATAGAATAATGGGGCAGCAAAATTAGGACAGTAGAAAGGGATTATCATCGATGTTTTATATTTCCACATAAATGACTAGAAACTGTCAATACTTAAAAGCACAATCCATGTAACTTTAATTTTCAAATAGAATTTGTATAAATCAAAGGAGATAAATGAGTCTTGAGCATCAGTCTTCTTTCTTTGAATGAGGCTGAAAACATTCACAGGCATGCTTGTGTATTAGAAAACTTAGCAGTTCCAAAGAACTGTACTCAGACCTCCAGCTCACTTGTTCACTTTTGGCTTTTTTATCAGATGAAACAAGCTTGAGCTCTGGGAATTATGCAGTGTCCTAGTGTGAGCCAAAATGTATGTTCTTGCTTTTTTCCTATTTCTAAAGAGGAACTAAATTGATGAGTGATGTTTTGATCCCATGTGAGGTCTCTAATGAGGTAGAATTAAAATTTCTCCTTTAAATTACAATTCATTTCTTAATGTAACTGTGTTGAGCAGGTTGCTCTCCTCTGGGTTTGGTTGGTTTTGGAGTTTTTTGGGCTTAGTTTTAGACATCAACCAAATTGTTGTTAAAACAAGCAGTTGTTTTTTCGTTGTTGACTTTGAGTGCTCTTAAAGGTGCTGTGAATTTTCTTGTTCTGCCTGCAAGTATAATACTAAATGAAAAAGTGTCAAGGAATTAAAGAGGCAAAATAGAAGTTGAACAGATTTTGCAGTAAGTTACGGAGAAGATTCTGCAATTAAAATGGTTACCAGTAAAATCTTCTGTATAATGTCCTGCTGAAAAAAAACCTTTTCTAAGGGACTAGGCAGAATAAATAACCTTGTTTCTGAACAGGTTTTAGATGAGGCTGACAGAATGCTGGATATGGGATTTGAACCTCAGATAATGAAGATCCTAATAGATGTGCGTCCTGACAGACAAACAGTTATGACAAGGTATCTAAACATGATAGTGCTTAGGACTTGAACATAAGGTTATTGAGCAAGTTAATTATTATTGAACAAATTCATTTCAAATCAAATGTGTCAGTTATTAAAATTTTCACTGGTTTTCTTTCTAATTATGTCTAGTCAGTCCTACTGAGTCATTTGAGTCCTATTGAGTCCTAATGAGTCCAACTGTCTTTTTTTTTCCATTTTGTACTGCCTTTTCTGATGTTTTGCATAAAATATAAACACAACTGAGTTCTCCCAAAAAAAAGGAAGGTATCCTGGGAGTGCTAGAACTTGCCATATAAATTTGAAATGTCAAATTACACTTCTCCATCTGGGACCAAATGCATTTCCGGACTTTCTGAACAGTATCTATGCTAGTCTGTAACTGGATTAATTTTGAAATTATGCCAATTTTCCGAACTTAACAGTCGAATACCCTAACACTAATTTTTGTCCCAGTATTTTCCATTTAAGCTGTTTTGGAGAGAAAACAGACTAGAAACTTGCTTATTAAGTATTGTTGAACTGCTAAACTCAGCTTAGGCTTCAGCAGAAAGGTTTCATAACAGTTGCCTGTACTTTTGACCAAAAAAATTACCTTTTAAACTTGTGCGCTGTTTACTATTAACTTCAGATTAGTTAAACTTATTACTGTTACTGCATATGTAAATGTCTCACTGGTGTATAAGAAAGGAAAGAAAAGAAGAGTATGGTGAAATTAATGAATTGGAGAAGATTTTGCACACTATTCTCATGTGTGTGTTTTCCTCTTCACTTCCTGTTTAGTGCTACCTGGCCTGACGGTGTCCGTCGCCTAGCGAAATCCTACTTGAAAGATCCCATGATTGTATATGTCGGCACTCTTGACTTAGCAGTGAGTTGTCCTGTTCTTTTTTTGTATTTTCCCCTTCCTTTTGTACAAGAACGTACACTTCAGCCAGGAAATTTTTTGCTTGTAACTAACTATATGTAAGTAAATGCACATACATTTTACAGTCAATCTGAGCTTTCAAGAAACAGCTCCATACCAGTTGTTTTAAAAGATTCCTTAAAAGTTCAGAAAAATTTAAGAAGTATAAAAGAACATTTTTTCTGTCACAACATCTGGAAGTCTTAGCTCTTCAGTAGAAGACAGCACAGGTGACAAGTATCAATCATATTGAATGTTCTACTTCACACTGCCATCACTGTTTTTGAGTGATCTCTTGGTTTTGCAGCCTTAATTTTGGTTCAGCAAGTTCTCCTTCCTTACTTAGTTTTGCTTCTAAAGGTCTCCCTTGTAATGCATACAGGTCGTTATCTGAACCTGTGTTTCCTAACGGCTTCTTTCTCAAATGGAGTGGTAGCTTTGTACTAAACTCTTGGAGGACACTTGTCTAGACCAGGAAGTATGTGTTAGAGTATGAGCTGTCTTTAAAGTCCAAATCTTCTAACATGTGGATGTAATTGCTTATTTGTCATTGTTGTGCAGCTATGTGTGGTTGGCTTCAGTACCAGCAGAATTTACAGAAACAGTGCACCCAACACCTAACAAAATTTTCCTTTTCAGTTCCACTTTTTTTAGTGATAGCGAATGAGGAAACCTTGTATCCAGTGCACTTTTAGGTAGAAATAGAGGCAAAATGTTCTTTTTGTCTGTTTTGTTTAGAGCTACACTTTTATCAAAAGGCATTTTTTGTCAGAGAATTGGAATTTGAAGAGCTACAATTGCTGTTGTACCTCTCTTCTCTAGGGGATTCATCTCTTTTCACAGGAGCTTCTCTTAATTGAAGAGGTGGCATCTGGGGGGGCGGGGGAAGGGTTCCCATGTGGAAAGAGGGTCTTTGTGTACTTGATGGAATCTTCAACTCTTGCCACAAGATCATGATACCATGCCATGAGAATGCCTAGACATTTATTCTATTTATGAGTTATACCTTAGATATTCTGTGGTAACCTTCATATATAATGGAATGAAGTTTTTATTAATGAACTGTTATTGGAATAGTTAGACAAAATTGATAATTTCAAATAGATTTACAGAATCTTCTTTAAAAGCCTGTAATTTTAAGTAAGACTGCCATTGTTCCAGCTTGCTCTAGATTAACATAAAATATTTGTAAATTAAAGAACTTCAGTCTGGTTTTGACTAATACTAGGAATATTTATTTCACCTCACTAATCTCTACCCTTTAAATCTCTGTAAATACATGGTTTGGTAAACTGCTTAAAGGTAAATTTTAATGTTCTCCTAAAGCAACTAGGAAATAAGAAATCTGCATTGTTTGAACTCCATACTGATACATATTTTGTGTTTACAATAGTTTTTCATGGTATCGTATATTATTAATTTTATAATATTGCAATAGGGGAATTAACAGAAAAAAATATTATTCTAATCTGTTTCTACCTAACATCCCTTTTTGCTGTTTGACAGGCGGTAAACACAGTACAACAAAAAGTTGTTGTTATCCCCGAGGAGCAAAAGAGAGCTTTCATGCATAGCTTCATTAAGTCTATGAAGCCAAAAGATAAGGTCATCATTTTTGTGGGAAAAAAGCTTACGTATGTAATCACTTCCCAGTATCACATCTGTTTGTTTGGGGTTTTTCCTAACAGAAATACTGAATAGTTTCTTATTTCACATAATAACTGTCAAGTGTAAAAACTCTTGTCCCCAGTGTGCTGGTAGTAGTAGTATTTTTATGTATTTATTTCTTACTTGAGAATTACTGTCAGTTTGTGTCTTTTTTAATATCGTTAATGGTGGTGGTAAGTCTCAGTTTCACGTAAGTGTAAGTGGGATTTTTGGATTCTTGGGGAAACATGAATATGAGGTACTGTTTACTTTCATACACATCTGGTGCATGCAAGACCTGATTAATGTGGGGTGGTCATTGTACCGTACTTGAACTTTTTGAGTGACACAAAAATAATCTAGTGTTTCTCTAATATAAAATAGAAACAAAGGTAAATATTTCTATAGGGACTAGACTTGCTTTCCTATTTTATAATAAATGTTAGCTGACCTCAGTAGTGTTTTGTCCTTACGCACATATTTAGCTTTTGTTGTCACATTACTGTCTTTTTGATCTAAATCTAGACACTGCACGTTTTTCCTTTTGTTTTAAGAGCCATTGCTTTATTTCACCCTAGAGCTGATGACTTAGCAAGCGACTTTGGTGTCCAAGGAATTCCAGTGCAGTCACTTCATGGTAACAGGGAACAGTGTGATCGAGAACAGGCTTTAGATGACTTCAAGAAAGGTGAGTTTGTTCTGAAGTACTGGTTTGCTTAGGCCAGGCTTTTACTGTTTGTTGTGTTCAAATAGTTGTCTAAGTGCCATGTCTCTTCAGTACCATAGAAAGAGCTCTGAATTATATGTTTACTGTCTTAATTTCACAACAAACAAAGCAAACAAAGAGATGGCTCTTCAATAAAATATGGAATGTTTAGGAGTTTAACAATTTAAAGTAAGGCTTATTTTATTTTTGAGATTTCTGGAAAAGTCAGTATTGTGTTAGTCTACAGAATGGTAAATTGAAGTATCAGATGATGGTGCTTTCAGTGAAGCAGTTCTCCCCCAGATTATGCCAGTAGGGTTATACTTGTCACATATATATATATATAGATATATAGATATAGGTATAGATAGATATATATATGTGAACACATGCTAATAAAAAACTAGTTCTCTGGCAGGAGTGTCAGCTGAAAATATAGTTTTTGAAGTTTTTGTTCTTTGGACAGACTCTTTATATCAACTAGGCATGTTTCTAACTTTTCCTGCACTCTGCTGTTCTACTTGTGAAATGCAAATAATAGTAAAATGACATTTTGTGTGCTTACTTACCAGCTTGTATTTGAAGCTAACTTAGTGTGCCATGCTACGAGCATATTTTTACTTCATGTGTTAATAAGTGCATTATAAGCTATAAAACTAATAGACTGAAGTATGTTTTCTGTTTATTCCATAAACTCCCATTCTCTTCCTGTCATATTTACTTTAGGCAAAGTTCGAATATTGGTAGCTACTGACTTGGCATCCCGTGGCCTTGATGTGCATGATATTACTCATGTTTTTAACTTTGATTTCCCTCGTAACATTGAAGAATATGTTCATAGAGTAGGTCGTACTGGAAGAGCAGGGTAAGTGTTTACCAGAAAATTATAATTTTGTTACTTTTTGTGCACTGCATAGGTGTTGTTCTTGTCAGATTCTAGAGGCTACAGGTGATGTGGGGTGGGGGAGTGAAGATTTCAGTCTATCAAAGTATGTTCTAGAAGCACACTGCTTTGTGTCTTGAAATTAATTCTCTGTTAAATTTAAGGCAAACCAGTTTTATACTTTTCTGTTATTAGATGAAGGATGTTTGAAAGCTGGTTTAAATATGAGGAAGAATTAGGGTTCAAAACAGTGTCAGCATAGTTATTCTGGAATGTTACTTCCTTGTTTATCTCTTCATGAGCTGCTGAGTTACTTAGTTTTCTAGACAGCACATTGAGAAGAAGCATCTGTAGGTTCAAAGTCTGCAGCCGATCGTGGTGGTGTAGTTTAGTGGTAGGTCTTTTGGATCCTGCTTTCCCAGGCTGGTACAAGTGTGATTTTTCTTGTTTAGTCATTATATGAATGTGTGTCTCTTAATACTTAAATATATTGTCTTTATGCTATTTTATTATCTAAAAGTCTAAATTAGTTGTGCCTTTGCTCCATTTTAGGTGAATTGCTGTATTCTGATCTTTATGAAAAGTTGCTCTCTGTCATGTGCATAGTTAATACTCAAGCCACTTTCATTCTACCAGCTCAGTCATATTGCTTGTAGTACAGTTCATTACTGCCTAGGTCAGTAGTAAAAGCCTAACAAGAGTTGTTTTGAAGATCAGTTGTTTCCTTCATTGTTTAGGCGCACTGGGGAGGCAGTAACACTTGTCACGAGCAATGATTGGAAGTTTGCGTCTGAGCTGATTGACATTCTGGAAAGAGCAAACCAAGTAAGAATACATTTCTGGGTAAGATTTGTATTGGTTCTGGGTTAGCACCTGAAGCAGGTCATAAAGGTTTAAGCCTATCTAGACCCTTCTTGGTGAGTATTTGTGGCATCTCAGGGAAAGAAAATGGGTATTTAAGTCTGTCTTGTCCTGGATAGCCTTAGCTGTATTTTACCTTGCAGAAGAGTCCCAGGAAGGAACTGTGAACTTTACCGTAGCCTTCCATGTCCAGAGAAAAAGTAACTAACATACGCACACAACTAGGTCTTCAGAGGAATAGTAGGGTCTATTTTATGTTATAAAATATTTTATTCCATTTATGTTTCACTTCTGGATCCATGAACTAATGTTCTTTTTTTAATGGTTTAAATATTAACAATACTTATATCAGAAGCAGCTCATCTATCTTATCTGTTTATTGTATCTGACGGTTGTGACAGCTGCATGTTCTTTTCCAAGTTAGCTTTCTTGCTTATTCTTGTAAGTAGTATGGGAAATGGAACTGGAATGTGATCTCTTTCTTTAAATAAGCATATTTTTTCTTGATACCATATCTGAGAAAACAGAGACAATTGTGTTGCTGTTTCTTGCTGTAACAAGAAGCAGTATTTTGCCTTATTTATAGTAAACCCCCAGTTCAGTTTCTGACTTGAGCTGAAATTTTGTTGGTTTAGTTTGGGCTTTTTGTTTTTTTGTTTGGAGGGTTGGGAGTTTGGATACATACTAAATGGATTTTACCTAGGACCTGTGGTTGTTACTATGGACACTTACTCAGACTTTAAACCCTGAGTTAGAACTTCACCTGAATCTTCTGATTTACAGCTCTTCTTTGAAAGATACTTTGTGGCTTTATCAAAAGCCTAGTAAGAAGCTTTTGAAGAAGGAAAAGGAGAAAACAAACGTGTATAAGAGCAGTCACCTAATATTTTTTTAAAGTTGCAGATTTGGGGGTTTTGGTTTGGGTGGGTTTTTTGGTTTTGTTTTTATTCAGAAAATGCAAGAGGTGAAACCAGTAATGATACTTTTTAAGCTACTTCAACAGAATTTAGAGGTGCCTTGTGTTTTGTATTCTGAGTCAGCAATTACCCTTTAAGCCTTGTCTTCAGCTGCAGACTGCAAAGTTCCCAAACTGGTTTTGGTTTTTATTTTAATGTGTGATAGTTCAACTGGGAGCAGGTCTCTGAGTTCAGAGAAAAGAGGAACACTACATCCTTGCTTTCAAGAGTTACTATTAGTCACAACATTACCCTCAAACTTAGTTAGGTTTAATAGAAGGGAAATATCCCTACAGACAAAGTGTTGAGGTTTTTTCTCATGACAATGAAAACACCATTATTTCAGTCTGAAAGCACCATGTAACAGGAAAAAGAGCAACTGAAAACAGGGTCTGAAGGTTCAGAATATTTCTGTTTTAAAACGAGCGAGCTGCATGTGTTAGCCAAATGTTCTCTGTGATTTTGAAACTACAGATTACATAAAGAAAAACAGGTATAACAGAAAGGTATCTGTATCATGTTGAAGGGATCTTAGAAGAAGCATGAACAGATTAAGTAGGGAAACAGATGGAAAAATAGTAATCTCTGTAATACCAAGGGATGTGTTCCATGTAAATTGTGGCATCTCTATCCTTTTCTGTTTTCTTGCTTGGACTACCTTACCTAGCTTGTGTGTTTAGCAGGTACACAGACTGTTCATGAAAAATCTCAGCAAGTCATTCGATGCTGGATATTACCTCGCTGAGATTTTTATATTCCTATATCCTGACTTCTTCCCACTCCTGCCTTGTGCCTGCTCAAAAACCTGTCTTGCAAGAAATTGTTGCAATTTTAGTTTGAATTAGTTTTGCTTCAAGCTCTAGGAGAGGATGTGATACTATGGAAGAAAATTATACAGTGTTTCAGCTAAAAACTAACTTTGTCTCATTAATTCTGTCTCCATTGATAAAAGTCTGTAATGACTTTCAGCTAGAGATACGTAATTTTTAACTTTATTTTTGAGTAACATTTAAAACTTAGGCAGAATAGACTCTTTCAGAGTTGTCATATTCTTCCATACTGTTTACCAGTAAGAGCAATTCAGCACATAAAATATATACTAGTAAGCTGTCCCTCATGCCAGCTCAAGAAGAAGGTGCTGCTAGCAAATGGCAAGCATTGCTCAATTATAAAGCCTGACAAAAGAAATGGGAACTAAAGGAATATGACTTCCTGCCCCCACCAGACCCTTTGTCCTGGCTGCATTCTCCAATTCTCCAGTGTTCAAGCAGTGCCAGGCCCAGGCACTTTTAGGGAGACTTTAAAGTATTTATGTTTGTTTGTACCATACTGTTTGCACTGTGTTGGTGCCACTGGCAGACACAAATCACACAGACTCAGCAATCATGTTAATACCACATTCACACACTGCTCTTCTCACTGATCAGGAGACTGATTCTGGACAGAGTGGCTTCCAGTGATGGCCACGTGCCATGGCAGATTGTTGAAGTGGGCTGGCTTTGACAGATCAGTGATCCAAGACTGCTTGACAGTACAGCTGCCCACAGTGCTTTTTGCAGTAAACATTGCATTAATGTCAGCATTATGCCCAACCTGATTTAAGACTTGTTGGATACTGCCTTGTTCCATGAGCAAAAGAACAGGATATGGGTTTTTTATTTTGTTATGATCACTGTCACTCAACCTTCTGTCTGTCTGTAATTCTTCACATCTGGCCTCAGTCTTTCAGAACTCTGAGGTGAGAGTGTGTTGATACCATTCACATTTTCACATAATTACAAACATGCCAAAACCCCTTGTGGATCGTGGTAAGATGCTCTTTTGACCTCTCAGTGGTGGGAGGATCTGACCACTTTCTCCTGCCCTTCTTTTCTTGCCTTTTAGCTTTGTTCTATGCACATGAGAACCGTTCATATGACAACACTTTCTGTGAAAGTTACAAAGTTTCTTTCAGAGGGTCCTAGACTTCCGAAAGGAATTTAATACAAACCAACTTTCGAATATATGTCTACTATATAATATCACCTTTAAGTGGCATTGGATGTTTTTACCAGCTGTTCATTATAATTAAAAGATACATTTCTTTTGAACTATGTTATAATTAGCTAGTTATGTTGTCATCAGATTTGGTGATACAAGCATGGATATATTATTGAAAATCCAGAGACATTATGATGAGTATTTTTCAGTAAATTTCAGTACAATCTTATGTAAAAAGATTTCTCTCTGCATTTCTACAGAAAAGAATCTGGAGAGTGATAGGAGACAAATAATGAAATCAAGTTTGGGAACACACAAATCAATTGCATTTTCATAAAGCAGAATCTAAAAGTTTAGATTTATTTAAAACTCACCTTGTTTTTTTGCCTGCTTTCTTATTAGGTAGTTCCTGATGAGCTTATTACAATGGCAGAAAGATACAAACAATTACAAATCAGAAAAGAAATTGAAAAGGATATCCCAAGACCTTGGAGAAAGCCCTCAAAATAAGTGTAATCCCCTGAAGCTACTGAAACAGAGAAGGTGTTTATAATTAGTGTTAGCATCCATGGGCTTGAATTTATAAATTTAATTTCGTGTTTGTTTTCTGTACCTGTCCTATTTAAACAAACTTTGAAAAAATGTCTTAGAAAACTGCATTAACTTTGTATAGAAATAAATCTGGTTTTGCACTTGAACACTATTTTCACATAAAAATTAATTTCATCTTTTTTTTTCTTGCTTGACGTATGAAACTTCTAAAGCCATTATCTACTGGTTAAAAACAAATATTGTAGGTTTGTTGGTTGGGGTTTTTTGTTTGGGGTTTTTTTTTGTTAAATGCAGTATTAATATATAAGAATGTAAAAGATAATTTTTCCTTTGATATTCAGAGAAGTGGGTTATTCATTGTAAGCAATGTTTGTCAATGTAGTTTCAAAATACTGTACATTTGCCTTGATATGCCACTGGCTTGCAGAAGTATTTCTCAGGATAACGAAAACTGCTCTGTTTGCCATTACTTATGTTTGCTAAAGCAAGTTTTCTTTATTCAAATTTTAAAACTTAACATTGGAAGTCGTTTTTGTTACAATTTGTCTCTCAAGATTTTTTAAGAGGTCTGCATTTTCTTCTAATGGAGGAGAGCATGACATATGGAGTACATGTTTGTTTCTAACTAGGAAAAAAAGAAAGCTTCTACTCTTGTTTTTGTGCATGTAATCTTCTAGCTTAAGGAATTAAACCAGAATTTACTAGAGCACTGTTAACAAAGTCATGGGGAAAAGAATACATTTAAAATTCAGTTTTTATTTCTTCCAGATAAAGTTGATTCACACTTTACATTTGGATGTCAGGTTCCGTCACACGGACTCCCACTGATAACGGGGATGTTTTCACTCTTTGAAACTTGGGAAGGAGTTATTCCTTCATTTAATGCTTGGTCTGAACTTGTATTTATTTATGTGTCATATGATTAAATAAAAATTAATAAACAAAATTTAGTAAAATGAGAATATTGTAGTAAAATTACTCTCTAAATACTCTTCCCTCTTAATTTGCTCATAATTGAGGTAAATCTGGGCATTATTCAAGCCAGTAAGTTATTTTGCCTTAAAAAAGTAGGCTAAAATATGGACTTCACATGGCTTCTAGAAGTAGAAGCAAAAGATTTATTTTCTTTCAGCTCAGCAGTTCCCAAATGCTGTGTACTTCTCACCTACACAATTGTAGTAATAGGAAATATTATAATTACTTCCTAACACACATTTCTTCAACATCCAAAAATGGATATGAATTTCAGGAGTGTCATGATTCATGCTACATTTTGGTTTTGATAACTTTTTATATCAGGAGTCTTCCTCTTTGATACAGGTCAAAAGATGCATTTCTTTCTATAAGATTCGTCATACAAATAAATGCTCATTAGCACAGTAACATCTACTCTACTGCAGTATATTACATAACAATTGCTTCCCATCCATTAATTCTAAAGCAATTCTGAAGACTCAGAAAGGAGAAGTTACTTCAGGAACTTCATATTACTTTGATAAAATATTCTCTCTCTGCTAACTCTTGCTGCTGATTGTCTGCTGCAAAAGATCTTCATCCATGCAGGTGATCTGGAGAAGTCGTTCTGCTTAATGTCAGAGTAACTCCAGTGACTTCTTTTTTCTTCTTTGGAAAGCAGGAGTGTATTTTGGATATTCTGCAGTGGAGCTTAATCTTAAATAAAATTGTCTTTTTTCCCTTTATGCAGTCATTGCTGCCTTTGTATTTGGAAACATAGAAATTACATGTCAGAAATTAACTATTGCAAATTCTTCTATATGTTCTTTAGTATACCTTGAAGATATTTTGCATTTGGATAGGCAAGATAAATATTACTTAAAACATTTCTTTTGAGGGTTATGGCTAAGCAATGGGACTGAAGTATGCATTTTTCTCTTAGTGTTCTTGATGTTCTTTTGGTTTGGTACCAGACTGCTGAAGAGTAGTTTATGGTACAGAATTTTTTGCTTTAAATAGCAAGTCTGCATGATTAGGTATCTGTTGTGAACAATGTTCTTAAAAATTCTCATGAAATACTGGGAATCTGTTGTTCAATTCATGGCTTATTTGTCTTGAAAGGAAATGATGTCTTGCTTTATCTTCCAGGCTGAACAAGTTGTATTGGGGAATAAAAAAGTGAGGCAGCTGAGACTTTTGCAGACAATCCACAAAAAATCCCAGACATCGCTGAAAGCAATGATCCAGATCTCCTAAGTGCCAGTCTGAGTCATTTGGCCACGTGACACAGGAGTGAAGAAAAGCAGTTTTGATGTGATATGAACAGAATTTTTCTAATTCTTTTGGGTGTTTCATTTTAAGTTGCTCTAGAAGACACTTCAGCAGCTTAAGACAACCTTTCCTGTTAAAGACATAAGAATATATTAGGTACCTTCTACATAGTTCTAAATAGGTAGTTCAGATATTTAAATTCAATTATGCATTAATTCTTTTGTGACTTCCTTGATTTAGTACAAGATGTAATTGGCAAATCAGCTTCTTAGTTTACTTGTTAAGGAGGTTTTGTACCTCACGTGGGTTTTGTTCTTGTTGAAGAAATCTGGAAAACAGTTCTTATAGAAGTGAAAAATCATTTCTTCATCTTGATCTCATTCAGCAGTTTTCTCACTGTCATTTTAGAAATTGCCATGATATGAAGTGTCGTTTTGCTCAGAAAGGAGAATTGTCCCTTTTCTAAGCTGTTTTTCTAAACAGGACTGAATTTGGGAAAGATAATTTAACAAGTCACAGCTTTTTGCATTGTAAGGCAAGTCTGGAGTGTAAACCAGCAGTGTGATTGTTTCCACCTTTCATTAGGTAAATGCAAGTCAGACATTCAGCAAGCACATACAGTGTTGTATTGCTGTAGAACAATTGTGCCTAAAAGACTTATTCTTGCTTTCTATTATGAGTAATTACTCTTAGATCAAATTCTGAAACGCTAAACTGAAACAGTGTTAGATAGTGCTATGTTAGCCCAGCTCACACAGGCTTAAAGTAAAATATTCCTGTGAAATACCAACCTACAGCACTTTGGTCCGTCGGATTCACAACATGTCTTTGAGTTGCCATGGTTGTTTATCATGTCCTTTTCAATATGGGAGAAGGAGACTCGCCAGGTGTTTCCTGAAGTAAAGTACAAGACTGTTAAATGGTTACACAGCACTAAGCATCAGCTTTTGTAGCTAGAAACACCCCCCCTCAATTAGGTAATTGGCTTAAATACCAACATTTTTTTTGCACCTACTAAATTTAAAAAAAAAAAAAAATTAAAAATCGTAATTCAGTGAATGCAGTTAGTTCCTCCTTAACTCCCCAGCCTCTTCACAAAGACAATTAGAAGGTAATATAGGACATTAAAGCATCCCAACATTAATTGTTTAGATGTTTTAAATTCCTAAGGATGTTTGGATTTACTTTAAAATTAAACTTAATTCTGCACTTCCCTGGAATTGCTGAACATGATTTAGGGAACTGCATTACTTATAAGAATTTACTACCTTTGAATTTCTGTACTCTTACTGTGTTTTCTGGCTTTGTACAAGTAATAGGTTTGTGCATTTGTGTCAGGTAAGGTGACCATTCTAAAGCACTTCTTTTGGTTCTTCTGCTCATACTTCTGAAAACTATTGCTAACATAGCTCAATGCCCTGTTTTTAACACCAGCAATCACTTTTGCCTTCTCACATGAGTTAGACTGTTTCCCATGCCTGTTTGATTCCGTTACTCTTTGCATTTAATTTGCACAGGAAGAGATTGCCAAATAAATCAGTACTGCTGTACTGGGCTTTGATAACATGGGCATGCTAATTTAAAAAATACGAGATTGCTTGAAATCTTCTTGCTGAAATAATTAGTTACCATAATGCAATGACAAGTCAGAATGTTTCTGCAAACTAATGCAGGCTCAATGTGACAGTGGTCTGGAGGAAAAAATGTAGCCATACCAGAGGTCAGTGAGAATGTATCCTGATAGAAAACAGTTTGCCTCCTGCAGAACTATCTGATTTGTGAATGCAGTCCCATGTACAGGGATGTTCCCTTCATTTTTAGCAACTTTCGTCTAATTTTCTTTTCCCTACAAGAGAGTGCATGCTGCTGTTAAGTGCAGTGCTAGCATAAGGGAATGCTCATATCCATTTGTCTGGCTGGAGTGGATTTAACATAATGCTCTTAGTAATGGTTAGTGTACAGCCTGGCAGAGTGGGTTTGTATTTACATTTCAGTACAGGACAAGCAGTACCACAAATCTGATGCTTTAAAGAGGGATTTCAGTTGTCTTTGAGCTGGATACATCCAGGATGAGGTATCTTGAAGGCAGAATACTGAACACGATCTGGCTACCCTTTCTATAGCACTTGTAAGTGATCAAGTTGTAGAGAAGATATTTCATAATTTATTATTGTCCATATTTGAGGTACCTCTTAGAACTTTTTCTCTTTTGTTTTGCTTGGCTACTAAATACAGTGATCTAAGTCTAAAATATCTCCTGACTTTTGTTCCCAGCCACTGTCCAATTTTGAGGCCGTCCTGTGTGCTGAGGGGCCAGCTCTGCTGAACCTCCAAAGTCAAGATGATGTCCACTGATATTTCTGATGGAGGATTTTTGATCTGAAGAGTTATGGCAGGGCTTCCAGCCTTTTTCCTTGCCACAGTGACTTCCTCATCTAGTAACAAAGAAGAGTGGTATTTCATGTTAGATAGATAAATGAAAAAACAAAAAGGTTTCTTCTAAGAAAGTTACAGTTTTTACTAAAGAGCTCATAAGCAATCAGAAGAAATATCTGGGTTCAGTCACTGGTTCTTTATCCTAAAGGATATGGATGTTAAATGAATCATTGAGAAAGCCTGTTGAGGAGTTCTATGAAATAGGGGACACTACTAAGAATTAAAAATAATGTTTTTCAATTAACTGCTTCCCTGTTGAAAACACACAGTGAAGAGATTTGGCCAAAACGTTTCAGGAGGTTTTGGCGAAAAATAACCCTAAAAGGGGTTTTCTGTACTGATCAATAAAAAATATGAGGTAATACATAAAAGAAAGCTCTTTGTTTTGCTGCCAGTTTAGCAAATGGCTCTTTGTACACTCTAGGTAGATGCAAGATATAGAGGTTGTGTAGGAAATACCACGAATGCAACAGAACCCTAAATGTTTATAATTTTAATACAGAAAATATGCATAGTGAAGTTAACAACATAATAAGACTAGCTATGATATATTTGTGACCCTTAAGAGCCAACTTGCGATAGTGGGGACAGGAGGGGTTACAGCTTCACTGGCACAAAGAGACAGAGGACTGGCAGGAAAACATACTTTCTTAACAATGGGGCAACATATATGCACAATGTAATTGGATTTTTAGGACTTCTAGGTGAAGCTTGTTCTTTCAGTACTAACCCTTAATGTTTTTTACTTCTTGCTTAATAATTTTTCTTAGTGCTTCAAGCATCTTAAAGGCTGATAATTTTCCATCTTCATCTACAAACTTCAACAAACACTTTTCTTTTGGATTTCTTTTGAATGATACATAATAATAGGCTCCAGTATCATCAGACTCGTCCAGCTGAATCCTTGAAACAGGCATTACAAGCATGATGTCAAACTCATTTGGTTCAGATATCTGCAGATATGAGAATACAACAGTCAATGTGCAACTTAGGTTTTATTCTCCAGAGATTTTTATACCAGTTGTGGATTTATCTGCCTTGGTGTACTAATCATGTCTGATGTGAAATAAGAGCTTATTTCTATGGTATGGCAAGATTACTGTGCATTGGGGTGGAAAATAGCAATTTGCTGATAGCAGCTCACTTCCAAGCTTTCCAGCTTATTAATTTTTTAAGAGAGTTTTAAGATTCTTGAGCTGTTCTGAATAATTAATGCATAAATGCTGTACTCAATCATCCTTTTGCACAGAGGAATCAACTGTGAGAAAAAAAATGCAGTGCTAGGTCTGAAGCTGGTTTTAGATGGGAAAAAAAAAAAAGTGTCCCCACATTTGACTTCGTTTCAGTCTCCTGGAAGCAGGACAAAAGGTACTGGTTAATCATAGAAGGTGAAGGGGTTGGAATGGACCTCAGAGACACAGCTTGGCCCGAGCCATCCTGCCCTAGGCGGGGACATCTTCCCCTAGACCAGGTTGCTGAAGGCCTTATCTAACCAGGCCTTGAAGAGTGCCGGGTTTGGAGCATTCACAGTCTCCCCAGGCACCCTGTACCAGTATCCCACCACCTGCATAGTAAAAAAATTTCCTTCTTTCAATTTATACTCATAACTCCTGCTTTTTGAAAAAACTATGAACTAAAACCTGGCCCGGGGCCTCTCGTGCAGTGCTATACCTGACTGGTCCTGTTGTTATGCCAGGCTCACCTGTGTGCTGTGCAAGGGCAGGGCTTGCTGCGGGTTGAACTCGAGTCCCGTTCAGGTAGCGTCTGACTGAACGCACATACGTACACCATTCAGCAGGTTATTTATCATTTTATATTGAATTGTCGTTAATTAAAGTCATCCTTAGTTTTAACTCGTCGGGAAGGGCCAGCTTAGAGCTGCTGTCGAGCGGCAGGTGCAGCGCGCAGCCAGCCCGTTCGAGCCGCCCGCCACCTGCCGCCGCAGCCCGGCGGGAGAGCGCTGCCCGCGACCCCGCACCCACCTTGACGCGCTCGTAGTAGCTGCCGGCGCTCTGCCGCTCGATGGAGCTGAAGCAGCCGTCCTTGCTCCGGATGGCCTGGACCAGGTGAGAGACCACCTGGTTCACCCGCGTCGCCGCCGCGGACACGTCGTCGCGGGCCAGGCTGAGCCGCGACAGCACCTCCCGGAGCCGCAGGGCGTCCGCCGGCGGCGGGGGGCGGCGGGCGGGGGCAGGGACCGCCGCGTCGGGCACCGCCGCGACGCTCCGCAGGGCCGCGGGGGCTCTGGCGGCCGGCGCCCGGTTCCGCGGGGCGGGGAGCGCCGCTGCGTCCGCCGGCAGCTCCCGGGCAGCGGGGGCTCGCCGCGCCGGGCGGCCGCCCCTGCCGGGGGGTCCGTCCGTCTGCGGGGTCCGGAGGGTCGTGGCGCGGCTCGGGCTTTCGCCCGCGATGCGGCCCCGCGAGGGACTGCGGGCTGCGCCCTTCTCCGCCCCCCGGCCCCGCGGAGCTGCGGGACGCGTGCCCCGCCTGGCCCGCGCCCCTCTGCCGCCCGCGCCGTCCATGGCCGCTGTTCCCTCTCCGCACCCGCAAGACGGCGAGCGCGGCCCCGCGAGCGAGGGGCTTCCCGCCTCTGGCTTCAGACGAGTTCCTCTTCCAGACAGCGCGCCTCCTCCGGGAAACGAAACCCGGCGAGCGGGGCGGAGGCGAGGCGCTCCCCGGCGCTGCCCAGTTGAGCCCAGGCACTGGGAAGCTCGGGTAGCAACAACCGGGCTGCCGCTTCCCTCCAATCCTCGCGGAGCGTTTTCCCGCTCCCGGGTGGCCCCACCCCGCTCCTTCCCGCCCGCGGGGCGAGGCCACGTGAGCAGCGGCACAGTCCGGCTGCTCCAGCCGCACGGGCCGAGCGGGCGGGCGGCCGCGGGAAGGCTCCCGGCCCCGCCGTCCCGCCCCGCCCCGCCCCGGCCCCGCCGTCCCGCCCCGCCCCGCCCCGCCCCGCTCCGGCCCCGCCGCCCCGCCCCGCCCCGGCGTCCCGCCCCGCCCCGCCCCGCCCCGCTCCGGCCCCGCCGCCCCGCCCCGCCCCGGCCCCGCCGTCCCGCCCCGCCCCGCCCCGCCCCGCTCCGGCCTTGCTGTCCCGCCCCGCTCCGGCCTTGCCGTCCCGCCCCGCTCCGGCCTTGCCGTCCCGCCCCGCTCCGGCCCCGCCGCCCCGCCCCGCCCCGGCCCCGCCGCCCCGCCCCGCTCCGGCCTTGCCGTCCCGCCCCGCTCCGGCCTTGCCGTCCCGCCCCGCTCCGGCCCCGCCGCCCCGCCCCGCTCCGGCCTTGCCGTCCCGCCCCGCTCCGGCCCCGCCTCTCGCCCCGGGCCGGGGAGCCGTGGCGGCGGTCCATCCCCGTGCTGCCGCTGCCGGGAGGGCCGGCCCTGCCGCCATGTTCCTGCGGAGCGGCTGCCGCCGGCTGCCGCTGCCCCCGGCGCCTCGCCCCGGGCACCGCCGGGCGGGCAGCGCGGTCGGGGCGGCGGCGGCGCCGCGCTACGAGGTGGTGGTGATCGGCGGGGGCCATGCGGGCACGGAGGCGGCGGCGGCGGCCGCTCGCGGCGGGGCCCGCACTCTGCTGCTCACGCACAGGATCGGCACCATCGGTACCGCCGCGGGTGCCCGGGGTGGGCGGGGGAAGGTACCGGGGGTGCCTCGCGTCCCTCCGGCGTTCGGAGCGGCGCTGAGCCGGGGAGGTTGCGGGAGCCTTTGAGCGGCGGCGGTGCTGAGGGTGTCCCTGTCTCCCTTACCCAGGGGAAATGTCCTGCAACCCGTCCTTCGGCGGCATCGGGAAGGGGCACCTCATGCGGGAGGTGGACGCCCTGGACGGGCTGTGCGGCCGCGTGTGCGACCGCTCCGGCGTTCACTACAAGGTGCTGAACCGCTGCAAGGGCCCGGCCGTGTGGGGCCTCCGCGCACAGATTGACCGCGGCCTCTACAAGGAGAACATGCAGGTGAGAGCGGGCTGCCGGGTGTCGGGATACACTGCTGAGGATTGCCAAGGAAGGGGCTGTGTTTTGGTTTTTGTTATTTACCCATCAAACCTAGATGTCTTTCTGTTTGGTACTTTAATGCGGTGTAAGTTGTTGGGGCTCAGCATAGTTTAAAAAATTCGCTGGTGTTTTAGATACAGGTCAGGCTTCATGACCAAATAGTTTATTTGAGCTAAAACTTTATGTGAATGTAAACTTCTACCTGATAGATCAGGATAGTACCGTAACGGAGCTTCTGCCAAATGACCTGGTAAGAATGGAAGTGGGTAATAGATGTTTCAGAAATCAGCAGGTTTGGGGATTGCCTGTATGTCTCATAACTTCCTAGATTTTTGCAGTAACTCCTTTCGTGGCAGAAAGAAATCCTTAACACACCACTGTTGACAGTTCGTGAGGCATCTGTGGAGGACCTTCTCTTGACAGAGCCAGAACCAGGCCATCCTGGGAAATGTCAAGTCACAGGAGTTGTTCTGGGTACGTGTTAGTAACTCAGTAAGTGTCTCAGTTACTCCACACTAAGAGCAGCCTTTGACATAAATATTTCTGTGTCAACAGTGAGAAAGATCAATTAAGCATTTCTAATTCATTAGTGAGAAAGACAAATTAGCTAATAGGGCTGGTTTAGGCAAAGTGTGAACTAAACCAGGTTAATATGTGTAATATAATGTCAAAAATACCTGGATTGGTAGTATTCTGGGACATTACCTAAATTAATTTTCTTCAGGCTAGTGATACTGAATTCTGTGCTGTGTTTTGAGCTTTTATTTGGTAAATGGTGTATGCTGCCCTCAATGTTACAGCACCATGGGGTCTTATTGCTAACAGACTTGAACTTCATTACCCTTTGCTGTTCTAATAAACAAGCTTTCTGAAGCAAAGGCCTGGATATGGATTTTTCCAAGGAGTGGGTTTTCTTTGTTAGGGGTAGCTTTCTTAGGGATAATAAATATACAGACATAACTACATGCTGCTTATTGTAGTTGTTACTATTGATGCTTTTATTATTGAAATGCTGATTTTGTTTTATAATAGAAGACAGATAAACCCTGAGTGAACACTATTAGTCTAGTTTAAGACAGAAGCACCAGAATACCAGGGCTTTGTTGATGCTGAAATGTGTACCTCTCTGAAAACTTGCTGTTTCAGGGGATGGGAGCACAGTACATGCTGGGAGCGTTATCCTCACCACCGGTACATTCCTGAGGGGTGTGATCCACATTGGACTGGAGATGCACCCGGCTGGGCGGCTGGGGGACCAGCCAGCCATCGGGCTGGCTCACACTCTGGAGAAACTGGGATTTGCTGTGGGCAGGCTGAAGACTGGGACACCACCCCGACTTGCCAAGGATACGATTGACTTCAGTGGTCTGGAGGAACGTGCGGCTGACAACCCTCCAGTGCCGTTCAGCTTCCTCAGTGAGGCTGTGTGGATCAAGGTGAGGTAGCACCATCAAATGCACATAGAGCCAGGTGGGGAGTGGTTCTGGGCATGTCGTGCTCATAAATCAGCCAGACAGTTGGTGGCTGGGAAAGGCAGCTAGGATGTATTTGAACTGGAGGTGTTAACGTTTCTGAGGACTCTCGATGCGAGGGATAAATTGCTTGTGTTCTTTTGAAAGCAAGGTCCATTTTACTTTCCCTTCTCAACCTCAGAACCGAACTTACTTGACATTTGGAGTCAGAGTTGTGTGAAATGTGATACTGCTTGCTAGTATTGTTCATGTGCTGGTTACATGGGGGGGTTTAGAAAATGCTTCCAGTATTGCACCCGTGTTGTGGAGATATACAGTGTCTTGCTTCGTATCTTATGTCGGGAATAATATTAAAATGGTGAAATCAGAGTTCATTAATAGTATTGACTAGGAAAGAGAAAGGATGGATTTATCCACAGAGTTCAGAGGTGGCAGGTTAACAGTAACTTAAAAGCAGAAGAGGTTCAATTTTCCAAAGAAAATCTTGGAAAATGGGCTGTTCTTACATAAGGTAATTAAACAGCACAGAATTGAGTATCTGGAGTTACTTTGCCCCAGAGGATATAGGAATTGCAATAACCTATTATATTCATGGTGGGGCAAAAGTCCTTTGTGTGTATAGGAGAGATTTTGAAATGAAGAGTTTTAACAGCAGAAAGCTATTAGATGAACATTCATAATTACAATTTTGAGTCAAAATTGGGAACGTATTGGGAATTTATTTGCCATGGACATGTTCAAAGAAACAACAATTTTCAGACATTTATACACATTATAAAATTCAAATTTTTTTTATAGACACTCCCAAAAGCCTGCTTAATTTATTGCATCATGGTATAGGTGTTTTGTTTCTTTTATTACTACCAGAACATCTCATCTATCTTTGATTAATGGCTAACCCAAGCTTTATCCAGCTAAACAGTGTTTTATTAAATTTGCTGTCCTGATTAGCCAGTTACTATTGATTAAGTTTCCTGGGGTGTACAGACCTTTGACTCCTTAACCTTCTCAGGGTATCTTTCTTGTTCTACAGCAGCTAATTCATCTCTAGTTATATGATAACTATTAAACAGTTCTTTATTGAGTTTTATTCTTCGGCTATTAAGTTCTCTAAGGGGTCCATGGACTTCCTTTCTGCAGGTGCAGTGAGGTAATTTCTCAGAGTTTTCTATTGACATTCAGCCAACACAGGTCTAAATCAAACCAGCTAAAATCACAGTCAAACATTCCTTAACTAATAGTTCATTACAAATTTTTTTGTAAAAAATCACAAGACTCCTGGCTAATTAATATGTAACTCACTGACAGTTTTAAAGAGTTACGGTGCAACGTTATTACTATTTTGAATGAGTCTATTGACTTTTTCAGAAAAATCAGTGGAATACTTTACACGGTGGGGCTTTTTCCAAATTTTGAATTTCTCATGTTAATTGCAGAGTTTTGAGATTTTATTTTTTTTCTTCTCTGAGAGATTTCTTTGCGTTCTTTTTTTCTTCACCAAACTCTTTAATTGGCTGTTAGCTGTAGGGTCAGTACTTATTCTTCTAACTCCAGAGCTTTTCTTCCCTATGAATTGGTTTGAATGCTGTGATATAACACATTGATTTAATGGGAATATTCATCCTGTAATTAGGAATACAGCCTATAGAATAGAACTTGAATTCTGGACTCCAAAGTTCCGTCCTGTTTTCAGTCTGGTTTTGGGCATGCTGCTCAAGCTCTCTGACCGCTCATGTTCGTTCTGTGCAGCGTTAAGGTACACATGATCTCCACAATGGTATGGTGAAGACACTTTATTGCAAAAATCCAGGGTTTTTAAATCGTTTGTTTGTTATGCGTTTACATACTTGTGAGGCACAACAAATGTGCTTAACCAACCACCATTGACCACAATAGGAACAGGCATCAGATGCAACCAACCACGAGCCGCACGGTGTGAGCACTTACCGGTTCTAATAATTGGTTTACAATTATATAACTTGTTTTTCACCACTAGTTTAGCTAAGTCATTCCCAGAATGCTTTTCTAGTTAGCCAAAGTAACAAAAGTAAGCAAGGATTTTGCAAAGGTAACAAGGCCTTCATTTTGTAAGGCCTTGCTGCTCCACAGCAGGTCTGTACTGTGGGTATGACAGTGTTACTTATTGCTCCCAGAAGTGAGAGCCAGCTGTCATGGAGAAGAGTCTTGGAGCTCTCAGAGTTATTCTGTGAGGGTATGGTGTTGTGACCAGATTCACTTAAGGCATCTTTGGCTTCTTGCAGCCCGAAGATCAGCTGTCCTGTTACCTGACTCGCACTAACCTCAAGGCCCAGCAAATTATCTGCGAAAACCTCCACCTGAACAACCACGTCAGGGAGACAACCAGGGGCCCGCGGTGAGTGTGTGGCATCACGCAAGGCTTTCAAGGGGACAAGCAGGCAGGCTCTTTGGAGCTGTGGGTCTCTCCTGCTTTGCTTCTGGAAAGTTACTTTTTCTCCAGGTCAGGTCGTGCTCATGGCTGTTTACTGTTGCAGGTACTGTCCCTCTCTTGAATCAAAGGTTCTGCGCTTCCCAAACCGAGAACATCAGGTGTGGCTGGAGCCTGAAGGCTTGGAGTCCAACGTCATTTACCCCCAAGGCATGTCCATGACACTGCCACCTGAGCTCCAGGAGCAGGTGATCAAATCTGTTCCAGGCTTGGAAAAAGCCAAGATGTTACAGCCAGGTGAGGGGCTGAATAGTTTTAACTCTATTGGTCATACTTATTTACCAGTTAATGAAAAACAGGTTTTGTTTAGAGCATAGCAAAACAAAGGAAATACAAAGCAAAACTAGTTCTTGGATGCAGAGATTTTCCCTTGGTTGTTTGGAAATAATAAATAAAATCAATAAGCCATTCTGCCCCACTGATTGCCTTGACAGTCCCTCCTGTAACATCTGTCTTGTTGTGTGTCACAGGCTATGGGGTGCAATACGACTTTTTAGACCCCCGACAACTGACTGCTTCTCTTGAGTCACGTCTTGTTCAGCGCCTCTTCTTTGCAGGCCAGATAAATGGCACGACAGGCTATGAAGAAGCTGCAGCTCAGGTGGGCAAATCTGTTGTGTATTCAGCACTCAGAAAGGGATATTGCCTTGGCCTGTGTGATAGAGAGTCTTGCTACACCCATTTTATGCTCATGAGATGTTTTTATTTTTGTTGCTCATCCTGATTCCAGACTTGCCCAAGATATTTTTGCTTGTATCTGTACAAGTATCTGCAGTTGGTATCACTAAGGTTGCAGTAACAAAAGTAATTGGAAGCCCTGACAAGTGTTTCAGTGTGGAGACTGTGCAGTGGTTATAATTGAAAATGTGGGAATTGTCTACAGACACATCAGCGGGGGGCCAAGAAGCCTTTCAGACACTCATAATGTCACAAGAAGGGAACTGCCTGGATTGCTAGGACAGAATTATTGCATTTTCCGGGGTATGGTTTGACATGTGAGTCTTTGGGGGCAGATGTTTTTGCCAAGAAGAGAACGACAGATGTGTTTGGTTTGTTTCCTGCCTGCACAGGGTGTGATTGCTGGGATCAACGCGTGCCTGCGGGTCCAAGGCAAGCCCCCGTTCACTGTCAGCCGCACCGAGGGCTACGTGGGTGTGCTGATCGATGACCTGACCACGCTGGGCACGAGCGAGCCGTACCGCATGTTCACCAGCCGCGTGGAGTTCCGCATGTCCCTGCGGCCGGACAACGCTGACGCCAGGCTCACTCGCAGAGGTGTTTTGTTGTGGTGGCTCTCGCAGTGGGCAGCCCTGCCTGCCTCTAGACCTTTGTCTCATACACCGTCTGTCTCTGCAGGGTTTGAAGAAGCTGGGTGTGTGTCACAGCAGCGATATGAACAAGCAGTTAAGATAAGAGCTGCCTTAGAGGATGGAATTGCAGCACTAAAATCACTTCAGTTCAGCATATCCAAATGGTCCCGGTTACTGCCAGAAGTTCCCATCAGTAGCAATCGCAGGTCGCCTGTCAGGTAAAGGTTACAGCTGGAGCTTTCTGGTTTGATCTCTGCTTGCTTTAGCACATCTGGCTAGTGGTTTCACAGCATTTGTCTGTCCTTCCTTGAGCTGTCAGTACTCCAAGATTCCAGTTTTACCACCTTCAGGGGATACACATCTGATGTTTGCCTGTAGAATAAGTATGACATTGATGTTTTTACTGTTCCACGTTTCCTGGTGCTGACATGTGCTTCCAAAGCAAGGGAATGCTCCGCTCTGGCCCAGACAGTTATTGCTGTCCTTACACAGAGTCACCAGCTGGTGACAGTTTTGCAATGGGTTGCAGCTGTGCTAAAAGCTTGGTAAAGCAGCAGTTGATTTCGGGCTGGTGTCACATGGTAGCTGTTCTTGTACACAAGGGCCCTTACTTCCCTTACCATACCTTATCTCATCTTTTCTGTTGTTTTAAATCAGTGACTAAGACCTGGCTGACAGATTCTGTGTGAAAGGTTTCCCTTGGTGCCCTTGCCTTGTCCCTTCTGTCTTGCTGTAATTTTTTGTGAGGAGTTCCTCTTCAAGAGTTTAGCAGCTCTTCTGTGTACTGAGAGGAGATAGTAGGGAATTGAGCTTGGCTCTGCAGTTGTTCTGGCTTATGCTAAGAGCTTCATAAGTTGGAGCTGGGAACAGCTGTAAATCTGCCTTACAAGTGTGACTTCTTTTTATCAGAAATGCTTACTCTTGTTTTCCACAGTGCCTTTGACATCCTTCAATATCAAGATGTCAACATGGAGATTCTGGCAAAGGCTGTCCCGGAGCCCCTGGGCAAGCTTGCTCAATGGAGAGAACTGGCAGAGAGATTGAAAATAGAAGGTAGAGTACAAGGGTTAAGCTCTCTCGTGGTGATCTGCATACATTTATTCAGTAAAGGGAGAGCAATTGTCCTAGTGTGTTTCATTTTGCTGCTTAGGGAAGTGAAATGATCAAAATGTGAGCTTTTTGCCATAGGCCACAGCCCTTTGCATGCACTGGTGTTTCACTCTGTGGGGTGAGATCAGTTATTCACTCTTGAGGTTTTTTTCCTCCTTACTGCCTCATCAAATAGACGAATCCTTTGTTGGGTTGAAAAGATAAAAACAGCCCATGTATCTAAATTCCTGTAACAAATCAAAGAGTATGACTTCTTCCAAAGCACTGATGTGAGTTAGGCTCTGTAGTCTGTGAGGCTGGAAATTTCCTTAGGAGCTTTTGACTGTCTCAGTGGAATTGCTCTTTGTGCTTCCCAGAACTTCTTGCAAGTGACTTGTTTCACATGAATATCTATATGTGTTTTTCTTGTTCCCCTGATCATCAGCTGTTTACGAGTGGTGTGTAGTCAATCAGCAGCAGGAAATAGAAGAAATGCGTCGTGACGAGGCGCTGCAGCTGCCAGACGACCTGGATTACTTTGCCATTGATGCCTCCCTCTCCGCAGAGGTGCGGGAGAAGCTGGACTTGAGCCGCCCCCAGACGGTGAGAGATTCTTCCACAGCAGGGCCAAGCAGCAGTGAAATCCCTTCTGTCTTCTCAAGGGGCATGGGAGGTGAAAGAATCAGGGAAAGGAATGCCCACAGGTTTTGATCTCATTTCTCACTAGCCTCAGTGTGTAGGTTTGGTGTTGGTTAACTTGTTCCTATCTCCTTGTGCAGATTGGTGCAGTCAGCCGCATCCCTGGAATCACACCAGCTGCTGTTGTTAACCTGCTAAGATTTGTGAAAACCAATCATCGGAAGACAGAGAAGCTAAAGGCTGTGCCTCAGTCTGGAGAGTACTTCCCAGGGAAAATGTACTCAGACAAAGCACAAAGACAGATTTCGGCAGAGTTTTCTGAAGAGGAGACAAAGTTTGCTAAAACACCTTTGTAGAGAATGGCACCGATCCTGCCAGGCTTTGTGGCAAGATCCCCTGTACTCCTGAGCCTCTTCCCAATTAACACGCTGGCTGGCCAGATCCAAAGCAGTTCTAATTCTGTTCTGTGGCAGTGTCATTGTCTAGAAGAAACATGATGAATGCACAAAGTAAATGTTCAGAAACCAGAATACAGCCTGTGATTTTGCTGATGCAAAGGGAGAGACAGGAGAGCTGCTTTTAAAATTCCACTCATTTGGAAGACTTCAGATAGTCAAAATCTGCATCTTGTAAAGGACAGTGTTTATCTTTTCTGAAATGAGTAGGAAATGTTACCATGCTAAGCCCATGGCAGCACAAGAGGATTGGAGCTGGAAAGTGTGTTCCATTGAGTTCAGTGCGTGTGTTCATAGCAGTGCAGTGACTGTGCACAGGCTGGTGTCTCAGTGTGCTGTCAGCCAGTAGGAAGCACTTGGCTGTGGAAACGTGTGCTACACGAATATTTAAATATACGTAGGAGACTGAATGTAAACACCACATCCTGCAGGTGTTTTTCTGTTTTAAAATAAAGCTTATCTTGAAACTTACTGAAGAACTTGGTTATGACTTGGCTTCCAGCAGGGCCTTGCCAGTTCACTGGATCACAGTTCCCACACATAAGGTGGGCTGAGGTTCGCTACAGAGCTGGGGAGGCAGCTGGACAAGCCTGGGTGCTGAGGAAGGTGGGGACTGGGAACCTGCCCCGTGGACCTCAGCCCAGGCACTGAAACTCTGTCTGACACGCTGGGGGCTGGGGGAGTGGGACCCAGGGGTTTCTCACCAGTGCTGGTCCTGCCACTGACAGGAATAGAACTTTATCTGAGCAAGATGCAAGTCAATTGGATCAACTGGGCAATTGATTAGTCGCTTGCCAGCAAGACACATAGAATTCAAGCTGCTGCTGTGCATCTACCAAATCCTTGCTTGGCTTATGCAGCAGTCTCTGGTGCTGGTCTCATTTCTGAATATCCTTTGGCTTCAGAACACACTTTGTTACAGTTAAATCAGAGAATCTTACAGGTTGGAAAAGACCCTTAAGGCCATTGAGTCTAACCATAACCCAAATATATGTATATATCTGTAATTTTTGAAATTATGATTCTGGAAATTTCTCTGGCTTGTTTGCTCTGGGTGAGGGTTACTTTCTTGTCCAGAGAAAGGAGTCAGAGCAAATCCCTTTTGTTGACAGACCCCCCTGTCATGCAGCAGGAGGATGGGAAGAGTTTGCAGCTTTTTTTGGGGCATCATCCACCTCCCTGAAAGCACTTTCCTGTTACCAGCCACTGGCTGGTGCAGAAGAGCTTTAGACACATGATCTGTCAGTCATTTCATGTCAGAATGGCTTGGAAAAGCAAACGTCTATCGGCCCCTTCATGTCTGTGGCCTGCTTTCCTTCAAAGGAAGGAAATATATTCGAAGTAGCAAAAATTCTGATCAAGAAAGTTGTATGCTTTCTTCACTGCATTATTGTATTATGTTTGGTTTTGATGTACCTGTATTTGTAAAAACTTAGATCTAGTTTTTATGGACTAGGAAGAAAGCCCTACTGACACCTTCATCCTCTCACTTTTAATCCAATTATGCAGTCTCAAAACTGCGTTTCCTACTTCTTGTCAGCGGTCATTTGACAGGACTGTTTAGCTTTCAATAATGTGTATCTTTAAAGGCAAGTACCTCCCACACAATAGGAAACATTTCCCTAAGCTTTTTGTGCTACATTTATTTCTGTGCTTCTGATCTCACACATGCAGTATAAATGAAAGGTCTGAGCTGGCCTGCACCAATGTCAAAGGAAGAGCAGAAGGAGAGGAGTTTTGCTTTTCTTACCTTTAACAATGTAGTAATGCACAGCTGTGGTCTAAGGAGGGGGAAGGAGTTAACTTCAGGGGAAATTGAAGGAGTAAGTGCATGGATGCGTTGCTTCCCAGTAGATCTTCTCTAACAACTGCTCGTTCTGTTTCAGCATGAAGTGGGTCTTTGGCTGTTGGTGAGTTCCCTTGTTAAGACAGGGTGTCCTCTGTTCACATATGTGGGTTAATGATGTCCGTATTTGCTGAAGTGGAAAACCTGGCGTGTGCACAAGTTTGAGGACTGGCTGTCCCTCAGGTATTGGTTTCTTGTATACAGAGCTTGCCACAATATTTTGTGCTTGTTGGACAGTTCTTGTTTGAGAAGACTTTTAACAAGAAATCATTGCTGCAAGTAGTTCTATCCATTTTGTTAAGAAAACTAAGCACAGGAAGGCTAAACCTGCTGTAAGTAGCACGGGCAGCTAGGAGGGACACCTGGTGCCATCTGGTTTCTAACCACTGGGGATTTGTTACAAGGCCCAGGGCTTGGGTTTTACGTGAAGACAAAGTGAGCTTAGACCCTCACAGGTCTTGTGGCCTCGCAAAGGCTGACAGGATGGGAAGGGCAGAACTGGAGGAGCCTGCTCTTAACGTGGGTGTCTGCTTGCTTTTCCGTGTCTGTGCAGTAATGAATGGCACTTTGTTGTCCTCTAATCCCTGCTGTGACCAGGCAAGGACGGAGGGAGGATGTGTGGTGAGGTGATTTAACCTGTTGCACATACCAAGTGCTTTTGCATTCCCTGCTTCAATGTGTGTGTCTCTTTTTCCCTCCTGCAGAACACAGGCCTGATGATCAGCACTTTTTCCTCAGATCTCTACTATTTCATCCCAGATTTTTAAGACAACTTTGTTTCCTTCCCTACTCTAGTTTTCATTTCATGTGGTACTTGAACCAAGCAGTTTCTTCATATTTTCTTTATTTCTGCCTGGGAAATTAAAATAAGAGAAAAATGGAAATGCTAGGAGCTGCCTCCACTGCAACCTTTGATGGTCTCAGTGCTGCTGGGATGTTTGCAATGGTGCAGCAATGGCTGAGGATTGTCTTAGTCCCGCACTTGGCTGGCCCTTGGCAAAGCATAATGTGCCTCCTATTTGTGCACTGCCCTTGCACATTGTTAACAGTCTTCAGTCTTCAGTTAACAGTCTTCATGGAGTGATTTTAGATGCTCAGGGGTTCCCAGATTTGATGACTACACTTCCCAGGTTGTGTTCCTCATCTGGTGACAAGTATCTCAGGATGTCATTTAGTGGATGCAGGGAGGAATCTGCTGTCCCCTTCCTCTTTCCACCGAGGAGGTGCTCTCAGTTCTTCCTATCAAACCATGGCTGGTGCTGCTCAGCATCTTTCCAGGATGTTTTTTCCATCTTTTGCCATGACTTCATGGGGCTACTGGGATTAAAAGGTGTCTTTCCCCTCCTGTGACTAAAATGAGTGGTGTCCAGGCATTCAGATGGGAGATGGGAGACCTGCTCTGCAATTGCTATTACATAAAGGGTGGAGAAAAAAGGATTGATTCTTGATCTGTTATTTTAATGACAGTGATGCTTTAAGTAAACAAAACTGTGGTTGTCTCCTTTCTAAACTGCTGTGCAGGTTTAACCCTTCATGTGTAACTCTGAGGGAGGAGACCGATGCGGATCTCCATCAGAGGATCTCTGACTCCTCACTCACCGTTGTGGGGTCACCATGCCCCGTGCCTGCGCCTTGAGCTCTGAGCCAAGGGATGCAGTAGTGGCACACCGTCTGTCCTAGAAGCTGGAGGCTGCACCTTCTTTGCTGCTCTTTGCAGACCTAAGACTAGCTATTTTGACAGCCTGAGGTGTCTCCTTGGGGTGCTCAGCTGCGAGCAGGCACATCCAAGCCCTCAGCTTCCCCATGTGTCCCCCTACCGAGTGGGGGTCAGCAGAGCCACCCGAGCCAAGGCTCCGGGGAGGAGCACGGCTCGCAGAGGCTCGGGCTGCGGTGGGGACAGAGGCAGGACAGGGAACGGTGAAGGTGCTCATGTGTAGCACCAGCTGCAGCTCCCAGCACAAGCCCCGGGAGGCACATTTTCAGGCACGGCTGGGGACTGATAAGCACGCGCCGTTCTCATTCCAAGTGACTGAGTGCTTGATGTGGTTAACTGGAGAGCAGGCACGGAGCCAGGTGGGAAATGAGCTCACTCTGCCTCACAGGACAGCAAGAAGAGAGGGGAGGTGACAACAGCCCCACGACCAGTTTCTTGCCTTGCAGTTTAGTGTGGTCAAACTTGGAAATTGCCGTGCATGACCAGGTGGTGGCCTGTGTCACACGTGTATGGATTTTTGGAATCACAAGTGGAAAGGCTGCTGTGGCTGGTAGTGCTGAGCTGGCGCTTCGGCAAGATTTTGTCCTTGTCCCAGTGCACCTCGGGAGACTTTGGCCAGGTGGCAGGTGACAGGGCTGGCTTGGTGACAGCAGGGTGGGCGGCAGGCAGGAGCTGTACGCGGCTGTCGCGGGAGCAGAGCGGGCACGTCACAGGCTGTGCTCCCAGCTCTCCTCGGCCGTGCCACGTGTGTGGAAGTGCGGGGAATGCGTGCCCAGAAATGAGTCGCAGGAATTACCCTCACAAGGAAGTGACTGCAGCAGAGCGCAGCCCCCGTTCAGGGTTGTTTTCCTTCTCCCGATCCATGGGCACATATATACAGCCCCTTCTTCTCCAAAGAATTAGGATATTGTCATCCATAAAAGAGATTTAGCAGCAGGCTAGGTGATATTAGTTCTTCTTACTAATAATGAAAGTCAAGCAAACTTATAATTACATTAAATTCATCTATTCTTTCTTTTTTTCCTCTGGGAAAAGCTGTTAAAGGACTTATTTTAAATAGAGAAAACTCAATACCAATAATCCTACATCTCTTTCTCCAAAATACTCATGTCCTATTAGCAGAACCACAGCCTAGCTTATAAATTAAATATTTATGAAATATTTATAAAATATTTAATAATAACAACTAGATGGATAAAAATAAATAATATAGAATAATGTATATAAATAATAACTAATTATCAATAACTAAGCATTCATTTGGGGGCATTTCACTTTGTTTACTAAGGAATTAGCTTAGAATCCAGCTTCAGATAGGAACTGCAGGTTTTTAAGAAGTCTGGCAACTGCAAATATTAAAAAAATAATAAGTAGCACCTTACTAATTTATGTAGATGTATACATGTATATTGATATATATACATGTATGTATAATTTATGTCGATGTTATATATCATATATAAATGTGCATGCATGTATATACACATACATCAAATAAAAAATGGGCATTTTGCTTAAGACATGCCCAGGTGGCTGCAGATAAGTGGAACCTGAAACTTTCTTTTAAATTTCAGCCCTACCTGCAATCAAAACTCTCCAGGAGGGGACATTTGTCTTGCCTTTCCATCTCTGGGCACGTTTGGAGTCAGCAATTTTGCCAGTTTGCTGGCTGTGCTGGGCTGTGCTGTGCTGAGCTGCGCAGAATAGGGACCTGGGGTGGGAAAATGCTGTTGCTCTTCCCTTTGTATTAAATAATCCAGATTTTACTGGGCTGGAGGGGAAAATGTGACTGTGACTGCTGCTGGCAGGGCAGGCAGGACCCTGACTTAGGGGTGAGCTGGCTCTGCTTATTTCCAGTGAGTATGTAATGCAAAAAAATTAGCATATTAACCCACGGCCTAGTTTTTGTGCTGGGCCTGAGTTAGCAGATGCTCTTGCAGGATGCCCAGGGTTCTGGATTGCTTCGCTGAGAAGATCCAGGAGAAAACCTTAGCAAGTACCTCAGTACACTGAGGGCAAACCTGTTGCATCCCTAAAATCACACACTTGACCCATGGGGATGATTCACCTCTGAAAGCTTAGGTACTTTCCAATTTGTTTTGCTTTTTTAAAGGAAGAAATAAACACAACCTGCACAAATTCAGAGCTGTTAAGCATGGGTGCAGCTCCTTGGCTGACATCCCATGTGCACTCTGCTGCCGTCTCACTGTCCCCCACCCGCAGGCCGCAGACCCTTCATCAGTGTATCCCACGGATTTATCTCCACCTTTCCTCAGTATGTCATTCACCATCTTTCAAGGAAAATACAGGTTTAACTGTCACCTTATCAGTGCAGAGAAGCTGGCAGATTTGAATTATGTTGTGTAAATATTTGAAACATAAAAGGATTAAAGAATTATTGATAGGCAGCCAGGGAACATAACCTGATTTTTAAAAAAGCAGGCAATTAGGTAATGGACTTACAATGCAGAAATAATCTGAAGAGACGGAAGAGGATTCAGAACAAGCAAGAAAACCACAGCTTTTGCACCCCAGGTGCCCTCTTCTTCCTCCTGATGTGGTTTCAGGCCTCTCCTTGGTAAGCAGGAGCAGCATTGCAAGAGAAAGGATAATTTGGCCCACTATTACTTTCCATGGTCACAGTTTATTCCTCTGTTTAGCTCAGAGTTTGGCCATTTTTTAAGATTTGCAATTTCAGAAAACTGAATTCCTAGACAGGAAGTACTATTTAGTGCAGTCAAATGATATGAAAGATTTGAGTTATTGAAAATAATAAAACTCAAAGGTGTTAATACTGTCAGGAATTTACAACTTGCAGTGAAATGTGAGAAGTTCTTGTAGAAAAGCAGCTTTGGATGAAGCAGATGCTTTGAGCAGGACTTCAGAGGTGCTCAAGGTCCCTTGGGGTGCTGCTCGGGAGGCAGCTTTTGAGCCAGGCTCCCTTTGGGCACTACATAAACATAGAACTGGAATAAATTAAAACCAGGTGGGTTGTATTAATCATCCAGACTGAATTTACACAGTTCTTAAACAGGTAATAATTTAGCACCAATGAGGAAAAGCATATTCCCATATAGTAAACAGTTTAATTTGTTTCTAATTGGTTTATCTTGACCAAATCTAAAATTTAAAATATGCATTTACAGGAATAATTTTCCAAAATTTGTCAATACCTTTCAAAATATATTGAGACAGCTAGTCAGAATGTGCATTAGTCTTTTATCTGCAATTTCAGTAAAATAAGTTACTCCAGTTATTAGCCTTGCACAAGCTCATCTAATTAAAATGCCTCTGGGCAGTAGCCTGAGCAGAGTCCATTTTATTACAGCCTCAACTATCCACCTAAGGAACCAACTCTGAGCAAGAAGTTACTTGGTGACATCAGCTACGACTGCACTGCTCCATTTCCCTTCAAAGACCAACCAGCCTTTGTCCTATCTGTCCCCCAATACCTCACCAGATACATTTCTGGAATATTTCCATGTATTAAAAGCCCTCTGGACTCCCAAAGCATGCATCAACAACTGAAAGGAAACATTCATAAATCCAATGCTCCAGCCAGTTTTCTGCCTTCAGAGCTGGCTCCATCACCACAGCAGTGGCTGTCACACTTCTGTATAAACACCATCAGCATTGCAGGACAGTGAGGAAAGAGTTAAGGACAGCTGTAAAAGGTGCTTAAGGAAATAAGCAGTCAGAAGACAAATACAGTTCTCAACTAAGAACATTTATTAAAAGTTTGATCGAAGTAGCTTTATTCCCAAGTTTTGTTTACAAAAGTCTAACAATTTCCCCAAGTAGTCAAAGATTAATAAAAGAACTGAGATGGCATTACATTAGTGCATAGAAAGCAAATCTGGTCTATAAAAGTTAAAAATAAAAAGAAAGAAAACCAAATGTGTAAATTTTAGGTTTTAAGTACATGAAAGCAATTGCTAGTATTCCAGGCAGAGCAATCCCAAGTGTTTTGCTGCACACATGAAGTTGTTAGATGTAAGGCTGCTCTTTAGGCATTTGTTCCTGCTAGAGGCCAGACCACTCCCCCAGCCACAAACGACACAGCTAACTCTTGCCCTGCTCCTCAGCTGGGCCGTTTTAACCTGACCCATCGTCCCAGCAGCTCTGGCAGCTGATCTACCCATGCACAGCTGACCTAACAGCCTCTTCAATGGCAGCACTGCATCGCACCACCTCCCCGCTGCTGCTTAGGGTCGGGGCCCTCTTAACACCTAACACAGCATCTCATTTTCCCTAAGGATTTTAATCAGTTGCTTACTACAAGCCCATTTCCAAACTGCCACGGAGCAAGTACAGCCAGCTGAAGACAACCCTGTGCAACGTGCACAGCAGCACTCCAGACTGGGTGTTGCATATCCAGGCTGGGGCCGGCCAAACCAAACATCCTGCACCTACAAAGGAATGTGAAGGAAATCTAATGAGCGCAGAGCTGCGCTGAAGGCAGCTTGTGCCAAAGCTGCTTTGCTTTTCATCCAAATTAGAACTTTGCTGAACCAGTTTGACCAAGGCCTCTTGGAAAAAATTTAGCGGTTTAACTGAAAAGCATGCAAAGATTTGGCAAGATACCTCAAGCTTTATTTTGGCAACAGTGGGTCTGCCTCCATTTTGAAATTATGTACTTCCTGTTGCCTTGGGGACAACAAACCTCCAGAAGCAGAATTTAAGCAGCAGAGATTTCTTTACTGAATTCCATAGCCTGCTATGAAGCCCTCTAGCCCTTGCTTCCACTGTAATTGGTACATCTGTCCCTTCAAAAACTGTGTAATGCTCCAAGGTTTCACTGCAGTTAAGACACAGAAGGTGAGCAGAAAAGGAGAAAAGATCCAACCAAACAGAACATGAAAGTTAGTAACAGCAGTTCAGATCTATCCAAGCAGTACAGATATGAGCTCCTGCAGAGCAAGCACACAGCTGGAGAAGGAAAGGAAAACAAACGAGAGAATACAGCCATTACAGGCAGAACAAACATACTGGTGTCATGGAACAACAGTCCCTCAAAGATACCAAATTCTTTTTGACCTTTCATGGGGATGCTGTGGGGAAATCATGTGAAAGGTTAGTAAAACAGCTGCGTCATTATGCAAGTCAGCTCTGATTATCCATTAACTGCTTGCCCCCATTTACCAATTTGAAGCACAGTTTCTATGCTGGGATTCTCAATTATCAGAGCTGGTATTCTTTTAGCCCAGAATGGTTTACTTGGGATTATTTATCTAGTGTTTAATAATAATGTGGACTAGGTACCCAAGTCCCCTTTAATGGACTGTCTGATCCAAATATTCAACCTGTTGTTAAAAAGATAGCAGGTACCCTGTCCCACTGTGCCATTCGGTGTAGGCTACAATGGCATGTCACTCAGAGATTGCATCAAAGATGTAATTCAAAACAGAAGTTTTACATTTGGTTATTCAGTGTCGTATATATATATTAGAAAACATTTATATGTAGAAGTGTTGAATCTTTAAAGAGCTACACAACAGTTAATCAGTTCCCCAGGAAAAAAAATCTGGTTTTGCTTTTTGACTAGAAAAATGTACAAAATGTTGGAAACCCAACATTAGATTCTCTGTTTATAACTTTTCAAGGTTAAATGTGTTCACGCTATTTCTTCTTAATGTAGAGGTTTCTTGGTTTACTTGATGCATCACAGAATGCACCAAAATGCTGTAACTGTTACCTGGTATTTGTGCAATCTAATCTAAAAATTTTCAAGAAAGCACCAGAAGTTATTTAAGGCTTAGATCAGTTAAAAAGTAAACCTGCAGCTGAATTTTGCTCTACCCTTCAGAAACAAGTAATTTTGAGTATTTGCTTTGCAACTTCTGAATATATTTAAGTAACAACAATCCTTTCTTATCCCACCATGACTAGATATAGGTTTTGCCATAAACTTAACCCAAAGAACACAGAGACATAGCATTGAACTTCTGTTTTAATGGTCTCAAATTCTGTGACAGATTTTTGGTCAAGTTTCCATTTTAAAAAATTTATCGATTTTAAAGGCTAATAACTTAAACTGCCACGAAACAAATGGTCCACAAACATTCCTTTCCTTCTGAAGCTTTTACGATGCATTGTAATCATTAACCAGTCTTTTGCTATTAAACTTAAATGGCCAATTGAGACAAACAGTTCTGAGACCGTTCTTCCACCACTGATTAAGACTGAGGTGGCAGCTGGTGTACAGAATTTTCATTTAGCCTTCTGGGCCTTCTGGGCAGACTTTGTGACCTTGCCAGCTCCTCCAGCCTTCTTGTCAACTGCCTTGATGACACCAACAGCGACCGTCTGCCTCATGTCACGCACGGCAAAACGACCTGAAAGCAAAAACATGTTTTATGACTTTTGTCTATGGCTGCACAACTCAAAGCCCAATTTGCAGTGGCAACGCAGCCTGGTGTAAATGGGCCAATGCTGCTCTGGGACCAGACTGGGACAGGGGCATCACCCTCTGCAGGGTATCCCTCGATCAGTGAAGTCTTGGTTCCACTTCAAAGTTTCTAGTCACAGCTTTTAACAGCATTTCACAGAACACACCACATCCTGATACTAGAAATCGAGGAGTGTCTATTCCAGGTATCAGTATTCATATGAGATGCCTTACCGAGAGGAGGATAATCAGAGAAGCTCTCAACACACATGGGTTTGCCAGGGATCATATCAACGATGGCAGCATCTCCAGATTTGAGGAATTTAGGGCCATCCTCCAGCTTCTTGCCAGAACGACGATCAATCTTCTCCTTCAGCTCAGCAAATTTGCATGCAATGTGAGCAGTATGGCAATCCAGCACAGGGGCATAGCCAGCACTAATTTGGCCAGGGTGGTTCAGGATAATGACCTAAGAAATGAAGCCAAGTTAGAAGTGGGGTAATTTTTCAACACTGATGTGTCTTACAAAGCCAAAGAGTTAATGAGATTTGCTTCAAGCAAATCTAACACATGTCTATGTCACTTTACTGCTTAGCTTACAAGTAAAGAACAAGACTCCTATTTCCGAATACAAAGTTATGTTCTGAACATCTCTAACAGCTGCAAAACATACCTGTGCAGTGAAGCCAGCAGCTTCCATGGGAGGATCATTCTTGCTGTCACCAGCAACATTACCACGGCGAACATCTTTCACAGACACGTTCTTAACATTAAAGCCAACGTTGTCACCAGGCAGAGCTTCGCTCAGGGCTTCGTGGTGCATCTCAACAGATTTTACTTCAGTTGTTACATTGACAGGGGCAAATGTAACCACCATGCCTGGCTTCAGAACACCGGTTTCCACACGGCCAACTGGTACAGTACCAATGCCTGAAAGCAAGAAACAACATCAGTAATTCAGCTCAACGAATATATGCCCTTATGGGAAAAAAACACTTAAGACAAGCATTGTAGTCTGACTTGGAAAAACAGCTCTTGGGCAAACGCCTACATTTCTGGCCCATACATCAACTGTTGCTGACCAAGTGAGCAGCTTTACAGAGAACACATACCGCCAATTTTGTAGACATCCTGAAGAGGCAGACGCAGAGGTTTGTCAGTTGGACGAGTTGGTGGCAGGATGCAGTCCAAGGCTTCCAGGAGGGTGGTTCCGCTGGCGCTGCCATCCTTACGGGTGATCTTCCATCCCTTGAACCAGGGCATCTGTAATGGAAACAGGTCCAGGTTAATCAGACTGCCAAATTTAATAGCATAAAGCTGGAAAACTTCAAGTGTTATCTCTTAGTATTATCTCAATTTTCTGCTGCGGAGTAAGTATTTTTTTAAGTGCTAGGATTTTATCTTGGACCTTGGCACTTCCAAACATTAACTATTATAAAAAGTGTGTTTTATCATTGCATAATCTGTTTTAACAGTCCTCCTAGTTTCATGCCTTAATAGAAATAAATGCTAAACCTACGTTAGAGCTAGGCTCCAGCATGTTGTCGCCGTTCCAGCCAGAAATTGGCACAAAAGCCACAGTGTCTGGGTTGTAGCCAATCTTCTTGATGTAAGTGCTGACTTCTTTGACAATCTCTTCATATCTCTTCTGGCTGTAAGGTGGCTCAGTGGAATCCATCTTGTTGACACCAACAATCAGCTGCTTTACACCCAGGGTGTAGGCCAGAAGGGCATGCTCACGGGTCTGCCCGTTCTTGGAAATACCGGCCTCGAACTCACCAACACCAGCAGCAACAATCAGGACAGCACAATCAGCCTTTGAAAAGGAAAAAAAAAACGCCCTCACTATAACGCTTGCAAATATGTTAAAAGTACTACAGGAAACCCCCTAACCAACTTCCTGAACTCTCCAAATCCTGTTTTCTTTACATACCTGAGAAGTTCCAGTGATCATGTTTTTAATGAAGTCTCTGTGTCCAGGAGCATCAATGATGGTGACGTAGTATTTGCTTGTTTCAAACTTCCACAGGGAAATATCAATAGTAATACCACGCTCACGTTCAGCCTTCAGCTTGTCCAAGACCCAGGCATATTTGAAGGAACCTTTGCCCATCTACGGTTACAAGACAATCCATATTTTAGTCTCACTAAAAAAAAACAGAGTTCTGTATCTGCACTTACTTCAGAAAGATTACACACTAGCTAAAAAGCAAAATCTAGTAATAGTAACTGGCTTAACATTGAAAAATGTTGCTGCTCATAAAACAAGCAACAAGATACACTTGGCCTGACTGGTGAGAGATGCCAACTGCTTTCTGTTTATTGAACCTGTTGACAGCTCAGGCCCCTTGACAACTTGTAAACTACACTAATGCATCGTTATGATAGAGCTCTTGAGCCTGAGTCCTATTATCAAGTGCCCTCTACAAATTTAAGTTCTCTTACTACTTCAATGCTTGCAATAATCAACATTTTAGTTTCCACTCTGTTCAACATTTGCCAAATTTCATTCTATAATATTCTTATGACCTATGCTGCTATTACAGAGAAGAAAAGTATCAGTAAAACTCACTCATTTTCAAATTAAACCTCAATACATCAACTTCTTTCAATTCCACCCTCAGCTACATGTATGAAGACTGAATCTGGTCATTTAACTGAATTCCAGATGTTACTATTCAGATGCAGGTTTAGACTACCTTCTCTTCCTCTACACACCACAAACTGAGCTTCTCCAACTAAGACAATGGCAGATTGAACACTTAAACACTTGTTCAACGTTGGGGACAACTGCAACCCAGCTGCCACCCTGTGGCCATGCAACACTGAGCCACTTGTTCAGCTCCTGGGCAAAGGCAACCAAACCGCCTCCCCGCGGCCACCCAATGCTTTGCAGCTTTCCAACTAAAGGTCTATTCATTTCTGCCCCCTTGAATTTTACTGTCTGCTACAAGCCCATGCACCTCAGCTGCTTCCTTCTCAAACTTCTCGATGGTCCTCTTGTCGATGCCCCCACATTTGTAGATGAGGTGGCCGGTGGTGGTGGACTTGCCAGAATCGACGTGGCCGATGACGACGATGTTGATGTGGGTCTTCTCCTTTCCCATTTTGGATGTTAGTTCAGTTCTTTCTTTCGGCAAAAGAGAATCGACACCTGTAAGTTCCCCAGGAAAAAAGCTGGTTACGCCTCGGGCCGGGCCGAGGGGCAGCGATGGCGGCACCACATGCGGGGCGGCCCGGCCGGGATGGGGGCCCCGCCCCGTCGGGGGAGGGGAGGAGCGAGGCGGGCGGGCCGGGGGCCCCTCGGAGCGCCCCTCGCATCGCCCCCTCCCCGGGCTCGAGTTACCCCGGCGGCGGTGGCCGGGGCGCGGGGCGGCGGCGAGCGGGCCCGGCGGGCAGCGCGGAGGGCGGGGCCGCCCCGCTCCTTTGTGTGACTCACCCCGCCCGGGCCGCCGCGTCCTCCATTTTGTGGCGCTGGCGGCGGGCAGGCAAGGCGAGCGGCCATTTTTTCACTCGTGCCCAGGTCCCCCTCCCCCCCGACGGCCGCTGCCGCCTCCCGACGGTCCCCGCACGGCCCCGCGCATTCCGGCGCCGTCGCCCGCGGGGCACAAGGGGAGGCGGCCGGCCGCCTTCTGCTCCACGCCCGCCCGGACACACCGCTCACCAGACCTCAGCCCGGACAAGAGGGGTGTGCGCGCATGGGAATCGAGGAGGACGATGCGCCGCCATCTCGCCGGTCCGCGCTTTCCTGCCTACCCGTCCGTCCCGATTCCCGCTGACAGCCCCGGCCCCTCCTTCCCCCTCCCCTCGGGCCCCACCACATCCCAGCTCGGCGCTCGCCGGGCCTCCGGGGAGAGCGGACCCCGGCCCGGCCCTGCGGACGCACCTCACCTGCTCGGCGACGACGGCAAACCCGGAGCCAAAAAGACCGACAGCGTGAGCGCCGCCCGTTTTATACCCTAGAAAGGGGGCGGGGCCTCGGGGACACGTCACCGCTCCCGGCGGCCCCGCGGCCCCGCCCGGCCACGGCGCGCCCCCGCCCCCGTCAGGGCTGTGCGGGACCCCTCGGGCCCGGTGCGGCTGCGGGGAGCGGGGTCCGCCCGCCATGTGCTGAGGGGCCGCGCCGGGAACGGGGCGGTGTCCTTCCCGCGCGGGGATGGAGAGCAAGCGGGCGGGAGCGGGCGCATCGTCCGGGAGGAAGCGGGGCAGCACCGACCAGCCCCGGCCCCCCTGCTGGGCCCAGCGGCTCGTCGGGCCTGGGCACCAGGGAGCGTCAGGCCTGGCGTCAGGGCCGGGCCGGGGGCGTGCGGCAGCTGACGGAAGTCCCCGGGGAACAGCCCCCGGCGAATCAATTGTATTTCACATTAGGGACACAAAGGGACGCAATCAGCGAGATTAGAAACGTTCACTGAGTTGCCCTGACCGGCAAGTAACAAATGTCGACTAAATATCACGGAGTACGAGACCCGCCCCGCCCCCTCCCCCCCCAGTAGTTTACAAGTCTCCAAGAATCAAAGGTGGGGAAGGAGGGGGACAACAGGAATTTCAGGAAGCTTATTACATCAGAGTAAGAAGCCATCGTTTGTCTTTAAAAGAAAGAACGGGGTTTTTTGTGTCTGTTGTACCATTAGAGAACAGAAGTTAACTCGTCTTAGAAAACTTTGGCACAAAAATACAAATTAAGGCGGATGCACCTTCAGCAAAGATGCGCAAGAAGTGGCCCCATACTGTATTTTCACATCAGAAAACCCCGCAGCCCTGGCAAATTATTTTTAGACTCATGGCAATGCGTTCTCACAAAACAGCTCACAACATCAGAAATAAAGGCCCTCGTGATTCCAGTGGTTTTTCTCTGGTTTACTTGCTTGTAACTGATGGAAGAAAATCCATTAAATATGGAACATCTCCTATACCCATTCAAGGGAAATTAAGCTGAGAAGCTGAACTATCTCTGTTATTTTTAAATTATCTGCAAAGCTATGTAGTCCATGTTCTTATTCAGCTACATTATATGCCTGTCAGAAATACTTCCTTATCTATAGACAACTATAATCCATTCATTTCTTGGGATGCTCTTCAGGTTGCAGTTGTAAAGCAAGGAAATAGTTTCTTGATCAAAAACAAACAAAAATAACATCAGCAAACTAATAAAAAAAACCACCTAATGTATCTACATATCTACCCTTTCACTTGACTTCAAGTTTCTCTGAGATAAACCCAGCATCAATCCATTAGAGAGCACTAAACTTAGTATTTCATGGCTTGGTATGGAACTGAAGTGTTTCCATGAGATCTGATTTAAAAAAAAAAAAAAAAAAAAAAAAAAGAGATGTCATTAGAGAAGACGCTAAGTTTAGAATATACCTTTTACAAAAATAACCAGTTTCAGAGTAAAACCTGCAAAAAGGTTCAGATATTAAAAAACCAGAATTTTTTAAGGAAGGAAAAAGGTAATCAAATTCTCTCCCACCCTTTCCTATATTTTTCAGCAGAGATTAGTGGTGGGGGTGGAGGGAAAATAGAGATGGTTCAGCTTTCCTCAAAACTAACCTTCAGAGGCAGTTATTAGTGAAGACATTGCATATGAAGATATGGTAATAAAAGGGCAGGAAAAGGAACATGATCCACTTTCTGGAAATGCATTATTGTGAAGTGATTTAGTGGTTCGGGTTGAAGACCAAAGTGTAATACTTGGTAAGAAAGCTAGGAAGCACTTTCAGGGCCTTCTATAAAGCAAAGATTGTAAACACAGCTAAAAGGCTTTATTCTTCAGGATGGTTCGAAGTTAGCTTCTAAAAATATGTATTTCAGTGGGGGTTATTTTTAATGGACTGGTGTATCAAAGAATCCATTTTCATAAAAAGGTAGTTTTAACACTCCCAAATATAGTCAATTACTTTTGCCTGAACAGGGAGAGAAGGAAGGAAATATGTTACTAATTTCTTACATGGTCCATACTAAACTGCACATTTCTAATTCTTTAAAGATACTTTTTTTAGAAGACTATTTCATAAATAAAGACTCTTAGAACCAGGTATTTCTTAAGAGAGTAACTTTTTGTGGTATTTACATAGCTGAAAGCTATGAAAGCTGAATTTGTGATGGAAATTTTTAAACACAGTCAGAGTTTAAGTCTACATCAGTTGTTTTTCCCCCTCTGTTTCTTTAAATGAATTTTCAAAATAGTTTTATTATTTCCTCTTTAGTTTGACCAATACATGCTTTTATTCTCTCAACAATTGGTGTATCTCTTCTTGCTTATTCTATTAGCAGAACATTCCTATTATCAATCTCACAAATATTTATACAGCTGGAGATCTTCTGATATATGAGTAGCCTCAGATAATTCAGTGGAAATGCATTCTGAAGAATCCTCTCAGCTAACACAAATAGGCCTACTCTGGACTAAATCCTGTATGCAAACAGCCTGTTAAAATTTTAGATTTTATTCATTTGGTAAAATGAATCACTTTGATATGTCATGTTTAGGAAGGAACAGAGATAAGAGATTTCAAGAAGTCAAGGTCTTTTGGGCTTAGAAATAGGACTTATTCAATCCAGACTGACTTCAGGAGCAGGAGGACTTTGTGGGCAAAAATTACTCATTCTCCTTTGATCACTGATGAGCATTTGCTAAATTGAAATATTCTGGAGATATTTCAATATCTCCAGTGTAAAAACACATAGAATGCTCTAAAGCATTTGTCTTGTAGGAACTTATACAGAAGCTACCATTTTAAAAGGGTTTTGAATCTCAGATCAAATGATATTATAACAAAAGTAATGCTGTCAGTATCTAAGCCAAATTTTATAACTTTAAAAAGTATATTACTGGATTTTGAGTTCACAGAAGCTACTGCAGCATTACTTCAATTTTAGCATGTAGCTCCAGCACATACAGAATGGGCTATAAGCTTAAAACACAGTCACAGCCAGTGAAATCATGCTAGGAAATAAAAGATGGGCTCAATGAGCACCTCTAAAGAATTTTAACTCTCTGCCCTATACGTGTGGCTATTTTTTTGGTCAGACTCTTGTGCAAAGATGAAGGTAAGCAGTGCTTATACAACTATTTTAACTGCAATGACCAAGGTCATTCAGGAGTGTGAGCAAACAGACTTTATAATTGCAAGACTTGAAACACAGATCTGATAAATACAGTATATCAATCTCACTATATACAAAAGAAGCACTAAGATTTCTTGAGGGCACTTTCAGAAAGTGTGATGGAAAAGCAGTCCAGAGTTACTAGTAGTAACTGGTCATTAGCAAAACTGGATTCTGGTATACAGCACTATTCTGTCATACAATTAGTCTGATACTTACTGTGAAAGGCTTTCTAATCCCTACATTACAATTAGCATGGTCTGTACATTCGTCCAAAGTTCAACATAAACTATAGCATGAGCATACAGCTTTACTTCCATCTCTAACTGTTAATGCATTGATTCTTAATAGCAATAAAAAGCATCTGTTATGAAATCTTTTTCCATACATGACCCTAATACTTACTACCAGATTTTACAATCATCTGTTTATGAAATAAAAGAACAATAGAATAATGGTGTTAATCATATATGAAGAGAATAGACAGAAAACCTACCTTAAAAAAAAGGTTTAACTGAACAGGGTAAGGAAATCTAAACTACTCGAATAAAGCTAATTTTGAAAGTTACTTAGCTCTGTACAAGTAGCTGGCATTTTTATATAAACAAAATTGCTTGGTAAAAGAAAGAGACAACAGCAAATACACTTTAAGTTACTGTCTTAGTAGTCAATACACAATAAACTCTTCCATCCTTGGAAGCTTAAGACGTGGACTAAATAAAGTCCCCTTGTCTGATCTCATAGCTGACCTTGCTTATAGATTCATAAAAGAAGATCTTACAGTAGGAGGTGTAAGACAGTGGCCTTCAAAGCCATTGAGAGTATCACTGGGATGAACAAGCAGTTACAATTTCAGAGTCTTCTGAGTAGCTTAACACCAGCCTCTTAAAAAGTCATTGTTTCCTCTGAAAGAAGTTTTCTTTAGGAAGCACTGCTGTTCCAGTTACAGCATTTACAATAGGTGAAGGACCAATGGCTTAGAGGATAGCCTGCTTTAAAAAAAAAAATCGTTTGGACAATCTTTTCAAACCACATTTATCCACAGCATGAGAAAGCTCATTTATGTTGAAGGTTTAGTACCAGCTGAATCGTGATACTAAAGGTTTAGGATAAGACAGTGGTCAGATGATATTGCAGTGTGAGCCGAACTAACAGTTGTATTTAAACCCTGTGTTCTGTTCTGTAGGGGTCTGCATTTGTGAGCTAGAAAATGAAAGTATCTGATTTAGAGCGGAAGTGTCCTAAGCAGGGAAAAAACAACTTCACAGGTGAAGTTTAAGAGTGTTCTGGAACTGAATAGTGAATGGGAAGATACATGCAGACACTAGCTTAAACAGAAAGTGACCCTTCACTTGCAGACATCTGACAAAACTTCATATACCTCATTAGTGCTAGGCTAATTTACACCAGCTGATGACGTGGCTCCAGGCAAAAAGCAGAATTACTAGACACTAATGCAGAATAAAGGTTGCCCTTCGTCAGAAGGGCTGACGAAGTAACCACCATTATGGAGAAACAACATAATTTGTTAAACTGTTCTGTGGTTTTTGCATTAGTATTTTCCAACAGCAGGCTAATTTTTACTATATCCCACCACCTTTTGGACATCCGAAATGAATGGTAAACCCTTCTAGGAGTTCAATTCAAAGAACACCCTAAATGGGAGCATTTTATATAAATATAAAATAGTGCTCTCTGCATGGAGAAAATGTCTGTTACTGAACCAAAATCCACTGGGTGAAGATGGTGTGGGTTTTGTTCTCAATTTATCACAAACCTCCAAAATTCCATTTTAAAGCTCTGGTCTCTTTTGCTAAAAATAATTTTTCCAAAAGCAACATATTCATCCTCTTGTACTGATAAGCCTGTGACAAAACCTTTAAGTGGGACCTCAAATCCTCACCCAATGAATATGCATCTTAGAGTTCTTTGAGCCCTCACAGCAATTATTTAAGCTATGCTTAAATAACTTTGCTCAGTGTCCACTCATCAGGTTAATTTTGCTGTCCCTCTCGCTATAGTAGGTTTGGAGCTGGATTGTGCACTTCACAAAAAACACCCCTGTGAATTCCCATTGTCATCTTGGCAGACCCTGTGCATTCTCCCCTTTCTGCCTCTCCTACTGGCCCAAGGAAGGTTAGTTGTCAAGGAAGGAAACAGTCTATAGATAGATTCCTAGAAAGGGTTTATGTGAATAGAAAACCCCCCGAGGTGCAGCTTAGAGCTGCAAGGGAGAGAAACATAATAAAGGTGACTTTGGTGCAGACTGCAAAAGTATGCTATAGACTGGAGCCAGTGGATGGATAGGTCGAAGGAGGCTGCACTGAGACTTGGGTTAATAAGGATGGTACAGATATATCCAGCTGTTCACTCTCCCATCCTGACATTGCTGTGGTTTTGACTCTTGGCGTCACTCTGACCATAGGCTCACCTTCCACTGCAATCACATGTACTTGATTCTTACTATGTGGTAACCACAGCAACCAGACATGGTACAAGTCAAGTCACTTAGAAGCCTTGCTCAGATTTAGTGAATATAGCATATGCCTGACATTTATTCAGTGAATTTAGATTTGATCAGAGTTTGGAAAGGTTTCAGAGAAGAACTATGGGAATAAATCTAGATCTGGAAAAGTATTTACACTTGACCTGCTCAATCTATATTGAGTTTACTGGAAGACAGTTTGGCTTAGTCTCTAGGATTCTGCAAGACAGAAAATTCTGTAGAGGAAGAATCATAAATCTGGGCACAGACACAAGAAGGTTCAAGATTGTTGGTAGTTAAATTAAGGTAGAAATAGAAACCACTTATTTTTAACTGTCAATGAGCAGTGGTAGCAGCTTGCTTAAAGCAGGAAGCCAACATATGAAGAAATGCTCAATGTTTAATTATATTAGTAAAAAAACCCCAAACACAATGAAGGATCAAGAACTTGATTTGGGGGAAGGGAGGGGGAACAGGAGGGGCCATTTACTTAAAATGATATCTATATTTTTAGTTAGTCCTCTCTTAAACTACTTGGCCAGACGAAGCTATCTCAGAATGACTACTGATTATTGTGGAAAGCTATGGAATGTCACGGTTTCAGAACACTAGAGAAATAGAAAAAAAAAATCAGGAAAGTAATAAATAAAGGAAAAAGAGAAAAAATCCACGCACAGAAGCTGGGCAGTTATGGAACAGTTGGTCTAATTTCAATTCCTTGAAAAATATATTGGAACAAATGAACTATTTTTAGAAGATAATAGGTTAATAAGTAACAACCCCAGACTTGCTAAGAGCCGATTGCATCAAACTGATCTTGTCTACTGTGACAGGTTTAACAGGCTCATGGATGGGAAAATATGGGTCTCATTTAACTTAAGGCAAGATTTGATGCTTTTTATGGGCAACTTGCTTAAGTAAGCTCAGAAAATTTTGGACAAAAGAATGCATGTGCAGGAGACCGGCTGAAGATGATATGCTCAAAGTGGCTGCTAATATGACTGTGAAACTGATTTGTATCAAATCAGTTTCTGTGGGCACAGACATAAATCCACCATACAAATATGCAGTTACAAGTACATACAGATGTCATTTTAAATTGAACACTTGGGGGAAAAAGGACAAGAAACACCTCTGACTAGAAGTCAAGAACAGACCTCACAGTAATGTGGGTGAGCAAAGAAAAAAGGTCTAAAATAATTAGGAAATAAATTAAGGTTAATATTTGTCCTTTGTAAGGAACAGTCCACTGCACAAACACAGGAGAAGCAGCAGCTACCCAGAAGTCCTGTATAAAAGGACCTGGGGTTAGAGTGGATCACTAACTGAACATGAGTCAACACTGCCACAGTCTTGTGAAAAAAGCAAACATACCGAGGTGTATAAACAGAAGTGCTGTGAGATATGTAAAATAAACCTTTCACTCTACTTAGTACTCATTAAAGCCTCTCATGGGATACTTTGCCCATCTTGGGAATGATGCCTCAAGATGATATCTAGAGGCAAAAACACTTGAACGGATTATGTGGGCAGCTGGTGGAACCTCCATCATTACCCAACTCCTTACAAGCACCTAAATACCTAGCAGGAATGGTTCAAGTATAAATAATATTTACTGATCTGTACATCCCCAAAAGTCTCTTCAAGCCTTTATTTCCATAGGTTTACATTACTTAGAAGATCTGTATGATCACAAAAGAAATTTCTTATACTGTAATTCTAACTTGGTAAGGAAGTCTCTCCTTGACTTTAATGTACTTATATCAGCTGAAGGTCAGTCTTTTTAGTTACAAGAGTCAATCTGAATGGAAATTCACAAATATTTCAACCAATGATCTTGCATCTTGCTGCATAAATTCCATCTTTCACACTAGATGATTAAGTACATTTTACTGAAAAACAAAAGACTAGCCTAATATATCTAAGAGAGGTGTGGAATGAAATGGAATAGTCAGTCCTAAACTCTAACCAAGGAAGAGTCAGGAAGAGTCAGGCTGAAAATGAAAGATGGAAGAAGAAATTTTATATCACAGACTCATCCTGCTATTGCTTATGGCAGGTTATGTTAGAGCTGTTGGGAACTGAGTACATTCCCATCACTGGATGTTATAAAGCATTCATTTTGTACTAATTTCTTACCAAAAATGCTGAAAAACATGTTTGCTTTCTCCAGCAATTTCTAAACAACATCCAGAAGAATGCTAAAAACCAGGGCACATGACTTTCCCACGGGCAGCGATACCCTGGCAGGATCTATCAGCTAAGCAGCGTTACGGGGGAGGTCCCATAACACGCCGCTGCTCCTCGCAGTCTGGGAGAAACAACAGCTGTCGTTTTGCAAGGCAATCCACGGAGGAATGGCATTGCAGAGGTTAAAAGCTTGTGCCACAAGTTGTATAAAGTAGACTTCGGCCCCTTTAAACCCGGAGCAGGTGTTGAGTCAGCTCTTTGCACTGAGGCCAAATCTTACAATGCCAGGGAGCCAGGGCTGACAGGACATCCCGGCCAGCCGGCCATCACGCCAGAGGATACAGAGGGTAGACGAAGGGAATATGAACTGTAAAAGTCTGTGGCTATCCCACAGCTCAGAATAAAAGTAAGATACGTAGAAATACAGTATGAGTTAAAAAACGACTGCAAACTGATTCATACCAGCGAGTCATGTGTTACTGTCCTCTGCTGCCTGAAACAGGAACACTCCTACTCTCAGCAGGAGACCGCCTGTGCTGCTGAAGCTGTGAATAGCACTCAGGGATCCCCTTTGTGCAAAGCAGGAAGAGCTAGGAGGTCTATCTCAGTTACCGGGCAGTCTCCATGGCACAGTCTATGCAATTCCTAAGGCGACCTGAAGTGAAAAGCACACTCTGTTTTAAATTTTGTAAGCTGCTTCTGATTTAGCACAGAGGATATTAGATCACCGCCCAGCTGTTTTATGTACATATGTTGTAATTCACCATAGAAAACCTAATTGTGTGTATACACTCAGTACAGGTAGGAGTACTGCAATAATGAAATATATAGGGACTCACACAAGCAGTTGTTCCCCCACGTCCCCCCACCTGAATGGAGTGCATGTGAGTGAAATGGCAGTTGAAAAGAAATGCTGCTTTTCAGAAAGTAAATCTTAACCTTCTCTAAAAATAGCTCTGTGGAGTCACCAAAGTGAGCTATCACTATGGGAAATAGTTTATACTTGCTCTGCAAGCTAATGCAGTCCAATTTACCTCACGAAGACATGCAGTGAGTCATGACTGCACATGACAACATTCACACACCCATATGCACTATGGAAGCAGGAACTCTTGCTCACTTGCTTTCCTCTCTCCTTCTGGGAAACTCTTGAGACTCAAAACAGCATCCATTAACATCAGTTCAGAAGAATGACATTCCTATGAATCAGATAGTGACTGGTGTGGGTAAAACAAACGGTAGCATAGAGGATACAATAGAAAAAAGAAAAGTCTATTCCAAACTAAGCTTTTAATTTCTTCTCTTTAGCTTATATCCAAGTTCAGTAATTTGAAAGGTGTTATTCCATGTCAAAGTTAAACATAAGCAGCTGGGAATACCTGCCAGAAGAATTATTTTTCTCCTCTATCAATCCAAAGCTTTCTTGCACTGGATGTAGCACATAGCATATCTGAAAGGGGAGTGGAAGCAGTGAAGCTATTCACAGAAAAACTTCAATTTTTGTTTCCTATTCAATCACCCAGTTGACCAAATTAACTTCATGGCCATGTGATTCCCTGATTTCACAGGATGCAGGACATATCATTTAAGTGTCAAGGCTCAGTTACATCAGCTTAGCTAGAAAGTGAAATTGCACTCTCATTTATTCTCTTGACTACACTAATGTAACCATCAAGGCAGATCTAGGCTGTGTCACATACTACACACATTTCGTAGAAGCCCAGACCTGCAGTTCATACTTAAACCTTGTGAAAATACACTTACCTCTTTAAAAAAGATTTGAGTATTTATTTTTCCACAGCAATTTTGTTTTTTCTACTGCTAATTCTTAAGTATTCATTATTCAGCAGAGAAGTCAATGGTAATATGCACAAAATAATTATAACTTACAACTTCACAAGTGTACAACAATATTGATTTACTTCTCACTATGTGCATGACTAGGTAACTAGATAACTAGGTAACTAGATCAGACCATCTTAGTCATCTTAATGTGACCCTAATCTTGTAGTCTCTATAATCTCTGAATTCTGAACCCCAAAATGTGTGGATTTTTATTTTTATTTATTTTGTTTGGATTTTTCTTCTTTTCTTGCTATAAATATGTACAATGCTTGCTAACAGGGGCTGTGTACCATCTCAAAGCATGCAAGTAACAATGGACAACACCTAGTTACATCCATTGATCTGTTAATGGTAATATGCAACAATTACATCCCATCATGTATTATTAACCTTCTACTCAAGTCTTTAATATGTTTAAAAAAGGAAAGAAGTTACCAACCACCATCGTGTATTTATGCTGCATCTTTGTATTAAGGAATCTTTCCTGTCCAGCCCTCCAGGAGCCACCCTGGCAGTCACACTTGCCCACCTGAGCTGGGACCAAGGCCCCTTCACAGCTACACTCCACACTCACGCAGTCACACCAGGTTTCCTCACTGGATTGACCCCAGGTTTCTCATAGCAGACTCTCAGATGACCAGGTCCTTAAAATAATTAAATTGTAGTGCAATAACTAAATAACAAAATAACAGCTCAGGCTGGTGCCTCCAAGGAGGGACCCTGAACAAAGGAATCCCTGGACTTTTATACCCTCACAGTCTAAGCACAGAAAAGCCTGGGGGTTGACAGCTCCTGCCGTCTCTGTCAGTGTCCGGTCCCCTGGCCGAGCCACAGGTCCCCGGGCTCTTTGTGATGCAAAGGGTCGGCAGCTCCCGGGCCCTTGCCTCAGGCTGCCCCCACCCAGAGCTCAGCCTGCGGCTCCCGCTGCAGCTGCTCACCGAGACACCCGCACTGAATGGATTCCTCGGCATTGGCTAAGCTAGTGTACGCATCCTTTAAGCAGTAGTTGTCAATACTCTGTCATCTATATTCTTAGGCAGCTTTTTAAAAAATGTATCAACCAAGCATACTTTCCATTTCAATTTTACAAAACAACTCCCTTCTTCCACATTTTCTGTCTTCCTCACAATTATCAGAATTGTATTATTCCTGTGACTGCCTAAACCACAGCCTACGGTGGGGTGAGAAATTACTGCAAAAGAGATAGAATAGTGACTTTTTTGGATTATAAAACCAGCTTCAGAGCTTCTTTAAAAAGCAGTATGAAAACAAACTATGACAATAATCTGTGCCATGGCTTCAACATGACGATTTCAGCCAAACCAGCGTTTCCAAAGTGTTGCCAATGCATTTTCAATGTGTCCCAGAATGGCAGTAGTGAAGTGTCTCACTTTCTCTCTGATGAGGCTCAGAGAAGAGGAATGCAGACCACACCTGGAACACAGGCAACACCTATATCACATGTACCAGAGGGCCTCTCCTATGATATAGGGGCATATCAAGTTACCTGTTTGCAAATATGACCAGAGTTCTCATTTTAAATACAGAAAGGGCAGATTAATTCAAAGTGAAAGAGAATCCACAAACCCGTGCGAAAAAAATCCAAATCTGTTTTTCACTGTGCAGACTGCCAGAGATACCTGGCATAACACCCCGTCTATCACCCTTGTCTTACCTTAGTGTAAGTATGGGATGGTTTGAGGTGGCTCTATCGAGCTACTCTTAACAGAAAACTGCTCCTGCTGCCATCCAGGCAGCAGTGAAACTGGTTTTCAATGGTTTTTAAGGTAAGGCATGGTGATTAGGCATGATTTATAATCCTGTCGTTCTTATGACATGCTAGGCAAGTCTCAGTCCAGAAATATCCACAAGGTTTAAAAAAAATGATCTGTCATCACCATACTTGAGAGTGTTGGTATACAGTTCTCAGTTACCTTCTAATAAGCATGTCAAAAATAGACACAAAATTCCCAGTGGATGAATTATAAAGCAGGCATCGTATTACTGCAGCTGGAGCCACAAATAAAACATGTGTCAGTATAATCACATTTTTTCTGGTTAATTTGAGGCATATATAGTTTCTACTGTAGTGATACATTTGTTGCAAATATAATATAAACAGCAGAGTTAAAAAAAAAAAGTCACTATCCTGAGCCCTTATCAATCAGAAAAGAGAAAGCAGGAAAAGCAAGAGCAGGGAGCACAGCCCTGCATAGCATGAAGTCATTGTTTGTGGTGAGTGAGGTGAAATGCAGCTGTAAATGTAAAACCAGCCACAGGTGCAGTAATTTAAAGGTTTTCACCTCCATAGATTGGTGGAATAAAATGACTGAAGGCTTGGTCACCAGAAATAAAGACAAAAATAATAAAAATAAATTCATTACTCGGCTCTAGAAGTGATAAAAAAACTCCACAGACAACTCACCTGCACTGGAAATGACTATAAAACCACTTGCAGTATACAATACATAAACTTCTGTCTTTCAATTTCCTCCTCGTTAAGCAAGACAGTTTAATCCAGTGTACTTATACATGCCCTTTTTCCTATTTTATACATTGTTGAATGTTTTTTTTGAAAGTGAATAGCTGTTATGTGTGGATGTTAACTATGTATGCAGTTATAAAGAAGCATGCAATGACTGATTCACATTCTGTACAAAAACATTAAGACTTTGGGTACTATTTTCTTTTTCCGAAATACTGCTTTGAATAGAATTATAGTTACCAGCTTGTCATTTAACTGAAATGGGCTGGACTTGCATCATACTGATATCCTCAAAAAATCTGTCATTTTTAACTTAGCTGATGTATAAAACATGAAGGTGGTCTTATACAGAAAATGGAGACTGTACTGACCAGTGGCTTTTGCTGTAGGAAGCGTTACCTGTGGCTGGAATACCTTCCCAGTCATGCTGCTGATTACTGTGCCAGAGCCTCCTATTTTTCAGATGCCCTGTTTGTGCCTTCATAAATATTAGCCAGGTTTAGCTTTTGGTTCCTCTCATGTGTTACCTTTTTCTAGATGTGCAAACATTCCACAATGGAACCAACTGCGTATTTAGAAAAATTTGAGAAATCTTTTCACCTTTGCATCTCAGCTGTCCAGGGCTGAAAGCACAAAAATGTGCTTAGCAAACAGTCACAAGCCAATTGCTGACTTTTCTGAAGCTCGGGGGCTGCAGACCCTGATTCACTCAGTACAAAGGCTTTGAAGAGCAGCAGGGTGCTCACAGTGCTGCTTTCCACTCCACAACTATCTCCCCCCATCTTCCAAGCAGTTCTCTGTTAAACTATCCCACCTCATGAACAAAGGCACTAAGGCGGCACTATAACCAAGATGTGTTTGAAGTCACTGAGGTGGAAAACTGGGAACATAAAGAATAGTTATTCATATTTCAGTATTGTATCATTAATATATCACTAACCAATACATTTTTGACTATTTATTTAAGGTAATTTTTATTCCTGAAATAGTCAAGTAGGTCTACTTAAACCCATACAAGGGCACAACTACTACTGTGCCTCTTCCCTTTTGAGGATGATAATAAGGGTTAGGGTTCAACATGAAGCCATTTTCATTTAAAGCAAAAGCTCCAGGACACAATTACAGCTGGAGGCAGTGGTTTCAAACAAACTGCATATGGGAGTGGAGGGGCCTCACTGAATTCTTTGGGGCATGACTGAAGCCCATTTGGGAAGTCTTGGTACATTTCTCTACAAGTAGTTCTCAGGTCAAAATCAAGTGCAGTAAAGGCACTATGCAAAGAGTGAAAGTATTTTATTGGCAATGCTAATGGACCTGCTGATCTTGAGATTTTTCAGGGATCTACATTCTAGGACAAATTATTTTGATCCCATTACTTTGAATTCTTGTGGTGGTTTATCTGTATCATACTCTATGCCTTCTTACCCATGTGAGCTGCCCCTGGGATGGCTGGTAGGACAAAGGTGCTGGCTGGGGACAGCCGTGCTGGGGCAGGGGCCTGCCACGGCTCCCCATTGTTGCAGAAGCATGCACCAGCTCAGCACTGCCCCGCTCCGCTCCGTACTCTAAATCCCTGCTTTTGTGTTTCCTCTTGGCCAGAGATAGCTGCTCTCAGCAGCCTCCTTGCCTGGAGCACTGAGACAAAGAAATGTACAACTGCATAGTTATACTTCATGACTCAGCTGAAAAGACACAAGTCAAACAGCAACCTCTTCAGAACAACCGGAGCTGCATATTAACCATCCATCTGTGCACGCTGCTGTGACTTTGCATCATATTTTGTGATTCAGAAGAATTAAAACAGACACGGAGGAAGAGGAAACCTGTAGAGAGATTTATTTTTACCTCCTGTAGGAAGACATCTGCCTTTGTAAATGTGTGTTTGTACAGGTTGCACATGCTCTGAACAGTGAAACTTTCATCTAGGCTTCAAAGTGGCACACTTACTATTTAACTTTCACTGAGGAGAAGCAGACAGATGGATTTAGTTTGGAATTTTGTTTTGGTCTGTTGCTTTTTTTTTTTTTTTTTTACTATTAGATCCTCAGTTAGAAGTGAAGCCAGCTGCTTATAATTGAATTCCAGCAATTCAAACTGGTTGCTTGCATTCTGACCGCTTGTTTAATACAGTTGGTATTTCAACGGTCAAGAGTAACCTTTGAAGTTAGCATGCTGTTAAGAGGAGAGCTGGGGGAGGAATCAGTTTCTGTGGCTTGTGATTTTGTATGTTCTTAGATTGATGAACAAGACTGCTGTGGATTGATTTTCACAGACTGTTTCAACAAGAAGGGATAATTTGAATCCCAAGAATGTTGCAATGCATGCAAAGTTACTGATATCTATGACATCTAAGCTTGAGTGAACACACTTTACACACACTTGGGAGTAGTGAAACCTCAGCTGCTGCCCAGATCTAGAGACAGTTCTGCCCACAGATGCCCATTTTTAACATTAAAGGTGCCAGCTGCACATAGGCAGCTACACAGGCCTTTGATATACAGCTGCCTGGTACCTGTTTTCTTTCTAAATTTTTCACAGCTCCACAAACATCATGCAGTCCTTGTTCTCAGGGCTTGAGGATCACAGGATTGACAAGGTGGGCTGTTCACAAAGGTGGGCTGCCCCTCTTTCAAAACAGGGAGTAAGTGTTGATTATTTAATTCCACCTCCTCCCCCCATCTGTGATAGAAGGGGGAATAAGGCTGATTTCCATCTTCTACCTGCAGGAATTTAAACCCATGTCTCCCAGGCAAGGGAGAGTTTACGCCTGCAATAGAGAGCTGTGGGTTCTGTTGTTGACAACATGCACTTTACCAGTTATGTATGACAACAGAGCTTTGCCACTTGCCATCTCCTTTGCTGATCTGGCTTTGCAGATCTTTGCTGGTCATACTACAGCAAAATAATTTAGTAGATGCTTGGCTTTCAATAGCTGCTTTAAGTATATTGGCATCAACATGACTCTACAGAGAGGTGTTAAATTAACACCACCATCCCTGTGTGAATATTCTTCTACAATGTAATCCTTCTCTACTGCTATGTGTATCTTGTATTTGACAGTTTACTTTCAAAACCATGCAGAGGTGCTTAGTAATTCTACCAACTATGTACTAACAATTCAAATATCTTGATTTCCATTCTCTCCACAAAAGGGCTTTTAAGCTTAAACAGAAGCTATTTTCATAGCAGAAAATATCAACGTAAGTAACTGCATTGGAAGCAGATTCCAAAATATGCTCATCTCTAAATACAAAAGAAAAAAAGACAGACTGCACTAACTAAACAACATTCCAGACAAGAAATTAAGCCTTTCCATAGTCATTCCAACTGAATTTATAGTTCAACTAAATAGCTGAACCAGTTATCTAGTTATGGATATTTTTAAAAAGTCCTTCAAACAAGACTCTTGCTTAATCTCCTTCAAATGAATACACAAAAAACTCTTTTCTTTCCCCCCATCGGCAGATTGTTGAAACTTGTAGATTCAGAAGGCACGTCACTTCTTGTTCTTCATGAAGCGCAGATGGTCAGGGAAAAATAAATGGGAGAAAAACAGTTGGGGCTTTTTTTCCTTCATATTTCCCCTACCCCCTAATCAAAACCAAACAAACCCACTGTCTGCTCATCTATTGACTCTTCTCATTTAGTAAGATGATTCAGAAATAGGTTAGTCATTTACTGCTAGAATGCTTCAGAAGAAGAGATAAGTAGAGAAATATCAACAGAACCATGCTTTCCATCAAAAAACATGACAATATGTCTGACTGAGTTAAGCTTATTAAATTGCTACAATGGAATTTAATTTAGGAAAAGACCAGAAAAAATTATATATATTTATTTCCTACTCTGAAGCAGTCACATGGAAACTTCTGTATACTAAAAAAAAAAAAAAAAAAAGAAGAAGAAAGGTTTTAAGAAATTCCTTTAATGAAATTTCCTTCCAAGAACACATTATCAAAGGCTATTACCACTTTTCACTCAGCTGTACTCTATAGCGAATATATCCTTTGAAGGAAGGGGAAGGCAAACAGAATTTTGGCTTAATAAGCCACCCTTTCTTTCCATTGTTATGCCTTGGGCAACTCCAAGGCACCTTCAGTTGCAATATGTTGCAACCTGGTACAGGTTATGTTGCAATAAGAGCAAAGTTACCTTTGTTCTGAAGTTAATCTGCCTTCACTTGAAAATGTGCACCAATTCCTGAACCTTCTTTAATTACTCCACTATCTGAGTTCTCATGGTTTGTGTCTGATCCAGGCCTGAACTCTGCCAACATGCAATCTTATTATGTATATTACTGAGAAGTAGAAATCAATTTCAAATTTTGGAGCTTACAATGGATAAGGAAAAATAACACATGCACCTTTTTTAGGACACCACTTCTTAACTGATAAGGTCAAACAGTTAAAATTTCACATGGACGTAACTTTCCTCAAAGAAAAGCAATTTTCACTGGATTGAGTCATGACTCCTTTGAGAACTACATTGGCTAGATGTGTATTGGAGCTTCTTAGCAATTACCAAGTGTTATGTTAAGTCAGATCAATGGTTTTACGCACAATAAAAACCTGGTTTCTGCATTAGGGATGTGAATCACACAGATGCAGTTTTAAGTTTAAAATGTATGACCAACCACCACTATGGTAGCTTTATGAAGGAGGAGAAGTAGAAAGGTTGCAATGGGATTTAATTGGGAGGGTCTCCAGTGTCTCACTCAGTAGAGTGTTATTTTATCCTCTGACGTGCCTTTATGTGCCCCACCTCTGCCATTTGCTACACAACTGGGATTTAAATAATTGCTGGTGTCTTTTTGCAGTTCTTTTTCTGGCTATTTGAAATGCACAAAATATTAATAACTAACACTCTGACATAAAACAGGTCCTGGGGGCTACAGGCAACTCTGCTGGGTGGAGGGCAAGAAATTCAAATAAACAGAACTCATTGTTTTACTCTAGCATTTAACATGCCAAGAATTACTTCTAGAACAGACTATATACACCATCACAAAGTGTATATAAATGAACCCTTTCTTAAGCCCTATTTCAGCGCTATAAACATCTAGTCAACTAGATGAAGAATTGTAGAAATATTAATAGCTGTAGTATGAGTGAAACATAGGGCAAATCAGCAAAGCTTTAAGTTGACTCATGTTCTGATTAGTTAAACAAATGCATTTTAGGAAAAAAGGCTTATTATAGTTCTTCTCATAAAAGAGACCAAACATGAGGTCCTCTTCATAACTTCAGGATTATCTGCTTTACTGTTGGTGAATGTGCTGCTGCTAATGTGGTGATTTCCTCCCCATGGGCACAGAAATAGCAAAATATTTTAATACTAAATCATTCATGTTACGTTGTATCTTTTCCTTAGCTTCAAGTCAGACATATCTGCCTCAGTATAACAATTTGGGCCAGTGCCCTTGTATTAATGGAGACAGCATCTTTTTCTAACAGGTCTCAGAAAAACACTGGGACAGCCTACAACTTTTTGGGTGATAATCGCTTTGATTTGATCTAATTGATCATAAATCATGTGAATTAAGAGTAGACATTCAGCTTTTTGAGATAAAGGTGCACAGGAGAAATGGGAGTCCCTCTTAAAATGCTACTCACTGCAACAGTTTACAAAACACAAGAGGAGGCTCAAAGTTTAAAAACATTTTTTTTTTCTGAAGCTCTAGGTGATCTAACAGAAGATACTACTTTTCCATACAAACTGTGTCTCACTTACCTGTGGAATGTACAGGCTTCCTCACCCATAGTTTGACAAATGCTAAAAATATTGGAAGACCTGTTGAACTCAAAGGTTAGTTCATTTGTCGTGGAACCAAACAATCCCGGACAGCAGAAGAGGAGAAATTGGCAAATATGAAAGACACATCACAGGAACAATTCAACCTCTGGGAAATCAACTAAGACAACTCTTTCACACAGCAAATACAGTTGTTATCAGTTACAGAGGAACATGTAGATGGGGAAGGACTATGCACAGGTGCCTATGTATCATGATGAGTTATACAGACCTTCACTAGGTTAGCATTAAAAAAGCCTATGTAAGTTAACTCATATTTTTGGTTGTCAAGTACTTTGGACTTAAGTTACACGAGTGCTGGTATCCTTAGAACAAAGAAATAGTGAATAGAAACCCACACCCATTACTTTGTGGCATTTAATCTTTTGCAAAGCATGATGAAGGCACTTGTTCAGGCTGTAAGAGGCCATGATTCAGATCTCAGGTAATACCCATGCCAAATGCTGTAGGATATTCTGAGAAGTTATTCCATCTCTGTTCCTAATGTTGGTAGAAATTTGCACTAAATGTTCCAAAAAATATTTAAGCAGAACTGAGTCAGAAGCAGACATTGTAGAGTAAGCATTAAATGATACCTGGATAACACTAAGACACGTTCCCAAAGCAGTGGTTCAACTCCTGCTCTGAAATGGGTGAAATCTGTTTTCAATCTGACTTACCTCATGCCAGGTGGACATCCTTATTAGAGGGTTCTTCACGGAACAGAGAGCGCAGCTTCTTACTCTGGTATACCTGTTAAGGAAATGCATCAAGAAGTAACAGTTATTGGATTGTTTCAGGAAAACAGTCACCACAAAAAAGCTGCCCAGTTTCTGTCAAGATCATGTGTCACACAGGTGAACTGCGACAAGAGGTACTCAAACCCCTTGCTACTCCTGAAAATACAGAATATGAGAAATGTCCTTCAACAGATGAAACTGGCTGAGAGAACTATGAAAACAGGAATGTGGCAATGCAATAAAATAATATGATTATCAGAAAATATTTTGACAGCTTCTTCTAATAGATTTTCATATTTGCAAGCAAGATATAGAAAGGTAATACTTAGGGTTTTTTTGGGGATATTCTTGTTTGTTATGTGTTAAAAGCGTCACTGAATCAAGAATCCCATCCTATATTTTGATACTTTAAAAAAGGCAATCAGAAATAGCTGTATATTAACTTCAGTGTAGCCTGTTGTCCACAAATAATATAAAGATTTATAGAATTTTTTCAGCCCCATTTTGCAAGCTGACTTAAAAGTTACAGAGTATGCAAAATGAGTAATAATGGTGCATTAGATGAAGGGAAAAAAAATCTAATATGCTGATCCAAAATTTTCTGGACTGCTCAATCGCTGATATGCCTAAAATTCAGTTTTAACTAAATCCAGTGTAACTGATACAGAGAATGTCTACATACACTTCTACTGCATCTACTCCCTTAAGTATAATTTTTTAAATTTTGGTATTCAACTGAACTGTTCTCAAGGGAAGAGACTAAAAGCACAGGAAGCTGAAGTTTCCAACTTCAGAACAGGTGGAATTGCAACTCTGCCCGTATGCTGCCTTGCTGATGATCTCTAGAAAAGCAAAGGCATAAATTAATTTAATCTATATACAATCTTTTTTTTTTTTTTCCATCCTCCTTTTTAACCAAAGATACTGAAAGAGTTACAAATTTATTTTCACCTAAAATGAAATTATTACTTTTAATACAGTGTCAGGTAGAAGACAATACTTACCTCTAAAGCCACACAAAAAATTTCTAAAGAAGGTAATTTTCCAAGAAAATATGAACCATTCCTTAATCCAGTCACCAACGTTGTTGTTCAGCATGCTTTCAAAATGATGTTCTAACTTCAGAGAGATAGTAATTTCCAACAACAGATGCAAATGTAAATATTCAATTCATTTATTGTAGAAACACTGAAGACACAATATAGTTTTAACATACTCCCACTGAATAAGTACTAAATTAATCTGAAGAACACATTGTTTATTGTGGAAATGCTGCAGACACAAACAGAGATTTAAACACAGTTTAAATCCACCATCAGAGAACATGACACTTCAAGGAAGGCCAAAACAAAATGGCTCTTAAAGCTAAAAAGGAGAGGCAGATGCCATTTCCTAGAAATGAAGGAAGGTAGGCTCCACTGGAGCAGCTTTAGTACTGGGCTTTTCTTTTGGACTGGTGGTAAATGAAAAACCCAGAGCTCAGTGATTTTTCTTTTTTACCTAATTGCTCCAATCCAGGAATCTTTGGCACAGGAATTTTCCTTTGCTTTGTGGCTTCAAGGTTATTCAGCCATTTGTTCTTAACAAGGCCACTATTTTCATAAACTTTTAATCCTACTCTCTGGCATTTAAGTGGATGTTATGCAAAGAATGGTCTTGAGTGTCAAATTCTATCTTGATAGGAGACTAGCAGCACCAGGTTATTGCACTAGTTCTTTTATACTCTAGTTTTATCTGACTAACAAACAAGGCTGTTAGAGAACTGATTTTCCTCATTATTTGCTACTGGCCTTATTTAATTTACACTGACAAACTGACAAACATATCTACAGGTAAGAGGAAAGAATTCCACTGCATTGATTTAAAGAGACAAAAAAAATTAATTGCTAAACTGAAAGTTATTTTAAGGTAACCATGCAGATATTCTACTTCTAGTTCACTCTTGTACACTGCCTAAATTTGAACCACTGAGCTGCACTACTTCTCCTTTGCAATGATAAATAAAGATGAGGCCTATTTGAAAAACCTGCACCACAGAGGACACGTGGTTTATTCTGTCAGTCCCAATGGTACATTTACTTCTTTGTTGCTGTGTATTAGTTGTGAAGCTGTATTCATGAAACAGGGAATGTTTGTATATTCAAAACTTGTGCGTAAAATAGAAGTAAATCACATGTGCATTTCTTAGCTATCATTAAAACACTAACAAAATAAAAGAGCTATAAAAGACTGTATAAAACTAGAGTTCTTCTACACTTTTTTAAATAGCAGAAAACTATCAGTTTCATAATGGAAATCGAAACACATTTTCAGGTACAATTCTTTGCATGCCATTCCTCCTTACAGTGCTACATAATCACTTTACTTTTTCCTCTCATTTCAGTATCAGCAAACATCTGCCTACATATGAATTCAGAAAATATTAATTAAAAACTGGAAAATATTAGAGCCTAGCACACTGATTTAAAATGTCTCTGATCATATATTTGATATCAAGTTCTAGCATGAAATTTCTATATTTAATCCAAGTAGTTTCTTGTTAGGAAATAGCACACATAGGCTGTCAAATTATTTTCAGTACAAAAGATACAGAGATAAAATAGTTTAACTGAATAGCTCTGAAGACTCCTAGGTATCAGCAGGGAAGGCACTTTTCCGGTCACATAGTTCTATGCACAACGGGACTCAGCACAGCTTTGGTATTGCAACATCTCCTTCAGTTTCTATGCAAGTGATATCCACTGACTGCCCAGTCCTGAACTTCTCCACTTGCAAATAATGCAAAGAAAATTGCTCCAAATAGATTAATAGAGGCAGCAATATAGAAAACCATCTGCCATTCTCCCACAGTATTCTGTCAAACGGAGGAAAGAAAAAAAAAGATGCAGTCAATTTGCAGCTTCACACTCAAGAAAAAGTAATTTTAAAATCAATGCTACATGTCTTGCCTATTTAAATGTAAATGCCATTCAGCATGATTTCACAGCAACATAAATGCATTATAAACATAAAGGATGAAATCATTAGTATAGTCAACTCCAGTTTTATAATACAGCTTACACAGATAGTGTAATGCCATTCTGATAAGACTATCTTGATCAGTTTAGAACCCAAGATGCAGAGCCATCGACACAAACACAGAACATGCCACTGTAAGGGAAATACTACCTTGCTTTCAGATCAGGTGATCCAAGAGCTGAAGTGCCCTGCACTGTGCAGTAAGCTATTCTTAATGACTACTATGTGAACATTCCAGAATCATAAGCCTTTTGGTCCAAACAAGGTAGCTACCTTAACTCAGATTTCAAAAGTTATCCTCCAAGCTCTGGTATTTAAGAAAGGCCTTAATAAATGTGTAGTAAAGAACTGTGGTTTATTTGCTTTTTGGGGTTTTTTTTCTTTTTAAATAAAGAAATAATATCTGTAGATGTCTTAAAGCTTTTGTTTTAAAGTTTCAGATAATGTTGTAAGTACCCTGTAAATGATCTTACTACAAAAACAGAATACCTGAAGAGTGCATTAGTATGGAGGGGAAAAAACTAAACCAAACAAAAATACCCTAAACCAACCCATTCTTCCAATATCTGGAAGAACTAATTTTATTGGAATCATGTATTCATGAATATTTTCAGATTATTTTTGGTTAGAGCATGGTGCTAATACTGCCAAAGTCACAGGTTTGATCCTCATATGGGCTTAAGAGTTCATATGGGTATATGATCACATAAGAGTTGGATTCAAAGATCCTTGTGGGTCCTTTCCAACTTAGAATATTCTATGATTCTGTCATTTTTAAGAAAATTCTTAGAATGACCTCCAACTCCAAAAATTCAAGTGTATCACTAAGCTTACTCCTCCCATGATCCTTTCTTAAGAGATTTTAGGTTAAGTTATATAGTTAATTGAAGAAATAGTAATCAAAACTTCTCAAAAGCCCCAGTGCTTCCCTTTTCCTATCCAAAACACTATACCACCTTGGAAGTAAAATCTAACACTAGAATCTCGTTTCTCTGACAAATGCTGACATTAGAACTCAACATGTCATGTGAGAGCCTAATTAAAAAAAAAAAACAAGCAAGAACTTGTTCTAATTTGATAAAACAATACCACAAATGTCTCATCTAGTTGGCATTTTATCAGAGTTCTACTGTGATAAAAATACATTCACTTTATTCCTAGAGAATATAAGGGGTGAGTCACTAAAACTTTCAAGTCTTACAAAGGTCTTTGATTTTACCCTTATTTTCCTGATCAGAATCAGAACAATAAGGACTAGGAATTAAGCAATTCACAGCAATGGAACAATACAACTTACAGGTGTAACCCATGTTTTATTTAATGACTGCAGACTTAAGAAAGAATTTCTATTCAATTGAGATAAAAATATAATAACTGAAAAAAAAAATAAACAATCTTACATTATGAGTGAGGTTTTTGGCAATAACTGGCCCCACCATTCCTGGGATAGTAGCAAAAGAATTTGTGATTCCAAGGAGAATTCCAGCATACCTGCAAGAGAAGGTGTTAAGGCTGCTTATTACCTTGTCAGGCTTATTAGTTGTGGAAAAAATTTTGCCTAACCTGATCATAGATGCCTCATCTTGACCTCAAGACAAATTAAAACACAAATATTCCAGTGGGAATAACTTGCTTTTCTTCTAACAACTCACTGACAGCTTGGTACATACATTTTAAGGGACAGGGTTCAGTGGTGGACTTAGCAGTGTTAGGTTAATGGCTGGGTGTGATGATCTTAAAGATGCTTTTCTACTTAAATGATTCTGTATGTCTCTATTTTTCAGACGCTAGTTATGGAATTTAACTTAAATTGCCTATGGCTTTGCTCAAGATCCATAATCCAAATCCCCTATGCTAAGCCACAACCAAACTCTCTGGAATGGATCCACTGGAGCAGTTAAAGACACATTGCATGTCTTGAAGTAAAAAGACAACAAGGAGTATGACAAAGTGCTGTTTTGACAACAGTAAGAGTTGGTTCAGGTTTCATTGCTAAAAACTTCTTTGCCAAGAAGGCAATATCAGCAGTGTGGCTGGATATCCCCACTTACACTACAAAATGTATATTCCAAAGATAGGAGGTCAGAGTGCTATGGCAGTCCTTCCCTTCAGCTTTCTGTGGGTCAAGGCCAGCGGGAAATGGGTCTGACTAAACCAGTTTTGCTGGTTGCTGTTCCTGCAGCTCCATTCTAAGGCCTCCTGTTCCATGAACGTGCTGCTCTATCATACACAAATGTATGCATATGCACCGACGGCCATAAAAACTTGCTGGGAAAAGCTGGTAACTTGCTTAATATCTCAGTCTCAGCACTTCATCTCTAAGCAATTCAAGATCTCTCTCACAGGCATGTTGCAATACCGAAAGTTTGAAACTGTACCACAAGTGCAGACTTGCGAGAGAGACTGAAGAGGAATAAGAGCCAGATGTTCCACAGCAGTTTGACCTTCCAACCACCAGGACACAGATCCCTATGTTTCAGATTTTCAAGGTGGATTTTTTTGGCTGAAGAATACAAAGTACTAATAGCTGCAGTTTACCATAGGAGAAAGGAGTCGTGTACCAGTCATCATTTTAGGCTGTTCAGAGTAAAATTATGTCCTCACTGATTTTAACATAACAGACATAATATTTTCTAACATAACATAACATCTTAAAGAGAAATGCATAGCTTTGAAATTTTATTTACCAATACTGGAGAGTTCAACCATACAGCATTGTTACAAAAGGTTGGAATATGTGTATTCATTCCAGTGATATTAGAAAAACATGTGGTTTTTTTCCTGAGAAAGAGAACCAATCATCTAGCCTATAGTTGATTTTTTTCTTGAAAGTCTATAGTACATAGCAGTTTAAAGCATGACAATGCTTTAGATAAAACCTCTTTATTTCTTAAAAACCTAGCATGCAGTCTTCCTATCTTGGAAAGTGTTTTAGAATTAATAGGCTTTTATGAAGCTGAATCTCAAAGTGTAAAAGTTTCCCTTAGGAAAATAAGCACATAAAGCAAAACCCCATTTAAAGCCTTTAAGTAGAACCAAATGCACTTTGTCTTTAACATGTTTAAGCACCACAACACTGCTAACACACACTTTTAAAACTAAACATAGTTTAATAGTGTCTCTGATCGCCTAAGATCTTTGGCAACCAATGGCTGGCTAAATGCATCTGTTTATGCTCAGTATTTCTGACATAGGTTGCATTCTTGATAGTGCTTGCTGTTTGATGCAGATAACTGTGATGCCACTCCCTTAGCACAGTGGAGACTCACATATGAAAAGGGAAAACAAAAAGTGACATGTCTGTAGTGCAAGACCAATAGTAAGCTGTTGGTCTGGTTCTTATGGCATAGTGGGAATAACCAAAAACAAATTAACTTGAAGAGCAGTCAAGCAGTAAAATCAAGAGTAAGAAAACCAGCTATGTGAAATATTTAGTGTATAACAGAGCCACATGAATATTACAAAAGTTCATGGTAACACCAATACTAAAATTTGCAATAATGGAAAGGTACTGATGTAGATTTAAAGAGCTAAAATATAATATATTTTCCCTAAGAGAACAATATTGTCTCCCTCCTGTCCCCAACCCTAAATACATGTTAGAAACCAAAAACACATAGCAAATATTGTTTTTAATTAAGCATCAGTATTTTCATTCCGTTTTTTCCTGTGAATATAATAATTATTTCTTTGGTATACTGCAAGTTTCGTTTGTAAAAAGGGACCATTTGCTATTCTAGGCAGCATACTTTTAACCAATTAAAACAGGCATTTGTGCATTTTGAAACTGGTTTGAATCACTTCTGGTTTTTCTAATATCTTTCAGTAAATTACAAAAAATAAATATTGAGCTCCGACTAAACTCTTTACAGAGGTTTCCTTCACATTTTAATGCAGATACTGTTTTTAGATTTCTACAATTATGTCAAGCATTTCCTTGAAACTCTGCATGTCTGCCTTGGTCATTTTATCCAACAAAGCTCAGACAAGTTGCAAAAAAATTAGGTGTGGGGGAGGGGGAAACACAGTCTTTTTTTTCTTCTCATCTTAGATGTTTTTTGCATTTCTGTATCTGAAGAAAATTTTTTATATTACCTTTGTTACAAGGACCGTGCTCTTTCCCTTCTCTGTCCTCATTTCCACAGATTTATCCTGAGTTAAAGCATGCATGTGCTGAATAGAAAATCACTGATTTCAATAAAAAAGCACTCACCCCGACCACGTCACCACCAAGGAAAGTTTTCCCACATGCGCAGTCATTCACCTCTAGAGGCAATGCTGGGCCAAAGTCCCTGAACTACCAGCAAGACACTTACTCCTCTTGCACTGAGGGTGCTCCCTTCTGCTTGTCTGAGGGGGCAGAAGAGCTAGAGGAACTTGTCTGGTGTAAATGCAAAGGGAATAAAAACAGTACTTTATCAAGGGCAGGAAGACCAGAGTGGGATTTGGTCAGAGGGATCAGCAGCACTTCATGTGTGGAATCTAACTATGCCTACCGACAGGCATCAGCACTGTGTAACATAGTTTTCTCCTTGTGGCTTTTTTCAATGCCTAAAATACTCTGAATACTGTTATAAACTAATTGACTCTTGAAATAAACACATTTGAAATGCAAAATTAAGTATCTCAAATTAGAAAACACACGCAGCATCCTAGTTTGGGAAACCTCAGCCACTGCCTATATAGAGAAGTTCCTCATGCGTGTAAGTCACACTGCAGTTGCATGATTTCCTTTTTCCTGTCACAGCTCTGTTGCATTCCATGGACAGGATAAATTGTACTCACATAACAAGCATCATTTTGGAAAATAACTGTTGTGTTGCAAAACTAAGCTTGAAACAGAAGTTGTACAATGATCCCGTAACACCCCAGACGCACTGCTCTAAGTACATTTTCTAAATTTGTAGTTGTACATGACTTAAAACAAAGTGCACCACAGAGGCTATTTTTCTTACTTTCATATTCAATTCAGCAGTACAAGCTGTTTATAGATGGCTCTCCTCTTGTTTGCTACCTAACCTCACCTGCCAAGATTAACTGGGTTCTCACTGTTTCATATCCATTTGTTAAGTCAAAAATTGCCCGTGATTGTGGACGTGATCACCATCATTTCAATTGCCAAAGCCTGGATACCATCTTCAATTGGAACCCAAGGGCCCCCATTTAAGCTGTATAGAAGATCAGATTTTTTTTATAGGTAATATTTCTTCAAAATGTTTTTTCCTTCTACACTTACACTTAAATTATTTTCATTTTACACATTAATACAGAAACACACTTTTCTTTGGACATAAAGTCATTTGACCCTGTCAAATCTAAGTGCTACCACAAATAGGTAAATGAATGACAAAGCAAAGTACTTCACTTTTACCAAGGCACTTTTAAAAGAATACACATACATCCACACCCTTTGGGAAACTGATGGATCTGCCCAATTTTGAATTTATAACACACTGGAGAAATTGCAGCCTGAAGTATTAACTTTCTATTACTGAAAATTATTCATTTAAGAGCAATTGTACATACCTGTTCTGTCACTTACTAACAACAGGTCAACTACTTGTAATAAGATTTAGATTCCAGTGTAAAGAATGTTTCTAAAATGCAAATAATTTGCCTGTATCACAGTGCTTAAATATGGCAATGTTCATACTAAAGGTTGATAGCTCTGATGGAAAAGTTGAAAACAGTGAAACACTTAACTGTGTTATACAGTTCAAAAAACACTGTCCTATTAAGAACATGAATCAAATATGACAGAAGTCTATCAAGTCTATAATTACAATCTGTAATTACAAGGATTATATAATTTATTACTGTAGTATCCAAATTGGATTGATTCTAAACTATTGTTTATATCATATCATCTGCCAAACTTGCACTTTTTGCAAGCACAGTGCTTAATACTGTAAACCCAAGAAATTGTCAGTGTTTACACACCAGCTCTGTACAGCACATGCTCCATAGCTACATTTCCAAGGCCCCCCAGCAACACAGAAAGAAAAAAAGGGGGGTCATAAACATTTCACATGCACTAACAACAGCTTCAGCAATACTTACGAAGGTGCTATGTCCAGATGGTTGATGCTGTAGCCTGATGTACAAAATCCTCCCAGTGTGGTTGATATGGTCACGAATGCAACAGCCAGTGCGTAGTTGCAGCCTATGAATCCAGCTGCTACTAAGAACACCGCAGGTCCAATCATTCCTTTAAGACAGAAACCTCAGAATCAATGGACATTTAACACGAGAGACACTTGGAGGCTCCAAGCTGGGCATGTTTTCCACGCAACGGCCACCGCCCCCTGCTGTGCACACCCGGCACCGCACCGCATGCGTTACTGCGGGACGGTACGGGATCAGAAATGCTTTGGGGGGGAAGGGACCTAAAGATCATCTAGTTCCAACCCTCCTGCCATGGGCAGGGACATCTTCCACTAGACCAGGTTGCTCAAAGCTCCCTCCAACCTGGCGTTAGGCACTTCCAGGGATGGGGCAGCCACAACTTCTCTGGGCCACCTGCTCCAGTGCCTCACCAGCCTCTCAGTAACAAATTCCATCCTATTATCCAATTCAAATCTACTCTCTTTCAGTTTAAAGCCATTCTCCCCCATCCTATCACTACATGTCCTTGTAAAAAGGAAGAGCAGATGGGTTGAAAAACTGTTGCTGTCTCAGGAAACAGCAACTAGATCAGAAATATCCCACGCTAGCAGGGAAGAACAAACTACAACTACATAAAAAAATTAACAAAAATCAACACAGACTGAAAATTACCTCACAAATTAATTTTATTTATTGCTATAAATTAATTGAAGCTACGCTGACACTGTGAATCCTGGGTGAACCCAGGATAGCTGTAGAGATGCTACATCAGGCACTGGAAACAGCTTATCAGCCATCATGAGCTCGTGCACACTGCTTCCTATCTGCACTCTGCTTTGGTACCCATTTCCCAGCACCAGAGCCCATCCACATCACCCCATTGTGACCTCTGCAAACAGCTCCAAGTACATGCTTATGCTGATGAAGCCAACCTAAGTCCTGCTTTTCCTAAGACAACATTTTTTCTCTTGAGTTATACATGCATGGGTGTGAGGTGTGCGACCCTATGGTACACTGAACCATCAAAATGGCGTAGGCTTAAGACAAACAAACAAACCACCTGAGAATTTACTACAAGAGCTGCTTTAAAGAAAGCAGTTGAATCAGCTGAATTGAGAAGGCAGCAAGGATGACTATACAATAAATGGGCTGCAAGTTTGGTGGATCCGGTGCCTAATCTCTCCCTCTTTTTTTTTTTTTTTTTTTTTTTTTTTTTTTTTTTTTTTTTTTTTTTAAATTTCTTTCCCCTGTCCCCTCTTTTATTCAGCAATCAACTTCTCTTTCCAAAATACAGTCTTTTACTGGTGTTCATTAAAAACCTGATCTGGCTTATCTGTTGGTGATTTCAGATCATCTCTCCTCCCAGTTAGTCAAGACCATTTTGGATTCTGTTCAGTCTTCCTATCATGGTAGCAACTGTAATTTTTACAAGTGTATTCCTACTCAGTTTAGTCTTAGATAAACAAAACACTGAACAACAGAGAGTTGGGAATAGGCTCATGCAGAAGAATATCCTGTCAGTTCGATAAACCTTGTTTGATAATGTTTCATTCTGTCAAGCAATTATCATCCCTTTAATGGTGATTTTACCTGACCATTTTTTGGATTCGTTTGCTTGTAGCCCAATTATCCTGACCTAAAAAAAGCTTTTGACAATCTCTTACTGTTCTCTTATCCAATAGGCCAACTTTTCATGGAAAAAGATAGGATTTATTCTTGACCTATCAATGTACAAATAAAGTTGTTCCCCTCAAGTCATGCACAATGCTGCCTCATCTCACAGCAGAATGTCAAACTAATCTCCCGAGCCCTTAAATTTTCCCAAATTGATATTATTATATGTTCTAAGATTATATATTCCAAGAGATGATACTTGCACCTACCTATTAGGGTAAAACATTTGCGAACACAAACAGTGGAGAAGTTCTGTTTTTCCCGTAAATAATCAGCAATTTGCCCAGACAAAATTATACATAACCAGCAGCCAAAATAAGGTAAGGCAGACAAAAATCCATTCTGTTAAGGAGGTTAAAAAAAGACAGTTAAAACACTGAAATGACAAATCAATATGCTGAAAAATCACTTGTGCTGGAACATTAAGACATGTCAATACCATCCATCCACATTATTATTGTTGGTATTAAGTAAAAGACAAACCTAGGATAGAAAAAGCAAAACATAATCAAGTTACCAATGTGTAAACTTTTCATTGCATGATATAATCCATAACTACCAATGCAGACAGACCAAAACCATGAAGGTTTAAATCAGCAACTGGGCTCAGGAAAAAGACTATAACTGAAGTCATCCTGTGGACATTAACCTGATCATGGAAGTTTCCAGGATACCAATATCAAGCAAGTTCCCAAAGTAAGTAGAAGCTGTAAATATAATTTAGAATTTTGAAAACTATACAGAACCTCTGGGATTTGTACTACTGTTACATGACATTATTCCTTATCCATCTGCTGAAACATCTGATGCTGGCTGTAAACAGAAAAAATATACAACTAGGACTTTGCATCACATCTAGGCTGGACATCCCATGATTCCAAAGCAGAGTTATTATGCAGGATCTGACATGACTTACACTGAAGTCACCGGTTAATTCCCATTACTTTAAACAAGTGCTATTTAGAGACTTCTGCCTGATTCTACATGTTTTCCTGATGAAGGAAAACAAAAGGTACTGCCTACATTTGCAGCCTATCCAAACAATTACGGATAGTTACTGATAACAGAGCTATAATTTGACCTAATCTGTGATTAAAAAGAGGTATTTAAATAGAAATACTATAACCTTTTTACACTTGTATGAAATATATATTTGTCAAGAAGTGAAAGATCCCCTAGGAATTTTAATTTGAAATGAAACAAGAAATACATCCCTACCTGAATTCTGCTCTATCAGGACCCCAGCATGCTGCCTGCTGGGTTTCAAAGCTCAGTTTTTAAAAACAGTAAGTAAAATTTTGAAAAATAGAAGATAGTATCAGTAATTTAAAAATGTTTTGAAGCACTATTCAAAGAGACAGAATTATTTTTAATCAATTATTTTAGGAAGGAAATTGATGGACTATTCAGTAACAACTATATAGTGTTTTAAACAGTAATACAATTTCCATTAAATGTGTGGCAACAAAGTTAGTCCAACACTATTACACAAGCTTTATTTTTTTTTTATGTTCACAACAGTCAGTACCCTAAGTACTCCAAAAAGAAGAAATATAACCCAAAGGAAACCACTTTGCAGCAGAATTTGTTGCCACTTAATGCAACAGTGTTCTACAAAACACATGCAACTGAGAGCTGTGGCAGCAAAACGCTTTCACAGATGTTGATGCCTCTTCAGGTATTCCCTGAAGAGGCATAATAGGGAACCCAACCAGTAATTTCAGTTAGTTTTTTTCCAGCCATTTTGCAGTTTGCTCTACTGTAACCTTCTCTTCTAATGCTAAGATTCCTCATCTCCGCCTCCCAAGATTGCTGGCATCACCTCTCTCTTTCATGGCATTCATCTTCAGACTGCTCTAAACCAGTTTTGTATGTCAAACCAGGAAAAGGTTATGTTAAACTTCTTGAAATTTCTGAGCATCTTTTTCTCTTAGCTATACCAGTTTCTCCAGGTAAACTATGTCATCACTAAAACTGCTTCGTTAAAGACAGACCAGTACAGTCAAGTAAGTGCTATAAATAAGAATATTCCACCTCCCCCACCTGCTAGTTTTTCCCTGATAAATAATTTACTTTTATAAAATTTTCTTGAAAAGCACTGTATCTGGACCTTAAGACTATGGTTTTGTTTCATGTGGTTACCTTAACAAGAAAAGGCATTTTACCTCTGCTGCTCATTGAGGAAAGAAAGTGACAATTTGGAAAGTGATCCAATCAGAATGAAACTTCCCTCTGTCCCTTTCTTCCCCCAACCCCATCCTTAAAATACTTTCAAAAATGCCATTTGTCCAATGGCTTTCTTAGTTTTATTTTTAACTGAAAATGTTCTCCTTTGTCAGTTAGCCAAGAAGTAGATAGTATTTCAGAAGCCATAAAACTAGGAGCAAAATCTGAAATAATCATAGAACCCATATAACAGGGACAATATTTTTATAGTTACTGTTTTAAAACAGAGCAGTTAAAGATGGGTACCATGCATCTTCAAACAGAAAATTTAACTTGAAAGCTAGTATTAAGGTAAATGTCAAACATGTCAAAAAAGTGGAAATTATAAGGCAGGCAACACTTTTGATGCATTTGCTTAATTGTGTGGAATTAGAATTTCCCAGCTATACATTTACATTTCAAGGTTATTAAAGAGGCTCATCTCTTCTAAACGGCAGATGATTTAGTTGCTTTATTTCAGAAGAAAGTGACTATATTTTCACATTTCTCACCTCCTGTGCATCAAATCGCAGGATCTCCTTCATGTATGTAGGCAAGAGTGTAAGAAGTGTGTAGAAAGTCCAATTGTAAGAGAAGTGTGCCACAACAATAGCCCAGAGTGGAAGGGACTGCAGCATAGGTCTCCAGGGAACAGATTTCTGTGTAGAGAGCTAGCAAGCAGGAGACAAAGAGAAGAGAAAAAGAAAAAAATCAGGATTTTGGTATGAACATTTACTAAATAGAGTGTTTTGATGCTAACCAAATCTATGCTGATCATCCATTCTGAAAGGCACAAAACGGGTCTTGGTTGATAGATGCAAGTCATCAACAATGAATTCATTACTGTTTTCAGTTCTCAGTGAAGGTGTACTAAGGTACGTTACTATTCTGATGTTTACTACTCCAAAGTAAACTAATTACTACTACACTTTGTAATTCAAAAAGGATGCCTTCCCTTGTTCAAACTTGATGCCTTCTGCTTTTACTATAAATAATTAAGTATTTAGTCACCCCTCAGGTGTTTATTTAGCTGATGCTTTTCTGCTCAATCCTAGATATTAATTTTGGTCTCTCAGTCAGCTTCACTGTTCAGAAATACATATCCCTAGCCACAGGAATGAACCTTATGCACACTTTAGGAACTGGCGTATTAGCATTTTCTCTGTGAACAGTTATCTGTTTCTTACTCTAGATGACATGTTGAGAAAGAGAAATGCCGTAAAATATTGCATTGCAAATGTTAAACACATTATACAGGTCTGAAGCTAGTATACAATGACAGTCTTGAGCTTTTTTCCAAACACAAGGCTTTTTAAATAAGGCACTGCAACAACATCTGTAACAAAAGGCATTATTATAAATGCTTTGTTTGATTACTGATTTTTTTTCAGTTTACAACTGCACTATTTAAAATTTTTTTTTGTTTGAAAATCCTTCTTCCATCTCAAGTTAAGAACATTATTCTACACATAAACAGAGCATGACATTGACAATGTTTGTGCTTTATGTTCTGACTTAAGTAAGCAGTTCTCTACCAAAGTGCTGTACCTGATCTTTTAGAGAAGACAGTATATATTCTCTTTCAGCATGTGAAATTCTCCTGTGAGTTTCTGGTGTATCACTAACCAAACACATCCAGAAGAACCACCATAATACGCCAAGTGCACCTATTGTTGTGAAAAGATGGGTAAAGAGATAGAAATAAAGAAATAAGCAAGTATATCAAATGCGTAACATTCTCAGATGATCTAGTCAGAAGTGTTTTCTCAATACTCTAATATAATTTTAATGAACATTATTTTTTCTATCTACTTACACACACTAATTACCCAAAGTAGCTTAACAATGCACATTTAGATATAATGATGAAGATGACTAAGCAGAATTTTTTCTTTTTGTTTTTTCCCCTTTTCCTCTACTTGAAGTACTTCATACAGCAAGAAAGCGGCATGCACACACATAAACATATTTTTTATAAGTCACATGGAAGAGCCACAAAGGATATGGCTCACCCTCAGGAAATAAAAAATTCACATTAAATTCAGTCACAAAAAATACTTTGTGCACATACACGGAATATCACTACATACAGCTTAATTGATGTACCAATCCTCCTTTTCTTTCTTAAGTCAAGGCCGTAATCGTAATTTGAAAAAAAGGTAACTTTTCAATAATCAGTACAAATTAACTGCACTTTCATGTGACTGTAACATTGTAACTTTTTTCATTTTGTTCAGTGCTTTGGTTTGAATCCTTGTAATTTATAAAAAATTTGAGATTTTTTTTTTGAGGACAATGTAACCCCGTTCTTATATTGACTCCCCCTTCCCCATGCAGAATATGAAATGGCTCAGATTTGTAAATAGACCTGTAAAAAGCATCAGCTAGATCTGTGACAGGCTGTTAAAAAAATATTTTCTGTTCCAGCTTCTTCTAGAACATAAGTCACAGTAAATAAGCTATGCCTTTTGGGCATTCCTTCTGGGTCCCTCTGACTGCGAGAGATTTTCCACAGTTTACACTTTAAGCAGCAGTAACTTTTCACACGTTCTTTCATTCAAAGTAGAAGTTTATTCCTGGGATTAAAGTTATTAACTCAATTTCACACTTCAGATAAGAAATTTTAGCCTGCTATTTTCAAGTGGTGGGAGAGTTAAGAGCATTTGACTTGTACCAGCTTTTGTCCAACTCAAAGACAGCTTTGCTCATTGGAAGAAGGCTTATTTAGCTATTCACTGGAATCTACTTAGCTTTAAGTATCGCTAATTGCCCAGAAGGAATAAAACATGTCAAGCACGCTTTTAAAACTTAAAATAACTTTAATAAGATATGCTTTTCAAAATGAATATGGATTGTACTTTTAATAATTAAGAAAAATCAAAACAACACAAACTCACCAAATATGTAGAACACATAAACCCAGTTCATATAGTAACAAATTAAACCAGATAGAGGCAGAGACACAACGGTTCCGAGCTGTGCACCTACCAGAAGAAAGCAAAACAAAGTGGAAAAATAATTAGATCTCCTATGGACCCCTTAAGTGTGAGTGGCATTTCAGAGTTATTTTATTTTTCTGTAATAAATCATGCATAAAGATTGTCACCACCACTAGAGGGTTGTGCTTTGCTTTAAAGAAACACAGGCACAATGAGCTGCTTTGGCAGCTCCAAGCAAATAGAGCCATAAAGCTCTAAGATGCCAAAATTAGAAGCAAAGAGCAATAAAAGGTAAGCATGCTTGGCACATTTGTCTCCAATAAAGTGACGGCTCTAATACATCTAAACCAATGCAAATTAGTCGACTGGTAGTGCCGCAGAAAAGAGAGGGCTCAACACAGTAAGGTCTTGGGAGTATAATGTGACAATATAGCCAGTTTGCATTTTTAATATCTCCTACTAGCTCTACAAAACCAGGAATGCTAGAAACATGAACCGGAAGTCATCCATATATAACCAGTAGATTTAAATTCCACGTTCCCTGAATGTGACAGGGTGTACTCTCAAGGAAGAAGGGAAAGATGAGCAGATTCCAGCTCAGAATAAAGCCAAAACCCAGAAAGAACTATTCCTGTGCTTATAATTCAACATACATTTTGCAAAGAATAAAGATGGCAGGTGTTTCCCTCTCCCCAATCTAAACCAGAAGCCCATATTATTTACATACTTAGACACTCTACTGGTGCTAAACAGTAGGTCTTGTCTCTTAATATTACCTCTATGATTACTTCTGCAAACCTAATCTCAACTCAGAAAAAAATAAGATCATGTTGATATTCTGGCTACCTGGATTCCATCTTCATGGAAACAACAATTTTTATTTGAGGCAAGAAACTCCAACCATGAACAACAAAACCACATATATTATGCAAAATATAAATCAAAATAACAACTCATGTTATATTGTTGTTATTGCTCATGCTCAACCACATGTTGAGCAACCAACATGCTCAACCACATGTTCTCTCAGAAAAATCAACATGATCACGATTAAATTAGCTACAGACCACATGACTGCCAATGTGGAGGAAGGAAAACAGTCTGCCAAGCTTACACAAGATGTCTTATCCACCTGTGACTGCTAACAATTGGCTCTTCAAGGCCACAGACTCTTCTCACTAGTACATTAGCATACAGTTTCACAAAGTACAAAAGGACAGTTTAAAAACTCCCAATTGCTAAACTCAGTAGAAGTCAATCCCAACTCTGTACTCTCTGGTTAACTTGTGCACTGGGTCTCACATGAAGACTTCTTTTAAAGTAGATTTAATTAAATACTAAGGCAGAAAACAGATTTAAAAAAAAGAGAATGAAAAAAGCTTTCTGATGCATTAGGTGGGTTGAAGTAGCTAATTGAAGGGTCACTTCAATGAGTGATGAGACACTTGGTTTGGAGTAAAGTGAGGAAGAAAGAATTAAGGCTTCATCTCAGAAAAGTGAGTCACTAGATTGGCTTAGTTCCTTAAGAAACTGTAGCTGAAGTTCATGCGATATAGCCCTGTCTTCTTGATGAACCACAGGTCAAATAAAAGAGCTGTAACAGAATTATTACTAACAGCAGTGAGCAAAGCAAACAATTACTTCAGTAACTGAATACAAAATTTGTCATTCTCAAAGAAATAATCAATTATTAATCAATAATAATCAATTCTGACTAGCAAATTTAGAAACCTATGTTTTTCACCTCAAATACTGCCCTGAGCAGTATGACTGACCAATAAACCAAATGCAAGGAGGCTCAGTGGAGATGGGCAGGAGCAATGTGTCCATGAAGCTCAGGGAATAACTGCTGGTGTGACCAACAAGGGCTGTTGCAAAGAAGCTGACTTTATCTCAATTTTATCTCAACACAAAGGGCACCAGAAGGTGGCCTTTGTTTTAGAGAAGCAGCTATGTCAGTCGACTAGATCAGCCGGTGGTGTAAATGTTTCTCCTCATTCATTCATTAAAATGTGACTGTCTCCCTGAGTTAGCAGACCCGCAGGAGGGGCTTGAATACTTGGGCCAGCCCAACACAAAGTATAAAGGCTAAACAACAACAGAATTCCTGAGAGAACAGGCTTGACTTGCTTTCAACCCAAACATGTATTGCAATTGCTATATTTTGTTCAGTGTTAATTTATATCAGTACTGTGCTTTCAGTACATTCTGTATCACTCTGCTAAATCAAAAATCCTGTGTAACAGCGAATTTCTTTCAACAAGTCAATCTGGTAACAAACATTGCACTTCCCAGACATAGAATATCTAGGAGAATCTAGTCAGGGAGTACTGAACTCTGACGAGGAGCTCTTGCAGCAATACATGGGACCTTGGACATTTTTTTCCCCAAGCTCCTCCAAAAACATTTTAAAAACCCTCCAAAACCCAACCAAACAGCTCTATCCTGTGACTGCCCCAGCTTTTCTGGTCCTAATACTAAATCTATTTTATTTACAATGTCTTCTATTAATCAGCTTCACAGTAACTCTTTGCACCCCTTCATACCAAAGTTAGACTGAAGTTTATACTTACTTGCAGATCAATACCTTTTGTCAGGGTTATAAAAGCCATGAATAAATGAAGAAAATGAATGCAAAGTAAGACTTACTTTTATGTTACATTTTCTGGATTAAATGCTGATTTAAATTTACAATATAAATCCCTTTGATTTAAGTCAATCCTCCATGTTACTGCAGTAAAAATTTATAATCCCATTATCAGCGTGGGAATTTCTCACCTGCATATGAAATACTAAGGAGCTTGCTGCGTTCCAGTGGAGGAGCCCAAGAAGACCACATTGAATGCATGGCTGGGAAGGTAACACCCTAGAAAACAACATTTCATTCTGTTGAAATGCAAGCATTTTAGAACTCACTTCAGCTTTACATGTTTCAAAGCATATTTCATCAACAAGCAGTAGTACAATCTGTTAGTTTGTTGTCTAGCAAGAAAGCACTTATAAAACTTGTGCAAGGCACAAGAATAAGGAGGCAGAATTAATTTCTCCTGCTTTTGATTCTGTGTATACTGGAAAAGCAGCAACAATACAAACAATACTGTTTTGAGGCCCTGGTTTCTGAAAAATGAGAATAACTGTAGTTTTGGCTCAAGAATCCTTACTTGAAAAGCTTAGGCTAAAATATAGTGCAAATGCTTTAATTATTAAAAAAACCATAAAAACTAAGCCACTCAAATGAAACAATATGAAACAATACTATTCCAGCATACCAACACCCACAGAGTCTAATCACAACAATTTATTAACAAATTATTCAGATACATTTTCAGGTTACATAGAGAAAACAGGATTACCTCTCCCAGTCCTTCCAAGGCTCTGACAGCTATGAGGTAGCCAACTCCCAAATTTGCAGCTAAGGGAGTAAGCAAGGTGAATACAGAGGTACCAAAGATGCCAAACCCCAGCAACATTTTCCCTCCAATTTTGCTTGCAAGATATCCTCCTGGAATCTGAGTAATGATATAGCCATAGAAAAAAGAACCAAGGATCCACCCCTGAGTATCAGCATCCCAAGAATACTTTTCTCCCTAAAAAGAGGGGAAAAAAAAAAAAAAAATGCAGAAGTTCAGAATAACTGTTTCTCTGACCATATTTTATAAAACATTGATCTACCACTTAGTCCTTTATAAGTAAATTTCAAATTTTTCATGGCCTACTCCCTAGGGTCTCCTTCCTCTACACACACCTATACTACAATCAAAGTTGTTTTAAAAGCTAATTCAGGTAGTTTACATTCTGTTCAGACACATCTGACCCAAGTATGAAAATAATCACTACATGAAATACAAGTGCTCCAGTAGTTATTCCTTTTTGCATTCTAAGCAGCTTGGCGTAGGTGACAGGTATTGACTACATAAGTCTGCCTGAGTACAAATCCCACTTCTGAATCACACAGTGGACATTCTGTCATGCTCTAGAAAATGGCTTTACCTGCAGAAAGTTTATGGACAAAAAAACAAACAAGGAGATGCAGGTGCTTAAATTTAATATAAAGAAAGAGCAATCAAGGACAGAGATCACAAGGGTAGGTGGAATAATGGGACACAACACAGTGAAGATGAATTTAGCGGATAATGCAATAAAAGCAAATATGATTGAGATAGGAGTCTGCAGCTATAAAGGAAACAAGCAAGAAGATATGAACTGTTGCCCAATAAAGTGATTCTGAAACTTGGGATTACTTCCAAAAGACCAATTTTTCAGCATCTAAATGAGTGGCATACATTTCACAGAAATGATGAGACAGAGTCTTCCCATAAAGTTCACCATTATAATTTGTTTGTGATAAATACTAAATGACCTCTAAAGAAGGAAACAAAATGAAAGCAGGAAGATGGCAAGTGTGCTCGCAAATAACTTCAACTACAAGACAAGATCTATCCAAGTCCAAATTCACAAAGTTGGAGATGTTTTTAAAAGCATTTTTTCATATCCAACAGTTCAGTTAAGAAATGAGATTCTAAGGATTACTGGAAGTCAGAGGTAAAGGACATAAAGACAAAAAGCATGATCTGGGAAAGAGGTCAAAGAAGTGAAGAGAAAAAACATTACATGCTAATTTGTAAAGAAATTTCATGCCATTGTGACTGTACGAAGAACAGGCAAATTGGACAGTGATGTGAGCTCTGATGCAGATGTAACAATAACAATTGATCAGCGGCATATAAAACAGTGAGTCATGGTAGATCTACGTGGTCAGATTAGCCAATTTTTAAGGAATAGCACAGAAAAGAGGTACATAAAAAACCTGACCCTGAGCACAGCCCTTCTCAATTAGTTAGGCATTTAAGGCTAATACTTCCCAGAACAGTTTTCAAAGAACCACTGGAAAGGCCATCCAGTAAAAAACAGCCTGTTCTCTTGCCACCTAAGCATGGTTCTATCACAGACTTCTACTAAAATCACTTTTACACGCCACATTACAGGACAGTATGTTTGAGACCTCACCGTTGTGTTGCGAGGAACATTTACGGAGGAAGAGTGCTCTGGACACACATTGGAAGTCACATTCTTTGCTAAGCTTGTGTTAGGTTCTACCATATCCACCAGAGCAACGCTGAGGTTCACACGCAATGCATACAGGAGGAAAAACCCAAAACAGGCCAGGAGGGCAAGATTGTAGCGAGCTGAGCAGCATGCAGGGACTGAAACGAGAGCAAATGAAAAATGTTTATCAGACCTAACAGAATAAGAACAACTCATAAACAGTTTTTATTCATGTTCTCAGAAATCTTTGGGTAAGATAAAAAATTGGCAAGGAGATAAGCTGATTTTTCTTCTTAAGGGGTTTATTCAATAGGGTAGAGTCTGAGGCTGGTTGAAAAAAAATTTTAAAACCCACTTTTGTACTGAGGTGCAAAGCAAATGTAATCCTAATTTAGACAATAAGCAGCTACCCACACAAAAGTAGGGGCTGCAGCAGAAGGATAATGTGTGGTCTGTGGAAATGGATTTAGAAACATAGTTTGAAAAGTCCTCTCAAAAATACTGTAATATTTATTCAAGATAGAATTTCACACTAAAAACATCCCCAAAACAGATTAGTGGGAAGCCTGTAATATACAAAAAATGGTTCAAGAAAAACAAACACTCTTAAAGTAGTGCTAAAGAACAGACATTGCTATTTCAAGGCTGGCTTCTAGGACAAGTTTTTCTTTTACATGTTTGCTTATAAGGGAATATGCATTTGCTGACAGCTGCCAAACAGAGGAAACTACCAGAAAAGGGAATGGCAAACAGTATGGTGGCACTGTGAAACAGTAACAGTTGCCCAGTTGCCCACTACACTGGTCTTGGCAGTCACAAGACAACAAAGGAAATGAGTCCTAAGATTCAGCACTTAATCTGTGTTGTGACGTTGTCAGCTCTGTCAGCTGTTTATACACAGATACCAGACTATGCACTGTAACACAGTTATTGACTTCCTACAGTAGTACACAGCAGTATTTGGCAGAGATCACTCGTCAGTGCCAGGAGATCCAGATCAGAGCTGAGCTGTAAAGTTTAAAGCTCTGCAGCTACTCTTTAGGGACTGGGAATGCCTGAAACTACTGAGTAGGAATGTCACATCATTGACAAACTACTTGAATAAACCGCTGAGTTTTCAAATAGAGGGTAGAGTTTCCCCTCTTGTGAGGGAGCTATGTTGCTAAATGCAAGTTTCATAACCTGGATTTCTGAAACTCGGGGAGGGCTGGGGACCAGCAGATATTACATCACTCTACAGTGATCTCTTCTTTCACTACTCAGAGTTCAAATGATGAATAGAACAAGTACATCTATGAACGACAGGACTGATTGGAGCTTCATCTGCTCCTGCAATATGTCACTTGACTGGATTCTCTAATCTGCAGTAAGAAACAATGGACGTGCCCTGTGGACAAGCCGACGAGACACCTTGCCCTTCCCAGTAACTTACTGAAACAAGAAATGTGCCTATATGATTTTATTTTTCATGAGGAACACCAACAGAGCCTTTATGCAAGATTGTTCTCCATGGAATTAGTAGAACTTTCCCATTTTTGTAGTCTCTAATCCTGACAAACTTTATGTGAAATTCATTATGGCTGAACAAGTTTTTAAAATGACACAAGAGATGCTGTACTTGCTACGTTAATTTAATAAATAATTAATAAACAAGGCTATTGTAATCATATGCAAACCCCCTTCCAAACATGCAGTAATTGCAAGTTTTCCCTCAGAAGCACTTGAAAAAACCATACTGGATTTTTAAATGACATGAGGGAGAGCTGCCAAGATTTTATTGCTTACTTTAAAACAATAGGCACGAAGAACAGGAAGTACTTACTACACAAAAACTAGTTCAGCAGCTTTGCTCTTCTTTGTTGTTAGTTAAAAAGCAATTTCCCTTAAGTAGAAAATGTATAGTCATATAATGTACAACAATGAATATAATTACAGGTAAAGCTACTTAACTGTTCCACTTCTTGCATTTGCTGGAGTTAGACAATAGTAACAAAAAGCTGAATAACACACTGATGATGTAACCCTTCATTGGAAATGCAGATTAATTGGAACATTCATTACTCTTCCTCTATAAGGAAGGTACTGGTAAACAACTTATATGGAGAGCAAGCTCCATTAAACAGATGTGCAAGAACTTAAGGTCACTAGTGTCAGATTTTTTTTTCCAACTGTACACAGTTTATTAAAAAAACTTAACCAACATGTAGATCTGATGGTCTGAAGTAAATAGCTACTAAATTATTGATTCCCTGTCATTTCATCATGTGCACTTGAAACACCTCAGAATATTAGATCAGGTTAACAGAAGATTCAAGAAGATTACAGGTGTGTTTCAGGAGATTGCTATAATTGAAGAGACACAGACATCCACCCCTCTAAAGTTTAAAGCAGCTCACGAAAGTTTAAAGCATCGTGTTCAACGTCTTACCTTGACCAGCAGTCTTTGGTCCTACATCTATAGTAAATTCTGATTTCAGGGGCATGTTTTAAAGTACAGTAGTTATAATTGAACAAGATTCTTAAATTGCAGTTAAAAAATAAGTCTGTGCTGCAAGTTGCACGACAGTTAAAGGAAGTTGCTTGTCTGCTGTAGTTTTCCTTGTGGGTGAGGTGAGCCACCTCCAACTGGAGACTGCTGCATTGTGCAAACTTAAGACCATACTGCCTTACTAACAATCTAGTTCAAATTTCTCTCTTTCTGGCACTCTTAAAGTAATTTTGTTAGCAGCCCCCCTTGATGAAGTTGCACACTTTTAGCAAGTGTGCAGAGTAGGTTAGAGCATTTTTGCATGGTATACTGAAGAAACTAGAAATCTTAGTCTACTCCTTATAGGTTGTACATTTCGGGAAGCAAAACAGCACAGACAACCAAACATGCGAGTTCTGTTGTTAAGCTCTGACCATGTATCAAGCCTCCTCTCCTACCTTCGTGCATCCTTTCACTTTCCTTTGTCTCCATGCTTCAATAACAAGCAAGCAATTAGAGCAATTAGTCTTGCTCATTTCTGTCTTCATATGAAATTTTGACACGATCTCGGCGGACCCCGGTAGTTTTTAATAGCTGGACCGATGTTTGGGCTGGAATGTCTTCACTGCAATTACACCGCGCCAAGGCAGGTGTCTGTGACCGGGCTGTGCGCCTGACCCCGCCACCGACAGAGCCGCGACCGCTGTCAGGACTCGGGGCCGTGCCTGATCCAGCCCCGCCGGGCACCGCGGCGTCCCGAGCACCGAGCGCCGCTATCAGAGCGGACGGGCGGCGCAGCCCCGGGCCCGTCACCGCTGTCCCCGCCACCGCTGTCCCCATCACCGCTGTCCCCGCCACCGCTGTCCCCGCCACCGCTGTCCCCATCACCGCTGTCCCCGTCACCGCTGTCCCCATCACCGCTGTCCCCGCCAGCGCTGTCCCCGTCACCGCTGTCCCCATCACCGCTGTCCCCGCCAGCGCTGTCCCCGTCACCCCGGCAGCGGCACGGTCGCACCGACCCTAGGGCCCCGCAGCGGCGCTCGCGGCCCGCGCACCGCGCCTCCATGGCAACGCGACGCCGCCACTCAGGGGCAGTTGCCGCTCCTCTCACCGGCGTTGGGCTGCGGCTCCTTCAGCAGCGGAGTGCGATCCTCTCCCTCCTCGGGCTCCATGTCGCTGCTGCCACCCGGACCGCGCAACGCGCTCAGGGCCAGACCGCCCGGCGCCACCGCTACGGCCGGGAGCGTGCCCCGGCCCAGCTCGGCTCGGTTCGACTCCACTCAGCTCGGCTCGGCTCGGCTTAGCTCGGCCCGGTTTCGCCCGCCGCCGCTCCCGATCTCTCGGCTCTGCCCCGCCGGGGCCGGGCACCGGCGGCCGCAGCCCCGGTCGATCATGTGACGGGCAGGGGCGGGCGGAAATGGCTTCAACCGCAGCGCCAGGCTGGTGCCGGGCCGCCCTCGGCCGCCATCTTTCGTGAGGGCGGTGGCTCCCTCGCTCCCTTCCCCCGCCGGCTGACGGGGCCGCGGGGACGCGCCCACAGGTGGGCGGCAGGTGTCGCTGTGCGCGAGGTGCCGAATGCTGAGGGAAAAGTTTCTCCTAGTTAGGATAAATCTGATCAGGCTGATCGCCACAAGTGGCTGCTTCTCAGTGAAGGCGTGCGGCGTCCCGGTGCAGATGCACTGCGGCAGCCACGGGCAGATCAGGGAAAGCTCGAGGTGCAGGCACTGGGTCTCTCTGTAACCGCTGAAGTGCCCATGTAACAATAAATTGTACTATCTGCGGCACAGCGTCTTTTTGCTCCGTGTGTGTCTGCAGTGCTCAATTCCTGGAGTAAGGCTTTAAAATCATAGAATGTGAAGGGGTTGGGATGGACCCTAAAGATCATCTAGTTCCAACCTCCCCTGCCATGTGCAGGGAGACCTCCCACCAGACCAGGATGCTCGAGGCCTTACCCAGCCTGGCTTTGAACACTATCAGGGCTGGGGCAGCCACCACCTCCCTGGGCAACCTGTTTGCCTCACCACCCTCACAGTATTTATTCCTAATAGCTAACCTAAATTTCCCCTCTCTCAATGTATACTCGTTACTCCTTGTCCTGTTACTGCAGTTCCTGACAGTCACTGGCTTCCTTGCAGGCCCACTTCAGATACTGGAAGGTTGCTATGAGGTCTCCACACAATGTTCTCCTCTCCAGGTGAACAGTCCCAATTTTCTCAGCCTGTCTTCACAGGGGCTCCAGTACCCTTATCGAATTTATGTGAAAATACACCAATATAAATTAATAAGCATCACAGAATATGTAATAGAGCTTTTCCTCTTGGAATCAGTGTTTTTCAAACTCAGTCAAAGCTAACAACAGAGTGGAGATCTTTAAGCTTTGTAGGCTCTTTCCTACATGGTAGCCACCTCCACCCATCTGTCCAGTCATCAGCCTTGCCAGTGCTGAGTGCTGAGTCATTTTGACAATGCCGCCAGTCATCTACTTACTGAAAGCTTTGCTTAGATGCCTGTGCCTCCTACTGATGTGTAACTGCCTGGAAAATTCTGCATACTGGAAAATAGAGGAATGTAAAAGATTCCTAGCAGCATATTCAGCTATATCATTTCACACAAGGTAGATATACTGAGTTTGTAAGTATCAATAGAACAGCTGTGGCTGTGTGGCCACCATACAGTATTACATCTGTGTGAACACATGAGGCAAATCAGGGCTTCTGTTCTGGTTCTGAAATTTAGCCTGAGTGTCTTCTGTGAATCGAACTTACCTGGAAGCTGTTCTTTCAGCCAAAATTAAGGGAAGAAAACAGAAAGGCAAAACACACATCAAACATATTTTACAATATTTTATGAGAAATGGTGATCTGGTTTGTAGTACTCAAAGAGTTTAGCTTTGCATTTAACACATGCTGTACTCTTCTTGGCATTTCCGCACATGCCACCAGAGATTCCAGTGCACTAGCACCCAGCCCATGAGGAAGGAAGTGTAGGGATGTATGGGACAGGACTGTGAGCAGCATGCACAGGATCATGAGTGTGATCACTTCCATCCACAGGCTGAACTCCAAGCACTCCATGGACTCCTTTCATCATAATACAGGGAGGATGAGGGGCTGCGGGGCCTGAAGTGATTGACAAAGCTTTTCCTAGATGTCCCCTTTTTTTACCTCTTATTTCTTCTCCCCAAGGCAAGTTGTCTTTTAAATATATCTACACTTTCAGTATGGAATAGTGCCAAAAAGTGTTGCATTACCAAGAAATGTGGATTTCTCTGCCTTGCTGCCTCCGTCTTGGATCTTGCAGACCCTCACTGTGGAGTGAATCTTCCTCAGTGACACGCTGCACCAAAAGCAGCTTGATTGAGAGGCTGCAGCCCCACAGGCAAAAGGTGACACTCACGAATACAGATTCAGGAGTGTATGAGGAGCATTGCTTTGTCACAGCAGATAAAAACATTATTGTTTACATCCTGGAGGCTGACTTTGTGCGTAGCCATATAGAAACACGCGTGGTTTGCCTCTGTCCAACCTACCAGGTACTGCTGCTTGTTGGTCTGCTTTACCATGCTGTGTCATGATGTGGAGGATTTGAAATATTTTCTGACTTTATTTATTTTTATTTCTAAAAAGGACAATAGTATTCAAACACTTCTGTGCTGGTTACTTTAATTGCTGGATGCAGCTGTACTCTGGGCTGGGCTGGGGAGCTCAGTGCCTCGTCACCTGACTCCACAGCATAAAAGAGGAAAAGAGCAGAGGTTTCCACTTCCTTTCCTAAATTCCACCCTGACATTTCAAATTATCAAGCTAAAAACACATGCTGCAGCATGTCTCGTGTAGAGCAGTAGATGGCTCTCTTTCCTCTGAAGTCCTGTAGGGAAAAGAAACAGTAGTCTTAAGAGAAAATCCAGCCTTGTTCCCTCCAATGCCATGGCTCCTTTTGGGCAAGCTCTCATATTCATTCAACAGTGCAGACAGGATACAGCTGTGCTGGTGTAGGAATGCATTTTAAACTGATTAACTCCATTTAGACTCAATGGCTTAGAAGATGAAGAAGGTGGCCAGGGAAAATAGATTAGTGATGCTAACTTAAATTGTAGTATTTCCTCATGGAGCAAGATAATATCTCTTCTGTCAACCTATTAGGTTTTATAGGGTATAATAAAAAAATTGTTTCTGGGTTCCCACATTTTTTCAGTCTTTTAAAAATTACTATTACAGGATACCTTTATTTATTTATACATTTTTAAGGAAACTGACTTTTAAAATATTGTTTTTTCAAGATAAACAGAAGAAAGGAACAGAGAAATACAGATCATATTCACAATATAATAATATCCAGTTATTCTCAAATAACTGATAATAACATAAACAGAGTTCAGTAAGTGAAGATTTGTCTAAGTCTCTTTATACACAGCATTTTAATGTTGTAAATGCCTAATTAGGATAGTTAGAATGATAATTTATCATTTTAGAATGATAATTTACAAAATAGAAAAATATAAAGTTAAGGTATCAGATTGTTTGGACAAGAAAAAATATGCACATGCATCCAAGCAAAGTATTTCTCAGGTTTCCCATAAGAGAGCAAGTTACAGTCAATCAAAAAGGAAAAGAATTAGGATGCCTTAAGCTGGGAAGTTCTCCTACTGTAAAGCTGAATACAAAGTCATTACTAAATCATGCATAAGATGATGCTGACCAAATCAGAAATGGCTTATGTGGCTCTGGCAGTACAATATGTTTTCATCTGTCTGGAAATATTCCGTCTGCTGCAAATGCCTCAGGGCTTCCTGTCGCCATGGATATTCTTGCCTGAGGGTTTATGTTGGGAGAGGAGACCCATTCTGCCTGCTTTTCTTATTGTTTGTTAGCAGAGGCATTCCATGCCATTTAATTTTTGGCATTGGCCATGGCAGCAGAAAGCCTGGGACTTTCCTCAATTAGCGACATTGCTTTCATACTGAAGAAAGGAAGGTGTGTATTGTGCCCTCTGGAAAGTACTCCTTCGGGTTATACGGCAGTGCTCAGCTAGATTCAGAGAAATGGCTTAGGCTTTGTATTGCCTAAAGTTTAGTGCTATATTAGCCACTGGAAGTACAAATTGGAAGTACAGGTAATCTTAATGTCTAGACTCCCTTATTCATAGGTATTCTTCCTAAAGGAAATGAGAGTGGTGATGATGCTGAACATTTCCTATCAAACAACTGTCCTCTGTTCAGAACACTCATCTGTACATGGAAACATGGTGTCATATTTCTCTTCTGCAAGTGGCGTTTAGTAACTGCAGCAAATGCTGAACCTCAGGCAAGACAAGGCACTGGGGCTTTGTGGAATCTTCTTTGGTTTTAACTATAGATGTTTCCTTATATATAGAAGTCATGAATATCCTTAGGGAAAAGGGCAGATTTCCCTCAAGCTTTGTAGATTAGTTCTGTATTTTCTGAGTTAATGGCTGTCAGAGACTGAAATAGTTCATGCCTCAAATATTGACATACGTTTTGCTCATTATAACAAGAACTGTATAAAGAAACTACAACCAAAGAAGCCTCCCTGAAGATACCTGACTGGGACTTTGGACTGAAAGTCAAACTGCTGAGATTAGATAAAGGGAAAACTATTGTTCAGTCGTCTCAGGCTGAAGCAAAAGTATGCATCCACAAAGGCCAAAGGCACCAGCTGCACTAAGAATCATCTCTGGCAGAATTTGGGGTGGGGGGACAGCACAGGTTACAAAGCCAGGTCTACACAGACTTCTCCCCCAGCCAGGGAGGGAGGAGGAGGTTTTGGGTGTGTGGCATAACCTCTGGTGAGAGGCAATAAACACCCATCCTCTGTTACACAAACTGGCCTAGCTGTGGAACCCCCGACCCCACAGGCCGCATCCACGGGACATTTCATGTAAGAGACAGCTGAGGGGGTGTCATAATCCATCAAAGACCCCCCGAAGTGCTATATGCCTTGCACCACAGGACTGCACGTGATGCAAGCAGAGTCTGTTGCAAGAGACTGTCCCCAGACATGCCTGGACACTGCCACCTGGCCTGAGTGTATATTAACCCATGGGATTCTGTGCTTTTCAGGGGGACCATCACCACCAAGGACCAGCTAGAGAGGATCAATGCAACATCGTTGGGACCCACGGATGGTGATATTCTTCAATTCTGTCTCTGTCACTCTCTTTCTGTCCCCACCTCTTTTCCTACTTCTTCCTTTCTCTCTTTTCCTCTCCCTCTCTCTCATATTTACTATCAAATAAAACCCATACTACTGACTGGCATATGGTCTTGTTTGCACCTTAATTTGGGCAGAGATATTTCCAAAGAACCTTAATAATTGGATCATAACAATGGATAATGGTTAATGACCTCACTGTTGGCTACTGAGGGATGTTGGAGTGCTCACTAAGAAGTGCAATTCTTTCTGTGGACTCATAAAAACAGAGGAATAGCTATGGTCTGTTGGACCAATCTTCACTTCCCCTCAGTACCCTGTCTCACACAGCAGTCAATAGCAAATGCTAAGGGAAGGGCTTGTACAGACCAAACATAGGGTGATACATCCTCTGAATAGTCTCTGAATGTTTGAATACACTGATTCACGACTTAGGCTAGTCTTGAGCAGGATGTGGTACCTCTGTACTGAATAGTCCCTGACATTTGTCAGACAAGGATTTATGCCATCTGAATTAATGTAAAATTCAGTATTCATGTTCTCTATGGCAAGGAGTTCCATATCTGAATTATATACTATGGATGTGTTATACTTTTATAGTCTCTCTGAGAATAAATGCTTTTTTTCCTGAATCCCCAGTAAATACTTACCTCTCCATGTCTGCATGCTTACCCATAGAAACATTAGTTTTTAAAGCATTTTACTGGTGGAGAGTCCTGTTGGACTTATTCTTTCAACTGTGTGGCTCAGTCTTGCAAAACCATGTCTTTATACCTCTCTGGTGCCAGGTTAGAATGATTCTTTCAAGAGTTTCCACCTCATGATGTGCTGCATTATAATACTGCAATGTTGAGGTTGTTCAGATCTGTGGCAAAACAAAATTAATCTGAATTATTTTGTCATGAAAGATGGAATTATGAAGATAAAATATGCTGGTATCTCACAGGTTTTCTCAATAGTTTTGTCCTGTTCCTGATGGGAAGTTGATTGGTAGCTGGCTTTATCAAAGCCTGGAACTGCCAAAGAACATTCTGCAGCTCTCACTAAAGTGTTTTCTTTTTTGAATCAAACTCTGTAGTGAAAGTTAATGGTAAAACTTTAAAAAAATATTTCCACTGGCAGGGCCTTACTTAGCCTTAGAAGTGCTGATATGTGAAATTATGCACAATAAGTGAGACATTCTGAAAATGATATTTCTCTTGTAACTAAGTAAATAATTTTTTTCAGAGATCTCAGAAATCTGGATGGAACCCATCATGCAGGACAGGATGATGTGCTTTCTACGCTCAAGGAACCTGATGCCAGTCAAGGCAAGAACCTGTGAATTAGGTACTTAGTAACTGTCAGTCTCTTGCATTCACTAGGCATTCTCCTAGTCAATCTAGAAGACTTGAAAATGTGTGTGACATTGTGTTATCCCTTAGACTGGCTGGGGAAATAGAGGATGATGCTACTCGTTTTTACCAGCAGGTGTCTAAGGAAGATGTAGGTCTGAAGATTCTCAGATGTTCGGTATCTAGGTGAGCCTAGCAAAAAGGAAAAAGTTTTTGCAACGATAAAGACACTTCTCCTTTGACAGTGATTTGAAAAAATGTTGAATTTTGAAAGAGTAAATGTAGTGTCTTTTTACTAAAGCATTTTTTTTACAATGTTGACCAAAATAATGCTTCTAATTTGTCACTCTATGCTTGAAAATTAAGTCTAAACTCATGGTAATTATAATACTTTTATAACAGAATCGACCTACTTTTTATTTTGCAAATGTTGGCAGCTATCCCTAGCTATTACATCTAGAGGTTGTACATAAAAACTTTACATATTATAAAGGAGTATTATAAAACAAATGAGAAATAAAGAGGGAAAGAAAGAGAAAGAAGGAAAGAGAGGGAAAAGGAAGGAGGAAAGGAGGTAGGCTCCATTCAGCTAACTTTTAAAATGCTGAACCTGTTTGTACAACAGTGCTCATACTGTCTCAGCTGGGTCATTTGCAGCTGAGAAGCCTTTATGTAGCTGTGATGTGCTCCATGGTGACTGGTGGCAGGGCACAGAAGCTGCTGCATACTGTCTGGCTGTGGAAGCCAGTCATCCCTCAGAAATACCAACATCAGGGTTCTCTGGTAGCTCACTGCAAGCCCAGCCTCATCTTGCTGGGGAGTGGTGAAGGCTTTGTAAAGTCCTTTCTTTTGCCCTCCTGCGAATTGGCTCCCTGTCCATGCCTGCTTCAGGATATATCTCTGGGACGTTTTTCCAGGTTATTTTACAGCTGTTAATCCCAGGAAGATTTTGGTGTATGACATAACAGCTGTCACTCTCTACACCTCAGGATTTGGAAAGTAGTACATATTTTTAAATTCAGCCTTTAAAATTCTCAGCTAAGTAGGCCAGTGCACCCCTTACGAACTCTCAGTTTTTTCATGAGGCTTGCTTTTTATCTTTCCCTGCACTTCAGATAGCCGTAGGGAAACTGTTCTTAATGACTGGCATGCAATAGTCTTCTGCAGTCTTTCATAATTTTTGTATGTTTCTTAAATACCCTTACAAGTATTCTTCCTTCTGTTTGCTAGGGAGCATGTCTCCAGGGCTAGAATTTTTAAAGATATAGAAAATATATCTATATTTTCTTTGTGGTCCATGTCAGGGAGTAAACCCTGACTTGACTCAGTTGGTGTCAACACATCCATGTTTCTCAGAATCACTTTTGGAACAGTGTGGCCATGTACAAGGTGAATATCAGCTGGATCGAATTCTGGCCTGGTGCCTATCACATCATCCTTGGTCCCTGAGTGTGCAACACATTTTTGTGCTGCCATACCTTGCTGAGAGCGCGAGCCTCTCCTTCCTTACCAAGTCTCATTCTGTGTTTTGTATTATGCAATGCAGAAAAACTGTTTGTCCTGTTGTCAAAAGTTCTGTTTACTAGAGAAGGGGAAACAAGGCAACAGTAATTTCCTGCAGGCATTCAAACAGCAACCTGGTTGTGGTTTACATTATGTCAATTAAGATGAAAATGTATGAGCATTACAACTGAGCATAAGTAAAGTGCAGTTGGAAAATTTTAACAGCTGTTTCAGACATAAGAAGAAAAGTAGTTTCAAACTCCAGAGCTCTGTATTATCCAACCATCAGCTTATGCAGTCTCAGTCCTTGGAGTTTTTCAAGACCTTTCTGGATCAAGTCCCAAGAAACCTTTTCTGACCTCATTACTCATCCTGCTTTGAACAGCAGGCTGTATCAGACAACCTCCTGAGTTCTTTGCCCTGAATTTTCCCATGGTCTTGTGATCCTGTGACCCCTCTCAGGACTAAAAACATCATGTGCACTAGGTGTTTTAAATATAGTTCATTTGTTTTTTAATATCCTAAGTAACTTACTGCTAAGAAAAGAAAAGAAAAGAAAAGAAAAGAAAAGAAAAGAAAAGAAAAGAAAAGAAAAGAAAAATGAAAAGAAAAAACCTCCCAGAACTTCTGTTAGTGGTCAGCAAAATCACAGGGTAAGTCTTTAGCCTAAAAACATGGCTAGGAGACGTTAGAAAGTTGTCCAATATAGGACACATTTCAGACATATGACAGCAATGTCCAAACATTTGGTTGTTACAGCAAGGTTTGGAAAGATGTAGCTCTTGGGTCCGCACCCTCTTCATTTAAATAAACATGACTGCTGCTGTGGGTGGTTGGCAGTGGAACAAACAGTTGCTTTTTGGACAGTGTGAATGAATACCCTATAGTGGCGTTACTCAAGGGCTAAGTTTATTTAGACTGTGGCATATTTGGTGACTTGAAACATGAAACCTTTACTCAGTTCCTTCTTAATCGCTGAGATCGGACTCCTCACCCACCCTTCTTTCATGTAGGCAGTATGTGCTAAGAGTTAGTCCTCAGGAAGAGATAACTGGTGTTTACCTGTGTCAAAACCAAACACGAAGTTGTGTGCAAGTTTTATAAATAGTTTGAGTGTATTTTTAAAATAATTCTTAATCACTCTGTCTGTAGAAGCCATTTTAGCAACTACAGGGACAGATTCTGTAAGGGGCAATTTGTATAATATGAGGTTGACTCTCATGTTATGTGATTGTCAAATAGATGTCATCTAAAACAGAATGGAGAGATTTTACCTATACAATTAAGGTCTACATGCCTCTAACTATTTTTTCTTGATACCACAGTGGAGTGGGTTGGAAAGACTTCTTTTTTTAAAATTTATTTTTGGATTAAAAAAAAAAAAAAAGACAAAATAAACTTAAACATTGCAGTTTTAGCTTTTTACCAATTTCCAAGCAGAAAGTTTGGGTTTTATTTTTAGAATGAAAAACGTTGTCCTGCAAGGGTTCACATCCTACAACTTTTCATTTTAACAGCTGCTTCTAATCCTGTCTTCTTTTCTTTTTTCAGTGTTGACCTTTTCTGGATGTGACAAGATGGAGCAAACCAGGACTGAAATAGTATAGTCTACACCACTGAGAAGTGCTTTTCTTTCCCTCTTGAAAATTCTACTTAATTTCCTAGGGAGCAGATCCCTGCTCTGTCCTTTCTGGGACACTTTGATCTCTAAAGGAGTTTGGTCCCTTGACTCAAGAGCAACCTCACAGATTTTTGCCAAGCTGCCTGGAGATCACCTAGCCTGATCTCTATGTTATGGAAGACAGAATTTCAGCAAGTTGACCCTCTATTTAGCCTCATTATTTGGTTTAGACTTTTGAAAAGGCATTCAGGTTTAATGGGAAGACATAAAAAGAAGCAGAAACCACAACTTTCCTTAGTAGTGCATTCAGGAAAATAACCTCTGTTGACAGTATGTGCCTCATCTCTAACTTGCATTTGATTGACTTTAATTGCCTGACCATTAGCTCTTTTTACACTTCCTACCATAGATCAGCACCTGGTATTTTCTTTCTATGAAAGAAAGAAGTGTCATGAAGGCTCCCCTCAGTCTTCTCTGATGAATTAAAATATGCATCTCTTTAGTCTGTTGTTTTAGGGCATTGTCTCCACACCTTGATTTACTTTCGTGTAAAATGTGGGAAATGAGTTTTGTCTACACTATGAATTGCTCTCAAGTGAGTCTGCTTTTGAAAGGAAGTTGCCTCTGCCTACAGGGATACACTGGTCTATAAAACAGACTGCTGTACTAACATTCCCTTTATTATGGGTACATGAATGTCATAAAAGTTATTACAGAAACACACATTCATTACAAAATCTGCCAGTTTTTAAGTCCTTAGTTTAAAGTGAAGTTACAGTATATGAATGCACATACTCCAGAGTGCTGTGATATACTAGTCTATGACATTACGGAAACACTGGGTTTAGAAGTTCCTTTTTAAAAACCTGTAATTGAAATTTACAGTTTAATTATAGGCTATAGTTTAAGATAATTAAATCCTCAGGGAATTTTTACCTTCTTTAAAATCAAATAGCATTAATTCACACTAAATTATTTAATAAAAACAAGGTTTTTCATGGCTGTTTCAGCTGTATTTGCAACAAAGAGGAGTTGTGCTGACCTTTTGAAAACCCTCAGAGCAAAGGGAATAAGGACACTAAGGTGAAATGGTTAATGAAGCTTGGTAAAGGGAATTTCATCACATGCAATTGTAAAAAAAATACTGCTCTAGGAAAACAGATTTTTGAGGACAACCTGTCATCATTTATATATGTTTTTAACTTCTCTCACAGAAAGAGCATGCTTGTACATGTTATAACATGCCCCTACTGTATGGTTGAACATTTTACAATCAGAGACTAATTCTAAAATAAAATAATAGCATTATATGAGCTTGCTTCCTAAAAGTTCTGCATGTATGTATCGGATAGGATGCAGTATATCACTTGAAGTTAAGGGGCTAAATACAGCAAATTATTAAAAAAAGCTCCAGTTCTTTATCAAAGTTACAGAGATTTGAGTGAGGTGGAGGATACAATTTTGAGTCCTGACTTCCCTCTAAAGGCAGTGATTTCAGTGCACTGATTGCTCTAAAGCCAAGAGCCTACTTTGAGACTGCCTACAAAGGAAATCTGAAGCCACACATAAAAACCTATGACAGCTACCCCATTCACTTGCATTTTGGAGAACCTTTAGCACATCAGCAACAAGAACATAGGGTCATTTCACAGTAATTCTTTACAGTTCTGTGAGATTAATCAACTGCTGAGGACTACTGAAAAGCAGAGGACAAGATCCTCATTTTCATTCCATTATGGTCCTTCTGCACTGATTAGTTAGTTCAAAAGGGCCAGGGAACTTGGTAACTGAGGATTATCTTTGCTGTTGAGGAATTCCTACATGTGTCTGTAGATTTGTTCCTCAGACTTTCACATTTCCCATAGTATAATTTTGTCATTCCTTCTTTAATTCTGAACCTCATTTTTAAAAATAAATTTCTCAAAACTGCATGAAGTCTTAACCATGAGGTCCTTCTGCAAGGACCTTTCCTAAAAGGCAGTGCTTCATTTTGTTGGGGTTTTTCAAAGCCCATATATAATATTACATATAATGCAAAAATATAGTATTTGCCAATTTGATCACGTGTTTTTATGAATATGTTTAAAAAGTGTACAAGTATTTTAAAATTAAAATAGTATGAAAATATATCATTCCAAGATAATAAGATTTTTCTGTGCTTTTTTAACAAAGAAGAGGCTTTTCTCCAATTTGGACATTGCTTGCTTGTTCTTATGCCAGTCTCTGAACAAATAGAAGCAAAATCTGATACCTTCAAACAGTGTCTGATCCAAAGCTTGTCAAAATTAGTGTCTCTCTTTAGGTTTGATTCACTGAATACCCAATGAGGACTCTTAAGATAAAGTCATCTTACATGCTCTGGAGATAACAAGATATTTCAACTGCTTGTCTTGATTTCTTGCGTAGAGATGCAATAGAAATTGGTGCTTTAAGAATGGGATTCACATAATTTGTTTAGAAGGCTACTTTTGAATGTCTGTTCATTCAAATGTTGGTATTTCAATGAGTCATACAAATCTGTTCAGAAAAGTGCCTTCTTCACTCCACTGTCCATCCAGTGAATGTAAATAAACAGTTACAGACAATTGCACAGTGCACATTTCATCAGGCGAATCCTGCCCACTCTGGCTGCAGTAATAGTTCAAGTTGGAAGAGAATTTACAAATAACATTTTTCACCGAGGGAAATACCTTCAGCTACTGGGAAAAAATATGTTAATTGTAGTGCAGACCAGATTTTCATAAAGCTCCACCCTGATAGCTCAAGGCAAGTTTCAGTGCATGGCACACCCATTGACAGTGTAATGTAAAACGTTATGACACATTCCATCACCAGAAATGGCATTAGAGGTGTTATTACTGAGCACTTTTGGGAGAGTTTTATATCCTCTGCTCCTGTCAATACTTTCCAGAAAATGCACATTCTTCAGGCTTACATCCAAACAAGGAATGTGCCCTCCTACTACCACAAATGATCTTCCACCCACTTATTTTTAATATTCACTTTAATTCTTGTCCACTCACTATGAGTGATAAAACAGACAATTGCTTCCTTCCTAGTTCCATGAACTGCTGAATCACAGTTTCTGCTAGGACCTCATCCAAAGCCTATTGAGATTGATTAAAAGATTTATCCATCCCCGAAATGAGCTCTGCTACAGGCCTTGAGTTCAGTGATGTATAAGACAACTGGCTAAGCTTTTGAAGAGAGAATAGTGTACTGGAAGAGCCTATAGTGATCTTCTGATTAAAATTTCCACATAACGTAGCTCTTCAGATTTCCCTGAATTTGCCTCATTTCGTGGAAACACATTTTTTGCACCACAATCTGGAATGCCTGCTGAATCCAGCTGAATATCAGACCATCCAAGTTCACTGTCTAATGCTAAAAGCAGACACAGGGCATTGACCACTCAAGTCTTTGCTGCTGTAATTTTTGTGGAGATTCACCCCAATATTTTAAGTACCGTAGTGCTTAGGTTTTTACGTTTACCACAACAGTTGTTTTCTACATGTGATATTAGAGAAAAGCAGTGCATATATTGCCAGCTGATCTTCATACAATTACTAGAGCTTGCCACGTGCTGTGGTCCTTCTAATTGACCAAGGCAGAAGTTGCTTTCTGAACTCATTAAGAAACCATTTTGGTTTTCTGTATTTACTTAAACACATTTTTATTTAGAATTTACTTAGGCTGCAACTCAGAGGTGTCATTTCAGCTGGTACTGGTATGTATATTCGAGCTAGACTTAAGTTATACAAAAACAGGTAACAGTAATAGTTGTTGGCACAGCCAGTGCTATAGATGACTTTTGCAGCCTTTACTGGCTCTGTTTGTCAGACACCATGAAGGATTAGCAAAATAAGGTTCCTGGGTAGCAGCGAAGGTGGTAAAAGTGGAATTTGCATAATGATGACATATCATGGGTGTAAAACTTGAGTCTGGTAATGCTTGTTTAACTCCAAAATGTTATTGAACAGAGAGTTATGAAAATTGAACAGAGAAGGAACTAGCTTCTCTGTTTGGCATGCTGAACACAAGAGCAACCTGTTTTACCTCCCAAACTGTGTGTCCACTGTACCCACTTCACCAGCTTGGAGCAGCTGAAGATTATGAAATCCCTTCATGCTAGGTTATAGTCCTTCAAATTTATTCCTAATATGCAGAAGTTAGGTCCAAGACAAATTTCCTTCACCTGGTGATCTTTGTGCACAAATTGGTCTTTCAGGTGTTTGTCAGAAATAGGCATTTAAAACATACTTAGGCCTGAGACACTAAAAAATGGTTGTTTTTAAGGCCTCGAAAGTGATGTGTAGACCAGCTAAGGTCTTTTGTTCAGTTAAAACACAGATGTCCCAGCAGTTAATTAGTACTAATGTGATCCGTTTCTTCTACTTGGACAGGTATTTTTTAGCTGAGAATGTTTTGTGCTCTATAACAGAAGCCAGTGGGTATGCAAAAGCTTTTTGTAACCAAGTGTCACTAAGTTTAAATTTGACCAGTTTAGCACAAACTAAAACACTGCTTGTTTTCGTTTGAGTTACCAGTCTGACCTAAATCAAACAGTGACATGTAACCGCATAACAAAAGCCTAGAGTAGACAACTGTGAGTGGAAATGAGCAGATTAACAGAGTGCTGGGGAATGTAACAGTCCTACAACTGGTAGGACTGTGAGATCAATTATGCTTACCTGAAACACAAGCCAAGTCCAACAGAACAAATACTGTAGCACTTAGTGTGAATGGGATACCAGTTTTGCTCAATTCTAACTGTGCTAATTTTCCAATTACTCATGACCAATTTTTATTCTTTGTGTGCAGAAAAATGTGCAGAGTAGGCTTGAGATACATAGTATAGTTATAGGCAGTATATAGGGCTGAAAGTTTACTTCAGTTACTTCTTATCTGCCCATGGCCCACAGTTTCTTATCTACATATTGATACCCACTTCTGGGGCTGTGCTGCAAACTGGGCCACTGAAATGAGCTGCATTAATTGTAAACCTCTCTCCAGAAAGAATTGTATAGCACAGTCTGCAGAATAGGGTTGGGAGGGCTGTGGATTGCAGAGCTGGAAGGTGCTGAATGGGGAATGGGAGAGGGAGCCATCACACAGTAAAACTGCTCCCTGTTCAGGTACAGTAGTTAGGGTTTGGGCACCAAAGAGGACCACATTTGATAAAAGAATGTAGGATTTGAAGTGGTGTTTCCAGGGAACGAGAACTTATATTACCATGAAAATCAGCAGCTGCAGAGCACTTTTAAAAATCAGGACCTTGTTTAGATGCTGGTAAGACATGACTCTTGAAATTATGTCTGAATGGGCTAATATGTATTTAAGTTTTCTGCTAACTGGGAACTTACTGAATCCTTACATACCACATTTAATTTCCAAATTGTATGTTTAACTCTGAAAGTCCTCTACATGTACCTACACTGCAGTATATCCTATTTGGAAATGAAATGATGAAAATGTCTCTGAGTGCGTGGATACATGTGTAGGAAAAGGAGCTTGTATATTTTTATAGAATGGCATTTAACAATTTCTGTTCTCCCATTTCTTATTTGTTCTAAATCTATTCAGGACAGAAGGGATCTTAATATTGATAGCCCATTTATTATCTTACTTTCTGCTGTAAGATTCCTTTATTGGCATTTCTGTAGAAGAGATCAAATACATATACCAAACTATCTTAAAATAACAAGCCCCTAGGAGAAAAAAGGGAAGATGTGAGTACATAATACTATTGCAAAATTGGGCAAAATCTGTAACATTTGCAAGCATTTTCACTAATGAACTTTTGGGTTACGTTCATGCTAATGAATTAAACAGTGCCAGCAAATGTTCTTGGGACTAGAAGTTGATTGTCTCTACCCTCAAGTTGACCTTGGCATGGTTTTTCCCTGGCCGCAGTGTTCTCTTGAACTATTTGTGGTGCAGTTGGGGGGTTAGTGTGGACCATACCTAACAGGAAATGTGGATGTGACCAACTCATTTTGGAGATTGAGAGAGCTGATTAGTATTGATAGGTGTGGTGGAGTGCCAGTTTGGCTCAGTGCCAGGGAATGGAGATGTGTACTATTTGTAGTTTTGCTGTCTGAGGCTGGGGTCCCTGGGATGCAGTGATACTTACAAGCTTTTTCCCGATCTCCAAGAAAAGGAGTGGCAGTGACTGCTCTTCTTCCCTGGCTGTTCTCCACATGTAACAAGGACTTACTAAAACCAACAGCAAACATCTCCCAAATTTTGCCTCACCATACACCTTTTGCAGGTGAGGAGGTGCCAAGACTGACTTTGCAAGCATCAGTTGGTTGCACCCCTGCTGTCACCCCTTCCTTAGTCTACAGAGGTGGCACCCTCTCTTCTGTCACCACAAAAACTGGTGTTCCAAAAAGAATCCACAGAGGTATGAAAACCTAGAAAAGCAAATTTAAAAGATGTGAAAAGACTTCATGACTGTCTGGGATACAATTAAAGTACAGTGTTTATGTCCATTCTTATATCCATTAATGTTCATATCTGATTTTCATAAGAACATAGCGTGATGCTTCTGTTCAGGACCACGACTGATTGCATTCGTCTGCGTAACACAATGCAGAGGATGCCAGTTCAGCACTTCTGAAGAGGCACACATCAAGAATTGGGTGCAATTTCTGAATGTATTAGACTTGTGCTGGGATGTAAGAATTTGGACAAAATAAACATTAGATGTGTCTAGTCTACACAGTTACAATGAACATGCTAAAGGAACAGAGTCTTACTGAAGCTGCTTCAGTGCACTTTTTGGACTCTGAAGGTGGGTTAAGATGCATAAGTACGTATGACCTTATTTACAAATTTTGGGCACAGAGGACAGTCCAACCACAGCTACATTATCAATCGCTTCACGTTTAAGTAGCTACGAGGCTCCTTGAATTTCTGCCAGCATCCTTCTCCCTGTTCAGACGCAGCACCGTTCCCGACTCGCCTCTGAGCCCGAGCCCCAGGCCAGCGCGCCTCTGCGGGCTCTCCAGGTCTCTCCAAATCGATAACGGGGCAGCTCCCCACAACAGGCTGCCTTTCTGCTGGGAGCTGCAGGCAGAAAACCTTGCTCTCGGTGTTGCTCTTGTCGGGTGTTGCGTTCTGAGAATCCCACCCGTTTCGCAGCTGCATCAGCCCCTGGGACGGCTGAGGGGACGTGAGACGCACCCATGAGTATCTCTGTGTGGACAGATGCGTGTTGCCGCCGGGCCACCCCCCCCCGCTCCCCACGGGCCGGCCCCGGGAACGCCCCGCGGGTGCTCATGCGGCTGCCGCCGGCGGAGCGTGCCTGGCGCTGGGGCAGCGGCGGCCTCTCCCTTCCCTCCCCCGCCCGCCGAGGCGCCTCCCGCCCGGCCACAGCCCCGGCCCCGGCGCTGCGCACAGCAGCGGACTCACCGGGCAGCGCGCACAGAGAGCCATGGCGCGGTCCCGCGGCGATGTCCACTTCTTCCTCCTTCTCCTCCTCTGCAGCTCCGCGGCGGCCGGGTACGTGGGGCCAGGGCGGGCGGGGGCACGGGGCGCCTCACCTTCCCTCCTCCCGGCCGGCGCGGGGGCTGCGCGGGCAGCGCAGCGCTTCCCGGGGCTCCCCGGCGCCCGCCTGGCAGCCGGTCCCGGGAGCGGGCAGCGCAGCACTTTCCGGGGCTTCCCAGCGCTCGCCTGGCAGCCGGTCCCGGGAGCGGGCAGAGCAGCACTTTCCGGGGCTTCCCAGCGCTCGCCTGGCAGCCGGTCCCGGGAGCGGGCAGCGCAGCATTTTCGGGGGCTTCCCAGCGCTCGCCTGGCAGCCGGTCCCGGGAGCGGGCAGAGCAGCACTTTCCGGGGCTTCCCAGCGCTCGCCTGGCAGCCGGTCCCGGGAGCGGGCAGAGCAGCGCTGCCCGCGCCCCGTCCCGCGCGCCCGGCAGCGCCCGTGGGGTGAGCATCACCTCCAGCCTCCGCAGCGGAGAGGCACAGAAGAGTTGCAAGAGAGCAGCATGTGTTGTGTGTCTTTATGTGGACGCGGTTACTTTCTTGAGAGTGTGTTTCACTCCCTGCCCTTTCTCCCTCTGCCTGCTTGGACTTTCCAGACCTACGTTCCTTGTGGCAGTTCCCTGGAACATCAGGCCTGGAGCAAACCTGACTGTTGGGGTAGCTCTGCTGCCGGACAGCCCAGCACAGGTCACCGTAAAGGGAGAAGTGATCAGAGATAACGAGACCATCTTGAGCAGGGAAATGGTCTTTGAGAAAGGTAAGAAAAAGAGTGGACTTGGTTTGAAAGTATTTCAGTTTGCCTTCTCGCACAAATATTTTGTTCCTCCCAAAATATCACAGCTTCTAAATGGTACTAAAATAGGAAATTTATTTTCCCAAGTAGGAGTCGCTATGGGAAAATGTCTTGTACCCTGCTGGCTGTGTTTGGAGTTGGACAACTGAGCTGGATATGAGTGATTGCATGGGTGTGCTAACTCCTTGTAAATTTTGAAAATAATCAAATAGTAAGCAAAGTGTGATGGATGTGGGATTTGAGAAGCTACGAAGTACTCTGGTCAGCATAGTGGGGCCACTGAAGAAGTAGAGGAAGAGTTGCTTACTGGTAGCTTGTTAGGGTTCAAAGTGGAAGCAAGTGGGAGAATGGAAGGGGTGGAATAAAGTAATACAGCAGCTGGAGCTGCTTCTTCATGGCCTAAGAAAGGCACGACCTGAGCACTGTAGGAAAGTGAAGATGACAATGTCAGACTTTGTTGCTGGGAAGCTCTGTGCATTTGAAGAAACAGGAATTTTTTAGGAGCAGGAACTGAATCATGGAGAGGTTGGGGATTGAAGTAAACCTGAGACTGATTTAATCTATGCCACCAGGCAGGGTTAGTGAATGTGGTGGGAGTTCTGAAGAGCTGAACCCTGGCCAATGTTCCTTTTCAGAAAGGTCAGCTGGCAACAGAAGCATAGAGATGTCCAGCCGGAGATTTGTCCTCATGAGAAAGAAAATATTTTGTATGGATAGTCCAGCTTTCACACTGCTCTTAGTATGAGGCAATATAAATGACATCTAAACTCTAGCTTTTTATTTGTTAAAAGCGAGAGTCTGAGGGCAGCATGAGGTAGTGAAAAATCTACCCTTCTATAATGCACTTTCTCAACTGCTTGTGTAATTTTTCTATTAATGTCTTATAGTTAATATAAATGCCTTAGTTGGAAGCATCACACCTTCATTTCAAAGCCTTCACAATGTGTAGAGGAGACTGAGGCTTTGAATGTGATGAAGTGCATTTGACCAGATCAAAAAATTTTGATATAGAACCAAAACAAACATAAACCAACTACCTTTTTTTGTTTTCTTTTGAAAGCAAAAGTTTTAAAAAGAAAATAAACTGTCTTTTCCTTTTCTTCTTCTAACTATACTGGCTTTTATTTCCTGCTTCTGTTCTGCTTTAATATAGAGTTCAGTGAGCCTTGCATGAGTTTCAACCTGTCTGTTTTTGTCCTTCTCAACACTAAAACCAGACAAGCAACTGGTAATTCCAAGCATGTGAAAATATGTGGCTATCTCTATCTTCTGAGCATACAGGATAATGCTTGACACTGGGAGCTGCTGAAATCAGAGTGAATGGTGGGTTACCAGCAACAGGTATGACACTGTGTCAGACTGGGTACAGTGAGGAAAAAGGATAAATGGTATAGTGCAGTATTAACTTCTGGTATTTTCCCATCTTTAAAATATATCTTTAAATTTTCTATGCTTTTTACTTAATGAATGAAACAGAAAAAAAAAGATGCTGAGCGTACCATGTATTTCCTCTTGCAAAATTATTGACATTTAGCTTGTGGCCATCACTTTTTTCTAGTCAGGTTATATAATCTGTTAGTCATTTGTTTTCTGTGAACAAATATGTAACCAAAACTGTTACCGGGCCAGGAGCAAGGGAACTGCCCTGTAAAAGAGGATGTAGTCTTGAAGATGTGTTTCCACAGGTGCTACCAGTGTTGATCAGTTCTGAGTCAGAGAGAAAGCGAGTTGACAGAGAAAAGCAGAAGCAGTTTGTCAGAATAAGAGCATAAATCTTCAAAATATTCATTGAAGAACAGAACAATCTTAAGATAAAACATGAAGCGATATTGTTATAGCTGAGCTTAGTCTGTGGTTCAAGGAAGTTTGAAGGCCAGCTGTTGCAGTTGAAGGAAGAAACCCAAGCATATCTCCAGGCACACAAAATCTTCTTTAGATTAGATAATTGCTGCCTATATTAGTGGCCAGAAAATGTTGCTTTGTCTGTCACTGAATACCTACCTTGGTTAGGCTGCACATTCAGTGGCACTGTTGCCTAAGCTGGCTCGATTATGCTCTGTAGTTTTCCTTGCATGGTGACAGCAAAAGCAGGGGATTAACTGCTCTGAGAAGCTGATCTGACTGAAAAATGAAGTTTTTATTTTGTTTGGATGTTTTTTTAGGCAGACAGGTCCTCTGGTTCAATGCGCAAACATTTGTGCTGATGGAACTGAGTTGGAAGTTGGATGCTGGAGACATAGGACAGGCTGAGGACGTAGTTTTTATTAGGGACGTTTAATCTGGCAGGCCAAGTTCATTCAAGTACCTAAGTGTAAGGGCTATTATATACCTGTCTGGCAAATACTTCTGCAGTTGCCTTAAATTAATGATTCAGCCTGGTTCTCTTGAAGCAGCTCAAAATGATGCATATGCTGGTCTAAGTTTCTGAGTTAGCTCCATGAGAGGACCTTGTTGAATTAGAGGCATGGAGTTTTTTCTTTCTATAATTCTTGCTTTGTGTAAGAAATAGAATGTTTGCCCTCTGATGGTTGTTAAAACATTTACTGATCTAATATTACTGAAGTGGAATATTGGTATCTCAGTGATTCTTGGGAAATTGTCTGTTGGAGAAATGCTTTAGCAGTGGAGGTTGGTTCACATAATTATTGTGCTTTTTGTATAAGAAAGGGTAAATAAATATATTTATTAACAAGTGGCTAGTGGGTATTTGGAGTGAAGGAGAAAGTGTGCATGCACATGCATTTAAAGATGTTTTGAGCCTGGCTCAATATTCCAGAATCCAAATGTACTGTATAGGAAGTGAGATTGTTTAGGACCAATATTTTGGTACAGAAATTAAGTTAGTTACATTAAATATAGTGAAAACAAACCAAGTGTTTGCAAGTGGGAGGTTGCTGCTACAGGTAACTTCATGTGAGCAAGCACAACCCAAAAAAACCCCCAGAAAAAACCGCATCACCGGGAGAGAATAGGTTTCCATTGCCTAGAGCAGACTGCAGGAAAACACAAAGCACTAACTAAAGCTGTTTGTGTGCACTGTACCAAGCATTGACACACTTTCTGTGGTGATGCAGTATCAAGAAGATCCTCAACCTGATTGAAAATGACTGCAGAAGGTAACAATGGCTTGTGTGCAATTGGAGCTGTTGGGCTTTCTGTGTCAACAGCAGCAAAAAAAGAAATTATGGGAATAACAAATGCACAAGTTAAATTCCCTGCATGAATCACTTGATCTTTAGTGATGGCAGTGAAAGGTGACTCTTGCCATGCATATTTATTCAGTCATTGATAATAAAGATGTATTATGAATTGGCAGGAGATGTTTTCTTAAGGGTTTTCTACCCAGACATTGCCGTGTATGTTAGTGTATGAGAAACCTTATATCTTAATTGCCAGAGGTTCTGAAAAGTGTTTTCTGTGTTGGTGCTAGAATGCTTTGGAAAGAGTAAGTATCATATAAGCTGGAAAAAAAAAAATGGTTTTAAGAAAAACTTTTATGTGTAATGAGGTGTCATCATTTGCCCAACAGTGTGAATGTTTTTAATTCTAAAGAATAGCATTAATTAGTTAGAGTTTTGCTATTTAAGGTACAAGGTAATGTATTCCAGGCACGGTGAGTGAGAGCTATGTGAACTTACCCAAGAATTTGGTTTTCAGTAACATGCATAGTTTGTAAATTACTTGTACATGTTAATTAATTTATGCTGCTTTTCTGTATTTCTAGAGAGGAATACACTTACGTGTTAACAAAGGTTACTGAGCTAGAGCATGGTAAATACTCAGCTAGGATTTATGAAGCATGGTAGTTTGTGAGAATGTTTGTCAAGCTCAGACATGTAGTCATCCTCCATATAGACAATGGAAAATCTCCTTTTACCAGAAGGCATGTTTTACGTACTTAATAATATGGTTCTGACCATGTTAGTATGAGAAACAGTGAAAAACACTAGGAATAGTAAGTTGTAAAGTAACACCTAAATGGGAATGAATGGCCTAAAACCACCAGTCTCTGTTATTAACCTTGAGTTGTCTCTGTACCTTATGTCAGGATAAAACGACTGAGTTATTGGTGACTATGCTGTCTGTCCGGAAAATCTGTGGGGCGAAAGGTTTTGCTGGCAGTTTAGTGGAACATCTCCTTTCTGCCTAATTTTTCAACAATCCTTGAAAAGCCAAACATGAGGGAGCAGGATTTGTATGATTTTGCATCTGTGACCTCCATATCCAAAAGTATGTGCCTCAGTAGCTGTGCCTCAAAAAAAAAGAAGTTATTAAATAGTCAGTACATGCACATAATCTATACAAAATCAGAATGAAGGAAAAGTTTTTGGGAAGGAGGTGTTGGGGCTGGACCCAGAGACAGCTGAGCTACTAGATAAGAAGGTCTCTCTTATGGGCTTTCATATTGCTGGAGTACATAAAAGAAAAAAACAAACCCACGAACATAAAAGGGAAAAAAACAACCCAAAACTCAACAGATTTCTGTGCCTGTTGTTGAATCCATCCTGCTAACAGGCCCATTAAGTTGTTTGCGGAAAAATGGGAGTAGTTATTCCATCCAGTACTTGAGCTTTAATTTATCATTTGAATGCTGTTTGAGATTTGAGGGAAAGAGTCCTTCTGTGACTCAAGGCTTACATGTTTGTACATGAGGTCTTTCTGGTCGCCATGTTCTTTGCCGATACCCAGCCAAGGAGGGTGTGGCAGATTGAGCACTACAGGCTGTTTCACAGTACCTTCAGAAGGGTGGGATAAAATAGAAATGCAGACGGTGGGGAAACTCATACAGATGAGGGAATATTATGTCCAAATGTGTGGTTCCCTGTTGCTACTGTGAACTGGATGGGCTTTGCAGCTTTTAGGAGAGGGAGGAGAGAGAAGAACGAACGAAAGGCTGTGAATGAGGAAAAGTGGTGAAAATAAGCAACAGGATTTGGGAGGTAACATGCTATCAGAAACAAGAAGGGAAGCAAAGAGTGAAAACTCCTGAGGGATTCATACTAAGAGAATAAGTATACATTAACAGAGCAGAAAGGTAAAAAATGAAGTAACTAAACGTGGTCTAAACTCACCAAAAAACCAACAGAAAAAGGGAAAACCATATATAGAAACTGTAGATGAGATCAGATTACAAAGGTTGAACTTAAGGAAGTAGAATGGGTAACAAAGAACAAAACTGGTAAGGCCAAACCATCAGTGGGAAAGAATGTGAAGGATAGTAAGGCAGGGTTTTTAAATACCATACTGGTAGCAAGAAAGCTAGCAAAGGATGTGGCCTGCTACTCTGATGAGAAGGGCTGGTTAATGATGCTGAGAGGCAGTAAGTATTCAGTCTTCACTGAGAAGATCAACTAACAGTCATGGAAGAGGCTTAAGGAAAAGACAGCAAAAGGGGAGAAACAGTTTAAAGAGTGCTTTGGTAAAGTAGGTGTTTAGGCCTGATAAAATTGCCTGTAGAATATTTAGGGAATTGACTGAAATAATTTAAAATCTGCTAGTGAAGTTTTGAGAGCGTGAGTGAACAGAGATGTTCTGGAACATTGAAAACCTGCAAATAAAAGGTATTGCACTATGGGCTGGCAACGGTTGTAGGTGGAGAAGAAGCAGGATTTTGTTATATTTTGATTTTACTAAGGCTTTTGATAGTCTGGCATGGCACTCTGACAAGCCAGCTGGGGAAGCAGGGACAGCATGAAATTCTTATTTAATATGTTTGTGGCTGGATGGAAAATAATGTTCATCAAGTAGGTCTAAGTGTTTCAAACTGGAAATGAGTTGCCCTGAGACTGGATTGTTCAGTATGGCTGACATGTAAGAAAAAGGGAAAATATTTATGAGATTAGTGAAGGGGTGGTAAGGACGCTGGGAGAAAGGATTAGTTTTTGAACACATTTTGACAGTACCAGAAATGATTAGGGGAGAAACTTGAGTGTGATTTACCAGAGCTAGTGCATAGTTCTGCTTTTGTTGATGAATAAAAGCATGTGTTTATTGGATGGAGAACAAGGTGATGCAGTCCTGCAGAAAAGGTGTGTGTGTATAGGGGGGGTGATGTCTTAAAGGTAACAGAAGGTGAAGGCTTGTAAGTAATACTGTGATACTCAAAAAAGAAGGTAAACATTGTACTCAAAGGTATACACAGAGGTATTTTCTGTAAGCTGTGAGAAAGTATTCTAGTAATCTTCGCAGACTAATTAGGCATCCTGGGGAATGCTGTGCCTGATTTTTGGCACTCATCGTAGAGCCCGTGAACGAACTGGAGAAATGCCAGGGAGAGCAGAGGGAAAGATCGGAGATCTCTCAGGAGACAAGTTCAAACCTGACAGAAGAAGATGGGCCTTCACACGAGATCAAAATAAATTGTGGAACTCCATGTCCCAGTTATTGTGGATGGAAAATGTGATTGCAGAAATTTAGAAGACAAAAGTCCATGAAGATTGGCCCAGTATAAAGACACTCAGATTGCATAGGCTGGGAAGAGTACCCAAGGAAGAGGAAGAGTCACTGTGTACTTGTTAGTTTTTTACACTGTTTAGAGGAGAGATGGGGGCAACTGGGGTGAGGTATCAGGAGAAGCATGCTATGCACCTGTTATGTACTGTTAGGTACATTAAAAGTAGCTTTAAAGAGAAAAGGATGGAAGCTAACAGTAGAGGAGTCTAAGGTGATGTCCTTAATGGTGTTTAGAAGGAGATCCAAGCTGAGGTATTGTGTTATAGAAGTACATGTGGAGGCAGCAAGCAGTTAGGAAATTCACGAGTTTCTTGTCATACAGAGGAGATTTCTCTTTTCACGAGACTCTTATGACTATCAGCACTGCCAGTGTTGCTGGCTTCCATGCTGTGCTGTCCATGACTACCTGTTCGTGAAGGCAGAGTTGACATCCTATCAACAGAGATTGAAAGCAAGTGCCAAGAGATGATGCTGGTTCACCTAGATCCACTGTAGTCCAAGTATGTGTGTAGAAAACAAGGTTAGAGTCACAGACCACTTCTTCATCTTCCTGGAGGTGTAGCTCCAGGTAGTTACTTTGTATGGTTAGGGATTTATATTGCCTTTATTTACTTATGAAGGAAGTCTCTGGTAATATTTTTATATATTTGTGTTGTCTCAGAAAAGTTATGTGGCTTTGTCATCACAAACTTTGAATGTGTTCCAGAAAATGGAAGAAAACCAATATGAAAACAAATGTTATTTTTTCACTCCCTCTGAGCAGAAATTTCAGTAGATTCTGAACATGTTATTTGCAGTGAATGAGTTTGAGAGGTGACTTGACTTCGAAATTTTGCTCCAGTTACAGCAATTGATGTGAAGAGGGTGGTATTAATACTGCCAAATGTATGGTATTTACAGTTTTAAGTTGGAATAAAAACTGTGGCTGCTTTAAATGGCCTTAATAGTGGCTTCGTCTGTGTTTATTTCATGGACATCAGAATAGATAGCAATGGTGACCAGTAGTGCCTTGAAAGCAGGATGTGCAGATGCCTGTGAGTAAGTGTGTTTGTGTATAGTCACCAAGGGGATGAAATGTATTTCACGTTTAGTTGTGTAAAAAGGCTTAAGTCTGAGATTATTCTGAATTGTCTGTTTCACAGACGGGATCTGATGTCAAGGAAGTCTTCTCTACGGTATTTAAAAGTTGCCTTCCTAACAGCTGTAAATTTATAATCCATGGAAATGTAGTTGTTTTGGAATGGTAGGCAGTGGTAATGTCATACACATGACAAAAAGTCCATGGATGGCTCTTAGGCTTGTCTCAGGAAAAAGTTGATAAGAGGCTGTACTTGAGTGTAAGCAATGGTAGTGGCTGGATAGCTTTCAGAAGGTCTCTGATTAAAAAGACTATTTAGTTTTGGAAATATGAAGCTGTTCTGTTTTCCTACCCAGTGTGCAGTGCCTTAGATAAACCAGAGAGTGTTTTCTAAGTATTGTGTTCTTGCAACGGGCCGGTCTCTGACTACTCAGCTGAAAGTGGTAATAATAGTATAATCCATGGAGTTGGTTGGTTGACTTTAGAAGATTGAGTGAATAATTAAATGTCTGAATGATGCTTTAAGTCTAAAAAGGTGCAGTCAGCAGGAAACATGCTACTTGCCTGGGGAAGGAATCATGAATGTGTCAGAGCAATGGAGGAGGTGCCCAGCCATCAGCAGTATCTGCTGGTCTGAGAGGGTGGGAAATGGGGGCTTTCCTCAAGGGAGGGGTCTTACAATGCTGATGGGAGAAGAATGGCTGAATCAGTAAAAGGGACAAGCAGGGTACCACTAATCCTTTGCCATGTAAGGTAGAAAGACACAGAGAATGCTGTGGTCAGGGGGCAGAGAAGAGGAAGGACAGTGCCTCTTCATACCTTCTGGTAAATTTGCCTCTGTTCTGTCCTGGTCATGAGTGTTTCTGGATGTGCTTTCTATGGTTGGGTTTCTCATACTCTTCTGATTATGAAGATTAGGGAAAAACTTTCGTATTTAGGCAGAGAAGGGTTTTTTCCTAGTTGTCCCCATTTCAGACTGGAGCTAGAACTTGCTAGCAACTGCAGAGTATGATAAACCGTAGCTTTAATCACAAAAATGTCTGTGCATGCTGCTCTTCTTCTGTTCCCTAGGGCTGTGGTGCCCTGTCAATTGACCACACCCTCAGGTGATAAACTTTGGTCCAGTTTAGATTATTTCTTCTGTCCCTTTACGTCTTTCTCCATAGGCAGCTCTGCTACCTTGCCTCTCCCTCCCCCTTTATAATTTCTGAGTGCTTTTAGCCTCCAGGTTTGCAAAAACGACTGAAAAGGGTAAGGGGTGGAAGCAGTAGGGAGGAGGGTAAGAAGTAGCTGTGGAGGGAAGTGTGCGTAGTGCTGGCAGACTGGGTTTAGGAGGCTTTTTGGAGCAAGTTCTACCCCTTTGCTACAAGCCTGTTGGCCTTATTTGGCTTTGGATGTCAGCCCAAATGCTGACGTCCCCTGGCAGTCCCTACTGCGTGTGTTTGAGTGCTGTATTGCCCCTCCTTCTGTCATCCGGGCCAAATTGAGCCATAACAGCAGTGGCTCACGCTCTGTGTTTTGGGCTATTTGTATAACTAACCATTACTAATTTGGGTGATAGCTTTAGCATGATAGATGAGGTGAGGAGTATAACATATTTAAAGCAAACTGCGAACTCCACAGATTTGCAGGTCTTCTTTGAAGAAAAAGTGTTTTTCACTCTCTGGACAGCTTAGGCCTTGGGTGTTTTTTTTTTTTTTTTTTTTTTTTTTTTTTGTGTGTGTTTTCGGGGTTCTTTTGGGTTTTTTGGGGGGGGTTGGGGTTTTTTTTTTGTAAACACAAAAATAGTAGGTATTTTGGACAGGAATAAAAATCTGGAAGGACATTGAAGAACACTGTTTTTTATTTAAATGATGTGAGTTTCTGAAATAGATTCAGCAGTAGAAAAAAACTCGATTTGCCACTGCAAAGAAAATGTTTTTCTGTAAACATTCCCTAAGCATGGATATGTTGAACACAGCTGCCAGAGCAAAGATGTGACATTATTTCAGTAAATCAATCTGAAGTGATTCCAGTTTTTTTTTCTGTTCTCACCCATTACAGAGAGGGATTGAGGATACAGGTAGAAAAGTTGAAGTGAGAAAATCTGTTTGTAGCAATACCTGCCACACGAGCTAGAATATACAGTTAGTCTTGACTTTATGTAAATTACAGACTAAAGTGCTACTTTACTGATATATATTGGCACAAGCTCTAGTTTACTGTGCCAAGCCATACAGTCATTTTTCTAGAACCTCTGCCCATTTTTAGGGGTGGAAGCTGAAACATTTATCAGTAGTCCTAGTGGTGTCATCTCAAGAAGTTTCTGGGTTTGGGTCAGGCCCATGCAATGGGGAGAGTTTAAGATGCCATTGTTTGTGCAGTTCTCCATGTCTAAAAAAACCCATGCATGTTGTGTTTATGTAAAAATTTTCCTTTTTGCTGTATTGACCGTAATACTATTAGACTGACAACAAATGGCAGGGTGGAAAAATACTTTAAAAAGATGACTGCTTCCTCCTGCCATCTATACCAGTGACATGTCACTCCCACACTGTCTTTGATTCCTCTTCTACTGAACAATCCTAAATGCCAAGGATTCTGAGGAAAAGGAGGCCGGACAGTGTGGCATTTGTTTCCACTGTGTTTCCATGTGTTTTCTCAATGCAGTATTTATTGAATGAATACAGTACCAGCCTCAGGAATTCTGTGAAAGAAATGGTTTTGCTAATGATGAGGAAGGAGATTTTTTTCTTGGAGGCTCATGTGAGTTCTGCTGGTATTTTTGGTTGTTTTTTAACTTTCTTCAAGATTAGTCTGGAACAGTCTACTGAATTTTTCCTGTCTCCCTCTACAACCAAGTCATGGTTCCCAGCTGGAAGTTTTCCCTAACTAATCTGTTGTGGTAGCAGAGGCCTGTACTCTTGCCTGGTGGTTCCCTGCTATGTCCCATTGCAGTTGTGCTGGTGACTCTGCTGCAGAGAGCAGATGGAATGAGTCAGGAGGAAGTGTTTTGTGGTTTGTGTAGTGCTTGGTGTAGGTGGCTTAGCTGTTCTGGGCTCCTTTCTAAACCTACTTCTTCTGCTTGGAGTTAGTTACCTGTAGACATTGGCCGCTGTATTTCTTAACTGAAGGGATTCTTTGCAGGGATCTGTTGAAGAAGACAGAAAGCTGTTGCCATTTCTAGGGACAGTAGACTCCAGACTTGACTGATCTCATGTGGAGGTGTTGCACGCTGCATGTGGGTATGTCAGCTGCGTGATAGCACTGCAGCAGAGCAGTGCTATGTGCTAGCTGTTGGACCGTGGTGAATTCCTTACAAACCTGAAATTGCTGTATGATTACATATAACTTTAATTCATCAAGTGAACAGAAAAATTGGCGAATTTCCGCAATTCAGTATTGGCATCAAGGAAACATTTTGCCTACAGCTTTTGCTTGATCACGTCCAAAGTCATCCCTAGGCATAGTTGAGCAGAGCTCCAGGGAATTGACTGCAGCTTGATAGTCTCTGAGAATATGGGAAAATCTTGCATGACAGGGGAATCCGCTGCAATGCTAAAGAATTTCAGCTCTGCCCAGGCTGCTCAATTCCTAGCAAAATAATTATGTAGTGACATAAATGGGAAGATTACCTCATGCCCTGGAGCCTCTTTTATGATTTTCACTGGCTGGGAATTAGACAGCGCCCTGGGCTTTATCACAGCAGCCAGGGAGGCTGTGGCTCTCTACCACTGCCTCAGAAGGTAAATCCTTTCAGAGTTGCACAAATGCAACTATGATATAAATCTCCCTCCGCCCCAACTCTTTCCCCATCCACATCACATTTGTATCTAGCTCAGAACTGATATTAGATCTCCCAGGCTTGGGAACAGGAAAGAAACCCTGCCATAAGATTTCTGGTTTTTTGCATGCCAGTTGTTCACAGAACAGGTGGAGGCAAGCAGGCACTGCCCTGATGAGAAAGCTTTGAAGTACCTACCCTATTAAGGTTGCTTTGCAAGCTGGTAGATGCTGTGCAGGATGATGTGCAGAGGTTCTCTTTGTCACTCTGCCCTTGCAGTGTGTGGGTGTGCATGTGTTTGCACTGGCGTGGGTAAAGATGGAAAGCCCCGTGGTATAGGCTATGGCACAAATATCAGATTTGTGCTTGGTGGCTCCCAGTGTACTTCTGAAACCGCTGCTGTAGCCATTGCTATAATTAGCCGTGTATGTTAGATTAAAGCTAGCATTGCAGGACTTAACCATGGGCATATCCACTCAGGCACATAGTAAATGGTTTCAATTCCTTGTTAATAACCTGTTATCAGCAGTAACAAAGGCAATATTTTTTCTGTGGTGACACAGTGTTGTGGGTTGTGCTTGTACAGACCCCAGCTTTAGCACAGCCTTCTTTCACAGAGGGAAAGAAACAAGAGAAGGACTAGGCTTTTAGTGTATAACTGAGAGAAATTTCAGGAGGTAACTTTGTACCACCCCTGTTGCTAGTTACCATGCATCTTGCTCCCTTTACAGTGAAATATAATGCCCTAAGAAAAATTCTTGCTACTTAACAGTAACTCACTCTCTCCTGAGTTAGGAAGACATGTTTCCTTTAGCTAAAATTGTCTCCTAGTGCAATTGGGCATGGGATTGTTTGGGTAGATGTTGGGTATAAATATATCAGTGCATCTAGAGGTGTTTACATTGGCTGTGGATCAGGTACTCTGCAGGACTTTGTAATTCCTCTCCTGTAGCTGATAGGCATTCTGTAGCCCTGTGTGCCAAGCAGCCTTGGCCAAATGTGGGGGGCTCCCTGCTGCTGTGAATTGGGGCAGTTTGCCCTCTCCACTGGCTACGGAGAAAAGTATTTTGCCAGACACTCCTGTATGGAAAACCTCAAATGCCAGTGGGGTTGCTCAGAGTTAATGACTGCATGGGTTGCTTCTTAAGTGAAGAGGAGAGAGGGATGGTATGAAAAAAAAGTAGGTTTAACAGCAACATAAACACGTTGTGGAAAGAACTGTGTTCCCTTGGCCCATGGTACTGCCGATGCCTGTTAAGCTTTTGAATACCAGAATGAAGTACTGGAGTGTGCTATCCACAAACTTCATTTGTGGGATGTGAGTCATTTGGTTTAACCCAGTTTATAATTTGAATAGATGGTACATGCTGGATAACATTTTTCCTTTGGTGCTCTGACAGCAGTCAGGACAACCTGTATTCAGTTCATAGAGATTCCTGCTGTTTGCCACTGTCACAGGAAAGAATTCATTGGCTTCTAAAACTAACATTTATTGAAGTTCAGAGGTCAAGTGATTGCTTCATCTTGGAATGCCTTAAGGTCCAGGATCAAGAAGGACATCAATAAATAATTTTTTTTTCCTTTCTCTGTGATACAGTTGAGTAAAAGATAGGTATAAACCCATTGCATTTTAAGAGCTATAAAAAGTTGTAACTGAATGGAATCAGCAGAAGAAAATATGAGTCAGCAGTGTGCCTTGGAAGCCAAAAGGGGGAACTCCATCCTTGCGGGGTGCATCAAGCACAGCATCACCAGCCGATGAAGAGAGGTGATTATCCCACTGCATTCAGCTTTGGCGCTGCCTCACCTTGAGTACTCTGTGCTGGGCCCCACAGTTTTAGGAGGTCCTTCAATGCATCTAGAGGAGGGCAACAAAACTGGTGACAGGGCTCAAAGGCACGTCCTGTGAGGAGCAGCTAAAGACTTTGGGTTTCTCTAGTCTGGCTGAGGAGCAGCCTCATTGCTACCTACAGCTTTCTGAGGAGGGGAGGTGGAGACAGAGGTGTGATCTCTTCTCCCTGGTATCCAGTGATAGGAGGTGTGGGAACGCTTGAGAGCGGAACCAGGGGAGGTTCAGACTGGATGTTAGGAAGCATTTCTTTACTGACAGGGCAGTCCACCACTGGAACAGGCTTCCTAGAGATGCGGTTGATGTCTGAAACCTGTCAATATTTAAGAGGATTTTGGACAATGCCCTTAATAATATTCTTTAACTTCTGGTGAGCCCTGAAGTGAGCAGGCAGTAGGACTATAAGATCGTTGTAGGTCCCTTCCAACTGGAGTGTTCTGTTCTATTCAGTTGTATTCTCTTCTGTTCTGTAATGCATGATGTAATTAGGATAAAAGCTGTGGCGCTAATGGCTTCGTGATGTAATGACATCCAGGAGCTTAACAGGACATTTATTTGTTTTCTGAAAATATTTGAGGCCACATTATCTAAAATAGTTAAAGCAGTAAGTTATATTAACCTAAATATATTTATATGTTGCTTAATTTCTCCCATGGTGACATATTTCAGTGAGGTTATTTCTGGGTGCTCCTTTGCTTAAGGGTGATAAATCCTGTGCATAGTTTCAAAAACTTTATCTTGGCTGCAGAATCAATGGAAAATAGTAACTTGGGTAGCATAGAGGGTTGAATGGATCGTAAAAGTGTTTCAGTGTCTGTGAATGTAAAGAAAAATGTTCAAGGAGGGAACATGGACACCAGCCCTCACCAAACAGGGAAGTAATATTGCTGTGGGCTGGAGTTCTTACTTTTGCAGCACTGCAGAAGGTATCACACGTCTTCCATCAACCATGTAGGGGAAGAAGGGGAGAGAGGAAGTGTCTGGTGGAGAGGAGGCTGAGAGCCAGTGCCCACTGAAGAAGCAGCTTCAGGTTGCAGTAGAGGTAACAGCTTGCTGCAGACATACTGTCACACTGCTGCTGGCTTTGCGTCATAGCAGTGAAACCACCAAGTAGGAGCTTACTGTTGGAGGGAATGGCCAAGATTGAGGCAGTTTTTTGATGTTTTCCCTTTCTGCAATATTGTGTAATTTAACGTATTTTCCTTTTTTTAATTCCTTCTAGAAAAGTTGTCAATCTTGATAAAAATGACTGTAGAAAGTAGTCACTAAACTGCAGAAGAGATTAGTAGATGATATCCTGGGTTTCTTTTACACGTGAAGGAGTTGCAGAAGCAACTTCTTTGCAGAAGCAGAGGGATGCCTTGGTCATAGGGCAGTGGTACCCAAGATGGGAGTAGTTTTTAAGGACAGCAGTGCCAAACCATACCCTTCTTGTTCAGGTACCCCCTAGCTGGACACTGTTGGTACACTTGGACCATTATATAAATGGAGCACTGCCTTTTAGGGTTTTTTGAGGCTGTTCTGCTCTGACTGTTCAGCAGATTTGGAATGGTAGTGATTGTTAGGGAGTTGCTGAATCCAGTAGCTCGATGGTTGGGGAATGGTATTTTGGACACCATTCTGTTGGGGATTCCCTCTGCTAATGTGCCTCTGGTGATGGGTGTGTGATGGGCTGAGTGCTCCCTTGGGGTCGGGGTGGCTTTTACTCGGGCTCGTCATCTGCTGTCCTTCCTTTGTGCTCCACGTGTCTGGGAGATGAACTGCTTGTCCCTTAATCTAATGGTGTCTGACAGTGGTCTTGAGGGGGCTTCCTTTGGAGGATTAACTGCAGAGAATGACATGCTGAATGAAGTGTAAGCACAGTATGTTAATACTGACTAATGCAGCAGTTGCTCCAGGTTATGTATTTTTTTAGTTTCATGTCCAGACAGCGTTTGGCAGCAGTTGGTGGGGCTGTAGGTGTGTGCATGCTGGCCAGCCTGTCACAACTGTTGCATGTGTGTTGGCTGGATGGTCTGTGTGCCCTGAGCTCCAGAGCTGCATCGAGAGAATTTGTTTGTCCAGTGGGTATTATGGGCAGCAAAGCCGGGAGGAGCACTGCTCTTCTAAGGTGATGTTGATGTTTTGGTAAGTTTATGGTAATTAATCTCACAGATTTCTGACAGCGTGATATTTCTTCTTTTTTTGTTCAGATTCCTTTGGGACTCTTGTTCTTCCAGAAGTAAGTACTTTTTTCCCTTTCTTCCTTCCTCAGAAAATGTTGACTCCCTGTAATTTACCATCAATTGGTGTTGATGATATATTTTGCATGTGATCCCACCTATTTTCACAGTCTCAAATGAGTGTATTTACTGACCAATAAACCAAGGAGGTTTCAGATCAAATGCTCTGCAGCTTATTAGAAGTAATTTCAGGATTTGGGAGCTGATTTCCAGAATCAACACAAACTATCATAAAACTTCAACACAGAAATTTGATTTGTGGCCTTTTTTACTGGCCGATAAGCTACATCTGTATTTTAGACACATTGTGAAGGCTAACTGCAGCTGAAATAATTGTGCAAAGCGATAATTGAGAAATATTAAAAATATACTTTTATACATTCTTTGTGAGGGTTTGGAAATGCACATTCAGTGGAAATACATTTAAAAACCCAAATGTGTATCTTGAATTGTGTGTTGTGTATGAATCCTGAATTTATAATCCTGGATGCTCATCTTGAAACTCCAATCTAAAGAGTTATGCATTTATATAAGGAAAAAAAGTTTTTCCAGAGTCATCCATTAGTCTGAGTATGCCTTAATCCAGTGGGTTTAAGTTCTGATCTCAAATAAACCATGTATCTGATTAAAAAATGTGGAAATATATGATAGATGGATAATCAATGACAATGAGCAGCTCAACATTATGACGATTACTAGGCTGAAATGCATCTCTATGAACTATACATTAACAAACATAGAAAATTCTGTTCATTTAAAAAAAAATAAATTAAGGAATTCGTTAACATAATCTGGCCAGATCTTAAAATGTTCAAGCACCTAAAGCTAGGCAGAGGAGTTTCCTCCCTCCCTTGATGCTATCTGAAGTGATGAAAACTGACTAATTTTTTAACAGCAAGATTATTTCTTTATTTGTGTAGCCATAGTAGACTTAGGTTCTGTCCAAAGTGTAATTTGCTGTTAGCAGAAGGTGGGTAATGAGTTTCTGGATTCAGCCTCATCTTTTCCAGAGGAAACAGTGGCTGCTTTGTTCGAGGTCCTCATGATGGTGGTTGGTGTAGTCAGAAGTACGTGAGATGGCCTTTTTCTCTCTTGTGTTAGGAGTGCCAAAATGGGGATAGTAATACCATTCATTTGGGCTGTTTTGACTAAGATAAAATATTTTCACAGCAAGTTCCTGCTGCTTAGTGTTAAAAGCTGCCTTGCTCATACTTGCATTGAGAAACAACCCTTTAGAGAAGGAACTGATGGGGCTGAGGTAGTTACTATTACTGTAGCAGTGGCCTTGTGGAAGTGTTGCATTAGTGCAACAGTTTCTGGTAGCACAGATGTGTGAAACAAGGTGGGTTACACTGCGCCTCAGCTATCCTAAGGCACTGCCGTGGCAATGCAAACGTCATTGTCTCTGACCTTTGCATCAAGTAAGGTACAACAGGCAGTTTTGTCACCATGTTTCAGGAAGGAAGGATTTTTTGAAATATAAAAAGTGTAAAAATCTAGAGAGCAACCCATGCTATCTATCATTATTTGTGTTAGGAAAGAGATACAGGAAAATAGATGAGGTCTCTAAACGGCATTTACAGATTTTTAAAAAGGAAATCAAAGACAATACTTGCAAGCATGTTAAAATAATGCTGTAAGAGTACAATTCACGGCAATGATGAAACAAAACAAGTTTGTTTTCCCCCATTATGATTTTGAACGATTATGATGTGTCCTGGACTTCTTGTAGCAAATCCTATCTGCTTTTTAGGGATTACAACTCATAAATGAATTAATTTTGAGGTAATATTTGACAAATGCAGTAACTAAAGCTGTTCCTCCTGTTTAAGATATTGCAGAATACTTGGCGTGGAGTTTGGAGGGTGTTGAAATATGTGAATCATATATTCTTGGCAATGTGTGTACAAAAACCTGTAGCAGAAGAAAATGCAAAATCCGTTTCAATGTGGAACTTTGCATCTAAAATTTAATTCTATAAATCCAGATTTTAAAGGGGGGATATCTTCTTCCCATGTCATCGTATGCCAGCAAATGAGTGGAAAAGAACCTTTTTATTTCCCCCTTCCTGATTTTTTTTCCTGGCTTGCTTTTAAAAAACAGAAGTCAACAGAGACGGATGGAATTGTAGTTGATTCCTCTTTATAGGTAAACACACAGAGAAAGAAATGTGTTCTCTACAGACATTTGCATCTGCCTCATTTGTCACCCAGTGACATTTTCCATGTTTTTGAATCCCCGTTACCTCACTGTGCGCTGTTAAAATGAGCTTTGACAGCAGTACAGCCTTTCTTTATAGGACTTGGTAGGATACTTTTGAAGTGCGGTGCCTGGTGAGTTAACAGCTGTAATTTTCATTACAGTGCAAGATGAGTGCTTCAGTTCCATACGTTATGCTGAAAAATGCAAGCCTGTCTGCTTTAGTTGTCTTAACTTCAGAGGTTTTACTCTAGATTTACAGTTTTAACTCCAAACAGAAGCATGTGACTCTTAAGCTTTTCAGCAGGGCTGCTTGTTGGAATGAGCTGTGTGCTGTGTTAGAACCCTTTTCCTTCTTCAAAGAGACATTCTGGCGGTACAGAAGCCAGCATCTGGGCCGGGATGTCCCTGGGGTCACTGGTTGTCTGTGAAGGCTCTGCTCAAGTAAAATTCCGGTGTGCTGCAGCATCTCGGCTTTGAGCCTTTCAGCCCCTGTGACTGGGACTCCTCCCAGCTGACTTTAGGAAATGAAGTGATGCATCTGAATTATGAGCTCTAGATTTCCTCTGTGCATTGGAAAAACACAGAGAGAGAGAGAGGAAATCTGTGCATGATTACTCTGATCTTATGTGGTCTAAATTTCCTTGCCAGTGATACCTGTCTTTTCTGCCAGTGCTGAAAGAGCCTTCAATGTCTATCCAATATAAGTTAACCATATAAAATTTTTATTCCTTTATTTCTTAATATTTTGGGAAGAATAATTCTTTTACTTTCTAAATCAGTACAGTATGTGCTGTAATTATGAATCATTGAACTGAAATAAGACAAAATCAGTGAGGTTTCTATTGAAAAGCAGTACCTCCCCTTATTAGATATTAATTTTGTATCTGATTTTTCTACCTCATAGGACATAAAGCTAAAGATTGTAAAAAAACTAGTGCAAAGTTCTGTTACTGTGCTGCTCATTTTGCTTACACCTACCTTCTCAGATCTTTTATTCTTTTTAAAATTTATTAGCAAAAAGTGATGAAGAAAAATATTAGCCCATTATATCAAACCCAGGAAATTTCTAAACAACTGAAAAGAGAGAGCAGAATGTATGTATGTGTGAGACTATAAATTGCATATGAATGCATAGAGACATATATTGTTGAGAACCTGACTACTACTTAAAATTAGATGGAAATGTGTTGAAAAGATGCTTCTGATAGTACATTTTCAGGTCATTGTTGAAATAACACTTTAAAGTCATGAAAAAATCCCCTTTCTCTTTTTGAGAATTTGCGTAAGTTAACAAGTTCCTGTATATATTAATTCTTTATGTCAAATGTTTTTTAGATAATAGTGTCTTCAAGAATATTTTGGATACCTAACAGAGAGTCATTATTTCTTTTTAAGCTGCCTCTGAACAGTGCTTCTGGGAATTATGAATTACTGGTGGAAGGCCATGCTGATGGCCGGCGCATCTTCTCTAACCGTACCAACTTGATGTACATGTCAAAGAGCACCTCTGTATTCATCCAGACTGATAAATCTATGTATAAACCAGGACAAGATGTGCTATTCCGGATTGTCACTGTCTATCCTGACCTTAAGCCTTACAAAGTGTCTCTGAATATATATATACGAGTAAGTATCCACAGGAACGTAGTTACATGTTGGAATGTGTCATATGTTCCAAATTTGTGACAAATACAGATCTTATGTATTGCTACCTAAATCCTGCTAGCAAGGCCACTCACATTTAACATGCAGCTTGACTTTTCTCCTAGGATCCTCGGAAGAAATTGATTCAGCAGTGGTTGATGGAGGAGGGTGATTTGGGTGTAGTTTCCAAAAAATTTCAATTATCAATGAATCCTCCACTAGGAGACTGGTCCATAGAAGTGGAAGTGAACGTGAGTATTAACACTGCCAAATCGCAGAAAGATTTATTTCTTCTGCTAGATGTGTATAAAATTGTGTTTACTTTGCTGATACCAGTTATAAACATGGATCATGAGATGAACAAATCCTTCTCTCATGTCATATATGATGCAAGATACTATGCAAAGATATTATGTAAACCTCACAGTATTTTCAGTCATATATGGTTTTGTAGGGAAGGATACAAAAACCCCCAAAGGGGGTTTACTTTATCCTAAGGTCTGTGTTTTGATTTTGGAATACAAATGTTATTAAAAAAATAAGGGGTTGTAATACTAATATAAAAGAAAGATCTTACAGAATATAGTTTTTTCTTTTTAAGTGAAATGCCTTATGTTTGTTTTGCAAGCAAATACACAGAAATTCATTGTACCGTGCTGTGCAGCCAGTTGGTGTCTCAAGGCTTGAGGAACCAAGGCTATTTGCAGATCTTAGCCTAGTTTTTGCCTAGTTTCAGCAATTCACAATGACTGATGAGTAACTGAGAAAAAAAAAAACTTTGTAAAATAGAAAGGATGACTAGTAACACAGAACTGTTGCAAAACAAAACTGGAAAGGTCTGTGTTGCATGTTGCTATTGGTAGTAATTCTCCCAGGCCAATCCTTTAAGCTGTACACTCCTCATACACCATGGAATATATTTCAAAAATAGCTGTTCAAAACTCTGTGTGTCAGGTTTATTCAGTCTACTTTTAAATGCCTGTAATTTGGGAACTGCATTTCCGACTTGGCTTGCAGTGGCTGTTCAGAGACATTTAGCAAGTACGAACAGGACTGTTTAATGTTACATAATGAGGGAGATGATGGGTAGAAAGTAGAAAAACTCATGTGATCATGTATTACTTGGGAGTAATATTTACCAGTACCAGTTATGTGTTTGATAGATTTCTATAGGCTGAGGTATGTGAGGGTGGTGCTCAAGTGAGTGTCAGGACTGGATTTTTCAAACGCTGTTGTCATGTGGGTGTGGAGTTGTTGCTGTTGTCTGTGATGGGAAAAATGTATTAAATTGTTCCTGTGCACCTCCCTGTGCTCTGCCACTCCTTCCCATCCCCTGGCTGCTGTTTCAGTAGCTTCTCAATCACTCTGAAGCAGCTTTAGTCAGGCTGAGATCTAAAGTGCAGTGGGGAAGTGACCCGAATTGAAAAGCATCTGTGTGTTTTTCTTTGCCTAGGTCAGACCAGCTGAAAGCCATCCCCACTCACAGCTATTGTGGGTGCTTTTCAGCAGGTGGGGAAGTGTGGCTCAGACATGGGAACAAAGGCTGCTGACAGTGGTGGGCTCCTTCAACAGCGCACTTGCCAAGCAAAAAAGTGTTTGAATGTTTTTGAAATGTTGCTTGGGCTTCCTGCGAAGGCTTAAGTAATGCTGAAATCAGGGGATAAGTGATGAAGGAACTGCAGCAGCTGTTTACAGGATTTGAGTGCCACTCCCTTCTGAAACAGAATCAAAAAGAAAAAAAATTGTAATGTTGAAAGAAAAATGCATTGTAAATTCATCTTGGCTAATGAAACAGCTGTGAGACAAGTGAAGTGAAACCTTAATAGGCTGTAGTTGATGGTATTGTAAATTTTAGCCATACAATACTTCTACAGAAGGTTAATAATCCTGGAAAATATATGTCAGAGTGGGAATGTCTCTCAAGTCAGGAGTAACAAGGAGAAAGTAAATAGGGAACATTTTGTTCCTGTCTGTTTCAACACATAGCTAAAGGGCATCAGGTAAAGGAGGTAAAGAGTGATTTCAAAATGACCGAAACATCATAACTGAACTGCAGAGCAGAGTGCTGGCAGTTATTGTGAATACCGAAAATTCAGGTGGGATCAAAAAGTGTCTGGACAAATTCACAATACACTCCATTGAGAACTAATAACTAGAAAGCCCTTAGGTGTCAGCTCAAGACACAGTGTCACTCCTGGCTACCCTGGTGGTGTTTTCTATCATTTTGTGGTAGCCTTTTTGGAAAATGCATTCTAACAATGCAGACTGCTGGAGTAGCTGAATACAAAGGAACCAAACTCATGATAAAAGTAGATCAGTCTAAATGGTTGCTTTTGACATTTAAACTCTTTGAATTGAAAATTAAAACAGAGGAGAAAAAGAAGAGTACATTATACCAAAAAAAAGAAAAAAATTTAGGCCTTGGGGTTCAGATAAACCTGGCTATTCTTAGAGGGCTTATCCTTTCGGAATGGAACAGCAACCCCAAGTCCCATACAGAAATACTTATATTTACCTTCAGGCCCTTTTTTGTTTATACCTGCTCTGCTTTAATTTTCAAAGTCCTTGTTAAATATAATGACAAAGCAATATGCACTATTTCTACAACATGTACCTGTATAGCATCTTACACTGGATAAGGGTATCCTATGCAAGATACAATAAATGACTGTTGCAGTATTCACATTATTACATAAGGTCTGCCTAATGTAGTGCCTGGTGTGTTGCCTCACAGACTGTTATTTTTCTGGTAGTTTGTCAATCATTGGATTAATGAAACCTGCAAGATACCTTGCAGAATAAAGGAAAAGAAGTTTTTGAATGGGAAATGCTACTTTATTCTCTTGGCTGCAGGGGAGCTTATGCTGTGAAATACAAGGTCATATGGGATGGGATTTAGCTTGAACATTAAGATGTGTGGGTGTCTCTGTGTGGGTGATGTAGTGGAGATTTAGTTGGTGATCACTCCTAGTAGATATTTCTAGCTGTTATCTGTATTTCTAGCTATTATCTGTATACTTTCAGTTCTGCGGCAGTTCTGCTGTTCAAGGGAGGTACAGGTTTTATTGGGTCATATATAGAGTTGCATAGATTCATCAATCTCTTCCTGATTACAGAGGTCACTGAGAACTTAGATTTACTTCTAAGGAGGACTTAGTATATGACTGGGATTTTTAATAGATATGTCTACCTATCTTTAACTAGTACTGCCAGCTCTGGCCCTGCGTGGCATCTGGTACAGCTTATGGATCTGTTCAGGCTTTAGGAACATCGTCACAGGGTAAACTCAGAATCGTCTCTGTGTGACTTAGCTATCCTGATGCCATGACCTGAACTTTGTGGTTAAATAGCCGTTTTTCTTTCTCAGATTTCCCTCATCTTTAAAGAGTTGTTAAGTGATTAAATAACATTTCCCTTCTCGTGATTGCAGATCAGTTTCCAAGTGTACTGAGTTTTGATTTTTGGAAGTGCTGCCTCTGAATCCTCTTTTAAATCAAGTTTTGGCTGCTTGCTGCTTTTAAACATCCTGTAGTATTTTTTAATAAAAGTTCAGGTGTTAGTACAGCTGTTCCAGGAAAACTCAAGACAGAGTAATTACAGTCTGGTTTCCAAGTCTCTACCTTGTATTTTAGTTGGATATCTTATATTTCCTGTTGCTGAAAGACTTCTAATGACTGAGTTTTAGTAGCGTGCACCTCCAACCAGAAGTTGTTTCTAGTTAAATGGAATTTTGTAATCTAATTTATGGAAGTTCTTATGTATAAATTTGTGATCAAATAGTGAGAAGTAGTAATGTTTCAGGTGCAACAAGGGCTTTCCAAAATATTTTTAAGAGTATTATTTTCTTTTTAAGCTTCAGCTATAAAGCAACTTTCCGAATCAACTGGGAATGATTATATACTTTACATGTTGAGTTTTTTTACTTTTGAGGTTTAATATATGTTGTAGTGTATCCACAGGGAATTCTGTCATGTTTTGTTGCTACGTCAGTTACAGATTTCATGTTTTATGCATTAAGTTTGATGTTATATATATAATAGCTTAAAAAAGTGTCACATTTCTTCAGAATCAGGCCGTACATAAAACCTTTGGCATTGGCTGAGTATTCAGTAGTTTGCAGATGTGCACAGATATTCAGTTAGGATCTGCTAGTGTAAATAGTGATGACACTGGTGGAACTCTGACTAGTTTCTGGAGACTGCGCTGTTGAATTTGAACAGAATTTCATGTTGGAATTTGTTTCCTACATGTGCAAACAAAGTATGGAAGTGATCACGAAGTGCTTCTGTTAGTTCTGTCTAGACAAAAATCTGTTTTATTTAGCTGCGAAGCCAAGGCGGAAGAGTGCTCCTGACAGGGCCTGTGAGACAATGAGGTAGCCCCAGGAATGCAGCTGGTGCCAGCACTGCGCTTTTCCAGGGCAAAACCCTGGACCACACCCAGAGTCTTTCCCATGCACTAACAGTGATGCATGTGAATGTCAGAAACAAACAAGAAAACAGACCCAGACCAGCTTAATTTCAGGGACTTTAGGTTGCCAGAGAAGAAAAAAAATCTGTGGGGAGCAGCTCCTGTGACCTCACTTTTGTTGGATCAGACCCAATGAATTAAAACAGGACGGTTCATCACAGCAGAGCAAAATCTGGACTGTAGATGTTAGGGATTCCTGGATGTCAGGATCCACAGCATCTAAGACCCACCTGCAGAAAGGCTCATCCTCATCATCACAGAACACTTGTATGAACCTCTTTTTGGCACTGTTTTCTCACTCTGGGCAATGGGCACAGAATGCAATACACGTTTTGCAGTTAAAGAAATGCTGATTTAGAGCAAAATGTTTTTTTGTCTGGAAGGGTGAGTGTGCTTAAGCAGGAGAAGGCATGGAAGACAAAACCTGTACTAGAATAAAGCAGCTCTGGAAAAAATGGAATAGGTGTGGTGTTGTTTTCCTGTCTTAAAGAAAACTCCTAAAATCTCTCTTGGGTTATGCATGTGTAACTAGCTGCTTGTCTCAAAAGCCATTATTCTTGGAAACTGGTTTAACGACTTCCACTCCAGTATGTTTGAACAGTATTTGCCAGAGAGACAGCCTTGCCCTGATGAACTAAAATGATAGAGTAGTTGAAGTGCTGTTACTTGTCCTACTTCAGACCAGCTTGGCTAAAAAATGTGTCAGTGGAAAATGTGCCTTGGTATTCAAATCATCAAGATGACCAAGTAGGGTCTTTGCCTTTCCCTGAACTGTGAAGCATGGCTTGATTTCTGTCACGAAGCTTGTATTTTAGGGAAGGTGCAGCCAGGAGTACTAGCCTCAATGTAATCTCTGTTTTCTACTACTTACGGTTCTCTTAGGTTTTAGTTGTACTTATTTTTCTTTTTTCTTTTTTCTTTTTTTTTTTCTTTTTTTACTTCTAAGATAATGTGCAACAAAATTACCAAATTTTATTTTCAAGGGAGATGCTTTTTCACCATACTGTCTGGGGTACCATTTTGTTCAGGGTTTGCTTTATTGCAAGGGTCACATATGTGCTTAATATCGGAAATAAAAGCTGTACAGAGAAGAACGAGATGTGAGCTAAATTCACTACAGGTTACTTCCCTAGGATACATGTTCCTAAGACTGCCTTATAGTTATCTTATTATGGACTGATTTATTTATGTCAGTGCTGTAGCATTTTGTGTTGCAAGTATTATGATTTGCACCAGTGTTGTCAAAATAGCTGATTCTGCCTGAATATTTTCAAACTAAGAATGTAAATATGGCAGTTATTTTGGTGATCAGTGACTTAATCATGAAATTGGCAGCAATCTGATTTTTACTTTGATAGGAGTATTTTGCTAGGAAATGTGTAAATACATATGTATAAAGGGCTTACTCCAAGATGCTTAATTTGCAGAGTTGTTGATCAGGTAACAAAAGTTTATAAATATTGTTTGGTCCTTGTCCTAGGGTTTTTAGCACAGGAGTTCTCAGTTTATCCTTGCTTGCCACGAACAGTCATTCCTGTCTGATCCATCTTGATGCCACCTGACAATTGGTTATCCTTATTCATTCTCCTTTTCCCTCCTGAAGAAATCAGGAAATAAGAGAAAAAAATAGAAAAGTAGGACAATAGAACACAACCGCACATTATGTGTTTTTAAAATTCCTTTCCTTGATTTTAAGTAACAAATAACTAAAACAAGATGTAACACAAGAGTATCTATGCTGAAGTAAATATGACTGTAGACTGTAGTAAAATTCCAGCCACATTTTGAGTGTAGATCATAAGATTATACATGCTTTTGAAATAGTCTAGTCCACTCGATATACACTGTGGGAGCTTCTTGTTTGCAGAAGTCAGTGTAAGATGTGCTAGCAAAGATACTGCTGGTGTGTCAGTCACAGTTTATCATGATGACTGTGACTACTCATGCTAGGTGGTTTTATGCTAGCTAGCTCAGGTATTCCATTTTTTAATACAGAAACCAGGCATATGTAGGTGTCTACATGGTGGAAGCTGCACAAGCTTTTCATTATGTATACTTAAAATCTACTTCATATGATCTTCTGTGTCCTGTTTTGCAAATACATACTGCTGGTCTCTACAGGAGCTGATAATGACTGAGCCATGATTTAAAATCACACCATGTCAGAAATTGTAATTTAACTTGAATATGGGTGGGATTTGACCAGGAAGGTATGTTAAGCATACTAATCTAACCACAATTGTATGTATTTTCTCATATGAATTTTTTTCAATAGGGTCAAGTTCATTATCAAAGATTTAAAGTGATGGAATATGGTAAGTGTTATTTAAGGGACATATAGCAGTGACCAAAATCAGTAGTGATTTTCCATTAATTTATACTAGCTTCCCTTGGCTGGCATGAACCTTTTAAATACTCACAGAAAGTTTAATTTTCAAATCTTTGGCTTCTCTGAGACTGACAAAAAATACCATCTTATCAGCTGCCCTGTTTATTTCTGGTAGTTTTAATGATCCCAGAATATCTTTATAGTATTTGACTGTGAAGCTTGCTGATGAATCTGTAAAGGCTGAAAAGCTAAATGTTTTATATTTCAGACTTACAAGCTTATGTGCAGGCTGTTTTATGATACTTTGTTCTTCTTTCAGCAAAAAGCCTTAGTCTGGGGATTGGGTTAAAAATACATCTTACCTTATATTAGGAAACTTAGGAAACTAGTAGTCTTTATCAAATTACATGTTCTACCCTTACTTCTTAAAAAAAAATTCCCTCCATGAATTTAATGCCTTCTGTGATTATTTCTTAGTTTTACCAAAATTTGATGTCATGATAACAACACCCTTATACTACTCTTTGAGAGATGAAGATGTAACTGGTGTTGTCTCTGCAAAGTAAGTAAATCACTGGTATTGTTGTCACCCTCTCTCTTAAGAAACTTACTGTGGGTCTCTAAGCACAAAAGTAAAACCATATATTTAGAATACTAATAAAGCCCCATCTATTCAAAATTGGTTGGCTAGTATAGGTTTCTTTCAAGTCACTGGGTTTTGTTATAACAAGGTTCAATAGGTCTTCAGACGTCTAGTAAGTTCTTTTGATCTGGTAAACACACTTCTAGACTATAGCTATACATTTTCAGCTAGATTACTTGAAAATTTCTTAAGTTTCTTGCTTGCAATATATATTTTGATGCATCTTTTTTTTCGTTCTTACGGTCCTTTTATCCTACTCTCCAACTTACCACATTAAGGTCTGTAGGTAGAGTAACTATATTTTATTAGACTGCTCAGAAAATTAGGCAAACCTCTATGAACACTGTTCTTGTTCCAATAAATCAACATTGTGGATTTCAATAGGTTTCTCCTACTTATCAAAATACCTATACCTGCAAATGGGTAAAGAATTAAAACCTCTTGAGAAATTCAGAAGAAGCTTCAGTGTAGACTCCTGTGTAAATAATATTTTATTTTTCAGAGGAGCAAATATCTAGACAAAAATTTACTATGCACTAATCTCAAGTAGAAATTAATTTTATTTTTGAAGATGAGAGTCAGATAGAGCTACCTAATAGATCCATCCAAGAATACCAAAATAAAGTGTCTTTCATGGGTTATCTAATGCCTTAAAATGCATACCTTCTGAAGAAGCATTTAATTTATAAGTGAAATGCAGAAATGATTGTTTAGCAAGCTATTCAAATTAAATGTTTGGACTATGAGAAAACACTTAGTTCCGAGGAGTCCATGCAAGCTGATATTATTAATTATCAAGGGCAGGTTGGATGGGGCCCTGAGCAACCTGATCTAGTGGCTGGCATTCCTGTCCATGGCAAAGGGGTTAGAACTATATGACCTTTAAATCCCATCCATCTCAAACCATTCTGTGATTCTGTGAATCTTTTAAGGGGCAATTTTAAAAAAAGTTTTCCTTGCCTTTTTTCCTCATTCTGCTTTGCTTTTGAAATCTATTACATGCCAACTAATATTGAGTTTCTTAAGTTATTTTGGTCTTCCACAAGATACTTGACTCTTTCGTTTGGTATACTCATAAGATATTTGAAAGTGTACCTGTCTGCTGCAATAAATTCATAGATAGACACGAGTGAATCATCTGAGATTGAATCCCAGCAGTGACAAAGTTTTACTGATACATTATAATTATTTATAGAGAATGCCTTCATTGTAGGTGATTGTTTTTATAGGCATAATGCCTCTTTATACAAAGAGTTTATATTCCCCTTACACTTGTAGATGTCATAAAACCCTTTTCCTTTTTCATCTCTGGAGTATTACTAGATTAGTTAAGTACAGAGATGCTACCCAATGGCAGGATCATTTCAAGGTTAATGGCAGCTTATTACTGCGAGTTATTACTGAGTTGAAATGCAAGACAGTGTTATCAGAGTTATTCCTGTGACTATGCTGTTTGATTTTTCTTTTTGTCTGCTTCTCAGCTTTGATAGTACTTAAGTGGCTGCATAATGATTTAAAGTTATCACATCTGAATGTATTACTGCTGAGGACTGGAACGATTTTAGGTGTCCTGTCTGTCCTCATGTTGTTCTTCCCTGCCCTTGCTTCTCTGTCTCAATCTGATAATGTAATGGTTTCTCCTAAGTATGACTTAGAAACATTTATACAAAACTCTTATTTAATTGTTGCTCAGTGACTGCATGTTGCTAGTGTCATCCTAAGAAGAGGGAGTATGTTACAGTTTTCAGATTTGTCACAGCTGGACATTGTTTGCAATGATTTCTTGAGACTGTGATTACTAAATAATTAGTAATAGTTATTACCAAATCTCTGGAGATAATCTCATTTTGTGTTAGCAGCATTTGGTAAGCAACAGACTTATACTTCCCACATGCCATTTTAGCTCTGCTGGACATTAGGTATGATGATACACCAGTGTTCTGTTCAATAACTTCCATTTTTTTATCTTAATATAATTAGTTTGTACATTGTACAGCCCATAATAATTTTAATAGATTTGTAGAGCTTGTGTGCCGGAAAGAGCAGCTCTGTGTATCTTCTTCAGGTTTCGGGCTTCCAGCTTTAGTGTTGATATAATGGTCTCAGTATTGCAAACTCCCATGTTTCAAAGTAGAAATGTGTTCTAGCCACATTTGAGGCCAGAGAATAATATTTTAATAGGATCTTTTGCCTTGAGTGCTCTTCAGGAGCCCAAGCCCTGGAGGGTGGTGTGTTGTTTGACTTTGCCTGATGTGTTTCAGGTACACATACGGAAAGCCAGTGAAGGGAACTGTAACAATCACTTGCCTTTCTGTCTCTTACTGGACAAACAAGAGAAATATAACAACAACAATGGAGGTGAGTTGTTCTTTAGCAGTTTAAGTCTGTGTCCTGTTGTGGGTTAAGCGATGCCTTGGAACCATTCCTGAATGCTGAGGTCAGCTGGCATGGTCTATGGAATGACTTACATGGAGAGTGTTAAACTCTCTTTAATTTCCAGCCTAAAGCATATACGTTCAGACTGCTTGTTGGGAATTATACTTGGCACCTGTGCTCCCTTTACCTATGCCTGGAAGTTCCTTTGCAGAGTACTGGTTGACCCAGGTTGAAAAATTTTCCAGGAGTCGCATATGTCCACGCCTAGGAGTGCTTCCTGGCCCTATATCTGTCCTGCACACTGAGCCCTTTGTCACAAGGTCAGAGGAGAACACTCCAATTGTCTAGGTGGAGCTCTAGCATGGTAGAAACCAAAGCATTTTGCCTACTAGTTGCCAGCAATTGCGTATGAGCTAGGCAGTAGTTATAACCTGAAGCATGAAATTTAAAAAGACATAGAGTTTCAATATAAAGACTTAAAAGAGGTGATAGATTCATTGCATTCTTTTTGCAAAATCAGACATTTTACTTTCGAGATGTGGACTGTGTTTAAAAAAGGTTAAATTTTTGCTACATGAGGTGGCTATAATTTTCTGTTTGCTGACTTCAGCCACTGTCTGACTTCAGTGTCTTCAGCAGAACTTAGTCTACAGAAACTCTGAGCTCAGATGTTGAATAGGGTGTAGCCCTCTCCTCAGGCAGGAACCTGTTCATTATATTTTTCTGTAAAGGTTAGGTACCACTGTGCTAGCCATGTAGAATCGGATAATTCTAGATATTAGAAAAAAAAGGTAACTTTTTCCATAAAGCACTGTTTCCTCTAAAAAAGTGGTGGAGTTCTACTGAATTTAATAAAAATGATTGCTG